>CM050172.1:53973699-55401199 GCA_027410445.1 Discoglossus pictus | reverse complement strand
GTGTAGAAGTTCACTAACTAAAAATATCTTTACAAAAAATATGCCATGTGCTTATTTAGAGCCCTATTCAATTGGCCAAATCGCAATTGAATGAGGCCCATAGTATTTAAGGTTGAAAAAAGACCTTCAGTCCATAAAGTTCAACCTTTCAAGATCTCCTCCGATCTGCAATATGCGGATTAACTATTAATTAATAATCAAATCCCTCCTGATCCCAGACACCGGCGACCGGACTTCTCTCTGGATCAATACTGCCTCTTAATTATCCAAGATAACCCTGAATTCCCTTTTTAATTAGAAATAAATCTAGTCCACTTTTAAAGTTATCTATCGAATCTGCTGTCCCCACCTCCTCTGGTAGAGAATTCCACAGATTAACCACCCTTACTGTAAGAACCCTTTTCTTTGTTTAAGGTGGAATCTTTTTACTTCTAACTTCAAGGGATGTCCTCTTGTCAGTTGAAAACCTCTTGGCACAAAAAGCTCCCCTGACAAATCTTTATACTGACCCTGGATGTATTTATATAAGGTAATCATATCTCCTCTTAGACAACTTTTTTCTAGAGAAAATAAGTTTAATTTGGTTAGTCTTTCTTCATAACTTAGCCCATACATTCCCCTTATTAGTTTTGTTGCCCTCCTCTGTACCTTTTCCAGCTCTAAAATGTCGTTTTTATGAAGTGGTGCCCAAAATTGTACTCCATATTCCAAATGAGGGCGTACTAGAGATTTGTACAGTGGCAGAATTATATTTGCTTCCCTGGCTTCTATACTCACCTTAATACATGCTAATATTTTATTTGCCTTTGCAGCTGCTGCTTGGCTTTGAGCACTGTTACATAGGTGGTTGTCCACAAGCACTCCCAAATCCCTTTCAATAACTGATACACCTAGATTTTCTCCATTAAGGTTATAAATTGCATGGCTATTTTTCCTTCCCAGATGCATAACTTTACATTTATTCGTATTAAATCTCATCTGCCATTTAGATGCCCATTCCTCAATTTTATGTAAATCCCTTTGGAGGGAAAGCACACCACTATCTGATTTAATTACCTTGCACAACGTCGTGTCATCAGCAAAAATGGAGACACTACACTCCAAGCCTACCTCTAAGTCATTAATAAATATGTTAAAAAGGAGAGGACATAATACTGAACCCTGAGGAACCCCACTTACAACCTTAGTCCAATCGGAGTATGTTCCATTTACAACAACCCTTTGCTTCCTGTCTTTTAGCCAGCTCTCAATCCATAAGCAGATATTTATTGCAACTCCTGAATCTCTTAGTTTGCACAATAGTCTCCCATGTGGCACTGTATCAAAAGCCTTTGCAAAATCCAAAAAGACAACATCCACTGAGTTGCCTTGATCCAGGTTCCTACTAACCTCCTCAAAGAAAATAATTAGATTTGTTTGACATGACCAATCCCTCATAAATCCATGTTGACTCCTACTTATAATCCTGTTCAATTAGACATATTCTTGTATATTATCCCTTATTAACCCTTCTAAAAGCTTCCCCACTACAGAAGTGAGGCTCACTGGTCTATATGATTTGCTCTTGCGCCTTTTTTAAATCTAGGTATCACATCAGCTTTTCTCCAGTCATCTGGTAGAGACCCTGTGTTGAGTGAATCTTGAAAAAATAAATATAATGGTTTGGCTATTACAGAACCCAGTTCCCTTAGTACCCTTGGATGTATTCCATCAGGACCCGGAGCTTTATTAACATTTATTTTTTCCAACCTCTTTTGGATTACTTCCTGTGTTAACCAATTATTTGGCAAAGGTAGTGTAGCCCCATTATGTTGCCGTGTCCCAACCACTGGTACCTCCCTTGTGTATACCGAAGAAAAGAACCAATTTAGCTCATCTGCCTTTTCTTGGTCGCTAATTATCAGATGGCCTGTGTCACATTGTAATGTTCCTACAGCTTCCTTCCTAGCCTTCTTCCCATTAATATACTTTAAAAATAATTTAGGGTTAGTCTTACTCTCTTTTGCAATTCATTTTTCATTTTCTATTTTAGCCAGTCTAATCGCCCTTTTGCAAGCCTTGTTGATTTCCTTGTATTCCTGTAAGGCAGTCTCTGTCCCCTCTTGTTTGTATAATTTAAATGCCTGATTTTTACTCCATATCTTGATCTTTAAATCATTGTTAAGCCACATTGGATGGGATTTACTCCTTTTACTTTTATTCCCACACGGTAAATGCCGATGTATATGTATATTTAGTAAGGATTTAAATGTTGTCCATTTATATTCAGTATTTTACCTGCCAGTTCTTTGTCCCAGTCTATACTTTGTATTGCTGCCCTTAGACCGTTAAAATCTGCCCTTTTAAAATGAAGAGTTTTCGTTGGCCCCTTAAAATTTAGTTTTTTTAATTCAATCTCAAATGAGACTGTGTTGTGATCACTGTTTCCCAAAGGTTGCCCTATTCCAACATTTGATAATATATCAATATTATTTGTGATGAGTAAATCTAAGATAGCTTCATTTCTAGTAGGCTCTTGTATAATCTGGGCCAGATAATGATCCCTGAGTGTACTCAAGAACCTGCTCCCCTTAGATGAACTACTGGTCTCATTTATCCAGTTTATTTCAGGGCAATTAAAATCTCCCATTATTAGAACTTGACCATGCTTAGTTGCATTTTCAATCTGCAACAATAATTGTATTTCCTCACTTTCAGCTATATTTGGGGTTTTATAGCATACTCCTACTAATATTTTTTTGTAATTTGCTGCTCCGTTTTTTAAGTCTACCCACAAACATTCAGCTTTATCCCTAGGTCCACCATAAATATCTTCTCTGACTATAGGCTTAAATTCAGGCTTAACATACAGACAAATCCCTCCTCCTCGTTTACCATTGCCTCTATCTTTCCTAAATAGGTTATAACCATCCAGATTAACAGTCCAGTCATGAGATTCATCCCACAACGTTTCGGTAATGCCTATTAAATACCATTTTTCATTAATTCCTAATAATTCTATATTTCCCATTTTCCTGGCAAGCTTCTGGCACTAGCAAGCATACAGCTTATGTTATGAGTCTGTAGTTCTGAAGTGCCTTCCACTGTACTTGAATTACTTAGTACTACCTCCCTATTGACTATACTACCCCTCCCCCATCTCCTCCCCTCTGAGTTGTTAATGCATCCCTTATACCCTCTACACTTTGTACCCCATTACTTATATCTAGTCCCTCCCCCCCACCTACTAGTTTAAAAACTCCTCCAGCCTTTCTACCATCCTATCCCCTAGTACAAAAGCTCCCTCATTATTAAGGTGCAATCCATCCCTACTGTAGAGATTGTACCGAAGTGAGAAGTCAGCCCAGTGCTCTAAAAACCCAAACCCCTCCGTAGTGCACCACATCTTTAGCCATGCATTAACCTCCCTAAGCTCCTTCTGCCTCCCTGGGCTTCACGTGGCACTGGTAGTATCGCAGAAAATACTACCTTGGAGGTCCTTGCCTTCAGCTTATTACCTAGTTCTCTAAAATCATTCTTTAGGACACTCCATCTTCCACTAACTTTGTCATTGGTACCAATATGTACCAAAACCGCCGGTTCATTTCCAGCCCCTCCCAATCATTTGTCTACCCGATCCACAACATGACGAATCCGAGCACCTTGGAGACAGCAAACTGTTCGATTGCTGGGATCTGGGTGACAAATCACCCTGTCTACCTTTCTAATAATAGAGTCCCCTACAACCAAAACCTGTCTGTTCTGCCTATTCTGCCCTCCCTCTCCTCCAGTAGAGCTGTTTGCCCGGCTGTTAGAGGGAACCGCTCTATCTGGCATTGCCATTCCTGAATGGACATCCCCAACAGTTTCACTCAATCTGGCAAATCTGTTTGCCAACTCAGAACTGGCCTGCCTCCTCCTGTTCCCCCTGCTTCCCCTTGTAACTGTAACCCAGCTACCTCACTGGACATCCTCACTAGCCCCAGCTCCACCCTCTATGCTAGGCCCAGCTAAACTGTGCTCTGAGAACACCAACCCCCTTTCCAGTGGAGCAATATCACGAGGTGCTTCAATTCTCCTCTCCAGATCTCCAATTTGAGCTTCCAGAGAGGCAACATGCTCACACCTCTCACAGAGGTATGGGCCCTGGATTATCTGTTCCAGTATTGCATACATATGACAGGATGTACACTGAGTGAGGTTGCCACTGGACTGACTCATAATTATTATTATTATTGTCTACAAGATTTCAGTGGGAAAAATAAAGAATATAAAATAATATATTTGTATAAAGTTTTCCTCCTTTGCACTGTAAATCTGCCTTCCCTTTTCTTTGAAGTCCATACCCCTATTTAAACGCCTTCACTTTCACTAGAACTGCACCTCATACCGGAAAATGTTTGCAAGCTCACAAGTTCGCCCCTTCTCCCGTTTATACTAACTTCTGCCTTCTCACCTGGGCACAATTAGTGTACTCTGCAATTTATCAGCCTTTACTTTTAAGGTAAATCCTCTTGTAAACAGGCCCCAAAACAGCTCACAAACCTTTTATACTAGTTAAACAGTCAAGCCACACCCCTCTCACCTGGGCACAATTAGTGCACTCTGCAATTTATCAGTCTTTACCTGTAAAGGAAAATCCACTTGTAAACCTTCCTTGTAATTATCTTATGAAATTTACAGTAAATATTTTATAAAGTAGCACTGTCAGCTTCTGAACTACCTTCTTTCTCCCTGCATGCTGCCATCTTTTAAATCTGTGCCCTGACCCGCTGCGGACACACACACAGCTTCACCCTACCTATGCCTTGTAATGTAAAACATTTATACAGACAGGGTTTTCTTCCAGGGCTTGGAATACTGTTGTGGAGTTCCTGCCACTCTGAAAATTAACCAAGAGCTATGCCTTTCCCCCCTTCTGTCAGAGCCACCAGGATTTCAGTCTCCCTCTAAAGCTGTGAGTTTCACAATTTATGGAATTTTGAAGGCCTTCATATGACCAAGTTGCCCAGCGCTTTCCTAGAGTGTCCCATACATGTTAGCAATTACATTACTTAGAATATAAACTAAATACACTGAAACCTCTGTTTTACATACTTTAGCAGTTTCCACCAAACAAAACAAAAAGCATAGTACCATAAATTTATTATGCATGCTTTTCAACGTATAAGAAGAATCTCCTTTTAAGCTGGTCAGCTAAAATTTATCACAAACTACATCACTGATGCCAGTACTTTGGAAAATGATAAGCTATGTTTTGAAAGAGGCTTACACGGTAATACCAGTAAGTTGAAGATCTGACATATTAATCCATGTTATTGTTTTAAAAGGGCACTGTCATGAAGGTACTGTATTAATAAAGGTCATGGCAGGATGTTATTGTTTTGTATTTTTTTTATTTGTAATGGTTAAAATATTTTGATCAGAGGTTTTTTCTTTTTTGAATTTTGTTTTTGTCATGACTGTCATGTGGAGCTAGCATAATGGTTCCTGGCATCCTAGTAGATATAAGACTTTGGCTTACACATCAACATTAATTATAGAAAAAGTCTGTCTAAATTATACATTAACTGGCATTAACAACAAAGAATATAAAAATAAACACTGCACGAAATTGTTTGTAATAATTTTGATTTTTTTTTCTGAACAAATTTAAGCAACTTGAGAGTATTTCTAAATTCATAAATAAAAGGCTAGATTTTATTATTTTAACAATTCTGAAACCTTTTTACCAGTTTTCAAGTTAAGTTCTTCATTAAAGGCATATTAAAGTGAGGTGAGTTATGAATGCAAAAAAAAAAAAAAAAACTGTTGCAGTTGATGTTTACACCCTCAGGATTGAAGCTAGGCTTCTCAGGGTATGATTTTGTAAAAGTCATGTGAGCATTAGATTGGGTTCTCAAAGGCCTACAAATCGATACATTAAAGAACCACCATATAACCGATCAAGCATTTTTACTTCAAACATACACCCTCTCCTTGATAAATTCTGATGGATTATAATTGTACTAAAACTTTTCAGCTTCTTCTTCCTATTCTAATTTGTCTTTTAGGCGAATGAGCATTTATGCTTGATTTATGGTCCTGCAATGACCTGCAAAGATTTTGCGGTTTCTGGTCTGTGTGCATGTATCTCTCTGTGTGAGTGAGTGCGTGCAATTTATTGGGGCTGGGGGAGCTCACATGGGCGATTCACTGAGGGTGGGGGAGGTGATGAGGTAAATCGCTGGGGGAGGTTACAGGGACAAATCACTGGGGCTGGGGGCAGTATCACCTTTGGATGCCGGTAAAACAGTCTGAATGAAGGGACACAGAGCTTGTTCTGGATATTACAGAAATCTAAAGGAAAGCTGCCTGCACAATCACCAGACTTATGTATGCTAAATTTAGCTGGGATTTTCAGGGGCTGTCAACATTAATAGAAAAACTTTTGCAAATGCAAGTACTTCAGCAAACTTCAGGCTAACGGTTTAACTTTATTTTGGTATTTTTTCATGCAAACACTTTTTTTCATAAACTACTCATTCTCTATCAGATGCATTCATAATCCAGCTCACTTGCAAATACCTTTTTAATCCATATTATACAACCGCAGTCTTTTAAATGAAAAAATATATATAGCAAGGCCATGTCCTTTTTTTTTTTTTTTTTTAAATCCTTTTCATAATTGTGTCATAAATAAAGTGATTAATAATAAAAACTTCACTTTTCTCTATTGCCTTGTAAAAGCTTTCCCTACCAGTCTGTCTGGTGGGGAGAGCCTTTAAAAAGCAACAGGGGATATAACAAATTAATACATTTATTATACACAGTTGAGTAACATTATTATAAACCCCAGATAATATCTTGAATAACTACTGTGTGCAGTACGTACAGCAACTAGACGGCATGGTAGTGAAACAGTAATATGCTGGAAGGATGGCAATGGTAGCTCGAGCCATGCAGACTGCAGTGCATGTGACGGCTGCTGAAGAGTACATGGTGGAGAATCCATATGGCAAATATGGTGATCAAGGTGGTCCCACAGGTGCGTGATTGGGTTCAAGTCTGGGGAATTTGGAGGCCATGAAAGTACTTGGAAGTCTTTCTTTGACAATTCTGGTCGTATGACTTTGCATTGTCCTGTTGGATGTTCCCGCTACTGGTCAACATGTATGGGAGTACTTGATCTGGAATGAGGGATAGATAACTCAAATCAGTTCAAAAGTGCCTTCAGGAGGTATGAGTGGACCCAGACCATAAAACTGCCTCCATCAGGTTGTGTTTTTCCAACAGTGGTTGTAGAGTGTTTGTCCTCCGAGGTTTCATCCATACAGACCCAGTTTGTTTGGACGGCAAGTTGCTCAACTGTAGAGTGTCAGGTGGCCTTCACACACCTTCACAGCCGAGGTTTACTTCAGACGTTAAATGGCACATGGTGCCACCAGTTTCAACGCCATTTATTTGCAACGGTGCAGTTTGTCCAGTCACGGTGCAATTTAACCACAGCAGCACAGGAGCAGTTCACAAACTGTGCCGTTTCAGAAATACTGCCACCCTTGGCCTGAAGGCCAATGACCATCCCCTTTTCAAGATTAATTGCACGTTTGACCCATGACAGCAATGGTTGATATGTTTGCAGGATGCCTGCATGTCACCTTATATACCCACCAAGCCAGCTCACAACACATACATATTACTTTGGCTATGTGCTGCTGATGTCAATAGTAGGTGGTGGTCATAATAATGTGACCCTGTAATATTAACAAAAAAAATAAATTTCCTCTGTTGCCTTTTAAAGTATCTCTCCACTAGTCTGTCTAGTTTGTGATTTCCAAATCGATCCTCATAGAAACCAGACAG
Source organism: Discoglossus pictus (assembly GCA_027410445.1). Taxonomy (NCBI): domain Eukaryota; kingdom Metazoa; phylum Chordata; class Amphibia; order Anura; family Alytidae; genus Discoglossus; species Discoglossus pictus. Next base: position 55,393,378 of record CM050172.1, on the reverse strand, counting down.
GTCCCAATTCAGGAATATCTGTGTGAGTATATTGAGAAAATTAGTGGTTTCCATACAGTTTGGATAGCTGACAAGACCCAGAGATGAGGGAACCCCGTACACCGCTACCTCTCCTGCTTTAGCTTGCAGGATCAATCTCTGAGTGGTGAGGTTTTATGTTTAATCTCAGGGCAAGGATGTGTCCAGATCATTTCTCAGAATCTCACAGGTTAAAGGCTATTATTAACTTATTAAAAAGTAATACAATGTTCCTTTTCCCTCTATGTAGAATAGCCCATAATTCAAGAAGCATACCGTTGATTAGTGTAGAGACATACTTACTTTATTCTGCTTAAACAGATATTTTAAACAGTGTAAAAAGATCCCCCTCCCAGAGGTTTGGGGGGGGGGGTAGATTTCTCCTGGTCTTAGGACCAGATCTGTTCTACAACCCCAGATGGGCAGTAAACTCCCGGGTCTGGTTTTACAATATTCTTGTTTATGTGCCATTGGGGGAGGGAAACATCCAAGATGGAAGTCTGTATAACAAGCATGGCAAACCACACCCGCACGTAAGCAGATTTTCTCCACTTCAAGTTTCAATGTTGCGCTCCTACTTCTCTGCCCTCAATCTTGCCAAACAGCACTATTTTACATCTTTAATATCCACACTGTCCTCTTACCCCAACTGTTTGTTTGCTACATTCAACACTCTCCTCTGCCCATCACCACTGCCCGTCCCTTCCTGTCTCACAGCTGAAGACATTGTCAGCCATTTTAAGCATAAAATGAAAAACATTCATAAAAAACTCTCCTCTCAACATGGACCACACACTCCCTCCTCTCAACTAACTGATGACACCCAGCCTTTACGTTTCCCTAAGCCCACAGCCATTATGCATTACTTTGACCTTGTAACAGAGGATGAAGTATCCAGCCTACTATCAACCTCTTGCCTTACTACCTATACTCTACATCCTATTGGTTCACAGCTTATCCCTGCATGTTTCCATCATCTCTAAAACATGCCATAATTACACCCATTCTTAAAAAAACCTCATCTGACACTGATTCCGCAATTAACTACTGCCCTATCTCTCTACTTCCCCTGGCTTTCACACTGCTTGAGTGGCTGGTCTACAATTGCCTTACCCAACTTATTTCCTCCAACTCCTTTCTTGACACATTCCAATCCTGCTTCCGACCCCAACACTCCACTGAGACAGCTGTCACAAAAGTCACTAATGACTTGCTCACTGCCAAGTCAAAGGTTCACTTTTCTATTCTACTTCTCCTGAATGTCTATGCTACCTTTGATACAGTTGATCACCCTCTACTAATCCAAATTCTCCACTCCCTTGGAATCAGAGATACTGCTCTCTCATGGTTCACATCATACCTACAAGATCAAACATTTAGTGTCTCCTTCTCTGGCACCTATTATTCTCCTCACCCTCTGTCTGTTGACGTACCCCAGTGTTCAGTCCTAGGCCTCCTCCTATTCTCCATCTATACATCCTCACTTGGCACCCTAATACAATATTTTGGATTTCAGTATCATCTCTATGCAGATGACACTCAAATCTACCTCTTAGCACCTGATTTATCCCCCTCTCTTCTAGCACGTGTTTCCAACTGCCTCTCAAGTATATCCTCCTGGATGTCCGCCCACCATCTAAAAATCAACTTGTCTAAGACCAAACTCTTAATCTTCCCCCCATCATTTACAGCGTCAATTCCTTACATCTCTCTCACTGTCAACAACGCCCGTCTTGGGGTTCTACTGGACTGTGCCCTCTCTTTCATTCCTCACATACAGTCACTAACAAAATGTTGTATTTTCAATTTTAAAAAAAACATTTCCAAAATACATCACTACCTTACACAAGACACAACTAAGATTCTAATACATTCTCTAATCATATTCCATCTTGACTACTGCAACTCTCTTCTGGCTGGCCTACCCACCACCCGTCTATCCCCACTTCAATCCATATTGAAAACCTACGCTAGACTTGTCTATCGTACTAAATGCTCAGTGTCTGCAGCACCTCTCTGTCAATCACTCCACTGGCTTTCCGTAGCCTCCAGAATAAAATTTAAATTCATGACCCTAACTTACAAAGCCCTCAACAACACTGGGCCCCCTTATATCTCTGCTCTCATCTCCAAATATTCCCCCACCCGCCCTCTTCACTCTGCTAATGACCTTCTTCATCACATCACAAAAAGCATCATACCATATAGAGTTAATCTCTTAGAGAAACGCTCACTTGATATACTACATAAGGAAGTGAGCATTCCCTATAAAAAAAGATTAATGGTGTCAGAGGAATTCACAAAGGTAGACCCTTTGGGGAGATATATAATCTGGATAGGTTTTATAAATAATAGATTAATAACTCTGGTAAACGCCTATCTGCCAAATAAAAATCAGACTAGATATCTTATGACGTTATTATTAGATATCTTTAAAGTGAAAAAAGGATTGATTATACTATGTGGGGATTTTAATTTGGTAATAAACGCACCTATGGACAAACAGATGTCTCATTAGGTAAAATCCGAGGTCCTAATCAGCAAAACAGCGGCAGAATTCTCAAACCTGATAAAGAGCTATGAGCTATTTGATCTGTGGAGGGTGTTTCACCCAGACCAAAAAGAATATACCTTCTTTTCAAATCAATACGAATCTTACTCTCGTATTGCTTACATTTTTGCGATCAATCTTTAAGTCAGAAATTATTTTAACGCCCTGGTCAGATCACTCAATGAATTGTGTATTTCTGGAAGGGACTAATAAGCTAAATAACAGGAATAGATGGAAAATTAATCCGGTTATATTTAAAAAAACAGAATACATTACTGCTTTTAAAAAAGACATACAGGAATATTTTAAATTAATAAGGGTTCGGTAAAGTCTACAAAAACGTTATGGTGCTCTTTCAAGGCCTATATTCAAGGGTTATTAGTTGCTAGATCAGCTGAAATGAAGAGAAAACAAGGTAAACCACTAAAACTTCTTTTATATAGAACTAGAAAAGTTACATCAGGTCAACATGGAGAATTCATGTAAAGAAATCAGTAATAAAATAAAAGTCATAAATAATCAAATTAAAAAAATCCTTCAGTTACAAGCTGATAATCTCTTATGGAGATTTCATCAATCACATTTTCTATATGATAACAAATCAGGGAAATATTTGGCAAATAGATTAAAGAAGCAACGCAACCAGAATAGGATTTTAAGAATTCAAGATGATGAAGGTAAGACTCATTTTCATCCTGATAAAATAAGTGAGGTATTTCAGGATTTTTATATGAAATTATATAACCTGGAAAAAGATGCGCGGTTTAATCCTCCAGCAAAAGAGGAAATTAAGGCCTTTCGCGATAAAATCAAGTTTCCCATGATTTCAGGTAATGATAGTCGGTATTTAAACAGTGACATAACTATAGAGGAAATAACGGATGTAATTAATAGCGGCAAACCCAATAAATCTCCAGGGGTGGATGGATTTGACCTTTTGTTTTACAAAGTACTCCTGCCTGAAATAAAGATTCATTTATGTAGCCTATTTAACGAGATAAAACAAACAGGAGATCTTCCTCCGGAGATGTCAGAGACAAAAATAGTTAACATCTTGAAAGAGGTGAAAAATCCGGACGATTGTAGGAGTTATTGTCCTATTTCATTGATCAACTTAGATGTTAAAATCTACGCAAAGATAATTGGCGAATAGATTGAACACTATAATTAATAAGTTAATCCACTGGGATCAAACGGGATTTGTTCCGGGCCGTCAAGCCTCTGACAACTCTAGACGAATGATTGACATTTTGAATTATGTAGAGGACTACGATGTTCCCTTATTGGCCCTGTCTTTGGATGCAGAAAAGGCATTCGACAGGGTCAGCTGGGAATTTTTACAGACAGTTCTGGTGAAATATGGACTGGAAGAGTTTGCCTCGAAGTCAGTAAAAGCTCTATACTCCAACTCCACAGCTTTTATTGCAAGTCCTGACTTTGAGTCAAACAAGTTCAAAATAGGAAATGTACCCGCCAGGGTCGCCCGTTATCTCCACTATTGTTCATTCTCTTTATGGAGCCATTGGTGACTTATATAAGAGAGTGTAGGGAAATAGAGGGAGTAATTAAAGATCAGGAGGAATTTAAATGTATGGGATTTGCGGACGATATAGTCATAACTATGACCAACCCTGAGGTGGCTTACCCTAAACTACAGGACATTTTGGAAGAGTTTGGCAAACTATCATATTTCAAGATTAATAAATCAAAATCTGACACCTTAATAAGAGGCTTAAAGCCTGAAGTTAAAAAAAATGGAAAAATGATTTACCTTTAACTGGAAGTCGGAATACATTGTTCATCTGGGTATAAAACTTTCATTTAAAGTGAAGGACATTCTTAAAGTTAACTTAAATGAGGTTATGAAGCAAGTTAGGCTCATATTCGGTAATTGGAGATCTTTAAACCTATCCTGGTCAGCTAGAATTGCTGCTACTAACATGAGTATAATTCTAAAAATCACTTACTGTTTAAGATCGATACCAGGCAGAATACCAAATAATTATCTAAAAATCATCCAGGATACACTGGCCAAATTTATAAATGGGGGAAAAAAGTAGAATTAGGAAAAGTGTAGTGAGCAAGAAATTTCAAAAACGAGGCTTAAATGCCCCCTGTATAAAAGATATATATCATAAAATTGTCATAGCACAACTCATAAGTTGGAACAACCTCCAAGATAAACCTAGATGGTGGATGCTGGAAGAGGCCCTTATTAGGGATACCTCTGTAAATAATTTATTATGGCTCCCGAACTATAATAAAAATCTACTTGGCAAATTTCCAAAAAACTTAAACGCACTCTTAAAATTTTGGTATAAAAATAAAGAGAGGATGCAAATATCTTACTTCCCTTCATTAGCTACCCCTATTGAGCTCGTTAATTCAAAAGATCTTTCCTCAACACTATCCCACTTTCACAGTAGGGGCGTAATTTCTGTGTCAGAATTATATAAAAAGAATATTTTTTTGACTTTTTCAGAGATGCAGAAGAAATATGAGTTTAAAAAATTAACCTGGTTCAATTATGAAAGCTTAAAACAAATGTTAACTACCTGGGGTTTTAAAATGATTGGAATGAAATCGTCAACTAAAATTGAAGAATTAATTATTAAAAGGATAAATTCACATATCATTTCTAAATGCAATAAGATTCTGCATGAGATAACCCCATTCATTAAAAGTAAAGGAATTATAGGTTGGGAACTAGATTTTAGTATGGATCTAGATGAAAGTAATTGGAGGGAAATTATAAAAATGATTATGATATCAGCTTTAAATACAGCATATTTAGAACTGTTTTTTAAGTTAACGCATAGGTGGCATCTTACCCCGGTTAGAATGTCAAAATTTAATATAAAAGGGGAAGCCTTGTGCTGGATACAGTGCGGCTCACTAGGTAATAATGCCCATGTTTGGTGGGAGTGCAAAAAAATATCTGATATGTGGGCAGAAGTTTGTCAACTGTTGTCCAGAGTGATGGATAAACATATCCCCTGCACCCCTCAATTGGTTATTTTCCATGTGGATTTGGAGTTCTTGCCTTCAACGGATAGATATTTGATATCTCATATCCTACTGGGGGCTAAATGGCTTATAGTGAAACACTGAAATTCTCTGGTCGTGCCTACAATAAGAGAGTTAATCAATGTCATTTGCCTCAATAGGGATTTAACAGTTAACTATAATAGATATTTGTCTTTAAAGCGTCGACCTACCATGAATTGGACTAAATGTGATAAATACATTAACCATATAGTTTAGTAACGGGTTTGTTCCCTTTTCACGCTGTGTCTCTGTCTCTTGTTCTTCGCCTCAATATAGGAATGAAAGTAGAGTATGGATGTATTATTGTACTTTATTAAATCAAGAATCTTATTCTGTAAGCCTATTTTTTGATATGCCTATCAAATGTACAATATGTATGAATTATAGTTTATGTATTGTTATGTTTATTTTGTCATGTATAAAAAAATGAATAAAAAAAAACCTAAAGAATTCATTAAATGTGAATATTATCTCACTATCATAACATCACCATTAGATTTTTCTAGTTTATCTTATATTAAAATTCACTAAGGTAACAATTAAACTACAGCTATACAGCCTATATATTAGAAAGACATATATTATCAATAGATAAATACAATCTCCCCCCTGTGGTGTAATCTATAAAAAAAACAAGCCACTCATCCATCACATCACAAAAAGCATCATACCATATAGAGTTAATCTCTTAGAGCAACGCCCACTTGATATACTACATAAGGAAGTGAGCAGTAGGAGGCACTTCCATCCCTGATGATGCTGACCAGAGAGTGTCAGCAGAAACATGTGTCGGGAGCCTCCTGATGACATAGTAGCCCATACAGGGACTACAGAATCTCTCCCCAGTAAGCAGCGTTCAAACGCTGCATATTACTAATACAAATAGAAGTTCTTAGTAAACAGAGATACTAGTGAAACTTAGCACCTCTAGCAACATAGGTAGTATGCAGACTATGCAGCAAAACTAAAATTCAAACCAACCACATGGCTCAGAGCTGAAGTTTAAGTGATATGTGCTTTATAAGGAAACACCATATTGGTAATTGATTGAAAACATACACTTAACCCCTAGAAAGTCAGCAAAGGGAACAATAAGTATTCCCTCTAAATATAAAATTTAACTCTGTCTGGGAAGTAAACAAGCACAGAGATGGACATATTATATGCACTCTACAGCAAAGTGTGCAAGTAAATCATACTGTTATATGGGTGCCTCCACAGACAATAGACTTGTGAGTGTTTAGGTATAAGCTGGAAATTAAAGACATCACTCATGACAGCACTTTGATAATGTGCTGTAACTAACAAATATTGCATGTAAACTTTTGATTCATGTGACATTTCCTCCTTTTAAGTGATAACACCAAATTTAAACTTGCAAAAAGGTATTTCAAAGAAACATAGGCTTCCTCAAATATTGCCATAATGCATGGACTGAAGCAACAAGATAAAGAAAGTAATAATATTTAAAGTTAAACATCTTAAAACCTATGTTAATCCCATGAAATATTAATTGGGAAAAAGACTTGCTGAGCTGAAATAGTCATAAGCAACAGTAATTAAAAAATCACTTAACAGGGAAAACTCAGTAACAGTTAATTAGTTACTGAATCTATTCACCAGAAGAGGATGAGGAGGATGAGGGGGAGGTGGAGGAGGAGGATGAGGGGGAGGGGGAGGAAGAGGATGAGGGGGAGGGGGAGGAAGAGAATGAGGGGGAGGAGGATGAGTAGGAGGAGGATGAGGGGGAGAAGGAGGGGGAGGAGGAGAAGGAGGATGAGGGGGAGGAGGATGAGGGGGGAGGAGGATGAGGGGGGAGGAGGAGGAGGGGGAGGAGGAGGATGAGGGGAAGGAGGATGAGGGGGGAGGATGAGGAGGGGAGGAGGAGGATGAGGATAAGGGGGGAGAGGGTGGACATGGAGGAGGAGAAGGAGCAATTAGGGGAAAGGAAGAAGGGTTAATGGTGTCTAAAGGCAGTATGATTATGTCAGTATTTTAGAATGTACCACTTTAACATTCCAAATACTGAAATAATCATACCGCCAGGAAGGTTAAAGAACTTGAAGTAAAAATCAAACTCTCAGGAGAGATATATGTTATGAGAGAACACTAAAGTATATTAAAAACCAGGGAACAAATATAATAATTAAGGGTATGATAAAAGTCATCAGAGTACATTATTTTTGCTGTTATTAAGCGACGGAAATATAATTTTATGTTATCACTTTATTTTATTTTTATTATTTACTTTTAATACAGTTCTTATTAAAGGTTATGTTTTAAAATAATACCCTACAGGCTTTGCCAAAAAGGTATTTCTATTTTGACCGGTCTATCGGTCAAATTTGCATTTAGGAGATCGTTACTGTGCAAATTGTGCTGAATTAAGTGGCTTATTTTTGTGACTGCCTGCTTCGGATCACATTGGAGAAGGAGGTAGGTTTCAAATAATACAAAATCCAATGACTTAACAAATCCCTTTCAAATCCCCTCCCCCACCCAACTGTCAATCTAATGGTATATAAAACTAGAATCCCCCCCACTCCAGACTCCTAACTATCAGGAAATGCAAAAATCAAGTAAGATGGAGTTTTCTTTATATAAAATATATTAGGATTTCTTTATAAATGCATTCAGGGTATCTTGGATAACTAGATTAGGAATATTCATCCAGAGAGGAATCCGACTGCCAATATCTGGGGTCAAGAAGGAATTTTATCCCCCCCGCCCCCCAATGTTTCAAATTTAGTTTTATTTTGTTTTACTTCCATTCGATCAATTAACAATTAATCCACATATTACAAAGATCAGTGGAGATCTAAAAGGTTGAATGTGATGGACTAAAATTATTTTTTATCCACAATTACTATGTAACTATGGAACTTATGTTCATAGCTTATATAGCAGCTTATGCTCTTGGTTAAGTACTCAATATGTTTGAATTTGTTCTTAAACTATAGCTGTCTCAATTTTCAATAATTCAGAAAAATACCATCCACAAGAAACACTGGCACAAAATCTTGGCCAGGTTAGACAAAGTGCTGACTCTGCATTGTAAACCAGGAAATAAATACATGCAAATTGTAGCAGTAATTTAAATATCTCCAGGACACTTCCAGTCTGATCCAGTCTGATTCAGTCGGTCACACGGCAGTGCGGATGTACAATTAAATACAGAGCTTGTTGTGCAGCTCTGTCCTTCCTGGGGAACTGTAGAGATAACAGAGTTGGCTTCAGTTTGGTTGCTGAAAATAAAGACTTAACACAACTAAACAAAGCATCTAAATTACATGGAGTGTCAAACATGGGACTATATGCAACAGCAGCAGTGAGTCAAATCTACATAAACTGCACTTCATTAAATGCATTAAAGGGCCAATTAAATACATTTTAATTATAAGGAAGGCCTTCTAGGTAATACGTACAGTAAACATTATTTTATCTCAATCTTAAACTATTTTAAGTGTTGAGAATCTGTGACCAAAAAGGCCAAATGTGGCCCTCTGCCAGATGTGGCCACTTCATGTATGTGTTCAACACATGCACACACATTTCTATCTGCTAGATGAATCCATTGTTGACTCTGAAGACTGAGCTCTACATATGAGCAATAAAGAAGTCCTAAAGTGTGCGAAACACGTAAAGGCATTACTACAGTAATTTTGCGGCAACACCATCTCATTTACAACAGAGAGCTGCAGACACCAACTACCATCCCTATACAAAAGGACAGTAATTTTGCCTTGCACAAAAGATTTTTTTTTTTTGTAATATCTTAGAATAGGGGTGGACAAGTTCGGTCCTTGAGGCCCATACGCATGCTTGGATTCGCTGATATCCCTGCTGCGCACAGGTGACTCAATCACTTCTTCAGTCAGAATCTTCATATCCAGGCTTGTGTGTGGTCCTCCAGGACTGAACTTGCCCACCACTTTGTAAGATGTTTTAAGACCAATACAAACAGCAGAGCCTTTTAATATATAATTTTACATGTTTAGATATCAGCATTGGCCAGCGTCTATCTTTGTAGCCAAATAATACTGCTCAATAAGAAAAAATAACTTAAAAAAAAAAAAAAGTATTGTGGGGCCACACTTATTTTTGTGTCATGATTCCAGTCAGGGAACCAAGAGGTCACACCACCCTGAAGCCATGTAGGGTTGGGTTTGGTAAGTACTTGGATGAAAGACCACCTAGGAATACCAGGAGCTGTATGCTGTGGCCCACTGGAGAAGGAACTGGCAACGCACGCTATGATTACCAAGTGGATCAGCATGACCATGGATATAAAGTTGTGCCTGGTGTGTTACGGTCCATGAGGTCACGTAGAATCAAGTGAATGATGCAAAAAATAAACTCTTGAGTATTGAACCTTGTCTACCTGGTCTCAAATAAAAGACCTACAGCGCCCTCTGGTGTTCAGTGCTTCTACACAAAAAAGCACTAACTTAATTTTACACACAACTGATACTAAATGCTGCTTCTTTTTTTTTATTGAAATAAATTGTCATTCATAGTATATACTGTAAATAAATAGATTGTAGCAGCCTTGAATGTCCACCAATATAAAGAAACTAGCGAATTGCCCATCACAATGTGAGGCTTTTGCTTCGCTGAGCACCTTCGGCTCTTATCGCGAGCCCTGCGATGAGCGCCTTTGGCGCTCACCACGTGGCTCGCAATGAGTGCCTTCTGGGCCACTCATTGCAGGGTTCATTAACCTGCAAGTTTTGTCCTTGGGAATGGCATGTGTCTCTTTCCAGCATCTCCCCCCTGTCCCTTCCCTCTGTGTTTCTCCTCTATGTGTCTGCTGAACATTTGTATGGGGCTCGCTGATTGGCGTTGGTTTTATTTTCAAAGTCCTCCGTGCCTGGTGTTGTACTGTCTTTGGCGTAGTGTATTTTCTAAGTCGGGTGTTTTTGGCATTGTGTATTTTCTAAGTCCTGCGTGCCTGGCTTTGCTCAGACTCGTTTTTATTCAGTTTCCGATTTGTTCGCATTTTTCAACCACCATTTTTTTTTATTGTTTAGCCAATTTCCGAGAGATGAAACAAGGCAAATTCGGCTCAAATTCGCTTGCAACCTCACTCCCAGGCATCCTTGCTCTCCCCCTGTGCTGTGTGTGAGTGTTTTTAAAATAATTTTTTATTATTTTTCTTGGTTTTTGTGTTTTTTTCGATTTCCGTGGTTCGGCTGTTACATTCGTCTTTTTGCGAGGTTGGATTTTTTTGCCCCGAGATTCCGAGCTCACATTTTTTTGTCTAAGTCCCGCGTTCCTCTACTGCTTGCAGCCTAAGTCCAGCGTTCCTCAACTGCTCGCCTCGCTTTGCGAGGCTCACAGGAGCGCCTTCAGCGCTTATTTCAGCCTAAGTCCCGCGTGCTCAATGCCTCAACTGCTCGCCTCACTTTGCGAGACTCGCTGGCAATGAGCGCCTAAGTCCTTCTTCTGCGTCAATCTTTAGCCTCGCATGGCGAGGCTCGCAAGGGTGAAGACAAATTGCAGTTTGACAATTATAATATGTGATAGTAAGAGCAGTGCAGTATACAGTGAAATCATTTTTATTAAAGAAGAAATTTATTTAAGGGACACTGTAAAGTGGTACATTTTGAATTTATAGTGATGTACCTTTTTAAAACCCTTCTGGATAGCTATTTTGTCTTGGTGAAAGGGCTTCTGTACTTCAGTGAGGCTGTGAGCTATACCATGTAGGGTCACCCAGGATGGGAAGGTCATAGCAAAGAGGTCAAACAAATTGCGGTCCATTGGAGAAGGAACTGGCAACCCACTCCAGTATCTTTGCCATGAAAACCTTATGAATAGACAGAGCCAGAGATAGATAAATGTACCTGGCCTGCTGCAGTCCATAGGGACACAGAGAGTTAGACACGACTGAAGAACTGAACAACAACAAAAAGTATTTTAATTAAAGTTTTCAATGTCATTTGGTTAAATTTCTGTGTAATTAATACATGTTTATATATTTTTTCCTGCTCTTCTGTAGGTATTCATGTTTGGCTGTTTCCTTAAGGTGCATCACTACATGTTTGTTCTTATTATTGAAGTGTAATTATCCTTAAGTAAACATTTCAAATGATGGCTGCATGAGCCGTTGTGCACTGTGGAACAGGTGTCCTTCCCCCTAAGATAAAAAATGCTGCCACCAGTTAACCTGCACTGACTGTGGCAGGATTAGGTCAAACAGGATAAGATGGATGCCTACAACATCCCAGAGCAATTATTAAAAAAATATAAGCAATTATATTGAAATGTAACCGCATTATATTCAACTAGTGACTCGTCACAGGCCTCACAATGAGCGCCTTAGGCTCTCCTCCCCTCAACTTGACGGGAGGCGCTCATTGCGAGCCTCTCCCCCCTCTACTTCCCTTGTGTGTCTCCCCCCTCCCCTGTGTCTCTTTCCGCCCCTCTCCCTCTACTGTGTTTCTTCCCCTGTGTCTCTTTCCGCCCCTCTCCCTCCACTGTGTCTCTTCCCCTGTGACTCTTCCACCTCGTCTCTTCTCCCCTCCTCCCTCCCCTGTGTCTCTTCCCCCTCCTCTGTGTCTCTTCCCCCTCTCCCTCCCCTGTTTCTCTTCCCCCTCTGTCTCAACCCCTGTCTCCCTCCCCCGTGTCTCTCCTCCCCTCCTTCATCCCCTGTGTCTCTTCCGCCCTCCTCCCTCCCCTCTGTCTCTTCCCCCTCCTCTCCCTCCCCTATGTCTCTCTACCCCACCTCTTCTCCTTTCCCTGTGTCTCTCCCCACTCCTCTCCCTTCCATGTTTCTCTCCTCGCTCCTCTGTGTCTCCATCCCTCCTCTTTCATCCGTGTCTCTTACCCCCCTCTCCCTCCTGTGTCTCTCACCCCCTCCTCTCCCACCAGTGTCTCTGACCTTGCTGCTGCGTGCGACCTCGCTACATGTCCCACCCTCTACTTGACTGGAGATGCTCTGTTTCTTCCCCCCTCTCCCCTGTGTCTTTGCCCCTCTCCCTCCCATGTGTATCTCTCCCTCCCCTGTGTCTCTTCCCCCTCCTCTGTCTCTTCACCCCATCTCCCTCCCCTGTGTCTCTCCCCCTCCTCTCTCCCCTGTGTCTCTTTCCCCCCTCCTCCCTCACCCCTGTCTCTTCCCCCTCCTCCCTCCCCTCTGTCTCTTCCCCCTTCCTCCCTCCATGTGTCTCTTCCCCCTCCTCTGTGTCTCTTTTCCCCCTCCTCTCCCCCTGTGTCTCTCTTCCCCCTCTTCTCCCTCCCCTATCTCTCTCCCCCTGCGTCTATTCCCCCTCTGTTTCTTACCCCTCTCCCTCCCCTGTGTCTCCCCCCTCTACATCCCCTGTGTCTCCCCCCTCTACCTCCTCTGTGTCTCTCTCCCTCCCCTGTGTCTCTTCCCCCTCCTCTGTCTCTCTACCCTAATCTCCCTCCCCTGTGTCTCTCCCTCCTCTCTCCCCTGTGTCTCTTCCCCCTCCTCTCCCTCCTCTGTGTCTCTCTTCCCTTCTCCTCTCCCTCCTCTGTGTCTCTCTTCCCCCTCTTCTCCCTCCTCTATGTCTCTCTTCACCCCTCCTCTCCTTCCCCTGTGTCTCTCTTCCCCCCTCCTCTCCCTCCTCTGTGTCTCTTTTCCTCCTCCCCTCCCTCCCCTGTGTGTCTCCCCCTCCTCTCCCTACCGTGTCTCTCCCCCCCTTCTCTGTGTCTCCCTCCTCTCCCATCTGTGTCTCTCACCCCCTCCTCTCCCTCCTGTGTCTCTCACCCCTCCTATCCTTCTCCTGTGTGTCTCTCTCACCCCTCCTCTCCCTCCTCTGTATCTCTTCCCCCTCCTCTCCCTCCCATGTGTGTCTCTCTTTCCCCCTCCTCTCCCTCCCCTGTGTCTCTCTTCCCCTCCTCTCCCTCCCCTGTCTCACCCCCTTCTCTGTGTCTCCTTCCTCTCCCACTCGTGTCTCTGACCCCTCCTCTCCTTCCTGTGTCTCTGACCTTGCTCCTGCGTGCGTCCGCTCGTGCGCGCGCACACTCGTGTGCACGCTCATGCGCCTGGCTTCCCCCCGCCCGCTCGTGCAAACTCACCCGCGGCGCATGTGCTTGCTCAACTCACGTATGCGAGTTGTCAGGCACGCAACTTTTAACACTGCGTGATGACAACTTGCAATAGGACAACTATAACATGTGCTGCCTTCATTGTGATTGTGCTGCTTTTCAAAATGTGTCTGTATTACAGTGTTGCTTTAAAGAGATAAAGCGTTTGAGAGATGCAGCTCTCTTTCTCAAGTCAAAAGCAGTATTGATTAGATGTTACAAAGTATGCCTTAAAGGGATATGGAAGCCTTCTGGATTTTACTAGGAATGCAATATGTAAATGGCATTGATCGGTCGTGTCCAACTGTCTGTGACCTCATGGACAACACACCATGCTGATCCACTTGGTTTTCATGGCAGAGATACTGGAGTGGGTTGCCAGTTCTTTTTCCAGTGGGCCACAGCATACAGCTACTGGTATTCCCAGGTGGTCTCCCATCCAAGTACTGACCAGTGTGACCTCTTGGTTCCCTGGCTGGATTCAAACCCAGGATGCTGTGGTGAAAGCACCTGCATCCTATCCACTGTGCCACCAGGAAACCTTGGGTATGCACTATATCAAATGTATTTATTTACTTTTATGTATTTTATTTTATTCGGAAATGCTTATAAGCTCTGTGTTTATTACAAATAGTCTCTCTATGGGTCTGCCCACTGCAGCGTATGTAGACACAGGCTCTGTTGGCTAGGAGACTACACTGCAGATCCAGCCCTTTCAGGGAGCACATATCAGCCGCATGTTTTCTGAGACATGGTAACTGATAGGCTAGAACACTACACTGCACATTCAGTACTAGAGAGTCTGTATCTGCATATGTTACTGTGGACAGACCCATATATGGACTATTTATTTGATTTTAGGCAATAAAATAAGAGCTTTTGTGTATTTGCATCACTCAGTCATATCCGACTCTCTTCATGGCTGCAGAGTATTGTGGCCTCTTGGTCCCTTGAGTGGAATCAAACCCAGGTCGCAAAGGCCCCGAAACCTAACCACTGGACCACCTAGAGAGGTACTAATTTCACTCTACATTTCCATAGACCCCACCAAGATAATTAGTAAATTAGAAACAATTCAAAGCGACTAATGGTGCAGGGTCTAAACAGCAAAACCTATAAGGAAATACTTCATGACCTGAATGTGTATAGATAGAGGAGAGAATGGAAATGGGAGATATGATAGAAGTCTTCAACTATATCAAAGAAATTAAAAAAGTTCAGGAGGAAAATTTCTTCAAGAAAAAGAGGAGCACGAGAACAAGAGGTCATGATATGAAGCTGGAGGGTGGAAGAATTACAGGTAATGTAGGACACAGAAAGGGTTGTAAAGAGGAACAGCCTTTCAGTGAAAATGTAGGGACAAACCCAGTAAATGAATTCAAGCATGCATCCACGGACTTTTAGGTAGATAGAATTGTCAGAATACATTAGCTTTTGGCTCTTGAAATCTAAGTCTGCATTTTTTAATTCCATGGCAGAGCATCTGAAGAAAGGGACTAATAGCATTATTAAATTGCGATTTGGCCATTTGAATAGGACTCTGTATAAGCACAGAGCATATTTTTTTTACAGAAAATTTTAGTTAGTGAAGGCCTTGCTTTTGGATAGAAGTTCACTAATTAAAAAAAAAAATATGCTATGTGTTTATATAGAGCCCTATTCAATTGGCCAAATCACAATTTAATAAGGCTGGAAATGTCCAGTTAATTGACAGTCCATGATCCACCCCCTCCCCTCCCCCAATACCTAGTTATGCTTTGGCACTCACAATCACTTTCACACACATAATCCACATTCCATCTGCCCTCCCCCACTCCTCTCTGCATATTCTCACATACAACAGGTAGTTTGTTGCCGCACCTCTCTTCCACCAATATACAAAATATTTCACAACTGATATGCATTAAAGGATCATGAAAAACTGCACTTGATTTAGATTTATGTAACAAATGAACAACATCAGTTGCTGCATAAGCTGTGAAAAAATAAATAAATACATTTTGTAGAGAAAATGAAATGTGTGAATACTCTGTTTATTAACAGCCCTATTAAACTAGAAGCCCATAGCAGCATGGGCAAGTCTGCAAGGGCTACAGGCTTGAAATTACAGAGCTATTAAATTACGGGTGACTTACGGGCTTGAGACGCCAACCTGTAAAACATTTTTTGAACGTTAAATGCGCGGCCGTGAACATGATCAATTTGTCAAACCCGTAGTTACCGGTTTAGATGGAGCTAATGGCAACAGATATCGTCATCATTACGTCACTGAAAAATGAAGGTTGGTTTTCAAAGTCTGACGGGCTTCAATTACGAGTTACGACTGGACTCACATTCCAGAAATAATGCAATATTAATAAAGCCGAAAATATGATATTCTAGTCCATGCTAGTTCCCTTATATGCATTAACACGTTGATTGCCAAGATGTATATAATACGGACATTAAACATGAATTAAAGTATTTTATATTGCAGATTTGCAAGCTTGAGAATGTTGTGCTATTAATTATAATACCTAACATGACTTTCCATTTTATTATATATACAGTAGTGTGTGTATATGTGCATTTACAGTGCTACGGATTGGACTTGAACCCCCTAGCAGGTACTCTCTAGTACCCTTTGGCTTCTCGGCTCCATTTGTGGGTTACTGGCTTAAAGGCCAGTAAATTTGTTGCAATTTAATAGTGTGATTGGAAATGTAACAGTTACGGGCTTGACAGATCAAAGGATTTGCAGCCATGCAGTTAAAATTTCCATGTCCCGTAGCCTTTTCTCGTCTTTCCACCGCAAGTCGTTGACGGGTTGCTTTACGGGGCCAATTAAATAGGCGTAAATCTTGCGGGCTACGTTACAGGCTATGGATTTCAACGTTGGGGGAATTTAATAGGGCTGTTAATATAGAAGAATCAAACTGTTATGGTAAGGGAGGGTGGAGGAGCAGGGCAGATTATGTGATTAGTCTGAATCCGTTTTTTCAAATATATATTATTTGAATTGCACAGTGGTCCTTCAAAATCTAGTCGTTCAATCCACTCTTTTCTTCAAAGTGCTTTCGACAAAAATATTGTTAAAGTATATATATATATGTATATATATATATATATATATATATATATATATATATATATATATATACACATTTTTCAACAAAAATACATCCATACTTACTTTGTACTGTGACAACGGTGCAATTCAAAGTTTAAACTTTATTCTTACAAAACACATTATGGATTACAGTAATAAATATGGCACAATACATAACTCACCTACAAATGTGGGGATGGAGTTGGATGAGGCTTAACAGGGCAGGCATGGAACAGTCTGGGCAGAAGGGAGGCAATGAGGGTGATGAGTCAAGGGACTGAAGTTGGGCCAGGGGAGGGTTTTAACCCTATTCCTCAGGACAATGAGGGATGGAATAATCTTGTAACAGGCTGAGAACAGTCAGAGGTAGTCCTGCATGAGCACAGTGATTCTCTTCAGGATCAGGAGGTTTCTGGTATCCTAAACACAGCACATAAGGCACCATCGATCTTGAATGGCCCAAACACTATGGGTGCCATCAAAAAGTCCATAAAGTAACAGGTGATAAGAGAAATACTTCCTTGGTAGCCAGTCCTTATATTCATTATCCAAACTGTCCCACAAGTTCTGAGCAAAAGAGCACTACCAAAACACTCTTCTGTGGTACACCACCTGGGGCAGTGCCTGTATCTGCAGAGTCCTCTTGCGTTCATGAACCATATCCATCCATGCTGAGTCCCTGTGCCTGTCGATCAGGCTCTTTGATGAAACATTGCCTCAAACAAGTTCATTGAGGGCCTTCCAGACAAAACTGCAGGACTCCATAGTGTCCTTACTATGCAAAATTTGTAGATGACTTTTAGGGTTCATAGGTCAGGCTTGGTACTCTGGAGCAGGTGCTCCTCACAAAATGCCTCACATCCAGGAAACAACATGGGGTGATCCAGTTGTAAGGAAAAGAGCTGTCACACTTGTCCCAGCCAAGCCCTCTTCAGGAGTGATAGCAAGGAAAAACAGGACATGGCCAATCCTACAGATTCCTGGTCACTATGTCTCAGAATCCTGCACATACAAAACACCATAACATGGTGATGTCGGGTGCTCCTCTGTCCCCCTTTTGTGTTTCCTTGCACATCACTGTGTGCTTTACTCTGTATATTTGAGCCCCAGGTGAAGTAAAATATTGCCTTGAAAATGTCACAGGCTTGGGCAATGTAGTGCAGAAGAGGAAGGATCCATTAAAAGGTCCCTGAAACTGCAAAGTCCAAACTTTTCCTACACTTACGCCGGTCTTCCCTCCCAGTTTTCCAAGGGGTGGGAGCTAGAAACCTGGTGTCCCTGACCAAACAGCACAGTTTCTAAATTCACACAGGTGACACTTGTGCCTGAAGTTTTGCCAAATCCTGACCCATGTGAACAGTGCCAATGTCTCTCCAAGCAAAAGATGGTAACGTCATCCATGTAGAGTGAGCATTTAACCAGACGTTGGCCTGAACCTGGTGAGGTGATCCCTCTCATATCTAGACTCCTGATGTACTTGCCGAAGAGCTCTATACAACAGACAAAAAGAAGAGGTGAAAGGGGGCATCCCTGGCTGACCTCAGAGAGGACAGGGAAGGGATCAGTCTTCCACCCATTCCCCAGCACTGTGCTGATGATATCTTTATATAGGAGGCTGAATTAGAAGCAGAACACCACTCCCAGACCAAACCTCCATAGCACCTTTCTCATGAAGATGTGAGACTCCCTGTCAAAGGCCTTCTCCTGATCTAGGCAGACCAGGGGCACTCTTACTCAGCAATCTTGTAAGTAATGGAGGGTGTCTCTGATAAGGGCAAAGCTGTCACCAATTCTGCACCCTGGTATTCACCTGTCTGGTCTGGGTAGATGAACACCCCTATGACAGCCTGTTGGCTAAGACCTTGGCAAGGATGTTGTAGTCCTGATTCAGGAGAGAGATGGGCTGATCCCCCTTCTGATTCTACATGAACATCAGCATCCCTTCTCTTAGAGAAGGAAGCATTCTACCCTCTACCACCATCTCCCTGTTCAGCTCTTGCAAGTCCTGGCCGATGAGGTTCCACAGCGTTACATAAAATTCAGCTGGTAGGCCTTACCAGTCTTAAAGGATCTGGTGGCAGAGTGCAGAATCTCTAACATGAGAAGGGCATTTATGGCTGAGGCACCGGCGGGATCAAAGTTAGTGATATGCAAGAGGAACTGTCTCTTGTTTATCTCTTTGGGAAAGTAGAGATCACTGTAGATGACTGTGACCACCTTCATAACCGCTTTCTCTTCTCTCATCAAAGTGGTGTTGTCACACAGCTCAGCCAGGGTAGTGTGCATGGAGAGGAGCTTTCTGGAAAAAAAAAGTTATACTTCTCACCCTTCTCCAGGTGCTCAACCTTGGAATGGAAATTAATGCATCCAGATTTCGCTTTTAAAGTGCCTTTTCAGACGATCTTTGTCCTCCAACATCTCCTCCCTTACATCCCAGGTGCACCACTCCAGATCTTAAAGGGACTGCAACCCTTTTTGCAGCCCTTTGAAGTCACTCTTCCTTTCTCTTGCGAGACACTGCGTAATTTCAAAAGCTCCCACTATCACTCCCAGCTACATTGGGAAACATACACCTCTCATCCTGCCATTCTACATGCAATCATTCAATTCATATTTAGGATGGAGTATTTTTACATTGTGATATCTCAATGTACGCCTGGAGTGTTTAAAAGGCCGTAACAGTGCTTTAAACCTCTTTATTTTTCTCAAGGCAAGATAATAAATTGCTTTAGGAAAGGAATTAATTGGTAATACAGTTATTTATAAAGAGAAGAATTATTTAAAAGTACAAATGTACAAATACCCATGAGTTATAGGGTTAATTAAGTGCTCATGGGGCTCTGTTTAGAGCCCCATGAGTGATGGGGTTGATTTTAGCCTGGGGCGGTACTTATAGTACTCCCGTGGCGGGGGTTAATATTTCTCAGCGCGGGTCCTTGCAGGACCTTTACGCAAGGTGGGAAAATTGAATTTTTAAAAGCAGCTGGGTCATGATCGATGCCAAATGGGGATCCCTTCTGCAAGGGAGTTAATGTGTGAGTGTGTGGGGGGGGGGGGGGGGGGCTGTGGGGTTCCCTATGGACGCCTGCAGCAAGTGGTTTATGTGGGGACATTTTGGGATTCCCGATGGAGACCCCTAGCATAGAGGGGGGTTAATGTTAGGTGCCCCTGCCGGGATTGTCTAATGGTGTGCCGCAGGCCCTTTAAGGAGCCGCGGCTGGGAATTAGAATTTTTGAAATGCAGCAGGGGCCTGATCTATGGCGATCGGGAACCCCTGCAGCAAGTGGTTAATATGGGGTCAATTCAGGGTCCCAATGGGGACCTCCAGCATAGAGGGGGGTTAATTTTAGGTCCCCACGGCAGGGCCTGTATGTAGAACTGCCCGCAGAGGTCCCGTTCAGGACGCCTGAGGCAAATGATGAGGTGTGAAGCCTGCGAGATCACCTCACAGGCTGTCACTCCTCATACAGAGTTTCTCTGTGTTTGACACTGACGGCCCTGCTGCGTAGCTCATAGGTTGCTCGCAGCTGGGCTAATTTAATAACGTCATAACTTTTCAAAAATTGAAGCACGTAGGGCTTAAGTACAAACCTTGTATATACAAGGCTAGAAAAAGGGCATCTAAGAGGGGATATGATTACCTTATATAAATATATCCAGGGCCAATACAAGGCTTTGTCAAGTGAACTTTTTTTTTTTTTTTTCTTTGAGATGATTGGCTAAGTTTCACTTGGGTTTTTTTTCTGTTAGCTTTCCTCTGGATTAATTAATAATTAAAATAAATAAATAAATAGTTGATTAATAATTAATTAACAATTAATTAACATCTAATGAATTAATACCTAATCTGCATATTGCAGATCAGAGGTGATCTTAAAAGGTTGAATTTGATGGACTGAAAGTCTTTTTTCAACCTTAATTACTATGTAACTATGTAACTTTTTGTGCCAAGATATTTTCAGGTTAAAAGTAAAAATACCATTTGAGGTTAGAAGTAAAAATATTCCACCTTAAAGAAAGAAAATGGTTCTTAACAGTAAGGGTGGTTAGCTGTGTAATTCTCTACTAAAGGAGTTGGTTACAGTGGATTCGATAGATAATTTTAAAAGGAGATTGGATATATTTTTGATTAAGAAGGGTATTCAGGGTAATCCTGGATAATTAGAGAGGGAGTATTGATCCAGGGAAGAGTCTGATTACCAGACGGCGGTGTGTTACTACGTAGCCTATTCTCGGATGGTTTCATCTCGCAAAGGAGGCTGCGAGGGACATATTGTGCAATCGGTCGTCGCAAACAGCAAAAAGCTGTATTTTGCAAGGACCGAGGGAACTATGAGGGCTAATTTAATGCGGCTGTTTAATTTGGTTAGTCTTTCTTCATAACTTAGCTATTCCTGTTATTAGTTTTGTTACCCTTCTCTGTACTTTTTTTCCAGTTAATTTTTTTTTTTAAGTGGTGCCCCAAATTTTACTCCATATTCCAAATGAGGGCGTACTAGGGACTTGCATAGTGGCAGAATTATATTTGTTTCCCTAGCTTCTATACCCTTCTTAATACATAATAATATTTCGCTTGCGTTAGCAGCTACTGCTTCACATTGAGCACTGTTACCTAGGTGGTTGTCCACAAGACTTCCAATTCCTTTTAAATATCTGATACCCCTAGATTTGCTCCATTAAGATTATAAATGGCATGGCTCATTTTTCATCCCAGATGCATAACATTTAAATCTCATCTGCCCTTTAGTTGCCCATTCCTCCAATTATTACAAATCCCTTTGGAGGGAAAGTACATCATTATCTGATTTAATGACCTTGCACAACTTAGTGTCATCAGTAAAAAGTACTTTCCAATATATTCCAATCCTACTTCTAAGTCATATGTTGAAATGGAGAGGACTTAATAATGAACCACTTACGACATTAGTCCAATCTGAGTATGTTCCATTTACAAATAACACTTTGCTTCCTGCCTTTAGTCAGCTCTCGGCCCATTAGCAGACATTTACTGGAATTCCTATATCCCTTAGTTTACACAATAGTCTTCAATGTGGCACTGTATCAAAAGCCTTGGCAAAATCCAAAAAGACTACATTCACAGAGCTGCCTTGATCCAAGTTCGAACTAACCGCTGTGGTGTACTGTCCCCCAGTGGATGCTGCAAGTCACCAAGTATTTAGGAAATCCTCTCCAGGTAACTTGGAGTTAATTCCCTGGAGCTGGGCTAATTGAAGCTGCAGGTGTGATAAGCCTTTTAAGACACATACACAGGAAAAGGAAGGGTGATTAGGCTCTGTCCTAAGTGGTGTGAGCAGAGTGTGGAAGCTGTGGCCAGAGGCTTTGAGGCCGAAGCCTGGAAAGTACAGTTAGCAGTGAGATCTGTCAGCTGTGTATGGAGTGCTGCACTGTTATTTCCTGGAGCTACAAGTGACAGGCACTGCAGGATACCAGAAAGCCAGAGAAAGAGTCTGGCTGAGTTAATTATAGCCATTGAAATAAAAGGATTTTTCAGAGGGGCTGCTGCAAAGACTGGAACACACCAGAGTTTGGAGAAAAGCCTGGAGAGTGACTAAAGAAAGAAGGTATTGATACAGAGACATTGCATATACCCCAGGGAGAAGTCTGTAAAGTTAAGAATTTATAAACTCCACTAAAAGAGTGTATCATGGGTCTCTAGAGGTTGGGGTACCTGGAGAATGGGTGGGCCCTCCGCTTAATGTGAGTAATAAAAAGGTCTGGTTTTCCTGAGAACCGAGAAGCGGTTTTCAGGGCTAGCGAGGGAACTAAGCTGTGAGCTAGACTGTAAATGTAGATTTTTGCTTCATGCTGCATTAAGCTATTTTTATTTATTTTTTGTCTGCATAATAAGAAGTAAACCAGAGCCCAGAAGTCTCTGCCGATTCTCTATCGGAGTAAGGATCGCCGAAGGCAATTAGGTCACCCTGGTGTCCAAAACATTATTGATGAACTTGTCAGTGTGGCCCTCCTTGTCACACTGCCTCAGAGAAACTAATTAGGTTTGTTTGACATGACCTAACCCTCATAAGTCTGTGTTGGTGCCAACTTATAATCGTATAAGACATATTCTTGTATACTATCTCTTTTTAACCCTTCTAAAAGCTTTCCCACTACAGAAGTGAGGCATAAAGATCTATAATTTCTTGGATTTGTTCTTGCTCCCTTCTTAAATATAGGAATCACCTCCGCTTTTCTCCAGTCATCTTTTAGAGACCCTGTATTGAGTGAATCTTGAAAATGAGATATAATGGTTTGGCTATTGCACATACCAGCTCCCTCAGTTCCCTTGGGTGTATTCCACCAGTACCTGGGGCTTTATTAACATTTATTTTTCCAACCTCTTTTGGATTTCCTCTTGTGTTAACCAATTATTTGGTGAAGGTAGTGTGGCCCCATTTTGTTACTGGATTCCAATCACTGATACCTTACTTGTGTATACCAAAGAAAATACCCTATTTAGCTATTCTTCCTTTTCCTGGTCACTAGTTTTCAGACGGCCTGTTTCACATCGCAATGTTCCCATAGCTTCCTTCCTGGCCTTCTTCCTATTAAAATATTTAAAAAATATTTTAGGGTTAGTCTTACTCTCCTTTGCAACTTACTTTTCATTTTCTATTTAACCAGGTGCAACATGGAAAAGATGGTTGGCTCTAGGTATAAATAAATACTGGGAATGAAACAAGGGGTGCTACTTAAGGATATTATTAACTTAGTAAGAAACAAGGGGAGGACAGAACAGATATCCTTTAGAGATTAAAGTGCACACCCTCTGCCCAAATGACAATATAGAGCAGAAGAGAATTCTAAAACTTAACGTTTATTGATTTTATGTTAAAACTTGATATTAAAATATAGGTTAAAATATTGAGATTCTGACAAGACAAAGTAAGTAGGGATAGTTGTGAGTAATACTGGACTCTTGAAAAGTTAACTGGAATTATGGGACTGTTGAATATAACAGAAATCCCTTGATTTTCTTATTAAAGTGTAATCCCCCAATAGTGGAATAATGGTGTAATATTAGTAAGCAGCAGAAACAAAGGTCCAAAAAATTAGACTTCTGTGTTTGCACTTCTATATTTATTGCACCTATAAAAGTGTCTAGTGCTATTGATAGGAAATATAGTAGTATACCATTAGTATACAATTTTATATAAGTTCTTAAAGAATTTATATTGCACTGTAATAAAGTGTCTAGTGCTAATATTGAAAAAATTGATAATAGTAAATAAATAGTAATAAATAGAACCAGTGGTAATCAATATAGTGAAAAATAAAGTGCAAGTGCTACATGAGGTACAGGGATAATGGCCAGTCTTATATTAAACAAAAAGAGTCCAGTGCTTAAATACTATTGAAATATTATATTCCACTACTTAAACTTAGGAGCTAGGGGTTATACTATCTGATACCATATGTCTTATTATATATTCATTATTAATTTATAGAGAGGTATCGATAGTATAAATATGATTAAATGATATAGATGGTAAGTCTCAGTAATAGTGAAACGCCAAAGCTCCTAAACTACCCGCGTGTCGTCCATGCGTCTACGTTATGACGTCATAGAACGGCGACGCGGCGTAGTGCGTGCAACCCGACGCACGTTTCTGAATATTTCATCAGGAGTTACCGACAGGATGTCAGAGTAAAGTGGCTTTTGATGAAAAATATAAATAAAATTAAAATGGATTAAAATACAGCTGTACAATGGTGGGAAGTAATTAAAGTAAGGATAATCAATTATGATTGGAATAGCCAATATGAACACTTGATCAAGGTATTGCAGATGTAAAGAAAAAGAACATGTATGTTATGAAATACAACATTCACTATTATGAGTACTTATAAGGTGCAAAGTGATATGACATATTATTATAATCAATTGGATATCTCAGAGGGGTGTAAACAATATCACTAAACAATATCTTATAAAAAGGAGAGAATAAGAGAAAAAATATATATTTATATAAATATATGTTATGATTAATTATATTATTAAATATGTATTTAATTTAGTACAATTTGTGCACTATTACTTTCAATATAGTGGTGTTTTGGAAATATATTAAATAGTTCCAAACAACATATTAATCATAAGTGGTTTGTAGATTATAAACCACATAAGTTATTCATCTTTTTCCTTTTTTCTCTTAAAATTATTATATGGGAAACATAAGGAGGATAAAAACAAGAAAAATTAATATCCCCTATGTACCCCATTTAATCCAAATCCTGGCATATTGTGATATATCAATGGTATATGGATAACCTTTATAATTAAATGAATGGTGTAAAGGTAAATCCATCATTGAGGCCCCACGGTTTTTTGGTCTTCAATGTAAAAATCCAGTAGGCCTCCTTTTTTAATAATTCCTTATCAATATTTCCCTTTCTGATATTATGTTTGATACCATCAACGGCTATAAAAGTTATATTTTTAAGGTCTCCATTATGTTGAGAATTAACATGGTTGGCCACTGGTGTGTCATATTCTTTTGTAATGCTGTATACATGTTCTAATATTCTCCGCCTGAATTCTCTACAGGTTTTCCCTACGTATTTCATACCACATTTGCAAAGCATCAAATATATAACTCCTACAGTTTTACATGTTATTAGCTGTTGGATCTTAAAATTTCCCAATCCCTCCTTGTAGGGAAATGTTTTAGTGGTAGTTACAAATTTGCATGATAGGCATTTGAAGCAGCCCTTTGTTCTATTGAGCCAAGTATTATTTTTAGTCCCTTCTAGGTGACTTTTGGATAGCATATCTCTCAGGTTAGTTGATCTTCTACTAGTGATTTGGGCCTGATTGCTTAAAAATGGCCTCAGATCTTCATCGTCTAGAAGAATCTTCCAATTATCATTGAGTATTCTTCTAATTTCATGCCATTTGCCATTGTAAGTGCCTATGCACCTAACCACTTCATCTTGTTCTTTATTTTTATTAGATAGTAGTAGATCTCTATCTACTGCCCTCGCTCTTTGATATGCTCTCTTTAGGGGTTTGTTTTTATATCCCCTCTCCTTAAACCGGTTCTGTAATTCTCTGGCTTCAATCTCAAAGTTGGTTTGACTGGAGCAGTTTCTTTTGATTCTTAAATACTGCCCTACTGGTATCCCTTCAATTAATGATTTGGGATGGCTGCTATCCGCCTGTAACAAACTATTCGTGGCTGTTGGTTTCCTATATGTGGTTGTTTGTAATTTACCATCATCTAGTTTTGTAATTTTCAAATCCAAAAAAGTAATTTCATTCTCACTCACTTCTGAGGTTAAGTAAAGTCCCATATTATTTTCATTGAGTATTTCAATGAAGGTTTTTAAGTCTTTTTGGTTCCCATTCCACACTAACAAGATATCGTCAATGAATCGTATCCACAGTTCAATATACTGGGTGTAGTAGTCCAATGTAGTAGTCCAAAATAATTACCTGCTTCTATACCTCTTAGATGTTGTATGTTTGTGTATAGGGACTCAACATCTAATGAAACCAAAAGTGCTTTATTACTGACTGAGATGTCATTTAATTTCAGTAGAACATCTTTTGTGTCTTTTACATGTGATGCCAATGTAAACACAAATTCTTGTAACATGGAGTCCACATATTTGCTGGGATTTTCTTTAACACTCTCTATGCCTGACACAATTGGTCTACCTGGAGGTTTTGTAGGATTCTTGTGTATTTTTGGAATGGTGTAAAAAGTGGCTATTTTTGGGTTCGGATTCAAAAGGAAGTCAAACTCAGATTTACAAATAGCTTTTATGTTTAAACCACTTATTAGAATGTTTTTAAGCTCCTCAATGAAATCATCAGTCGGATCTTTTTCTAGTTTTTTGTAACTTTTTTTGTCTTTCAGGAGTCTTTCACATTCCAAAATGTAGTCAGTTTTATCAAGTATAACTATATTACCTCCCTTGTCTGAGTTTCTGATGATATTATTATCGTGTTGTAATTGTTTTAATGCCAATCTTTCAGATTTAGTCAAATTATGGTTGACATTACTTTTGTTAGACATATTTGTCATGTCACGAACCACATTGTTTACAAATAGATCTATGCTGGGACTTATGCTGAAAGGTGGTGTATATTTACTTTTTGGTTTGAAGGCAGAGTAGGGACCTGTAGATTGAAATTCTTCGTTTTCTGCTAATAAACTTTCAAGACTTCTCAAAGTCTTAGAATGCACTGGTTCTATTTGACTTCTGTTCTTCTTTTTAGAAAAAAACTTCTTTAAAGCCAATTTTCTGGCGAATAAATGAATATCCTTTACCCATTCAAAGAGGTTGAAGTCCCCTGTAGGTGAAAAGTTTAGGCCCTTTTTGAGAACTGCTAGATGTTCGTTTGATAAAATTATGGTTGATAGGTTAAATATTTGTAAAGAATCTAGTTCTTCCGTATTCTCTTTTGTTGAGGTTTGTATGTGTCTAGATTTTTTCTTACCCCTCCTGATCTTATTCATTGATCTAAAAAAGTTTTGGTTGGTCTTTTTACCATTAAGGGGTTGGTTGATCCTGATGTATCATTTGTTTCCAGATCAGACCATTCTGATTCAGATGTAGTATTATCTACATATGTTTTTGGAATGAATTGTTTTCTAGATCTTCTAAAGATATTGCCACTTTGGAAATCATTTAAATCCCTATGAAATTTCTTTTGTTTCCTATCAACCAACATTTTTTTTTTTATTTCTATATCTCTTTGCAGTTTGTTTTCTAATTCAATGAAGTTGGGGTTTGTATTGTGTTTTCTTATTTTTTCCACTTCTTTTTTCAATTTTGGATCTATTTCCTTGAGTTGTGATTGTTCCCACTCTAAATTTAAACTCATGAGTTCCTTGGAACATCTTAACAATACAGAGTCCCAATACCAGTGGCCAACCATGTTAATTCTCAACATAATGGAGACCTTAAAAATATAACTTTTATAGCCATTGATGGTATCAAACATAATATGAGAAGGGGAAATATTGATAAGGAATTAATAAAAAAGGAGGCCTACTGGATTTTTACATTGAAGACCAAAAAACCGTGGGGCTTCAATGATGGATTTACCTTTACACCATTCATTTAATTATAAAGGTTATCCATATACCATTGATATATCACAATATGCCAGGATTTGGATTAAATGGGGTACATAGGGGATATTAATTTTTCTTGTTTTTATCCTCCTTATGTTTCCCATATAATAATTTTAAGAGAAAAAAGGAAAAAGATGAATAACTTATGTGGTTTATAATCTACAAACCACTTATGATTAATATGTTGTTTGGAACTATTTAATATATTTCCAAAACACCACTATATTGAAAGTAATAGTGCACAAATTGTACTAAATTAAATACATATTTAATAATATAATTAATCATAACATATATTTATATAAATATATATTTTTTCTCTTATTCTCTCCTTTTTATAAGATATTGTTTAGTGATATTGTTTACACCCCTCTGAGATATCCAAATGATTACAATAATATGTCATATCACTTTGCACCTTATAAGTACTCATAATAGTGAATGTTGTATTTCATAACATACATGTTCTTTTTCTTTACATCTGCAATACCTTGATCAAGTGTTCATATTGGCTATTCCAATCATAATTGATTATCCTTACTTTATTTACTTCCCACCATTGTACAGCTGTATTTTAATCCATTTTAATTTTATTTATATTTTTCATCAAAAGCCACTTTATGAACTTTCAAGGTTGCTATGGCAACCAGTGAGCATAAATAGCCACTCTGACATCCTGTCGGTAACTCCTGATGAAATATTCAGAAACGTGCGTCGGGTTGCACGCACTACGCCGCGTCACCGTTCTATGACGTCATAACGTAGACGCATGGACGACACGCGGGTAGTTTAGGAGCTTTGGTGTTCACTATTACTGAGACTTACCATCTATATCATTTAATCATATTTATACTATCGATACCTCTCTATAAATTACTAATGAATATATAATAAGACATATGGTATCAGATAGTATAACCCCTAGCTCCTAAGTTTAAGTAGTGGAATATAATATTTCAATAGTATTTAAGCACTGGACTCTTTTTGTTTAATATAAGACTGGCCATTATCCCTGTACCTCACGTAGCACTTGCACTTTATTTTTCACTATATTGATTACCACTGGTTCTATTTATTACTATTTATTTTCTATTATCAATTTTTCCAATATTAGCACTAGACACTTTATTACAGTGCAATATAAATTCTTTAAGAAGTTATATAAAATTGTATACTAATGGTATACTACTATATTTCCTATCAATAGCACTAGACACTTTTATAGGTGCAATAAATATAGAAGTGCAAACACAGAAGTCTAATTTTTTGGACCTTTGTTTCTGCTGCTTACTAATATTACACCATTATTCCACTATTGGGGGATTACACTTTAATAAGAAAATCAAGGGATTTCTGTTATATTCAACAGTCCCATAATTCCAGTTAAGTTTTCAAGAGTCCAGTATTACTCACAACTATCCCTACTTACTTTATCTTGTCAGAATCTCAATATTTTAACCTATATTTTAATATCAAGTTTTAACATAAAATCAATAAACGTTAAGTTTTAGAATTCTCTGCTGCTCTATATTGTCATTTGGGCAGAGGGTGTGCACTTTAATCTCTAAAGGATATCTGTTCTGTCCTCCCCTTGTTTGTTTCTATTTTAGCCAGTCTGATTTCATCAGACAAGTAAAGTGTTTATTTTCTGTGTGCAGTGATTTCTTAGAGGTGAGAAGGGAGTGTTTTTTACTGGGTTAAACTTGCATATACGTTTGGGCCTTGTGTGTGACTGTTTGCAGGAGGGAGTTCAAAGAAAAGTGTAATTTTTGTCATTTGTAATTATGAGTCAGTTCAGTGGCAACCTCAGTCAGTGCACATCCTGACACATGTATGAACTACTGAACAACTGATTCAGGGAAAGGTGTGAACATGTTGCCTCGCTGGAAGCTCAAATTGGAGAACTGGAGAGGATAATTATATAACTTAGTGATATTGCTCCACTGGAAAGGGAGCTGATGCTCACTGAGCACAGTTTAGATGGGCCTAGCATGGAGGGTGGAGCTGGGGCTAGCGAGGATGTCAAGGGAGGTAGCTGGGTTACAGTTACAAGGGAAGCAGGGGGATCAGGAGGAGGCAGGCCAGTACTGAGTTGGCAAGCACCAACAGATTTGCCAGATTGAGTGAAACTCTTGGGGATGTCCATTCAGGAATGGCAATGCCAGATACTGCTGTTCCCTCTAATAGCTGGAAGTACAGTTTTACTGGAGCAGGTGGAGGGCAGAATAGGCAGAGAAACAGACAGGTTTTGGTGGTAGGGGACTCTATTGTTAGGAAGGTATGAAGGGTGATTTGTCACCCAGATACCAGCAATCGAACAGTTTGCTGACTACCGGGTGCTGACATGTTGGTACATTAGTGGAAGATACAATGTCCAAAAATAATGATTTCAGAGAACTATATTTTCTGAGATACTACCAGTGCCACATGCTAGACCAGGGAGATAGATGGAGCATAGGGAGGTTAATGCATGGTTAAAAATGTGGTGCATTAAGGAGGGGTTTGAATTTTTAGAGCACTGTACTGACTTCTCACTTGGGTACAATCTCTACAGCAGGGATGGATTGCACCTTAATGACAAGGGAGCTGCTTTGCTAGGTAGAATGGCTGGGGGAGTTTTTAACTAATAGATGGGGGAGGGGCTAGATAGAAGTAATGGGGTGGTAAGTGTAGAGAGGGTAAGGAATGAATTAACTAGTCATGTGGGAGAAGATGGGGGAGGGTTAGTATAGTCAATAGGGAGGTACTCAAGTATATTGAAGCTTATCAGGAAAAATGGGAGTGTTAGAATTATTAGCAGTTAATGAGAAATGGGATTTAATAGGCATTACTGAAACATGGTGGGATGACTCTCATGACTGGACTATTAATCTGGATGGTTATAACCTATTTAGGAAAGATCGGGGCAATGATAAAACCAGAGGAGGGATTTGTCTGTATGTTAAGCCTGAATTTAGACCTATAGTCAGAGAAGATATTTATGCTTGTACTAGTGATAAGATTGAATGTTTGTGGGTAGAGTTAAATAGCAGGTCTGCAAATTTCAAAATAATATTAGTAGGAGTATGCAACATTTAAATCCTTACTAAATATATATAAACATCAGCATATACCATGTGGAAATAAAAGTAAAACGAGTAAATTACAAACAACGTGGCTTAACAATGATTTAAAGATCAAGATCATGGATCATGGAAGCATGGATTTATGAGGGATAGTTCAGCATGGATTTATGAGGGTTCGGTCGTGTCAAACAAATCTAATTAGTTTCTATGGGGAGGTTAGTAGGAACCTGGATCAAGGCAATTCAGTTGGTGTCGTCTTTTTGGATTTTCACACAGTGCCACGTGGGAGACTATTATGCAAACTAAGGGATACAGGAAGTGCAGTAAATATCTGCACATGGATTGAGAGCTGGCTAAAGGACAGAAAGCAAATGGTTGTGGTAAATGTAACATACTCAGATTGGACTAATGTGTTAAGTGGGGTTCCTCAGGGTTCAGTATTAGGTCCTTTCTTTTTTAACATATTTTTTTTAATGACTTAGAGGTGGGACTGGATAGAAATGTCTCCATTTTTTCTGATGACACAAAGTTGTGCAAGGTAATTAAATCAGGTAATGATGTACTTTCCCTCCAAACGGATTTACATAAAATTGAGGAATGGGCATCTAAATGGCAGATGCAATTTAATAAGAATAAATGTACAGTTATGCATCTGGGCTGGAAAAATAGCCATGCAATGTATAATCTTAATGGAGCAAATATAGGGGTATCAGATATTGAAATGGATTTGGGAGTACTTGTGGACAACCACCTAGGTAACAGTGCGTAATGCCAAGCAGCAGCTGCAAAGGCAAATAAAATATTAGCATGTATTAAGAAGGGTATAGAAGCCAGGGAAGCAAATATAATTCTGCCACTATACAAATCCCTAGTACGCCTTCATTTGAAATATGGAGTTCAATTTTGTGCACCACTTCATAAAAAGGACATTTTAGAGCTGGAAAAGGTACAGAGAAGGGCTACAAAACTAGTAAGGGGAATGGAGTGGCTAAGTTATGAAGAAAGACTAACCAAATTAAACTTATTTTCTCTCT
Source organism: Discoglossus pictus (assembly GCA_027410445.1). NCBI lineage: Eukaryota > Metazoa > Chordata > Amphibia > Anura > Alytidae > Discoglossus > Discoglossus pictus. The sequence continues at coordinate 55,361,419 of CM050172.1, read as the reverse complement.
TTTAAGAGGAGATATGATTACCTTATATAAATACATCCAGGGACTGTGTAAAGATTTGTCAAGGGAACTTTTTGTGCCAAGAGGTTTTCAACTGACAAGAGGACATCCCTTGAGGTTAGAAGTAAAAAGATTCCACCTTAAAGAAAGAAAAGGGTTCTTCACAGGAAGGGGGGGGGTTATTCTGTGGAATTCTCTACCAAAGGAGGTGGTGACAGCGGATTCGATAGATAACTTTAAAAGGGGATTGGATTTATTTCTAATTAAAAAAGGGCTTTCAGGGTTATTATTAAACTGGCTAAATTTAAAATGAAAAATGTATTGCAAAAGAGAGTAAGCCTAACCCTAAAATATTTTTTAAGTATATTAATGGGAAGAAGGCGAGGAAGGAAGCTATAGGAACATTACAATGTGACACAGGCTATCTGAAAATTAGTGACCATGAAAAGGCAGATGAGCTAAATAGGTTATTTTCTTCAGTATACACAAAAGACCAGTGGTTAAGACACTGCAACATAATGGGGCCACACTACCTTTACCAAATAATTGGTTAACACAGGAAGAAATCCAAAAGAGGTTGGAAAAAATAAATGTTAATAAAGCCCCAGTTCCTGATGGAATAAATTCAAGGGTACTGAGAAAACAGGGTTATGTAATAGCCAAACCATTATATCTACCTTTTCAATATTCACTCAATACTGGGTCTCTACCAGATGACTGGAGAAAAGCAGAGGTGATATCTATATTTAAAAAGGGAGCAGGGACAAATCCAGGAAATTATAGACCTATAAGCCTCACTTCTGTAGTGGGTAAGCTTTTAGAAGGTTTAATAAGGGATAATATACCCTTATTAAACATGTCATTTATGAGGGATATACAAATACTCATACATTTTTAGTGTACACACACACACACACACACATATATATATATATATATATATATATATATATATATATATCATTTATCACTTTTTTCAGTAAGTGTGATATCTGGCTAAGATGTAAGCTGTTAACCAGTAATGTTCCTTTGTAAGCTATAGGTATGAAACAGTTAATTCTGCTTGTACATAAAATCATTGTTTTTTCTTCTATAAGTATAAACAAGTCCTTCTTCTCATAATAAATTGTTCTCATGAGACAGTAAACAGCCATATAGTATAGTATAGTAGCTTATACAATCTGACCTATGCGCAAAAGATAATAAATAATAGTGTTTTGGGGCATTTAGTATGACGTAGCAAGACATGCTTGATAAGTGCTGATCAAATGTGTTATATCTTATTGGATATCATAATATAAATAACCATTTATTGGCTGTTGGTGGGAATGTCTCATTTTCTTAGATGGGTGAGAATGGATTATACCATTGTCTTTAAGTAAACATTATAAAAGCTTTGTTTGTTGATATTTGTGCCCAGTGGCTCAGTGAGCCAGTAGCAGGAGACAATTGTAACTGGTCTTCTGTTGCTAATTCATTTTTTCCCAAAGAAAGCAAACAAAATCAGAGGTCTCTCTGTTTTGAGTATCATGACTGGGTTTTGGAGTAAAAAGTGGTGTGTTGGCATGGTTTTTTTTGTACAACATTTGACGAGCACAGCCAGGAGTGCACTTTTTTTTTGTCCATAACTAGCACCCCGAGCTGCAGGACTTCGTGGGGGTGGCACTTGGTTAAAAGTACAGGTGAGCAGAGACGTTTTTATGAAAATCTGTGTAGGATTGCTGACATGCATGTCTTCCATGGAAACTAAAGCTTAAAGAAGTGGAGGACAAAAGGTTGCACAAAAATACCTCACCCAGACTTACTTCTACCCAGAACCTGGTATGATTGCATTTTTTGTTGTTTGTTGTTGATAACCGAATAATGTTAATTAGTGATATTAAATAAAATAGCGTAATTAAGAGAGAAAAGGAGGATTGGTCTGTTTTTCTTTGTATAGTGCATGCTGTGTGTTCTAAATAGGTTGTATTTTAATTGTGGCATGTTATTTTAAGTTAGAGTTAGAAACAGTACAGCTGCCCCCCTGCTTTTTGAGGCTGTGCATTCTTCTCCCCCTGCACAACCTCTTGCAAAACTAAATTTAGTTTTATTTCTATGATTAATCATTGCTCAAAGATAGCGTGTGTTTTTAGTTAAAAAAAGAGAGCTCATTAAACTATTTTTTGTTAAAATTAGACTTCCGATAAAGCTGATCTTTCTAAGAGTATTTGTGCTTAAAAGTGTTATTCTTAACTGCAAAATGTACATGTTATCTTTTCTGTGTACAGAGATCTTTTTCCTCTCTTAAAGTGGATTGAAGTTATTAAGAAATAGAAGAAAAAAGTGTTCCTTTTTTTTTTTCCGGATGGTTAGAAGAATTTTTTTTAGGTGAGGTTAGCACGTAATTGAATGTTTGTGGAAAGGTTTTTCAGGTGAGAAAGGGGAAGGTAGAAAGGGGCTTGGAAAAAGAGAAAGGGTAAAATCCTTTGTGTGAAGTTTGCTCCTTAGACAGTATTTTGCAAGTAATATGAATATTTCTGGTAGGTAAATTGGTCCGATCTGGGATCATTAATTATTGTTTGTGAAATTATATTGCAAGGTGTAATTAATGAAAACAGAAGCAGGCAGCCCCCTTTATTGTTAAGAGTTAAAGATTTTATTGTGTAACATTTTGTTTTTTAGGAGTTCATATGTGTTATTGTGTTATTTTGATCTAATGTGTTTTTATGTTTTGGTTTTATAAAGTTGTGATTAATAGACAATTGTTAATAATTACATATCTGTGTTTAAATTTAGTAAGAGGTTTTGAGCGATTGTCCAGTCCACCTTAAATAATATCTATAGCAAGATTTATACTGATAAATGGTCTGTAGAACTAACAGTAAGAAATTGACCGTTTTTTGTTATTTACTCATGTTTTAGAAATAATGTAGAAAATAAAGTATTATGATTTAATAGTGGAATAGGATGTCGGGTGTGTTTCCCCAACTTAGGCGTAGCGCAGGGTAGGTGTGTCGGTAAGATGATCTGTGTATTTGTAGTAGGTTCTTATGGGTAGTCCTACGGATTAATCAAATAAAGGTTTTATTTAGATCTGGTTCATAATCATGTTAAAAAATGTTTTTAAAAAGGTTGATATTTGAGATAAATGCAGTAATTAGTAAAATAAACTGGGTTATTGAAAAAAGATAAAAAGAAAGTTTTTTTTATTTTTTATTTTATTTACAGTTTAAACCGTTTAAAAGAATATACTGTGTAAATGATATTAAATTTATTTCCGCTGCATGCTATAATTGTTCTTAAAACATTCATTGAAGCAGCTTGCATACTGGCCAAAAGTTCTATGTGAAAGCCTTCAGAAGCTGTCTCCTTTCCACGGTCGTGCACTAAAATGTTTTTGCTAAAGAAAAAAGCAATTTTCGATTTCTGCTTAAAGGGACCAGAACAGCTTGTAATATAATCCCCATGTGGAATCATTGAAGTAGCGCAGTACATATTTTTTGTGTGTAATATTTTGGTGCAAAAACTACCTGTTCCAAAGACATGATAATAATTATTAAGGTTTTAAGATAACAATTAACACAGTGAAATTGTTTTATGGGTTATGAGAAGCGTACAGGATAGTCAGAAATGTCAACTGAATAAGAATATATTTTTATTAGTTATTTTTTTTTAAAGGTTTTCTTTTTCCTTTTTTATATTTTTTTTATATTTTGCTAGTCTTTTTTTTATTAATTGTAATTTTTATTCTAATTGAAACTATCCTCATGTTGACATTTCTCTCTGTCTGATTAAATGTGTTATGTACACTATTGTTATCTCCTGGTTACTTCACATGTAGATATTGGAAAGTACACATATCACTAGAAATCAGTGTATGATATCTTATCTGGTTATCTGGTTAAAGAACCTTATCATCCCAATTCTGTTTTATTTTTGTGTTCTGTTTTTTTTTATCCATGTTGGATAAATGCTATAATATTGTACAAGTTATTCTTTCAGGCCTATTCCCAGCTCAGATGATGGCCATGGTGCAAATGAGTAGAGAATTGGGAACATCTTTTCAAGGTATTTCTAGGCCTCTAAGAAAGAAACATGATAAGAGGTGGATTACATTATAAGTTAAGAAAATATTTTAGTAAATGTATATTATTATCCTTTATTTATAACGCGCCAACATATCCTGCAGCGCAATACAGTAATGTATATTGACAGTAATAGCAATTTCCTTTTAAATATACAACCTGTTGCAAGATAAATCAAGTAATGTCTGATCACTTATAGAGACATAATTAGTAGTATTGAAACCATCCTAATCATAATTTTTGCTGCTTTAGCAGGAGTAGAAAATAATGGTTGCTTATATATGTCACAAATATTCCATATGTGTTTTAGCTTTGCATATTTACAGTTTGACTTAATTGTTTATTAGAGAGTTATGCATATGTTAAATTTAATTTACAGTTAGGGAAAATGTAGGGTAGGTGTATATGATGTGAGGATATCTAGTTGAAAAATGTATGGAAGTTTCTTGTATGAAAGATCTTGTATGATTTTTGTAACACTTGCCTGCCCCAGAAGAAGATGACAGTGAGTGTGTACCTGTAAAGACAAAGAAAAGACAAGCATGCCCTGATATATGATGAGAAAAAGTCTTTACCAAGTACCTATCCTGATGACAACAGATAAAAACAGATAAAGAAACAGATACAGAGTTTGCTGACTAAAGACAAAGTCTAGACAGAAATCTTGTCTGCACCCAAGAAAAAGAGGAAAGGTCAAACTCTTGCTCATTGACATGACAATACACTAATGCATGTATCTGCTGCCAAAGAGAAAAGATTTGAAGATCTGTGAGAAAGCTACATACTCCTTGTCTTGTGCCTAAATATCTGCACATGATGGCCTAAATGCTTTGACCAGAGGATCTACCCATCCAGAAGCAAGTGATCCACATGTTTACCATATTGACAAAGAGGGGCCCAACTAAGTGTGATGTGTAAGACTTGGCCTGTATGAAGTTTGTTTGAGCATATGTTTTCATTGTTTTTTCACTTTTTTTAAAATTGTTTTGCTCTTTCCTATACCTGTCATTCTTTTTACTGTCCTTTTGCTTCTAACACTTCTGCACATTGTTCTATCAACTTGCTAGGATGTAGTATGTACTAACATCTGATAAGGAAGAGTAATTAGGTAAAGAAGAGGTTATCATGCATACACTCTGGGTTATTAGTCATATCAGTGCAAACTTTATTGGTTATTAAATTACATCTATCATCTAAATGCCTCATAAGACAGTAAGTATAAAGGGAAGTTGGTTCTATGGCCTAGTTATTGGAAATTGGTTGAAGAATTAAGAAAGGACATCTTGTCTGCATTAACTATTGTGTTTTATTTTACACTAGCGAATTGCCCGTCAAAAAATGACGGTCATAAAATTGTAAGGCAGGTAATGCTGTTTATGTCACAAAGTAAGTTTCGGTTGGTGATTTTTTTTGTCATCTGAGCCCCTTCGGCGCTCATTGAGAGCCACTCCCCTGGTGTACTTTTGCTCCTCTGAGCACCCTCGTCGCTCATTGTGAACCGTGCACTGGGGTGCCTTCCGCGTTTATTGCGATCCTGTTTTTTTCTTCTCTGTAGGTATTTTTTAATGATAACTAATGCATTATTAAAATCATAAATTAATATACTTTACCTATTTGTAATTAATATATGCATCAAGCAATATCCGTAAGAGCTAACAATCTTTTTTGATGTTCCTGCAGCATACAATGTACATTTGCACTCTTGCTGAGCTGATTGTGTATGTGTTACGCGGGTGTGGAACATTTTGCGTCCTCCCTAATAGTGTATTTTATACCTCGTACGGGCTTGTGGAAAAATCTTATGTATCTGTTTTTTTTTTGCGTGTTTATTGGTCGTGTAGCCTGTGTAGTATAAGTATGCTGCATGCGCGAGCGCAAAGCGTTTGTCAGGTGTGTAATTCTGCATTTTGGAATGGTAATGTTATTAGTTGCAAGTTAGTGTTGTAAAATGGCGGCGATTGTGTATGTGTTAAGCTGGTGTGGACCATTTTGCGTCCTCCCTAATAGTGCAATTTTTTATACTTTGTACGGTCTTGTGTAGAAGTCTTATGTGTCTGGTGTGTGTTTGCGTGTTTATTGGTCATGTAGCCTTGTTTTCGTTTTTTTCGTCCACCATTCTTTTGTTGCTTAGGCGATTTTCGTGTGTGGAAACTCGGCAAATTGTGGTTCAATTGTTGTGCAACCTGACTCCCAGACGTCATGGCTGTCCCCCCGTGCTGTGAGTGATATTTTTATTTGCATTTTTGTTAATTTTGGTGGTGTTATTTTTGTTTTTGTATCTGCGCGGTTCGGAGGTTAACTTCACATTTTTTGGACCTCACATTTTTTTTTTCTAATTGTTGAGGGTCGTATTTTTTTGGTAAGTCTCTCTTTCCTTGTTGCAAGTGTTACAGGCCTTAATTTTTTAAGGCGATTTTTTTTAAAGTGCTACGGGTCTCGCATTCTGAATTGTGTAATTGAGTTTTGTGTTGTTGTGTAGTTCCGCGGGTCGTAGGGATGAGCGCCTACTTACGCTCATCTCCACCAGGGCAGTGAACGCCTACGGCTCTCCCTACCTAAGTCATACGGGGTCATATAATATTTGAATTTTTCCTTTTGATGACAATTTTCATTGTCATAGGGGGAAGTGTTGTGGTAATATACAAATATTCATATATTTTTAGTGTGTATGTGTGTATATATATATATATATATATATATATATATATATATATATAGCATTTATCATATTTTTCATCAAGTGTGATACTTGGCTAAGGTGTAAGCTGTGAACCAGTAATTTTCCTTTGTAAGCTATAGGTATGAAACAGGTAATTCTGACTACATAAATGTTTTTGTTTTTTCTTTTATAAGTATAAAAAAGTCCTTCTCATAATAAATTTTTCTCAAGAGACAGTAAACAGCCATATAGGCTAAACAAATATGTGTTTTCGTAGCTTTTATACAAGGCCAATATCTGACCTACGCGCAGAAGATTAGAAATGTTTTTGCGTATCTAGTGTAACGTACCAAGACATGCTTGATAAGTGCTGATCAAATGTGTTATATCTTATTATATAAATAACCATTTGGCTGTTGATGGCAATGTCCCATTTTCCTAGATGGGTGGGAATGGATTATGCCATTGTCTTTAAGTAAACATTATAAAAGCTGTGATTTTTTTGGTTGTATATTTGTGTCCTGTGGCCCAGTGAGCCAGTAGCAGGAGACAATTGTAACTTGTCTTCTGTTGCTAATTCATTTTTTTCCAAATAAACCAAAACAAAATCTGTGTTTTGGGTATCATGACTGGGTTTCGGAGTAAAAAGTGGTGTGTGGGCACGTTTTTTTTCTACAACAAACTCTAATTAGTTGAGGTTAGTAGGAACTTGTATCAAGGCAACTTAGTGGATGTGGTTTTTGGGGATTTTGCAAAGGCTTTTGATACAGTGCCACATGGGAAACTATTGTGCAAACTAAGGGATACAGGAATTGCAGTAAACATATGCACGTAGATTGAGAGCTGGCTAAAAAGACAGGAAGCAAAGAGTTGTGTCATTTTTGCTGATGACACTAAGGTGTGCAAGGTAATTAAATCAGAAAATCATGTATTTTCCCTCCAAAGGTATTTGCATAAATTAGAGAAAAATGGCAGATGAGATTTAATATGAATAAATGTAAGGTTATACATCTGGGAAGGAAAAATAACCATGCAATTTATAAACTGAATGAAGCAAATCTAAGGGTATCAGATATTGAAAGGGATTTGGGAGTGCTTGTGGACGACCACCTACGTAACAGTTATCAACGCCAAGCTGCATCTGCAAATGCAAATAAAATATTAGCATGTATTAAGAAGGATATATACATTTTAAATAAAAAGGGCACTCAGGGTTTTCCTGGTTAATTAGAGAGGGAGTATTGATCCAGGGAGGAATACAATCGCCAGTATCTTGGTCAGGAAGGAATTCATTTTTTTCACTTTTGAGTCAATTGGCAAAGTTTCACTTTTTTTTTTTTTTCTGTTTGCCTTCTATTGATCAATTAACAATTAACCCGGATATTGCAGATCAGAGGAGATCTTATAAGGTTAAACTTGATGGGCTATAAGTATTTTTTCAACCTTAATTACTATGTAACTCTTGTTGATGTCCTTGTATTTAAGTAAAGCAGTCTCTGTTCCTTTTTTTTTTGTATAACTTAAATGCCCAATTTTTTACTCTGTATTTTGATCTTTAAAGCATTGTTAAGCCACATGGAAAGTGATTTACTTCTTCTATTTTTATTTCCACATGATATATGGTGATATACCATTGTTAATGGATAAAATGTTCATGTATGTTCAATATGTTTACCTGGCAGTTCTTTGTCCCTGTTAAATTTTAACATACTGAGTGAAACATCAGCAAGGAATGTTGTATATCTCAAGAATGATTTACTGTAGAAAAACATGGTAAATATAATGTATTGCCAATTTCCATGCTCTTTATGAAAATAAAAAATGTTGTTAAAGAATTTCCGAAATTTATTGTAGCCCATAGTTTCAATTTAGAACATTAAATATTTTTGAGATATCTATTCCCTTTCAACTGAATGATTCTGCCAGGGGGAGTGTTAAGTCTGCCTATGTAAGTATTCATACAAGAGTTGGTCACTTAAACTAATTGTCAACTGAACTGTTACCAATGATGGAGGTTTACAAAAAGAATGAAATTAGCAACTGCAGTTTTATCAGACACTCCAGAAAATAATGCCCCTCCCCCCAATAAAAAGTATTTCAAGTGTTGACTACAATAGTAAGTTTAAAAAAAAAATATTTACATATATTATCAAAGTGTGAATTGGCCATCAAGATAAGGTACATCTGTTAGAAATAAAGGATGTTGCTCCATTAATGATGCTTCAAGCACTTAACTATTTAAATAGTTATTATTGTCAGGAGTAGTACCAGATGATTGCCACTTCACAAAAATGGCACTGGGACACCTATAGTTGCACAAAAATATGTGGGGGACACCTATGGTTGCATAACAATAAGTTGACCTATTCGACTCAGGCAGAGTTGACAGACCATCCCACAAACTGTTGTCCAGGTTAGGTTGCCAATTATATGGCTACTCGCGACTTGCCCGTCAAGAAATGACATCAATGCAATTTTAAAGCTGTAAATGCTGTTTGTAACACAATGTGATTCTCTGAGACTCTTAACCTTTTTGTTATCTACAAAGAAGTACAACAATGTTATAATATTTTTTTATTTAATATTGTTAACAATGAACTGTTAAACCATCTTAAACTTTTTAATTGTCATGTATACAATAATAATATACCAATCCATGAAATGTTTCTGAATATGTATTGTGAACCATTATATAAAGTTTTCTAATATGCAACTTATAATGTAAACAGTGTTGAATGATTTTTTTTTAACTATACTAACATAAAATCGCTGAACTTTGTCTAAATTAGTATCTTAAACCACTACAGAATGCTTCTTAAAATACAACTGGTATTTAAACTCCTGGTAAAGCACATAGGTATTGAATCCAGAGAAAGGCAAACAGTATAAAAAAACATTTTTTTTTAGCCAATTGTCTCAAAAGGGGGGGGGGGGGGGGGGAAATCCTTCCTGACCCCATTAAATGACGATTGGATTACTCCCTGGATAAATCCTGTCTATTTAATTATAGATTTAAATTTTTTAACAAATGTTTACACTGCTACGGACAACTCTTTACTAACACTCAATAAATTAACTTTTCAAACCTTGTGAAATACAATGTTAACGATGCAAACATTAACGTAAGATAATAACATTTTAAAGATTTTTTTTTTTAAATATAGTGATCTTGACTATTGAATCCAGAGAAAGGCAAACCAAAAAAAGCCCATTTAAATTTGGGCAATTTTTTGAAAGTGGTGCAAAAAATTAATTCCTTCCTGACTCCATAAACTGGCAATCGAATTCCTCCCTAGAGCAATAATCTATATATCATGAAACATTTAAATGTTTCAACAAATGATGATGATGCAACTAACATTAAACCCTAATTACATAGAATGAAACAACTTTTCAGTCCTTTGCAAACAGAATTTTAACATTACAAACATGAAATAAAATTATTAAAATTGAGACATTAAAGGTAAGAAAATGCAAGCTAACGGTTTTGAGGGGCCAATCATGGCGAAAGTGACTTCCAAGACATTCCATTTTTATGTTTTGTCTGTGAAAGTGTTTCCCTTTCAAAGAGCCCAGCAGACTTTTAATTGTGTCTATTGGATGTAACCACTGTTTTTTTTTTTCTTTCTTCCTTTTTTGTTGGTTATTATTGTAGTTTTCTCAAATAGTTTTGTAAGTGAAATAGTGGTCCTCTAAGAAAAGGCCAAGTGACATTAAATTTCTTCCTGGAAATGAAACCACTATTCTGATTACAAAACCTCATAGTACACAATGTGTTTTGTAAAAATACGTCCATTGTGTAGTACAGTAGATCACACTGACTTGAGTTGTCTTCACTTGAAACTTGAAACTCATCTGGATTTGTGCACCTTGAAAAAGCAACATAGAGTTGTCCGTGTGCAAAAACTGGTTCCTGTAAAAAAATACCCACAGACTTAAAAGTTTGTCCTTGGGATTTATTGATGGTCATGGCAAATGCCATAATAACTGTAAATTGTCTCCTTTGAAGGACAAAGGGAAAACCACTTCCACTTGGAGCCAAATCAATTCTTGGTATAAAAACTCGTTCACCTTTATGGGTCCCAGTCATAATTTCTGCATGTATAAAATGATCTTTTAAATTGTGCAAAATTAATCTGGTCCCATTACAAAGTCCCTTTTTTTGGATTCATATTTCTCAATAGCATGACAATTGCCCCTTTTTTTCAATTGCAAACCATGTGGTGGCATTCGAGATGGGGTTAAAGAATGATTAAATTCTATACTAAAATTAGATTCACTGTCTTTATCGTCAGCCAGAACTGGATCTGCATTGTAATAATTATTTTGGGGTGCGTGATGAATTTTAAAATTTTGTTATTTAGATTCAAGGCATCTATATATTTTTATGTTAATATCACTTTGTTTGCAATGTCTGAGTAATCGTCGTTATTCAGATTGTTTAAAATTGAGTGTTTAATTCATTGAATTTGTTTTGGCCTTCAGATCTCATATTTAGTTCTAATTTGAGGAGTGTAAACATTTTCCACAGTTTACGTTTCTTGATACATGTTTCAATGATGTCCGTCCTATTTTCATGTGGCACAACAGGTAATGATTGCCTAAAATCTCCTCCTAACAACATCACCTTTCCACAAAATGGCAAATTATTATCCATCGCTTCTTTTAATAATCTATCAATACATTGCATGACATGACATCATTGTTGCCTCGTCTATGATAATTAATTTACTTTTATTTTTATTTTTGGCTTGTAAAGAATTTAGTTGAATATCTGACACTGATGTTTCTAAAATGGGAACTGGCAGTTTAAATCCACTATGCACAGTTCTGCCACCTTCTAACAAAAGTGCGGCAATTCCAGTTGTTGAAAATGGCATTGCTATTTGACACTGTGCTCGAATGTAACTCATCAAACAATTGTACAAATACATTTTTCCTGATCCACCAGGGCCATCGAGATAGAAATAACGGTCTTTGACCATTTCATCATCTGTAGCATTTGTGATGGCGTTAAATGGTTGCAATTGTAAAGTATTTAAAGGTGCCAGTTCTTCTTCTGTTTTTTTGTTTTTGAAGCTCAGTGTCATAATCATCAAAGTTGATGTCATCTATTAATCCATGAGCAAGAAATATTTCTTGAATTTCCATTAAAGTTTTTAAGAGTGCATCTGGCTCATTGTAACGTTTCAAGAAGTTTCCCGACATATTTAATTTAAATGTTTCCCACAAAGTAAATGCATCAGGTACATTGCAAAAGATGCAAATGAATGCAAATTGTTGTCTCATTTGCTTTGGCTATTTGACATAGTGCTGCTTCTTCCAGACACCTCTTCCATTCTGTATCATCTGCTACGAAGTTCTGATGTCTTGCAGCTAATAGGAAAGTATCATAAACTATGTCATTCACTGTGCGCAAATGTTCAAAACTTTGTGCACCGGGAATATGTAAAAGAAGTAATCTTAAATTGAAACGTTCAATGTCTCTTGGACTGACCGTATAAATTTGTGGTATAATTTTACGAGTATCTCATATGTTGTTGTCGCTATAGACCATTTACAAATACATAGTGATATGGAATCTCAATTTTATAAAAATTGTCTGGCCTGAGTGTCCTGGCAGTTTAATTAAAACCATGTGTTGTTTCTCTGTGTTCACTTTGGGCTAAGGCAGTTCTTTCATTGCAAACAAACTGACTTTGTGGCAAATGTACAGCTAATCGATACACAGCATGTTACCGATCATGCATCTCAAATTTCAGAAGACGCCACATTACTTCAAGAGCACTGACATAGCGAGCATCTAAATAATTAGAAAGTTTGTCATGTAAAATGGGATTTTCCTTTTCGTTTGCTGCACCTTGCACAACAACAGTTGCTGCATCATATCCTTTGTATATATATTTATACACATATTTGATGGATTTAATAGAAGTGCAAGCATCCACATTTATGTGTGCATTGTACTACATGAGCAAATGTGGATTGTATGGAACGACATATCTATTATCAACCTTTTGTCCAGGGATAATAGCTGTTTGTCCTTGTCTTCTTTTATACAAAGGGCATCCAACACAATTAGCATAAGTTTGCATTTGAAATTGTTTTGGAATTCTTTTGTACATTTTTTATTTTCCATACATGGTGAATTTGGATTGATATCTCCACATGGCCCATGAATCATTCTGTGTGTTACAATCTCAAAAAGTTTTGAATATTTTTCTAGATGTGGCAGTTCAGCAGTAATTACTGAATCCACTCTATCTGCAGTATTCAACTTATCTTTTTCCTGCAGGATTAAAAGTATGTGTGCATGTAGCAGGCCTCTTTTTTGAAATCCAATGGTATAAACAAAAGCCACACATTTTCCAAATAACTGTGCTTTAGTTATATCATGTATTAATGAATTGAGTTTTATTTTGAATACTCCTGCCACTAAATCTGGTCGGTCAGAAGTAGTTTGTCCAAGAGTATCATTTTCCTTGATCTCTGGCCATTGAGGATTACATGTGAATGTAATGAATAAATCTGTTTTTTCAAATTTTGTGTCAATAGCCATGGCATCATTATATCTTTCTCGCATATTGCGCCGAGATCTTTGGAAAGTGGATGGCAAAATGATTGCTCTTCCAGCTGCAATGTCTCTGTTGGTAGCCAATTCAGCGACATAATCCATCAATCCACAATATTGTTCTACTCAAAGCTTATTTTGTTGAAATTTTATAAAATTTAAATTATTTGCTTTGACTCGTAGATAAGAATCATTAATCCATTGTTGTGTCAGTTAGCCCCCACATAAAATAGGATTAAAATAATCCCGATCAGCAGTTTATGCCACTTTATATTCCAGCATAGAAATATTGCATCTAACACAAACTTTACTATTGGGATAACTTTGCAATTTGTAATTGCAATTTTGGTTCCCATCCAGGTTTACCATTTGGAAAGAAAATGGGATATTTTATTGGATCTAAATTACAACTTAATATATTTATATTTGTAAAAGGTTGTTCTTCATTGCGTGGATATATTCTAATATCCCTCTGAAAAGGTGGTTCACCATCTTCATTTTTAAAGACCATGGCAACCTCATTTAATGTTGGTAAATTATACAATCTTTGATCTTTTTAACACCATATTTACTCTTGGCATTGTCAATTGCTGTCTTTGAGCATGTTGCTGTTGTTCTTTTTCAACCTGTGCTAATTGTTTGTAGGCTTGACTGTATGGGTTGTTGGCTATAATTTTATCCAGCTGTTAAAAGACTTAACACTGTTTACTTTCTGGAAGCGTCATTCTTTGATCAACAGCTTCCATTGTATCTAAGACATATAACTGTGAAAATGTCCTTTGCTCTTCTTTGTGTGGGTGTAAATGTGAAGTGTGATGGTAAATTTGTCCTTGAACTTTAAAATAGTAGGGACTATGTCCTGGGACATTTTCTGCTAATGTAGCACCCATTGAAGCAAATAAAATTGCACTGTTATAAGACCTTACGTTTTTTTTAAAATTGGCATAATTTGGAAATGTTGGATCGCTCATGATACTTTGTAAGTAATCTGGAAATGTGTGTCTTTGTGGAAGTCTTACCTTTCCTTTCTGACAGCAACTAATGAAGTCTCCATCAGTTGGTCTTTCCTTGAGAAAATGATAGGCCCCACAAAACTGACAAACAACATTTAGTAATCCACAATAATGAGTGTCTACTGTTAGTGGTCTAATAAACGCAGTATCCTGAGCTTCTATATCTACATTGGTTTCATGTGTATGAACATTGGTGTCAATAGGCAATTTTGGATCATTGGGCAATGTTTCACAGACATGTTTTTTCTTTTCTTTGAAGCTCCAGTACACTCACTTTGTGCTTTCTTACTCATTTTTCTTTTATTTAAAAGTCTCTGTCGTCTTCTTCTCTTAAGCGTTGGGAAGTTTCGGGTGACTGTGCATCTCTCCACCTTTGCTTCGTTTCCCTTGCTGCTCTTCTTTTGCGTTCAATCCTGTCTTCTCCGTTGTCCGCCATTGTAATCTGTAATTGTAAATACAGGTGTAAGATGTAATGTTTTTTTGTACTGTACATATTGTTTGTAGCTGCTCTCCATCCAAAGCTAAATAGCATTAATTAAAGAATGCAATGATTTAAAAAGCATTTTGAATTTTTCCATGAAATAAATAAAAAATATGTTTTTTATTGGCATACATTTAAAAGCAAAGCACTGCACATATATATATATATATATATTGATAAGTCTTTTATTTTTGTACTAACTAATTATTAAGTCATTACTAAATGAATATACGTTAATGAATTCATCAATAACTCAATGGTAAACCTAAAGAGTTAATTATGTTTTCCTAAAGAAGGGCAAACAGAAACAGCTATGAGCAAAGTATCGATGGGGCTTAAAATAATGTGCAATTTTCTAATTTTAGAAATGACGCAATCAATTTACTTTTGAGATCTAATTTATGTTCTTTAAAAGTTAATTAGGTAAACATATATGTGACTATTATATTTTTTTATTGTAAATGAAAAATTAAATACTAAATATGTATTTTTTTTGTTATTTTTTTTTTTTTTTAAACCTTAGTTTTGGATAGATGTTTATTAACAAAAAATAACAAATTGCAATTGAATAAAGCCCTAAATAAATGTAGGTTAATGAATTAATCATTAACTGTCATCAATACAAAACAATAAGGGCATTATGAAATCATATACCTGTAAAATTGATGTTCTGAGAAAAAAATCCTTGAGAATTTGCTCTCTGTCTTCAGTCAGGTGCAGAGATAAGTAATCTGTGAAATTACATGAAAATCATTTTAAATGTTTGTATTCAATTAATTTGTGAATGAATGAAACTATTATGTTTAATTTGCATAGATGTAAAACATAAATGCATAATCATCAATATATTCATAAATAAAATCATTATATCATTTTAAATGTAGCACATGTCAGAATGTAAGAACGTGCTTTAAATATTTAAGTGCTTTGAAGGTCCTATCCCTGTCAATTATAAGCCCTCCAGATATTTAAGTGCTTTGTAAAATGTACATATTTGTTTTTTTATTTTATTATTAATTAATAGTTTCAAAAGCAATGTACATGAATGAGCAGTAAGGCAAATATATAAGTGCATGTTAAAAAATGTTATTACTTTTATTGCAGTATAATTTTTTTTGTGATTATTAATTATTAATACATTAAAATATTATTATACATTAATTAATAAATGACTGTTATCAATTTTAAAAAATAAAAATGAATAATTTTTGTTCCCTAAGTACATAATTAAATGATATACCTGTAAAGGTCATCTTTATGCTATTGAAAGGCTGCAAACATCACTCTCTGTGTTGAGTCAGCTGCATAGACGCTGAAACTGTCAAAAAAGATGGAAAGCATTTTTACTATTTGGATTCATCCATATGAGGCAATCAGCAGCAACACCGGATAAAAAATACATATTGTTTGTGGTCCTTTTTTTTTGTGGTAATGTTACTAATTAATAACTAATAAACTAATGTACAGTAATAATCAATGACTAAATGTATTCTTAAGAGCTAAGCATTAATATATTACTAAACTAAAGGCATTAAAAAGTATAGAATATTTGTTGTTCATAAAGATTACTAATAATGAATTAATAAAATAATGTACATTAATAATTAATGAATCCATGTCTAAATATATTAGAAATAGTTAAGCATTAATGTATTAATAAACTGTACGCATTTTAAAATGTTATATATTTTTTCTTAATGATTAATAATTAATAATTTAAAGTACATTATTAATTAATTATTCAATGAATTAATATATTATAAACAGCTAAGCATGAAAGTATTGCTAAACTAAAGCAAGCGTAAATTATAACTTTGTATCTCAATTTGTTTAACTAATCATATATTTTTTTTATAAATAATTAATTAATTATTTATTAATCATTATTAATATACTTTACCTATTTGTATTTAATATTCGGCAATCAGTATCCTGATGAGCTAACAATCTCTTTGGATTTTCCAGCAGCAGAAAATG
Organism: Discoglossus pictus; assembly: GCA_027410445.1. Lineage (NCBI taxonomy): Eukaryota > Metazoa > Chordata > Amphibia > Anura > Alytidae > Discoglossus > Discoglossus pictus. The sequence goes on along the minus strand of CM050172.1, from coordinate 55,344,657 downwards.
TCCACTCAGACTGTCATCACCTGAGGAGAAAGTGTCAGCCTTTGTGGCAAGTGTGCCCTATATATAAGCTGCGAGACAAAACCATTGGTTTAGGCAGGAAATCCCGCCATTTCACAATCTTAATGTGTAAATTTGTAAATTAGTATTGTAAATTAATATTGTAAAATGGCGGCGTTAGTCTATGTTTCTCAATCATTTTACGTCTTTCCTATTAGTATTTTTCTACCGCGTACGTCGCTGGCTGTGGTTTGCAAGGTTTGGGGTCGCGTGGCTTCCTTTTAATTTTTTTCGCCCGTCGTATTTTTTCTCACTAAGCTGATTTTCAAGTGTCGAAACTGCTTAAATTCGACATAAATTCGCGTTTCACCTCACTTCCAGACGTCCTTGCTGTTCTCCCATGCAATGTATGATGTTTTTGTTGTATTTTTTTTTTTTATTGTTTGTGTTTTTCTTGTTTTTTGTTTTGCATGGTTCGGCCGTTAATTTCGTATTCTTCCTATGTCGTAAGTCCTGTGTCTCATATTTTTCTAAGGTCAAGGGACTTACAACTGGTGGAGTATTCTGGGTTACAAATGAGGCAGTATATAGCAGTTATGAAAGCCAAGAGTATGGAAGGATTTATAGGGAAAATCCTAAAATGTAACCAACTTGTTGTTTGTTTGGCCTGTTATTACAATATGTCATCACTGAAAACATTTCAGTGTTCCTTATATAAACTTATGTGGCTCAATATATTAAAGAGAGCATATGTAATGTTAGAAGTCTACTCTGTTCATTAAAGGAAACACTAACATAGTAAAATTTAGAGCTTGTGAGCAGCAGTAAAGGGGTTAAAATTAAACTGTATAAGCCTATAACTTAAAATGCAGTGGATCACCTTTGGTATAATTCAGATATAATGAATCATGTATTAACATAAGAAGAACATTATAATTGCAATAGATAATTTATTAATCTAGAATAAACATTAAACCTGCAAATGTCAGTATAATGGACTGCAGGTTGTTCCTTTTAAAGGGCAATGTACAGTAAAACAATATATATTGAAAAAAATAATAATTTGTATTGCTGCCCTTAGATCGTTAAAATCTGTTCTTTTAAGATTAAGAGTTTTTGTTGGCCCCTTAAAATTTAGTTTTTTTAATTAAATCTCAAATGAGACTGTGTTGTGATCACTGTTTCCCAAAGGTTGCCTTATTCCAACATTTGATACTATATCAATATTATTTGTGATGACTAAATCTATAGCTTAATTTCTAGTAGGCTCTTATATAACCTGGGCCAGATGATGATCCTGAGTGTACTCAAGAACCTGCTCCCCTTAGCTGAACTGCTGGTCTCATTTATCCAGTTTATTTCAGGGTAATTAAAATGTCCCATTATTAGAACTTGCCCATGCTTAGCTATATCTCCAATCTGTAATAATAATTGTATTTCCTCACGTTTAGCTATATTTGGGGGATTTATAGCATACTCCTACTAATATTATTTTGGAATTTGCTGCTCCGCTATTTAAGTCTACCCACAAACATTCAACTTTATCACTAGGTCCACCATAAATATCTTGTCTGACTATAGGCTTAAATTCAGGCTTAATATACAGACAAATCCCTCCTCATCCAGATTAACAGTCCAGTCATGAGATTCATCCCACCATGTTTCGGTAATGCCTATTAAATCCCATTTTTCATTAATTGCTAATAATTCTAACTCCCATTTTTCCTTGCAAGCTTCTGGCATTAGCAAGCATACACCTTATGTTATGAGTCTGTGAAGTGCCTGCCACTGTACTTGAGTTACTTAGTACTACTTGCCTATTGATTATACTACCCCTCCCCCATCTCCTCCCCTATGAGTTGTTAATTCATCCCTTATACCCTCTAAACTTCCTACCCCTTTACTTATTTCTAGTCCCCCCCCCCCATCTACTAGTTTAAAAACTCCTCCAGCCTTTCTACCATCCTATCCTCTAGCACAAAAGCTCCCTCATCATTAAGGTGCAATCCATCCCTGCCGTAGAGATTTTACCAAAGTGAGTAGTCAGCCCAGTGCTATAAAAACCTAAAACCCCCCTTAGTGCACCACATCTTTAGCCACGCATTAACCTCCCTAAGCTCCTTCTGCCTCCCTGGGCTAGCATGTGGCACTGGTAGTATCTCAGAAAATACTACCTTGGAGGTCCTTGCCTTCAGCTTATTACCTAGTTCTCTAAAATCATTCTTTTGGACACTCCATATTCCACTAACTTTGTCATGGGTACCAATATGTACCAAGACCACCAGCTCATTTCCAGCCCCTCCTAATAATTTGTCTACCCGATCCACAACATGACGAACCCGAGCACCCGGGAGACAGCAAACTGTTTGATTGCTGGGATCTGGGTGACAAATCACCATGTCTACCTTCCTAATAATAGAGTCCCCTACCACCAAAACCTGTCTGTTGCTCTGCCTATTCTGCCCTCCCACTCCTCTGGTAGAACTGTTCTCCCGGCTGTTAGAGCTCTATCTGGCATTGCCATTCCTGAATTGACATCCACAACAGTTTCCCTCAATCTGGCAAATCTGTTGGTGTTTGCCATCTCAGAACTGGCCTGCCTCCTCCTGTCCCCCCTGTTTCCCCTTCTAACCGTGACCCAGCTACCTCCCTGGACATCCTCACTAGCCCCAGCTCCACCCTCCATGCTAGGCCCAGCTAAACTGTGCTCTGAGAGCACCCACCCCCTTTCCAGTGGAGCAATATCACTAAGTGCTGCAATTCTCCTCTCCAGATCTCCAATTTTAGCTTCCAGAGAGGCAACATGCTCACACCTCTCCCAGAGGTATGGACCCAGGATCATCTGTTCCAGTATTGCATACATATGACAGGATGTACACTGAATGAGGTTGCCACTGGACGGACTCATAATTATTATTATTGTCTACAAACTTTCAGTGGGAAAAATAAAGAATATAAAATATTATATATGAATAAAGTTTTCCTCCTGTGCACTATAAATCTGCCCTCCCTTTTCTTTGAAGTCCCTCCTTTTATTTAAACTCATACACTTTTACTAGAATTGCACTTGACACTAAAAATGTTTGCAAGCTCACTAGTTCGCCCCTTCTCCTGTTTATATTAACTTCTGCCTTCTCACCTGTGCACAGTGAGTGCACTCTGCAATTTATCAGCCTTTACTTGCAAGGAAAATCCACTTGTTATTGAGGATAGTGCGGATTGTGGAGATTAGCAACTTTAAATCTGCTCCAATGTCCACCTAGCATTCCCCTTTCTCTATGTGGTCTAGCACCTACATCTTGACATCCAGAGGAATGTTCTGGTGTTTCAATTTGCCCTGGTCTTCATTGAGCTCAGTCAAGTACTAGCTGGCATTCCTTATGCACAACGAATAGGAAGTTAATAGTAATTTGTAACACTTTACCTACCTAGCTGAAAAAGGTTTTTAATGTCTTAATGTATTATTCATGACAATTATTAATCAGAATTAAGTAATACATCACAGAAACTTTTTTATCCTGATCATAAGTAAACTTTATTTGAATATAGAGAAATGTTATATTGGCAATGACATAACTTCTGTTTGACTCGGTCAGGGTACAAATGGGGAGGTATATAAGCAATTGTATAATTTCCAAAGGCCAGTCAATTCCTTTAACACCTACAGTTAAAGGACCACTGCACAATAAAAAATATATTTATTTGAAAACTTTGAGCCCAATGAAGATCATAACTTACGCTGGAAAAAAGTTATATAGTTAGTTTTTAATTAGAAAATAATAAATGTTGATGTCTCTGCTGGGTCCTTGGAGAATCAAAATACATAGGTCGATGTTGTGTCTGTGAGATGGTTGTTTAGCTTTCTGGAGATATATGGTTGCAATGAGTCTATTTCTGGGGCAGTGATGGGGAAGGGGTGAGGTGTGGTGTCCATTTTAATCATATTCAATTATCTTAACAAAGGATCTGTGTTTCCTCTTCCCCTGCACCTCGCTTTACTTATAGCCACCCCTATCCCAGATTTTGCTCTTGGGTAGTGATGTAACAAACACAAAATAAACTCCTGGATTCATTTGGCCTCTGTTCTGTGATTTCTTCTGAACAGTAACTGTGCTTGGGTACTTGTGTATTAATTAGTGGCAGCTGAGAGGGTGTGTGGTATTGCCTGTGTGAAGCTTTATCAGTGTGTGGCTTTTTGTGCTCTGTTTACCTCTGTTCTGTGTTTTCTCCTGAACAGTAAAGTGTGTTTGGGTACTTACCTGTCAGGGGAGTCTTTAAGCCATTGGTTGAAGGATTTTCTCTGTGCAGTTGCAAGTCCTGTTTAAGGTTTGAAATGCCCACCCTCGGCCTTGGATTATAGTTCAGCTCCTTACTGCTATTGGGGGTGGGTCTATTCAGATCTCTAAAGGCTTGTGTGTATTTTTTTTCTCATTGCTTGGTGATCTGAAACTCTTTCCCTTGGCCATCCTCACTCCAGTGAGCTCAGCCCCTTGCTGCTATTAGGGGAGAGTCTAGTAACATCTACCGAGCTTTGGGTTATTTATTTATTTATTTTTTTCAGACGCCTTTTAAATCTCGGATTGGGCTGATACCATCCAAATTTGACATTGATGATGATGTAAGGTATGAAAAGGGCCTGAAATATATTGTGAAGAAACATCTGGAAAAACAAAGAAACATCTGGAGGAATATAAAGGAGTGAATGTAACTCCTCTATTTGAGACCAGCAGCAGATTGGTGACTATACACATGTATAGCCCACACGTGCCTGTAGAAGACATAAAAACATACCTTAGCTTCTATTGCTCACAAGTCATCTACCGGGGTAAAATCTCCAACAAATTCAGAATATGGAATGGGAAGCAAAAGTTCTTTGTTTCGTTTATCCCAGATGACAACCTTTTCGGAGGGATGAAAAGGCCGCCCCTCATCATAAACTTTGGAGGAAAAAAGGGTTTCCTCTTCTACAATGGTATTGCAACCGCTACGGACATGGTACCCACCAGTGCGAAGAGGGCCTCTTTTTTTGTTACTGCCAAAAATCTGGGCACCAGCCAAAATACTGCACAGAAAGGACCTGTGATTTGTGTAAAGAATCAGAGCACAATTACAGACCATGTCCAAGGAAGTACAGAGTCTATAACTGGAAAGCTCAGAACGACGATACTCATGCTACACTGTTGAGGGCAGGTTATGTCCGTCGGAAGAGCGCAACATCAGAAGTGGGAGCATATGAACCAAAAGAAAGATATGAAGCGAGAAAGGCAGCAGAAAAGGCTCAGGCAGCATTTACCTTTTTAGCGGAGCCAAGTGGACAAGGTCCAGCAGCACAAATAACAATAAAGATTAAGAGTATAAAGAGGCCCTTAAAAACCACATAGCCGAAGGAAAGAGTGTAAATTAAGGCTGCAATGCCAAAAGAGTGGACTTTTGGACTGGAACTCATTAAACAGACCTCACGAAAGACCCCAGTGTAGCTGTGAGAAGAAGTTCAGCAGCCCAATCTGAGGGAAAGGATCTTCGGGAACCTTGGACTCTTGCTGTTGAGTCAGGAACCTTAGAAGATCCTGAAAAGATTGCTCCGGCATCTGAGACTCTAGTGTGTAAGTCGGGGCCAAGCCATCCCAACTATGCAGCTCCTAGAGTCTATAAAAAGGAGCCTGTTACTTCTATTCCTGAGACTCTTTTTGCAGTCGGGACCAACTGAAAAAGAGGATGATGTACAAAGTCAAATTTCTGATCTAATTCCAAACGTGTGCCAATTACGATCTCCTATGCAAGAAGACCATGAATATGAAGCATCCGACAGTCCATCCACTTTAATGACTTTGTTGGAAGGGGAAGCAGCAGCTTCCCCAGTATGACAATATGATTGAATATATATATATATATATATATATATATATATATATACACACCTTTCTTTTTAAAATGGAGCTAAAAATAGCATCCATGAATACTAGAAGAATAAAAAAATAAGAGCACAAGATATCTTTTTTTTATTTTTTAGAATATACTAATAATATTATTTTTTTACAGGAATGTTGGTTAGAAAGTATGATTTCTTATAATGAATATGAAAAAGATTGATTAAAAGGCCCCTTAGCTTGGTCTGGGGGGTATGATGGAAAAAGTGTGGGAATTTTTTTTTAAAGTAATTATTTTAGTGTTTTACAAAAATAAGAAATTGTCACAGGCAGACTTTTAATGGTTTAATATTGTTTTTAATTGTATTAATGTATATGCGCCACTAGACATAAGAAAAAAGTTTTTTAAAATTCTAAATCTGTTTTTAGAAAGTAAGTAGAAATAACGATTTTAGGAGGAGATTTGAATTGTGTTTTATCAGAATAAAAGAGAGAAAGTATGAGTAGCGTACAAAGAACAGATGGATCAGCAGTTGAATGAAATGGTTAAAGATTTTAAATTACAGGATGCATTGAGTGAGTGATGAAAAAGATGGAGGATAAACGTGAAAAAACATAAATACAAAATCTGTATTGATTTTAGATAAAATATTTAAAATGAAACGATTTACCTTAGAAGACATTGTTTTTACAGACCATAAGCTTTTACAATGTGTGTGTGAATTAAATGGTTCTTTGTACGCTACTCATACTTTCTTTCTTTTCTCCTGGTAAAACACAATTAAAATCTCCTCCTAAAATCATTATTTCTGTACTTACTAAAAACAGATTTAGTATTTAAAAAAGCTTTTTTCTTTCGTTTATGTCTGGTGGTGCATATGCGTTAAGACAATTAAAAACAATATCATTAAAACATCTGCCTGTGACAATTTCTTATTTTTGTAAAACACTAAAATCCTTACTTTTTAAATAAAATTCCCACACCAACAATTTTTTCCATCATTCCCCCCAGACCAAGCTGAGGGGCCTTTTAACAATTTTTTTTTCATATTGTAAAATAAATAGTACACTTTTAGAAGATAAAAATATAAAGAAAAAAATTGAAAAGGCTTACAATGAATGGAGAAAAATTAGAGTGGCTAATCTTTTTAAATTACAGGCAAACGATATAGAAACAGAACAAAAGCTCATAGAAATTAATAAAGAAATTGCAAAATTATTAAAAGAAAAGGGTAAGATGATTATTTTTAATTCCAATGTAGAAATTTTCGAAAATTATGAGAAATTTTCAAGAAACTTTTGTTTAAAAAAAATTTAGGGAAAAAAACAGAGAAAATATAGAAATCAAAATATAGAAAAAAAATGTAGAAAAAAATCATTGTTTTTATTCAAATTTTTTTTTTTTTTTTTAAACAGAGGTATCTTTAGAAGGAACATTTTTAGATCTTTTAAAAACTTCTTTTAATGAAAATGACCATTATTTCTTATCAAAAGATTTTAACGATAAAGACATTTTAGAAGTTATTAAAAGTTTTAAAAATGGCAAAACACCTGGAAATGATGGGATACTCATAGAATTTTATATAACATTTGGGGATATTTTAAAAGATAATTTTATAATTTTATTTAAAAAATTTGCTTTGGAATTAAAAATACCAACTTCTGAGAAAGAAGGTGTTATTGTATTAATACACAAAAAAGTTGAAAAGGAAAATTAAAAAAATTGTCGTCAATAACTCTATTAAACACTGACTATAAAATGAATGCAACAAGTTTAGCAACATTAAAAAATGTTATTAAAAATATAATTTGTCCCAACCAGGTATGTGCAGTGCCTGGTTGAAGCATAACCCCAAATCTATGTTTAATAAGAGACTGTATTTTTAAAGTTTTAAAAGAAAAAAGTGATTTAGCAATTTTATCAGTGGACTTCAAAAAAGCTTTTGATAGAGTATCGCATACGTTTTTATTTAGTGTTTTAGACAAAATTGGGGTACCTGTAAGTAGGAAAAATTTAATTATTATATGAAAATAATAAAAGTGTTGTCTCAGTAAATGTTTTTTTAACAGAAAATATTAATATATGTTTGTCCCTTATCCTCCATTTTATTCATTTGTTTTATGGAACCTCTTTTATGCACTCTCAGAGAAGAAGAAAAAATAAAAGGAATGAATGTGCCTGGAGGTAGTGGTATGCAAGTGAAATGTGTGGCGTATATGGATGATGTGACTGTGATATGTAATGATGCTGTTTCTATTAAGTATGCAGTGAGAATGATAGAATATTTTTGTAAAGTATCGGGTTTTAAAATTAATGTTGAAAAATCTGAATGCATGGTGTATGGATATGGTACTGAAGATTGTGAGAGATAAAATAAAACATTTTTGGGATTTTTTTTTTTAAAGATATGAAAAGTACACAAATTTGGGAAGACATTTTAAAATGAATAAAAAAGAAAATACAATTTTGAAATTTTAAAACATTAACTTTGGAAGGGAACATTTTAATTATAAAACAGATTATTTTACCTATTATTGTATATGTTTCAATGTTTTTTTTTCCTTCTATTTTATATTTAAAAATAATTATTAGAGAATATTTTGTGTTTTTATGGAACTCAAAAATGGAAAGAACAAAAAGAACAGACTATAAATTACATCTAAAAAGGGGAAATAGTTTTCCAGATATTAAACAGTTTTTAAGTTTTAATTATTTAGCTTTTAACCTAAAAATAGCACTTCAGTACAATGATTGCATGTTAAAGAATTTTATCATGTATTCTGCTGGTTTTATCTTTTTTAAATACAAATGGGCAGAAGTGATTTTCTCTCGACCTTAGGCTTTTACGCCCCCATCCCAATATATTATTTTAGAAAAACTATTAGAGAGTATAAATTAAAATATGTTCCTTTAGATGCTTTAATCAATCATAGACATGTTTTAAATTATTTTAAACAAAAGGAAAGTATATCTTTAATAAATATAAATAAATAATAAATAATAAAGAACTAAGTAGTTATCAAAGAGATCTGTTGTGGAGCATAGTCAGAGATAATTTATTAACATTAGAGTTTCAACATAGAAGAGGTCGAGCTAACAGAGCAAAATGACCGAGAGAATACTGCATAGCTGATGAAACACCCTTACATGCTTTTTTTTTTATTGTAAATTTGCTCAAATGGTGTGGAGGTTGGCAGGACCACTTTTTAAATTGTTGGTGGGATGAGGTTTTTTAATCATGAAGCAGTTATATGGGAAATTCACATGCATAGATGAAGCAAAGTTTTTATGGGTATGGCTGGTTATTAACTGTTTTAAAGAATCGATCTGTAAAATGAGAAATATTTATGTTTTTAAAAAAGAGGACGTTCCAGCAAAACATTGTGTAATCTTAGCTTTAAATTATATGTATACTTATTACTTTTGAAATTTAAAAGAAAAGGAAATAAAAAGACAGAGCGTATATGGTATTTTTTACATATATGATATTTCATTGTTAAATAATTCTTTTTTTTTTTTTGTAAGTTATTATCGGTACCTGTTAGTTTTGTTTTTAAAGAATATAACGGTTAAGTTATGGGTGTATGTGTATATGTGTGTGTATGTGATAGAAACATTATTCACAAAGGGTTAATTTTCCTTGCTTAGCTGTGTAGAAATGTCCAGGGTCCAGACAACCTGAGGTTATCTTGGTTGAAGTAAAAACAAGAAACTATTCATACAATAGATACTTGCTCTTGCAAGGACATCTTAGACATGTTTATACCACAGTTGCAAGAGTTTAATGTTTCATGGTAACTCTACATTACACATCTGTGTATAAAAGAGCTTCTAAAATACTAAATAAATCAGAGATTCTTTAAATGGAATTTGTGTGAACTTGTCTTACTGTAAATTTCTCCTTGATATCAAGTATAACCTCTTATGATGATTTTTCTCACACAGGTTTTTTTTTTATCTATCATTACTTGGTCCTTCTAAAGCCTGGACTCAATATCCCTACTATTCTCTAGGTTTTTGGATTCCTGAAAAGTGCACGGGAGAGTCTGGGACTCTCTGCTGTTAGAGAGTATAAATTAAAATATGTTCCTTTAGATGCTTTAATCAATCATAGACATGTTTTAAATTATTTTAAACAAAAGGAAAGTATATCTTTAATAAATATAAATAAATAATAAATAATAAAGAACTAAGTAGTTATCAAAGAGATCTGTTGTGGAGCATAGTCAGAGATAATTTATTAACATTAGAGTTTCAACATAGAAGAGGTCGAGCTAACAGAGCAAAATGACCGAGAGAATACTGCATAGCTGATGAAACACCCTTACATGCTTTTTTTTTTATTGTAAATTTGCTCAAATGGTGTGGAGGTTGGCAGGACCACTTTTTAAATTGTTGGTGGGATGAGGTTTTTTAATCATGAAGCAGTTATATGGGAAATTCACATGCATAGATGAAGCAAAGTTTTTATGGGTATGGCTGGTTATTAACTGTTTTAAAGAATCGATCTGTAAAATGAGAAATATTTATGTTTTTAAAAAAGAGGACGTTCCAGCAAAACATTGTGTAATCTTAGCTTTAAATTATATGTATACTTATTACTTTTGAAATTTAAAAGAAAAGGAAATAAAAAGACAGAGCGTATATGGTATTTTTTACATATATGATATTTCATTGTTAAATAATTCTTTTTTTTTTTTTTGTAAGTTATTATCGGTACCTGTTAGTTTTGTTTTTAAAGAATATAACGGTTAAGTTATGGGTGTTTGTGTATATGTGTGTGTATGTGATAGAAACATTATTCACAAAGGGTTAATTTTCCTTGCTTAGCTGTGTAGAAATGTTTAGGGTCCAGACAACCTGAGGTTATCTTGGTTGAAGTAAAAACAAGAAACTATTCATACAATAGATACTTGCTCTTGCAAGGACATCTTAGACATGTTTATACCACAGTTGCAAGAGTTTAATGTTTCATGGTAACTCTACATTACACATCTGTGTATAAAAGAGCTTCTAAAATACTAAATAAATCAGAGATTCTTTAAATGGAATTCGTGTGAACTTGTCTTACTGTAAATTTCTCCTTGATATCAAGTATAACCTCTTATGATGATTTTTCTCACACAGGTTTTTTTTTTATCTATCATTACTTGGTCCTTCTAAAGCCTGGACTCAATATCCCTACTATTCTCTAGGTTTTTGGATTCCTGAAAAGTGCACGGGAGAGTCTGGGACTCTCTGCTGAAAGACCTCTGACCTGATTCTGGGAATCAGTTTGACTCAAGAGAGGCCAGAAAACTGCTGGAGAACAGGAGGGCGACAAGTTTGTAGTGCAGTGTGAGGTAACATTAATCATAAAGGTACCAAATTGTCCTTGTTTTGAAGTCTGGAACTTCTGTATGGTATTGTCTTTTAAACAGTATTATGTGTAACAGGGAAAGATTGGTAAGGATCGCTGACGGTCAGTCGAGGAGGGCTATAAGAGTCTGTGAGTAGACTATTGTAAAAATTAATCTACGCGTAAAAGATATGCTGTGTCCAAAATGGGACAAAACTGCAGTTGCTGTCTGTGACAGCGAAGTAGAATGTAAGTTTGCAGGAATGAGTGGAAAGTTGTACAGGAAGGTACTAGACAAGCAGAAGTCAGAAAGGATAACAATTATTATTTAGGGTGTGTTTGCATTTGTGGCATTTCTGGATGTGACAGTGGGCATGTGTGTCTGATTGCTGTGTAAAGGTATGGTTAAAATTCTATGAGTTGTGAATTTTTATGTGTTTTTCATTGCAATGGCTTCAATTTGAAGATGATGTATTTTCTCTCTTTTAGGCTCTAAAAATATTATTTTTCTTCTGAAAAACATGCATGTTTTCTGTTCTAAGCTTGCTAAACATGATGTATTTGTTTTTAATTGTTTAAAAAACAAGATTAGTTTGGTGAAGCCATCCATTTTGTGATAATACAGTATTAGAATGGAATATTTGTGAGTAGAAATGGAACTCAAGAAAAAGTACAATTCTTTAGGAAAGATAGTTCTCTAGAAAGTAGTAGTAAGTGATTTCTTTAAACAAATGTTTTGCATGTGAAATTGATCTAAAGTGGGATCATAAAAAGTTTGTGTTTTTTGTGATATGTTAGTCTTACATGATAGGGAATTGTGGTTTATTAATAGGAGTTATCTACGTTTAGCTAGTGGAAAAGAGCAGAATAAATTGCAGTTCTATTACTGTTAAAGGGTTTGCTGGCATTTTTCAGTGAATAGACTATTTTAGCTTCAGCATTTGGGAAGCTGTCTATGGGCATGGATATCCATGTACATTGTGACTGTGGCGTGGTTTTGTATCATTATGTTTCTATGTAATAATATGATCTAGAACCTGATCACCCCTGGATACATATTATTAATTGTGTATGTATGTTGTCAGCCACTTTAGATATTAATAAATGTTTTATCTAAATTTGACTCTTACTTTTGTAAAATATTATTGAGATTAACATTTCAGAAAATGTGGTTACTTATAAACATAGGGCCTCATTAAATTCCAGCCTTTGCAGGGGGGGGGGGCCCGATCTGCATAGATCAGGCCCCCGCTGCATTTAAAACTTTTAAATTCCCCGCCCCGGCTCCTTAAAAGGGCCGCGGCACACTATTACCCAATCCCGGCCGCGGCACCTAAAATGAACCCCACTCTATGCTGGGGGTCCCCATCGGGACCCCCGAAGTGTCCCCACATAAATCCCCTGCAGCGGGGTTCCCCGATCGGCACCGATCGTGACCCTGCTGCAATTCAATTTTAAATTTCCCGCCTTGCGGGTCATCAAAGGACCGTAAAGGTCCTAAAAGGACTCGCACTAAAAATATTAACCCCAGGCAAATATAATTACCCCATTAACTCATGGTGGTCAATCCAGACCACCATAAGGCCTAAATTACCCCATTAACTCATGGTGGTCAATCCAGAACACCATAAGGCCTAAATTAACCCATTAACTCATGATGGTCAAACCAGACCACCATAAGGCCTAAATTAACCCATTAACTCATGGTGGTCAATACAGACCACCATATGGCCTAAATTACCCCATTAACTCATGATGGTCAATACAGACCACCATAAGGCCTAAATTAACCCATTAACTCATGATGGTCAATACAGACCACCATAAGGCTCTATTTAACCCCATCAGTCCCATAAGGGTATATTATTACCATTATGGGCCTGTTACAACCCAACATTAACCACATAAGTGCCATGATGGTCCTCAAGGAAATTGGCATTGGTGGCTTGTGATTTTTATTTTCTGTAGTGGGGGTGGGGTTGTAATGTATTTTTTTGTTTTCTGTAGTGAGGGGTGGGGTTGTTATTTTTTTTTTTTTTCTGTACTGTAGGTTTTTTTGTTTTCTGTACTGTAGGTTTTTTGTTTTCTGTACTGTAGTTTTTTTTTTTGTAATTAGAGTGTTGGGGAGGTTTATTAGGGGGTAGGTAGTGTAGGTAGGTAGTGTAAGTGTTAATAGATTAGTGTAGAGGGGGGTTAGTTTAGATTAAATGGTTTATTGGGGGTTATAGTGTAGTGTTTGTTGTTAGTGTCATGATGGTCCTTGAGGACCATCATGGCACTTATGTGGTTAATGTTGGGTTGTAACAGGCCCATAATGGTAATAATATACCCTTATGGGACAGATGGGGTTAAATAGAGCCTTATGGTGGTCTGTATTGACCATCATGAGTTAATGGGTTAATTTAGGCCTTATGGTGGTCTGTATTGACCATCATGAGTTAATGGGTTAATTTAGGCCTTATGGTGGTCTGTATTGACCACCATGAGTTATTGGGTTAATTTAGGCCTTATGGTGGTCTGGATTGACCATCATGAGTTAATGGGTTAATTTAGGCCTTATGGTGGTCTGGATTGACCACCATGAGTTAATGGGGTAATTATAGTTGCCTGGGGTTATTATTTTTAGTGCGAGTCCTTTCAGGACCTTTACGGTCCTTTGAGGACCCACGAGGCGGGAAATTTAAAATTGAATTGCAGCAGGGTCACGATCGGTGCTGATCGGGGACCCCCGCTGCAGGGGGTTTATGTGGGGACACTTCGGGGGTCCCGATGGGGACCCCCAACATAGAGGGGGGTTAATTTTAAGTGCCGCGGCCGGGATTGGGTAATAGTGTGCCGCGGCCCCTTTAAGGAGCTACGGCGGGGAATTTAAAAGTTTTAAATGCAGCAGGGGGCCTGATCTATGCCGATCGGGGACCCCCCCTGCAATGGGTTTATGTGGGGACACTTCGGGGGTCCCGATGGGGACCCCCAGCATAGAGGGGGGTTAATTTTAAGTGCCGCGGCCGGGATTGGGTAATAGTGTGCCGCGGCCCCTTTAAGGAGCTGCGGCGGGGAATTTAAAAGTTTTAAATGCAGCGGGGGGCCTGATCTATGCAGATCGGGGACCCCCGCTGCAAGGGGTTAATGTTGGGGTGCTGCAGGGGTCCTGATAGAGACAGCAGCATGGGGATGTGTACAGGGTGCAGAGGGGAGCCTCACACTGCTGTCTCGGGCTCTTCCGAGGCAGCACGTAGAGGCTTTCGGATCCCTTGCGTGGACTTTTTGTCCACGTAGGGATTCTTACGATATGCGAGACTCATGCATAGATTTAAGGCTACGTAGCTCTCTCGGAGCCTATTCTCGGCCATTTTCTCGCAGTCATATCGCAAAGCAGGCTGCGAGAGATTCGGGACTCGCAAACAGCAGGAAAACTGCCTTTGCGAGATACTATTTCACCCGCAGCTCGAATTTAATAGGGCCCATAGTCCCTGTAAAATTAGTAGGATATACTATAACAGGGTATTTATTAAAATTAGGTGAGCCAGGGGAAGGCACTGAGCACAACTGTATGGAAACCATAGAGACCATAGTAGTATCCAGATCAAACTTAAAAGACACTCCCTGGGAAGAATCAGATATGACATTATTTGTAGATGGGTCATGTAATAAGAACCTAGATGAGACTTATGCTACAAGATATGCTGTAGAACATGGGGTACTAATAGCTAGAAAAATGACCATCCCATTTCTCAGCACAAGCAGCAGAGCTTATAGTACTAACAACAGCATGTAAGATACCAAGATGGAAATCTGTAAATATTTACAAGGACAGTCAATTTACATTCTCTAAGCTTAGAGATCCCAAGTCAGGAAAAAACTCCAACACATATAGATTATAAGATTCTTAGAGACATGCAAAACAATCACCTAAAACAGTGAAACAATACTGGTTTAAGCCTGGAGCAACACTGAAACAGAGATAAGATTTATGTTTGCCTACAAAACAAACCCATACTACCATGTAATCTACATAGATATGCAGCAATATTGAGCCATGGAGAAAACCATGTCGCAATAGCAGGGATGATAGGTATAATATTGAATGTATTTACAGGATATGGTTTCACAAACCACTAAAAAAATGTTTTGTATAGGTTGCATTGTCTGTGTAAACAACCTACAAGGTAATACAAGGTCTAAGAGAGGCCAGTTCCCAACACCAATATATCCATTCCAGGTAATATGTATGGATTTTATTGAATTGGATAAATGTGAAGGAAAGTATTGCCTAGTAATCATAGACGTGTTTTCCAAATGGGTTGAGACAACACCTTGTGCAAACCCAGATACTATCACAGTAGCAAGAACACTACTAACCCAAATAATACCTAGGTTTAGTATACCAGAGAAAATACATACTGACAATGGGAGCCATTTTGTGAATAGTGTTATCTCCCACTTGGGGAAACATTACACATCAGAATAAAATACCACTGCTCATGCCATCCACAATCAGTAGGGTTAGTAGAAAGAACAAATGGTACAATTTATATATTATATAGTAGACCTTTTTACTTACCTGAATTAAGACCTTTTGTCAGCCAGGACAAGAATTTGAGTAACAATCTGGCAGATTATATGACAAAAATGTTAAAACAAAGAGAAATTAGTGCTGTGAATGTTTATCCTCCTCAGGAACACTGATAAAGCCAAGAGAATGGGCACTTGTTAAATCATCAAAAGAAAGAACTGAGCATTTGGTAGGGACCTTCCCACCTGACAAGTCCTGCTGGCTACTGCGACAGCTGTGAAAATTGCAGAGAGGATTCCCTGGACACATCTGACCCACTGCAAGAAGGTGTCCCTTCCAGTGTCCTCTTGAGAGCCTTACCACTAACCTAAACAACCCCGTATCTGTATGACACAGTAAGTCTGGCTACAAAGGGGAGTGGAACCAATAGGGCCACTCGTCTCAAACCCAGTGAAGAAACCATAGTATGCAGACAGTTTAGATGGGCCTTGGGAAGGTGATAGGTTTCTCAGAATGACATCCACATACAGACCATGGCACCCCTTCAGACATCCAGGATTGTGTGGAATGAAAAAGTCCATATTCCTCGTCACTACCGTCATGATAAAACCAGTGATAACATGGGAAAACACAGGAAAACAAAGACAGAATGTCCCAAAGGAAGAGAACATAGAAACTAAAGTACAAAGTCACCATAGAACCAACAGAGATTTGTAAACTATACCAGAGAAGCAGTACATTGCCTAGCAGAACAGGTAGATAAAACTGGCCTTATGGCCTGATAAAACCGAATGGCCCTTGACATGCTATTGGCCAAGGGAGGAGAAATATTTAAACTGCTTGTTGCACCTTCAGATGATACCAATGGATTTCCAGATGATCAAGGGACTGAGGAAGATGAACAAAATGATGAAGAACAAGATATGCAACAAGAAGTTCTGTATGGAGAGAAAACTGAAAATCCAAAGAAGTTGCACAACTCCAAATGAAGTCCTCTGACACTAGTTCCTAATTGACGCTTTGTTTTGACATGCTTTGCAAAGTTTGTGTATTTTTTACTATATTTATAAGGATGATAATAATAATTATTAATAGAAGGGAAATGATAGAAAAAAAATTCACAAGGGTTCATTTTCCTTGCTTAGCTGTGTAGAAGTATCCAGGGTCAAGAGAACCTGGGGTTATATTGGCAGAAATAAACAAGAAACTATTACACACAATAGATACTTGCTCTTGCAAAGACATCTTAGAAATGTTTAAACCACAGTTGCAAGAGCTTAATGATTCATGGTAACTCTACACAACACACTGTAACTCTACACATCTGTGTATAAAAGAGCTTCTAAAATATTAAATAGATCAGAGACTCTTTAAAAGGCATTCGTGTAAACTTGTGTTACTGTAAATGTCTTCTTGATATCGAGGATAACCTCTTATGCAAGTGGATTTTCCTTTACAAGTAAAGGCTGATAAATTGCAATGTGCACTAATTGTGCCCAGATGAGAGCGGTTTGGCTTGACTGTTAAACTAGTAAAAAGGTTTGTGAGCTGTTTTGGGGTTGTTTGCAAGTGGATTTTCCTTTGCAAGTAAAGGCTGATAAATTGCAGAGTGCACCAATTGTGTCCAGGTGAGAAGGCAGAAGTTAATATAAACAGGAGAAGGGGCGATCTTGTGAGCTTGCAAACATTTCTAGTATCAAGTACAATTCTAGTAAAAGTGTAGGAGTTTAAATAAAAGGAGGGACTTCCATGAAACGGGAGGGCAGATTTATAGTGCAAAGGAGGCAAACTATATTATTTTATATATTTTTTTTTCCCACTGAAAGTTTGTAGACAATAATAATAATTATGAGTCAGTCCAGTGGCAACCTCATTCAGTGTACATCCTGTATGTATGCAATACTGGAACGGATGAATCAGGGTCCATACCTCTGTGAGAGGTGTGAGCATGTTGCTTCTCTGGAAGCTAAAATTGATGATCTGGAGAGGAGAATTGCAGCACTTAGTGATATTGCTCCACTGGAAAGGGGGTTGGTGCTCTCGGAGCACAGTTTAGCTGGGCCTAGCATGGAGGCTGGAGCTGGGGCTAGGGAGGATGTGTAGGGAGATAGCTGGGTTACAGTTAGAAGGGGAATCAGGGGGAACAGGAGGAGGCAGGCCAGTTCTGAGTTGGCAAACACCAACAGATTTGCCAGATTGAGGGAAACTGTTGGGGATGTCCATTCAGGAATGGCAATGCCAGATAGAGCCAGGAGAACAGTTCTACTGGAGGAGCGAGAGGGCAGAATAGGCAGAGCAACAGAAAGGTTTTGGTGGTAGGGGGCTCTATTATTAGGAAGGTAGACAGGATGATTTGTCACCCAGATCCCAGCAATCAAACAGTTTGCTGTCTCCCAGGTGCTCGGGTTCTGCCTGTTGTGGATCAGGTGAATTAATTAATGGGAGCCGCTGGAAATAAACCAGCGGTCTTGGTATGTTTTGGTACCAAAGACAAAGTTTGTGGAAGATTGAGAGTCCTAAAGAATGATGTTATAGAACAAGGTAATAAGCTGAAGGCAAGGACCTCCAAGATAGTGTTTTTTCAAGATACTACCAGTGCCATGTGCTAGACCAGGCAGACAGAAGGAGCTCAGGGAGGTTAATGCATGGCTAAAAAAAAGTGGTGCACTAAGGAGGGGTTTGGGTTTTTAGAGTACTGGGCTGACTTCTCACTTTGGTACAATTTACAATTTCTATAGCAACGATGAATTGCACGTTAATGAAGAGGGAGCTGGTGTGCTGGGGAAAAGGATGGTAGAACGGCTGGGGGAGTTTTTAAACTAGTAGGTGGGGGGTGAGGGGCTAGATAGAAACAAATTAACTAGTCACAGGGGAGGAGATAGACGAGGGTTATTATGGTCAATAGGGAGGTATTGCTAAGTAACTTAAGTACAGTGGTAGGCATGTCAGAACTACAGACTCATAACATAAAGTGTATTCTTGCTAATGCCAGAAGCTTGCCAGGAATTATTAGCAGTTATTGAGAAATGGGATTTAATAGGCATTACTGAAACGTGGTGGGATAAATCTCATGACTAGACTGTTAATCTGGATGGTTATAAACTATTTAGAAGAGATAAGGGCAATGGTAAAAGAGGAGGAGGGATTTGTCTGTATGTTAAGCCTGAATTTAAGCCTATAGTCAGAGAAGATATTTATGGTGGGAACTACCTGTAATGTTGAATGTTTTTTGGGTAGAGTTAAACAGCGGAGGAGCAAATTCTAAAAGAATATCGGTAGGAGTATGCTATAAACCCACAAATATAATTGAAAGTGAGGAAATCCAATTATTATTACAGATTGGAAATACTAAGCATGGGCAAATTTTAATAATGGGAGATTGTAACTTCCCTGAAATAAACTGGATGAATGAGACTAGCAATTCAGCTAAGGGGAGCAGGTTCTTCAGTACAAACAAAGATCATTATCTGACCCAGTTTATACAAGAGCCTACTAGAAATAAGGCTATCTTAGATTTAGTCATCACAAATATTATTGATATAGTATCAAATGTTGAAATAGGGCAACCTTTGAGAAAAAAAGTGACCATAACACAGTATCCTTTGAGATAAAACTGTAATAGGCCAACAAAAACTCTTAAGTTTAAAAGGGCAGATTTTACTAGTCTAAGGGCAGCAATACAAAGTATAGACTGGGACAAAGGACTGATAGATAAATATACTGAACATAAATGGAGAACGTTCAAATCCTTACTAAATATTTATACTTATCACCATATACCATGTGGAAATAAAAGTAGAAGAAATAAATCACAACCCATGAGGCTTAACAATGACTTGAAGATGAAGAGTAAAAAATAAGCTTTTAAATTGTACAAAAAAGAGGGAACAGAGGCTGCTTTATATGAATATAAGGAAATCAACAAGGCTTGCAAAAGGGCTATTAGACTGGCTAAAATTGAAAAGTTAGTTGCAAAGGAGAGTACTACTAACCCTAAATTATTTTTTAAATATATTAATTAAAAGAAGGCCAGGAGGGAAGCTATGGGAACATTACAATGTGATACAGGCTGTCTGACAATTGGTGACCAGCAAAAGGCAGATGAGCTAAATAGGTTATTTTATTTGGTATACACAAGGGAGGTACCAGTGCAACAAAATGGAGCTATACTACCTTCACCAATAATTGGTTAACGCAGGAAGAAATCCAAAAGAGTTTGGAAAAAAATGAATGTTAATAAAGCCCCAGGTCCTGATGGAATACATCAAAGGGTACTGAGGGAACTGGGTTCTGTAATAGCCAAACCATTATATCTAAATTTTCAATATTCACACAACACAGGATCTCAACCAGATGACTGTGTAAACGCAGAGGTGATACCTATATTTTGGAAGGGAACAAGAACAAATCCAGGGAATTATAGATCTCTAAGCCTCACTTCTGTAGCGGGAAAGCTTTTAGAAGGGTTAATAAGAGATAGTATACAAGAATATGTCTATTTAAACAAGATTATAAATAGGAATCAACATGGATTTATGAGGGATAGGTCAAGTCAAACAAACCTAATTTGTTTCTATGAAGAGGTTAGTAGGAACTTAGATCTAGGCAACGCAGTGGATTTTCAGTCCACTGAATTCAGTCTTTTTGGATTTTGCAAAGGCTTTTGATTCAGTGCCACATGGGAGATTATTGAGCAAACTAAGGGATACAGGAATTGCAGTAAATATCTGCTCATGGATTGAGAGCTGGCTAAAAGACAGGAAGCAAAGGGTTGTTGTAAATGGAAGATACTCAGATTGGACTACTGTGGTAAGTGGGGTTTCTCTGGATTCAGTAATAGGTCCTCTCCTTTTTAACATATGTATTAATAATAGAAGTAGGATTGGAAAGTATTGTCTTAATTTTTGCTGATGACACGAAGTTGTGCAAGGTAATTAAATCCGATAATGATGTACTTTCCCTCCAAATGGATTTGCATAAATTAGAGGAATGGGCAACTAAATGGCAGATGAGATTTAATACAAGTAATTGTAAAGTTATGCATTTGGAAAGGAAAGATAGCCATGCAATTTATAATCTTAATAGAGTAATTCTAGGGTTATCAATTATAGAAAGGGATTTGTGAGTGCTTGTGGACAACCGCCTAGGTAACTGTGCTCAATGCCAAGCAGCATCTGCAAAGGCAAGTAAAATATTAGCATGTATTAAAAAGGGTATAGAAGCAAGGGAAGCAAATATAATTCTGCCACTATACAAATCCCTAGTATTCCCCTTTTTTTCATCCTCAATTACAATGTAACTATGTAATAAACCAAGTCTTCAAAAATTCAGATTTAAAAAAAAAAATGTTTTAGGTTCATGGCTTTCACAGCATATTTGACAATCAATTGTCTTTTTCTTGAACTGCAGTGGTCCTTTAATAATTAATTAGCCTGGTACTTCTTTGTCCAGACAAATGTGAGGACAGCAGAGGTAGGCTGTCTGATGGGATTTGTCACTCTCACTGGAGCAGATTGTCCTGAATTACGGAAAGATCAGTCCCCAGGACCCCAGTGCCATACTTGAATTGAACAATTTACAACAATACAAAAAGTTGAAAAATAATCAGAGGGCAGTTTTAAGGGCAGTTTCTTACTAACCAAAGTGTGACCTGATGTTCATTTACCACTAAAGCAGTGTGCTAAAATCCTGTAATCCTGAGCATTTCCGCAGAAAGTCATCATTGCCTGGGCCATTCCTTTGTTAAGATGAGTTTGGTGTATTGTGCCACCTCCACAGGGTACCTTTTGAGCAGCTAACTCAGCAAACTCCATTCAGCCGACACAGCACAGGTCTACACTGGAAATCCCGTAAGAAATACCCAACACAAATATACACAGTTAACATACAACAAATATAAATATATGAAATGCATTAGAAATTAGAAAACCAGACCAACTAGTCTCCTGTTCCTAGAAAGGGTAATGATGTGGAGGTCCACATAGCTTGAAGTCCTAGTGGGCTATTTTTTCATTTAAATGTATGTTAGACAAATATTTAAGTTGCAAAGGACAACTGTATAATGTTTTTAATTAGAAAAATATATGTTTGTGATGCCTTTACTGATGATGATGCCTTTACTGAAGGCATCCATGATAACTTTGTAAAGACTGCATGTGTGAGAGAGGAGATTACATTTCTGCATTGCTTACACTTATTGTTTGGTGTTGCCTGTTTCTGATCTTGTGCAAGGGAAATTATAGCTATCGACTTCCAAAAGATCAGAGGATTTAACAAATTCCCCTCCCCTCTCCTTTCATCCTCCCCTGGCAGGCTTACTCAAATCAGGCAAGATGGAAACATTATAAATGCAAACAATATCTTCAAAATATTTTCCTTGCAGTTCTATGAAAATCTATCACAGTGTTCACTGAAGGGTATACTTATAAATGATAAATGTTTTAGCTCAGGCATTTTGTTCACTGGCAGATGGTTCTGTATTATTTGCTTAACATTGTGCTTGAAGCTGCATCTTCTGAAGCATTATCACAGTGAGTGGGTATCAAGCAGTAATCAAGGCCAGTAATTTGATCTGACAGTTCTTCTTGTCATTTTTTCAGAAGAGGGAGAACCCCAGCCGCGCTCATCGTATTGAGTCTCTGCATACTATCAAAGGTAATTGGAAGAAAGAGAGGGCATCCAATCTGCCAGCAAGGAACGGCACTTGTAGGTCATCTGGCCTCAAGCGATTGCCAGCGGGAGCTTGAGCGGGATTCACTAGAGAGGCTTCTCTTAAATGAGCCTCATTATGAGAACATCTGTAATTTGTACCTGAAACAAAACATTTGGAATCTATTACAGCATCCTGGGAGGCTTTGTTGCATTTCGTCACAGTTCTGGTGAGACTGCTAGACAATATAATAATCTTTATAAAAGGCACTCAGTTTATTAATACAATATTTTTCTCCACTGGAACAAATTTTCAGCTTAAATAATCTTTATGATCTCATGTTTTCTATATGATCTTTTGAATAAAAACTTGATATTGGTTAAAATGTTTAGAAACAAACAAAAAAATACAGTCTTAAATTATTTAACTTTTATATGTAATTATTTATTACTGCAGGATTCAGTTTCAGGGATATGGATGGTTCCTGGATTGTACTAGATTTATAATATACCGTTATGTCTATTTACTTTTATGTACTTTATTTTGTTAAGAAGTGCTAATAAACTCAGTTTTTACTGTTTGAAATCAAACAAATAATCCCTGTATGAGCCTGCAGCTTTCGCAGACACCGAATCTGTAGGGCTGGATGTTCAGTGTAGTGTCCTAGCCTATCAGGCACAACGTCTCAGCAGCACTTGCAGCCTGTTGCTGAGAGATGGTCACCAATTTGTTAGTATGAAACACTGCACATTCAGTACTACAGATTCTGTGTCTTCATGAGCTGCAGAGGGCAGACCCATGCAGGTCATATTTGTTTAATTTTAGGCAAAAAAACAGATCTTATAAGCACTTATTAATAAAATAGCATACATAAAAGTTAATAGATTCACATGTATAATATATACCTTCCATATCCATTTAACAGCACCGAAATGCCCTAGCAAGAAGAGCTAGTTATTCTAATTATGCATTGATCATTAAAATTCCTATTTAATATTATATAATGTGAAATTTCAAAAATTTAAGAGCCAGTCACATTGTGGGTATATATATATATATATATATATATATATATATATATATATATATATATATATATATATATTATTATACTGTATGTCATTTATAATGCGCCGACATATTCCGTAGCGCTGTACACATAAGTTAAGTTCAGACAAAGATAAATACAAATTAACATATAGCAAAGCAAGGAGCGCCCTGTCTTTGAGCTAGGAATCCAATGTCCATGGTGAATTCCCAAACTACATATATATATATATATATATATATATATATATATATACACTAGCGACTTGCCCGTCAAAAAATTACGGCAATAAAATTGTAGGGCAGGTAATGCTGTTTGGTAGAGACGCGCAGTGAATGGGTTTTGTGTTTATTTTTATTTTGTTGTTTTGGTGTATATTTGTTTTTGTATGGTAATGAAATAATTAATACATTAATAAATGAATATACTTTACCTATTTGGAAGTAATATATGCAGGAAGCATTGTGCTGAAGAGCTGACAATCTGTTTTGATGTTCCTGCAGCATATAATGTCGGTTTGCACTGTTGTGGAGCTGAGGTGTAAGTGTAAGCAATGTGTGCAGTGTGTAGTGTAAATAGGCAGCGTGCGCGAGGGGAAACCGTTAGTGTAGCTGGGTACTTCCGCATTGTGTAAGTTAGTGTTGTAAAATGGTGGATAATGTGTATGTGCTATGCGGCTGTGTATGATGTAGCGTCCTTGCTAGTTTTTTTCGGGGGCCATTTTTTTTCTCGCTTAGGGAATTTTCGTGTTTGGGCGTTAAGGTCGGATTATTGCGAGCTCGTAATACGCGGCTCATATTTCTTGATGGTAAGTCCTTAAATGTTCCGGTGTAAGTTCCTGGCCGCATTTGCAGGCTGAAAGTCGTAGGGGGTTGTAGGGATGAGCGCCTAAGGCGCTCATCACCAGCGCAAAGAGCGCCCTCGGTGCTCCTTGCCAGCAACTGCGGGCTTGCTATGCGAGCCTGCAAGCATTAGCAATGACCCGCATGCTCACAACTATATATGTGATATATATATATATATATATATATATATAATCCAATTAATAGAATAATTACTGCTATAATGTAATGTTTTGAAATGATAGTAGCCAATTCAAATCAATAGGGGTTTTGTTTGTTCTTTCAAAGGCTAATTTACTCACAAAATACAAAATATGAAGAGCCATCAGCTCCTTGTAGAAACACTCAATGAGAAACAATGAGGCTTTTACAGTGAGTCTCCTGAGGACCCTTCCCCTGCATTGTAAAGTGTTTAAATGTCAGTGTATATATTTCAAAGGAACATTAACTATTGCATAAAGTACAATTTAATACCATTAACCCAAACTGGTTAATTGGGTGAACAGTGCAATGCAATCTTAATTGGTATGTGCTCCATACATTATGGAAACCATATTGCTACTTGAGATGCTTACCCATCATTGCTTAGTAGTAATCAGACCCGCCCACGCTGCAGCCGGAAAATAAACAGTTAATGAAATCTCGGATTTGGGCTGATGTGCAAGCTTTAGAGGGGGTTGCTATTAATCCTCATGTCCCCCATTATGATCCCTAGCATTTACAGAGCTTTACAGTGCCGTCTTGAATTTATATTTGCTTTTAAAGATTTCTGAGCTTACGGCCGGTTGCAAGATATGAATTGCAAGGTAACGGGAGCCCTGCAAGGAATCGCAGCTTTGCGGCCGATTTACGGTCAATAATAGAATGAGGGCCATAGTGTGCAAACCATTGATTTGCTTATAGGTAAACGGATATAAAACAGTATCACTCATAGAGAATCATAAGAATTTACAGGTTTTTTCCCCAAGAAGAAAGAGGGCAGAAGAAAAAAAAGAATTATAAATGTCAGCATAGACCATAATGAAATAATCCATTACAATGTTAAGGTCATTTGAAATTTATACCAAAGAATATTTTTTCTTTATTGTAAATACTTATATACTTACCTTAAACAGATGTGCTAAGCTTTAACCTGGGCAAAGTAAACATCTTCTCTTTTACATTCAAATCAATAGGGATGGTTATCACACTGGTAAAACATGGTGAATAAGCTTTAGCAGATCTGTATATGGACACAAATATGCTTCTTGAATATACAGTTACCCAAACTCATATACATGCAAAGACAAATACATACTTGTATAAAACATCATGGCTGGCTCTAGCCTATTGGTGAAGCAGGCTGTTGCCCGAGGAGCAAACTTACAAGCGACGCCATAACATTTTGCACAAAACTTGCTTGTCAAAGCAGCAGTGCATGTGGGGGAATTTATACTATTTTTATTGTTTTCCAGCCCTAGACTCGTACTTTGTTATTTACTGTTTCAATTTCCTTTGTGTTACTGTTATTAATTTGTTCTAAATATAAATACATGACTGCAAAATAAAAAAATATTTTAACATCATTAACATACTCATATTCTACCTTTACATTACAGTTTATCTTTGCTATTGTTTCCTTATGTTATTGATTTATAGATTAATGTACTGCTAGTTTATGACTATAGTTCCTGCATATTTTGACTTGTAAAAATAAAAACTTGATCTTAAACACACTGACATTCTAGAAAGTTACATCAAAGGGTGCTACCATATTCATTTCTGTTAAAAGTGAAATTTCCAAATAACACACTTGACATTAACTCAATGGCAGAGTAAAGTCCCTTCAATAACAGTCTAAGATGGAATTCACCATGAGTCACCTAAATATAATAGTTTCTTTAAAAATTGTTTTTATGTGCCTACTAATTTGGGTTCTCTGATGGTCCAGTGGTTAGGACTTGGTGCTTTCACCATTACAGCCTGGGTTTGATTCCAAGTCAGGGAACCAAAAGGTTGCACCTGGTCAGTACTTGGATGGAAAACTAACTAGGAATACCAGGAGCTGTATGCTCTGGCCCACCAGAGAAGGAACTGGCAACCCATTCCAGTATATCTGCCATGAATGGCAAGTGGATCAGCATGACAATGGACACAAAGGTCCCAGAGAGTTTGAAATGACTGAAAGATGCAAAAAAAAATAGTTTTTTGTTATACACTTCATAAGCATTTAAAGTTTCTATCAAACTACAGTGGTCCTTTAAACTGGATTTTATTTACCACTATAAGTTTGTTTATATATACTGCAGTGTATTTTACTTCATGATTAATTAAGCGCAGCTCAGATAGAGGGTTACTAGATAGGGGACTAACCATTTTCCTTTGAATGTCTTTTGTGTTATTTGTAAATATTGCAAAACATTCTTGCAAACCAAAGAAACACAGTGGTGTGGTTTTTAGTACATTCCTGTTACACCCCTTTATGTAATAAGTCACCAACCCTATTTATGACTCTCACAGTCTTGTTACAGAAAGAAGAATCAAGCAGATAATCACCCTACAAAAGGAAGAGGGATTATTATAGGGAAGAGTTACTGTATTTGCCTGTAATGTAAGTAAGGGAACAGAATGCATATTGGAAACATGGATGCAGTTAATGCTATAGAGTAGCCAGAACGGGACTTGTGGGTGATTGTCCCATCTTTCTTCACTCACCCTCCTTGAGGATGATTTTGCACTGAATGTAGCTACCTTAAAGTTATATTGGGGGTGGGGTGGAAATACATGTGAGCACATTTTTTATATTTCATCTCGTCCGTGTGGTTAAACAATGGGGTTGCCTAAAGCATGCAGTTCTAGAAGCTATACTTATTTCTATAATGATTATAGTTAAACATAAACATATACAATAATGGTATTGTGTCCACTTTTAAACACAGAGTAATGTTAGGAGCAAGGAAACCTAATAAGAGTGGGAAAAGATCATAGTGGAGGTCTAATAGGACATGTTTCTTCTACTTCTTCTGCTAAAGATGGAGTAGTTGGAGGAGACACAATGTCACTTATTCCAAAAGATATCAATCAGAATTAAAGAGTGCAATGGGAAATGTATGCAGAAAGCATTGAAAAAACACAGTATCACAGGAATTCAGCTTTATTGTCAAAATAATTACCTGCCTTTCTGAATCAGTATGTCTCTTGCACAATGTCTCACAGGCACACACTCACTCATTCAAAGTCACCAGCTACTGTAAGGTTAATGTTATTTATCGTCTCATCATTATAAGAGGGCAAATGAAGGCCCCAGTTATGTTCTGCACCATGATATAGAGTGTTCAATGATGAGATCAGAGTGGTGTGGTTTATCAGATCATATCAAAACACACAAATAAATAATTTGCTGAATGGCTGAAGAAAATAAAAATAAATCAAGGTTTTGGAATTAGGGCAAGTCCAGACCTCAACTCCATTTAGCTAATGTGGTTGGACCTAAAGAGATAAGTGGGCCTGAATTCCTCCCAGATGATGTGAGATTAATAAACTGTAGAAAACATAGATTTGACGACTGATATGGCCCAAAAAGGTCCGATCTGCCTATTCTACATATCTAAAAGACTGACTTAATTTAACTTTGTGCTTGCTTAAAGGGCCACTTAATTTGGCACAATTTGGACCACATCACAATAAAGATCTCCTAAAAGCATGTGGAAATATTTTTTTAAATATGTGCATTTTTACTAAGAAATCAGATAAAATAAAATCTGTGTTTACATGCGTCACTAACTGCCCACAGCCAGACCCGCCGCTTCAGCTCTGTGTAATGATCATAAGAAAAGAAGGAATTAACCCTTAAATTCATCTGTGCAGAACATGGAATGCTGGAATCACCTTAACAGGTCATTTATGGGTTAACTGGTCAGTGCCTTCCTGAGTCTAGGGAAAAATCAATCACTGTCTTCACAGTGTGGCTCGACTATCTATTTTTACTCATGCAACAGTCAATAAAAACTTTGTATGTAAACAGACTTAAAACTTTAGATTTTTTTGCAGTTATTAGTGTAATTAAACATATATAAAATATATATATATAATTTTAACAAACAATCTTGTGCTCTTTAACACCACGAAGAGCAATTATAGTAAGGTAAATGGCCCTTTAAATTCCCTAACTGTGTTTGACTCTTCTATACAATGCTGGAGATCCAAGCATTGTAAACATTTTTGTAAAAATGCTACATTGATTTCTCCATTATCCAATAGTTATAACATACTTGGCTAAATCTGGTGACAGTGTGCCTATAATAATTTTGGGTTTAAAAAGGATCAATATTTGATAATATGATATTTCAATATAGGGTGTGGAAGCACAATGAAAATGCATACCATACAACATCAGCAAACCGATATCAAACCATTTAAAAATGGGAGGTAATATGGTGTGAATAAAGTTTTAAATGTTATGGAAAAAACTATTTTAAACCAGAGATGCCCAAACTGTAGTTCTTAAGCGCCGTTCGAGTAGTCCACAGAACAACTGGGTTTACAAAATTTAGAACCATACATAAAATGTTACTGTAAAAATGTCTAGGTACTACATTTGGGAGCTCAGGCTTCTAAATATCTTTCCAAAGTATAATGTATCTCTGTGAATGGGTTACTGGCTCCTATAATATCTTCCTGGATCCTAAACATTAGATAATTGTCTCAAACCCTTGTGTGTATTTGTGTGCGTAATGATATATATATATATATATATATATATATATATATATATATATATATATATATATATATATATATATATATATATATTTTTTTTTTTTTAATGAAATATCTTATTCTAGATAAAGCAATTAATGATTAAATATGTCATCTACCTACTTGATTTACTATATTATTACTTTGTTTTAGTAGTCCTATTTATGTGTTTTATTTTTTAATTTAAAACAAAGCTATGCCAAGTTTCATCTAACACAGAACAATGTGTCAGCCCATGTATTTGTAATGAGTTATTTGAGCTCATATTACACTATTTCTATGTGGAAAATTTTAGGGACTATCTGAATTCATCTCCTCTGCTACTATCACTAGAAAAACATTTTTGAGATCGCCGATTTCATTCGGTTATATTTGACAAACACGCCCATATTCCGTCAAGTGAACCAATCACATTAGAGCTCTCTCTGCGCTCGCACCGGGTAGTCATCGTCTGAGGAGGAAAAAACCTGACCCATTTTAGGCCTCAGTTTTTATTCGGAGCCAGAATCTCGAAGTTTCCCGAAGTTTGCATTTTATACCCTAAACTGGACAGCTATACTGTCAATATATATGAGAATTGCCGGGTTATTTCCTGTGGAAGCCTCTGTTATTCCATGTCAAACTCTCCCTGCGGCCTAGTCAGTCACCAGGACTGGCACTTTGTAGACTGTCCCTAAATTATAGAACGCGGCTCCTTTAAATGTATAGCTGTCCAGCGTTCTGCCTGGCAGAAAAATGCATGAAAATACCTAAAAAACTTCCACAAATCTAGCTTCTAATAGCAAATATTATTTATTACAACCAATATGAAATGTGTGTTATCTCCCTGTATTATTATTTTATACTTTACACTACCAGATCGCCATGTTCTTATCACTTAGCATATACAGATAGAATATAACTTGTTTAGTCGTATGGCAGTGTGTTTCTCCACATAATTAGCATTCAGGGGTGTTGAGTGTGTTTATGGTGGGTAGTTCGTGTTTTTTCATACAGTGGGAACATTGTACGATGGGATATGAGAGGATTCCCACACACACGCTGCTTGCAGGCACCTCCGAAGGCAGCCCTGTACCGGGGTCCTTGTGACATGAGGTCCTATTTAGTCTGGGTCAGGTTCAGTGCTGTTTCAGGAGGGAAACTTCAGGGGGCTTTGTCCCGAGACAAAGAGCAGCTACCACCGCGGAGCCAGGGTACGGATTCTCTGGGGGTGCAGTCGGTACAGGTGAGATGGTAGGGGCGAGGAGGAGGGAGGCTGGCGAGCCCCGGGACTCGGGGTGGGTGGGGAATACCCCGGGGAGGGAGAGCAGCATCGTGACTGGGGCAGAGCTATAGGAGACCGGTAAATGTCCCGGGATAACAGACCTTGTATCTTTTTTATATAGGAAACTGTAGCACAGGAGCTTTGGGGCTATAGCTCCCCCGTCCATCCTGTTGCTGACCCTTTATCTTCCATCACTTGCAGGTTTTACCCAGAATATCCACCTCGTGTATCTGGACACTTTGCTATATGTCCAGTGCTAAGCTTCACTCCCGCATGTGCTATTCTTCAATAAAGTACCATTAGTCCCATCCGTTTATATCTTGTCCTAGGGAAAACTTTATCCTACAATGTCCTGTTAGGATTATCACTCCATCCATAAAGCTGTGAATGGGCACGTGTGGCATTACCAGATGTGACAGCTTTTATTGAGGAGGCATGTGGGTACCAATAAACACATAGTATGGCTTACTTTGGGTGTATACTGTGTGTATGTATGTATGTATGTATATATACATTTTGCTGAAGGATGTAATTTTAAACAGGGGAGCCAGCTAATTAGGCCACCATTGGCTTAGCCAGGTCATGGCTTTTATGTAGCATAGCTAAAAAGAATTGGGAGACTGTACTAACTTTTTTTAGGAGTTCTGGCTCCTAGGATATGGCAAGCCTTGATATTGTGTATGTGTCTTAATACACACATGCAGGAAAGGTCAAAAATATCTAAAACGTAGGAGATTTTATACAGGCTGTTTCTTCATGAACATACATTCTCCTTTTATATCTAGATCTTTGGACTCCGGAACCTGAAAATGTGTACTTCTAGCCTGGAAAATATTTAGGAGCTAGACTGTATCTCTATGAAGTACTTTTCATGTACTTAGAAATGGCCTGTCTAGGTTCTATAAAAACATTCTTAACTCCTGAGTGCTTAGTTTAGTCTTGATTTTTTTTTTTAAAGAGTCCATGTCTGTAAATGTTCATGTATACATGTTACTGTTTTGATATGCATGTAAAAAATAATAATAATAATAATAATAATAATAATAATAATAATAATAATAATAATAATAATAATAATAATAATAATTATAAATATATATATATATATAATCTCATTTTATTTTTTTTTGAATTTCCATGACCCAGTGGACCACAGCACGTCTTGTGTAAGGTTTTCTTGGCAAAGATACTGGAGTGGGTTGCCAGTTCCTTCTCTAGTGGACTGTAATGCGTCTGTCTTCTCTGCCAAGACCTATCCATCTTGGGTGACTACATGGTACAGCTTCATTGAAGTACACAAGCACCTTTACCATGAACAAGCTAGCGATCCAGGGGATATATGTTTGTGGGTGGTATGTCCTTCGGGCGCTGGATAACAGCGTGCCGTCATCAGGGCGCTGATAACTGCGCCCTAATGACGCGCTGTGCTCTGCTCTACTAGATCTCCTGACTAGGAGAATCTGAGAGGGAAGCCTTGCTCAAGCAGGGCTGGGAACTTGTAACTTCAGTCTTGTTAAAGGGATTTGCTTGCTGGTCTCTTCTCAGCAGGAATTAAAGATATGGTATGTACTGCTCTCCAGCCTTCATGCCTATGTGTGTATAAGTTGACATAGAACATGCTGAGAAGAGACCAGCAAGCAAATCCCTTCAACCAGACTGAAGTTACAAGTTCCCAGCCCTGCCTGAGCAAGGCTTCCCTTTCTCAGATTCTCCCAGTCTGCTCATCTAGTAGAGCACTGCATGCAGACACGGGGGATGCAGGCTGGAGCGCAGAGCACCATTAGGGCACAGTTCTCGTCGACCTGATGACTGCGCGCTGTTCTGCAGTGCGCAAAGGTCTGTGTTCCATTTACTTGTGTATTATGTATATACTTTTTTTTTTTTTTTTTTAAGTTATGTTAAACTGTCTACACAAATTGCAAAACTAGCATAAATCCTTTGTAGCAGGTAGAATTATCCTGGCGCACCTTGAAAAATCCAAGAACCAGCAATTGGATATTCAGCATGGTTTCAGAATAACATGTTTTTGGGATCCATAAGTTCTTGGCAGTAAAATATGGACTGGGATAGAAAAATATCCCAGATTCTAAGTTTATAATGAAGACACTATATCGTCTTCTTTAGAGACTGTGTATTGTACAGGGAGGGACAACATGTTTTGGTCCTAAAATTTAACTTCTGGGAGGTATTACTCCTGGCTGGCAATAACTATACCAACTAGACTCCTATCTCTCAGAATGTGCCTTGAGAGTTGTGGATATATAACCCTGGGATCATTAAGCAAAACAGCATTTCTAAAAACCCTGATGTGCTTTATGAACACACTTCTTTTTTTTTTTTTTTTTTGTAGACTTCTTGAGGTCCTTCACATTTTAAAGCTAGTTGGTTAAACCTCCTGTCTCCATAATGGGGCACGCATTGCTTCATCTTTTTGGTCAGGATGTCTTCAAAAAAGTCAGGGAATTGGCAATACAAGCACACCTTTTACTTGTTTTTAAATTTGCCAAGGTCCAAATATGTCGTAGGAAAATATGGCTTCCAGATCTGAACTTCTGTTTTCAAAGTACGAACACACTTTGAATATAATGGCATTCCACATGGTACAGTATAGAAGATTACATTGTGTAGGGGAGCCATTATGTAACCAGCAGCTAATTTAAAACTTGGTCTTTATAGAAAAAGTAATTATGCAATGGAGGTCCAGAGGGGGGTTGAAGGTCCTTATTTGTTCCCAGGTCTGCCTACTGACTATCCTGCTTTACAAATCCTAATATGATGTGCTATATAGCCCCTAAAGATGATTTTTTTTTTTTTTTTTTTTCATGATGTAGATATATCGACTATACGGTAGAAGTAAATTCTCTTCACTCATTTAGCATCAAAGTCTTTATCTTTTTTTGGGATATAAACACATCTATGTATTTATAATTATACACACTTAAAGCTATTAAAATGTTTTACTTTTTAAGATTCATTCTTTTAAAGGTACAGGCTCACTTAATTTGATTGCTGCCAATATTTGTAATCCTTTTTTAAATATTTTTTTCAGTAATACAGTTTAGGCAAGTTTGTTACGAGGAAAATAGCTTTGCTCATAATTAAAATGTAAACACTTTGTAACATATGAAATGTGTATCAGTTGGATCCTGAAAAATCACAATCTAGTCCAATTACTAACCATCTGAATATTTTTAAACATTCTCCCATTAGGGTACCAACAGTCCTTTCAGTTTAGCACATGGATAATGTCAGTGTTTTCTGTAAGGATGTATTTATTTGGACAGTATGTATGGAGCAACTTGCAGACCTGGGAGTACTTGAATTTGGAAAACTAATCCGCATATACTATTCTTTTTAATACTTTATTTCTAGAACTGCAGATTTCAAGGTACACAGATAATGGCCTAGTTTTTTTTAAATAACACAACAAAGTAATAGGTGGCTCAGGTGTAAAGGGAACTGGGTATAATGGGGTGCTACTAAGGGTAAACATTATATGACAATAGAAAAAAGGAGAGCAAGTGAAAGGTATCCCTTTATTACATGGTGCACACCCAGGGGTCTAATTGTAATATAGAGAATAGTACATGCTAAAACGTAACGTTTAATAATATGGTTAAAATTTAAATCTTGATACTCTGACGTCACATGAAATTGGATAAGGATGGGGAAAGGACTCCATATGCTACTATATGTATTGGATAAATAATCCCATAAGACCACTGAAAATGTGATCCAGCTATAAAGTGCTATAAACAACTGTAATGTAATTACTGTGACAAATATTGGCCAAAAATGGAAAAGTGAGCAGTGCTAAATGCAAGTAATGATTATGCTGAATCACAATCATAGATATGATGAATATTAAATATGATGGATATAAAAATACATAATATCCAAGCTGTAGATATACCCAAAAAGAATATATCAAAGTGCTCCGTATTAAATAAAGTCCAGTAGGATAACAATAAATGCTAGTACTAATTGCACAAGGTCCTTTGAACTATGAGACCACTCCTAAAACTACCAATGTTTAGGAGCTGTTTATTGTAAGGGACTGAGCATCCATATTCCATATGAGCATCCAGGGGTTCTGATGAAATAGTTTAGAAACGTGTGTCGGGTTGCACGTTACAAGGACGCTGACCTATGACATCAGTACTGGGCGCATAGGCAGCATTTGCGGAGCTAGGAGCTGTGACTTTCCTGCATGGACTTATAGCGCCGTTAATAGACTCTAAAAGTCCTCCTTCCTCTTTCAATTACTAGTATTTAACTAGGTAAACCATGTTAATGTGTGAATTCAGGAATATGGATGCTCAGTCCCTCACAATAAACGGCTCCTAAACCTTGGTAGTTTTAGGAGTGGTCTCATATAGTTCAAAGGACCTTGTGAAATTACTACTAGTATTTATTGTTATCCTACTGGATTTTTTTTATTTAATACTAAGCACTTTGATATATCCTTTTTGGGTATATCTACTCTTTGGATAATTCGTATTTTTATATTCATCATATCTATGATTATGTGATTCAGCATAATCATTACTTGCATTTAGCACTGCTAACGTTTCCATTTTTGGCCAATATTTATCACAGTAATTACATCACAGTTTATAGCTGGATCACATTTTCAGTGGTCTTATGGGATTATTTATTATATATATATATATATATATATATATATATATATATATATATATATATATATATATATATCCTTTCCACTCCTTATCATATTTCACGTGACATCAGAGTATCAAGATTTTAATTTTAACCATATTATTAAACGTTAAGTTTTAGCATGTACTATTCTCTATATTACAATTAGGCCCCTGGGTGTGAACCATGTAAAAGGGATATCTTTCACTTTCTCTTTTTTTTTTTTTTTTTTTTTGTGTAGTTTTTTAAATGACTGAAATGTGGATGTTTAAATCATAAGTTAGAAGTCATTTCCCTCGAAAGTTTTTCTCACATAATTGCTCATGATGAGTGGCGATAAACAGCACAAGCTTGCCCAGTTATTACCTATGCTTTCTTTTATTGTAAGACTTTAGAATCCTTAAAGGCCTTGCTATTCTGGTCTACATGTGTAGGTCTAGCACCTGGAAATGGTAAAATGATTTCACGCCCACTGCAATAATCACGTGAAATACTTATTAGAGTGAGGATGTAAATACCCAACTTTCAAGCTGAATTATGTAACCTATTCATTTATGTACATTCTGTTTCTACAATAACCAAGACCTTTATCACTTTAATGATCCTTCCACCAAACCCCTACTTCTATCTCTTGTATCAAGAATTTGCAGTTTGCAAAAGCTGAGATTTAAACACAAATTAGTTGAATTTTGATGTAGTTTAATAAATAATTAACAAACCGTCCACATATGAAAAGGATCAGAAGATATCTAAAACGGTTGAACTTGATGGACTAACAGTCTATTCAACCTCAAATGCTATGTAAAATATATGTGCAGCTACAAAAAAATAATCAATTTTTAGACATCTGTCCAAAAATGGGCTAATGGATAGAAAATAGCAACAAGAACCAGGCCCTTGACCTTATGGGTCACCCTGTTTGTGAGTTGTCTTAACAGATATCCACAAGCTAACTATATAAGCTTATGTAAAATGATCAAAAGATGTATATTTACTTAATTGAGGTCCAATTTATGTAGAAACTTTAGTGATTTAAAAACAAAAAGAAATAAATAACCTTTTTAAGTTTTTTAAACATGTTCCATATGCTATTATATTAACAGTTATTTGCTGTCAGTTCACCTATTATCAAAAATGTGTATGTATTGCACATGCATGCGCACACAACTCATGTGGATTGGTAGAGGCCAGATAAATGTAGTTTCTGGTTGCTTGAGAGGTACTAGTAAGAGGCCTAGATTAGCTGCACGTCGGATGCTCTGCTAAGTATATTTGCCAGTGAGTGCTGTTCTAGCAGTAGTAGCTCTCAGTCCTCTCTTACATTCCCCAGGTTAAGCACCCCACCCTCCAGCCGCATGTACGTGTGTGTAACGCCGTCACGCATGCCTGTCTGCTTCTATGTAAAAGTGAATGGCAGACCTATTAAGTGGATGCAATCAAGGTGCCTGTAAACATTTTGTGGCATGACAACCTGGCTCCTGGCATTTGTTGAGCCCTGGAAACAAAAAATGTAATTTCAATTTAAAGTACAGTATTCATTTTTATATTCTGGTTAACAGCGAGTTAACTATCTCCATTGCTCATCTTTTTTTAAACATGGCTTTCTTTTTAAGCTTATGCCTGCTGTATTACACAGCTTTTATGCAAAGCCACGGTTGGATTATACACAAGCTGGGAATCCTATCCACATACATTTATATAAATAAATCTTGCAGGCTGTAATAAGGAAAGTGCTATATTTCTCTCCTTCCCTGTACCCTTTCAGGAACCTCACCGGATTAACACCTAGTATATGAACATACCATAAATCATTTACCTGAAAAATCTGACTAGTGTTTCACCACTGTAGTGGCTTCCTCAGAGGCCATGTGTTTAGACTTAAAATGTTTCATTTATTTTACGTTTTAGTGTGTAACATACAATACTCTTATGCAGAATGGTTACAAACTCCATGTCTTCTCACACAAAGTAGTTTTTGTATTGCAACAAGTGTTCCAATGGCAGAGGTTAAACAACTTCACATGTACCACTGGTAACCACATACCACCTGAATCGAGAAGAAATATGAAAGATTTAGATGTACAGGCACTTCTAACAAAGGATGCACAGTTAAAACCTATATTCCCCAAATCCCCCATTCTTGCATTTAAACGGCCACTAATTGTGAGATGACGACTGGCCAATGAACGTAATAGAGAAAAGGGTACCAAACCTTGCAATAAAATTTGCTACAAGTTATGTCAACATATCTGCAAAGATGCAGCCACACAAGAACTATAACATCATATTCGTGCACATCCTCCAATGTACTGTATGTGTAGGAGGGAAATGGACAGAAATTACACATGAGGATGAATCTGCACAGACTTTCCATCCAAAAATCACAATGAAGACAGTTGCTGTAACCCAATCGGACATCACTTTTCCTAAAATAATCACGCCATCCAAAATGTGAAAATACTGCATGAAGTTACAGTACTGTGTGTATTGGGGGGCTGGGAAGCATCTGTTTTAATGTTTAGGGTTAGATTATTTCATAAAGCTACTCTTCTAAGAAAAAATACGATTTCTCCAACAATAAATACCCCTCACACGCCAAAGCATTATGGTTGCTTCCAGAAAATAAACGTTTATCTACTGATGCAAGTAGGTTGCTTGTGAGGGGGAATTGGTCAGTCTGATCCAGTTATCTTAACAGAGCTTCTGACCTGATCCAGGTTTCAGAAAGTGATGGAACAAAGGCACAATTCTGACTTTTTTTTTATTTATTTTTTATCTATGTTGATGACTTGCACAGCAGCAAATGTATGTTACATCCTTTCTATAAAATTGCTTTTTTTTTTTTCTTTGTGCCCATGTAGTATGGTTACTGTTGAATGCATCATGTGGCATATGTCAAATGATCCTTCTATGAAATGAAGCCTGGCGCATAACATTTTAATCCAGTTTTGCACTGATTTGAACAGAGCATATTTTAACGCAGATATGATTCTCTGTGATCTATCAGAAATAGTATGTTCAAAGTTCCACTGTAGGTTATGAAATGTGCAGATTGTTTTTTTGTTTTTTTAAATATATAGATAGATAGATATTGGGGAATACTGTCTTCGCATGATATGGCCAAAATATTTGAGCTTTAGCATCATGGTCATACCTTCCAGTGAACAGTTTGGCTTGATTTCCTCTATTAGGTCCTTGAGACAACTGGCAAAGTTTCACTTGTTGTGTTTTTTTTATTTTTTTCCGGTTTGCCTTTCTCTGGATCTATTGGCTAATCTGCATATTGCAGATCAGAGGAGTATAAAATGCATGCAAAAAAGGCATTGTACATTGCTTGAGGTCTATGTAAGAAGATGTATTTTAAGGGCTTGCTCTAGAGTCCCACAGCTGAATATTAATCCTGATCTCCATTACCTACAGTCC
Source organism: Discoglossus pictus (assembly GCA_027410445.1). Lineage (NCBI taxonomy): Eukaryota > Metazoa > Chordata > Amphibia > Anura > Alytidae > Discoglossus > Discoglossus pictus. Next base: position 55,306,316 of record CM050172.1, on the reverse strand, counting down.
ATTTGGCAGTAGAAGAAAATGAATCGGATTGTGAAGATCCAACATGCGTTGTAGTTTGCTATTCATCTAACTTGTGTGCTCCTTTTTGAAAGCGGAAAGTATTACCTTCAAAAAAACTTCTAGTTTCCATATGATACTAGTGACTTGCCTGTCAAAAAAATGACTGATAAGATTGAAATGCTGTTAGGTTGAGACATTCATTTTGTTTGTGTTCTGAGATCCTTTGGTGCTCATTGCAAGCCTCATGCTAATGAAATAATAAATGAATATACATTACCTATTTTGAAGTAATATATGCATGAAGCATTGTTGACGAGCTGACAATCTGTTTTGATGTTGCTGCAGCATACAATGTCGGTTTGCAGTGTTGTGTAGCTGCTGTGTAAGTGTCAGCAATGTGTGTAGTGTGCGTGCGCGAGGAAAATCCATTGGGGTAGCTGTGCACTTCTGCAATGTGTAAGTTAGTGTTGTAAAATGGCGGCTAATGTGTCCTTGGTAATACTGTATCTTGGACCTCGTACGGCTTTTTCAGAAAATCCGTATGTTTTCGTGGTGGTTTGCGTGTTTAGGGTCCTGTAGCGGCCTTTTTTTTTTCTCTCGCTTAGGGGATTTTCGTGTGTAAACTCTTGCATTTCTAGTTAAATTGAGGTGTAATTTCACTTGCAGAGGTCCTGGGTGCCCCCCCCTTGCTGTGGGTAAGCTTTTTATGTATTTGTGGCGTGTATTGTGTTTAATGTTTTCAGGTGCGCGGGGTTCGGGCGCTAAGGTCGGATTTTTGCTAGGTCTTAATGTATTTTTTATTTTTTTTCTAAGTCCCGCGGCTCGTATTTGTGGATGCTGAGTCTGTAAATTTGCAGCCGACGTGGGAGCCTCCACCTCCGCAAATGCGGCCCCTCACTTTGCGAGGGTCCACATTTGCGGGTCTTAAGTCGTAGGGGGTTGTATGGATGAGCGCCTATGGCGCTCATGACCAGCGCAAGGAGCGCCTCTGGCGCTCCTTGCCATCAACCGCCTCTGGTGCTCCTTGCCATCAACCGCGGCCCTCGGTTCACAAGGTCCGCCGTTGCTGGAAAGGAGCGCCCTTGTACACAGTTCTGGAGGTGTGTGTGTGGGGTGGGGGGGGGGGGGAGGGAAACGGAGAAACCACCCACCCTAAACAAGATGTTCTCTGTATTCCCTACTGCTTAATTACTGATGATAAAGTCATTAACACTTAATCTTATACATAAAAAAACACCCTCTTAACCCCTCCTATACTAATTTGAACACTCTTCACGTGTAATCTTCAGCTAAAACCAGGTGTGACTATTTTGTGACTTCCATTTTGCAATTGCTTGGTCTTTGTCACTTTAAGACTGCAATGGGGATGTCACTTCTCATAAGAGGTAATTGGCTTTCTAAGCATGTTTGCATGAAATATTTGGAATACAATGAGTGGACTTTAATGATGATGATGATCTGTAGCGCTGTACAGGGGCAATACAAGTTTAACAAATTCAAAAGTTGAAGGGCCCTGTTTTGAGCTTAGAGTCTTAGAAAGTGCTTTATCCCAAAGCACCCTACAAGGCTGGAAACTCGCTACTTACAATCTAAAGGGCAGAAAACTGGGGGAAGAGTAACATATATAAGGAATAGCAAGGGTCAGGAAGCAAGTGTAAGTTTTTTTTTATTTTGGGGGAGAGGGGAGGGATCTGAGGTGAAAGACTAGTATGCTGGCTGACCCGCTAGTGTTGAGATGATATATCTGCAAGTTGGAAGTCAGGTGTTTTAACTTTATTGAGTCATGGAATCTGAGTTGGGGTGAGTGGTAGGGAGGGCAGTATTCTGAGAATCTCAGATTTAGTAGGTGTATATAGTACATGTGGACCTGGAGCCTGCAGTACTATGGAGTTGAAAACGGTGAAGTGCTTGTTGCCTCTTTATGCAGACTGATTAATGACCTACTTATATCCTTGTATTTTTGTTTACATTGCAACTCTACACCATAGAATATTAGTATTGCAGTCATGCACCAAGACATTCACCTATAACTGTATACTCTATGTGTATATACTGTACTAAAGCACTAGGTGGTGCAAGCATACAGGTTTTAGAAACTGCTGCAGTAGTAGTGATGCAGCAGCAAATGATCCAGTTATTGCAGAAACTTCAAGTACACACAACTACACCTTGTCATTTAAAAAAAAAAAAAAAAAAAAGTTTTTAGGTCTTGACTATTAAACCCAGCTGGCATGTTCATCACAACCACCTCACTGCAAGTTGACTGGATGTATATACAGTGGATATAAAAAGTCTACACACCCCTGTAAAATGTCAGGTTTCTGTGCTGTAAAAAATGAGACAAAGATAAATCATTTCAGAACTTTTTCCACCTTTTTTTAATGTGACCTATAAACTGAACAACTCAGTTGGAAAAACAAACTGAAATCTTTTAGGTAGAGGGAATAAAAAATATAAAAATAAAATATGGTTGCATAAGTATTGATTTTATTGTAGTCTTTTTGGGTATGAGTCTATCAGCATGGCACATTTTGACTTTGCAAGATTTGCCCACTCCTTTGTTGATTTGGATGTATGCTTTGGGTCGTTGTCATGCTGAAAGCTGAAGTTCCTCTTCATGTTCAGCTTTCTAGCAGAAGCCTGAAGGTTTTGTGCCAATATTGACTGGTATTTGGAACTGTTCATAATTCCCTTTATCTTAACCAAGGCCCCAGTTCCAGCTGAAGAAAAACAGCCTCAAAGCATGATGCTGCCACCACCATGCTTCACTGTGGGTATGGTGTTCTTTTGGTGTTTTGCAGTGTTATTTTTGCGACAAACATATCTTTTGGAATTATGGCCAAAAAGTTCAACCTTGGTTTCATCAGACCATAACACCTTTTCCCACATGCATTTGGGAGACTTCAGATGTGTTTTTGCAAAATGTAGCCTGGCTTGGATGTTTTTCTTCGTAAGAAAAGGCTTTCGTCTTGCCACTCTACCCCATAGCCCAGACATATGAAGAATACGGGAAATTGGCAAGTACTGGCTGCGTGGTACATGTGACTACAGATATTCCTGCAGCTACTTTAATGTTGCTGTAGGCCTCTTGGTAGCCTCCCAGACCATTTTTTCATCAATTTTGGAGGGAGCTCCAGTTCTTGGTAATGTCACTGTTGTGCCATATTTTCTCCACTTGATGATGACTGTCTTCACGGTGTTCCATGGTATATCTAATGCCTTGGAAATTCTTTTGTACCCTTCTCCTGACTGATACCTTTTAACAATGAGATCCCTCTGATGCTTTGGAAGCTCTGTCGCATCCCACAGCAAAAGCCATGGTCCACAAAGAAAATTTCAGGAAAGACCAACTAGAGCAGCTGAACTTTATTTGGGGTTAATCAGAGGAACTTTAAATGATGGCAGGTGTATGCTGACTCCTATTTAACACGATTTGGAATGTGATTGCTTAATTCTGAACACAGCTACATCCCCAGTTATAAGAGGGTGTGCAGACTTATGCAACCACATTATTATTATTTTTTTTTTTTTCTTCTTCCCTCCACCTAAAATATTTCAGTTTGTTTTTCAATTGAGTTGTACAGTTTATAGGTCACATTAAAAGGTGGAAAAAGTTCTGAAATTATTTATCTTGGTTTCATTTTTTTTGACAGCACAGAAACCTGACATTTTAACAGGGGTGTGTAGTCTTAATAATGCAAAATTTTATGTTTGGTTATATAACTTCTGCAATAACTGACTTTTGGCAGCTTTGCTTTTTTTAAAGGGCAGTCTCAAAGGAACATCCTCCATTAGAGGGACATAACTTCTATGCCATCAATAAACCTTTGCGTAAATGAGGGCACACACCCCTTACTGTATTTCTTGGGTACTGGGATTGGGAATTTGAGTTTATCCCTCCTTTACCACCCACCAACATTGAACATGCTTTAGCACTACTGTGTATTCACTTACTTTCTCTACCCTCCCTTCTGGTTTTAAGCAATTTCTTAGGTAGTATAGCATTTTCTTGATTACTCTAGTTTTAATTATGCTTTTCCCTATTCCATGAACTGCTTCAAATATTAATGAAAATCTGTTTCCTTTTTCAGGTAAAAAAAATATTTGAAATTGCCCAGGGTGTGGGGAGAAGTTTGGAAAGCTGACCCACTTTAACACAAGCAGAAGTAAAGCTTGTAATAAGGTAAACCTATCTTATATTTTTTTTTTATTCTACCACTGCTATTGGTATACATATAACGTTGCTTATTGCATATTTTTAACATGAAAAAAATCCTTGTTTTATTTTAGGAACCTGAAATATGTCTGGCATAGCCCTTAGCAGACTCGCACAAGAGAGGAAAGCTTGGAGAAAAGACCACCCATTTGTAAGTCTCAAGTATTGGTTATTTTAAAAACCTCCAACGTCTAACAATGCCTTTTGAATATATTGTGGTGTTGGTAATGCGTTAGGTGGTAAAATCAACATTTACATACTGTGCATGTTTTTACAGTATTTATCTTAACTTACATACTGTATAATGCTGAGTTAATAAAGGTATAAAATATATAGCATTTCTCCTTCACATTATGTAAATGCTTGGATTTCCCATTTTGTCAATTGGTGTGTGTGTGTGTGGGGGGGGGGGGGGTCAGTTTGTTTTTTATCTATGAAACAAACCAAAGATTAAACAGTGTCCACCCACATTACCACTTGCAAATGTACACACAAATGCACTGTGTGAGGGAACAGGTTTCCATTTGTTTTCCAATATATTAAAATACCTGTCTATAAAATTGTAGGTTAGTGACAAAGGGATGTATATTTCAGATCTTTAGACTAAAAATGCCAGTTTGAGGTTACACTAAACTCACGTAAGGTTAAAAATGGAATGTGTGTGTAAATCTTCTACTTTCAATACCAGCAATTGTTAGACCTCAAATATTTCAATACTTTTTATTTTATATTATGCAGGGGTTTGTGGCAGTACCAACAAAAAATCCAGATGGCACAATGAATTTGATGAACTGGGAGTGTGCTATTCCAGGCAAAAAAGGGGTAAATTGACGTGTGCTTTTTTGTTTATCTCTTTATTGCAGGACCAAGCATGTAAAATGTGCTGTTTTTTTGTTTTTGTAATAAATGAAATATGGATGTTCAAACTTTTTTTATTTTTTTAAATGGCCTGAAAACTCTATCTATAAGGTTGTTTTTGGAATCAAATCCCCCAGTTTCACTGACCCTAATTAATGCCAAGTCTACTTTAACAATGCATTTTTATTTGCCTGAAGAGTATGCATTGCCTATAGTCTTGGATACAATATTTTGAACCTGTAACTAAAATACTTGAACGGGAGCAGAAAACTCCAGGAGCTTTTCAATTAATGTTTCATACCCCCCCTCCATCGCTGCTGCCATTACCTTGCAATAGTTCCAGCTAATGGTTTGCATCTATCTGCAATTTGCTCTGTATCTTTTTATTCCATAAACTGTGTGTGTGTATATAAAAAATATATTTTTGTTTGATCTTGCAGACCCCTTGGGAAGGAGGACTATTTAAACTACGGATGCTTTTTAAGGATGATTATCCCTCCTCACCTCCAAAATGTATGTGAAGTAACTTAACATTTTTTTTTTTTGGGGTAGGGGGGGGGGGGGGCATACAACTTTTTTTTTCCATTAAAAGAACACTCCTTTCAAGTGTGTGGGTCCCACTACCCACCCTCTCTCCTTTTATACCCTATCATGCATTTAACACTACTTCAAATCTTTTTGTGGTGGGTTCAAATTCGTATTTTTTTTTTTTTTTTTCCTTCCAAAAAAGAAGAAAGAAAAAAAAACATAATCTTTGACTTTGTGGAATTTTAAACAAATCTCAAACAAATTTTAATGTAACTCTGCAATATACTTAAAAATGATTTTACATACACAAGATATTTATTTTTTCTCAATTGCTATTTAATACTAACTCTTGCATTTATTTTTTTATTTTATTTTATTTTTTAAATATTTATGCAACCTCATTGTAGGTAAATTTGAGCCGCCCTTATTTCACCCGAATGTCTATCCTTCGGGAACAGTCTGTCTGTCTATCTTAGAAGAAGATAAGGACTGGAGGCCAGCAATCACAATTAAACAGGTACGGACTCCGCAGTCTTCCAATACACCAGAAGAAATTAATGCAGTCATGCATTAACAATTTATTTTATTTGTGTTAGATCTTGTTAGGAATACAAGAACTTCTAAATGAACCAAATATACAAGATCCAGCTCAAGCAGAGGCATACACAATTTACTGGTTAGTATTTTACATTCCTTTTAATTTGTATTGGTCATTTTGAAATTAAATTTCTAGCTTCATGCAGTCTTTGCGTCGTTTGTTTGTGTCTTTTTTTTATTTATTTTTTTGTAATTTTAAGACTACTATTGCTAGCAGCTCTGAAGAGATTTTCAGAATCTATGATGCTTTGCTAGAATGACCCTGTTGACATGGTTTAAATTTCTTTTTTTTTTTTCTTTCAGCCAAAACAGAGTTGAATATGAAAAAAGAGTCAGAGCACAAGCCAAGAAATTTGCGCCATCATAAGCTTCAACAACGTGGCATCTTACAATAAATAAAAATGTAAAAAAAAATGGAAGGGATTGGTTTGGCAAGAACTTGTTTACAAATTTTTTGCAAAATTGAATGATGCTAAATACAATTGAGATTCACCTAGGGGAGGGGGTCGTATGTGTGCCATTTTCCATTTTCGCCACTTGTATAGAGTTCTAAATTTGCTGAATATCTCCTCCTCTTCCCCCCCCCCCCCCGTTTTTCATACAGGGTCTCTTCCTTCAGTCTTTTTGTATTTTGATTGTTATGATGTAAAACTTGCTTTTATTTTAATATTGATGTCAGTATTTCAACTGCTGTAAAATTATAAACTTTTATACTTCTACAAAATTCACTAGTAATCTATAGTTTCCTTTGCTATCGGATGCAGGCATGCTTATAAAAAAAAAAGTTTAGAAATATATCTAGCCTATAGCTGGCTGTATTACAAACAATGTCATAAATTCCACCCCCTCCCCTCCCCTAAATTTCTTTTTCTATCTTTCAGAAACTAGGTTGTATATCAACCTAGAGCCTCAGATTCAGTCAGCATCTCGCTTCTGCATCAATTCCTTTTGTGTTTATATGGCGTTTTGTCTGTGTTGCTGTTTAGCGTAAATAAACTGTTTATATAAAGTTTTGTTTCACTTATCTTTTTCCTCCAAAAAAGGACCACAAAGCAGAATCTTGTAAACTGACATTAAAACCTTTTTTTATTTTGTGTAAACTGTAATTTTTTTTGATTACTGTTATAATATTGCTACACCATGAAAGATGAGCAAAAAGAATGTAGTCTGGCATCTCAATGTAGTTGGCTAACGTACTGTTGTCTTGTACTTGAAATGCAGATTTAAATAAACCGTTTAGCAGTAAACCAAAATAACATGGTAAGTATAATGATCTTTGTCTAGAGATCCAACATTCATATGAGCACTGTACCACACTAAATAATGCAAATAAAACAAGTCAATTGGAATGACTGATTTTTGGTAAAGAAACTGGGTCTTTTTTTATTTATAAACTTTAAAGCTTTTATATTTAAACTTTTAATGATATTGTAAAATGTTAGTGCTATATAATTGGCAGTAAAAAAAAAAAAAAAAAAAAAAAGCTCTATTGTGCATTTTTTAAATCATGTCTTAAATTTGTTTTTGTTTTATGAAGTAGTCTTTAGTATAAAACATTGGTATCCTATCCCCCACCACCTCTGTTCTCGCTGGTTAGGATACAGTTACTCCCTCTTGACCTTAATGTTTAATATTTAGAAAATTCGGTTTTGAAGTAACTTTAATGCTCAAATGTTTTTGTTTTAAATTTACAGGCTTTACTTTTTAGCTATTGTATTCTGTTTTTGATATTGATAACGGAGATCTTTTTGTCTTGTCTAAAAGGGCTAGAAACCTGGGAGGAAATATGCTCACAGATCAGGTCTCTAGTTACTTTGGTTAACAAAGGTACACATCAAATAGTTGAGAACTGAGTGGGGACATTTTTAAACTTAAACTGCCAGTCTAAAATTATGTCCAATAGGATACAATCCTATCCCTCTGAAGGGATTTGCATAAATTAGAGGCTAATTCTTCTTTTTTTTTTTCATAGATTTATGCATGTGGATATCATTTTTATGGGGACCTAGTGCCAAATTCTTAACCACTGGGTTTTGGTGTAAAAGTATGTTCTGTTCCCATAGGACTTGTTCTATTTCTACCCATACTGGAGGAGAATCCCTAGTGTACCATTTAGCAACTTGGGCCAATCTTATACGATCTTGACAATTCCAGGGAGACAAGCTCTCCTGTCTGTTTTGATGCAGACATTGTTGCACTATTTATATCTCTATTTATCTATCTCTCTCAACAATTTCTGATGTGAGTTTTGCCTAGCAACAATATGTTGAGGGTCGACCACCTTCTTAATGCTTTGTGTATTGCCTTCGACAAATTTACGAAGCTAACTTCCCCAGATTGTTTCTCTCAGAATTTGAATTCCCAAATACTTGATTTTATTCGGGGCCCATTAAAAGGGAAATTTAAAGTCAGCAAATTTTCCAATTGCTTGGAAAGGGATACGTTGAGGGCTTCACTTTTTATTGGTAACTTTAAACCCCGAAATTTGGTTAAATGTAGTGAGTAATTTGAATAGGTTTGGAAGACTGATTAGTGGCTCTGTGATGGAGTAATATGTCATCTACAAACAGAATAAGTTTGTAGTCTTTGTCCCCAAGTGGACCCCTTGTATGTCTGGATTTCCTCTTATTACTATTGCTAGTGGTTCAGTGCATAGTGTGAAAAGCGGGGGGGGAGGGGGCATCCCGGTCTCGTTCCCCCTTGCAATATCAAATGTGATCTAAACCCTTGATTTGATATGAAAAGCTCTCAGATTAGAATATAGTAACATAATGCTATTTAGAAAGCCTTCACTGATGCCAAATTTCGGCAGAATGAAAACCCAGTCTATTGTCATGCTTTTGATACATTTCTATCATTGCGTCCATGTACTACTATATATCTACCCTCCTCATCCTTTTGTGTCTTTACATGTCTACAATTCAGTCTTCTATGCACCAGGATTGACTTTTATTATTTTAATATGGGTTATCCAACTCCTCCATCCAGAGGAAGGCAAACAGAAAAAAAAAAAGTGAAACTTTGCCAATTGTGTCAAAAGGGAAAAAATCCTGACCCAGACACTGGCAATCAGATTTCTCCAAAGTCTTGCGTGTGTGTTTGTGTTTTTTTTTTTTTTTTAAACCTCCACCTCCCCAAATGCGTCGCGAGGGACTTGTGAGCTCGCGCAGCGAGGGACGCAGTTCTTGCAAGCTTCCACTTCTCCAACTATTATGTGATGGTATGCTGCAGTGTATGTATTTAGTACGGATTTAAATGTCCATTTTTATGTTCAGTATTTTTACCTATCAGTTCTCTGTTCCAGTCTATACTTTGTATTGCTGCCCTTAGACCATTAAAATCTGCCTATTTAATTAAAAAATAAAACATTTTGTCTTATTTCAATCAGTGTGATTTGCCTTTTTTAACTGATTAAACAATAATGCCCCTAAGGGACACCTTGGTTAAACTGTATTACGAGTAAATGCGTGGTTCTTAAACTTTTCTTACTAGTCAATATTTTGTACTTTAATTATGTACTGTCTGTGTTCCAGCTCCTTAACTCTTGAGCTTTAGTTTTTGTTCCAAAGGTAAACAGTCAAACCAAATTATTCTGAACTTTTGCAGTCTCTTTTTGCCATTTTTAGTTGTCATTCAGGGTCCCGTTGAGATCTTGGGATTCCTCTTACTGTTTGGGCGATGTTTTCGGAAAATTGTATGTTCCATAATCCCAGACGAGTGACTCCTAAGACAGTGAAGATCTTTCAGTCTTTTTTGCTATATTTAGGTGTAATTGGAAGTCCCATGTGTATTTCCATCCATGTTGCAGTATACTTTCCAGAATTGGTTTCATTGTTCTCTTTTTTTTTTTTGTACAAAGTCACTGGGGATAGGTCCGATAAGATACTAGGATGTTGTGCTTCCGGGAAGCAGTTTCTAGCCCCTCTCATAAATATTCCTTTTTTTGTTTGCGGGCAAATCGAGCTATAACATCTCTTGGACAGTCTGGATTAGTTGCTCGCCCCACCAATGCCCTGTGGATTCTGTCAAGTCTGAAATATATTTTCTGTATTTGGTATAAGGAAATTCACATATTTCTGCCATATAGAAGTGGAGATATTTTACAGACTCTGGCAAGTTGTTGTGTTTTTTCTTTTTTTTTTTTTTTTATCCTGATGTTCTGTCTAGATCTATTTTGAAGATCTTCCTGTGCTGCTTGTTGATGGGTCTGTTCTCTGTTGCGGTTTCTTACTCCCGCTTGTTGTGTGCCTGAAGCTCATTGTATTTCTCTTCCAGGGACACAGTTTTTTTGGTGTCTACTTTCTTTATTTCTGCAGTAAGTGCAGTAGTGTGTGTGTGTGTGTGGGGGGGAAAAAAAACCTGATCTAAATGACATTATCGGGACTTTTTTTTTTTTTTTTTGTGGGATGCTTGTGAGCTATTCCTTGGTGTGTAATATGACTGTCTTTAGAATTCCTTCTTGTTGACACCCCTGCCATTCCCTACAAATAGTATGGTACCCTATAAATAGTATGTTTTCTTATCCACTCTTGTCACTGCGTATGAGTGTCCCTTCGGGGGCAGCATGCGGTCTTTACAGCTTAGTCTTTGTACTTTTTTACAATAATATTTTCACTGTAAATATTTTGGACTTTTTTGTCAAGCATCTATTGGCCTCCTGTTTTGTCAGACCTGAAGAAATTGGTGTCTTTACATTTTTTAACTCTGAGGCTCCCTCAGCTGCGAATATATATATATATATATATATATATATATATATATATATATATATATATATATATATATATATATATATATATATATATATATATAATTTTTTTTTTTTTTTTTAAACTGTATGTGTCGTGACACTTTCTCCCTGATCACTGCTTCTGTGTCCTTTGTCTGGTTGGGGTAGTTTATTTATGTATTTTTTATTTTTCTCTGACCAGACTGTTTTCTAATTATTCCCTTTGCCTGTGGGCAGTGTTTAGTGTTTAGGTGTTGTCTGGGTTATTCTGCTTGTACTGCTTCCTACAAAGTAATGCAGTCTGTTACCCCTAGGTGTCAGTGTCTCACTGCAGCCTCATGCTGCTACTGTGTGTGTGTGTGGTGTGTGTTGCAGTAGTGATGGGACACTTCTAGAGCTTTTTCTTGTGTAATCAGGGTCTTAGGTATATTGGAGCACTGTAGTAATTTAGTGCTGTCACTGCTGCATATGAAGCAGTATCTTACTTGGGTTCATGTACAAATATTTACAGTTCTCCAATGTCTCACCTGTACTCCTGGCATATAGAAAGAGTAAATGCAGGGATACTTTCAGCCTGCGATTCACTCCTGCACTTTTCTATGCAGGCAATGCTGCTGTATGATATCCCCACTTGGCCCCTTCAGGTTTGTATGGTATATTGTGATTTATTAGGTTGAAATTGTAGATTGAGCCTACTTTTTTTTTTTTTTTTTTTTTGTTAATTCTTGACCTGCTAGATAATATCTCTTTAATGTGGAGGGAGGTAGGTGGGTTGCATGGTATACTATAGCCTGGTCTTGTAGGCCTCAACCTTGTGGGAGGAATTTTTTATTAAAACCAGCTGCAAGTGGTATTTAGTTCAATACAGTCTCCTAATTCTTATATGCTTTGTAGAATGTTATGGACAGGTTTTAGGGCATAAAAGACTGTTGTAAAGCTTCCCTCCTGGGAGCTGCAGGCTGAGACGTCTTGTTCAATCCCTGGTTGGCCATGCCTTGGCAGATTATGTTTAATACGAATAAATGTAAAGTTATGCATCTGGGAAGGAAAAAAACACCATGCAATTTATTATCTAGGGGTATCAAATATACAAAGGGATTTGGGAGTACTTGTGAACAACCAGCTAGGTAACAGTGCTCAATGCCAAGCAGCATCTGCAAAGGCAAATAAAATATTAGCATGTATTAAGGGTATAGAAGCAAGGGAAGCAAATATAATTCTGCCACTACACAAAGCACTAGTACGCCCTCATTTAGAATATGGAGTATAATTTTGGGCACCACATAATAAAAATACATTTTAGAGCTAGAAAAAGTACAAAGGGCAACAAAGCTATTAAAGGGAATGGAGGGGCCATGTTATGAAGAAAGACTAACCTTCTTTTCTCTAGAGAAAAAAAGGTGTGTAAGAGGGGATATGATTACATTAAATAAATATATCCAGGGTCAATACAAGGCTTTGTCCAGAGGTGTTCAACTGACAAGAGGGCATCCTTTTGAGGCTAGAAAGAAAAAGATTTCACCTTAAAGAAATGAAAGGGGTTTTCACAGTAAGGGTGGTTAATCTGTGGAGTTCACTACCAAAGGAGGTGGTGACAGTGGCTTCGATAACTTTTTTAAAAAGGATTGGATACACTTTTTAAAAAAAATAAAAAGTGCATTCAGGGTGATCATGGATAATTAGAGGGAGTATTGATTCAGGGTGGAATCTGATCGCCATTATCTAGGAAGGAATATATATATATATAATTTATTTTCCTTTTGAGACAATTGGCAAAGTTTCACTGTTTTTTTTTTTTGTTTGCCTGCCTTTGGATTTCAAATAAGATTGTTGGTTTTATACTCCCTTGACATGTGGGGATAAATATACTGAAGTAAAGCAGACCTTTTTAAGGCAAGCACATATTACATGTATAATATTAAAACAAAGTAATCAATTTTAATAAGGTCAGAAACATTAATAACAAGATTAAGAGAGCTGAAGGACCCTGGATGAAAGGCGTTGAGTGAAAGGGGAGAGAGAAGATTATGGGAGCTCACTGAGGTTCAGTAATGGCTGGGGTCTGAGATTGTATAGATGGTGGGAATTGACCCTTAATATGTCTGACTCGCAGAGACGGATTACAAGATATCTATTTAGTTGTAATATACACCCTGGAGATAAAAAGATCTTTAAACTTTAAATATAATCTGTTGCTGAAATTCTATTAGCTATCATCGATGGCGCCTCTTTCCTAATGGGAGTGTACCACAAGAGCAATATTCAAATATATATAAATTGAAGGAAGAGGGAAAAAGTAAAAAGACCCTGAGTGAAAGGGGAGAGCTGGATAACCTATGTGATATTGAAGATTATGAGAGCTCATTGAGTCTCAGTAACTGTTGTGGTCTGAGACTGAATACAAGATATGCAATTTTGTGTAATATACTATTTGGAGGTAAAAAATTCTATCAATACCTAAGGCAATTTGTTGCTAAAGATTATAAACTATCATAGATAGCTGCTCTTTCCTTTTTGAAGTGTATCAAGAGTAATATCCAAACATATAGAAATTGAAGGAAGAGGGAGATAAAAAAGATCTGTAATCCCAAAGGCAATCTTTTTTTGAAGATGGAATCTTATGGGCTATCAACAATAGTTAATATTTGCTATTGAAAGTATATCTTAAAAGCAACATCCAAACATATATAAATTGAAATTCGTAGTATTAAAAAAGACAGGTTGTTCGAAGCCGGTCTCTCAGTGGTTGCTTGGTATATAAGAAGGATACCTCTAACTCCTCGTTTAAAAACAATTCTGGTAGCAAAATGTGGAGGATAGCCTCTTCGTAATCTCTGGGAGCACTAAATTGTGGTAGGCTATACATTAAAGGTTCAGTAAGAAGATTGTCACTTTTGCAAGGATACCTAAAAGGTTAGGAGACCTGAACCTACTGAGAGCAGTTAATTCCAACTGGAGTGTTCCTAAGGGGAAGATAGAAGATTTATATAATATGAGGAAAAAAATAATTTCTCACAGACAATCTTGTGGATGGCCCGGATATAATCTAAGGATAACACAGGGATGCTGTTGGAACTTTTATACGGTGCGTGAAGATTGACATCTTGAGAGCTCCAGACGAAATTGTTTCTACATGATTATTTACTGAATTTTACTTGAGATTCAGAGAGTTTGAAAGACTCACTATAGACTGAGAAAAAACATCAGATACCATACATTTTGCTGACAAAGGACAGTGTTGGAATTGAGTCATCGGCTAGTGAGGGATAATAAAAAGTCCCTACAACATTGTGTATGAAGTGAAAAGATCTGCACGGACTGGATTTTGTATATATGGTTATTGTGTATAACTTTTACTGTATTTATTAATTTATTGAATGATTGATTAATTTAAGAATTTCCCAATGTTATAAGAAATCCTGGTAAAAGAAGTGGTTGAATTAAAAAAAGTAGACTAGGAGTAAAATAAGCCAGAATAAAGGTAAAGGGTTAGAAATCAGTAAGCTTAAAACAATGATAGAGAGAATCAAGGTAGTAAAAGTAAATCGAGAGACAAAAAAAGAAAAAGAGTAAGAGAGGTAGCTTTGTCTCCACAAAAAGGAACTAAAGAGGAAAAGCAAATGGATAGTTCTTCTAGCTCACAGTTAGACTCTTCAAATACCCAATCTGGGTTGGAAGAGCATCTGATACCTAAAAAAAAAAGAGGTTGATCAAGAAGAGGGGGAAGAAAGAGTAACGCTGAAATCGATTAAAATACTTTTCTGAGAATTTCAAGAGACAATAAAAGTAGAATTGTCTCAGGAAATAGCCAAGAATACAGTAGCTATAATAAAACAGACAAACGCAATATAGGGTTTAGAACTTGGCTATAGTGATCTTTCGTTAGAACAAGTACAATTTTATAAAGAAATTAATGACCTAAGAAAGCAAATGACAGAACGTAATTTTAGAACTGTCAGGTTAGAATCCAATGTTAGAAGAAATAATATAAGAATTAGGGGGATTGTCGAAACAATACTAGCTATGGACCTAAAAAGTTATATTATTTTTTACCTATTTACTGGGAAAAGATAAGATTAATGAAGAATATTTAGATAATGTGTACCGTATTCCACTTCTGAAAAGTCTGGAAAAATCTGTTCCCAGAGATGTGATAGTAAGACTAAGCCACTTCGCAATAAAATATAAAATAATGAGGGAAGCTTTTGAAAAAAGGACTTTTCAGACTCCATATGATAAGATCCAAATTTATCCGGATATTGCAGGAGAAATATTAAATAAAAGGAAAAATGTAAGAGAGATAACAACGATTCTAAGAGAAAAATAAATCCCCTACAAAAGGGCATATCCGGTAAAATTGATAATTTCCTTTAATAATCAAAAAACTATAATTACAACAAAAGAAGAAGGAGAATCTTTTCTTGTGAAGTGGTGCAAGTAATTACTGGAGAAAACTAATGAGGTGGAGGATGTTTGATGATTTTATTTCCTCATTGTCAATTAAGTCTAATCTTGATCTTTCTTGAATTTACCCTTGTTTAGTGGAAATGTCATCTCCTATGTTATTTTTTTTTAACGAGGATAAGGTAATCTCTGTATTGAAATGTTGATGTTATAGGAACATTATTTATTGAATGAATTTTTTTACCTACAAAGTATTTTAACATATAAATATTATCCTATTTAGTATTAAATATATAAATGATATAGAAATATGGTTAAATTAGTGATCGGAAAGAGACAGAAGAGAACTATATAGTAAAAATGTAGTTGTCACAAAGCACTTTAATTTATAAGGCACCTTAATAGAAACTAAATGAATTTAGAGGGTATAAATTGTTTTTAAGAGTATTATGGATATTTAGACACCATGGGTGATAGTATTAAGAGGAAAAGTAAAACTAGAAAGGTAGGTCATTTTAGGTTTGATATTTAAAATGGAAAGTAAAACAGTAAATAAAGGAGTAAAAAGAGATTAAAAACAATGGATAGAAAGATGGGTTTGAGGTTAAAGCACTAGAGCACTTTTTTGAAAGGAATAGATAAAAGAGAGGAGGTTAACAAAATTATATAGAGATAAGGGTGAAAGCTACATTGAAAGTAAAGAGAGAGTATTGGTAGGAATTTGAAGAAAAGTTTGTATATATATGGTGAAGAACAAGAGCTATAAGGATAGAATTATAGGAAAGGAGAGCTGAAATAACTTAGCCAAAGGCTGCACAGGTTTATTGGGTAAAAGGTAAATTTTATTATGTATAGAGGGATAAGAGATATGGAAATTACCACTGCCAAGTCATTCAAACTTTTTTTTTAAAGCTTGACCATTGCCACTTAGACCCACTCCCTATTACCTTGCTAATCATAAGCTGGGAGTAGGAAACGGTTTGGGGTGTCAATTGAAACATATTGAGGAAGATTGGTGTATGATAATAGAATATGTTGTTAGTTTTAAATTTATTTCCCCTTCTTTTCCTTCTTTTTTTGGCATCTCTGGAGAGGGAGAGAGCAGGATTTAGGATGTTATATAAAGTAAAATGGTGTTGAACATCATGACATTTAATTGTCAAGGCTTTAACCATCCAGCTAAAATGAATCATATAGACAATTTAGTGAGAAGGGAAAAAATAGATATCTTATTATTACAAGAAACACATTGGCAGACGGATAAGATCCCAAAGTTTGATATTAATAAATATGATACGGTATATAATTCGACTTAAAAAAAAAAAAAAGCTAGATGGGTATCCATCTTGTTTAATAATTTAAGCTTGAATGAAGAATTGGTTATATACGATCCTAACGGTAGATATATACTTTGGGTCTCATTCAATTACGATTTAGCCAATTGAATAGGGCTCTAAATAAGCACATAGCATTTTTTTTTTAAATAAGTTTTTAGTTAGTTAAAACCTTGCTTTTGGATAGATGCTTACTAACTAAAAACTTTAAAAAAATTTGTTTTGTGTTTATTTAGAGCCCTATTCAATTGGCCACATTGCAATTGAATGAGGGCCTTTGGGTTAGAAAAATTGGTCAAGAAAAAATCTCTTTGCTAAATATTTATACACCAAATAATAAACAGAATTAATTTATTAATCATTTATTGGCTCGTTGGAAAAGATACTTACAAGGGACGTCCATAATTGGAGATTTTAATATAATAATTAGTTGTCAATTGGATAGAAATTCTGCTAAACATTTAGAATGTGACGCTAATACAAAATGAAAAAATAAACAATTTGTAAAGAGTATATTGAAATATAATCTCTATGATACTTGGAGGGTATTATATCCAAATCAATTGAATTATTCTTTCTTCTCAGGTAGACACCATACTCATACAAGAATTGATTATGTCTTTACAGATAGTAAGACGATTTCAAAAGTTAGGGAAGTCAAAATTACATAGTTACATAGTTACAGTAATTAAGGTTGAAAAAAGACTTTCAGTCCATCAAGTTCAACCTGTTAAGATCTCCTCTGATCTGCAATATGCGTATTAGTTATTAATTAATTCGTTGTTAAATAATTATTAATAGTATAGTATTTGAGGATGAATAAATAGTTAGTCCATCAAGTGCAACCTTTTTAGATCTCTATTGATCTTTTTAATATGTGGACTGTTTATTATTAATTGTTAATTGATCCAGAGGAAGGCAAACAGTAAAAAAAAAAACATTGAAACTTTGCTAATTGTCTCATAAGGGAAAAAAAGCAAAATTCCTTTCTGACCCCAGAATCTGGCGATCAAATTTCTCCCTGGATCAATATTCCTTCGCTAGTTATCTAGGATAGCCTTGAATGCACTCTTTATTCAAAAATATATCTAACCCCTTTTAGAAGTTGTCTATCGAATTCGCTGTTACCACCACCTTTGGTAGAGAATTCCACAGTTTAACCACCCGAACTGTGAAAAACCCTTTTCTTTGTTTAAGGTGAAATCTTTTTTCCTCAAAGGGTGTCCTCTTGTCAGTTGAAAGTCTCTTGCAACAAAAAGTTCACTTGACAAAGCCTCATACTGACTCTGGATGTATTTACAGTATATAAGGTAATCATATCCCCTTGTAGACGCCTTTTTTCTAGCGAAAATAAGTTTAGTTTGGTTAGTCTTTCTTCATAACTTAGCCCCTCCATTCCCCTTATTAGTTTGTCGCCCTTCTCTGTACTTTTTCCAGCTCTAAAATGTCCTTTTTTGAAGTGGTGCCCAAAATTGTACTCCATATTCCAAATGAGAGCGTACTAGAGATTTGTATAGTGGTAGAATTATATTTGCCTCCCTGGCTTCTATACTCTTCCTAATACATGCTAATATTTTAATTGCCTTTGCAGCTGCTGCTTGGCATTGAGCTCTGCTACCTAGGTGGTTGTCCACTAGTACACCCAAATCCCTTTCAATATCTGATACCCCTAGATTTGCTCCATTAAGATTATAAATTGCATGGCTATTTTTCCTTCCCAAATGCATAACCTTGCATTTATTTGTATTAAATCTCATCTGCCATTTAGCCGCCCATTTCTCTAATTTAAGCAAATCCCTCTGTAGGGAAAGTACATCATTATCTGATTTTATTACATTGCACAACTTAGTGTCATCAGCAAAAATGGAGACACTACTTTCGAGTCCTACTTCTATGTCATTAATAAATATGTTAAAAAAGAGAGGACCGAAAACTGAACCTTGAGGAACCCCACTTATCACATTAGACCAATCGGAGTATGTTCCATTTACAACAACCCTTTGCTTTCTGTCTTTTAGCCAGCTCTCGATCCATGAGCATATATTTACTGCAATTCCTGTATCCCTTAGTTTGCTCACTAGTCTTCCATGTGGCACTGTATCAAATGCCTTTGAAAAATCTAAAAAGACTACATCCACTGAGTTGCCCTGATCCAAGTTCCTACTAACCTCCTCATAGAAACTAATTAGATTGGTCTGACACGACCTATCCTTCATAACTCCGTGTTGACTGCTACCTATGATCTTGTTCAAATAGACATATTCTTGTATTCTGTCCCATATTAACCCTTCTAAAAGCTTCCCAACTACAGATGTGAGGCTCACTGGTCTATAATTCCCCGGATTTGCTCTAGATCCCTTCTTAAATATAGGTATCACCTCTGATTTTCTCCAGTCATCCGGTAGAGACCCTGTAGTGAGTTAGTCTTGAAAGATTAGATATAATGGTTTGGCTATTACAGAACCCAGCTTCCTCAGTACCCTTGGATGTATTCCATCAGGACCTGGGTGCTTTATTAACATTTATTTTCTCCAATCTCTTTTAGATTTCTTCCTGCGTTAACCAATTATTTAGTGATGGTAGTGTAGCCCCATTATGTTGCGGCGTCCCAACCACTGGTACCTCCCTTGTGTATACTGACGAAAATAAGCTATTTATCTCATCTGCCTTTTCCTTGTCACTAATTATCAGATGGCCTGTGTCACATTGTAATGTTCCTATAGCTTCCTTCCTCACCTTCTTCCCATTAATATATTTAAAAAATATTTTAGGGTTAGTCTTACTTTCCATTGCAACTGTCTTCTCATTTTCTATTTTAGCCAGTCTAATAGCCCTTTTGCAAGCCTTGTTGATTTCCTTATAGTCACATAAAGCTGCCTCTGTTCCCTCCATCTTGTATAATTTAAATGCATGTTTCTTTTTCCTCATCATGATCTTTAAGTCATTGTTAAGCTACATGGGATATGATTTACTCCTATTCATTTTATTTCCACATGGTACATGCCGATGAGTATGTTTATTTAGTAAGGATTTGAATGTTGTCCATTTATTTTCAGCATTTTTCCCTGTAAGTTCTTTGTCCCAGTCAATATGTAGTATTGCTGCCCGTAGCCCATTAAAATCTGCCCTTTTAAAACGTAAGAGTTTTTGTTGGCCCCTTACAACTCTGTTTTTCATATTCAATCTCAAATGATACTGTGTTGTGATCACTGTTCCCCAAGGGTTCCCCTATTTTAACATTTGAAATTATATCAATATTACTTGTGATTACTAAATCCAAGATGGCCCCATTTCTAGTAGGTTCTTGTATTACCTGGGCCAGATAATTATCCCAAGTGTACTCAAGAAACTGCTCCCCTTAGCTGAGCTGCTGGTCTCATTTATCCAGTTTATTTCAATGTAATTAAAGTCTCCCATTATCAGAACTTGCCTGTGCTTAGCTGCATTTCCAATCTGTAACAATAATTGTATTTCCTCACTTTCAGCTATATTTGGCACCAATATGCATTTAGAATTAGCTCCTCCACTATTTAGCTCAACCCACAAAGATTCAATGATGCCGTTAGTGCCAGCATAAATATCTTCTCTGACTATAGGCTTAAATTCAGGCTTAACATACAGATAGATCCCTCCACCTCTTTTACCATTTCCCCTATCTTTCCTAAATAGGTTTTAACCATCCAGATTAACAGTCCAGTCATGAGATTCATCCCACCATGTTTCAGTAATGCCTATTAAGCCCCATTTTTCTTGTACTGCTAACATTTCTAGCTCGTCCATTTTCCCAGGGAAACTTCTTGCGTTAGCAAACATACACTTTATGTTGCTATGACTCTGACGTTATGAAGTGCTTGCCACTGTATTTGAGGCCCTATTAATATCTCCCTACTGTCTATTGTAACTCTCCCCCCTTCTCCTCCCCAATGGGTAACTAATTCATCCCTTTCCCTCTCTACCCTATTTACCCCAATACTTCCATATAGTCCCTCCCCCCCACCTACAAGTTTAAAAACTCCCCCAGCCGTTCCATCCTAACCCCTAGCACAAAAGCTCCCTCATCATTAAGGTGCAATCCATCCCTACTGTAGAGATTGCACCAAGTGAGAAGTCAGCCCAGTGCTCTAAAAACCCAAACCCCTTCTTAGTGCACCACATCTTTAGCCACACATTAACCTCCCTAAGCTCCTTCTGCCTCCCTGGGCTAGCACGTGGCACTGGTAGTATCTCAGAAAATACTACCTTGGAGGTCCCTGCCTTCAGCTTATTACCTAGTTCTCTAAAATCATTCTTTAGGACTCTTCATCTTGCACTAACTTTGTCATTGGTACCAATATGTACCAAGACAGCCGGTTCATTACCAGCCCCTCTCAATAATTTATCCACCTGATCCACAACATGCCGAACCCGAGCACCAGGGAGACAGCAAACTGTTCGATTGCTGGGATCTGGGTGACAAATTACCCTGTCTACCTTCCTAATAATAGAGTCCCCTATCACCAAAACGTGTCTGTTGCTCTGCCTATTCTGCCCTCCCTCTCCTCCAGTAGAACTGTTCTCCCGGCTGTTAGAGGGAACAGCTCTATCTGGCATTGCCATTCCTGAATGGACATCCCCAACAGTTTCACTCAATCTGGCAAATCTGTTGGTGTTTGCCAACTCAGAACTGGCCTGCCTCCTCCTGTTCCCCCTGATTCCCCTTCTAACTGTAACCCAGCTACCTCCCTGGCTATCCTCAATAGCCCCAGCTCCATACTAGGCCCAACTAAACTGTGCTCCGCGAGCACCACCGCCCTTTCCAGTGGAGCAGTATCACTAAGTGCTGCAATTAATCAATTGGTCCAATTGATATTTGAGATCATGCTTTTGTTTTGGTTAAACTTAATCTGGGAACAGACAAAGCTAGGATTCCATGTTGGAGAATAGATAACTCCCTATTTGAAGATGAGGATAAAAAAGAAAAATTGAAAGAGGAAGTTAAAAAGTTTTTTTAAATAAATGCAGGATCGGTAGAACATAAATCCACTATGTGGATTGCACAAAAAGCCTTTATTAGGGGGATGATGATCAATTGGAAGAGTATAAGAAAGAAACAAAGAGGAGCCACCTTAAGACAGTTGTATATAGAGTTATATAAGTGGGAAATGTTAAATAAACAAAATCCGGAATTAGCTATGTTTAATAAAATAAAAGAGTGTCAGGCTCAAATAAAAAAGATAAATCAAATAATATTAGATAGATCTGTATGGAAGATTCAACAGAGGTTGCATCAGTATGGAAATAAAATAAGTAAACTATTGGCTAATAAAATTAAAAATAAATTAACTAGGAAAAGAATAGAAACTTTGCATAGTAAAAGTAAATGCATTAGTAATCCAACAGATATTGCTATGGCATTTGAAAATTACTATCAGGAATTATATAATTTAGAAGCAAATTCACAATTTATAAAACCGACAACAGAACAAATTCAGGATTTTTTAGATAAAATATCTCTTCCGAGTGCATCAGAATCCCAATTAGAATATCTTAATAGCCCTATTACAGTGGGTGAGGTTGAAGAGGCCATTAAAGATCTTAAAGTATATACATCACCGGGGCCTGATGGCCTCACCAATCTTTTTTATAAGATATGTAAACCAGTCATAGTAGAGTATTTACGGGATCTTTACAAGAAAATAAAAGATACTGGTAAGACTAAAGGTGAATTCTTACTTTCAACTATTGTTCCAATTCCTAAAAAGAAACAGGATAATTTAGAATGTAGTGAATATAGACCTATATCCATTTTAAATACAGACTTTAAACTTTATTCAAAAGTCTTGGCTACCCGGTTGAAAACTACAATACAAGATTTAATTGTGAAAGATCAGAATGGATTTGTTCCCGGGTAGGCAGGGAAGTGATAACTCATGTAAAATAGTGAATCTTATTGACTATGTGGGAAGAAATAATACTCCAACCCTGTTCGTTTCTTTAGATGCAGAGAAAGCATTTGACAGATAGGGTGGGAGTATATGAAACTTACTTTAGACAAATTTGGTTTTGGGGCATTTGGCCGTTCAGCTATAGGAGCTATATATACAAACCCAGCAGCAACTGTGGCTAGCTTGGGATTTAGATCGAATGGATTTTCTATAAGGAATGGGACAAGACAGGGGTGTCCTTTGTCTCCTGTCCTATTTACTTTATTAATAGAGCCTATGGCTGAATTAATAAGGTCTGCAAAGAATATAAAAGGAATTGAAATGAAAGGAATGGAACATAAAATAGTTTTATTTGCAGATGATATAGTATTAATGTTGACCAGACCTAAAAACTTGTTGAAATATCTACACAAAATACTTAAGGAATTTAGTTTTATTTCATATTATAAGCTTAGCCTTAAAAAAACTTAAATATTAGATATGAACTTAAAATTGGAGAATAAAGAACTATTAAAATCAAAATATCCTTTTAATTGCTCAAATAGTAAATTTACACACTTGGGAATAGTTTATGATAAAGATATAAAGAAGATTATTCCATTAAACTATAAAAAAACTATATGAAAAATGCTTTAATATTATACAAGATTGGAAAAATAAGAATCTTTCCTTTTTGGGTAGAATAGCAGCTATAAATATGGTTTATTTGTCAAGATTTAATTATTATGTGAGAAATATTCCAGTTTGTCTTCCGTTGTATTCGATTAAGAAGTTTCAAACTTTGTTAGACAATGATGTTATGAATAGAAGAAAATCAAGAATTAAAAAGGATGTTTTAACAAGAAAATGTAATAATGGGGGTATATCATACCCAGATCTAAAGCTTTATCATGATGCAATAATTATTTCTCAAATAGTTAAGTGGATAGATCCAAGGGCAATATATTCATGGACACAATTTGAAGAGGCTAATCTGAAAGAAGGTAATTTAAGAGACTTGATTTTTTGTGAAGAACCATTAAAAAAAACAAAAAAAACACTGATACTTGGATTATTAAAAAAGCTATAACATTTTGGTATAAAATGAATACAAAATTTGAGTTAATTCCATATCCAAGTTTATTTACGCCAATGAAAGACTTAGAAAGAACACTACAGATTTCAATTTCAAATAAATGGATTAATAAAGGTATAGATATATTACAAAAACTTTATTTAGGGTCAGAATTTGCATCATTTGACCACTTTGTTACATTATATAATATTGATAGAAAAGATTGGTTGGAATAGTTGAGACTGCAATTGGCAATGAAGAAATATAATTTGCATCTTATAAAGAGAGAAGAATTGACTGATTTTGGAAAATTGTTCAAAACAATAGAAAGCATTTAATATCTAAATGCTTTCAAATTATTAGAGAACCGTCTCAAAAAGATAACAATAAATATGAGAATTTGGGAAAAAGAGTTAAATCTGGTCTTTCCTATAGAAACTTGATAGATATATTAAAAATGCAACTTTAAGAGAAGTCCAGTTTAAGATTTTAAATAGATGGTATTTCGTCCTAGAGAAGATTAGCCAATTTACAGGAAAGCTAGGCCAAAATTGATGCTGGAGAGGTTGTGGCTTTTTAGGCTTTTTTTTGCACATATGGTGGGAATGCCCACGGATTGATGCCTTTTGGACTATTTGTTTTTTGAATATAATCCCAAATAGTGGGCACAACCATTGTTTCATCGCCAAAAAAGGTCATTTTGCATATAATGTCGTCTGGACTAAATTATCCAACACAAGCCTTCATTTTGCAAGTTCTTTCAATTGCAAAATGGAAGTTGGCTTGCTATTGGAAACAACAAATTACTCCGTTTTGGAATGAGATAATAAATGTATTGAAAAGAAATAGAGCATTGGAGAAAGACTTTCAAATGGCGGAGTTAATAAAGCAAGATGCAATGAAATGGAAAATATGGGATAAATATAGTAATTCTAATAATAATGAGGAAAAATTATGATCTGGGTATAGAATAGAAAAGTGGTTCAGCCTTATTAAAAATGAAAAACGCTTTAAAGCTATATCCCCCTCCAGAAATGCCACCTCCCCCCCCTTTTTTTTCCCCCCTCCCCATTTGTTTTCCTTTTTTCTTTATGAAGGGGAAAGATAAAGAGATAGAAAAGAGTTTGAAAACTTTTATGAGGAATAAACTGTGCAAGAAATATAGCTTTGTCTTTTTGTAAAATTAATTTATTTTGCACAAGTTTGTATATGTTTTTTGTATTGTATTGTATTTTATGTATTCTGTCTATTATGAATGTTGAAAAACAAAAAAATATATAAAATTAAAAAAAAAAGAATTTAGAGTACCAGATAATCTCATCTGCCTCCTCAGGAATCTGTATGTGGAAAAAGAAGCCGTGGTCAAATCTTGTTGTAAACGATCAATCATGAGCATAAGAAACTCGTTAGAGTGTGTAGTTAAACTAAACCAATAATTTATTGATACCATTAATAAAAATAAATGAACATTGGTAAACAAATCCATATACAATATAAAAATCGTAATGAGATAAAATGGGATTAAGACTCGTTCTGTTGTTTTTCTTGTGGCTTCCTCTGTTAGCAAATCCTAAAAGGGAAAAAAAAAGAAAGTGTGTGTGTGTATATGTATGTGTGTGTATACACATACATACACACACATCTGTATACATACAATAAACACCAAATCTTGAATTCATGACAAATTCCACTCCATTGTATTTCAAAGATTATAAATGTACTGGATTAGCATCTATTAACCACGACATCACAAAATCTAATAACAAATTCACCAATAATTTCCCACATACTAAGCATTTATATATACTATATCACACTTGCGTAGCACATATACAAAATCTTAACCTTGTTGTGATGGTTGAAGGATGCAAAGGCACCAGCTGTGCAATACCGTACAGACTGATGCCCTCAGCCTTATAAGGTATGCTGGGGATGTGCCAGGGGAAAGGGGCCCACTGAGATGCATTAACATTAGGGATTTTGTGATTTATGTGTTATTCCTTGTCATGCCTTGTCATGTTTAGAGTTGCCTGGGTGCCATTGGGCCCATACTGTGGTATCCATGTTTATAGTTGGGGTGTGTATGAACATAATGGGAGTGATGGGATGGAGGGGGGGGGGGGGGGTACATGTCAATATTCCATAATAATGGACTAGTCCCTTATTAACAAGATTAGGGAGATAATTGCCCCCTAGGAGTCACATGACACCAGTATCTCTCTTTATGTATCACAAGTCTCAGACTTGTGTCTCCTCGCCTATTGTATGTTATTGCGCCTGAACTGGGTAAAGACTATGCACAAGTGTACCAGGTGCTATTAGCAAGGTACATGATCACGCCAGAGACATTTATCAAAAGACTCAGATGTGACAGCAAAGGGTTGGGGGGTAACTATGCTGAGGATATGTGTAGATTGAAGCATGCCTATCGGAAATGGTGGACAGCTAAAGGAGCCAGAGGCGATTCTGGAGGAAGTGGTAATGGATCTGCTGCTGCACCTGTGTCCACCACCATTACACACTTGGCTTCAGGACAAAAAAACAACCACAGGGGATGAGGCAGCAAGTATGGTGGATCATTTTGTGGACACTAGAGGGGAAGAACTGGGCCACAGAACCCCACCAGTGCCTACTCAAGGGCGTTTCCAAACAAAGGCTGGAAACAGGGCTGCTGAAACTAAAACTGGAGCCCTGCGCCTTGCATTAACCCAGGCACCAGCAGTTCACCAAGGCAACAGACATTATGGGTGGGGCTCTCAACCGCCCCCTCCAACATCTGCTATGCGTCCAGGCAGCAGGAATACCAGTGGGGAGTGTTATGGGGGTCAGCAGCCGGGCATATGCTCAGGGATTGGCCTCAACGACATCTAGACGAGTGGAGACCGCTGCTAGACCAGTGTGTTTTCTGGGTGAGTGGGACCTAGCCGCAGGGCGCTGCAATGCAGCTGAAGCCCGAAGCAGCTGAGGGGTGCCCCCCCCCTCCACACTTTCCAGAAGGACCAGAAGTACCACGAGGGACAGCATTTACAATCTGTTGGGGTACAAACGCGTAAGGTGACTTGCTTCAGGGATTCAGGAGCCACAGTCCCGGTAGTACACCCTGATTTTGTTCCACATTCTGCAAAATTACCTAAAAACATGATGGTGATGGTCGCTGGAGGGGAGAAATTTGCCATCCCAGTTGCCTGGTTGCATTTGGATTGGGGCACTGGGAAAGGGATCTGGGAAGTGGGGGTGATGGAAGGGTGCCAGCTGAAGTTTTGTTGGGCAATGATCTAGGGCACATGTAAAGTCGGTATGTACGCTCTATCACAAGGGCTCATGCCAAGATAGCAAGGAATACCAGAGAGAACCAGGATCATACGGAATATCCAGACCCTGAGGTAAGTCCATTGACTGTTACAAATTTGGGAGGAAGCTGGGCTAGCATAGAGGAATTAAAAGCAGCATTAGCCCAGGATGAGACGCTAACTGGGGTAAGAGGGAAAGCAGATAGGCAGGAAATTGGGTCAGAGCAAGATAGTTATAAATGGGACAAGGGATTGCTATATAGGATGACTGCAGTAAGTAAGGAACAGGTTGGCAGGGAACCAGGCCAGCAAATGGTGGTCCCTCAGAATTATAGAAATAGCTGATTGGCTTTGGCACATAAGGTCCCTTAACTGGGGTGTTTTATTGGCCTGGGGTAAACAAGGATGTGAAGGATTATAGTAACTCTTGTGATGCATGTCAGAGCCATGGACGCTTTGGGAAGGGAACTAGAACTCCCCTGCAATCCATGCATATCATGGATGTGCCCTTCTAGCGGGTAGCTGTGGATATTGTAGGTCCCTTGGCTAGACCTAGCAAGACGGGTAAACAGTTCATAGTTACCATAGTCGATTATGCCACTTGGTATCCAGTAGCTGAAGCTCGGTCCAATATATCAGCTCCAAAGGTAGCAGAAGATTTAATGGGAGTATTTTCTAGGACAGGATTTCCCCAAGAGATCTTATCTGACTGAGGAACTCAGTTCATGGCCAAGGTTACTGAACAACTATGGACCTTATATGGTACTAGCGGCTTGCCTGTCAAAAAATGACGGTCAATAAAATGTGAAGCTTTTGTGTATGTGGTACGCGGTTCACAAGTATTTGGCGTCCTTTATAGTAGTGTATTTTGTATCTTGTACGTTCCTATGTGAAAGTAGTACATGGTTGGCGGTGTGTTGCACGGTCCAGGGTCATGTAGCCTCATTTAAAAAAAATGTACCCGCCATTTTTTAGCCGATTTTCGAGTGCCGAAACTCTTGAAAATCAACTTAAATTCGCCTTCCACCTCACTTCCAGATGTCCTGGCTGTTCCCCCGTGCTGTGTGTGATTTTTTTTTGTGTGTATTTTTCATGTTTTTTTTAAGGTTCGGCTGCTAACTTCGTATTTTTCCTACCTCGTATTTTTTTTTTCTAAGTCCCGCAATTTGTAATGTTTTTTTTCTAAGTAGCGCGTTCGTCAACTGCTTGAACCTAACAGCCTTATTAAATTGCAAATCGGGCAATTGAATATGGCTCTATATAAGCACATAGCATATATTATTTTACAGAAGTGTTTAGTTAGTGAACTTCTATGCAAAAGCAAGGTCTTCAATAACTAAAAACTTCTTTAAAAAAAAGATGCTATGTCCTTATATAGTGCCCTATTCAATTGGGCGAATGTCAATTTAATAAGTCTGTAAGGTGATACTGAATTTCCTAGGTGTTTGTAGGCTAAGTTCTGCGTGTTTCATTGCCTCCACTGCTAGCCTCGCTCTACGAGGCTTGCAGGCAATGAGCGCCTTTGGCGCTCATCGGCCAAGTGCTGGGAGATGTAGTGCCTTAACGGCTTGCCTTGCTATGCGAGGCTCGCAGGCATTGAGCACCTTTGATCATCGCCCAAGTTCAGTGTGTGTTAGTGCCTTAATGGCTCACCTCGCTACGCGATGCCTAATGTTGTGCTGCAAGTTTTAGTGCCTTAACAGCTCGCCTCGCTATGCGAGGCTCGCAGGTGATGAGCGCCTTTGGTGCTCATCGCCTAAGTGCTCCGAGTTAATGGCTCGCCTCGCTTCACGAGGCTTGCAAGTGATGAGCGCAAAGCGTGACGACGTCTCGTAGTTTGACAATTATAATATGTGAGAAAGCACATTACGTCCTCTCCCTATCATCCCCAAAACAATGGACTCTGTAAAAGGTTTAATGGTACGCTAAAATATTTTTTAAGTATATTAATGGGAAGAAGGAGAGGAAGGAAGCTATAGGAACATTAGAATGTGAAACAGGCTGTCTGAAAATTAATGACCAGGAAAAGGCAGATGAGCTAAATAGGTTCTTTTCTTCGGTATACACAAGGGAGGTACCAGTGGTTGGGACACTGCAACATAATGGGGCTGCACTACCTTTGCCAAATAATTGGTTAACACAGGAAGTAATCCAAAAGAGGTTGGAAAAAATATATGTTAATAAAGCCCCGGGTCCTGATGGAATACATCCAAGGGTACTAAGGGAACTGGGCTCTGTAATAGCCAAACCATTATATTTCATTTTTCAAGATTCACTCAACACAGGGTCTCTACCAGATGACTGGAGAAAAGCTGATGTGATACCTATATTTAAAAAGGGAGCAAGAGCAAATCCGGGGAATTATAGACCAGTGAGCCTCACTTCTGTAGTGAGGAAGCTTTTAGAAGGGTTAATAAGGGATAATATACAAGAATATGTCTATCTGAACAGGATTATATGTAGGAGTCAACATGGGTTTATGAGGGATAGGTCATGTCAAACAAATCTAATTAGTTTCTATGAGGAGGTTAGTAGGAACCTGGATCAAGGCAACTCAGTGGATGTAGTCTTTTTGGATTTTGCAAAGGCTTTTGATACAGTGCCACATGGGAGACTATTGGGCAAACTAAGGGATACAGGAATTGCAGTAAATATCTGCTCATGGATTGAGAGCTGGCTAAAAGACAGGAAGCAAAGGGTTGTTGTAAATGGAACATACTCCGATTGGACTAATGTGGTAAGTGGGGTTCCTCAGGGTTCAGTATTAGGTCCTCTCCTTTTTAACATATTTATTAATGACTTAGAGGTAGGATTAGAGTGTGGGGTCTCCATTTTCGCTGATGACACAAAGTTGTGCAAGGTAATTAAATCAGAAAATGATGAGCTTTCCCTCCAAGGGGATTTACATAAAAGTGAGGAATGGGCATCTAAATGGCAGATGAGATTTAATACGAATAAATGTAAGGTTATGCATCTGGGAAGGAAAAATAGCCATGCAATTTATAATCTTAATGGAGCAAATCTAGGTGTATCAGATATTGAAAGGGATTTGGGAGTGCTTGTGGACAACCACCTAGGTAACAGTGCTCAAAGCCAAGCAGCAGCTGCAAAGGCAAATAAAATATTAGCATGTATTAAGAAGGGTATAGAAGCCAGGGAAGCAAATATAATTCTGTCACTATACAAATCTCTAGTACTCCCTCATTTGGAATATGGAGTACAATTTTGGGCACCATTTCATAAAAAGGACATTTTAGAGCTGGAAAAGGTACAGAGAAGGGCAACCAAACTAATAAGGGGAATGGAGGGGCTAAGTTATGAAGAAAGACTAACCAAATTAAACTTATTTTCTCTAGAAAAAAGGCGTCTAAGAGGAGATATGATTACCTTATATAAATACATCCAGGGTCAGTATAAAGATTTGTCGGGGGAGCTTTTTGTGCAAGAGGTTTTCAACTGACAAGAGAACATCCCTTGAGGTTAGAAGTAAAAAGATTCCACCTCAAAGAAAGAAAAGGGTTCTTCACAGTAAGGGTGGTTAATCTGTGGAATTCTCTACCAGAGGAGGTGGTGACAGCGGATTCGATAGATAACTTTAAAAGGGGACTAGATTTATTTCTAATTAAAAAGGGTATTCAGGGTTATCATGGATAATTAGAGAGACAGTAATGATCCAAATTTTTAACATTTCCCCTTTGGACAATTGGCTAAGTCTCTCTTGTTTTTATTTATTTATTTATTTTTTCTATTTGCCTTCTTCTGGACTAATTAATAATAATAAAAAAACAAACAAACAAAAAAAACACATTAAATAATTGATTAATAATTAATTAACAACTAATTAATTAATAGTTAATCCGCATATTGCAGATCAAAGGAGATCTTAAAAGGTTGAACTTGATGGACTGAAAGTCTTTTTTCAACCTTAAATACTATGGGCCTCATTCAATTATCGGCCGTAAAACGGCCGCAAAGCTGCCATTCCTTGCGGCCGTCTTACGGGCCCGTGTAGAGCTACTTTTACCTTGCAATTCAATTATACGGCGCTGCAAGGATATCCCCTTCCGGCCGGCCGCATATCATGCAAACGTCCGGAAGCTTTTTCCCAGCGCCCGTAAATCTTGTTTTCCGGCCGCAAAGTCCTAAAACTGAAAATGCAAATATAAAATCGAGAATGCACTGTAAAGCTCCGTAAATGCTAGGCATCATAATGGGGGACACGAGGATTAATAGCAACACCCTCTCAAGCTTGCACATCAGCCCAAATCAGATATATTATTTACGGATTACTTTACGTCCCGTAGTTTCGCGGGCTGCTCCTTTTTCAAACCCGTAAGGGTTCGAAGATGAAGGGCCGCAAACCAAGCATTGTAATAGCCAATATATATTCAATCCAGCACTGCAAAGCACTGTAAATGATGGGGAACATAATGGTGAGGCATGAGGATTACTAGCCAAACATTCTCAAGCTTGCACATCGCCAAATTGTACTTTGATTTCAAAATCCGTACAAGTCCCACGGACTTCACTGACCAAACCCGTAGCTCCGTATTCAAGCCCGTGCGGGCTGTCCTCCAAGCCCGCAGCTCGTTTTTAAAGGCCGTACATGCTTGGAGGTTAAAGGTATCCGTTTTGTTACGGTTTTTGCAGTCTGCATGGTTTAAGCCTGTAACCCTAAAATGGAGGCCCAAGCATTACAGCCTCCAAATTAACAAGACTTCAAATTAGTTTAATATTCCTCATAAGTTTGATTGGTCAGCACACATACAGGTTCCATTGTAGCCTCTAAAACAGCCCTATAATAGAATATGTCACCCCAACATTGGCGCGCACAGCAAAAGTGTTTTGACAACATGTAGCTGACATGAGCGGTCCCACATCATTGCTCAGTTGTAATATTTTTGACTAGTGCGCGTCGATGAAAGGGCGCAAGTGATATGACCTAATGCCATAAACCCTTCTAACCCTTGTAGCCGCAGCCTAATCCTAACCCTTACACTCCACAGCCTAATCCTAATCATTAGATCCGCTAGCCTCCTGTCGGGCCTGCTGTTGTTGATGCGAGCATGTGTCGGTGCGCAGATGACAGCGCACATTCGATGCACGCTATATGGTTGATCAACGATAGAATACACATCTCGCTCATCACATCTACATTAGAGAATACAAATAGTGGCCAAATCAGACCGCCACTTGGCATATATCAAGTACCAGGGGAATATTTCATTATATGTGGTTAAGTTCTTCAGTTGTGTCCGACTCTCCGTGACCCTATGGACTGCAGCACATTCAGCTAGGTCTCTGCCTGTGCTGTTAGCCAAAGTTTCATGGCCAAAGAGATTGGAGTGGGTTGTCAGTTCCTCCTCTAATGGATTGGGATTTGTCTGATCTCTCTGCTATGACCTGCCCACCTACAGTAGCTCACAGCTTCATTCAGGTACACAAGCTGCTTCACCACCACTACCACTTAGCAAGCCTCACCCATGTAAATTGATAAATAGCAGAACAGTTTGGAAGTTCACCAAATGGGAATAACTAGACACCTGGCACATGGCTCCCACCAGGATGGGCGTAGCAGAGATTATGCCTGATGGCGGTGAGTTTGCTGTCGATCCCAGAGCTTGCGGCCCTTCCTGATGGGTCAGAGTAGATATGTGTGGTGCATGTTCCCCTGGTCCCCTTCAGCATTGCTAAGTGGTGTGAAGAAGCTTGTGTACCTGAATGAAGCTGTGAGCTACTGTAGGTGGGCAGGTCATAGCAGAGAGATCAGACAAATCCCAATCCACTAGAGGAGGAACTGACAACCCACTCCAATCTCTTTGGCCTTGAAACTTTGGATAACAGCACAGGCAGAGACCTAGCTGAATGTGCTGCAGTCCATAGGGTCACGGAGAGTCGGACACAACTGAAGAACTTAACCACATATAATGAAATATTCCCCTGGAACTTGATATATGCCAAGTGGCGGTCTGATTTGGCCACTATTTGTATTCTCTAATGTAGATGTGATGAGCTAGATGTATATGCAATTAGATAGAGATTTAAGGGATCCCAATAGAGCTCATGTGCGTGTCAAAGGGTTCATATGACCTGACTCATGTTTTACTCTTGCTATTGAATTGGGTAGTGTGGCTTTAATCATATTATGCAAGTTGCAGCATGGTTTGTCAGATTGGCATGTGCATGACCATTACAACATATGATAACCAAAGGATATTTAGCCAATGCATGTTCATTATTGGGCAACTAACTGTATTCACACATATGCTAACTGATGTGGGTGAAGGGGTTTGTGTACTTCAATGAAGCTGTGAGCTAGACTACATAGGGCCAGTGTAGGGGGGGTATGTCTTATCAGAGAGGTCAGACTAATCCCAATCAACTAGAGAAGGAACTGGAAAAGCACTCCAGTGTCACCTGTCCTATTCATTGTAGGCCCTCAGGGGAATGTTCCTACTCCACAGTATCGCTAATCAGACTTGTCATGGGTATTAACCCTATATTAGTAGTAGATATGATATTTGGGATCAGATGATATCTAAAGCTATTCTGACTCCTCAACAGTTTTACATGTATTGATCTATTGCATGTTAACTATGGCTCATCAGTTTACATTTATAGGAATGTGACACTAATGTAATGCATGTGGATTTCACAGAACAAAACATATTCATAACATATGGACGCAGTCAGAAAGGTCTAACAAAGCTTTATTTTTTACACAGACCACAATCAGCAGTGGTCAAGATTGTGCATTCACATAACAGTATAACAAAGTTTTATTTGATAGACAGACCACAATCAGCAGTGGTCAAGATTGTGCATTCACATAACAGTATAACAAAGCTTTATTTGATAGACAGACCACAATCAGCAGTGGTCAAGATTGTGCATTCACATAACAGTATAACAAAGCTTTATTTGATAGACAGACCACAATCAGCAGTGGTCAAAACTGCATTAATATCACGGGTGTGGTGTGGGCGGGTCCTTGAAGAGCAAGAGGCTGGAAAAAAGGGGAAACCTACAGGGGTCAATCTAATAGTCTAGAATAAGCATGATGCATAGCACCTACCAGG
This sequence comes from Discoglossus pictus, assembly GCA_027410445.1. Lineage (NCBI taxonomy): Eukaryota > Metazoa > Chordata > Amphibia > Anura > Alytidae > Discoglossus > Discoglossus pictus. The sequence goes on along the minus strand of CM050172.1, from coordinate 55,272,303 downwards.
GTCACAGGCTACAACCGGAACCAGAAATCTCTCCATTTAACTGAAGAAACCATTTATGTGCATAGCACTTACAACTTGTAACTAGATCTGCTTAATGAAACAGATGATTCAACCTTTGGACTGTGTAATCCAATCCAGTTTCACACATACAGTGTGTTGACCAAACAAAAATCTGAAAGAAGTGTTCAAATCAAAAAATGCGGAGGAGGATCCAAAACAATTTAGAATCATGATGTATGTACAGTACAGTTCTAAATACTGTACCAATATACCAACTCACCTGATTCCCATCTGCAAGCATTACGAACCATTAGCTAGGTCTGTGGATAATCAGAAATATGGGCAAATAGCCATTATTATGGAGAGGACACAGAGGTCAGCAGACAGATTCACTGTTTCTTACATCAGACCCAAAGATCTGTTCTCAGACTGCTATTGAGGTCAGGATCACATGCGTCACTAGTGCATATATTAATGCTGGCTGTCATTAACATGCCATTGTGAGACTTTGCAAGTCCACCGCCATAGCGGTATTAGTCTACATTTAAGCTACCAACAATCATGTCGGAGATATCTGGCTATATGATAGCTGTAAGATTGTGGGAGCTACATGTTAAGGGGGCTGCCATTGAAGGCATGTCTACCTGAGAGGCACTGGGAAAACCCTCCACCTCATAATTCCTCCACAATGCTTGCAGATGTAGGAGATGCCTTCATGGACCTAAAAAAAAAAAAAAAAAGACAAAACCTAACAAATAAGGCCTGAAAACATCATAGGGCCTGCAGCATCTCTTCTCAACAGCACTCCTTAGTGACAATGTATTGGTCACACTACTAATTAACAGCCTCATTAAATTGCCAGGCAGCGGTGGTCTGGGCGGTGGCAGACACATGGGAGGAGAGGAGGGGCCAGGCTGCTCTTGGCTGGGGGATTGGGAGATCCCCGTTTATGTTGGGCTGGGGACCATCGCCTGTCTGAGCAGCCTGACCTGAAGGTGTTCGCTGGTCATGTGGTGCCTCCTCACCTCCCTGGACAGCCTGGCCTGGATGTGGGTCATATGTGACCGGAGGGCAGAGATACTGGCATCCATCCGGAACTGGTTGGCCTCGATCCTCTGGGTGCTGGCCAGCAGCTCCTTCAGGACGGCCAGCATCTCCACCTGCACAGCCTGGCTCTGCGGCGACGACACCGCTGGGTGGGCGTGGTGAGGTGATGCGGGGAGGTCCACAGCTGGAGCCTGTGGTGAGAATGTGCCCGGTGGTGACCAGGCCAGCACACTGTGGGGGGAAGGAGGTGCTGTCCCTTGGGCGGATGAGGGCCCCAGAGCAAGCCTTTCGAGGATGGGCATAGGCCAAGGGCTTGTGGCAGGTGACCAAGCAAGGTCAATGACCAGCCCATCCTCTGACCCAGAGCCCTCTGATCTTCTTTCCTCCTCCCCCTGTGCTGGAGGTTCCTGGTACGGGGCTGATGGCCCCGCCTCCTCTCCCTGGTCACAGGACCCAGAGCTCCTCCTGGATGCTGAGAGATAGAGAAGAAAGGTACATGTCATTAGTATGTTGATTAGCGCATTGATATGTGTTCATTTCTAATTATCTGACATCTAGCCTTGAATATGGATGATTCTCTGATTAGCTATCTTATACTAGCTGTTATCTATTCTTAGGTTTCTGTTCTGGATGGTTCTCGGCTCACAACTCTATCTGTATTACGGCTGCTGTCTGTAACTGCATAGGCTGAACGGGCACACCAATACATGGACTCTCTATTACAGGGGTGTCCAAACTCTTTCCTGGATTGGAAGATATCCAATCCAGGTGAGTCAATCAGGATGAGTGAAGAAGCGATTGACTCACCTGTGCGCAGCAGGGTTATCAAATCCAGGCATGTGTGTGGCCCACCAGGACCGAGTTTGCACACACCGCTCTATTGCTTGTTGTGGTGACCAGGAATGACAGTGATTTGTCAGCTTCATGAATTTAATGATGCATCCATCTATCCCTTGTTATTTCATGGAGCTGACATGTCAGTGTCATGTCCATGTGTAGTGTGTGTGATGCACATGTGGTGGAATGTTGCTGTATGTCATATTCACCTGCCATGGAGGCTGGGTCCTGCTGCTCCACCGGGCCTGATGCTCCAGCTGCGTCGGAGGGTGCAAGCATGGCCCTTGCAATACCTTCATGGGCAAGGTACTTGACGCTCCGCCCCTCGGCCTCCTGCGCCATCTTCTTCCTCACCACGACCCTGATGTCGTCGAACCGATGCTTTATGGACCGCAGACTCCGTCCACGGCCCGCCACACCGTTCACCAGATCCACCACCGGCTGCCAAGCATTAGCACGGGGCCCAGCCTTGACTTCCCTACCCCCCGAGGTGATGACGGGGCGGGCACGGATGGCCTCCAGGAGGACCCTGTTCTCCTCCCGGCTATAATTGTGGGCCCTGGACCTGCCGCCAGCCTCTTGCTCTTCAGACTAGGGATGAGGACCCTCTCCACTCTCCTCTTCCCTCCTCCTCCTCCTTCTACTCTCCTCTCCTCCCTCCTTCCTCTACTCTCCTCCCTCCTTCCTCTCCTCCCTCCTTCCTCTACTCTACTCCCTTCTCCCTCCTCCTCTCCTCTCCTCCCTCCTTCCTCTACTCTCCTCCCTCCTTCCTCTACTCTCCTCCCTTCTCCCTCCTCCTCTCCTCTCCTCCCTCCTTCCTCTCCTCTCCTTCCTCCTTCCCTCCTTCCCTCCTCTCCTCCCTCCTTCTCCTCCTCTCCTCCCTCCTTCTCCTCCTCTCCTCCCTCCTCCTCTCCTCCCTCCTCCTCCTCTCCTCCCTCTCCTCCTCCCTCCTCTCCTCCCTCCTCCTCCTCTCCTCCCTCCTCCTCCACTACCTCCTCCTCTACTACCTCCCCCTCCTCAACTAGTAGCTCCTCCTCACTCCTCCCCTCCTCTTCCCCACCTCCACGCCCCGGGACTCCCTGCCACTCCTCCACCCTCTGCTCCTCTCCCTCCATCACCACCTGAAAAGAAAAGAAAGAGAAATAAAGAAATGTTTTAGTGGGTTTGCCTGCTCCACGCTCGTCCCCCATTCTGATCGCCTCGAACACTATTTCTGCTTGGATATCAATGTTGGAACTAACTGCAGTAATCAACCTTAAGTGGACAGAGCCTGTGACAGCAGTGAAACACGCTAGATCAATACTTTCCTAAACAATGTGGAAGGGTCAGTTACAGTTTGCATATATACAAGGCATGCGGCTATTTACTGTGTGCTTCTATCATGTGTGGGGAGTGGCCCATGTCTGAGGCCACTAATATCCTATCTGCATTATACTCTGGGCGTGGTACCTATCCTGAAGCCATCTTCTGTACCAGAGGTAGTAGGAACTACATGGTCCTGCTGTTCTAGGCTGAAAATAAGTTCTTGTCAAGCCCCATTGAAGAAGCAGTTTGGAACACCTATGTGTATTGCAAATATGTGTAGAAATCTCACTCAAACTCAATCTCCAACTCAATCAAACTCAAACTCAATCAAACTCAAACTCAAAATCAAACTCAATCAAAATCAAACTCAAACTCAATCAAACTCAAAATCAAACTCAAACTCAATCAAACTCAAACTCAAACTCAAAATCAAACTCAAACTCAATCAAACTCAAAATCAAACTCAAACTCAAACTCAATCAAAATCAAACTCAAAATCAAACTCAATCAAACTCAAGCTCAAAATCAAACTCAATCAAAATCAAACTCAAAATCAAACTCAAAATCAAACTCAAAATCAAACTCAATCAAACTCAAACTCAAAATCAAACTCAATCAAACTCAAACTCAAACTCAAAATCAAACTCAAACTCAAACTCAAACGCAAACTCAATCAAACTCAAACTCAAACTCAATCAAAATCAAACTCAAAATCAAACTCAAACTCAATCAAGCTCAAAATCAAACTCAATCAAACTCAATCAAAATCAAACTCAAAATCAAACTCAAAATCAAACTCAAAATCAAACTCAAACTCAAAATCAAACTCAATCAAACTCAAACTCAAACTCAAACTCAAACTCAATCAAACTCAAACTCAATCAAACTCAAACTCAAACTCAATCAAAATCAAACTCAAAATCAAACTCAAACTCAATCAAAATCAAACTCAAAATCAAACTCAAACTCAATCAAGCTCAAAATCAAACTCAATCAAACTCAAACTCAATCAAAATCAAACTCAAAATCAAACTCAAAATCAAACTCAAAATCAAACTCAAACTCAATCAAACTCAAAATCAAACTCAATCAAACTCAAACTCAAAATCAAACTCAATCAAACTCAAACTCAAAATCAAACTCAAAATCAATCAAACTCAAACTCAAACTCAATCAAAATCAAAATCAAACTCAAACTCAATCAAACTCAAAATCAAACTCAATCAAACTCAAACTCAAAATCAAACTCAATCAAACTCAAAATCAAACTCAATCAAACTCAAAATCAAACTCAATCAAACTCAAACTCAATCAAAATCAAACTCAAAATCAAACTCAATCAAACTCAAAATCAAACTCAAATTCAATCAAACTCAAACTCAAAATCAAACTCAAACTCAAACTCAATCAAACTCAAAATCAAACTCAAACTCAATCAAACTCAAACTCAAACTCAATCAAACTCAAACTCAATCAAACTCAAACTCAATCAAAATCAAACTCAAAATCAAACTCAATCAAACTCAAACTCAATCAAACTCAAAATCAAACTCAATCAAACTCAAAATCAAACTCAAACTCAATCAAACTCAAAATCAAACTCAATCAAACTCAAAATCAAACTCAATCAAACTCAAACTCAAAATCAAACTCAAACTCAATCAAACTCAAAATCAAACTCAAACTCAAACTCAATCAAAATCAAACTCAAAATCAAACTCAATCAAACTCAAGCTCAAAATCAAACTCAATCAAAATCAAACTCAAAATCCAACTCAAAATCAAACTCAATCAAACTCAAACTCAAAATCAAACTCAATCAAACTCAAACTCAAACTCAAAATCAAACTCAAACTCAAACTCAAACTCAAACGCAAACTCAATCAAACTCAAACTCAAACTCAATCAAAATCAAACTCAAAATCAAACTCAAACTCAATCAAGCTCAAAATCAAACTCAATCAAACTCAATCAAAATCAAACTCAAAATCAAACTCAAAATCAAACTCAAAATCAAACTCAAACTCAAAATCAAACTCAATCAAACTCAAACTCAAACTCAAACTCAAACTCAATCAAACTCAAACTCAATCAAACTCAAACTCAAACTCAAACTCAATCAAAATCAAACTCAAAATCAAACTCAAACTCAATCAAAATCAAACTCAAAATCAAACTCAAACTCAATCAAGCTCAAAATCAAACTCAATCAAACTCAAACTCAATCAAAATCAAACTCAAAATCAAACTCAAAATCAAACTCAAAATCAAACTCAAAATCAAACTCAAACTCAATCAAACTCAAACTCAAAATCAAACTCAATCAAACTCAAACTCAAAATCAAACTCAATCAAACTCAAACTCAAAATCAAACTCAAAATCAATCAAACTCAAACTCAAACTCAATCAAAATCAAAATCAAACTCAAACTCAATCAAACTCAAAATCAAACTCAATCAAACTCAAACTCAAAATCAAACTCAATCAAACTCAAAATCAAACTCAATCAAACTCAAAATCAAACTCAATCAAACTCAAACTCAATCAAAATCAAACTCAAAATCAAACTCAATCAAACTCAAAATCAAACTCAAATTCAATCAAACTCAAACTCAAAATCAAACTCAAACTCAAACTCAATCAAACTCAAAATCAAACTCAAACTCAATCAAACTCAAACTCAAACTCAATCAAACTCAAACTCAATCAAACTCAAACTCAATCAAAATCAAACTCAAAATCAAACTCAATCAAACTCAAACTCAATCAAACTCAAAATCAAACTCAATCAAACTCAAAATCAAACTCAAACTCAATCAAACTCAAAATCAAACTCAATCAAACTCAAAATCAAACTCAATCAAACTCAAACTCAATCAAAAACAAACTCAAAATCAAACTCAATCAAACTCAAAATCAAACTCAAAATCAATCAAACTCAAACTCAAAATCAAACTCAATCAAACTCAAAATCAAAATCAAACTCAAACTCAAACTCAAACTCAAAATCAAAATCAAACTCAATCAAACTCAAAATCAAACTCAAACTCAAACTCAAACTCAAAATCAAATTCAAAATCAAACTCAAAATCAAACTCAAACTCAATCAAACTCAAACTCAATCAAAATCAAACTCAATCTCAAACTCAATCAAACTCAAAATCAAACTCAATCAAACTCAAACTCAAAATCAAACTCAATCAAACTCAAACTCAAAATCAAACTCAAACTCAATCAAACTCAAAATTAAACTCAAAATCAAACTCAATCAAACTCAAAATCAAACTCAAAATCAAACTCAATCAAACTCAAATTCAAACTTAATCATACTCAAACTCAATCAAAATCAAACTCAAAATCAAACTCAAAATCAAACTCAAACTCAAACTCAATCAAACTCAAAATCAAACTCAATCAAACTCAAAATCAAACTCAATCAAACTCAAACTCAAAATCAAACTCAATCAAACTCAAAATCAAACTCAATCAAACTCAAACTCAAAATCAAACTCAAAATCAAACTCAAAATCAAACTCAAAATCAAACTCAATCAAACTCAAAATCAAACTCAATCAAAATCAAAATCAAACTCAATCAAACTCAAAATCAAACTCAAACTCAAACTCAAAATCAAACTCAAACTCAAACTCAAAATCAAACTCAAAATCAAACTCAAAATCAAACTCAAACTCAATCAAACTCAAACTCAATCAAAATCAAACTCAAAATCAAACTCAATCAAACTCAAAATCAAACTCAATCAAACTCAAACTCAAACTCAATCAAACTCAAAATCAAACTCAATCAAACTCAAACTCAAAATCAAACTCAATCAAACTTAAACTCAAAATCAAACTCAAAGTCAATCAAACTCAAAATTAAACTCAAAATCAAACTCAATCAAACTCAAAATCAAACTCAAAATCAAACTCAATCAAACTCAAAATCAAACTTAATCAAACTCAAACTCAATCAAAATCAAACTCAAAATCAAACTCAAAATCAAACTCAAACTCAAACTCAAACTCAAAATCAAACTCAATCAAACTCAAAATCAAACTCAATCAAACTCAAAATCAAACTCAATTAAACTCAAACTCAAAATCAAACTCAATCAAACTCAAACTCAAAATCAAACTCAATCAAACTCAAACTCAAAATCAAACTCAAAATCAAACTCAAAATCAAACTCAAAATCAAACTCAAAATCAAACTCAATCAAACTCAAAATCAAACTCAAGCAAACTCAATCAAACTCAAACTCAATCAAAATCAAACTCAAAATCAATCTCAAACTCAAACTCAATCAAAATCAAACTCAAAATCAAACTCAATCAAACTCAAAATCAAACTCAAAATCAAACTCAAAATCAATCAAACTCAAAATCAAACTCAAAATCAAACTCAATCAAACTCAAACTCAAAATCAAACTCAAACTCAAAATCAAACTCAATCAAACTCAAAATCAAACTCAAACTCAATCAAACTCAAAATCAAACTCAAACTCAATCAAACTCAAACTCAAACTCAATCAAACTCAAAATCAAACTCAATCAAACTCAAAATCAAACTCAAACTCAATCAAACTCAAAATCAAACTCAATCAAACTCAAAATCAAACTCAAACTCAATCAAACTCAAACTTAAACTCAATCAAAATCAAACTCAAAATCAAACTCAATCAAACTCAAAATCAAACTCAATCAAACTCAAACTCAAGATCCCTGAGTGTACTCAAGAACCTGCTCCCCTTAGCTGAACTGCTGGTCTCATTTATCCAGTTTATTTCAGGGTAATTAAAATCTCCCATTATTAGAACTTGCCCGTGCTTAGCTTGGAATTTGCTGCTCCGCTATTTAACTCTACCCACAAACATTCAACTTTATCACTAGCTCCACCATAAATATCTTCTCTGACTATAGCTTTAAATTCAGGCTTAACATACAGACAAATCCCTCCTCCTCGTTTACCATTGCCTCTATCTTTCCTAAATAGGTTATAACCATCCAGATTAACAGTCCAGTCATGAGATTCATCCCACCACGTTTCGGTAATGCCTATTAAATCCCATTTTTCATTAATTGCTGATAATTCTAACTCTCCCATTTTTCTTGGCAAGCTTCTGGCATTAGCAAGCGTACACCTTATGTTATGAGTCTGTAGTTCTGAAGTGCCTGCCACTGAACTTGAATTACTTAGTACTACCTCCATATTGACTATACTACCCCTCCCCATCTCCTCCCCTATGAGTTGTTAATTCATCCCTTATACCCTCTACACTTTCTACCCCATTACTTATATCTAGTCCCTCCCCCCCACCTACTAGTTTAAAAACTCCTCCAGCCTTTCTACCATCCTATCCCCTAGTACAAAAGCTCCCTCATTATTAAGGTGCAATCCATCCCTACAGTAGAGATTGTACCGAAGTGAGAAGTCAGCCCAGTGCTCTAAAAAGCCAAACCCCTCCTTAGTTCACCACATCTTTAGCCACGCATTAACCTCCCTAATCTCCTTCTGCCTCCCTGGGCTAGCACGTGGCACTGGTAGTATCTCAGAAAATACTACCTTGGAGGTCCTTGCCTTCAGCTTATTACCTAGTTCTCTAAAATCATTCTTTAGGACACTCCATCTTCCACTAACTTTGTCATTGGTACCAATATATACCAAGACTGCCGGTTCATTTCCAGCCCCTCCGAATAATTTGTCTACCCGATCCACAACATGACGAACCCGAGCACCCGGGAGACAGCAAACTGTTCGATTGCTGGGATCTGGGTGACAAATCACCCTGTCTACCTTCCTAATAATAGAGTCCCCTACAACCAAAACCTGTCTGTTCTGCCTATTCTGCCCTCCCTCTTCTCCAGTAGAGCTGTTCGCCCGGCTGTTAGATGGAACAGCTCTATGTGGCATTGCCATTCCTGAATGGACATCGCCAACAGTTTCACTCAATCTGGCAAATCTGTTGTTGTTTGCCAACTCAGAACTAGCCTGCCTCCTCCTGTTCCCCCTGCTTCCCCTTGTAACTGTAACCCAGCTGCCTCCCTGGACATCCTCACTAGCCCCAGCTCCACCCTCCATGCTAGGCCCAGCTAAACTGTGCTCAGTGAGCACCAACCCCCTTCCCAGTGGAGAAATATCACTAAGTGCTGCAATTCTCCTCTCCAGATCTCCAATTTGAGCTTCCAGAGAGGCAACATGCTCACACCTCTCACAGAGGTATGGACCTTGGATCATCTGTTCCAGTATTGCATACATATGACAGGATGTACACTGAATAAGGTTGCCATTGGACTGACTCATAATTATTATAATTGTCTACGAAATTTCAGTGGGAAAAATAAAGAATATAATATAATATATTTATATAAAGTTTTCCTCCTTTGCACTATAAATCTGCCCTCCCTTTTCTTTGAAGGCCCTCCTTTTATTTAAACTCCTAGGCTTTTACTAGAATTGCACTTGATACTGAAAATGTTCGCAAGCTCACAAGTTCCCCTTCTCCGGTTTCTATTAACTTCTGCCTTCTCGCCTGGGCACAATTAGTGCACTCTGCAATTTATCAGCCTTTACTTTTAAGGTAAATCCACTTGTAAACAGACCCCAAACCAGCTCACAAACCTTTTATGCAAGTTTAACAGTCAAGCCACACCCCTCTCACCTGGGCACAATTTGTGCACTCTGCAGTTTATCAGCCTTTACTTTTTAAGGTAAATCCACTTGTAAACAGACCCCAAACCAGCTCACAAACCTTTTATACAAGTTTAACAGTCAAGCCACACCCCTCTCACCTGGGCACAATTAGTGCACTCTGCAGTTTATCAGCCTTTACTTTTTAAGGTAAATCCACTTGTAAACAGACCCCAAACCAGCTCACAAACCTTTTATACAAGTTTAACAGTCAAGCCACACCCCTCTCACCTGGGCACAATTAGTGCACTCTGCAGTTTCTCAGCCTTTTCTTTTTAAGGTAAATCCACTTGTAAACAGACCCCAAACCAGCTCACAAACCTTTTATACAAGTTCAACAGTCAAGCCACACCCCTCTCACCTGGGCACAATTAGTGCACTCTGCAGTTTATCAGCCTTTACTTTTTAAGGTAAATCCACTTGTAAACAGACCCCAAACCAGCTCACAAACCTTTTAGACAAGTTTAACAGTCAAGCCACACCCCTCTCACCTGGGCACAATTAGTGCACTCTGCAGTTTCTCAGCCTTTACTTTTTAAGGTAAATCCACTTGTAAACAGCAATCCACTTGTAAACAGATTAGATATTTAGTATCAGTGCCTTGCAAAAGTATTTACCTATTTTGCTACATTACAGCCTTAAGTTCAATGTTTTGTTAATCTGAATTTTATGTGATGGATCAGAACACAATAGCTTAAGTTGGTGAAGTGAAATGAGAAAAAAATATACATCAAACTATTTTTTAGAAATAGAAAACAGAAAATTGGCATGTGCGTATGTATTCACCCCCTTTGTTATGAAGCCCATAACAAGCTCTGGTGCAACCAAATACCTTCAGATGTCACATAATTAGTGAAATGATGTCCACCTGTGTGCAATCTAAGTGTCACATGATCTGTCATTACATATACACACCTTTTTCAACGGCCCCAGAGGCTGCAACACCTAACCAAACACTGCCATGAAGACCAAGGAACTCGCCAAACAAGTAAGGGACAATGTTGTTGAGAAGTACAAGTCAGGGTTAGGTTATAACAAAAAAAATTGCCAAATCTTTGATGATCCCCAGGAGCACCATCAAATCTATCATAACAAAATGGAAGGAACATGAGACAACAGCAAACCAGCCAGGAGAATGCCGCCCACCAAAACTCACAGACCGGGCAAGGAGGGCATTAATCAGAGAGGAATCACAGAGACCTAAGGTAACTCTGGAGGAGCTGCAGAGTTCCACAGCAGAGACAATAGTATCTGTACATAGGACAACAAGTGGATTTCCTTGCAAGTAAAGGCTGATAAATTGCAGAGTGCACTAATTGTATCCAAGTGAGAAGGCAGAAGTTAATATAAACAGGAGAAGGGGCGAACTTGTGAGCTTGCGAACATTTCTAGTATAAAGTGCAATTCTAGTAAAAGTGTAGGAGTTTAAATAAAAGGAGGTACTTCAAAGAAAAGGGAGGGCAGAGGAAAACTTTATACAAATATATTATTTTATATTCTTTATTTTTCCCACTAAAATTTTGTAGACAATAATAATAATTATGAGTCAGTCCAGTGGCAACCTCACTCAGTGTACATCCTGTCATATGTATGCAATACTGGAACAGATGATCCATGGTCCATACTTCTGTGAGTGGTGTGAGCATGGAGCATGTGAGCATGGACAGAGTTGCCCCCTACTGCTCTAGAGAGTAAGGAAAACAAGGTGCAACACAAAATAAAGACATTGAATAAGTAGAGTCTAATGGAGTTATGGAGTAATTTTAGATTTATACATTGTCCTGCTTCAGTACTCTAGTAAAGATGAGTTAGCCAATCAGTTACTTCTAAGAAGCCCCCAGCATAATGGATTCTCATCTTCTAGACTCTACCACTTCCTTCCTGTTCTCTCTCATTCAGGGTGCCATGTTTCCCAGCTGTGACTTAAGGTTACACCTACTTCCAAATAAATATGGTAATGCTGTTACCATGCAAGCTTAGATGGAACTGAAAGTGTGAATGTTAGATCACAATTACCTTAAGATGGATACAATTAATTAAGGCACATTGATAAACATTTATATAAAACAAAAATATCACTAAAGAGTCCCTTTAACTGGCACCTGCTTAAAACTCACATATGCTTTTTACTTAGTAAAGATGAATTAATCTTTATTCTGTTTAAATCAGTCATGCTGTTGCTTCTGTGGCTCCTGCCTATAACAAGCCACTCTGAAGACTTATAGCAAAGGAAACAAAGGGATTGCGCAATTCTTTGGGTTGCCATGACAATCCTATGGAAATGTACCAAAGGTGTAGGCGGAAGTATGTGTCCTCTCCATTCAGTCAAAAAAAAAAGAGTAAATTAATTGTTAATATTTTATCAGGGCTGTAAATCTAAGTGCAATTCGTCAGCAAAATGTGTATATATGCCATGTGCACTTTTGGTGTTAACAAAACATAAACATAGCACCTTGGAGTGCCTAAAGAGAGATTACTATAATGTGTAACATTCAAAATTCTTATCACTTATATAAATAAAATAAGAAAAATCTACATTTCATGCATTGATTGAAATAAGAAATTATAATTTTTTGCAAGCTAGAGAATACATAATTTTACTTATAGTGGCTTGTAACAGATAAGAAGTAAGCAAATGAGGGGTGCAAAGCTTGACCTGAGGGGCTCCTGAAATGATCCTCCAATAGGAAGCATGAGATTTGCTCCTACATTACTTACAGATAGAGAGAAAATGAAGGCCCCAATGTAGTCCTATATTTAACATATCTTCTTTGAAAAAAACTACATTAATTGAAATTGTTCCTATATTTTAAGAATGTAAAAAATAAAACTTGTGTGGCAAAAGCAGCCACAAGAGACTTTTGCATTGATTATTGCTTGTATTTGAACTGTATGTTATTTGAGCATAGTGGATTTTATTAGACTGTTTTATTCCCCTCCCTCATAGAACACCAGTTTAAGAACCCTTAATAACTGTCATATTTTCAAACACTGTCTGTTTTTAACTGTCAGTTTTTTTTTCTCTCTGAGGAGGAGTTGCTCTGGCTGTGTGAGTGCTGTTGCTTTGGGTGCTCATTAAAACAGACCTGCTTGACCCTTTCTTGAAGCCTTGGCTCATGCTTGGGGGAATGTGAAGTCTGCAGTGCTGATGGTGTCGGTTGGAGTGCTTGAAGTCCCCGGTAAGCACTAGGAGCATCGATTGGCGGAGGTACTCGGTCGGAGTGCCAGCGGGTCCGTCACAATTGGTGGCAGCGACGGGATTCAAACCTCACAGGTGACCGTTGTTCAGCAGTTACAGCCATTTGGGAAATTTGCTATTTCGTATGAATCCGAAAGGAAAGGGTATGTGAATATACCCGAACGGATAGTGAATGGGGACAGACTATACCAACTTGAAACGGGCCACGCTAAAAGAGGTATTGGAAGCTAGGGGAATTATTGCCAGCAATAAAACCAAAGCTACCCTTATTGCTGGACTCATGGAGGGAGACCGGGCAGCTGCTGCAGCACCTCTTATGGACAGCACACAGAATGAGTTTGGAAGAGAACTCCAAAGCAGACTGGCCTTTTTCCCAGGTACGCCTCCCACAGAAACCTTGGAAAGGATTATGGCAGATGTCCACGAATACATAATGAAAAGCAGCGGGGAGACCGGAGGTCCAGAGAGGGGTCCCTAATCACACCACACATAATACCGGGGAAGCCTAAAATCCCGTACCATGCTTTTAAAAACTATGTGGAGACTGAAGACATCGATGGCTACTTGCATGACTTTGAGAGGTTAGGCCAATTACATGAGATCAACGCCACCGACCAGGTACCCCTGTTGGTGGGTAAGCTAGCGGGCCGGGCATCAGAAGCCTACCGCACCATGCCAGACGAGGATAGCAGAGACTACCAGAAAGTAAAGCAGGTGATCCTGGAAAGGTATGCAATTACCCCGGAGGCATACCGGCAGCGGTTCCGAGAAAACCGAAAGACGGAGAAAGATACTCACATGGAGTGGGCACACCTCTTAACTAGGGCGGGCAAAGGTTGGGTGCAAGCCGCACAAGCAACCACAGTGGAGGACATGCTACAATTACTGCTACTGGAGCAATTCTTCCAGGGGTTAACCCCGGATTTACAAAACTGGCTGAGGGATCGGAAACTGCGCATCTTAACTGACGCCACCAGGTGGGCAGACGAGTACCAAGATGCCAGGAGGGCACAGCGGGCACAGGCACGGTCCATCTTGGGAGCTGCTAACCCACCTACCACCATTAACCCCACCCCAGCACTGCGTCCGGGTGGTGGGAACTACCAAACCCCTCCACGGTACAACAATGCCCGATCTTTCATCAGGTGCCACACGTGTAACCAGCAGGGCCACATGCAGAGAGACTGTCCCAGAAACAGAAACCGCTCCATGGGGAATACTCCAACTAATTCCCCTGCAAACCGGGCAGCAGTACACTGCTACCAGAGTGAGCCTCGACAACCTTTCTTCGGGACCCGGTCTAATGAAGAATCTTTGGGCACCCTCCACGAGGTTAACCCAGTACAAGCAGCTGCAGACAACCGACAGGGACACCGACAAGGGGTACAACATAGAGGGAAAACGGTGTCAGGGTCTGCACGATTCTGGGGCCACCATAACCCTGGTTCGCAATCACCTAGTCCCCAAGCACCAGCTCACTGGAGAATATGTGGCAGTCCGGGTGGCAGGGGGAGCAGTTTACAAAATTCCCACTGCTAAATTACATTCGGATTGGGGAGCGGGGTCGGGGAATGTGGAAGTGGGCCTCATGCAGGACTTACCAGCTGATGTCATCCTGGGTAATGACTTGGGGGAGCTGACCTCCGCTTTTGTTTCTCAGCACCCCGCGCAGGCAGCGCTACCCGTGGTAACACGGCAGCAGGCCCGCACCACTGCATCTTCTGAACACTCTGAGGCTCCGGTAAGTAATAGTACTGACCCACCTTTCGTCCCCTGGGCTCCCCCCTTAGAATTTGGTACTGAAGTAATCACCGACCCGTCCCTGCAGGTATACCGGGATAGGGTTACACAGAATCAGGCAGGGTTGGAGGGGGAAAGATACGCTTGGGAGAAAGGATTATTGTATATATATGCTGAGAAGGTAGTAGCAGGATCTGTACCCATGACCCTCACACAATTAGTCGTGCCCCGAAAGTACAGGCAAGAATTACTACGTATTGCCCATGACGTCCCATTATCAGGACATCTAGGCGTCAGTAGGATGAAGCATCGTTTGACCAAAAACTTCTTTTGGCCAGGGGTCTCCAAAGATATTCGGCAGTATTGCCAAACTTGTGACACATGCCAGAGAGTAGGGAAGAGAGGGGACCGGTACAAGTCAAAAATGCACTCCCTACCCATAATAGATGAACCCTTCAGCAGAGTGGCAGTAGATATAATCGGACCCCTAGCAAAACCCAGCCCGTCAGGGAAGAAGTATATACTAACCGTAGTAGACTATGCCACCCGGTACCCAGAGGCCGTAGCCCTAACTAATATCCATGCAGAGACTATAGTAGATGCCCTAATCCGGATATTCTCCAGAACGGGGTTCCCCAAAGAGATTATCTCAGATCGGGGTACCCAATTCACAGCCGAAGTCACTCATCAGTTATGGAGAACATGTGGGATGAAACCTATTGTAAACTTAGCGTATCACCCCCAGTCCAATGGGCTCTGTGAACGGTTCAACGGAACCTTAAAGCAAATGCTCTGTACCTTCATGGATACCCAGAAGGACTGGGAAAGGTTTCTTCCCCATCTGCTCTTCGCGTACCGAGAGGTACCCCAGGAGTCCACAGGGTTCTCGCCATTCAAATTACTATTCGGAAGGAGAGTGCGGGGTCCCTTAGACCTCATTAGGGAACACTGGGAGGGAACGGTCACTAGTAACGGTACCCTTATCGTCCCATATGTACTGGAGTTCAGGGAACGCTTGGAGACCCTAATCCAGACGGTACGGTCTAATCTCCAGGCGGCCGAGCAACGACAGCGCAGATGGTACGATAGGGGAGCCAGAGACCGCAGTTTTCAAATAGGACAAAAGGTGTTAATCTTGAAGCCAGTCCAAAATGACAAACTGCAAGCCTCCTGGCAAGGCCCTTATAAGGTGGTGGAACAGGTATGTGACACCACCTATATAATTGCCCCATGTACAGGAGCAGGCTGTAGACACCTTCTCCACGTTAACATGCTGAAACCCTATCACGAGCGGATCGAAGAAGTAACTGCCATATGTGCCTCGGCCGCAGAGGACCCGGATAATCTACTCCTACCAGACCTATTAGCCCAAGGGGGGGCCAACACAGAATTAGGGGAAGTACAGCTAGGAGACAGGCTGAGCACTAGAGTGCGAGCTCAAATACGAGAGCTGATCAGAGAAAAAGGGGATACCATCTCCAACCAGCTCGGGTATACCCCGCTGGCTACCCACAGGGTAGAAACCCCAGGGCAACACCCTCTTCGACAAAACCCCGACCGCATACCCGAATCCGTAAAAGATCATATGCAGAAGGAGATTGACGAAATCTTACAACTAGGAGTGATAGAACACTCAGATAGCCCATGGGCCCCTCCGGTAGTGCTGGTACCAAAGCGGGACGGAACCACCCCTTCTGGGAGGGAACTACTGGAAACTTAATGATAAAACCATTTCAGATGCCTATCGCATGCCCAGAATCGATGAGCTCTTAGATAAAATGGCCAGGGGCCAGTACCTCACCACAATAGACTTGTGCAAAGGGTACTGGCAGATCCCACTAGCCGAGGATGACATCCCAAAGTCCGCATTCGTCACCCCGTTTGGGCTATACCAATTCAAGGTGATGCCATTCGGGATGAAGAATGCGCCGGCTACATTTCAGTGGATGGTGGACCGGTTACTGGATGGATCCCAGGAATATGCTTGCGCCTATTTAGATGACATAGCAATATTTAGCAACTCCTGGGACGAGCACTTGACCCATATAGGAGCCATCCTCAACCACATCAGGGAGGCAGGTCTCTCGTTAAAACCCAGCAAGTGCCACGTAGGGATGGCCGAAGTGCAGTACTTAGGCCACAGGGTGGGCAGTGGGCAGCAAAAGCCAGAACCCGCTAAGATAGAGGCCGTAGCTAAGTGGCCACCCCCTCGCACGACAACTCAGGTTTTAGCTTTTCTAGGGACCGGCGGGTATTACCGTAAATTTGTACCTAATTATAGTGCCCTAGCCAAGCCCCTTACTGACCTCACCAAAAAGAACTTACCCAAAGTAGTGACCTGGAGCCCAGAGTGTGAGAAGGCATTCCAAGAACTGAAAACTGTCCTAATTCATGCCCCTGTACTGGCCACTCCCGATCCAACTAGACACTTTCTCGTTCATACAGATGCTTCTATGTTTGGATTGGGAGCAGTGCTGAGCCAAGTTGGGGCCGATGGCGGTGTGCATCCAGTCGCATACTTAAGTCGGAAACTACGACCCAGGGAAGTAAGCTATGCCGCCATCGAAAAGGAATGCCTGGCGGTGGTGTGGGCCCTCAAGAATCTACAGCCCTACTTATATGGACAACAATTTGCCTTGCTCACAGATCACAACCCGTTGGTGTGGCTAAACTGGGTGTCAGGGACAACGCTAGACTACTGAGATGGAACTTGGCACTACAGCCATTTGATTTCACCATCCAGTATCGCCCAGGGAAACAAAATGGTAACGCCGATGGGTTGTACAGACAGACAGAACTCGAGAAATGATCTGTGAGCCCTCCTCCGGACATCCCCAAGCAGATCCATTGGGATCAGACTGTGTATGCCGGCTTGGTTCTGGGGGAGCATTGTGACAGAACTAGCCACAAGAGACTTTTGCATTGATTATTGCCTGTATTTGAACTGTATGTTATTTGAGCATAGTGGATTTTATTAGACTGTTTTATTCCCCTCCCTCATAGAACACCAGTTTAAGAACCCTTAATAACTGTCATATTTTCAAACACTGTATGTTTTTAACTGTCATTTTTTTTTCTCTCTGAGGAGGAGTTGCTCTGGCTGTGTGAGTGCTGTTGCTTTAGTTGCTCATTAAAACAGACCTGCTTGACCCTTTCTTGAAGCCTTGGCTCATGCTTGGGGGAATGTGATAAGTCTGCAGTGCTGATGGTGTCGGTTGGAGTGCTTGAAGTCCCCGGCAAGCACTAGGAGCATCGATTGGCGGAGGTACTCGGTCGGAGTGCCAGCGGGTCCATCACAACTTGCTTCTAACATGTTACCTTTTATTTGCTGTTATTCTGCTGTAGAATCTACCAATTTGGTTTATGCTAGTCATTTTCCTGAGATGGGAGCAGGATTTTCATGCCTAGGAACCATTTACCCATGCCTTGAGTATGTGGCAACTCAAACTGATAGTGCTCTCAACAGGACTAATGGATATTTTAATTTAGTTACTAGGACAATCTATCATGAGAAAATAGCAGAAGTATTACTTGAGAAAAGAAAATCGAATATAGCAGTAAGTAATAGTTACATAGTTATATAGTTACATAGTTACATACAGCCTTATTAAATTGCGATTCAGCGAATTGAATAGGGCTCTATTTAAGCACATAGCATATTTTTTTTTACAGAAGTTTTTAGTTAGTGAACTTCTATCCAAAAGCAAAAACTTCACTAACTAAAAACTTCTGTAAAAAAATATGCTCTGTGCTTAAATAGAGCCCTATTCAATTGGCCGAATTGCAATTTAATAAGGCTGATAGTAATTTAGGTTAAAAATAGACTTTAGTCCATCAAGATCAACCTTTTTAGATCTCCTGTGATCTGAAACATGCTGATTTTTTTGTTAATTGAACCAGAGGAAGGCAAATAGAAAAAATCAAAACAGTGAAACTTTGCCAATTGTCTCAACAGGGAAAACAATATAAAATTCCTTCCTGACCCCAGATACTGGTGATCGGATTCATCCCTGGATCAATACTCCCTCTCTATTTATCCAGGATAGCCCTTAATGCCCTTTATATTTAAAAATATATCCAATCCCTTTTTAAAGTTAACTATCAAATCCGCTGTCACTACCTCTTTTGGTAGAGAATTAAACAGATTAACCACCCTTACTGTGAAGAACCCTTTTCTTTCTTTAAGGCAAAATCTTTTAATTTGTATTTATATAAGGTACTCATTTCCCCTCTTAGACGCCTTTTTTCTAGAGTAAATAAGTTTAATTTGGTTAGTCTTTCTTCATAACTTAGCTCCTCCATTCCCTTTATTACCTTTATTAGCGTTGTTGCCCTTTTCTGTACTTTTTCCAGCTCTAAAATGTCCTTTTTATGTATTGGTGCCCAAAATTGTACTCCATATTCCAAATGAGGGCCTACTAGGGATTTGTAAAGTGGGTGAATTGTATTGGCTTCCTTTGCTTCTATACCCTTCTTAATACATGCTAATATTTTACTTGCCTTTGCAGATGCTGCTGTTACCTAGGTGGTTGTCTACAAGCACTCCCAAATCCATTTCAATATCCGATACCCCTAGATTTGCCTCATTAAGATTACCCCTAGTTTAAACTTTTTAAATCGTCGTTGTAAGGTATAAGTACCTAAAAAATTGTACATACATATATATTTTTCCCATACTTTGTTGTATAACACTACTGAGATATGGTATTCTAATACCAGAGTGGAAAACACTCATGGGATTTGACAATCCGAATATACCCCTATGCAATTGTCTCAAAGGGGAAAAAAAAATTCCTTCCTGACCCCAAATACTGGCGATAGGATTTTATCCCTGGATCAATACTCCCTCTCTAATTATCCTGATAACCCTGAATTCCCTTTTTAAATAGAAATAATTAGAAATAAATCAGGTCCCCTTTTAAAGTAATCTATTGAATCTGCTGTCACCACCTCCTCTGGTAGAGAATTCCACAGATTAACCACCCTGTGGAAGAATTATATTTGCTTCACTTGCTTCTATACCCTTCTTAATATATGATAATATTTTATTTGCCTTTGCAGCTGCTGCTTGGCTTTGAGCACTATTACCTAGGTGGTTGTCCACAAGCACTCAAAAATCCCTTTCAATATCTGATACCCCTATATTTGCTCCTTTAAGATTATAAGTTGCATGGCTATTTTTCCTTCCCAGATGCATAACTTTACATTTATTTGTATTAAATCTAATCTGCCACTTAGATGCCCATTCCTCTAATTTATGCAAATCCCTTTGTAGGGAAAGTATATCATTATCTGATTTAATTACCTTGCACAACTTTGTGTCATCAGCAAAAATGGAGACACCACACTCCAATCCCACTTCCAAGTCATTAAATATGTTAAAAAGGAGAGAACCTAATACGGGACCCTGAAGAACCCCACTTACCACATTAGTCGAATCAGAGTATGCTCCATTTACCACAACCCTTTGCTTCCTGTCTTTTAGCCAGCTCTCAATCCATAAGCAAATATTTCTGGCAATTCCTGTATCCCTTAGTTTACTCAATAGTCTCACATGTGGCACTGTATCAAAAGCCTTTGTAAAATCCAAATAGACTACATCCACTGAGTTGCCTTGATCCAAGTTCCTACTAACCTCCTCATAGAAACTAATTAGGGTTGTTAGACATGATCTATCCTTTAAAAACCCATGTTGGCTCTTACTTATAATCCTGTTTGAATAGACATATTATTTTATATGATCCTGTATTAACCCTTCTAAAAGCTTTCCCATTACCGAAGTGAGACTCACTGGTCTATAATTCCCCTGTATCACCTCTGTCTTTCTCCAGTCATCTGGTATAGACCCTGTGTTGAGTGAATCTTAAAAAAATTAGATATTATGGTTTTGCTATTACAGAGCCCAGTTCCCTCAGTACCCTTGGATGTATTCTATCAGGACCTGGGGCTTTATTAACATTTATTTTTTTGAGCCTCTTCTGGATTTCTTCCTGCGTTAACCAGTTATTTGGTGAAGGTAGTGTAGACCCATTATGTTGCAGTGCCCCAACCACTGCTACCACCCTTCTGTATACCGAAGAAAATAATCTATATAACTCATCTGCATTTTCCTGGTCACTAATTATCAGACGACCTGTGTCACATTGTAAAGTTCCTATAGCTTCCTTCCTGGCCGTCTTCTCATTAATATATTTAAAAAATATTTTAGGGTTAGTCTTACTCTTCTTTGCAACTAACTTTTCATTTTCGACTTTAGCCAGTGTAATAGCCCTTTTGCAAGCATTGTTGACTTTCTTGTACTTACTCCTTCTACTTTTGATTTACTCCTACTTTTATTTCCACATGGTGTATGGTGATAAGTCTGTTTATTTAGTAAGGATTTGAACGTTGTCCATTTATGTTCAGTATTTTTACCTGTCAGTTCTCTGTCCAAGTCTATATGTTATATCGCTGCCCTTAGACCGTAAAAATCTGCCCTTTTAAAATGAAGAGTTTTTGTTAGCCCCTTTTTTAATTCAATTTCAAATTAGACTGTGTTGTGATCACTGTTTCCCAAAGGTTTCCCTATTTCAACATTTGATACCACATCAATATTATTTGTGATAACTAAATCCAAGATAACTTAATCTCTAGTATGTTCTTGTATAACCTGGGCCAGATAATGATCTCTGAGTGTGCTCAAGAACCTGCTCCCTTTAGCTGAACTTTATCCAGTTTACTTCAGGGTAATTAAAGTCTTCCATTATTAGAACTTGCCAATGCTTAGGTGCATTTCCAATCTGGAACAATAATTGTATTTCCTCGCTTTCAGTTATATTTGTGGGTTTATAGCATACTCAAACTAATATTCTTTTTGAATTTGCAGCTCCGCCATTTAACTCCACCCACAAACAATCAATTACCGCTAGTTCCAGCATAAATATCTTCTCAGACTATAGGCTTAAAATTCAGGCTTCACATACAGACAAATCCCTCACCCTCTTTTACCATTGCCACTATCTTTCCTAAGTTGGTTATAACCATCCAGATTAACAGTCCAGTCATGAGATTCATCCCACCATGTTTCAGTAATGCATATTAAATCCAATCTCTCATTAACTGCTAACAATAATAATAGTTACAGATTAAAGATAAAAATGTAAAGGTTGTGTTGTTTGTTTTGTTGTTTATTTTGGGGGTTTCTGAAATTATTTTGCCCATTACCAAACCTAATTTCTCAAAGGTTCACATAAATACATTTTGACCAAAAAGGGTCCATAAGAGAGAGAGAATTAATTTGAAAGGGAGTCAGTTTGGAGCATATTCACATTTTTATTTGGGGGGAGGAGTGGGAGGTTTGACCAGAGGGCTCCATCATTTTCATGGATGGAAAGGGAGTGGAGGCATTTCCAATATGTTTGTTCACTCATTAGCTAGATCAACATTTTTGACCTGGGGATTAGCTGATTAGATTTTTGTGCTCCTGTTGACCTGCTGTTTAAATTCCAGTGCTTTTGTGGACCGCCTGTGACATGCAGAACATTTTTAAATGGTGCTTCTTGTGCAGTGCAAAGTTTTTCCCTCACTTGAATAGAGTAGAGAGCACCTGGACCAATGGATGAATTCCAACAATTAGGTCCTCACCTCTGCAGGTTTCTGTGTATCACTGCTAGGGATTTCCCTATAAGGAGGCTTTCTTTAGGGTCTATGGATAGCAGGAATGCAGTTCTGGAATGTAGATGCAGGATTTTTGGTAGTTGGTCTGCAGGAAAGTGATTCAAAATATTTTTCCCACCGCTAAGAAATA
The DNA here is from genome assembly GCA_027410445.1 of Discoglossus pictus. Classification (NCBI taxonomy): domain Eukaryota; kingdom Metazoa; phylum Chordata; class Amphibia; order Anura; family Alytidae; genus Discoglossus; species Discoglossus pictus. Next base: position 55,249,697 of record CM050172.1, on the reverse strand, counting down.
CAGTCAACATGCTTGCATACTTTCAAACTGGCTTTCAAACTGGCCTCTTGTTGAAACACACAGGGACATACACGCAGGAGCACAAAAGATTCCCAGTAATTCAATTAGTTTGGGGGCAGAGTAACAAAAGACTTAGCAGGAGGTCTAGTGACCAGCAGGTGGTCTTCAATGCTGAACAGCCCCATTGTATTCATTCTACAATGTGCTACTAAGACCTGTCCTTGCAAACAACTGGACTAAAGTATGTGAATCACAAAACCACCTATAAAAACATATATAAACATCAGGATTGTTCATCTACACTATAAGCAGTTAGCCACACAATGTCAAAACACAGCCACAAGGGGTATTGACTGAGGGTGAAGAAGGTCTTCAGATCATAGAAAGTCCAACCAGGGGAAACCATGGTTATCACATGGGTAGCCCTGGGCTGGAAACAACAATTCCCATGGAAGGGAAAAGATTAGGCTCCCTTCTGGAAGATAGAGAAGCAGGTACCACAGTACTTAATTAAATGATTTACCCCCATTAGGTTTGTTGTCACAAGTACATTTTAACAATATTCATCAATGGCCTAAATATAAATGTGCCTAATAGAAGTGATAAAGTGTTAGGTTCTTCTAATCCATGATTAACCGGCACCGGTCCTAGGAACCACAGTTGATAACCACTGGGCTAGATCATATTTTTCTGGATACATTGCTTCAACAGGTTTACTCAAATTTGTTTATTGAAGAATGTAGATAAACCTAGTTCATAGTTTGTAGAATATGGCAACGTATGATTTAGAAAGCATTCTAACCATCTGTTCCTTGCAAGACAAGTAACCTGGGAACTGAATACAGATCTGGAGAGGCAGGAACTAAAAGACACTGATGAACAGCAGGGGGTCATGCATTGTTGTCATATATATGTTTGATTCTATTTTAACAACTGAATTACTGAAAACTTTTAGCAACGTAAAAAATACAATTTTTCTTTTTTAGGAAAGAGAGAATATAGAGCTAAACTTGGTGAAGTATTAAAAGCAGTGTTTCATTAACATATACAAATTATACTACAAAGGTTATCCTTGTGCACGTAACCGTGTCAGGACATCTACAATGCACAGTAAGCTACACAAAAAATGTCTGTCTGAAAAAAATATAGTTACATAGTTACATAGTTACATAGTTACATTGGCCCTCATTCAATTGCGATTTGGCCAATTGAATAGGACCCTAAATAAGCACATAGCATATTTTTTTTAAAGAAGTTTTTAGTTAGTGAAAACCTATCTTTTGGATAGATGCTTGCTAACTAAAAACTTCTTTAAAAAATATATGTTATGTGCTTATTTAGGGCCCTATTCAATTGGCCAAATTGCAATTGAATGAGGGCCATAGTATTTAAGGTTGAAAAAAGACTTTCAGTCCATCAAGTTCAACCTTTTAAGATCTCCTTTGATCTGCAATATGTGGATTAACTATTAATTCATTAGTTGTTAATTAATTATTAATCAATTATTTAATGTTTTTTTTTTGTTTGTTTTTTTATTATTATTGATTAGTCCAGAGTTATTTCTTATTACACATTATTGTTATAAAAGAAAGATAGAAAAACAACTACAGTCCTATTCCCTTATCACCCCTTCTGATGGTACAAAAAAATCTAAAAAATTTACATAAAAAGTGGCTCAGAATTTTTTACAATTCCTTTTGGTCCTTAAAAATACCTAATATAACTGAAATATCAATTTTGCCCCCTTTTTTTTAGGGTTCTCTAAATTCAGTTTGCAAAGCAGCATTGCATTTTAAAAATATATATATATTTTATATATCACCTTTTAAAATAGTGGGCAAGCTATATTGTGTTATATATATATTGTATAACTTACTATGGATGTCCTGAATAGGTTGCCATGCACAAGAATAACTTTTTTGAGCATAATTTTTAAATTTTAATAAAAAACAGCTTTTAATACTTTACCATGTTTGGCTCAATTCACTCATAAATCATGGCGTGTCTCATGGGTCTTGAGAAGGGGTTTGGGAACCATTGGAGTGGATCAGTCTAATGGAAAAAAAAACTTACACCCTTAAATGGCAGTTTATGACAATTGTATATTTTTTTCATGAAGATGGGAGTAAATACAATCACATATATAAAATGATACACCAATAATTAAATTATATAGTGCTTTTCTCCCAAAGGGGATTTAATCTGCTTAGAACTAAATAATATTATCTCAATATATATATAGTAGTTCCTTGGTGCCTAACACCTTATTTTTGTATTCAAATGATTGTGTAAAATAAAGGAACAAAAAAAGCTAAAGGATAGATGAATTACTCTTAAAGAGCTATTAACATATAATGTCCCATATTGATATCACATAAAATCTTCCCTCATATGGCAAAATGTCTTTGCTAATCCTTGGGAAGATTTAAAAAATGTGTTTATATATAGCTCAAAAAAAGTTTAAATTTTAAAACCAATCTAGAGAAAAGCGCTTCATTAGTACTCTTTCTGGTTATATAAAAGTTTTATAATTAGTTGTTGTATAATTAATATTTATTAGTTACATAGTTACATAGTAATTAAGGTTGAAAAAAGACTTTCAGTCCATCAAGTTCAACCTGTTAAGATCTCCTCTGATCTGCAATATGCGGATTAGTTATTAATTAAATTATTGATTAAATAATTATTAATAGTATAGTATTGGAGAATGAATAAAGAGTTAGTCCATCAAGTTCAACCTTTTTAGATCTCTATTGATCTTTTTAATTTGGACTATTTATTATTATTGTTAATTGTTAATTATTGTTAATTGATCCAGAGGAAGGCAAACATAAAAAAAAAAAACATTGAAACTTTGCCAATTGTCTCATAAGGGGAAAAAAAAGCAAAATTCCTTCCTGACCCCAGAAACTGGCGATCAAATTTCTCCCTGGATCAATATTCCTTGCTAGTTATCTAGGATAGCCTTGAATGCCCTCTTTATTCAGAAATATATCTAACCCCTTTTTGAAGTTGTCTATCGAATTCGCTGTCACCACCTCCTTCGGTAGAGAATTCCACAGTTTAACCACCCTAACTGTGAAGAACCCTTTTTTTTGTTTAAGGTGAAATCTTTTTTACTCTAACCTCAACGGATGTCCTCTTGTCAGTTGAAAATCTCTTGCTACAAAAAGTTCACTTGACAAAGCCTTATATTGACCCTGGATGTATTTAAATAACATAATCATATCTCCTCTTAGACGCCTTTTTTCTAGCGAAAATAAGTTTAATTTTGCTAGTCTTTCTTCATAACTTAGCCCCTCCATTCCCCTTATTAGTTTTGTAGCCCTTCTCTGTACTTTTTCCAGCTCTAAAATGTCTTTTTTGTGAGGTGGTGCCCAAAATTGTACTCCATATTCCAAATGAGGTCGTACTAGAGATTTGTATAGTGGCAGAATTATATCTTCTTCCCTGGCTTCTATACCCTTCCTAATACATGCTAATATTTTATTTGCCTTTGCAGCCGCTGCTTGGCTTTGAGCGCTGTTACCTAGGTGGTTGTCCACTAGTACTCCCAAATCCCTTTCAATATCTGATACCCCTAGATTTGCTCCATTAAGATTATAGATTGCTTGGCTATTGTTCCTTCCCAAATGCATAACCTTACATTTATTTGTATTAAATCTCATCTGCCATTTAGCCGCCCATTTCTCTAATTTATGCAAATCCTTTTGTAGGGAAAGTACATCATTATCTGATTTTATTACCTTGCACAACTTAGTGTCATCAGCAAAAATGGAGACACTACATTCGAGTCCTACTTCAATGTCATTAATAAATATGTTAAAAAGGAGAGGACCCAATACTGAGCCCTGAGGAACCCCACTTATCACATTAGACCAATCGGAGTATGTTACATTTACAACAACCCTTTGCTTCCTGTCTTTTAGCCAGCTCTCGATCCATGAGCAGATATTTACTGCAATTCCTGTATCCCTTAGTTTGCTCACTAGTCTTCCATGTGGCACTGTATCAAATGCCTTTGAAAAATCTAAAAAGACTACATCCACTGAGTTGCCCTGATCCAAGTTCCTACTAACCTCCTCATAAAAACTAATTAGATTGGTCTGACCTTTCCTTCATAAATCCATGTTGACTGCTACCTATGATCCTGTTCAAATAGACATATTCTTGTATTCTGTCCCTTATTAATCCTTCTAAAAGCTTCCCAACTACAGAAGAATTATACAATTATTGTATAATTAATATTTATATGGGGAGTACCAAAAATAATTTTTGTAAGGGTTATTAATTACTAAACTTCTTATTGCCAACGACTACTATATGTCATTAATGCAGACTTGCAATTCTAAGTAGTCAAAGGAGTCAAAGAATATACCATAATTCACCAATAATTATAATACTGCATAATGATACTCCCCCAATACAAAAATCCAAATAACCAGAGTACTTGCACTTCTGTAGAAATAGTCCCGACGGTCCCGTTTCGCCGTTCTTAGGGCTTACTCATGGGCAATTCTGGTCCGAATGGGGCTTTTATAGCCCTTTTCCCATCCATTTCCGCTTATTTAAAGCAAATTACTTAATTACATAATTACGCAGTGACTCAATCAACGTGAATACGTCACCACGTTTTTATCTATATTGTTAACTTGCCAACCATATGTGATTTGCCAATTGACTCCATTATACTCTATCTGCCAACCATACGTGATTTGCCAATCGTCTCCATTATGCTCTGCCTGCTAGGACTGTGTAATAATACTGATAGACTACCTAACAGCCTGACTTTACAATGTTTTGTCTTATGAATGTTTAAATATTAAAGCTTGTTCCTCCAACATATTGTTTATATGTATCCAAGCATATTATTTATTTATATATGTGTATATTATAATTGTTTGTTACATCTATAAAATTAGTACTATTACGACAAGAGGATTCTGGGCTAACACTAATTTAATTTTAAGGATCCATTACTGTATCTCCCAATATTGTCAAATAAAACATAGTAATGCTTTAATTGTGATTTGGTGCATAAATACAGTGGTATATTGTGATTGAATATTGATGACTATATTGTGAATAGTGAATTTGATTATCTATCTCTTTTAATACCTTAAATATTTGTTTTAGAAGAAATTACTAATAAGCTATTTGTATGTGTATATAATATTAGAATTGACTAACAGTGTCTATTTTAAGAAAAAAGTAAAAACTAAGTGCAATTAATTGAAAAAATGTATATACCTAGATTTATAGTGTTAGAGGCGTCTAAATGTGTTGTGAACTTTACCAAGTATAGTTGAAAGAATTGAAAATATTGAGGGTTATTCTATTATAAATTATAAAAAAGCAGAATATGAAAACCCTTCATTGAGTCCATGTGGACTTTGGGTGTTCAATAAAAAGGTCCATTTGCTCTCTAACTTTAGAAGATCTTTATCAAGGTCCCCTCCTCTTGGTCTCTATGAGATTTGGTCAATTATTTAAAATTTTCATTGCTTCAGGTTTATTGCCATGAAATCGCTTTATGTGACGAGACACTGACATGTCCATTTCTTTGGTCACTGTATAAGTGTGCTCCAGAATTCGTCTCCTCAATTGGCGTGTAGTTTTGCCTATGTACAATTTAGGGCAAGAACATGTTATTATATAAATAACATGTGTGGAGCTGCAATCAATGACATTTTTAATTGGATATTTAATATTAATGTTTGGATCTACAAATTCTTTGCTTGGAAGAATAAACTTGCAGGCTTTGCATTTTCCACATTTAAATAGGCCCGTTGTGGATGTTAACCATGATGTTTCCAATTGTTTTGATGGCTTAAAGAAACTATTCACTAATTCATCTCTGATACTTTTATTCTTGCGATAATTGATAGAGGCTTTTTCTGGTAGGCTTGTATATAATGTGGGGTCTTCTGTTAGTATGTACCAATGCTTGTCTAGTATTTCTTTGATTTCTTTCCAATCTTTTCCAAATGACATTATACATCTTATCTGTTCGTTCACTTCAGCTTCCTTCTTTGCATATAATAGACCCTGTCTACTGGATTCCAGAGCACTTTTGTATGCTTTCTTCAGTAGACGATTAGGGTATCCTCAAGCCTTAAATTTCTCCCTCAGTTAGTCTGCTTGGGTCTTAAAATCTTGTGGATTACTGCAATTTCTTTTAACCCATAGATACTGACTTATCAGGATTCCTGATTGTAAGGCTCTAGGATGTTGACTTGACCATTTTAGCAATTATTTTGTGGCTGTAGGTTTTGTTATTGTAGATGTATGTATTTTTCCTGTGGAATCTTTTGATTTTATCAAGTCTAGAAATTACATTTTTACTTCATCCATAACATACGGGAATTTCAGACTTAAAGAATTTACATTTAATCTTGCAATTAACTCAATAAATTCCTTGACATCACCAATCCATAATACCATGATGTTGTCAATAAATCGATGCCAAGACAATATTTTGTCACTATATCAAGACATATCTTCAGAGAATACATGTGTTTTTTGCCAAAATCCTAAATACAGGTTTGCATAATTCGGGGCACATGGGGTCCTCATGGCTGTACAACTGATTTGGTGATACCAATGATTGTAAAAAATGAAGAAGTTTTGTGTTAATGTAAATCGTAGCAATGATGTAACAAATACGTTCATATTTCTACATTAAGTAGGCCTCATACTTAGATAATGCTCAACTGCTATAATCCCTTGATCATGTGGGATACTGGAATAGAGTTGTTCAACATCAATGGGTATCAAAATTGTTTTTGTGGGGACAGCAATATCCTCTAGATGTTTCAAAAGATCCAATGTGTCTTTCAAATATGAAGGTATTTCCGGTACTATTTCTTCGATGTAATCATTTACGTATTCACTTATTTTTTCAGTCAAACTGCCATTTCCAGACACAATTGGTCGTCCCGGTACTGGCAATTTCTTTATGTATCTTTGGTAACGAATAGAAAGTGGCAATCACCGGTCTTTTTGGAAAAAGATAATCATACGTGTTCTGATCTATGAGTTTATCTTGTTTGGCTGTATTTAGTAAATGTTTTAGCTCTTTTTGGAATTCTTGGAGTGGATTACTTTTTAACACTGTATATGTTGATGTATCCATTTGTAATTTATTGCACATTCTTAGATATTCTTGTTCATCTAAGATGACAGTGTTACCTCCTTTATCGGCAGTTTTAATTACCACCTTGCTATTTTTTAATTCTTGTAGAGCTTTGAATTCCTTCCCACTTAAATTTTTTTTTTCATTGCTTGTTTTATTCTTAGTATGATTGAATAAACTTTTTAAGTCTTTCATCACTAGATCCACAAATACCTGAATATTTCCATATTGTTTGAAGTCAGGAGTAAAGGTACTATTGTTTTTCCTGGTTATTTTAGTTTGAAATAAACCTTCATACTTTTGTTCGTCCATTAGTGACATCATGGTCTCGAATACTTCTTTATCTTCATCACATATTCCCAAATTATTCAGTTCTATTTCTCGTTTTCTCGTTTTTGTGTGAAAAATTAATTTATATCTTTCACATTTTCAAATAGATCTGAGTTGCTCGTAGGGACAAAAGAAAGGCCCTTAGATAACAGAGATATATGTGAATGCTTCAGATTAAATTCTGACAAATTTATCACTGTGGTTTCCTTTTGTTTTGTAGATATTGCAGTTACTTTATCACTGTTTGCCACTGATGGTTGCTCCATTTGATTTTCAAATTAATCATAACTTATACACTCTTTCTGACATCTTGAGTTCTTACAGAGTAGATTAGCTGTATCTTTTTCTAACTTTTTTGAGTGCATCTCTGTTGACATAATATATATATCCATGTTTTTTATATTATTATTTGTTTTTCGTACTTGAGACATTCTTGTTGGTTTCTTACAAACTTCCTTTCTTTTAACTTTTATTTCACTTTTTTGATCATTGGGATTTTTTGTAAATTCTTTAAGATTTTGTTTTATTGTGGTAGACTTTAGTGGTTATTCCTTGGGCGAGATGTATAATGGCGTTTTTGGGCGTGCCCCTTGCCTAAAAAATGATGTTCTAACATCGTTTGGTTAGATCATGATCTTGTTGTGGGGCCGCTAAACATTCCTCCTCCATGCTGTTCTGGTTTGCGTGATTTATATTGGTGTGTATTTTCTTCTCTTTCTGATGTCTCTGCCTCTGAGGAACTTACATCAGTATTATTTGATTGTCCCAATTTGATAAATGTATATACTCTTCCAACTTGATAATCATGGCTATCCCATGAAAAAAAAAATTGTTTTCTAACAATAAGGTCTCTCTTGAATTTATCAACGTTGTTATGTCATTTTTTATTGAATGCATCATATTCCACATTATCCTTGAATTTTGAAAAGTCAGTTTGTCTATCTACAACTATTTGTTTTATACTTTCCAAGTTCTTTTTTTCCATTTCTAGGATCAAGCTCATTAATTATATAGAACATTTATCTACAATTTCAGTCCATTTAGTCACAAAATTTTCTTCTAATAAATGCGTAGCAGGTGCTAACAGAATTCTTAACCCTCTAGGGACAATTTTTGACTTGATATCATTTTGAAGGCTTGATATCTCCCAAATAGTACTTATTTGTCTTTTTAATCATTTAAGTAGTTCTTTAGAACTTCCTGATATGTTAAGATCACCAGATAGTTTAAGTGACCCTGTTTCTTTAATAGAGAATGTGGACTCTGCTTCCTTAATTCGTTCTGTAAAATCCCACTGGTCCACATTTGGTTGTGCCATTTCTTTATTTACTTAGGGCCTCATTCTATTATCGGCCGTAGGAGATGCGGGGTCGCAAGGACCGGCCGCAAGCTATTTGCCTATTCTATTCCCTTCCGGCTGGGGATTCCGGCAGGCTTGCGGCTGGCGCCTTGCTAACCCTTGCGGCCGCACGCGCCGGAGGAAAGCCTTTGATCTTAAACGGCCGCAAGAGTTTCGGCCGTAAGAAAATCCTGGTTGCTATTCAATTGCTCCGGGAAACCTCTCTGCAAGGCTAAAACCGAGCCGCAGCTTACTTGCAGCAAAAAGGTCCCGCAGGCACACAATTAAGCACATTTTAAAGCCATAATAAAGCCATCCTGCACTCTTATGAGACTATAAAGTGATTGTAGGTGTTAGCATTCATAGCACAGCATTCCCCTACACTCAAATCGGTAAATAAATAATTTTTTTAATTTATGTCACATATCCATGTAAAAAGTCCAGAGGGCTTGGAGCACCTCAGACCCGCCCACGCTGTGGCCGGAAAATAAACAGTTAATGTAATCTCGGATTTGGGCTGATGTGCAAGCTTGAGAGGGGGTTGCTATTAATCCTCATGTCCCCCATAATGATCCCTAGCATTTACAGAGCTTTACAGTGCCGTCTTGAATTTATTTTTGCATTTAAAGATTTCTGAGTTTACGGCCGATTGCAAGATATACGGCCGGCCGTAAGGGGATATCCTTGCGGCACCGTATAATTGAATTGCAAGGTAACGGGGGCCCTGCAAGGAATCACAGCTTTGCGGCCGATTTACGGCCGATAATAGAATGAGGGCCTTATTGTTTACTTCAGCAGATCTTTAATTTAAAGGGATTATTTTGAATCTTTGCCAGAACTTGAAATTTTGTTCTATTTATCCCTAGAGTGCACTAGAAAAGAATAATGAATTTGTGCATTTCTACTTTTTTTTAAAAATTGCGTTTATTTTTGGAGTGTCTTTTATAGTGGACTAAATTACAAATCAATTATATTATGTCAATATACCACTGTATAGTAGTTCCTTGGTGCCTATCACCTTATTTTTGTAATCAAATGATTGTGTAAAATAAAGGAACAAAAAAAGCTAATGGATGGGTGAATTACTCTTAAAGAGCTATTAACATATAATGTCCCATATTGATATCACATAAAATCTTCCCTCATATGGCAAAATTACTTTGGAAGATTTAAAAAATGTGTTTATATATAGCTCAAAAAAAGTTTAAATTTTAAAACCAATCTAGAGAAAAGCGCATCCTTAGTACTCTTTCTGGTTATAAAAAAGTTTTATAATTAATTGTTGTATAATTAGTATTTGTTGTATAATTAATATTTATATGGGGAGTACCAAAAATAATTTTTCTAAGGGTTATTAATTACTAAACTCCTTATTGCCAACAACATTTTTGGTTTTAAATAAAGAACCAGCAAACAAAACAAACTGAACAGTGGCATAAATGTATACTTTAAATATCCCAAGTTGAAGCTTCTGGCTAATCCTAGATTCTGTTCTTTTTTTAAGATGAACGGATCTAGTGACATTTACTTTTTTTTTCATCGAGCAGATCATGGTAGCAAGACATTGCATCCAGAATGCCTTGTCTTACTTTTCTGCTCCTGTCATTGTCTGGATAGTTGGTCACAAACTGATCCACAATGTCATTGATGAACTTTAAGCTTTTATAAAGGAAATCTGTCGTAAGTTGTTGGGGTTCTTCGGTGTCTGAATCAATGGTTTCTGGGTCTGCCAGAATGCCTTGTTCTTGGAAGATGAGTTGATAGGGTGGCTTGGAGAGAACCAGGTAAGTTAGGGGAAAGGGAGAGGTGGAGGTATTTAGGGAGGGTTAGAATGAAGAGGGGGTTGAGGATGGGGGGGTTGAGGAGGGAGGATGAGGATGGGGGGTTTGATGAGAGAGGTTGATGATGGCGGATAAGAATGGGGGGTTGAGGAGGGGGTTGAAGATGGGGGGGTTGAGGATGGGGGGTTGAGGTGGGAGGAGGAAGGTTGAGGTTGAGGAGGGAGGTTGAGGATGAGGAGGGAGATTGAGGAGGGCGGTTGAGGTTAAGGAGGGAGGATGAGGATGAGGGGTTGAGGAGGGAGGATGAGGAGGGGGGTTGAGGATGGGGGTTGAGGAGGGAGGTTGAGGATGAGGAGGGGGGCTGAGGAGGGGGTTGAGGATGAAGAGGGAGGTTGAGGATGAGGAGGGAGGATGAGGAGGGAGGTTGAGGATGAGGGAGGTTGAGGATGAGGGGGTTGAGGATGGGGGGTTAAAGATGGGGGGGTTGAGGATGGGGGGGGTTGAGGAGGGAGGTTGAGGAGGGAGGTTGTGAATGAGGAGGACGGTTGAGGAGGGTGATAAGGGAGGGGGGAAGAGACACATGGAAGGGAGAGGGGAGAAGAGACAAGGGAGAGAGAGGGGGGACACAGAGGGCACAAGAGGGACACAGGGGGCAGCACATTTCCCACCCTCGGCTTATACTGGAGTCACTCATTTTATCCAGTATTTTGTGGTAAAATAGGTGCCTCGGCTTATTCTTGGGTCGGCTTATACTTGAGTTTATACAGTAAATGGTCTGCTCTGAATCCAAATGCTCGCTTCTGCTTGCACAATATAAAGGTGCGCTTAGGCATTCTCTTCCAGAACAATCCAGTCTTGTCTATGTTTTTTTTTTCCACAACATATAATATATAATAGTACATTCAATAAAAATATATACATTGTTTGTAACAGATATCTTTATGTTTAATTACTTACTATTTCCATACATAAAACATATTAATATACAGACACTAGCGACTTGCCCGTCAAAAAATTACGGCAATGAGATGTGTATGTTTGTAAAGTTGTTTAGTTATTTGACACTTGAAAGGTTTTCGTTATGTGGAAATAAGTACAATTGTGATATTAAACATGTTTATTTTTGTAACATTTTCTTTTGTTCAAGAGTAACTGTTAAAGCGTTTTGTAGTAAAAGTATTAACATTTGAATGTAAGAACAGTTGAACTTTAAATTATTTAGCATTGTAAACTTGAGGTAATGTTTTTTTAACATGCAATTTCTATCTCAAGAATTGTTAACTTAAATATACATTGAATCCAGAGGAAGGCAAACAGTAAAAACCCTCTTTGAAACATAGCCAATTGTATCAAAGCGGGAAAAAAATTAATTCCTTCCTGACCCCATTAACTGGTGATCGGATTACTCCCTGGATTAATGTTTAACATAAAAGACAACATTTACATTGTGCCTCAAAACGTGCTTGTGCTCTTAACATGAACTTTGTAATATGTCTAAGTAAGGAACATGAAAGTATATTTTTTGAAACTCGAACTTTCTTATCTGTCTAAGTAAGGAACTTGAAAATATTTTTTTCAAACTTGTAACGTTAGAAACAGTAACATAGTTAATTAACATTTGAACAGAATTTGTCAAAATAATGCAAGGCAAGTGTTTTGTGGGGCTAATCATGCATAAACAGTACTTCCATGAATTAGGACTGAATTATTTATTGATTGGTAGTTTTCAATGGTTGACCTTTGTTTGTTGGTGTAGTAATTGTTTTAAATGGAACATAGAGTTTCCTCTGTGGAAAAGTGGTTCTCTAAAAAGAGAATGGGAGACCTTAAAGTTGTTCCGCGATGTGTAACCACTGTTCTCTATGTGTTTTACAATTTCATGTAGTTTAATAGGAAAATATTGTTGATGTAATCCTAATTTCTGTGGCGTAATAATGACCTTTTGAAGGAAACGGACAGTTGTGTGTAGTTTTAAAAAAAAAAATGTGGTTATATTGTGTTTCTTTAGGTTTTTGTACTTCATAGTAGACAATGTTTTTAGTAAAAATGCGTCCATCCTCTAATAAGTCGCCTTGACTTTCATTGTTTTCAATGTAAACTTTAAAAGCCTGTGGATTTTTGCACCGTGATAAGGCATTGTATAATTGGCCATGTGCAAATACTGGTTGTTCTAAGAAAATACCCAGAGATTTGAAAGTTTGTCCTTGTGCTTTATTAATGGTCATGGCAAATGCCATAATGATGGGAAATTGTCTTCTTTGAAGTATAAAAGGGAGACTACTTTCACTTGGTGCTAAATCTATCCTTGGTATGAAAACTCTCTCTCCTTTATGGGTACCAGTTAACATTTCAGCATCTATGAAATGGTCCTTTAATTGTTGAACAATTAATCTTGTCCCATTGCATAGGCCTTTTTTGGGGTTTTATATTTCGCAGTAACATGACAATTACACCTTTCTTTAGCTGCAAAATATGTGGTGGCATTCCAGAAGGAGTTAATGAGTTTATGAATTAAGTTGAAAAGTTTGCCTGACTTTCTTTGCCATCAGCAAGTACAGAATCAGCACTGTGATAATTTCTTTGGGGTGCATTATTTGTTTTTAAAGATTTCATTATTGAGGATTAATGCATCCTTATTTTTACAGGTTAGAATGACTTGGTTGGCAAGTTCTGAATATTCCTGGTTATTTATGGTACCTTCAAATATAGCCGATATAAGATCTTGGTGACAAATCATAGGAGGTGGGATGTGCACAGTGTAGTCAGGTAAATTTGGTATTTTTTCTGTTTTGCCTTCTCCAATTTTAATCAGCCAATCATTGAAATCATTTTGGCCTTCTGATCTCATATTTTATTGCAGTTGAAGATGGGTAAAATGTTTCTATAGCGTACTTGACTTTATACATGTTTCAATAATGTCAGTTCGATTTCCATGTACAACGACAGGTAACGTTTGTCTAAAATCGCCACCTAACAACATTACCTTTCCACCAAATGGAAAAGTATTATCCATGACTTCACGAAGCAAACGGTCAATACATTGGAGGGCATAGCATGACATAATTGTCGCCTCATCTATTATAATTAATTTACTTTTTTTCTGTTTTTTTGCTTGTAATGATGTCATGCGAATATCTGACACTGAGGTTTCTAAAATAGGCACTGGCAGTTTAAACCCACTATGTACAGTTCTTCCACCTTCTAACAAAAGTGCAGCAATTCCAGTTGTGGCAAATGCGAGTGCTTTTTGACATTGTACTCGTACAAAACTCATTAATAAATTATATAGATATGTTTTTCCTTATCCACCAGGTCCATCAAGATAGAAATAATGCTCTTTAACCATGTCATCATCTAGTGCATTTTTGATGGCATTAAATGCTTGCAATTGTAATATATTTAAAGTTGCAAGTCTTTCTTCTGTCCTTTGTACTTGTAGTTGAATGTCATAGTCTTCAAAGTTTATGTCATTTATAAGACCTGGATCAGGCAGATTAAAACTTGCACAACTTAATCCGTGAGTTAAAAATACTTCTTGGATTTTGTTAGATATTAATTTCTTCATTATGAGTTTATTGGCTAAGAATATCATGATTATAAAAGTATATCAACTTGTTTTTTCCTTGTATCTTACTAGAATGTTCAAGAAGGTTGTCTGTAGAAATGTTTAGGTAAATATTCCTTTACCATCTGTTTTCTTTCTTTGTCTCGCAACTGCTGACGGCAAATATCTATAGGAAGCCGTTATTAGATAAGGAAAGTTTCGCTGAGTTAGACAGGAAAAGACACTTGCTTGCAAATGTGTATTTAACCCTATTTTGATTTGTGCTATTAGCTATGACGTGTTTTATGCTATGTAATGGGCTCCCTGCCCAAAATTAAACTCAGAGATTATTCTAATGGCACTCTGACTTCTGTGCATTATTTTCTCTCATTATATCTTGGTACCCAGATATAATATATACACATCAGAATACATGATTACTCACTAATCTGATCTTATCATTTTGGTCCTTCGAGCCGTGGTTGTTTCCCTTATCATTCCTCGGATGGAGCAAAACGCCTTTTACCGTGCACGGAGGGTATGTCGCTGAGGACTCCCTTACCTTGAGAAAGACCTCAGGCCTGCTATATACGATCAGTTGGACCACAGAGGCAAGGCGTTTTTCCGAGGGATGAAAAGGCACAGCTTACAACGAACTGACAGTGAGTATATGAATTTCTGTTGCTTTTGCATTTGTGTGTATGTTCCCCAGGACCTTGCCTAACAGTGATATTAGGTAAAAGAGTTGTACAACTAGGTTTCTTGCCTAGTAATAGGTAGAAGGCTTGACGCTTACCCACAGAGAGGTAAAAGAGTCATTATCCTGAGGAAAAGACTATAAAATAAGTTCTCCGTACGTAACAATATTGAGAAAGCTTACCATGAAAAAGGGGTAAATGAGTCCGACTTTCAAATGAGCTCTTGCAAGAAAATATGTATGTGTGTTCATGTTAACATTTTGTATGTTTCTAAATACCGGTACTGGGTGTATGTATGTTTGTGAGAGGTGTACCACGGATAACAGATTTATTGGTTATTGTATATACCTGTAGAATTTAATTCAAACCATGCAGTTAGTGTAGTGTGATGATGCTCACTTTGGGCCAATACATTACTTTCATTTCCAGCATAGAAATACACTAAATGTCTTTGTGCAAATGTACTGCTAATATATATACTGCATGTGATCTATCATGCATTTAAAATTTTAAAAGCTTTTTTAAAAATTGCCACATAGCTTCTGGTGCACTTACATAGCGAGCATCTACATGAGATGCAAGTTCATCATGTACTAGATCAGTGCTTTCGGTATTGTCTGCACTTTTGACCACTACAGTAGCTGCATCATAGCCTTTGGAAATATATTTGTAATGGATTTGATGGAAGGATTATGAGAAGATATGCATGTGGATGGCCTCTTTTTTTAAATTCAATTGTATATACATAAGCAAGACAATTGCCAAATAAGTGACTTATAGTGATGTCACATATTAATTCATTTAAATTAATTTTGAAAACTCTGGCTACTAAACCTGGTCTATCAGAAGCACTTTGGGCAAGAAGTATATTTTGTATAATTTCTGGCCAACTCTTTTATTTTGAGTTAAATTGAGGTGTAACTTCAGTTTTCAACGTCCTGGGTGCCCCCCCCCCCCCCCCTTGCTGTAGGTATTTGTTGTGTGTATTTATTGTGTTTTTCATGTTTTCATGTGCGCGGGTTTCAGGCGTTTTTTGCAAGGTCGTAATGGGTCGTAACTCCGTAAATTTAGTGAGGTCCGCAGTTGCTGGCAAGGAGCGCCTTTGCGAGGGCCCGCAGCGTTAGCAACAGCCCGCATGCTCACAAATATATATGTGATAACAAAACACAACATTTGGGATATGGACATTAGGAGGTTCAAGTTACGTCTAAAAAAAATTGGCATGTTTCTATAAAAAGATCATTAGGAGGGCAAAGATTTAAATTGGTCCCAAAGCATCCACTTGGTTTTTGTTTTTGTGTTAATTTTCATTTCAGACTCAATGTAATCCATATAACAATGAAAAATATATATGTTGACCTTTTATATCCTTTGGGTGCTTAACACCCCTTGATCATCAAAATAACTTTAATTTGACACACATGATCCGAAACAATGCTGATAAGTGATTAAAAAGTGCTTTGCAAATTCTCTAAATATAAGAGTATCAGAATGAAAATATATTTTTTCACATGAAAGTAATATGGTCTATATAAATAAACCTAGGCTATTCTATTAACATCAATTGACTAGTATCATACTAATATGCTAAGCAACTCTCATATATCAGAATATACTGATAGTCCTGTTATTACAGGATACACTGATAATCATAGAGTTGTTGGGTATATATAAAAAAAAGCACAAAATATTCACATTGTTAAAAACAAAAAAAGGGTAGTGGGACACAGGTATTCATTAACTCCAAAAAGAGGAATTCACGTAATATAATGGCTGCTCTATATTGCAAATAAATGCAAAAGAAACAAACAAGTAATTAGAGAATATACATATGGGAGGGAAATAACATATAGCAGTCTCAAAAACACTAGCGATTCAGTTTCCTTCTCTCCAAAAACCTTTTTTATAAAAGATAACATATAAGCCATGCGACCCATTTTACCCTGGAGTTGTACCTGTCCCACTGGTGAAATAAAATGCCAACGGTCCATTTCGTCCTTCTAGAGGACTTTCTCTAAGGCTATATTCACTGGCTTATTATCTGGCTTATAAAGCCCTGCTACTTCCGGGTTGAGCGCGGGCATCATTACGTCACGACGTTTACGTGATAACGTTACGTTTTATCAATTCAATCAACTTTATTCTGCCTCACAAGGCCTATATCATAACACTGGAATTGCAACGTAATCACATTCCTGTGTACCTTTATTTTAGCGTGTTTTCTCTCAATCAACTTTATTGTACCATACCATATGTGCATTTGTTTTCCCTATATTTAATTGTATCTATATTCATTTCAAATAAAATTGATGTTTAATAGCTCTCTCTGAGTACAAATCAGTACCTTTTACTTTATCCAAATATTTCAAAGGTGGTTAACCTGTATCGGAACAATTGGTAAATATTGCTAACAAAAGATAATCCTAAACCCATAGGGACATTAGCTCACTTGTGTTCAAATATTTCTAACTAAATAACTATGTGCAATAAATAATTATGTGTTCTAAATTAGTGCATAAATCATGTGTTAATATCTTGTAAAACTAAGCAGATTATTTGCATAATTAGTGACCTGTGTATGTTAAATAAGTGTTTTCATCTTGTTGTATATATGTAGGTAATCTTGATATAAATCTCAATAAAAGAAAAAAATTATAAATGAATATGATATAATATAACATAATATAATATAAAGGTATCAAAAATACAGTTCGATTGTTAATAACTATAAAGTGTTTAATTGCCCTATTTAATGGAAACCTCTCTAGAGGAATGCCGAATAGGAATAGCCTTCAATGAGGCCCTTAGGATATTTACAATCCAACGTAAATATCCACTTGCTTTCCATTTGTAATAATCTCTTATCTGCATCTCCTCCTCTTGGACTCTTCCAGAGATTCTCTAGAACTTGAAACTTCATAGCTTCTGGTTTATTTCTGTGAAAATACCTCATGTGCCTGGAGACAGGTGTAGTAAGATTTTTTAGAATTTAATATGCATGTTCCAATATTTTTCTTTTCATTTGGCGGAACGTTTTGCCACCGTAGTATTTTTGACATGGACATGTCATAACATATATGACATGTGTACTTTCACAATTCCTAAAACATTTTACAGGGTATTTTTTGCCTGTATTCACATCTTCAAAGATTTTACTTGGCTGAATATACTGACAGGATCTACAATGTCCACATTTAAAGAGGCTCTTTGTTTCAGTTAACCAGTTTGTTCTTGGTCTTATCAGATTGAAGAAGCTTTTCACCAAAGTATCCTTAATATTCTTGTTTCTCCTGTAGTTTATACTTGGATTTTCCGTAATAAATTCTCTTAGTGTTTTATCCTCTCTGAGAATATACCAATATTTTTGCAAGATCTCTTTTATTGGTTCCCAGTCACTTCCATATGACATTACCAATCATATCTTATGGTCTTGCTCTTTCATTTTTTGATTTTCCTTTTTATATATATAAGATCTTCCCGTTCACTCATTAGTGCTTTTTAAAAGCCTTCTTTAAAACACGATTGGGGTACCCCCTACCTTTAAACCTTACCTTTAAATATTTTGCTTGTTTCTTGAATTCCGCCAGACTTTCGCAGTTCCTTTTAAGTCTAAGGTACTGCCCCATAGGTATTCCTGCCTTCAGGGACACTGGGTGCTGACTGGACCAATGCAGAAGTTAATTGGAGGCTGTCGGTTTTCGGAATACCAAGGCATGAATATTACCTTCCTCATTTTTCGTCAAAATCAGGTCCAAAAATTATTAGTGTGTAAATTTCAAACCCCAATCATTTTGGTTCAGATTTCTGATAAAATCTTCAAAATCTCTTTGAGAGCCAGACCAAAACAATAAAATTTCATCTATAAACCGTTGCCACAGCACGATTTTTTCTGTATATTCTTGCTTAGATTCAGTGACTACCTCTACGGCTTCCCATTGCCCCAAGTATACATTTGCATAACTTGGGGCACAGGCTGTACGCATTGCCGTCCCTTTACTCTGTTACAGAGCGATTGTTAAAAATAAAATATTTTTTTGTCGGGGTAAATCTTAGCAATCTTACAATTAATTAATTGAATTCTACATCCACATGACTCTCCATGCTAAGAAAATATTCAACTGCCTGAATGCCATTTTCGTGTTGTATTGAAGAATATAATTGTTCTACATCAATCGTATTAAGCATTGCATCTTTTGGTACACTGATGCCATTCATTTGTTTGAGTACAACCAAAGTATCTTGCAGATAAGAAGGCAAAGATCTTACCATTCCATTTATACTTGCTTATATTTTCTGTCAGACAATTGTTGCTGGACACTATCGGGCGGCCTGGTCCCGGATTTACTTGTTTATGAACCTTTGGAAGTGTATAAAAAGTTGGAATAGTAATATACTTTGGTAAGAGAAAATCAAAAGTTGATTGAGCCAATAAACACCCAGTTTTTTAATTATACCTCTTTAGACATCTCGCCCTGATGATTGAGATGTAACAGTCTCATGAAACAAGCGCCAGGCGCATACTGATGATATCACAACCAGGAAGTAGCCAAACAAGCTAATACAGAGAAGCATGGTCTAATAAATGCAGCAAATAGACAGCTGAAAGCAGGCAGAGGTAACAAATGATCAATAAAAGTATAAGGGATTGCCAAAATTAACAAACTCCCCAATAAGACTGCATTTATAAATATAAATGTTATAACTAATGGAATAGTAACATCAGAGCCAGCACAGTGGATTTAATAGAGCCACTACCACAGAGCAATTCACAATACAATAAAAGGCCAAATGTGCAATAGGTTCAAAGAGGTATAATTAAAAAACTGTGTCACAACAATAAAAGCACTTTAAGGGAGTCTTATTCACATCACTCCCTTAAAAAAGTCACACCGACATGCAAAAACAAGAAGTACAAATGAAATAATGACTAAGAAAAATTCAGGAATAAGACACAGAGCGCTTACTATAGCACAAACACTGAGAAGTTTACGTTTCAGTATAAAGAGATGTTATCAATTTAATACAAGCACAAGCACTTTAGTTTGTAACCATTGCACAAATAAGTTATTTAGCACCTTTAAGCACAAAAGCATTTTTTACCTCAAATAACTACTATAAAACCCTGTGTAAAAACAAAAACCATTGCTAATATATGAAAGATAGCGAAACACAATTGAGTTAAAAACTCATTTTTAAACATCCTAATTTTAAAGGAAAATAAAGAAAATAGTTTTTAAAGAAGTTATAATAAAACTTACATTTTAAGCAAATTAGTTGTAGTATATAACAAATAGGATAACCACAAAAGTTGTTCTACAATTTTTTTAAAGTTGACTGTATCAACCTAAAAGAATATCAGAATTTGTACCCAAAATTGTACTCCAAAACATGTGTAAAGTGGCAGAATTATATCTGCTTCTTTTGCTTCTAAACCCTACATGCTAATATTTTACTTGCCTTTCATATGCTGTTTGGCATTCAGCACTGTTAAGGGTGGTTGTCCACAAGTACTCCCAAATCTCTTTCTATATCTGGTATCCCTAGAACTGCTCCATTAAGATTATAAATTGCATGGCTATCTTTCCTTTCCAAATGCATACCTTTACATTTATTTGTATTAATCTCATCTGCCATTTAGTTGCCCATTCCTCTAATTTATGCAAATCCCTTTGGAGGAAAAGTACATCATTTTTTGATTTAATTACCTTGCACAACTTTGTCATCAGCAAAAATGGAGACACCACACTCCAATCCCACTTCCAAGTCATTAATAAATATGTTAAAAAGGAGGGGACCTAATACTGAACCCCACTTACCACATTAGTCCAATCTGAGTATGTTCCATTTGCAACAACCCTTTCCTTCCTGTATGTAGCCAGCTCTCAATCCATGAGCAGATATTTACTGCAATTCCTGTATCCCTTAGTTTACACAATAGTCTTCCATGTGGCACTGTATCAAAAGCCTTTGTAAAATCCAAAGACTACATCCACTTGCCCTGATTCAAGTTGCTACTAACATCCTCATAAAAAAACTAATTAGATTTGTTTGACATGACCTATCCCTTATAAATCCATGTTGACTCCTACTTATAATCTTATTTAAATAGACATATTCTTGTATACTATCTCTTATTATGTTATGTAGTATGAACAGTGCTGTTTGGTTAAGAAGCTCACAGCAATAAATGTTTGTGTTAATCCTATATAAAGGCAATTAAAGTAGTCATGTTGTGACAATATAAAAGCATGAACCAAAGTAGGTTGGATAATAATCAGTTTTTTTTATCCTATCTTCTTCAGATAGGAACATGAGGATTAGTGCTGATTAGATACCTATGTTACCTGGACTATGTGAGAAATAGAGGAATCATAAACACAAAGTACTATGTAGTTGAGGTTTTGAGCGAGAACACATGTTGCCAGCACATGTTGCCAGCACAGAGCCACTACCAGATAGTTGTTCAGTCAGGTGCCTATTGATAGCAACTTGTGGACACTGCTAAACCACAAAAGAGTATTATGAAGTGGGAGAAAAGGGAAAAGTGGAGAGAAGGCTCAAAGGAGAGAGATCATGTAGACTAGACTTGCTAATGAGTAAAACAGATTTGGAAATAAATAGAGACTTTAACTTGTTGCATAATATATGGAACCTTATGCATGTCCATTGTTGCATGTGATATCTCTCCTATGTTTTAGATTTTTGCAAGGCTTCCTCCTACAGAAATAGGAATTGATGCTCCTAGGAATGCATGTAATACATAATAAATGCTGCTTTTAGTTTTTTAACTTTTTACAAATATATATTGGAATTATTCAAAATAGCCCACTGCAATTATTATTTTTCCCTTAAAATTGAGATTTATCTATCTATCTATCTATCTATCTATCTATCTATCTATCTATCTATCTATCTATATATATATATATATATATATATATATATATATATATATATAAAGTTTCCAACTCTCTACATTCTTTATATAGATTTTATGAACTAGTTACCTGACCTTTAAACAAAATAGGAGAATCATGATAGGAAACACAAATCTTTATCTCAATAAAGTAAAATGTATTAAAGGCAAAATGTCATATTTTCTATGCACTGCATGTTTTTTTATTGGGAATCCTTTTGAATGGCAAAAAATAATGTCAAATGTGAAGTAATATAAAATGTTCCCAGGGAGTTTAGTTGGGTGCATTTCTATTCATGAAACATACTCCAATTATGAAGACTGAGGCACAGAGCAGCTAACTGCAAGAACAGTGAATTGTCTGCATGTCTAATTTTATTGAAATGACATGCAGATTGGGCAAGTATGCTCCTATATTTTATATACACTCTTTTTGAAGAACTACATTTCATAACTGTCAAAATGCAGATCTAGTGTTTGCTAATGTACGACTGAGTGTTCATTTTCCATAATTTTCCAAATGACGCTCTCAAAGCAGAAAAATACTGATTCAAGGGTTTAACTGACCTGGGGGTTTGCCCATGTCAATGAGCAGTAATATAGATATCAATTCTGCAGATGAAATCTAAATTATATAGTATTGGAGAATGAATAAAGAGTTAGTCCATCAAGTTCAACCTTTTTAGATCTCTATTGATCTTTTTAATTTGGACTATTTATTATTATTGTTAATTGTTAATTATTGTTAATTGATCCAGAGGAAGGCAAACATAAAAAAAAAAAAACATTGAAACTTTGCCAATTGTCTCATAAGGGAAAAAAAAAGCAAAATTCCTTCCTGACCCCAGAAACTGGCGATCAAATTTCTCCCTGGATCAATATTCCTTGCTAGTTATCTAGGATAGCCTTGAATGCCCTCTTTATTCAGAAATATATCTAACCCCTTTTTGAAGTTGTCTATCGAATTCGCTGTCACCACCTCCTTTGGTAGAGAATTCCACAGTTTAACCACCCTAACTGTGAAGAACCCTTTTCTTTGTTTAAGGTGAAATCTTTTTTCCTCTAACCTCAACGGATGTCCTCTTGTCAGTTGAAAATCTCTTGCTACAAAAAGTTCACTTGAAAAAACCTTATATTGACCCTGGATGTATTTAAATAACGTAATCATATCTCCTCTTAGACGCCTTTTTTCTAGCGAAAATAAGTTTAATTTTGCTTGTCTTTCTTCATAACTTAGCCCCTCTATTCCCCTTATTAGTTTTGTAGCCCTTCTCTGTACTTTTTCCAGCTCTAAAATGTCTTTTTTGTGAGGTGGTGCCCAAAATTGTACTCCATATTCCAAATGAGGGCGTACTAGAGATTTGTATAGTGGCAGAATTATATCTTCTTCCCTGGCTTCTATACCCTTCCTAATACATGCTAATATTTTATTTGCCTTTGCAGCCGCTGCTTGGCTTTGAGCGCTGTTACCTAGGTGGTTGTCCACGAGTACTCCCAAATCCCTTTCAATATCTGATACCCCTAGATTTGCTCCATTAAGATTATAGATTGCTTGGCTATTGTTCCTTCCCAAATGCATAACCTTACATTTATTTGTATTAAATCTCATCTGCCATTTAGCCGCCCATTTCTCTAATTTATGCAAATCCTTTTGTAGGGAAAGTACATCATTATCTGATTTTATTACCTTGCACAACTTAGTGTCATCAGCAAAAATGGAGACACTACATTCGAGTCCTACTTCAATGTCATTAATAAATATGTTAAAAAGGAGAGGACCCAATACTGAGCCCTGAGGAACCCCACTTATCACATTAGACCAATCGGAGTATGTTCTATTCACAACAACCCTTTGCATCCTGACTTTTAGCCAGCTCTCGATCCATGAGCAGATATTTACTGCAATTCCTGTATCCCTTAGTTTGCTCACTAGTCTTCCATGTGGCACTGTATCAAATGCCTTTGAAAAATCTAAAAAGACTACATCCACTGAGTTGCCCTGATCCAAGTTCCTACTAACCTCCTCATAAAAACTAATTAGATTGGTCTGACACGACCTTTCCTTCATAAATCCATGTTGACTGCTACCTATGATCCTGTTCAAATAGACATATTCTTGTATTCTGTCCCTTATTAACCCTTCTAAAAGCTTCCCAACTACAGAAGTGAGGCTCACTGGTCTATAATTCCCCGGATTTGCTCTAGATCCCTTCTTAAATATAGGTATCACCTCTGCTTTTCTCCAGTCATCTGGTAGAGACCCTGTAGTGAGCGAGTCTTTAAAGATTAGATATAATGGTTTGGCTATTACAGAACCCAGCTCCCTCAGTACCCTTGGATGTATTCCATCAGGACCTGGGGCTTTATTAACATTTATTTTCTCCAACCTCTTTTGTATTTCTTCCTGCGTTAACCAATTATTTAGTGAAGGTAGTGTAGCCCCATTATGTTGCAGTGTCCCAACCACTGGTACCTCCCTTGTGTAAACCGACGAAAAGAACCTATTTAGCTCATCTGCCTTTTCCTGGTCACTAATTATCAGATGGCCTGTGTCACATTGTAATGATCCTATGGATTCCTTCCTGGCCTTCTTCCCATTAATATATTTATAAAATATTTTAGGGTTAGTCTTACTTTCCATTGCAACTGACTTCTCATTTTCTATTTTAGCCAGTCTAATAGCCCTTTTGCAAGCCTTGTTGATTTCCTTATAGTCACATAAAGATGCCTCTGTTCCCTCCTTCTTGTATAATTTAAATGCATATTTCTTTTTCCTCATCATGATCTTTAAGTCATTGTTAAGCCACATGGGATGTGATTTACTCCTATTTATTTTATTTCCACATGGCACATGCTGATGAGTATGTTTATTTAGTAAGGATTTGAATGTTGTCCATTTATTTTCAGTATTCTTCCCTGTAAGTTCTTTGTCCCAGTCTATATGTTGTATTGCTGCCCGTAGCCCATTAAAGTTAGCCCTTTTAAAATTTAGAGTTTTTGTTGGCCCCTTACAACTCTGTTTTTTGTATTCAATCTCAAATGAGACTGTGTTGTGATCACTGTTCCCCAAGGGTTCCCCTATTTTTACATTTGATATTATATCAATATTACTTGTGATGACTAAATCCAAGATGGCCCCATTTCGAGTAGGTTCTTGTATTACCTGGGCTAGATAATGATCCCTGAGTGTACTCAAGAACCTGCTCCCCTTAGCTGAGCTGCTGGTCTCGTTTATCCAGTTTATGTCAGGGTAATTAAAGTCTCCCATTATTAGAACTTGCCCATGCTTAGCTGCATTTCCAATCTGTAACAATAATTGTATTTCCTCACTTTCAGCTATATTTGGGGGTTTATAGCATACTCCCACCAATATGCATTTAGAATTAGCTCCTCCACTATTTAGCTCAACCCACAACGATTCAATGATGCCGTTAGTGCCAGCATAAATATCTTCTCTAACTATAGGCTTAAATTCAGGCTTAACATAAAGACAGATCCCTCCTCCTCTTTTACCATTTCCCCTATCTTTCCTAAATAGGTTATAACCATCCAGATTAACAGTCCAGTCATGAGATTCATCCCACCATGTTTCCGTAATGCCTATTAAGCCCCATTTTTCTTGTACTGCTAATATTTCTAGCTCATCCATTTTCCCAGGCAAACTTCTTGCGTTTGCAATCATACACTTTATGTTGCTATGGCTCTGCTGATGTGAAGTGCCTGCCACTGTATTTGAGGCCCCTATTAATATCTCCCTACTTTCTATTGTAACCCTCCCCCCTTCTCCTCCCCCATGGGTAAATAATTTATCCCTTTCCCTCTCTACCCTATTTACCCCAATACTTCTATATAGTCCCTCCCTCCCACCTACAAGTTTAAAAACTCCCCCAGCCGTTCTACCATCCTATTCCCTAGCACAAAAGCGCCCTCATCATTAAGGTGCAATCCATCCCTGCTATAGAGATTGTACCCAAGTGAGAAGTCAGCCCAGTGCTCTAAAAACCCAAAACCCTCTGCACTGCACCACTTTTTTAGCCACGCATTAACCTCCCTAAGCTCCTTCTGCCTCCCTGGGCTAGCACGTGGCACTGGTAGTATCTCAGAAAATACTACCTTGGAGGTCCTTGCTTTAAGCTTATTCCCTAATTCTCTAAAATCATTCTTTAGGACGCTCCATCTTCCACTAACTTTGTCATTGGTACCAATGTGTACTAAGACCGCCGGTTCATTACCAGCCCCTCCCAATAATTTATCCACCCGATCCACAACCTGCCGAACCCGAGCACCCGGGAGACAGCAAACTGTTCGATTGCTGGGATCTGGGTGACAAATTACCCTGTCTACCTTCCTAATAATAGAGTCCCCTACCACCAAAACATGTCTGTTGCTCTGCCTATTCTGCCCTCCCTCTTCTCCAGTAGAGCTGTTCGCCCGGCTGTTAGAGGGAACAGCTCTATCTGGCATTGCCATTCCTGAATGGACATCGCCAACAGTTTCACTCAATCTGGCAAATCTGTTGTTGTTTGCCAACTCAGAACTGGCCTGCCTCCTCCTGTACCCTCTGATTCCCCTTCTAACTGTAACCCAGCTACCTCCCTGGCCATCCTCACTAGCCCCAGCTCCTCCCTCCATACTAGGCCCATCTAAACTGTGCTCCATGAGCACCAACTCCCTTTCCAGTGGAGCAATATCACTAAGTGCTGCAATTCTCCTCTCCAGATCTTCAATTTGAGCTTCCAAAGAGGCAACATGCTCACACCTGTCACAGAGGTATGGACCCTGGATCATCTGTTCCAGTAGTGCATACATTTGACAGGATGTACACTGAATAAGGTTGCCACTGGACTGACTCATAATTATTATTATTGTCTACGAAATTTCAGTGGGAAAAATAAAGAATATAATATAATATATTTATATAAAGTTTTCCTCCTTTGCACTATAAATCTGCCCTCCCTTTTCTTTGAAGGCCCTCCTTTTATTTAAACTCCTAGGCTTTTACTAGAATTGCACTTGATACTGAAAATGTTTGCAAGCTCACAAGTTCCCCTTCTCCGGTTTCTATTAACTTCTGCCTTCTCGCCTGGGCACAATTAGTGCACTCTGCAATTTATCAGCCTTTACTTGTAAGGTAAATCCACTTGTAAACAGGCCCCAAACCAGCTCACAAATCCTTTATCCTAGTTTAACAGTCAAGCCACACCCCTCTCACCTGGGCACACTTAGTGCACTCTGCAATTTATCAGCCTTTACTTGTAAGGTAAATCCACTTGTAAACAGGCCCCAAACCAGCTCACAAACCTTTTATACAAGTTTAACAGTCAAGCCACACCCCTCTCACCTGGGCACACTTAGTGCACTCTGCAATTTATCAGAGTAATCCACTTGTAAACCCAGGATGACTTTCTTTTTATTAGAACTGCATTTAGATTCCTCAAATTTGGACACATTCATCTGATTTTGATGAGCATTTTTGGGGTTGTTTCAGTGTGTATCCATGTATAATGACACAATGCATCTGCGAGTAAGATTGCATCTATGTGTCATTTAAAAATAAATATATATATATATATATATATATATATATATATTATTATTGTACGTGGAAAAGAGGAGCTGAAAGTATGTGTTTGGGGGATGTTTACCCAATCCAGAGTTTTTGATGTTGACTCTGACAACACGCAGTCTGAAAAGTGCCTGGTGACCAAAATTTTAGAGATTCTCTAAACCAGATTTTATGCTCATGGCTAATGCTAATACTTCACAAACATTATTGATACTTTAAAAAGAATTAAGAAGAATTAAAGGAACTCTGTCACCCCAAAATGAAGTTGTTTCTTTAACTTATTTTTTAAGAACAAATAGTTATACATTGTACTAGACATTTGATTCTAAAGTGAATATTTCCTGAGATAAAAAGCATTTAATTGCAATAAACATCTGCTCATGGATTGAGAGATGGCTAAAAGGGTTCAGTATTAGGTCTTTCCTTTTTAACATATTTATGAATGACTTAGAAGTGGGACTGGAAAGTAGTGTCTCCATTTTTGCAGAAGTCATAACGTTGTGCAAGGTAATTAAATCAGATATTGATGAACTTTCCCTTCAAATGGATTTACATAATTAGAGGAATGAGAAACTAAATGACAGATGATATTTAATACAAATAAATGTAAAGTTATGCATCTGGAAGGTAATATAGCCATGCAATTTCTAATCGTAATGGAGCAAATCAAGGGGTATCAGATATTGAAAGGGATTTGGGAGTACTTGTGGACAACCACCTAGGTAGCATTGCTTGATGCCAAGCAGCATCTGCAAAGGCAAATAAAATATTAGCGTGTATTAAGAAGGGTAAAGAAGCAAGGAAAGCAAATATAATTCGGTCACTATACAAGTCCCTAGCATGCCCACATTGGGAAAATGGAGTACAATTTTGGGCACCACTTCATAAAAATGACATTTTAGAGATGGAAAAGGGTATAGAGAAGGGCTACAAAACTGATAAGGGGAATTGAGGGGCTAAGTTATGAAGAAAGACTAACCAAATGAAACTTATTTTCTCTAGAAAAAAGGCATCTAAGAGGAGATATGATTACATTATATAAATACACCCAGTGTCAGTATAAAGCTTTGTCAAGAGAGCTTTTTTTGCCAAGAAGTTTTCAACTGACAAGAGGACTTCGTTTGAGGGTAGAATTAAAAAGATTTTACCTTAAAGAAAGAAAGGGGATCTTCACAGTAATGGTGGTTAATCTGTGTAATTCTCTACCAAAGGAGGTGGTGACAGAGGATTCGATAGAAAACTTTAAAAAGTCAATGGATAGATTTTGAATTAAAAAGGGTTATTCTGGTTAATTAGAGAAGGAGTATTGAGCCAGGGAGGAATCAGATCACCAGTATCTGGGCTCAGGAAGGAATCTTTTTTTTTTTCCCTTTTGAGACGATTGGCAAATTTTCACTTGTGTTTTTTTTTCTGTTTGCCTCCCACTGGATCAATTAACAACTAATCCACATATTGCATAAAGGTCTAAAAGACTAAAAGTATTTTTTCAACCTAAATTACACAGTTCTTCATGAGCTAACGAGGGCAGGCCCAAGCATGTACTATTTGTATGATATAAGACATTAAAATAATAGAAGCTGTCTCTTTAATTGGCTTTTTAAAAACTCTAATAAAAATTATATAATTATCAATTTAAAAAATCTAAATTTTTTTTTGCTTTTCATTTTCAGTGCTGTTTGATTATGTGGAGCGATATTAATTCATTAATTAAATCAATGTCTCCTTCATTAAAATAATATATTTGTATCTTTTGTGAATTACTGTTGATGTAACATAATTTATAAAATGTAATATTATGTTATTCAATTATAAAACCAAACACTATACTAAAAAAATACGCTTTAGTGCTGGCTTCAGAATTTCCATTTCACTAGGAGACATGCTGTGTTTAATTCTTACAGAACATTGCTGTCACTCACAGTTAAATTGTATAAGAAACCTGTTCTGCACAGACTGTTTATTAACAGTTCCATGTGTGCAGCATATGTAACCAGTCTAGATTATCACATAGAAAGCAGTGATACTAAGCCTAGAAATCTAAGAAGCTTTATTACAATAATTGGGAAAAAAAACTATTTTAATTACATCTATAAAAACGGTGTAATCTGCCCTAAAGAATGTTCAAAAACACACTATTTTATTTATTTTTTAATTTTATTCTAGGTTATAGGATAACGCAGAATATATATATATATATATATATATATATATATATATATATATATAATCTGTAAAGGGTTGTATGAGAAAAATATGGGTGTTGCAATGCTATTTAAACTATTTAAACTCAAAATGTAGAAAACAAGAGGGAGTGGGGGCAAAGAAGCACCAAGAAATCTTGATGGTGCAGATCAATACAATTTCATTAGAAAAAAATGACAGTAATTCACATTCAAATTTAGAGTCCTCAACAAGTAAGAAAAACATAAAAAAAAATGATCATAGGCTCACATGTGTAGGTCTCTTTCGTCGATATACACACAGCAGATTCTGTTGATGCTCACTGTAATAGTGGAATATCTTCCAAAACTTCAATAAAAAAGCTTCCAGGTGAAGAACAAACTGTATTCCCTAGAGGATAAACCTTGTAGAATAGGTATATGGTAAACAGTATAAACTCAAGGGGTAGTGGCTAAAAAACCCTCTACTAATGCCAGAAAACACTAAGAGCAAAAAGCCCTAACAGTGTAACAGTGATAATGAGTAAGAAAACAGCTAGTATACAACTGTATAGATAAGTGGTGGGTATATACCATAGATGAACACAGAGGTGCAGCTCTCTCCATGTAGTAATGTATGGATCACAGAGTGTACACATAGCCAAAAGAAAAATAGATAATAGCTAATAAAACAAATGAATAGTCCATATAAAAAAAAAAAAAAAAGTATAAAGCACAAGCAGAGATAAAGGTGTCAAATGCGTTTCGCGTATAACAGTCTGTCTCAATCACATATTATAATTGTCCAACTACGATTCGTCGTTACGCTGTGTTGCATGGTGCGTACAACTTAGCGATGAGCGGCGCAGGCCGTTAAATCGTAGCACTTTGGCAATGAGCGACGCAGGCGCTCATTGTAGGCGAGCCTCGCGTAGCGAGGCGAGCCATTAAATCGTAGCACTTTGGCAATGTGCGCCGCAGGCGCTCATTGCAAGTGAGCCTCGCGTAGCGAGGCGAGCCGTTAAATCGTAGCACTTTGGCAATGAGCGCCACAGGCGCTCATTGCAGGCGAGCCTCAGGTAGCGAGGTGAGCCGTTAAATCGTAGCACTTTTATACATAAGACGCGGGACTTAGAAAAAAAAATACGACATGATAATAAATACAAGATAAGCGGCGGAACCAAAACAATTAAAAAACACTAAATACACACAAAAAAATAACAAAAAGGTCACTTACAGCATGGACAACCAGGCAGGACGTCTGGGAGTGAGGTGGAACGCCAATTTACATCGATTTAGACGATTTATAAAGATCGAAAATCGGCTAAGCGAGAAAAAAATGGCCACCGAAAAAAAAGGAAAACGAGGCTATACTACTACGAACTGCGTAAAACACAGCCACAGACGTATGTGCTCGAAAAAGAATGAGACAAAGGATGCACAATAACCGCGCAATGAGTAAAAAAGTCAGTAGCTAGTACATTTTACGAAACGCAATTACACATTTGCGCATTAACACAGATTTCCCGCCTTTGTCTCGCGGCACCTCGAATTTCCCACCTAAAAAACGCATTTGTCTCGCGGAACAGCAGATTTCCCGCCTAAAACAATGCATTTGTCTTGCGCACAAAGCCTATATATAGGGCACACTTGACACATAACTGACACTTTCTCCTCAGGTGATGACAGTCTGACTGGACATTTTCTGATGCCGGAAAATCTCAGCAATATTACATTAAAAAAGGTAAATATCATTAATAATCATTATTATTAAATTATTACTTACTTAATAAATAAAAAATAAAAAAAGGAAATTTAATTAATAGAAAAATAATATCGTGCTTACCTGTGTGAAACAATTGTCAATAACATTCATAATGTACATGAATTAATTAATTAATCATTAATATCAAAATTAGTTAACGTTTAATAATGTGCATAAAAAAGAAACACATTGATTCATTAATTATTAATGTACATTAATTTAATAATTAATTTGTTATATATCGTGATTACCTGTGTGAAAGAATTGTAAATAGCATTCAAAATGTACTTTATTTAATTAATTAATTAATTAATCATTACTAATCATTAATATCAAAAAAGGTTAACGTTTAAGAATGTGCATAAAAAAATGAACACATTGATTCATTAATTATTAATGTACGTTATTTTAATAATTTAGTTCTTATATATTTAGTATAAAATAACTAAAAAAAAAAAAATGGAATATACTCATGCTTACATCTTGACGTTAGATTTAGTCAGACATTACTTTAATATTAATGAACATTAATTGATTCTTATTTCATTAGTAATGTACATTATTTTAATAATTCAGTTGTAACATCCTCATTTTAAAATACCCCTCAAACAAAAAAAAAGGGAATCGACTCATGCTTACAACTTGACGTTATATTTAGTCAGACATTAATTTAAGATTAATACACATGAATTGAGTCTTATTTAAAGACTAACAGGAATATTGATTGTATGTTTTTAATCTATGCTAACATATGTGTGTTCATGCTGATTGATTGATATATTTATTTCATGTTTTTAATCTATGCAAAAAGGTCTATGTTCAGCCTGATTGATTGATACGGATGAAGCAACATTCATTTTACAGTTTTGTATAATTGCAGTGGAGCTGTAGCGGAATGAACAGAGACAGTGACGTTTGGACCCATTGAACATCATAAGGATAATTTTGACAGGTACAGAATTGAATTATATTGCAAGATATTAAAGAATATGCTTTTAGGTTTTTAATCTAGCCAAATATATGTCTTTTGATGTTCATTTAATGATATGGATGAAGCGAAGGGTTAATAAGGGACAGAATACAAGAATATGTCTATTTGAACAGGATCATAGATAGCAGTCAACACGGATTTATGAAGGATAGGTCATGTCAGACCAATCTAATTAGTTTTTATGAGGAGGTTAGTAGGAACTTGGATCAGGGCAACTCAGTGGATGTAGTCTTTTTAGATTTTTTCAAAGGCATTTGATACAGTGCCACATGGAAGACTAGTGAACAAACTAAGGGATACAGGAATTGCAGTAAATATCTGCTCATGGAGCTGGCTAAAAGACAGGAAGCAAAGGGTTGTTGTGAATGGAACATACTCTGATTGGTCTTATGTGATAAGTGGGGTTCCTCAAGGTTCAGTATTAGGTCCTCTCCTTTTTAACATATTTATTAATGACATTGAAGTAAGACTCGAATGTAGTGTCTCCATTTTTGCTGATGACACTAAGTTGTGCAAGGTAATAAAATCAGATGATGTACTTACCCTACAAAAGGATTTGCATAAATTAGAGAAATGGGCGGCTAAATGGCAGATGAGAATTAATACAAATAAATGTAAGGTTATGCATTTGGGAAGGAACAATAGCCAAGCAATCTATAATCTTAATGGAGCAAATCTAGGTGTATCAGATATTGAAAGGGATTTGGGAGTACTAGTGGACAACCACCTAGGTAACAGCGCTCAAAGCCAAGCAGCGGCTGCAAAGGCAAATAAAATATTAGCATGTATTAGGAAGGGTATAGAAGCCAGGGAAGAAGATATAATTCTGCCACTATACAAATCCCTAGTACGTCCTCATTTGGAATATAGAATACAATTTTGGGCACCACCTCATAAAAAAGACATTTTAGAGCTGGAAAAAGTACAGAGAAGGGCTACAAAACTAATAAGGGGAATGGAGGGGCTAAGTTATGAAGAAAGACTAACAAAATTAAACTTATTTTCGCTAGAAAAAAGGCGTCTAAGAGGAGATATGATTACGTTATATAAATACATCCAGGGTCAATATAAGGCTTTGTCAAGTGAACTTTTTGTAGCAAGAGATTTTCAACTGACAAGAGGACATCCTTTGAGGTTAGAGGAAAAAAGATTTCACCTTAAACAAAGAAAAGGGTTCTTCACAGTTAAGGTGGTTAAACTGTGGAATTCTCTACCAAAGGAGGTGGTGACAACGAATTCGATAGACAACTTCAAAAAGGGGTTAGATATATTTTTGAATAAAGAGGGCATTCAAGGCTATCCTAGATAACTAGCGAAGGAATATTGATCCAGGGAGAAATTTGATCGCCAGTTTCTGGGGTCAGGAAGGAATTTTGCTTTTTTGTCCCCTTATGAGACAATTGGCAAAGTTTCAATGTTTTTTTTTTTTCTGTTTGCCTTCCTCTGGATCAAATAACAATTAACAAATAATAATAAATAGTCCACATTAAAAAGATCAATGGAGATCTAAAAAGGTTGAACTTGATGGACTAACTCTTTATTCATCCTCCAATACTATACTATTAATAATTATTTAATCAATAATTTAATTAATAACTATTCCGCATATTGCAGATCAGAGGAGATCTTAAGAGGTTGAACTTGATGGACTGAAAGTCTTTTTTCAACCTTAATTACTATGTAACTATGTAACTATGTAACTATGAAATATATAAAAGATTCTCAATTTGATTTAACAGTTTCTTTGGATCTGCAAGGGAATCAACACACGTTGACGTTTGCAGCCTTTGAACAACATCAAGATCATCTTCACAGGTATAACATTTAATTTTGTAGTGATGCATCAAAAAAGGCTATATTATAATTTGTGAAAATGGAGAGTACTTTTTGAGTCATTATAGTATAATATTTAGTCATATCTTTGCAACAATTTTTAATATGCACTTATGTAAAGTTGAAAAGACAATACTAAATAATAATAATATTTAAAAAAATTAAGAAGCTTAAAACACTTGCGAAAAATTTTTATTGAATGTTTGCAGTGAAGTCAATCAAGAATGAATGGAATTGAAGGATTAATAATATAAATATATATATGTGCAGCTATTTCCAATTTAATATATGTCAATAAAATACTTTGAAAAATGGTTTCATTTATTTCATTGTAAAAAAGTACAACATTTTTAAATGCTTGATTAGTTTATTCATCAACTTTAATGTAACAGTACAAAAAGTAAAAAAATATGTACACAAAACAAAGAACAAACAATAATTACATCTCTATTTACAATTACAGATTAAAATGGCGGATAATGGAGAAGACAAAATTGAACGCAAAAGAAGATTGGCAAGGGAAAGGAAGCAAAGGTGGACAAATGCTCAGACACCGGAAACTTCACAACGCTTGCGAGAAGAAGATCGACAGAGACTTTTAAATAAAAGAAAGATGAGTAAGAAAGCCGCAAGTGAGTGCGTTGGGGCTTCCAAGAAACGTAAAAGTAAACAAAAACATCTCTGTGAACCATTGTCGAATGATTCTATTTTGCAGAATGACTTAAATGTAGACACACAAGAAAACAATGTACATATAGAAAGTGGGTCTGATATCTAGGTTGAAGAAATGCATGACAATGTGTTTACTACTGCAGTACAAGTAGATACTCATTATTGTGGGTTACTTATACTTATAATAATTTCAAACAAAACATAAGGCCTTATAACAGTGCAATTTCATTTGCTTCAATGGGTGCAACATTAGCAGAAAATGTACCAGGACATGGTCCTTACTGTTTTAGAGTTCAAGGTCAAATTTACCACCGAACTTCACATTTACACCAGGAAATTTGCACAGTTATATGTCTTAGATACAATGGAAGCTGTGGAACAAAGAATGACACTTCCAGAAAATAAACAGTGTTTGCGCATAGTCTTTGAACAGCTGGATAAAATTATGCAAAAAAAACCATATAGTCAAGCATACAAACAATTAGCACAGCTTGAAAAAGAACAACAGGAACATGCTGAAAGACATCAATTGCCTACACCAATAGTAAATATGGTGTTAAAAAGAGATCGCAACACTTATCAAAGAAGATATAATTTACCTACAGTAAATGAGGTTGCCATAGTGTTTAAAAATGAAGATGGTAAACCACCTTTTCAGCGGGATATTAGAATATATCCACGCAATGAAGAACAACCATTTATCAACATCAATATATTAAGCTGTAATTTAGATCCAATGACATATCCCATTTTCTTTCCAAATGGGGAACCTGGATGGGAACCAAAATTACAATTGGAAAGTTATTCCAATACTAAACTTCGTATTAGATCTAATATTTCCATGCTGGAATATAAAGTGGCACAAACTGCTATCCGGGATTGTTTTAATCCAATTTTACATGGAGGCAAACTCACTCAACAATGGATTATTGATTCATATCTACAAGTTGAAGCCAATAATCTACATTCCATTAACTTTCAACAAAATAAATTTTGAGTAGAACAGTATTGTGGATTAATGGATTATGTGGCAGATTTAGCTTCCAACAGAGACATTCCAGCTGGAAGAGCAATTATTTTGCCATCCACTTTCCAAGGATCTCCTCGCAATATGCGAGAAAGGTATAATGATGCCATGGCTATTGTCACAAAATTTTGAAAACCAGATTTATTTATTACATTCACATGTAATCCACAATGGCCAGAGATCAAGGAAAATTTGAATCTGGGACAAACTACTTCTGACCGACCAGATTTAGTGGCAAGAGTATTCAAAATCAAACTCAATTCATTAATACATGATATCACTAAAGCACACTTATTTGGACAATGTGTGGCTTTTGTTTACACCATTGAATTTGAAAAAAGAGGACTGCCACATGCTCACATACTTTTAATACTTC
Organism: Discoglossus pictus; assembly: GCA_027410445.1. Taxonomy (NCBI): domain Eukaryota; kingdom Metazoa; phylum Chordata; class Amphibia; order Anura; family Alytidae; genus Discoglossus; species Discoglossus pictus. Next base: position 55,213,565 of record CM050172.1, on the reverse strand, counting down.
AGGAAAAAGATAAGTTGAACACTACAGAGAGAGTGGATTCAGTAATTTCCGCAGAATTGCCAGACCAAGAAAAATATAAAAAACTTTGGGAGATTGTTACACATAGAATGATTCATGGCCCATGTGGAGAGATGAATCCTAATTCACCATGTATGGAAAATAAAAAATGTACTAAAGAATTTCCAAAACAATTTCAAATGCAAACTTATGCAAATTGTGATGGATATCCTTTGTATAAAAGAACACAAGGACAAACAGCTATTATCCGTGGCCAAAAGGTTGATAATACAATCCACATTTGCTCATCAAGAAAATGAACACATCAATGTGGAAGCTTGCACTTCGATTAAATCAATTAAGTATGTGTATAAATATATATACAAAGGATATGACGCAGCTACTGTTGTTGTACAAGGTGCTGCAAATGAAAACGAAAATCCAATTTTACATGATGAACTATCAAATCATTTAGATGCTCGGTATGTGAGTGCTCCTGAAGCAATGTGGCGCCTTTTGAAATATGAGATGCATGATCGGTCAAATGCTATCTATCGTTTAGCTGTACATTTGCCTCAAAGTCAGTTGGTTTGCTTTACTGCAGGAAATGAAAGAACTGCATTATATCAAAGGGAAGACAGAGATACCACACTTACTGCATGGTTTAAATTAGAATACGCAGGCCAGACAATTTTTATACATAGAGATACCATATCACTATGTATTTGTAAATGGTCTATGGCGACAACGAAGAAGAGATGCACATAAAATTATACCACGCATTTATACCGTCAGTCCAAGGGACATTGAACGTTTCAGCTTAAGATTACTTCTGCTACATGTTCCCAGTGCACAGAGTTTTGAGCATTTACGTACAGTGAATGACATAGTTTATGATACATTTCTATTAGCTGCAAGACATCAAAATTTCATAGCTGATGATACAGAATGGGAGAGGTGTCTGGAAGAAGCAGCACTATGTCAAATGTCAAAGCAAATGAGACAACAATTTGCATTCATTTGCATATTTCGCAATGTACCTGATGCTTTCACTTTGTGGGAAACATTTAAATTAAACATGTCAGAAGATTTCTTGAAACGTTACAGAGAACCATTAGCTTTAATTTACCAGATCCAGGACTTATAGATGACATAAATTTTGATGATTATGACACTGAGCTACAAAAACAAAAAACCCAAGAAAAACTGGCAACTTTAAATACTTTACAGTTAGAAGCATTTCATGCCATCACAAATGCTACAGATGATGAAATGGTCAAAGACCAGTATTTCTATCTAGACGGCCCAGGTGGATCAGGAAAAACGTATCTGTACAATTGTTTGATGAGTTATATTCAATCACAGGGTCAGATAGCTATGCCATTTGTAACAACTGGAATTGCTGCACTTTTGTTAGATGGTGGTAGAACTGTGCATAGTGGATTTAAGCTGCCAGTTCCCATTTTGGAAACATCAGTGTCAGATATTCGATTGAATTCCTTAGAAGCAAAAACATTTAAACTAACTAAACTAATTATCATAGACGAGGCAACAATGATGTCATGTCATGCATTGCAATGTATTGACCGATTTTTAAAAGAAGTGATGGATAATAAGTTGCCATTTGGTGGAAAGGTGATGCTGTTAGGAGGAGATTTTAGGCAAACATTACCTGTTGTGCCACACGGAAATAGAACGGAGATCATTGAAACATGTATCAAGACCAGTAAACTGTGGCAAATATTTACACATCTCAAATTATAATTAAATATGAGATCTGAAGGCCAAAATGAATTCAATAATTGGCTCATTAAAATCAGAGAAGGAAAACATCCAGAAATACAGCATTTACCAAATGATACCATTGAAATTCCATCAGAAATGGTTTGCAATGAATCACTCATATCAGCCATATTTCTAAACACTCTTAATAATGATGACATTGCAAAGTGATATTAACATCAAAAAATATCGATGCCTTGAATGTAAATAACAAAATTTTAAAATACATCAATGCACAACAAAAGAATTATTACAGTGCAGATTCGATTCTGTATGATGATAAAGATTCTGTCTGATGAAAAAGAATTTATTAATTCGCTAACAACATCTGGAATGCCACCACATATTTTACAATTGAAAAAAGGCGCAATTGTCATGTTATTGCAAAATATGAATCTAAAAAAAGGACTTTGTAATGGGACCAGATTAATTGTGTATGAGTTAAAAGATAATTTTATACATGCAGAAATTATAACTGGGACCCATAAAAATGAACAAGTTTTTATACCAAGAATTGATTTAGCTCCAAGTGAGAGTGGTTTGCCTTTTGTCCTTCAAAGGAGACAATTTCCAGTTATCATTGCATTTGCCATGACCATTAATAAATCCCAAGGACAAACTTTTAAGTCGGTTGGGATTTTTTTAAAGGATCCAGTTTTTGCACATGGACAACTCTATGTGGCTTTTTCAAGGTGCATTAATCCAAAATAAATTAAAGTGCATGTTGAAGAAAACGAAACTCAGGGTCATTTATTGGACGATGGATGTGTTTACACCAAAAACATTGTCTACTATGACGTGTTGGAAAGATAGAGGACAATGGTTTCATTTTAATCACAACATTTTATGGTACTCAATATGATTGCACAAAAACAATATTTCAAGTAAAACATCTATAGAATGGACAAAAAAACATAGAGAACAGTGGTTTGACTTCCAGTACAAAATTAAAGTACTCTGAGACTCTTTAAATAGGGAACCACTGTTTCACTTATGAAAATCTATGTGATATTTGCAGAAAGGACAAAAAGAAAAAAAAAATGACAACAAAAACAACAGTAAAACATCAATTAAACAGATTGGAATGGGTTCAAAGTTTCATATTAACATGATTGGCCCCACAAAACAATTATCTGACTTTTTCGTGGTTTACAAGAGTTAAATGTTATTGTTTGATGTTACAATTTCAGATGTTAAGTATGTGTATTTTACATTTTTAAAACAGTTTGTTAAATATATATGTGGAATAGTCAAACAAAGTCGGTTGGGATTTTTTTAAAGGATCCAGTTTTTGCACATGGACAACTCTATGTGGCTTTTTCAAGGTGCATTAATCCAAAATAAATTAAAGTGCATGTTGAAGAAAACGAAACTCAGGGTCATTTATTGGACGATGGATGTGTTTACACCAAAAACATTGTCTACTATGACGTGTTGGAAAGATAGAGGACAATGGTTTCATTTTAATCACAACATTTTATGGTACTCAATATGATTGCACAAAAACAATATTTCAAGTAAAACATCTATAGAATGGACAAAAAAAACATAGAGAACAGTGGTTTGACTTCCAGTACAAAATTAAAGTACTCTGAGACTCTTTAAATAGGGAACCACTGTTTCACTTATGAAAATCTATGTGATATTTGCAGAAAGGACAAAAAGAAAAAAAAAAATGACAACAAAAACAACAGTAAAACATCAATTAAACAGATTGGAATGGGTTCAAAGTTTCATATTAACATGATTGGCCCCACAAAACAATTATCTGACTTTTTCGTGGTTTACAAGAGTTAAATGTTATTGTTTGATGTTACAATTTCAGATGTTAAGTATGTGTATTTTACATTTTTAAAACAGTTTGTTAAATATATATGTGGAATAGTCAAACATGTATTGTTAGTATAAAGTTGAAACATTTCATAATAATTGGAAATGTATTATTTAAAGACAAAGTATTGATTCAGGGAGTAATCCAATTGCCAGTTAATGGGGTCAGGAAGGAATTAATTTTTTCCCTCTTTGATACAATTGGCCAAGTTTCAATAGGGTTTTTTTATTGTTTGCCTTCCTCTGGATTCAATGCTAATTTAGTTTAACAAGAGTTTAACAAAAATGTTACAAATGATAAAAAGCATTTTATTGTTAAAACAATTTACTTACTCTAAGTTAATTTAGTCCGCAGTTACTCAATGATAAATATCTATTGAAAAGTGTTAGTAATGTTAATTTTTTTTTGAAAGAATGTTTAATATACAAGTTGCATGTTACAAACTTTCATGTTAGACTTTACAATATGTATGCATTAAAAAGTAAGACATTATTATATTGTTATTATATATATATCACAATTAAAAGACTGAAGATTGAAAAAAAAATATATGTAGGTGAAATATAAGTTGAAAGATAAAAACATTTAAAGTTAAAACAATAAAGGTGTATTTATTTTTAGAAAAAAAAGGGACAAATGTAGCTGACTCATTTTGTGTTGCAAACAAATTTCACAACATTTAATTTTTATTGACCCTCATTTTTTGACGGGCAAGTCGCTAGTGACATATAATAAGTATAGAAGGCACAAGATAATATAACTATACCTTCCAATAAGGAGCAGTGTTTACCCCCTCCATAGTCCTGCTGGTATTTGTATACAATTTGGACGCCAAACAGCAGTAAAATGGCATCCCGGTTGCCAAGCAACCTGAACACCAATAGAATAATAGCATTGCTAATTATATATATATATCGTGCTAGTGTATGTAAATATTGTAAAAATACCTTAATACAAAAAAACTCTTAAACAAATACCTGCCAGGAATGTAGTAAAGATGGGGCAAACTTCTAATAATAAATTATGTAAATGCATAGTAAACCAATACACCATACAACATACACATTGGACTGTGATGCTCAGGAACTCTGAATAGAATCATTTAAAATAAAAAAAATAAAAAGATATACACACATATATATATATATATATATATATATATATATATATATATATATATGTGTGTATATATATATATATATATATATATATATATATATATATCCATGCACATACAGGAAAACCCATATATACGAAGTATAAATATATATACAATTCAAATTGATACAGAAAATATACAAAAAAGAAAATATATAACAAATATATATTTGTTTTAGATAAAATGAAAATAAAAATAAAAAGTACAAATTCCATATACACACATATATATACACATATGTGTATGTAAATACATCCTCACAAAAACATATATAAGTGTGGTTCTCTAGACATACACCCCTATATGTGTCTACATAGAAAGGTAGGTGATAAATGGATCTCACTTCAAGTACCCTCCCTAAAATGATGGGGCAATCAAATTTGAAGCCATGGGAATGCTGTTTGAGACATAATTGAAACAGTTTTGTACTGTGAGGACCTTCAGTGCTCATTGCGAGGCTTGCGTTGAGCACCTTCGGTGCTCATCGCATGCCTCGCAATGAGCGCTTTTGGCGGTCATTGTGAGCCTCTCCTGTCGTGTACTTTTGGTCCTATAAGATATATATATATTTCTATGTATATGTAGTTAAGTAATAATTAATGATTTCTTCAATTAATTAATTAAGTAAGAATTAATAATTTATTCAAGAAATTAATATACTTTATTAATAATTGATATATACAGCGAGCAATAGGCTGAAGAGCTAACAATCTGTTTGTATTTTGCGTCTGCATAGAATATACATTGTGAGTGTTAGTGCCCTGCTTATGAAGTGTAATGAATGTTTGAAGTGTGCATTCTAAATAGGCTGCATGCGCGAGGTAAAGCCGTGGCTTTATTGTGTAAAGTGGCATTGTATAGTCGTAATGTGTACGTAATGTGGTACGCGTCTCGTGAGCATTTTCCGGCTTTTGTAATAGTATATCTTGTAGGTCGTAGTGTGATGTGTAAAGTGCTACGCGTTTAGCAGTGTTTTGCGCTGTCCGGGTCGTGTAGCCTCATTTTCATTTTTTTCGGCGGCCATTTTTTTCCTTGCTTAGGAGAAAAACATGGTGAAAAACATCTAAATTGAGTTAAATTCACGTTCCACCTCATTCACAGACGTCCTGGCTGTTGCCCCATGCTGTCTGTGATGTTTTTGTAATTTTTTTTGTGGTATTTAGTGTTACATAGTTACATTGGGCCTCATTCTATTAGCGGCCGTAAATCGGGGTTCAGTTAACTCGCGATTCTATTATACGGCCCCGCAAGGATCTCCTTTTACGGCTGGCCGCATATCTTGGAACCGGCCGTAATCTCAGAAATATAAAAACTCAAAAATAAATTCAAGCCTGCACTGTACAGCTCTGTAAATGCTAGGGATCATATTGGGGGACATGAGGATTAAAAGGAACCCACTCTCAAGCTTGCACATCAGCCCAAACCCGAGTTCAAATTAACTGTTTATTTTCCGGCTGCGGCGTGGGTGTGTCTGAGGTGCTCCAAGCACTCTGGACTTTTTACATGGATATTTTACGGATATTAAAAATAAAATATTTTACGGATTTGAGTACAGGATAATTACGGTATGTGCTATTTTTTCTAACACCTAAAATCCCTTTATAGTCTTCTCAAAGTGCAGGATGGCTTTATTTAAGCTATTTTATGTGCTTTATTGGTGCTAGCGAGACCTCTTTCCTGCAAGTAAGCTGCGGCTCGCTTTTAGCCTTGCAGAGAGGTTTCCCGGAGGAATTGAATTGCAAAACTCTTGAGGCCGTTTTAGATCAAAGGCTTTCCTCTGGCGCGAGCGGCCGCAAGAGATAGCAAGGCACCGGCCGCAAGCCTGCCGGAGCCTCCGGCCGTAAGGGAATAGAATAGCCGAATAGCTTGCGGCCGGTCCTTGCGGCCCCGCAACGGCTGCGGCCGCTAATAGAATGAGGCCCATAGTAATTAAGGTTGAAAAAAGACTTTCAGTCCATCAAGTTGAACCTGTTAAGATCTCCTCTGATCTGCAATATGCGGATTAGTTATTAATTAAATTATTGATTAAATAATTATTAATAGTATAGTATTGGAGAATGAATAAAGAGTTAGTCCATCAAGTTCAACCTTTTTAGATCTCTATTGATCTTTTTAATTTGGACTATTTATTATTATTGTTAATTGTTAATTATTGTTAATTGATCCAGAGGAAGGCAAACATAAAAAAAAAACCCCATTGAAACTTTGCCAATTGTCTCATAAGGGGAAAAAAAAGCAAAATTCCTTCCTGACCCCAGAAACTGGCGATCAAATTTCTCCCTGGATCAATATTCCTTGCTAGTTATCTAGGATAGCCTTGAATGCCCTCTTTATTCAGAAATATATCTAACCCCTTTTTGAAGTTGTCTATCGAATTCGCTGTCACCACCTTCTTTGGTAGAGAATTCCACAGTTTAACCACCCTAACTGTGAAGAACCCTTTTCTTTGTTTAAGGTGAAATCTTTTTTCCTCTAACCTCAACGGATGTCCTCTTGTCAGTTGAAAATCTCTTGCTACAAAAAGTTCACTTGACAAAGCCTTATATTGACCCTGGATGTATTTAAATAACGTAATCATATCTCCTCTTAGATGCCTTTTTTCTAGCGAAAATAAGTTTAATTTTGCTAGTCTTTCTTCATAACTTAGCCCCTCCATTCCCCTTATTAGTTTTGTAGCCCTTCTCTGTACTTTTTCCAGCTCTAAAATGTCTTTTTTGTGAGGTGGTGCCCAAAATTGTACTCCATATTCCAAATGAGGGCGTACTAGAGATTTGTATAGTGGCAGAATTATATCTTCTTCCCTGGCTTCTATACCCTTCCTAATACATGCTAATATTTTATTTGCCTTTGCAGCCGCTGCTTGGCTTTGAGCACTGTTACCTAGGTGGTTGTCCACTAGTACTCCCAAATCCCTTTCAATATCTGATACCCCTAGATTTGCTCCATTAAGATTATAGATTGCTTGGCTATTGTTCCTTCCCAAATGCATAACCTTACATTTATTTGTATTAAATCTCATCTGCCATTTAGCCGCCCATTTCTCTAATTTATGCAAATCCTTTTGTAGGGAAAGTACATCATTATCTGATTTTATTACCTTGCTTAACTTAGTGTCATCAGCAAAAATGGAGACACTACATTCGAGTCCTACTTCAATGTCATTAATAAATATGTTAAAAAGGAGAGGACCCAATACTGAGCCCTGAGGAACCCCACTTATCACATTAGACCAATCGGAGTATGTTCCATTTACAACAACCCTTTGCTTCCTGTCTTTTAGCCAGCTCTCGATCCATGAGCAGATATTTACTGCAATTCCTGTATCCCTTAGTTTGCTCACTAGTCTTCCATGTGGCACTGTATCAAATGCATGTCAAGTGTGTTTTTTGTTCGGCCGCTAATCTTGCTAATTGCGTAACGTCCCGCATCTCGTAGTTTTTTTTCTAAGTCCCTGTAGTTTTAATGGCTCGCCTCACATCGGCTAAGTGCTATGGTTTAACGCCTACTTTTTAACGGCTAGCTTGCTTCGCGAGGCTCGCAGCGATGAGCGCCTTTGGCGCTCAGCGGCTAAGTCCTACGCGTTAACAGATCTCCACGCTTTGTGAGGCTCGCAAGCGATGAGCGCCTGCGACGCTCATCGCCTAAGTCGTACGCATCTTGCAAAGCGTGACGACGTCTTGCAGTTTGACCACTATTATATGTGATAAATAAATAGATGCAGTTGGAAAAAAATAAATACAAATAAAATAATGGGTGTCAACAGGAGCTAAAAATAGGAGTCATCACGATATCAAAAATAGTAGTAATATCAATGGGTACAAATATATAAAATCAAGTCAATATTACAATATTCTGTAATAATAAAATTTCAATATATATACACCAATAAGTAAATATGGAGAAAATATCTTACTTTAAAAAAATGAGTCCAATAACCACAAATGTCAATAGGTTAAATTGTCCAAATTCCTCCAGATGATCTTATTTATCAAGTTCCTGAAGATTAAGCTACAATAGGCCCTGAAAATGAAAAAACTTCAAATGTATGTATAGAGGAGGATGATTTGGAAACACTCCTCACCCTGAAGGCATTAGGAGGGGAAAAAAGAATTTTGGATACTAGAAATAGTGGACATTACTTGAAGGTGTAGAGAATGTCTCCTAGAAGAAGGGAGAAATTATGTTATAAGACACAGCACCTTTAAGCCAAAGTCTATCTTCTATCCGACACAATCGAAAGGGAACTATATCCCAGTCTTTGAGAAACTAATTCTAGCAGAAAGAGAAGATCTGCTCTAGAAAACACATAAAGAGAAATTCAAACCTCACTATAAAAGAAAAGACGGAACTCAAATATTTACAGGAAGACCCCACGATTATTATCCGCCAAACGGACAAAGGAGGAGGAGTTGTCATACAGGACAGAAATGAATACCTAAAAGAAGCATATAATCTATTACAGTAAGTGACATAAGCACTTACCAAATCCTGGACGAAAATCCCACAACAAAATATAGAAAAAATTATGGAGCCCTAATCAAAGGAGCAAAGATGAATGGAATTCTAAATTAAAAAGAACACCATTACTTTCAGGTTCTACATCCAAAAACGACCATTTTTTACCATCTTCCAAAGATCCACAAAAATTTAGAAAACCCTCCGGGGAGACCAATTATATCTGGGTTTGGGTGCATCAGTGAGCGTCTATTGGAATATATAGATTTCCATTTACAATAAATAGTTACTTCATTAAAATCGTTTGTAAAAGATACCCCTGATTTACTTAAGATCATGTTAAAAGAAGAATGGAGATCAACTTTCAGATGGATCACATTTGACGTGTTAGAGCTTGCCGCCATAAAACAATTATAGGACGATTAAGATAATATGGACCCAATGCAACGCTCTTTCATCACGGAGTCAAATCATTTTATACTTTCAATAAATTATTTCCTGTTTGAGAAGAAATAAAGGGAATGGCCATGGGGACAAATGTGCCCCTAGTTTGGCCAATTAATATATGAGGTTATGGGAAGATTTGTTCATCTGGAACCATAACCCATATAGTAAAAACATTATAAAATGGCTTAGATTTATAGATGATATCATCTATATAAAGCTCTCATCAACAGTAAATCATTTGGGATGGTGATGGCCAAGATGATATCAATAACTTTGTGACATATGTGAACTCTAATAATCTAAACTTGACTTTTACTATGAGCACACATAAGAATAGATACCTTTCCTTTACGTGGTATTGGTAGGAGAAGAAGGGATTTCTTCCAGCCTATATACTAAATCCACGGATACATGGATTCACTACAAATGGATAAAAAATATACCATATGGCCAGTTTCAGTGTAAGACGAAACTGCACAAAACATGAAGATTTTGAGAAGGAAAGTCCTACTTTAAAGGAAAAAAATGTAGAAGTACCCAAATGCCATCATAAAGGCACCTTATCAGAAAACCAAAAACTGGATCAAAAGGATCTCCTGCAGAAAAACAATAAAAAAGAAAACCCTAAAGTGATAGGAATAAAGAACAAGAAGGATCCATATAATATTAGATTCCTTGCTCAATTCAATACGGCATAAAATGAACTAAGGAAGACCCTGCAGAAGTTCTGGCCCATTTTGAAAGGTGACAGATTTCTGAAACCGACTATTACCTACAAAAGAAATCCCAACTTTAAGAACATACTTGATATGTGTGTGTATATGGAATTTGTACTTTTTATTTTCATTTTATCTTAATTTTTTTTTGGTATTTATTATATATATATTTTTTTTATTTTTTTTATCAATTCGGATTGTATATATATTTATACTTTGTATATATGGGTTTTCCTATAGTAGTTATGTTATCCTGTGCCTTCTATGCTTATTATATGTCATTGAGAAAGACTGTTTTAGTCGAAACGCATTTGACACCTTTATCTCTGCTTGTGATTTATAATTTAATTTAATTAATTTTAAATTTATTTGTTTTATTAGCTATTATATTTTTGTTTTTGGGCTGTGTGTACACTCTGTGAGCCATACATTACTACATGGAGAGAGCTGCACCTCTGTGTTCATCTATGGTATATACCCACCTCATCTATACGGTAGTTTTTTTACTCATTATCTCCTAGTGTATTACACTGTTAGGGCCTTTGGCTCTTAGTGTTTGCTGGCATTAGGAGAGGGTGTTTTAGCCACTACCCCTTGAGTTTATACTGTTTGCCATATACCTATTCTATGAGGTTTATCCTCTAGTGAAGACAGCTTTTTCTTCACCGGGAGTATTTTTCATGGAAGTTTTGGAAGATATTAAGGCTCTATCCCTCTGTGCCTGAGCATTTGTTCAGCAGCACTGACAGCTGAATTTCCACAAACTATCCACAGGATGGCACCGTCAGGTTTCAGGGAAGGCCAAGAACTATTTCCCCCTCCGACGTGGCGCAACTCAATGACGCTGAATCCACAGCAAGGCCATAGCTATGTTCGGTGCAGGCCTTAGGCGCACCTTATATCAATGTGAAGCAGTATCCGAAAACTGGCAGCGCCATCTATCGGTTGTAGGCGGAACTGCTGCTGTCAAATTTTGCGCAGGTAAAAAGGGAAAGGACCGATATTCCACTATTACGGTGAGCATCAATAGAATCTGCTGTGTGTATATCGACGAAAGAGACCTATACATCTGAGCCTATGATCAATTTTTTAGACATTATTTTACATACCTCTGGCTTGTTGAGGACTCTAAATGTGAATGTGAATTACTCTATTACTGTAATTTTTTCTAATACAATTGTATTGATCTTCACCATCAAGATTTCTTAGCTCTTCTTTCCCCCGATTCCCTCTTGATTTCTATATATTGAGACATAAGTAGTGAACAGTGTTGGCTTATAAGAAGCAGCCAAAATCCATACACAGATAAAGAGATCTGAACTACACTATATCCATCCCAGGAACTTGATAAATAAGATCATCTGGAGGAATTTGGACAATTGAACCTATTGGCCTTTGTGGTTATTGCACTCGTTTTTTTAAAGTTAGAAATATTTTCTTCATATTCACTTATTATTGGAGAATGGTGTATATATATTGAGATTTTATTATAACAAAATATTGTGATATTGACTTGATTTTATATATTTGTACACATTGATATTATTACTATTGTTGATATCGTGCTGACTTCTATTTTTATCTCCTGTTGACACCCATTACTTTATTTTTATTTATTTTTTTCATCTGCTTCTATTTTTTTTATTTATATTTATTTATTATATACATCTCCATCTGCTGTTTGTTTATGAACTATTGTGTGTTTAATAGCTTTGCGGTTTAAGTCAATTACTACATATTTGGAGTGTTGACTTGTCTTGTCTTGTTGCATTTCTAAACTCAAAATGTAATGTGAAAATAAAAAAAGGTAGAGTTATGGGATTTGAACTCATAGCCTACAATTTAAAGTCATATACTGCCATCACTAATATAGTTGTCGCCAGCCGAGTTTGTGTGTATTGTGAGTTGCGCATGCGCACTGCGCATGGCAAAGCTTGCATTGTATGGCGAAGGGAGAGGGAGTGAGAGAAGGAGATTGATAGAGAAGGAGGGGAGAGATGAAAGGAGGAGGGAGAGAGAGGAGAGGGAGAGAGAGAGAAGGAGAGGGAGAGAAGGAGGGAGATAGAGACAGAGAGGGATGGAAAGAGAGAGAATAAGGGAGAGAGAGAGAGACAATTGTGAGTTGTGCATGTGACCCTAGGGGGAGAGGGAGGAAGAGAGAGGAAGAGGGAGTCAGGGTGAGAAGGAGACAGAGTAAAGAGAAGGAGGGAAAGTGAGAGAAGGAAGGAGGGGGCAGTGAGAGTAAGAAGGAGAGAGAGTGTGAGAAGGAGAGGGGGAGAGAGAGAAGGAGAGGGAGAGAGAGAAAGAAGGAGGTGGAGAGAGAAAAAGGGATGGAGGGAGAGAGAAAGAGGAATGGAGGGAGAGAGCGAGAAGAAAAGAGAGAGAGGAGGGAGATATTTTTTTTTTAAAGAGGATTTGTACATATTTTGTGTATGAACTGTAGTCTTTTGACATGTTTATGTGTAATTCTCCCCATTATATCCACATGTCACTCACCCTTATCTTCTTGCTTTTCACCTCATAATTCCATTTATCATTACACCTCACTTCTCATCTACATATGTCGCCTCCTCACCCATTTCCCTACTCTCTAATTGCTTTCTCTCTCATTCCAACTTTTTTTCTCTTCCACTTGTTTTGTGTCCAATTTCTAAACCCAATTTATAATTTGTTCAATTTTTTAACTCTTTATCCATCTTTCTTCATATTTCTTAATCTTTCTTCATCTTTCTCTTGTCAAATTCCTGGTTTGAATAATTCATCAGTCATTTTACAACTTTGTGACACCTCATCCTTTCCCCCCTTCCTTGCCATTCTTCATTCCTAATCCCTTTTTCTATATTTCCTTACATGTCTTTTCCTCTCTCTTTAACATCTCACTCACTTTGTTAAAGGACCAATATAAGATGAAAATAAATATATATGTTTGAAAACTAAGAGCATAATTAGACAGGGGAAAGTTCTAAAGCTATTTTTTAACTAGAAAAACTAATTTTGATAACTTTTCTGGAACTTGGAGGCATCTATGGTGCTTTAGTGGAAGTGGTGTTTGTGTGAGGAAGACTTGCATGCAGCCTCCATATTGAGCTTAGAATATACATAGTACATTCCCCAAAGCACCTTACAAGACTGAAAACTCGCCAGCCTTCAATCTAAAGGGTAAGGGTGTGGTACAGTATGCTACGGAATATATTGGTGTGTTACAAATAAAGGATAATAATAATAACATTAATAATACAGTAGGGTGGTAGATGTTTGTACATATTACGAATGAATGTGATGAGTTACTTTAAGCAGATGCATGAGGTTTTGAGGCAGGATGATAGTCTAGTGGAGCCAGGGAACGAGTTCCAAAGAATAATGGAAGCTCAAGAAAAGTCCTGAAGGCAGGAGTGAGAGGAAGTAATATGAGGGGAGGAAAGAATAAAGTCACTAGCAGAGTGAAGAGGGCAGTTGGAGTATATTGAGACAAAAGCAGAAATATAAGGGGTAGTGATGTCGCGAACATCAAATTTTCGGTTTGCGAACATCGGACACGAACTTCAATCAAACGTTCGCGAACAGGCGAACCCCGTGACCCGCCATAGACTTCAATGGGCAGGCGAATTTCAAAACCCACAGGGACTCTTTCTGGCCACAATAGTGATGGGAAAGTTGTTTAGGGGGACTAACACCTGGACTGTGGCATGCCGGAGGCTGATCCATGGCAAAACTCCCACGGAAAATTACATAGTTGATGCAGAGTCGTGTTTTAAGCCATAAAGGGCATAAATCACCTAACATTCCTAAATTGTTTTGGAATAACATGCTTTAAAACATCAGGTATGATGTTGTATTGATCAGGTAGTGTAAGGATTACACCCGCTTCAAAGTAACAGACCAATCTCCCCGTTTAATGCACCGCAAACAACCGCAAACAGTCCCTTTGCACAACCGCAAACTCCCCATTTGCACAAGGTTGGATACCAAGCTAGCCATGTCCCGTTCCTTGTCCTCACTGATGTCATTGAAGGTCTCTTCCTCCACCCAGCCACCAAGGGTCCCCGAAAGGTGACAACAAGCCCCCTGGGACGCCTGCTGTGTTTGGTCTTCCACCTCCTCAGAGCCACCTTCCTCCTCTCACCTTTCTCCTCTGACTCCTCTTCTTCAGACTCCTCTCTCTGCGTTGCCTCTGTCTGCATTATTATAAGGTGTGTACTGTTAAGTAGTACTATTCCTATTGGTTTAATGCCTGTTACGTCCACTATTAGAGGACGTGTATATGGCATTGATTTTTGGAACAGGGAGATGGAAAAAGATTCTTGGTCGGACCTCCTACTTCAAATTTGGGGCACTGCGCGTGCAATCTAAGGTGCCACCAGATATGAGTGTCACTGTGCACTGGCAAAAGTTAGCAGAGTAGGCGCTGTAGGCCTCACACACACGCCTGTAGGCAGGCCACTGATATTCAATCGATTACAGTCAAAAAAGTGTTGTTTTATGTAACTGTACACTACGGTTGCACCAGATATGACGTATCACTTTGCACTGGCAAAAGTTGGCAGAGTAGATGCAACAGGCTTCACACACACGCCTGTAGGCAGGCAATTGCTATTCAATCTATTACAGTCAAAAAAGTGTTGTTTTATGTCACTGAGCACAATATAAGCTGTGAGCCTGACACAGGCAGGCAACTGAAATTAGATTACAGGAAAAAATGGTTGTTTTCAATGTATGTTATACCACCAGGTATAAGTAGTGAAAATAAGCACAATATAAGCTGTTAGGTGTTTGCCTGTCACACACACACGCTGGCAGGCAGGCATAGATTACACAAAAAAAAAATTATAAAATAAAATAAATGATGTTCAAACTTTCCTCAATGATAAAGTATAGGGGGTGAACGAAAAAGCGCATGTGTTCGCCATTTGTGGGGGACGCGAACATGCGAAAATCGCCGCAAATAGTTCTCCGGCGAACTGTTCGGGACATCACTAATAAGGGGGTGTACTGTTGATGAGAGCTTTATATGTTAAATTCATGATTATGTATTTTATTCTGGAGGCTATGCAAAGCCGGTGAAGTGACTGAAAGAGAGGTGCAGCAGACACTGAGCAGAGTCTAGCGGGGGCTTTATTATGGATTGGACTGTAGACAGATGAGTGATGGGCGGCCAGCAAGGAGAGAGCTGCAGTAATTGAGGTGAGGTATAATGAGAGAACAGACTGTCATTTTAGTTGTGTCTTGTGTAAGATAGTGACATATTTGTTAGATATTTTTGGGTGAAAATGACACTATTTTGTAATTTTTCTAATCTTAGGACTGGCTAGTGACGTTACAATGCTCATAAGAACTGATTTTGAGATCCAAATAATTTTTAATAGGGTAATACAATGTATGATAAACTAAATTTTCATCTAGTTTTTGCACTGATTTGAACATTTTAACTGCAGATTAGTTCATCAATAATCTATCTATAACTGTGACTAATGGTAAGTTAAATTGAGGCTTTCCTCATTCCTCTTCGTACTTGAGCGCAGGATGATGCTGTTTACAAGTGGATTTACCTTAAAGAGTAAAGGCTGAGAAACTGCAGAGTGCACTAATTGTGCCCAGGTGAGAGGGGTGTGGCTTGACTGTTAAACTTGTATAAAAGGTTTGTGAGCTGGTTTGGGGTCTGTTTACAAGTGGATTTACCTTAAAAAGTAAAGGCTAATAAACTGCAGAGTGCACTAATTGTGCCCAGGTGAGAGGGGTGTGGCTTGACTGTTAAACTTGTATAAAAGGTTTGTGAGCTGGTTTGGGGCCTGTTTACAAGTGGATTTACCTTAAAAAGTAAAGGCTAATAAACTGCAGAGTGCACTAATTGTGCCCAGGTGAGAGGGGTGTGGCTTGACTGTTAAACTTGTATAAAAGTTTTGTGAGCTGGTTTGGGGCCTGTTTACAAGTGGATTTACCTTACAAGTAAAGGCTGATAAATTGCAGAGTGCACTAATTGTGCCCAGGCGAGAAGGCAGAAGTTAATAGAAACAGGAGAAGGGGAACTTGTGAGCTTGCAAACATTTTCAGTATCAAGTGCAATTCTAGTAAAAGCCTAGGAGTTTAAATAAAAGGAGGGCCTTCAAAGAAAAGGGAGGGCAGATTTATAGTGCAAAGGAGGAAAACTTTATATAAATATATTATATTATATTCTTTATTTTTCCCACTGAAATTTCGTAGACAATAATAATAATTATGAGTCAGTCCAGTGGCAACCTTATTCAGTGTACATCCTGTCAAATGTATGCACTACTGGAACATATGATCCAGGGTCCATACCTCTGTGACAGGTGTGAGCATGTGGCCTCTCTGGAAGCTCAAATTGAAGATCTGGAGAGGAGAATTGCAGCACTTAGTGATATTGCTCCACTGGAAAGGGAATTGGTGCTCACGGAGCACAGTTTAGCTGGGCCTAGTATGGAGGGAGGAGCTGGGGCTAGGGAGGATGGCCAGGGAGGTAGCTGGGTTACAGTTACAAGGGGAAGCAGGGGGAACAGGAGGAGGCAGGCCAGTTCTGAGTTGTCAAACACCAACAGATTTGCCAGATTGAGTGAAACTGTTGGCGATGTCCATTCAGGAATGGCAATGCCAGATAGAGCTGTTCCCTCTAACAGCCGGGCGAACAGCTCTACTGGAGAAGAGGGAGGGCAGAATAGGCAGTGCAACAGACAGGTTTTGGTGGTAGGGGACTCTATTATTAGGAAGGTAGACAGGGTAATTTGTCACCCAGATCCCAGCAATCGAACAGTTTGCTGTCTCCCGGGTGCTCGGGTTCGGCATGTTGTGGATCGGGTGGATAAATTATTGGGAGGGGCTGGTAATGAACCGGCGGTCTTGGTACACATTGGTACCAATGACAAAGTTAGTGGAAGATGGAGCGTCCTAAAGAATGATTTTAGAGAATTAGGGAATAAGCTTAAAGCAAGGACCTCCAAGGTAGTATTTTCTGAGATACTACCAGTGCCACGTGCTAGCCCAGGGAGGCAGAAGGAGCTTAGGGAGGTTAATGCGTGGCTAAAAAAGTGGTGCAGTGCAGAGGGTTTTGGGTTTTTAGAGCACTGGGCTGACTTCTCACTTGGGTACAATCTCTATAGCAGGGATGGATTGCACCTTAATGATGAGGGCGCTTTTGTGCTAGGGGATAGGATGGTAGAACGGCTGGGGGAGTTTTTAAACTTGTAGGTGGGGGGGAGGGACTATATAGAAGTATTGGGGTAAATAGGGTAGAGAGGGAAAGGGATGAATTATTTACACATGGGGGAGGAGAAGGGGGGAGGGTTACAAAAGAAAGTAGGGAGATATTAATAGGGGCCTCAAATACAGTGGCAGGCACTTCACATCAGCAGAGCCATAGCAACATAAAGTGTATGATTGCAAACGCAAGAAGTTTGCCTGGGAAAATGGATGAGCTAGAAATATTAGCAGTACAAGAAAAATGGGGCTTAATAGGCATTACGGAAACATGGTGGGATGAATCTCATGACTGGACTGTTAATCTGGATGGTTATAACCTATTTAGGAAAGATAGGGGCAATGGTAAAAGAGGAGGAGGGATCTGTCTTTATGTTAAGCCTGAATTTAAGCCTATAGTTAGAGAAGATATTTATGCTGGCACTAACGGCATCATTGAATCCTTGTGGGTTGAGCTAAATAGTGGAGGAGCTAATTCTAAATGCATATTGGTGGGAGTATGCTATAAACCCCCAAATATAGCTGAAAGTGAGGAAATACAATTATTGTTACAGATTGGAAATGCAGCTAAGCATGGGCAAGTTCTAATAATGGGAGACTTTAATTACCCTGATATAAACTGGATAAACGAGACCAGCAGCTCAGCTAAGGGGAGCAGGTTCTTGAGTACACTCAGGGATCATTATCTAGCCCAGGTAATACAAGAACCTACTAGAAATGGGGCCATCTTGGATTTAGTCATCACAAGTAATATTGATATAATATCAAATGTAAAAATAGGGGAACCCTTGGGGAACAGTGATCACAACACAGTCTCATTTGAGATTGAATACAAAAAACAGAGTTGTAAGGGGCCAACAAAAACTCTAAATTTTAAAAGGGCTAACTTTAATGGGCTACGGGCAGCAATACAACATATAGACTGGGACAAAGAACTTACAGGGAAGAATACTGAAAATAAATGGACAACATTCAAATCCTTACTAAATAAACATACTCATCAGCATGTACCATGTGGAAATAAAATAAATAGGAGTAAATCACATCCCATGTGGCTTAACAATGACTTAAAGATCATGATGAGGAAAAAGAAGTATGCATTTAAATTATACAAGAAGGAGGGAACAGAGGCATCTTTATGTGACTATAAGGAAATCAACAAGGCTTGCAAAAGGGCTATTAGACTGGCTAAAATAGAAAATGAGAAGTCAGTTGCAATGGAAAGTAAGACTAACCCTAAAATATTTTATAAATATATTAATGGGAAGAAGGCCAGGAAGGAATCGATAGGACCATTACAATGTGACACAGGCCATCTGATAATTAGTGACCAGGAAAAGGCAGATGAGCTAAATAGGTTCTTTTCTTCGGTTTACACAAGGGAGGTACCAGTGGTTGGGACACTGCAACATAATGGGGCTACACTACCTTCACTAAATAATTGGTTAACTCAGGAAGAAATACAAAAGAGGTTGGAGAAAATAAATGTTAATAAAGCCCCAGGTCCTGATGGAATACATCCAAGGGTACTGAGGGAGCTGGGTTCTGTAATAGCCAAACCATTATATCTAATCTTTAAAGACTCGCTCACTACAGGGTCTCTACCAGATGACTGGAGAAAAGCAGAGGTGATACCTATATTTAAGAAGGGATCTAGAGCAAATCCGGGGAATTATAGACCAGTGAGCCTCACTTCTGTAGTTGGGAAGCTTTTAGAAGGGTTAATAAGGGACAGAATACAAGAATATGTCTATTTGAACAGGATCATAGGTAGCAGTCAACATGGATTTATGAAGGAAAGGACGTGTCAGACCAATCTAATTCGTTTTTATGAGGAGGTTAGTAGGAACTTGGATCAGGGCAACTCAGTGGATGTAGTCTTTTTAGATTTTTCAAAGGCATTTGATACAGTGCCACATGGAAGACTAGTGAGCAAACTAAGGGATACAGGAATTGCAGTAAATATCTGCTCATGGATCGAGAGCTGGCTAAAAGACAGGAAGCAAAGGGTTGTTGTAAATGGAACATACTCCGATTGGTCTAATGTGATAAGTGGGGTTCCTCAGGGCTCAGTATTGGGTCCTCTCCTTTTTAACATATTTATTAATGACATTGAAGTAGGACTCGAATGTAGTGTCTCCATTTTTGCTGATGACACTAAGTTGTGCAAGGTAATAAAATCAGATAATGATGTACTTTCCCTACAAAAGGATTTGCATAAATTAGAGAAATGGGCGGCTAAATGGCAGATGAGATTTAATACAAATAAATGTAAGGTTATGCATTTGGGAAGGAAAAATAGCCAAGCAATCTATAATCTTAATGGAGCAAATCTAGGGGTATCAGATATTGAAAGGGATTTGGGAGTACTAGTGGACAACCACCTAGGTAACAGCGCTCAAAGCCAAGCAGCGGCTGCAAAGGCAAATAAAATATTAGCATGTATTAGGAAGGGTATAGAAGCCAGGGAAGAAGATATAATTCTGCCACTATACAAATCTCTAGTACGCCCTCATTTGGAATATGGAGTACAATTTTGGGCACCACCTCACAAAAAAGACATCTTAGAGCTGGAAAAAGTACAGAGAAGGGCTACAAAACTAATAAGGGGAATGGAGGGGCTAAGTTATGAAGAAAGACTAGCAAAATTAAACTTATTTTCGCTAGAAAAAAGGCGTCTAAGAGGAGATATGATTACGTTATTTAAATACATCCAGGGTCCATATAAGGCTTTGTCAAGTGAGCTTTTTGTAGCAAGAGATTTTCAACTGACAAGAGGACATCCGTTGAGGTTAGAGGAAAAAAGATTTCACCTTAAACAAAGAAAAGGGTTCTTCACAGTTAGGGTGGTTAAACTGTGGAATTCTCTACCAAAGGAGGTGGTGACAGCGAATTCGATAGACAACTTCAAAAAGGGGTTAGATATATTTCTGAATAAAGAGGGCATTCAAGGCTATCCTAGATAACTAGCGAAGGAATATTGATCCAGGGAGAAATTTGATCGCCAGTTTCTGGGGTCAGGAAGGAATTTTGCTTTTTTTCCCCTTATGAGACAATTGGCAAAGTTTCAATGGGGTTTTTTTTATGTTTGCCTTCCTCTGGATCAATTAACAATAATTAACAATTAACAATAATAATAAATAGTCCAAATTAAAAAGATCAATAGAGATCTAAAAAGGTTGAACTTGATGGACTAACTCTTTATTCATTCTCCAATACTATACTATTAATAATTATTTAATCAATAATTTAATTAATAACTAATCCGCATATTGCAGATCAGAGGAGATCTTAACAGGTTGAACTTGATGGACTGAAAGTCTTTTTTCAACCTTAATTACTATGTAACTATGTAACTATGTAACTATGATAAGATCTCAGGGACCTAGGACTTGCTGTTGAGAACCATTGCTTTAAGCATCATAATGTATCTTTCTTACCTCTTCATCCCTTTCCCCTTTCTCACTGCTTATTCCTCTTTCTCCTCTATTCCTCATTCCTAGGTTTCCCCATCATGAATGTATTTTTTTCTGTCACTTTTTATACCTCTTGTGAAATTCCTGGTTCCAATTCTTCATCAGTCATTATTCCTCTTTGTGACTCCTCATCCTCTTCCCTCCTCTTGCATTCGTCATTCCTCATCCCTCTTCAGTTTCCTAAACCTTCATCATCCTCTTTTTTTCATCAAACCATCCTTTCAGTCTCTGTCATTCTTCACCTTTTCCCCCTTACTTCTTATTACTGTGCCTGGCCCTGTTGTTCTTATTCTTTTCAATTCTTAATCACTCTTTCCAACTCCATCTGCATGATAACATTATGGAATTTTGTTTTGGCCAGCACAGGGACAGACTAGTGGACTGTGATACTAATTATCACATCAAGACAGGCATTTAATATTTGGAAGTTGCTCATTTACATAACAACATGACCCAAACACTACTGATGAGTCATGGGTCACTTTAGAAAAATGGCTAATACAATGTTTAGCCAGGTTTTCCTGCTTATTATTGGTAACTTACTAGAAAAACTAGATGAATTTGGAGTGAATTCGGAGATTCCCTTTTTTGACATTTTGTGTGTATCTGTGTCTAGTTGGGAAAAATATATGTCTTAACATGCAGTTATACCCCGTCCTCCAAACTTTTCAAGCACACTGATCCACAAATAAGCATACAGAGATGCATCTTAGCATAAAATATGGATATAAAGATTGGTTAATGTCTTACAAATTTATATTTTTTGTAAGGCTCATTAAAAGGAAATCAACTTTTTGTTAAGGTGATGGACTACCTTTAATAAACCAGGGTACTTTAGGAAATCTTTCCATTTGTGAAGTAAATAAAAAACTAACATTTTAAACTGTGAAAGCCATGAGCGTAAAACATTTATAGAGAAAATATTAATTTTTGCACACGCTGTGGATGCATAGAAGCTACCATGATGGTAATACTTTCTGTTCAAAGCATGGAGAGAAGGGTGGCCGATAACAAAGCAGTGTGACAAAAAATAATGTTTCCTTCTTAGTGGACTAATGAATAGCTCTCAGGCTCCAAACCTTTAGGAATTGTGATAAGACAGCCAACTTGGAAGCTTCTGAAAACCTGTCTGCTAAAAATAATTTGTTAGATAACAAAACAGTGTGACAACAAATAATGTTTCCTTCTTCTTTTCCTTAGTGTATCAATGAATAGCACTCAAGCTCCTAGCCTTTAGGATTTGTGATAAGAAAGCCAACTTGGAAGCTCCAAGACAACTGTCTGCTAAAAATAATATTTTATTTAAAAATGTTCATTGCTTACATGACTGCTAATGCATTTGTTTTGCATACTTCACATGTGTGATGTACTTCATTAATATGGGGATAAGTGTTGCATTGATAAATGACATAAAGGCTTGGCAATCATTGGTCTTACTTCTCTTCCCTGGCTCTTTTCTAGAAGGGAAATATCTGCATGCTTCTATAAAGATAACTATAATAAAATAAAAATATTTTTTTTTGCAAAGAATTGGTGCCTAGCACCTGTACAAAAACATAAGATAACAAAAGAACACAAAAATGTAAGTTAATAAAAAGGAAAAAGAAAAAATTATATATATGAAAGAAAAATCTATATTAAAAGGACAATAAGGTAAGTATAACCAAGCAATACTTATATTCCTATATATCCTCAAGAAATGTCCTCATATTTCTGTTATGACAATCATAGAACTATATAAAAAAAAGTGAGAGGATAAACTTTTTAGGAGAGAAAAAGAAAAAATATTTAACACTCCATATACAATCTATAAACAAAATACAAGCAGTAGACATCTCATGTGTATAATAAAGGAGTATGAAAGAGTCTAATATATGGTGAACAGCTCACCATAGCATAGCGCTAAATACTTTAGCAATTTCATAGAGGGAGACTCTTTTCTAATTTTAATTTTTTTTTATACACATTAAGGAAGATAAATGTACATCCTGCTATCAAAAAGGAAGAAAAAAATAAATAAAACAATGCCGACCGGTTTCGCTAGTCTAGTTGCTATCTTTCTCAAGGCTCAGAAAGAGTACAGGGCTATTCGATTCTCGCGGGTCTTTTTAAAGATCCAGTTTCCGCCTCCAAGGGTGTTAATTGCAAATTAAGTACTGTCTCCATATTCAGCTCGTTTTCTTCCTGGATGACGTCATGACATATATTACGTGATGACGTATAGATGATGACGAAATGGCGTTACGTTGCGTTCTTTACGTAAACTGTCAGTGAAGCCCAACACAACTAATGGCGGAAGGCCCGCGAGAGTACGGAATGTACTTATAATTTCATTTTTCAACAATTTATTGTCCAAAGTAATATACAATTACCAAATAGTGCTTTAAAGGGGGAAGTATTATATTCAAAAAATAAGTTTATTATTATTCCTTATTAGCCATTTCCTTTAGCACTATAGCATATATATTAGCATACATAATTCTATTACCTAACATTAACTAACCAAAAGAAAATCACTTTGTGGGGATTAATTTAGGAACTGCTCTTACAAGATCATTATCCAAATAGAGCAATGATGTTAAAGGGGACTATTGTATATCATATAGTATCGAAAAAAACCTTTTTTTTCCTTATATATAAATATTAAATAAGATAGTTCAATTATATAATGAATATTTTATAGGGAGAAAAGAGCAAATTTACTTTACTCTCTCTTTACCTAATGTTTTAGAGCAATTTTCCTAAAATTTCAACTTTATTTGTTCAATAATCCCTATTAGCATGGGTTAAAAAATCAAATGAATGGGCTGAAAGTGAACCCTTCATTCAGACCTCATGGGCCCTATGCTCCCATTAGGTAGGTCCATTTACATTCTTCTTGCATGAGTCTTTGGTCAATGTCTCCACCTCTTATATTGACTTTTACATAGTTTATAATATGGAATTCCAGACATTTTATATTGCTGTGATGGTATGTCTGGAAATTGGAGTGTCTAAACCATTTACTATGGAAGACACATGTTCCAATATTCGTTGTCTTATCTGTCTGATGGTCTTGACTATGTATATTATTTTTGCATTTGCATACTATAATGTATATTACATTTGTAGCTAGGCAATTGTAGAATGAATTTAGTGGAAATTCTTTTTTTGTATAGGGATGGTGGAAGAATTTTTCACGTTTTATATATTGACAGACCCGACAATTACCACATCTATAAAAGCCTTTAGTTTGTGTAAGCCATTTCCTTTTTTCCTCCCTTTTATTCACAAAAAAGCTTTTTACCAGCTTATCGCCCAGATTTATTCCTCTTCTATATGTGATACTGGGATAGTCTGTTAGTACAGTGTTTAACGCTTCATCCTCATATATAAGATGCCAATGTTTCTTCTTGATGTTTTTAACTCGTTCGCTATCTGTTCCGAATGACATAATGCAGCTAATACTTTCTTCTTTCTCTTTCTCTTGTTTTTTGAACAATAATAACAAGACCTTAGTGACATGAACTACACACTCTCCTCTCTCCTGCTCTTGATGATTGTCACGTGTCTGGGTTACACCTACACACCTACACACACAGCTGATCCCAACCTTTAAATCCCTGGAATTTAGCTGTTGGGTCCTTACCACTGATGTAGCAGCTGTGGCACCTAATCTTCAGTTAGCAGAGCAACACACATCATTCTACAAAACAATAAAGTTATGTCTTATAACAAAGAACTAGGGATATTTTGTGTATAATAGTGTCTTCTATAATATAGCTGTCTCAAAATATTTATCTATGTACAGAATGTTATTATTTATTTCTCATGATACTTAGGTACATGTTGCTTTTGTGAGAGGGATGCAGGGTTTGCAGTTATAGTTACGAGCTGTCTGCTTCTGAGTATATTTGGGGGAAGAGGGTAGCTGTCAAATAACATTCCTCACCCCCTGTACTGTGCCATGTCACACAATATATATATATATATATATATATATATATATATATATATATATATATATATATATAGTCAGGTCCATAAATATTGGGACATGGACACAATTCTAAACTTTTTGGCTCTATACACCACCACAATGGATTTGAAATGAAACGAACAAGATGTGCTTTAACTGCAGACTTTCAGCTTTAATTTGAGGGTATTTACATCCAAATCAGGTGAACGGTGTAGGAATTACAACAGTTTGTATATGTGCCTCCCACTTTTTAAGGGACCAAAAGTAATGGGACAATTGTCTGCTCAGCTGTTCCATGGCCAGGTGTGTGTGTTATTCCCTCATTATCCCATTTACAAAGAGCTGATACAAGCTCCAGAGTTAATTTCAAGTGTGCTGTTTGCATTTAGAATCTCTTGCTGTCAACCCTCAATATGAGATCCAAAGAGCTGTCACTATCAGTGAAGCAAGCCATTATTAGGCTGAAAAAACAAAACAAACCCATCAGAGAGATAGCAAAAACATTAGGTGTGACCAAATCAACTGTTTGGAACATCCTTAAAAAGAAAGAATGCACCCAGGAGCTCAGCAACACCAAAAGACCTGGAAGACCACGGAAAACAACTGTGGTGGATGACCGAATAATTATTTCCTTGGTGAAGAAAACACCCTTCACAACAGTTGGCCAGATCAAGAACACTCCCCAGGAGGAAGGTGCATGTGTGTCAAAGTCAACAATCAAGAGAAGACTTCACCAGAGTGAATACAGAGGGTTCACCACAAGATGTAAACCATTGGTGAGCCTCAAAAACAGGAAGGCCAGATTAGAGTTTGCCAAACAACATTTAAAAAAGCCTTTACAGTTCTGGAACAACATCCTATGGACAGATGAGACCAAGATCAACTTATACCAGAGTGATGGGAAGAGAAGAGTATGGAGAAGGAAAGGAACTGCTCATGATCCAAAGCATACCACCTCATCAGTGAAGCATGGTGGTGGTAGTGTCATGGCGTGGGCATGTATGGCTGCCAATGGAACTGGTTCTCTATTATTTATTGATGATGTGACTGCTGACAAAAGCAGCAGGATGAATTCTGAAGTGTTTCGGGCAATATTTTCTGCTCATATTCAGCCAAATGCTTCAGAACTCATTGGACGGTGCTTCACAGTGCCGATGGACAATGACCCGAAGCATACTGCAAAAGCAACCAAAGAGTTTTTTAAGGGAAAGAACTGGAATGTTATGCAATGGCCAAGTCAATCACCTGACCTGAATCCGATTGAGCATGAAGACAAAACTGAAGGGAAAATGCCCCAAGAACAAGCAGGAACTGAAGACAGTTGCAGTAGAGGCCTGGCAGAGCATCACCAGGGATGAAACACAGCGTCTAGTGATGTCTATGCGTTCCAGACTTCAGGCTGTAATTGACTGCAAAGGATTTGCAACCAAGTATTAAAAAGGGAAAGTTTGATTTATGACTGTTAATCTGTCCCATTACTTTTGGTCCCTTAAAAAGTGGGAGACACATATACAAACTGTTGTAATTCCTACACCGTTCACCTGATTTGGATGTAAATACCCTCAAATTAAAGCTGAAAGTCTGCAGTTAAAGCACATCTTGTTCGTTTAATTTTACATCCATTGTGGTGGTGTATAGAGCCAAAAAGATTAGAATTGTGTCGATGTCCCAATATTTATGGACCTGACTGTATATATATATATATATATATATATATACTAGTAAATTGCCCATCAATATCAATATCATTTTTATTTTTCTCTCCCTTCCCCCTCCCTTCCCTGTGTCTCTCCCCCTTCCCTCCCGTGTCCCCCCTCCCCTCTGTATCTTCCCCCCTTCCCTCTCCTGTGTCTCTCCCACCTTCCCTCCCCTGTGTCTCTTTCTTCCTTTCCCCTACCATGTGTCTCTTTCTCCCTCCCCCTTCATGTGTCTCTTTCTCCCTCTACCCTGTGTCTCTTCCCCCCTTCTCTCTCCCTGTGCCTTCCTACCCCCTCCCTCTTTCCTGTGTCTTCCTCCCCCTCTCCCCTGTGTCTTCCTTCCCCCTCCTCTGCAGCTTGCGGCTGTCGCGGAGAGCTGCGCATGCGCAGCTCTGCCATGCACTGCATGCACACCATGTGCGTGCGTTGCCGCAAGCTGCGCATGTGCACACACTATGTGCATGCACTTGCAGCGTCCGTACAGAGCTGTGCATGCGCGCAGATCTGTACGGACTTAGGGCCTCATTCTATTATCGGCCGTAAATCGGCCGTAAGGCTGCGATTCCTTGCGGGGGTTCAGTTAACTCGCGATTCTATTATACGGCCCCGCAAGGATCTCCTTTTACGGCCGGCCGCATATCTTGGAACCGGCCGTAATCTCAGAAATATAAAAACTCAAATATAAATTCAAGCCTGCACTGTACAGCTCTGTAAATGCTAGGGATCATATTGGGGGACATGAGGATTAAAAGAAACCCACTCTCAAGCTTGCACATCTGCCCAAACCCGAGTTCAAATTAACTGTTTATTTTCCGGCTGCGGCGTGGGCGTGTCTGAGGTGCTCCAAGTACTCTGGACTTTTTACATGGATATTTTACGGATATTAAAAATAAAATATTTTACGGATTTGAGTACAGGATAATTATGTGCTATTTTTTCTAACACCTAAAATCCCTTTATAGTCTTCTCAAAGTGCAGGATGGCTTTATTTGAGCTATTTTATGTGCTTAATTGGTGCTAGCGAGACCTCTTTCCTGCAAGTAAGCTGCGGCTCGTTTTTAGCCTTGCAGAGAGGTTTCCCGGAGCAATTGAATTGCAAATCTCTTGCGGCCGTTTTAGATCAAAGGCTTTCCTCCGGCGCGAGCGGCCGCAAGAGATAGCAAGGCACCGGCCGCAAGCCTGCCGGAATCCCCAGCCGTAAGGGAATAGAATGGCAGAATAGCTTGCGGCCGGTCCTTGCGGCCCCGCAACGGCTGCGGCCGCTAATAGAATGAGGCCCTTAGGAAGTAGTGGTAAGTGTGTACGCTCCCATGGAGCATTACACACTTAACAGAATTATTATAGTTGATATATATATATATAGTTACATAGTTACATAGGGCCTCATTCTATTACCGGCCGCAGCCGCTGTGGGGCCGCAAGGACCGTCCGCAAGCTTTACGGCTATTCTATTCCCCTCCGGCCGGGGACTCCGGCAGTCTTGCGGCCGGCGCCTTGCTATCTCTTGCGGCCGATCGCGCCGGAGGAAAGCCTTTGATCTAAAACGGCCGCAAGGAAATCGGCCGTAAGAAAAGCCTGGTTGCGATTCTATTGCACCGGGAACCCTGTCTGCAAAGCTAAAAACGAGCCGCAGCTTACTTGCAGCAAACAGGTCCCGCTAGCACCAATTAAGCACATAAAATAGCTCAAATAAAGCCATCCTGCACTTTGAGAAGACTATAAAGTGATATTCGGTGTTAGAAAAAATAGCACATAATTACCCTATACTCAAATCCGTCAAATATTTTATTTTTAATATACGTAAAATATCCATGTAAAAAGCCCAGAGTGCTTGGAGCACCTCAGACACACCCACGCCGCAGCCGGAAAATAAACAGTTAATTCGAACTCGGGTTTGGGCTGATGTGCAAGCTTGAGAGTGGGTTACTTTTAATCCTCATGTCCCCCAATATGATCCCTAGCATTTACAGAGCTGTACAGTGCAGGCTTGAATTTATTTTTGCGTTTTTAGATTTCTGAGCTTACGGCCGGTTCCAAGATATGCGGCCGGCCGTAAGAGGAGATCCTTGCGGATAGAATCGTGAGTTAACTGAACCCCCGCAAGGAATCGCAGCCTTACGTCCGATTTACGGCCGGTAATAGAATGAGGGCCATAGTAATTAAGGATGAAAAAAGACTTTAAGTCCATCAAGTTCAACCTTTTAAGATCACCTCTGATCTGCAATATGCGGATTAGTTGTTAATTAATTAGTTGATAATTAATTGATCCAGAGGAAGGCAAACAGAGAAAAAAACTAAGTGAATTCTTTCCTGACCCCAGATACTGGTGATTGGATTCCTCCCTGGATCAATACTCTCTCTCTCTCTCTGTATTTATCCAGGATAACTCTGAATGCCCTTTTTAATTAGAAATAAATCCAATCCCCTTTGGTAGAGGATTCCACAGATTAACCACCCTTACTATGAAGAACCCTTTTCTTTCTTTAATGTGGAATCTTTTTACTTCTAACCTCAAAGGATGTCCTCTTGTCAGTTGAAAACCTCTTGGCACAGAAAGCTCACTTGACAAATCTTTATACTGACCCTGGATGCATTTATATAATGTAATCATATCTCCTCTTAGATGCCTTTTTTCTAGAGAAAATTAGCTTAATTTGGTTAGTCTTAATTCATAACTTAGCCCCTCCATTCCCCTTATTAGTTTTATAGGCTTTCTCTGAACCTTTTCCAGCTCTAAAATGTCCTTTTTATGAAGTAGTGCACAAAATTGTACTCCATATACCAAATGACGACGTACTAGTGATTTGTATAGTGGTATAATTATATTTGCTTCCCTGGCTTCTATACCCTTCTTAATACATGCTAATATTTTATTTGCCTTTGCAGCTGCTGCTTGGCTTTGAGCACTGTTACCTAGGTGGTTGTTCACAAGCACTCCCAAATCCCTTTCAATATCTGATACCCCTATATTTGCTCCATTAAGATTATAAATTGCATGGCTATTTTTCCTTCCCAGATGCATAACTTTACATTTATTTGTATTAAATCTCATCTGCCATTTAGATGCCCAATCCTCTATTTTATGTAAAACCCTTTTGGAGGGAAAGTACATCTTTATCTGATTTAATTACCTTGCACAACTTTGTGTCATCAGCAAAAATGGAGACACTACTTTCCAGTCCCACCTCTAAGTAATTTATAAATATGTTAAAAAGAAGAGGATCTAATTCTGAACCTTGGTGAACCCCACTTAACACATTAGTCCAATCGAAGTATGTTCCATTTACCACAACCCTTTGCTTTCTGTCCTTTAGCCAGCTCTCTATCCATGAGCAGATATTTATTGCAATTCCTGTATCCCTTAGTTTGCACAATAGTCTCCCATGTGGCACTGTGTCAAAAGCTTTAGAAAAATACAAAAAGACTACATCCACTGAGTTGCCTTGATCCAGGTTCCTACTAACCTCCTCATAGAAACTAATTAGATTTGTTTGACATGACCTATCCCTCATAAAAAAAATCCACGCTGACTCCTACTTATAATCCTGTTTAAATAGTCATATTCTTGTATATTATACCTTATTTACCCTTCTAAAAGCTTTCCCACTACAGAAGTGAGGTTCACTGTCTATAATTTCCCGGATTTGCTCTTGTTCCCTTCTGACATATAGATATCATCTCTGCTTTTCTCCAGTCATCTGGTAGAGACCCTGTGTTGGGTGAATCTTGAAACAATAAATATAATGGTTTGGCTATTACAGAACCCAGTTCCCTCAGTACCCTTGGATGTATTCCATCAGGACCTGTGGCTTTATTAACATTTATTTTTTCCAACCGCTTTTGGATTTCTTCCTGCGTTAATCAATTATTTAGTAATGGTAGTGTAGCCCAATTATGCTACCTGGTACCTCCCTTATGCTGGTACCTACCTTGTGTATACAGAAGAAAATAACCTATTTAGCTCATCTGCTTTTTCCTGATCACTAATTGTCAGACAGCCTGTTTCACATCGTAATGCTCCTATAGCTTCTTTCCTGGTCTTCTTCCCATGAATATATTTAAAAAATAATTTAGTGGTAGACTTTTGCAACTAATTTTTCATTTTCTATTTTAGCCAGTCTAATAGCCCTTTTGCAAGCCTTGTTGATTTCAATGTACTCACATAAAGCAGTCTCTGTCCCCTCTTTAAATGCCTGTTTTTCTACTCTGTAACTTGATCTTTAAATCATTGTTAAGCCACAGATTATTGTAGATCAGAGGAGATCAAAAACTTGATAGACTGAAAGTCTTTTTTCAACCTTAAATACTATGGCCCTCATTCTATTACCGGCCGTAAATCGACCGTAAGGCTGCGATTCCTTGCGGGGGTTCAGTTAACTCGCGATTCTATTATACGGCCCCGCAAGGATCTCCTCTTACGGCCGGCCGCATATCTTGGAACCGGCCGTAAGCTCAGAAATCTAAAAACGCAAAAATAAATTCAAGCCTGCACTGTACAGCTCTGTAAATGCTAGGGATCATATTGGGGGACATGAGGATTAAAAGTAACCCACTCTCAAGCTTGCTCATCAGCCCAAACCCGAGTTCGAATTAACTGTTTATTTTCCGGCTGCGGCGTGGGTGTGTCTGAGGTGCTCCAAGCACTCTGGGCTTTTTACATGAATATTTTACGTATATTAAAAATAAAATGTTTGACGGATTTGAGTATAGGGTAATTATGTGCTATTTTTTCTAACACCGAATATCACTTTATAGTCTTCTCAAAGTGCAGGATGGCTTTATTTGAGCTATTTTATGTGCTTAATTGGTGCTAGCGGGACCTGTTTGCTGCAAGTAAGCTGCGGCTCGTTTTTAGCTTTGCAGACAGGGTTCCCGGTGCAATAGAATCGCAACCAGGCTTTTCTTATGGCCGATTTCCTTGCGGCCGTTTTAGATCAAAGGCTTTCCTCCGGCGCGATCGGCCGCAAGAGATAGCAAGGCGCCGGCCGCAAGACTGCCGGAGTCCCCGGCCGGAGGGGAATAGAATAGCCGTAAAGCTTGCGGCCGGTCCTTGCGGCCCCGCAGCAGCTGCGGCCGGTAATAGAATGAGGCCCTATGTAACTATGTAACTATGTAACATTGGATGTGATTCACTCCTTTTACTTTTATTCGCAGATGGTATATGGTGATAAGTAAGTATATTTAATAAGAATTTAAATGTTGTCCATTTATGTTCAATATTTTTACCTGCCAGTTTTCTGTCCCAGTCTATACTTTGTATTGCGGCCCTTAGAAAGTTAAAATCTGCCCTTTACATTTTTTTTTTAATTCAATCTCAAATGAGACTATATTGTGATCACTGTTTCCCAAAGGTTGCCCTATTTCAACATTTGATACCATATCGTAGGTTCTTGTATAACCTGAGCCAGATAATGATCGCCTTAGCTGGCCTGCTGGTCTTATTTATCCAGTTTATTTCAGGGTGATTAATGTCTCCCATTATAAGAACTTGCACATGCTTAGGTGCATTTCCAATCTGTAACAATAATTGTATTTCCTCACTTTCAGCTATATTTAGGGGTTTATAGCATACTACAACTAATATGCATTTGGAATTTGCTGCTCCGCCATTTAACTCCACCCACAAACATTCAATCTTACTGCAAGTTCCAGCATAAATATCTTCTCTGAATATAGGCTTAAATTCAGGCTTAAGATACAGACAAATCCCTCCACCTATTTTACCATTGCCCCTGTAGTTCTGAAGTGCCTGCCACTGTGCTTGAGTTACTTAGTAATACCTCCCTATTGACTGTACTAACCCACCCCCCATCTCCTCCCCATGAGTAGTTAATTCACCCCATATCCCCATATAGCCATGCATTAACCTCCCTAAGCTCCTTCTGTCTCCCTGGGCTAGCATGTGGCACAGGCAGTATCTCAGAAAATACTACCTTGGATGTCCTTGCTTTAAGCTTATTCCCTAGTTCTCTAAAATCATTCTTTAGGATGCTCCATCTTCCACTAACTTTGTCATTGGTACCAATGTGTACCAAGTTCATTAAAAGCCCCTCCCAATAATTTATCCACCTGATCCACAACATGCCGAACCCGAGCATCCGGGAGACAGCAAACTGTTTGAATGCTGGGATCTGGGTGACAAATCACGCTATCTACCTTGCTAATAATAGACTCCCCTACCACCAAAACCTGTCTGTTGCTCTACATATGCTGCCCTCCCACTCCTCCAGTAGAATTGTTCTCCTGGCTGTTAGAGGGAACAGCTCTATCTGGCATTGCTATTCCTGAATGGACTTCCCAAACAGTTTAACTCAATCTGGCAAATGTGTTGGTGTTTGTCAACTCAGAACTAGCCTGCCTCTTCCTTCTGTTCCCCCTGCTTTCTCTTCTAACTGTAACCCAGCTACCTCCCTAGACATTCTCACTAACCCCAGCTCCATGCTCCATGCTAGGCCCAGCTAAACTGTGCTCAGTGAGCAACTCCCTTTCCAGTGGAATTTAAGTAAGTGCTGCAATTCTCCTCTCCAGTTCTCCAATTTGAGCTTCCAGGGAGGCAACATGCTCACACATGTCACAGAGGTATGGATCCTGGATCATCTGTTCCAGTAGTCCATACATATGGATGTACACTGAGTGAGGTTGCCACCAGACTGACTCATAATTAAATTTTGGTGGAAAAAATAAACAATAAGAAAAAATAATATATTTGTATAAAGTTTAATATAAAAAAAGAAAAAAATATATATTTGTTCCCCTTTTTGCACTATAAGTCTGCCCCCCTTTTTCTTTGAACTCCATTATTTTATTTAAACTCCTACTGCACTTATACTAGAAGTGCTCGCAAACTCACAGGTTCACCCCTTCTCCTGTTTATGTAGCATATGCATAGTATAAAATATACAGAAAAGCACTGATTTATGATATCTTTCCAAAGTATGGGATCAAATGTCATAATAATTATTTTTGCACCTAAATTAGTGGAATTTTAAAGGAGAAACTGTTACTTTTTATTTTTATTAATATATAGATTTGATTATCAAGCACTTTAATGGGTTTTTGTATATTGTGTAATTGATTACATTTGTTATAAAGTTGTATCCTGATTTGTCCAGGTTGGGACTTTGCCAGTACCAATGATTTAATTTATAATGCTGTAAGCAAGATGATTGAATAATTGAATTATATATACAGAACTTTGAGTATAGTTCCTGTTAAGGGACCACTGTAATCCAAGAAAAAAAGTTGGACATTTGTCAATTATTTAACAAATTTTCAACAGCTGTGTAAGCCAGGGACATAAAATATTTTTGGGGAAAGTCTGTTTATGAGTTTAGTAATCCATGTTGTGTTTGATACATAATTTCCTCAGAGCTTTAGCATGAGGGCATGGGTGGGGAAAGGGGTAAGGAAAAAAGCAAAAAAGAGCCTTTTTTATATACCTGAATAAGAGACCGATTCAATTAAGCAATTGTAACTTAATACTACAAATGGGTTACGGGTTACGGCCTTGATAACCTTGCGGTTGTTAAAACCGGAACTTACAGCCCATTGAAGCCTTTGATCTTTCACGTCCACAAGAGTTATGAGAGCTTACATTGCAAATCGATATTCAAGTGCTACAATTCCCCAAGCCGGCAAATGTTTTCACACCCATAAATAGCAAATGTAGGAGAAAAATCCTACGAGTGCCAGATAGGACTCGCAGGAGATAGGACTCGTAAGACATTGCAGAATTAATTGCAGTCTCAAGCTCGCAAATCGGCAATACATTTTTTTAAATGTTATGTTTCATTTCAGGGTTATATCGATCTTGGGAATCAATGAGTTAATACATATCAGGCCATCCCCATGGACTAGAACAGTATTAGTATTCATTTTTATTATTTAGTTTTTTTTTGCGGTATTGCGAGTCGCAATCGCATATCGGACCCCCTGAATGCTAATTGATTGACATGTAACCTCCATGTTTTACTGACCTAATGATCACAGTCTAATTTTCTATTGGCTGTTTCTAAATGGGTAGTTACAACCTTGTTTAACTGATCATGTCCTCGCCCTGAAATGCTACATACGAGTGGTTTACGGTTTTGGCTTTCAGACCCTAACTTGCGGGCTTGTTCATTTGAATAGTACCAGAATTGTAGCAGAGTTCAAGCCCGCAGACATACAGCCTGTATACCGTGAGATGCGGGCTTCGGATTGAATCGGGCTCTTAGATTGAAATTTACACCACATCCTATCCCCCTCATTGGCCCAACAGCAGGAAGTAGCATCAATAGATACAACCACAACTCTCCAGAACTATAACTATTATCACACACAATTGACACCTTTGTATCATGGATTCATCCAGGACCAAGTAGAGAGATCAAAACAACTTTGTTTTTATAATTAAAAACTAATCTTATTACCTTTTTTCTGCTGAATTATGCTCTTAACCAGCCTCTTAGTTTTCAAATATATGTATTTTTCTAGAAAGTAAATCTTCAACTTACACTTGTGCAGCTAATAACAGTGAAGAGAAGCAGCTCTGCTAGTTCCTGTTTACAATAGGAAATAATAATAAAGAACATTATGTTCTTTATGAAGAAAGACTAACCAAATGAAGATTATTCTTTCTAGAAAAAAGGTGTCTAAGAGGAGATTTGATTACCTTATACAAATACATCCAGGGTCAGTATAAAGATTTGTCAAGTGAGCTTTTTGTTCCAAGAGATTTGCAACTGACAGGAGGACATCCTTTGAGGTTAGAAGTAAAAAGATTCCACCTTAATGAAAGAAAAGGATTCTTCACGGTGGTTAATCTGTGGAATTCTCTACCAAAGGAGGTGGTGACAGCGGATTAGATAGATAACTTTTAAAGGGGACTGGATTTATTTCTAATCAAAAAGGGCATTCAGATTAATCCTGGATAATTAGAGAGGGAGTATTGATCCAGGGAGGAATCCGATCACCAGTATCTGGGGTCAGGAAGGAATTAATTTTTTCCCCCTTTGAGACGATTAGCTAAGTTTCACTTGTGTTTTTTCTGTTTGCCTTCCTCAGATCAGAAAAGATCTTAAA
The DNA here is from genome assembly GCA_027410445.1 of Discoglossus pictus. Taxonomy (NCBI): domain Eukaryota; kingdom Metazoa; phylum Chordata; class Amphibia; order Anura; family Alytidae; genus Discoglossus; species Discoglossus pictus. The sequence continues at coordinate 55,177,775 of CM050172.1, read as the reverse complement.
AGGTGATGGACTAAAAGTATTTTTTATTTTTATAGGGTGGGTTCCTCCGCCACAAGAGATGTCTAAACAAGAAAAAAGGAAGTGTTATTGTCAGTGATTTCCATGCATTGATCAAACACTAACACATGCTTAATCAATGTATTCACTCATTGGGTTAATTATCTCATTATTCACAATAATAATTAATTGATTATTAAATTGATACTTTATTATTTAACTGGTTGATGTTCCCTAGTTTTAATATTAAAATAAACCTAAGGGTTTATTTACATTATTAAACATCATTGTTAATGAGTCCTCAAAGTGCCAGATAATTCAGCACAATTTGGACCACATCACAATAAAGATCTCCTAAAAACAAGTGAAATACTTTATTATTTTTGAAATACCTGCATTTTTCCCAGAAGTGGTCAAACATACATTTAATTTTACCTGATTGTTTGTTGATGTTTAATTCACAGCCCCATCTCTGCCTCACAGCTCAGACCGAGTGTTGTTGCTCCTCTTAAGTCACTTCAACCAATCAGGTTGCAGGAGTGTGTTCCCATTGAAACTTTATAGGAAAGCCTTACAGGAAGTGTGTGCCCAGCACATCAGTGACATCATTGATAGAGGCTGGACTTCCTGACCTGCCTTGTATGTCAATAACTAGCAGCCTCCTTTATGAAACATTTTAGAAAAGTCTTCCTAGTACTTTATTTATGGCTCTGTTTTCCACTTGAGCCAGCGTGTATGTGTGCACTGACAATGCAAGATGCGGGATATTTCTGTTTTATTGGTGTTTTAATTCTTTATTGAGAAATACATATTTATGCATTTTCTTACCTTTCTGCTCATTAGTACAGGGATGTGATCTAGAGCACTTGCCGTGTTGTTTTCTCCCACACATAGAGCAAATACACACACAGCACAGGCTCACTTGCTGTCTTGTTTTCTGGCACAGAGCACATGCACACACAAACTCTGACACACACAGCACAGACTCACGTGTGTTGTTTTCTCACACAGAGCAGATGACTACACACACACTGGCATACACAGTAAAGGCTCACTTCCAGGCTTGTTTTCTCACAAAGAACACATGCACAGCACAGACTCACATGCAGTGTTGTCTTTTTACACACAGGGAACTATGTCTGTGCTCTGCTTGTGGGAGGGTGAGAGGCTGCACTGCTGATTGGTCACAAGGGATGCTTGACAGGACACTGAGCAGTTGAGGTATTGAAACACGTGGGACCTAGGCAGAAATGAACGCCGAAGGCGCTCCTGCGAGCCACTGAAAAACGCAAGACTTAGGCAGTAATGTGAGTCGAGCAGTTCAGGCATCGAAGTACGGGGGACTTAGCCTCCAAGCAGTTAGGAAATGCGGGATTGCCTTAGGCTGCAAGCAGTTAAGGAACGCGGGACTTAGAGAAAAAAATAGCGAGGCGCGGGACTTCGAATAAAAAATTGTGAAATATGAAGTTAACGGTCGAACCACGCAAATCGAAAAACATGAAAAACACAAGAAATAAAAATAAAATTAAAAAATCTCACACACAGCACGGGGTGACAGCCAGGACATCTGGGAGTGAGGTTGCATGCAAATTTAAGCCGAATTTGCTGTGTTTCGGCAATCGAAAATCGGCTAAGCGAGGAAAAAAATGGCGTCCGGAAAAATTGAAAACGAGGCTACACAACCCCGAAACGCGTAAAACACCGCCAGGCACGTACAACTTTTACCCACGAACGTTCGAGGTACAAAATACACTGTTAGAAAGGATGGAAAATGCTCACGAGTCGCGTAACACATAGACAATCGCCGCCATTATACAACACTAACTTGCAACTAATAACATTACGAAAATGGCGCTTTACCTGACTAAACAAGCGGTTGGGCCTTGCGCCCGCAGCCTATTTATACTGCACACTTGGCACATTGCTGACACTTTATGCTCAGGGCAGCAACAGTCCAACTGTACATTGTAGGCTGCAGGAAAATCAAAAGAGATTGTTAGCTCTTCAGGATATTGATTGCTGGATATATTAATTAGAAATAGGTAAACTATATTCATTTATTAATTAATTAATTATTAATAAAAATATATATATAAAGAAAAATTAAAAACGCTAATGTGCGCCGAACGTGATCAGAGGAGCAAAAGTACGTGATGGCAGAGGCTAGCAATGAGCGCCAAAGGTGCTCATTGCGAGCCAGACGATGTGAGCCAAAGGCGCTCATCGCGAGTCTCGCAATGAGTGCCAAAGGTCTTCAGAGGAGCAAAAGCTTTTCATTGTGTGGCAAACAGCATTGCCATGGCTTCAAATTTTAGCGCCCCATCATTTTCGACGGGCAAGTCGCTAGTAAATAAATAAGACTGAAAGAAAAAAAACTAAGTTTTTAGATTGTAAACAGAATGCTCTGTCACATGCAAAAGAGTACTATATGTGGGGTAACTGCTCCTTTAAAAGCTCTGTTTTTATTCATTGAAACTAGTCCTGCAAATATCTGATCCTTGTAGCTCATATATGCAATGTTTTTGTAGTAGTACATGTACTAGCCAATTACAGGCTGTGTCTTGTTCTTGCATTCCTCTAGAAGATTATTTAAACAAATAATTTCTCAAATCAACTGACTTATTACCCATATTGGGATAAATTGGTCACATTAAAACTAAATTATTTTATTAGTCACGGGTAACAACGGCAAAATTAAAAACTATAAAAAAATCCCGGACTGGAACATACACAATTAAAAATTAGGCTAATTTTAAGAGATTGATTACCACATGATGTTACTCTATATCTCTTAATAGAGGGGTACTTTTTTCTCTCTCCCACAGCAGTTTTTGTGTGTTGCTTTTTATACACAGCTAGCCAGCTTTTTAAATTGTTGTCTCCATTTTCCCTGTATTTTTGTATCATATAGACTACTATGCTCTTAAATTGTTCTATTCTCAAACTTTAAATGCCACAACTTTGACTACATGAGGTTTCAAAACTCCCCATGATTAAGACGACTAGCCCACATTGAATTTTATTAGAAGGGGCTTTCCAGCCACAATGTATTAAAATCTCTCTTTCCAAGCAATGTAAATCTATTACAAAATAGGGTCACTCTCTATATATACCACGTGTCTATTATTGACCAGGGATATCACTTGGTTTTAGACTGCCTCAAAATGATCCTCCTTCCTTTTATAATATACAAGATGTGCACACTTGCTTTAAAGTGGTGATCTAACTAGAGCGTTTGTCTGCTCTGCTGCAATAGGAACATCTGCCTCTTGCAGGTCTGTTTAGTGGGAGTCACTCTTCAGTTGAGCAGGCATTCAAACATTTGGATAAGGACAGGGAGGGTAGGCACACATACTACATACAGGTATTACATGTAGGTATTGCTGCACATGTCCGATTGACGTCATTCGGTTGCCGTGGTTACGGCAAGGTTTATAAAGGGTTCTGATGGCCTATGTAGTTTCATCCTTGTGAAAGACGTCTCATGACGTCGAAACGCGTCAGCTGTTGATGACATAGCTCGTCCTCAGATTGGGGACACGCTGGCATCAGTAGTATTGAGTGTGTTTGTATGTAGTATGTGTGCCTACCCTCCCTTGTCCCTAGGGGTCTAGGAGTACATCTAAATCCTGCAATTAATTTAACTGATGAAGCATTTGTCAATAAATGGAAAGAGATCCTTTTGAAATGTTCCTTTGAACTGATTACTCTAATTATTGAAACCGATAAACAAAATTTAGAATCATTAAAACCTAAGATTATATTATGTCAGCAAGATTTCAATAAACAAAATGAATCTACAGAGTATGAAACATTATGTAAAAAACTGAAAATATTGATAGATTCAAAAGAGACATAAAGGATCGGAAACCAAAAAAATTCCTAAGGGATAAAACTGATTTCCAAACAAATAGAATCTTCAAGAAATTCCCTACAGCAAGACCTCTACAAAGAAATTCTGATATAAACTCTTTAGATTATGATAATTCTGACATAGACAAATTATCAACTTGAAATAATAGAGGTAGACTGCCTAGTATACCCTATAGAAGAGAGGTATATAACACAAGGACATTTTCACAAATCAGAATGCCAAATAATTACAATAGTGAAGGTTTTTTTAGAAGAAGGCCAATAGAAGAGGGACAAAAGGAACCAGAACTAATAATTGGAAAGGATAAACTTGTATGACAAAGATCAAAGTTTTAAAATAGTGAATCGCTCTGATTTCACTATTAATAAAGATCATAAATCAGTGTTACAAAAAGGATTAATGTTTGTTCCAACATCAAGATCCGATAAGTTTACACATATTAAGGATATTAATCTCTTTGCCCGTAAATTGGCCTTACAAAAGTTCTTTAAAAATAAACAAGAAAACAAGAAAAAGATATATGAAGTTGGGAATAAGTAACGAAGATATTGAAACCTTTAAACTATTTATGTCTCTATTGGAAGAAAATATGTCCACTTAGTTGGAAAATACAGAGATAAAGAAAAAAACTTGGAAAAATAAAAGTTGTTTTACCCCGGTTTTGAAAGATTATGCAAACATTTGGGTGTTTCTGCAACAGGCAACGAATGACATAGAAAGTCTTGACTATACAAAGTTGGAAAGAAGGTTTAATTTCACAAAAAAATAATATCAAGCAATTGATGAACTTAAATCATGCAAAGATATTCAAATTAAACAAGCAGACAAAGGTGGAAACCTTGTTATACTGAGCAATGAGGAATATAAAAAGATGTACAATAAAATATTGGATGACAAATCAATCTACGAAATAGTAACAAAAAATCCCACATTTGAATATAGACTAATATTATTATTATTATTATTATCGTTTATTTGTAACGCGCCAACATATTCCGTAGCGCTATACATAAGTTAAGTTACAGGCAATGACAAGTTAAAGATTCATACATTGCAAAGAGTGGATGGCCCTGTCTTTGAGCTTGGAATCCAGTGTCCATAGCGCTTTCCCTAAAGCACTGCGCAGGATTGAAACTCGCAGACTTACAATCTAAAGGATATATTGAAATCTATATTAGAGAATGCAAATAAAGATAAGATTATTGATGAACAGACATATTTATGCCTCTTGCCAAAATATCCTTGCATTTCCACGTTATATATGCCTTGCCAAAGGTACATAAGAAAATTACACCTATTCCAGGGAGACCTATAGTATCAGGAACGGGGAACCTCTCATCTAATGCCAGCATTTTTGTTGATTTTCATCTACATGATCTACTACAAAATCTACCCTCTTATGTAGAGACACTAATGATATACTGAAACAACTAGAGAATCTAACAGTACCTAAGGACTTGTGGCTAGCATCAATAGATGTTGCAGCCCTCTATAGCAGCATACCACACAACTTTGGCATAGAGGCAGTAAAACACTTCTTAAGTGCTAAGAGCAACAATCTTAGAAAATGTAATAACTTTGTTGTTCTACTCCTAGAATATGTACTTAAACACAATTTTTTCTTATTCAATGGAAAATGGTTTCATCCAAAATACGGGACAGGTATGGGGACTCCTTGTGCCCCCAGTTATGCCAACCTCCTATTAGGATGGTGGGAAGAGAAACTCTTTTCTGAACAATCGTTTGAGCACCTTATTGAACATGCCATAATTTGGCGCCGCTACATAGATGACATCTTAGGGGTGTGGAATGGTACTAGAATAGAGTTTGAGACACTTATGCAACTGCTGAATAACAATGAAACAGGTCTCAGATTCACATATGAAATACACTCAACACAAATCACCTTTTTGGATCTGCTTATCAAAAAAGATAACCAGGGGGAAATTTCATCTACCACCTTCAGAAAAGATATAGCTACTAACACGCTGCTTATGTGGGACAGCCAACATTTTTAACCCCTAAAGAAGGGTATTCCGAAGGGGCAATATCTTAGGATAAGAAGAAACTGCAGCTCATTTCTTGAATTCAAAATTGAAGCGGATAAACTAAAGCAGAGATTCAGTGAAAGGGGTTATTCCAACAAATGCCTTAAAAAGCATATCAATATGCCCTAAGCTGTAATAGAACAGAGTTATTAAACAAACCATCCATGAAAAGATCACAGTCATCACAGGGTATAACGAGCACACAACCCAGATGTATCATGACATTTGGGTATGAATCCTCTGCAGTTTAAAATATTTTGTCAAAATATTGGCACTTATTAAAAAGTGACGAGGATCTAGAGGAGGTCCTACCACCACAAGTGTCAATTACATACCGCAGAGGTAAAAATTTGAAAGATATGTTGGTACACAGTTTTTTCAAAGAAAATAGACCTACAAATACTTGGTTGAATCCACCAACAGGGTGATTTAGACGTGGGAAGTGAAAATTTTGCAAATACATAAAACCCACAAAGATCTATGAACATCCACATAATGGAGAAAAATTTGTACTTAAAGATTTCTCAAATTGTTGTTCTATAAGTGTTATATATGTGGCCACATGCGTTTGTAACAAAATCTATGTAGGAAAAAAGCTACGTAGACGCATTGGAGAACACATTTATTCCATCAAGAAAGATCTTGACACGCCAATAGCACGCCACGTAAAACACTACCATGGAAGTAGGAGTGAGGTTCTAACTTTCACAGTGCTTGAAAGAGTTAATCTAGGTCCTAGACAAGGAGACTTAGGTAAAAAACTCCTACAACACGAAGCCCGATGGATTTATAAGCTACAAGCTTAAACCCCTAAGGGATTGAATGAGGGGTTTACTTTTTTGTCCCTCATTTTATTATAAATTCTTACCGATAAAAAGGAAAAAATCATCGTCAAGATATTTAATAAGTTACCAGCATATTTCTTTAAAAAGATAGTGTATTTATATATATATATATATATATATATATATATATATATATATATATATATATATATATAATCATCAGTTACAGCTTAGTTAATTTTGAGAAAGGAAACAAATCTTCACTTTTTTCTTGTTCTTTATGAGGAATATTCTTTCACATTTGTCACATTAATTATAAATTTTTATAGAATGAATAAGAGGTTAGCCATAATAAGGCTAATTAATTTATATATCTAGAGTTATACATTTACCCTCGGTCTAGATGAATGGTTCACTCTTGCACTCATATAGTGTACTCAGATCACAATTTCATTGGTTGTATATTGAATATTAATTACTTTCCCTTTTTTAACACCCAGTAGAGATATTTTATCTCAAGGGAAAATAAATAGCACTGAGTGACCTTTTTAGGCCTCTAAGACCACTTGGATTTAAACCTATAAATTACAGGTAGTACTGAAATTAGACTTTATTAAATATATGTTTTCTATTTGCACATTTCACCAAAATAATAGGATATAGAATTGGAAGACATATCCTACTCTTATTTAGTTATAGTTCACATATTTTAAGTTCCTCTGATTAAGATATAGATTGCAAAGTGAGCTTTTCTTTTCCTTTTATTCTTTACCAATTTTTATACCCATTGGGACCTGTCTCACAGTTAGTGGGAATTTCCCATATATTGGTGACAAACAACATATATAATATAATAATAATTCTCGAATATAATGAATTAGATACAGATATGTTAACCCATTCAGCGAGACATATTATAAGGCAAGATTTAATATACACTAGCTGATATACAATATTTTTGTATGATTCTTTTTTAAGACTTCGAATATTTTAGTTTGTAGATATATTGTCATCGAGAAGTCTACCAAAAGCACTGCAGTGTACTGTTGCAAGTTTCCTTGTCCCCTTTCTTTGGTACCATTTAGGCTATATTTAGGAGTAAAAGATATCTATATATATGGGGCCTCATTCTATTAGCGGCCGTAAATCGGCCGTAAGGCTGCGATTCCTTGCGGGGGTTCAGTTAACTCGCGATTCTATTATACGGCCCCGCAAGGATCTCCTTTTACGGCCGGCCGCATATCTTGGAACCGGCCGTAAGCTGTGAAATATAAAAACTCAAAAATAAATTCAAGCCTGCACTGTACAGCTCTGTAAATGCTAGGGATCATATTGGGGGACATGAGGATTAAAAGGAACCCACTCTCAAGCTTGCAGCCCAAACCCGAGTTCAAATTAACTGTTTATTTTCCGGCTGCGGCGTGGGCATGTCTGAGGTGCTCCAAGCACTCTGGACTTTTTACATGGATATTTTACGGATATTAAAAATAAAATATTTTACGGATTTGAGTATAGGATAATTATGTGCTATTTTTTCTAACACCTAAAAATCCCTTTATAGTCTTCTCAAAGTGCAGGATGGCTTTATTTGAGCTATTTTATGTGCTTAATTGGTGCTAGCGGGACCTCTTTCCTGCAAGTAAGCAGCGGCTCGTTTTTAGCCTTGCAGAGAGGTTTCCCGGAGCAATTGAATTGCAAATAGGAATTTCTTACGGCCGAAACTCTTGCGGCCGTTTTAGATCAAAGGCTTTCCTCTGGCGCGAGCGGCCGCAAGAGATAGCAAGGCACCGGCCGCAAGCCTGCCGGAGCCTCCGGCTGTAAGGGAATAGAATAGCCGAATAGCTTGCGGCCGGTCCTTGCGGCCCCGCAACGGCTGCGGCCGCTAATAGAATGAGGCCCATGGTATCTATTTAAATATACTTGCTTAATAGGCTGATACCTTATAATATTTAGTATTTCAATTGTATTTAAAGCTGCAAGTATTAAAAAAACATCTTTGAGTTACAGATGGCGTTGTAGGTATTACTGCACATGTTCGATTGACGTCATTCGGTTGCCTTGGTTACGGCAAGGTTTATAAAAGGTTCTGACGGCCTATGTAGTTCCATCCTTGAGAAAGAAGTCTAATGACTTTGAAACGAGTCAGCTGTTGATGACATCGCTCGTCTTCACGTTGGGGACACGCTGAAGTCTGATTCCGCAGTAGTATTGAGTGTGTTTGTATGTAGTATGTGTGCCTACCCTCCCTGTCCTTATCCAAATGTTTGAATGCCGGCTCAACTGAAGAGTGACTCCCACTAAACAGACCTGCAAGAGGCAGACGTTCTTTTTGCAGCAGAGCAGACCAACGCTCTTGTTAGATCACCACTTTAATGCAAGTGTGCACATCTTGTATATTATAAAAGGAAGGAGGATCATTTTGGGGCAGTCTAAAACCAAGTGATATCCCTGGTCAATAATAGACATGTGGTATATATAGAGAGTAACTCTATTTTGGAATAGATTTACATTGCTTGGAAAGAGAGATTTTATAACATCGTGGCTGGATAGCCCCTTCTAATAAAATTAAATTTGGGAAAGTCTTCTTAATCATGGGGAGTTTTGAAACCTCATGTAGTCAAAGTTGGGGCATTTAAAGTTTGTGAATAGAACAATTTAAGAGCATAGTAGTCTATATGATACAAAAATACAGGGAAAATGGAGACAACAATTTAAAAAGCTGGATAGCTGTGTATAAAAAGCAACACACAAAAACTGCTGTGGGAGAGAGAAAAAGTTACCCCTCTATTAAGATATATAGAGTAACATCATGTGGTAATCAATCTCTTAAAATTAGCCTATTCTTTAATAGTGTATGTTCCAATCCGGGATTTTTTATAGTTTTTATTTTTGCCGTAGTTACACGTGACTAATAAAATAATTTAGTTTTAATGTGACCAATTTATCCCAATATGTTATATACTTATTAAGTTGATTTGGGTAGTAAATACCTTGGGAAACTAGCATTCCTCAGTAACTGACTTTGACCTATTTACCACACATTACTCTTATAATTATCCATGTAAATCAATCATAGATCATGAAAAGAGGCAAAGACCTGAATAAATAAAAATAATACTTTTATTTCAATACATAAATACATACAAAGACGCATAAAATTATAAAATCACAGTACTGTCCTGAAGGTAATGTCCATAAAGAAGTAAATATCTGTATTTTATTATCTCACTCAATCATATTGTTTCAATAACACACTATCAGCTTAGAGAGAGTCTGCATAAGGAACTATACCCAAAATTCAATATATATAGTTAAATTATTTAATCACCCGGTTTACAGCCTTATAAATGAAATCATTGGTGCTGGCAATTATATTCCAATCTGCATATGAAGTTTAATATTACAAATAATTGTATAGTCCCAACCTGTGCAAATCAGAATACACCTTTACAACATATGTAATTAATTGTATACAAAATAACACATAATATACATAAAAACCCTATTAAAGTGCTTAATAATCAAATCTTCTATATATTAATAAAAATAAAGAGTGACACTTTCCCCCTCCAATTTGGATGATTCAATTAATGTTCAAAAATAATGATTATGACATTTGATCCCAAACTTTGGAAAGATATTATATCTAATTTACATCATAAATATACATTATACATAATATAATTATTAATTCTACATCTCTGTGCACTCTCTCTGTGTACATGCTCTCTGACTGTGCTCTCTCTCTCGCTCACAGTTACAGCTCACTTAAGTCACTTTATTATTGTATGCACTTCTAGCACAGGAGCCAGTATCACACGATCTTGTGGACCACACTTGTGCCACAACTTGTGCTTTCATTATTATTATTATACTAGCGACTTGCCCGTCAAAAAATGACGGTCATTAAAAGAAAGTGTTGCAATGCTGTTTGCCACACAATGTGAGTGTACTGTGTGCCTCAACTATATAGACCCCTCTAACACACTAATGAACGCACATAATAACAATATAAGTGCCATGAGGGTCATCCAGGACCCTCATGACCCAAAGTGTAAGCACTACACCATTTTAACCCAGTCACTTAGGGGGGTCTATCCAGACCCTCATAAGCCTCTATTTAACCCCATCAGTCCCATAAGGGTATATTATGACCATTATGGGCCTGTTACAACCCAACATTAACCACATAAGTGCCATGACGGTCCTCAAGGACCATCATGCCACTAAGTATAAACACTACACTGCAATATACCCCCCCAATAAAGCATTAAATATCAACTAAGCACCCTCTACACTAACCTATTAACACCTACACTACACTACCTACCTACCCCCTAATTACCCCCTCCCCACCACTGTAATTACAGAAATCAAAAAAACTAAAGTCATCAAAAATCTAAAATCTACATTACAAAAAATAAAAAAACCATAAAATCACCAAAAATAAATACTGTACATTACAGATAGAAAAAAAACCTAAGTCACAAAAAATAAAAAAGGAACATTACAGAAAATAAAAAAATACATTACAACCCCCCCTACAGAAAAAAAAATTACACACCTGAAAAGGAAATACCATATATACTCGAGTATAAGCCGAGTTTTTTAGCCCTTTTTTTAAGGCTAAAAAGGGCCCCCTCGGCTTATACTCGAGTCACTCCCCCCCGTATCTCTCTAACCCCCCTGTGTCTCTCTAGCCCCCTGTGTCTCTCTAACCCCCCCATGTCTCTCTACCCCCCTGTGTCTCTCTAACCTCCCCGTATCTCTTTGCCTCCCCCTCCTCATCCTCAACCCCCCTCCTCACTTTCTCCCCTCTAAATAACTCCACCTCACTTACCTGCTTCTTCTCCGGCCTCTGCTCCATCCGTCGTGACCCCGGCACGCATGTGACGTCACATGCGCGCCGGGGTCAAGACGGAAGGAGCAGAGGCCGGAGAAGAAGCAGGTAAGTGAGGGGAAATGTAGATGGGGATGTATTTAGGGAGGTTTAGAATGAGGAGGGGGGTTGAGGAGGGGGTTGAGGATGGGGGGTTGAGGTTGAGGGGGGATGAGGAGGGGGTTGATGAGGAGGAGGGAGGTTGAGGTTGAGGATGGGGGTTGAGGTTGAGGGGGGGTTGAGGAGGGGGTTGAGGATGAGGATGGGGGGGTTGAGGATGAGGATGGGGGATTGAGGGGGGAGGATGAGGATGTGGGGGTTGAGGAGTGAGGTTGAGGGGGGTTGATGAGGGGATTGAGGATGGGGGTTGAGGATGGGGGTTGAGGATAGGGGGTTGAGGATGGGGGGTTGATAAGGTTGAGGTTGAGGAGGGGGGTTGAGGTTGAGGGGGGGTGAGGAGGGTGTTGAGGATGGGGAGGAGTTGAGGATGAGAATGGGGGTTGAGGATGGGGGTTGAGGGGGGAGGATGAGGATGGGGGGGTTGAGGAGTGAGGTTGTGGAGGGGGTTGAGGATGGGGGGGTTGAGAAGGGAGGATGAGGAGGGAGGTTAAGGAGGGGGTTGAGGATAATGAGGGAGGTTGAGAATGAGGAGGGAGGTTGATGATGAGGAGGGAGGTTGAGGAGGGGGTTGAGGATGAGGAGGGAGGTTGATATTATGGAGGCGGGTTGAGGTTGAGGAGGGGGTTGAGGAGGGGTTTGAGGATGGGGGTTGAGGAGGGGGTTAAGGATGAGGGGGTTGAGGAGGGAGGTTGAGGAGGGAGGTTGAGGATGGGGGTTGAGGAGGGGGTTGAGGATGAGGGGGTTGAGGAGGGAGGTTGAGGATGAGGAGGGAGGTTGAGGATGAGGAGTGGGGTTGAGGAGGGAGGTTGAGAATGAGGAGTGGGGTTGAGGAGGGTGATAAGGGAGGGGGGGAGAAGACACCAGTTGAGAACCAATCAGAAAGGGATACACCCCAAAATCCCACACTGATTGGATAACGCACCTGTCAATCTTTATTTGAACCAATCCGAAGGCTTTATTGCCATCAGTGAATCACAATAGGATACACCCCCACGCGGTGATTAGCTGAAGACATCTGCTCCTTCCCATTGGTAGTAAACTGATTGACATTGACAATAGCCAATGAGAAGGCGCAAATGCCTTCACCAATCAGTACGTGGGGGTGTATTCCATTGTGATTGGCTATTGTCAGTGCAACCAATCAGAATGCACAGATGCCTCCAGCCAATCACCCTGTGGGGGTGTATTCCATTGTGATTGGCTGAAGGCATCTGCCCCTTGTGATTGGTTTAAATAAAGATTGACAGGCGCATTAGCCAATCAGAGTGGGATGTTAGGGTGTATGCCTTTCTGATTGGCTCACACATTGGCGCCTCCTGATTGGGTGAATTTGATAGACAGCGTTTTCAACCAATCAGAAGGCGCCATTTGCTATTTTCTTCTGGTCTCCGGGAGCCTCATTAGCGTCTGGGATGTCCGTGAGTGCGGATGTGAGTTCTTTTATTTTTCTTTTTTTTTTAGAGCACGGTTCCAGGATTGGGCAGTAGAGTAGGTGGCCGGAGACATCGCGGGGAGGTAAGTACAATGTAGATTATGTTTATTTAATTTTGTTTTTATGTTTATGTATGTGTATTAATGTTATGTTTTTTTAACAGGTGACGCGCCGGATAAGGGTAAAAGTAGAAGACATGCCGGAAAGGTGAGTATAATATTTAGAATGTTTAGAATGTTTATTTATTAACTGTTAATGTGTTGCTCTAATATTATTATTTTTTTTTCCCTAGGTGGCTGATCTGAATGGACATCTGCAAAGGTAAGTGGTCTTAATTATTTTATTTTAGCTTAGAATTAGATTATTTTATAAATATAGATAGCATTTATTGTATGTTAGCTAATGGTATGTCTTTTATATAGATAGCATAGCATGTATTGTATATTAGATTGTGGTATTTATTTAGATAGATTGGTGGATGTATATTAGATAGTGGTGTATTGTATTGTATTGTATTTAATTGTATTGTATTATATTGTATGTATTGTATTGTATGTATTATATGTATTTCCTTTTCAGGTGTGTCATTTTTTTTTCTGTAGTGGGGGGGGGGGGTTGTAATATGTTTTTTTATTTTCTGTAATGTTCCTTTTTTATTTTTTGTGACTTATTTTTTTATTTTCTGTAATGTAGACTGTTTTATATTGTGTCACTTAGTTTTTAATTTTATGTAATGTAGATTTTTTATTTTTTGTAATTAGAATGGTGGGGGGTTATTAGGGGTAGGTAGGTAATGTAGGTGTTAATAGGTTAGTGTAGAGGGTGTTTAGTTGATATTTACTGTTTTATTGGGGGTATAGTGCAGTGTAGTGTTTATACTTAGTGTCATGATGGTCCTTGAGGACTGTCATGGCACTTTTGTGGTTAATGTTGGGTTGTGACAGGCCCATAATGGTCTTAATATACCCTTATGGGACTGATGGGGTTAAATAGAGGCTTATAAAGGGTCTGTATGGACCCCCATGAGTGACAGGGTTAATTAGCGGTTTATGGGGGTCTGTATTGACCCCCATGAGTGAGGGGGTTAATTAAGGGCTTATGCGGGGCTGTATTGACCCTCCTGAGTGACGGGGTTAATTAAGGGTTTATGGGGGTCTGTATTGACCCCCATGAGTGAGGGGGTTAATTAAGTGCTTATGGGGGTCTGTATTGACCCCCATGAGTGGCAGGGTTAATTTGGGGTTCATGGGGGTCTGTATTGACCCCCATGAGTGAGGGGGTTAATTAAGTGCTTATGGGGGTCTGTATTGACCCCCATGAGTGACAGAGTTAATGAAGGGCTTATGGGGGTCTGTATTGACCCCCATGAGTGACAGGGTTAATGAAGGCCTTATGGAGGTCTATATTGACCCCCATGAGTGAGGGGGTTAATTAAGTGCTTATGGGGGTCTATATTGACCCCCATGAGTGAGGGTAGTTAATGAAGTGCTTATGGGGGCCTGTATTGACCCCCATGAGTGACAGGGTTAATGAAGGGCTTATGGGGGTCTGTATTGACCCTCATGAGTGACAGGGTTAATGAAGGCCTTATGGGGGTCTATATTGACCCCCATGGGTGACAGGGTTAATTAATGGTTGATGGGGCTCTGTATAGAGCCCCATGCGTGATAGTGTATATATTTATTTTTTTGGGTCCTTCAAGGACCCATAACGCTGGAATTTTGAATTTTCATTGCAGCGGGGGTCCCCGATCGCGTGTGATCGGGACCGCACTGCGATGGTTAATGTGGGGTTAATGCAGGTCTCCGAGCTTATCTCGGATCCCGTGGGGTTAGTGCGGGTTTCCGAGCTTATCTCGGATCCCTTCTTGGGTAAGTGGTACGTGGCTGGGCTTTGAACCTCGTTTTCGTTTTTTTCGGCGGCCATTTTTTCTCTCGCTTAGGGGATTTTCGTGTGTCTGAACTCAGGAATTTGGACTTAAATTGAGGTGTAACTTCACTTTCAGAGGTCTTGGATGCTTACTTGGGTCTTGCTATGGGTAAGCTTTTTATGTATTTTTTGTGAGTATTTGGTGTGTTTTGACTGTTTATAGGTGCGCGCAGTTCGGCCGTTATGATCGTATTTTTCTGAAGTGGTAATCTTTTTTTCAAAGTCGTGTGTGTGTTTTTAACCGCGTGTGAGGCGCCTTTGAGCCTCCACCTCTGCAAATGTGGACCCTCGCTTCGCGAGGGTCCGCATTTGCGGACAAACACAGCCAACGTTGGAGCTTCCACCTTCCGCAAATTCGGCCCCTCGGTTCGCTAACTCGCAAAGCGTGCCGACGATTTGTAGTTTGACAACTATTATATGTGATGGAGATTTACAGCTAACTGCCTGTTCACACCGTGACATGGTCAGAGGAATAAGAGAAGGTAGAGAGAGCAAAATATCAAATATATTTTCAGGTATATCCCTTTGACAGGCATATTCCTTTGAAAATATTACAAACCTCACCAACCACACTGCTAACTGATGTTTAGACAACCATATGGATGGCTGGTTCCATCATGCACTTGGTGACAAGACTGATTGATTCCTGGACTTCCTCAACTTGAGACCATGTTTACATCTTCAAATCCCCTGTACCTTTAGCATCAACTCACACAGTATATATATATATATATATATATATATATATATATATATATATCATCTATAATAGTTTTAAGCTTGACAGTAATGCCTGCGAGGTGCGTTCTGCGCAGGTGTTACTCACGAGCTACTGTCCCTAAATATTTGGAATCACGCATATGCCCAGTTGATTTCTCTTCACCCTGTAGCAACTGCACTTGCATCCATGCGCAGCTATATCCAATTCACATGGTCAATTGCATCCTATTTGGACCGTCATATTTGCGGAAGGGATGGAGGAAGGGAGAGAGGGAGGAAGGGTGAGAGAGAGGGAGGGAGAGAGACAGAGAGAGAGAGGGACACAGGACTGACTATAATAAAGCTGACACTGGAAAATATGATCCACAAAACTAACTCTCTTGAGACCTTATGATGTGCACCATGTGCTAACTTTATAAATAGTTTAATTGACTCATTGCTTTACAGGTGACACCTTTTAGCTCTAGCATTAACTCCATATTTCTCTGTGCATCACATATCTGTTTGGGACTGCCACTCTACTAAAATTGATAATCACTGATTAACGTAGATTCCTAAAATTCAAATGTATCCAAGCAACCTACTATATCCTCTTGTTGCTTGTGTTTCTTTCTAGAATCAACCCATGGGAGTTGCATGCATAATATAAATATACTAGAGAATTGCCCGTCAAAAAATGACGGCAATGAAATTGTAAGGTAGCTAATGCTGTTTGGTGTATAATAATGAAATATATAATACATTAATAAATGAATATACTTTGCGTATTTTGAAGCATTGTGTTAAAGAGCTGCGAATCTGTTTTGATGTTGCTGCAGCATTAGTGGTCTGGAGCTGCTGTGTAAGCGTGATGAATGTGTGCAGTGTAATAGTGTGCGTGCGCGAGACCAAACCGTTAGCGTAGCTGTGTACTTCCACATTGACGTAAAATGGCGAGTAATGTGTGGTATGCGTCTTAGCAGAATATCCGTAGGTCTTTTGTGGTGTTTTGCGAGTTTCTTGTGGTGTTTTGCGTGTTTAGAGTGCTGTAGCCTCGTTTTCGTTTTGTTCGGCGGCCATTTTTTCTCTCGCTTAGAGAATTTTTTAGTGTCTAAACTCTTTTATTTTGAGTTAAATAAAGGTGTAAGTTGCTTTTTTGAGGTCCTGGATGCTCCCTCTTGCTGTAGGTAAGCTTTTTCTGAGTGTGCTGTGTGTATTTATTGTGTTTTGAATTTTTTCATGTACGCGAGTTGCGGACGATTTTTGCGAGGTCGTAATGAGTGATAGCGTTGCAACGTCAAGTTTGCAAGGGTCGCGGTTGCTGTGTCGTGTTGTTTGCGTTGCGACATTAAGTTTGCAAGGGTCGAAGTTGCTGTGTCGTGTTTTTTGCGTTCCAACGTAAAGTTTGCGAGGGTCTCAGTTGCTGGCAAGGGGCGCTCCTTGTCAGCAACTGAGGCCCTCGCCCGCGTCCCTCGCTACGCGAGCCCGCAAGCATTAGCAACAACTCGTACGCTCACAACTATATATGTGATTGTTATGATCCACCCTCTCTTCCCTTGTACCCTTGATATTTAATCCTCAATACCCTTTCTGAGTAGCTCTTCCTTCAGTCATCTCCTCTCTCTTTACCCTTTTCCGCCTTCTACTGTCAAAGAAAAACTCCATATTCTGTATTGAGATATAATTTGTTGGAAACATTTCATTGGAACAGTGATACCCCTGAAGAGGATTATTTAATCCTATCTAGATGTTTTTTTCTGACACAGGTTTCTATAAATAAATGTATGTGGCTTTAAAGCATGCCAGATATTATCTTATTTAAAATATACAAAGTTTATCTAAAACATCTTGTTTTCAACATTCTACCAAAAATATATGTATCTTGCCTCAAACTCACCACTTCGCACATAAATTTGAGAATCATCTCACACAGATGACACAGCGAGGGACAAAATGGGGTCTAAATGAATTCTACACTACCCACTCCCAAAACCCTATATTCCTTCCTTACTCCTCTCTTTGCCCAGTTAAAAAAAGAGGATCACGTTGGTTGTCTTGGTTATGCATTATAAATAGATTATATGTAATCTTGTATAGTAATCTATAATTGTGACATATTAGTGCCATGTATGTAAAGTGTTTGTGTACCATTTACTATACTCATCCCTTTTGTCTCAATAAAGAGAGATAAAAAATAAGCTAATTCTTTAAAAAAATATGCTATAAATGCAGGACTTCAAAGGTCCTTTAAATTCAGACCATCTGCACAGATAAACATGAGCTGATTGTATTAATTACAATAGAAGCCTCCAGGGCTTTTCAAAGCATTAATTAGAAAATCAAATTCTGTAACCTGATATGGAGCTTTAAGTAAATTATGGTAAAGCAGTTGTGTCTTTTCAAAGGCTATTCATGATCATTTAAGATCCAGATTCTATATAATTTTTCAGTTGTGTTGGCAAAGCCTGGATATTTTTTTACGCTATTATAGGTACTTTGAAGTTCCTGTGGGGTGATCATTTGTTTTGACCATGTGCTGTCTCATTAAATACATAGAGCCTCATTCAATTCGGAGGCAGCAACTTGTGGGATGTAGACCATATGTCTGCGGGCCCGCAGCATGCTCGTGTTACGGTGCTATTCAATTCGACTAAACCGCAAGTTAAGTGCCATAGCCTCAAGCCCGTAAGCCCTGGTTTCATATGTAACGCTTACGGTTATCGGATCCGATGGTTCACGCCAAACACAAAGAAGCTGTAATTTGCAACCCAGACACAGATCAACTAACCCACAGGAAAGGGATAACGCAAACCAAGCTGCGACAACTGCTTGAAAAGGCAGCGAAAAACGTAAGTCCCTGACTGTGCTGTAACTGAGAATGTCAACACACAGAATGCTAGAGAGAGCTAGTGAGAGTGACTGAGAGATAGAGACAGATAGAGATAGAGAGACAGACAGAGCGAGTGAGAGATATATAGAGAGAGAAACACCGGAAAAGGAGGAGGAGAGGAGAAGAGGTAGAGGCATGGAGAAAGGGAGAGGAGAGGCAGGTCAGAGAGAAGACAGAGATGCCAGGAACTCCAGGCACAGTCTGGTCCTCAAGAAGCTGTGGCCAAGACCAGGCAACAGAATTACAGCCCAGAGGAGATAGACGTCCTCCTAAGGGAAGTCCGTTCACGCTATTCGATTATCCATGGTGGGAGGGATGTGAGGCCCAGCCAGAATACAAGTGCCTGGAGTGCGGTTGCTGCAGAAGTGGCGTCATTAGGGTTTGTTAACCGTGATGTAAAGTCGGTCAAGCACCGTTACGACGACTGCCGCATGAAGGTCAAGAGGAAGATGGAGGAGGAGGCAATATCACCATTTGCAACTGGTAGTGGGTCACCATGCAATATAACCTACTGTGGATGGGAGCCCACTCTGAAGGAGTGGATAGAGCCGGTGGCAGTAGTGGGCCTTCCTGGACAGCTGGACTCAGGGTTTACAGAAAGGAACAATGCAATGTGAGTACCATATACACCTTAACACCCTCATATGCACACACATGAACCCCACACATAGATAACTGATATTGAATTGCATTGTAAGATCTCTGGTTGTTACTACAGATACATGGGGCAGCAATAACCATGTAAATCCAGTCTGACTAAATATAGTTATCAGAATTGTTATCAATGAAATCTGTACAATATCAATATGATGAGGGAGCTTTTGTGCTAGGGGATAGGATGGTAGAAAGGCTGGAGGAGTTTTTAAACTAGTAGGGGGGGAGGGACTAGATATGAGTAATGGGGTAGAAAGTGTAGAGAGTATAAGGGAGGAATTAACAACTCATAGGGGAGGAGCTGGGGGGAGGGGTAGTATAGTCAATAGGGAGGTATTACTAAGTAACTCAAGTATAGTGGCAGACACCTAAAAACTACAAACTCATAACATAAGATGTATGCTTGCTAATGCCAGAAGCTTGCCAGGAAAAATGGGAGAGTTAGAATTATTAGCAATTAATGAAAAATAGAATTTATTAGGCATTACCTAAATGTAGTGGGATGAATCTCATGACTGGACTATCTGGATGGTTATAGCCTATTTAGGAAAGATAGGGGCAATGGTAAAAGAGGAGGAGGGATTTGTCTGTATGTTGAGCCTGAATTTAAGCCTATAGTCAGAGAAGATATTTATGGTGGAACTAGCGATAATGTTGAATGTTTGTGGGTAGAGTTAGATAGCGAAGCAGCAAATTCTAAAAGAATATTAGTAGAAGTATGCTATAAACCCCCAAATATAGCTGAAAGTTATCCTAAAATGAACTGGTTAAATGAGACCAGCAGCAGGAGAGCAGATTCTTGAGTACACTCAGGGATCATTATCTGGCCCAGGTTATACAAGAACATACTAGAAATGACACTATATTGGATTTAGTTATCACAAATATATTCATATAGTATCAAATGTTGAAATAGGGCAACCTTTGGGAAAAAGTGATCAAAACACAGTCTCATTTGAGATTGAATTAAAAAAAACTAAATTTTATGGAGCCAACAAAAACTCTTAATTTTAAAAGGACAGATTTGAACGGTCTAAGGGCAGCAATACAAAGTATAGACTGGGACAGAGAACTGATAGGTAAAAATACTGAACATAAATGGACAACATTTAAATCCTTACTAAATATACATATTATCACCATATATTGAGTGGAAATAAAAGTAAAAGGAGTAAATCACATCCAATGTTGCTTAACAATGATTTAAAAATTAAGATATGGAGTAAAAAACAGGCATTTAAATTATACAAACAAGAGGGGACAGAGACTGCTTTACATGAATACAAGGAAATCAACAAGGCTTGCAAAAGCACTATTAGACTGGCTAAAATAGAAAACTGAAAAATGTATTGCAAAAGAGAGTAAGACTAACCCTAAAATATTTTTTAAGTATATTAATAGGAAGAAGGCCAGGAACATTACAATGTGACACAGGCCGTCTAAAAATTAGTTACCAGGAAAAGGCAGATGAGCTAAATAGGTTATTTCCTTCAGTATATACAAGGGGGGTACCAGAGGTTGGGACAGTGCAACATAACAGGGCTATAATACCTTCGCGGAATAATTGGTTAACGCAAGAAGTAATCCAAAAGAGGTTGGAAAAAATAAAAGTTAATAAAGCCCTGGGTCCTTATTTAAATACATCCAAGGGTACTGAGGGAACTGGGTTCTGTAAGAGCCAAACCATTATATTTAATTTTTCAAGATTCACTCAACACAGGGTCTCTACCAGATGACTGGAGAAAAGCAGATGTGATACCTTTATTTAAAAAGGGAGCAAGAGCAAATCCAGGGAATAATAGACCAGTGAGCCTCACTTCTGTAGCGGGGAAGCTTTGAAAAGGGTTAATAAGGGATAATATACAAGAATATGTCTATTTGAACAGGATTATAAGTATAAGTCAACATGGATTTATGAGGGATAGGTCATGTCAAACAAATCTAATTAGTTTATATGAGGAGGTTAGTAGGAACCTGGATCAAAGCAACTCAGTGTATGTGGTCTTTTTAGATTTTGCAAAGGCTTTTAACATAGTGCCACATCGGAGACTATTGTGCAAAGTAATGGATACAGGAATTGCCGTAAACATCTGCTCATGGATTGAGAGCTGGCTAAAAGACAGGAAGCAAAGGGTTGTTGTAAATGGAACATACTCAGATTGGACTAATGTGGTAAGTGGGCTCCTCAGGGTTCAGTATTAGGTCCTATCCTTTTTAACATATATATATATATATACTAGCAAATTGCTTGTCAAAAAATGACGGCAATGAAATTGTAAGGTAGCTAAATTAGTAAATGAATATAGTGTACCTATTTTGAAGCATTGTGATGAAGAGCTGGCAATCTGTGTTGATGTTGCTGCAGCATTAGTGGTGTGGAGCTGCTGTGTAAGCATGCTGAATGTGTGCACTGTGTGGTATGAATATCCGTAGGTGGTTTGTGGCGTTTTGCGAGTTTCTTGTGGTGTTTTGGGAGTTTGTTGTGGTGTTTTGCGAGTTTAGAGTGCTGTAGCCTCGTTTTTGTTTTGTTCGGCAGCCATTTTTTCTGTCGCTTAGATTTTTTTTTAGTCTCAAAAGTCTTTTATTTCGAGTAAAATCGAGGTGTAAGTTGCATTTTTGAGGTCCTGGGTGCTCCCTCTTGGTGTAGGTAAGGTTTTTATGTATGTGCTGTGTGTATGTATTGTGTTTTAAATGTTTGTATGTCGGCGTGTTGCGTCCGATGTTTGCAAGGTCGTAATGTGGGGTAACGTGTTTCGTAGCTTGTTTGCGTTCCTCGTAAAATTTAGCGAGTGTCGTAATTTGTGTGTCGTGTTTTTTGAGTAGCGACGTGAAGTTTGCGAGGGTTTGAGGCCCTTGACCAGTGACCTCGCCAGCAACTGAGGCCCTCGCTTCGCGAGGGGCCTCAGTTGCTGACATGGAGCGCCTTCGGCGCTCCATGCCAGCAACTGAGGCCCGTGCCCAGTGACCTCGCCAGCAACTGAGGCCCTCGCTTCGCGAGGGGCCTCAGTTGCTGGCATGGAGCGCCTTCGGCGCTCCATGCCAGCAACTGAGGCCCTTGCCCAGTGACCTCGCCAGCAACTGAGGCCCTCGCTTCGCGAGGGGCCTCAGTTGCTGACATGGAGCGCCTTCGGCGCTCCATGCCAGCAACTGAGGCCCGTGCCCAGTGACCTCGCCAGCAACTGAGGCCCTCGCTTCGCCAGGGGCCTCAGTTGCTGGCATGGAGCGCCTTCGGCGCTCCATGCCAGCAACTGAGGCCCTTGCCCAGTGACCTCGCTACGCGAGGGCCGCGGCTCGCTACGCGA
This sequence comes from Discoglossus pictus, assembly GCA_027410445.1. Lineage (NCBI taxonomy): Eukaryota > Metazoa > Chordata > Amphibia > Anura > Alytidae > Discoglossus > Discoglossus pictus. The sequence goes on along the minus strand of CM050172.1, from coordinate 55,155,166 downwards.
GGGCCGCGGGCTCACTACGGGAGCCCGCAAGCGTGAGCAACGACCCGTACGCTCACAACTATATTATATATATATATATATATATATATATATATATATTTATTTATTTATTTATTTATTTTTAAATATTTATGTATAAATTGTGTTACATTACACAAAAAAGAAAAGAAAAAACATATATTCCAAATATGCCAATTCTGACACACAGGTCAGCAAAAGTCTATAAAACATGAAAAACAATACAAAACAAACATCACATAAACAAATCATATACCTCCAGCATGAGGAAAGCACTCTGGAGAGAGAAGAGAGCTGAGCTCAAACCTTCCCTTGTGAAGATAATTTGTTTTCCAATAGGGCCCATTTAGCTCCTATCTTTGGGCATATCTTAATATTATTCAAACCACATTCTAAAAGTTGAACATATTCCAATCTTTCTAGAAGTTCCATCCAAGATTTCAAGGTTGAACTTGATGGACTGAAAGTCTTTTTTCAACCTTAAATACTATGTAACTATGTAACTATGTAACTATGTAAGATGGGCATACTTTATTTTTCCGTCTAGAAACTACACATTTTTTGATTCCATAAGGAAGAGCAAAACCATACTTTTAACTGATGTTGAAAAATCATCTGGGATTATTACCTTTTCGCAGATCTTTTATAGATGTTTAAAACATTCCGACCAGAAATTCTGTATTAGCGGACAACTCCACCACATATGAAAATGCAAACCATTCTGCCCACAACCTCTCTAACAGTTATTTTGTTCCTCTGAGTTATTTAACTGTCCCAATTTAATTGGAGTTATGTACCATCTGTTGATAATTTGAAACTGAATGTCCCTATATGTTACATTTTTAATAAATCTAGCCATTAGAGAAAACGATAAGTGTAATTTTTCTATAGGCGAAGAATTACCTATATCATTTTCACATAACCTCCAATTAAAGGGTTTCTCAAGTTGGTATTGTTTCTTAATGTTTTTTATAGCATTTAGACACAATGTGCTTTTTATCTTTAGAAGAGATGAAAATTTCAAAATCCGTCAGCATCCTCGTCTCCTCCATATAGAAAGGGGATGAAACCAATAGTTTCTGTAATTTTATATATTCTAGCCAATTATCTAAGGAGATTGAATAACTGCTAATAAGTTCTTGGAACTCCATTAATTTTTTATCCCCATATATATCTTTCAGACAAAGGGCTCCTTTTCTCACTAACATCCTAAATTGGCTAGAATCAAATAAATTGGCCAATGCGGCCAAAGGCGTAATCGGACTGGGTAGGGGCATTAGAGAGAAGCAAGCGTTAAATTTACACCACCACCTATGATTTTTTAATGTAAGACTTCCTCATACTTTACTATCCTTAAACTCCCCCTCTGTGGAAAACAGTAAAAGGTTAAGATCCCCCTATTCTAAGTCGAAGTTCTCAATTTGAGACCAATTACATAGGTCAGGTCCATAGTACTAGTTGAGACATTTGTATTGCTTGTTGGTAGTTTTAAATCAACGGGTATCCGACTCCTCCCTTTTCAAAATCGCATATCATATAGACTTTCTTTATCCTAATTCTTTTATAATTATGTATGTATTTATCGATTAAGATTTGGAATTTATTGATAATGTATGCTGGGACCCACAGCGGAAAACTGCGTAACAAATAAGTAATTTTTGGGAGAATGCCCATTTTTACCGCCTCTAAGCATCCAGTCCAAGACCTAATATTATTTCCCCAATCTTGTAGAGTTTTTTTTATCTTTGAATAAAGTTGTTTAAGGTTTTGCACGATAACTTGTTTTAAATTGACATAAAGATCAATACCCAAATGCTGAATCTTTTTCTGCCATTTGTAATGGTGTTTACCCTTCAAATCCTCTATTTCAGCCAAGGATAGATTAATAGGCAGTGCTTCGGATTTCATGATATTCATTTTATAATTAGATATTGCACTAAATTCTTCAATGATTTTGTGAAGGAAATCCAAAGAACTAGATGGATTCCCCACTGCTATTACCATATTGTCTGCAAAGAGAGATGTTTTATGTATACTTGAGCCTATGATTATACCCTTGATATTTTCTGAGCTTCTAATCGATTGAACCAATGGTTCAATTAATAAAGCGAATAAAACTGGGGAGAGCGGGCATCCTTGCCGAGTTCCATTTGAAATGGCAAATTTCTCTGAAAGAAAACCCAAGCCCCTGACAGAGGCGGATGGAGACCCATACAATGCACCAATGGCTTTAAGGCCAAAATCAGCCAGACCAAACTTTTCCAGCGTTAATTCCATGTGTCTCCACCCGACTCTGTCAAAAGCTTTCTCTGCATCCAATGAGACAAACACTACCGGAGTGCCCTTTTTATTAAGAAACTCAATCAAATTCTAATATTTGAGGTTCTCTGTCTCTCAACTATAAAACCTGTTTGTTCTGTTTCAATTAGAGAGTTAATTATTTTATTCAACCTCAAAGCTAATATCTTTGAATAGATTTTTATATCATTATTCAATAAAGATATTGGTCTAAAGTTTTTACATTCTAATATTTCAGAATCTATATTTGGGATGTTTACTATAACAGCTTCTAACATTTCACTACGAGCTCTACCTTCCTTTTTTATCTCATTGAACATATTCACCAGTTCCCTCGCTATTTCTCTATGAAACATTTTATAGTAGTGATTATTAAAACCATCCGGGCCAGGTGAAGAGTCAGTCTTCAAATCGCCAATAACCCTGTCGACTTCTTCAGTAATTTCCCTATTTAGCAAATCTTCCCTTGATACTTTAGAAAAATTAATGTTTGCTAAAAAATTTCAGATTTTTTTCTTCTGAGTCGCTATTTCTTCATTATTCGCTTCCAAATTGTATAATGCAGAATAATAATCTTTAAAGATTTGTACTATATTCTCTGGATTTAAAATGATTTTATCCCGAAGTTTAATTTTATCAAGATGTTTATTTATACCACTTGGCTTAATCCTATATGCTAAATCTTTGCCTGCTCTGTTCCCCCAAAAATTGAATCTCTGCAAAAAATTAAATCTTGCTACATCCACTTTTTTTTGTTAAATTTTTTTAATTGAGCACTGTAGCGCCTTCATTTCCTCCAGAATGTTTTTATCAAGGTTTTGTTTATGTTTTCTATCCAATTTAGCCAGTTCTATATACATCTCCCTCAACGTTCTCCCTCTATCTTTTAGCAAATATGATTTTGCTTTTATCAAAATCCCTCTGATATAAGCCTTATGAGCCAACCACAGGGTTACACTGGAGTTAACTGAATATCTATTCTCTTCAAATAATTGATTGATTGATTTTTTATGTTATTACCTACATGTTCAGCTTTTAAGATGTAGGGATCTAGTCTCCATGGACAATGTTTCTTGCTTCTAACATCTCCTTTCCAGCTGATCGATACCATACTATGGTCTGATCTTAAGGTCGGTTTAATATCTGCTAAGTCTAGATATTTAAATCTCAAATCATTAGAGAAAACATAATCAAGTCTGGCATAAGAAGCAAATCTATGTGAATAATGTGTATAGTCCCTTTCTCCCGGATGAAAAGTCCTCCATGTGTCAAAAAGATTATACTTGCTAATTAGTTCATAAAATTGTTTAGCTTTAAGGGTAAGGGCAGGATCTATACAAGATCCCTTAGGGACTTTCTTGTCTACCACATATGGTACACATATGGAAATCCCCACAAACAGTGAGTAAGCCGGAAAAATATTTTCTTAGCTTCATTAGCGTCCTTCTTAAGAAAGTAACTTGTTCTTTATTGGGGGCGTATATGTTCAATATGGTATGTTTTACGCTGTTAATCCATCCTGACCATAATATGTATCTACCTTCACTATCTAGATGCAAAAATTCTTCTTTCAAATTGAATTTTAGTTCCTCTAGTTTTCCTTCTAAACATAGAAGATTTACCACTTACATAGTACGTATCATTAAATAGCGGTGCCTTATCTCTAGCCCAGTGGGTCCTGTATACATATAATGTCTGCCTTTTCAGCTCTATACATCTTAAAAAAGGCGTGTCTTTTCCCTGGTACAGTCAGGCCCTGAGCATTTTGACTAATCAGTTTGAGCCTATCCATCTTCTAACCAATGTCCAAATTCCCTGTATAGTTGCTCTCCTCTCAACTCTCCCTGCCTCTCCCCATGCTGGTTACAATCAATAAAAACCTTTACACAAAACATATTCATATACAAAAACACAAAAAACAGAAAACACACAAAATCACCCTCCTTGCCTGGCCTGTCCAACTTCAAAAAGTTAGACAGCATGCCCAGCTATAAGGGTGCGAGCCTTCTTTTTTTCTCCCCTTTTCTTAAAAAAAAAAAGGAAGAGAAAAAAAAAAAAAACTCCAACATGGACATGGCGGCTAGAATCTAGCAGAGAATATTAATCCTCTCTCACTCCCTCCCTTCCCTTCCCCATCCTATCTTTCATACGTTCCTTAATCCCTAAGTTCCCCATTACTCTTTTTTTTTCTTTCTTTTTTCACCTTCCCTTTTTTTTTCCCCTTTTTTTCATTTAGAAGATATAAAATGGGTGTATAAGTATAAATATACATTAATAATCTTGTTCCCAATAATAAGATTACAGTATGTACAGGGCTTTATAATACTTTACTAAGATGTCCCTTAGTATCCCTATCCCCCTTTCGCCTCGTAGAAGTGGATTAGAGGAGAGAAGCAGAGAGGAGAGGAAATAACAAAGATTTGTAACAAAAGCCCACTTTCAAACCCACAACATAGCCAACATCTTATATTTGCCACATTGGTCACTACCCCAAATACATACAAGCTTAAACTTTTACCATTTATAAGACTTATCCATTTTTTTTAAGTGTAGCTACTGGACCAATTATAGGATATTTCAGAAGTGTAGTATGAAAAAAAAGATCCATTGTCTCATTATTTACATACTAATATTATTCACTAGATCTTAAACAGTTTCTTCAAAAAGATGGTGTGAACGTGAGAAAAAAAAGTGTGTTGTGCCTCTAAGTGCAATTTTAATGTTTATCAGCGAAAATGGAGACACCACACTCCAATCCTACCTCTAAGTCATTAATACATACATTAAAAAGGAGAGGACCTAATACTGAACCCTGAGGAACCCCACTTACCACATTAGTCCAATCGGAGTATGTTCCATTTACAAAAACCCTTTGCTTCCTGTCTTTTAGCCAGCTCTCAATCCATGAGCAGATATTTACTGCAACTCCTGTATCTCTTAGTTTGCTCAATAGTCTCCCATGTGGCACTGTATCAAAAGCCTTTGCAAAATCCAAAAAGACTACATCAACTGAGTTGCCTTGATCCAGGTTCCTACTATCCTCCTCATAGAAACTAATTAGATTTGTTTGACATGACCTATCCCTCATAAATCCATGTTGACTCCTACTTATAATCCTGTTCAAATAGACATATTCTTGTATATTGTCCCTTATTAACCCTTCTAAAAGCTCTCTTACTACAGAAGTGAGGCTCACTGGTCTATAATTCCCTGAATTTGCTCTTGCTCCCTTTTTAAATATAGGTATCACATCAGCTTTTCTCCAGTCATCTGGTAGCAACCCTGTGTTCAGTGTATCTTGAAAAATTAAATATAATGGTTTGGCTATTACAGAACCCAGTTCCCTCAGTACCCTTGGATGTATTCCATCAGGACCCGGGGCTTTATTAACATTTATTTTTTCCAACCTCTTTTGGATTACTTCCTGTGTTAACCAATTATTTGGCAAAGGTAGTGTCGCCCCATTATGTTGCCGTGTCCCAACCACTGGTACCTCCCTTGTGTATACCGAAGAAAAGAACCTATTTAGCTCATCTGCTTTTTCTTGGTCACTAATTATCAGACGGCCTGTGTCACATTGTAACGTTCCTATAGCTTCCTTCCTCGCCTTCTTCCCATTAATATACTTAAAAAATATTTTAGGGTTAGTCTTACTCTCTTTTGCAATTAATTTTTCATTTTCTATTTTAGCCAGTCTAATCGCCCTTTTGCAAGCCTTGTTGATTTCCTTGTATTCCTGTAAAGCAGTCTCTGTCCCCTCTTGTTTGTATAATTTAAATGCTTGTTTTTTACTACGTAGCTTGATCTTTAAATCATTGTTAAGCCACATTGGATGGGAATTACTCCTTTTACTTTTATTCCCACACGGTATATGCCGATGTGTATGTATATTGAATAAGGATTTAAATGTTATCCACTTGTGGTCAGTGTTTTTAAGACAACTTTTATAATAAATCTAGTCCCGGTGCACGTTAATCTAAGATACTAATACACCCCAATATATTTGAGTTTAGGATTATGGCCTATATCTATTGTATTACACAGTACCCCCAAAGATAACAAAAATGCAACAAGGAAAGATTTTTTTTTTTAAAGATTCAGTACTCAAAACCATTGTCAAATCGTCCTTTCAGAGGATATTACAAGATATTTCTTTAATATCTCTTGTCTTGTTAGAAAGAGTTAAAGAGGGTCCTGTGCAAAGATACGTATATGTTAAGATCCAGACAATTGCTAGATAGAACTTCATGAGATTTCCTACCAGACTCTACTGTGTAGTTATAGGGGAGCTTAATGTGGAGCTATATAGAGTTGTCTTCTATTTAATTATAATAGAAGTCCTTCTTTCCATTTCCTCTCTTCTTCTCCTTTCCTCCCTCTTCAAAAAACAAAAAGGGACAGAAAGGACTTATAGGCCTTGTCTGGCTTTATAAGCCTACTTGCGCAAAGAAAGTAAATGCTTTATAAGTAGAGTCTCTAACACTTTTAGTGAAGAGTTTTTAATGGCAAGCTTCTTATAAATTATAATAGCCCTTCATGAGGGGGCGTAGCTCTTCTTGTTGAAATCAACCTGCTTGCTGGCATAACTCCATATAGGATCTCAGCACTTGGTGTTTTAATTGCATGGGGAGCAGATATCTCCATGTAAGATCTCCTGCCAATAAATGGCTTTGTGAAAATGATCCACTGGGCCCAGCAGAGAGTGCTTACAGGCCAAGCCAAGCTTTTCCTCCCCAAGTGCCAGTAGTATGGTTTACTAGGCCAATTTACTTCTCTCTCAGGCTCTCACAGTGTCTCCAACCATTCAGTGCTTCTCTATCAGTGCAGCTGTGTCTACAGCATCTCTGCTACATCTCTGCAGCGTCTACACTCAGGCACAAGCTTTTCTCACCTTCTGGTTGATTTTAATACCAGTCCTTCCCTTCTCCTCTCTTCCCCTCTCCTCCTTCCTCTAAGAAAAAAGATGCAGAAAGGGCTTCTAGGCTTTATGTGGCTTTTGTAAGTCTGCTTGCACAAAGATAACGATTGCTTTATAGGTTCATTCACTAATACTTTTAATTGAAAGCTTTTAGTGGCAAGCCTCTTATGTTTTATAATGGCCTGAAGAGTGGAGCTAGCAGCTGAATAACCATTCGTGGACAAAAACATAAGCAAGCCTGGGCATCCCTCCACTTGAGAGGCCCACTTGAGAGACAAGTATAATATGCACAATGTGTTACCCTTCATAGGGGAATATAACTCCACTCAGCAAGTTTGCTGTCTGTAATATCATACCTTTGTATAAGATCTCCTACCCGAATTTGGCTTCTCCTGCCAGTAGTATAGTGTGCTAGGCCCAAAAACTTCCCTCTCAGGCTCTCACCATGTCTCCAGCTATTCGGTGCCTCACAAACTTCACACCCGTGTATACAGCGATTCTGCAGCGTCTCTGCTGCGTCTCCATTGAGACACACGCTTTCCTCCTCTTCAGTGCGCCTCACACACCTCACCAAGTGAGCGCTGACACAGGGCTCCACAGACACAGAGCACCTTACAGCACAGCCCTTCAGGCTTCCAAACTGCTTCCAAGCTGCCTCCACTAAAGCTCATCAGGCCAGGTACCTTTGCAAGTACATTCCAGAGTACTGGGGGAAGGGAGGTACTAGAGGAGTGGGAGCTGAGTAGTAAACTGCATCTCTGTCAGATTCGTACCATTGCCACTGCCCTGCTAGCTGTGCATGCTAGTGTTTCCTGGGCGTGTCCTCGCTTCAGTCAGTCAGTCAGTCAGAAAGCACAGACCTCCTTTTTAACTTATTTATTAATTACTTAGAGGTGGGACTGGAAAGTAGTGTCTCCATTTTTGCTGATGACACAAAGTTGTGCAAGGTTATTAAATCAGATAATGATGTACTTTACCTACAAAGGGATTTGCATAAATTAGAGGAATGGGCATCTAAGTGGCAGATGAGATTTAATATGAATAAATGTAAAGTTATGCATCTGGGAAGGAAAAATAGCCATGCAATTTATAATCTTAAAGGAGCAAATATAGGGGTATCAGATATTGAAAGGGATTTTTGAGTGCTTGTGGAAAACCACCTAGGTAATAGTGCTCAAAGCCAAGCAGCAGCTGCAAAGGCAAATAAAATATTAATATATATTAAGAAGGGTATAGAAGCCAGGGAAGCAAATATAATTCTTCCACAGGGTGGTTAATCTGTGGAATTCTCTACCAGAGGAGGTTGTGACAGCGGATTCAATATATTACTTTAAAAGGGGACCGGATTTATTTCTAATTATTTCTATTTAAAAAGAGAATTCAGGGTTATCAGGATAATTAGAGAGGGAGTATTGATCCAGGGATAAAATCCTATCGCCAGTATTTGGGGTCAGGAAGGAATTTTTTTTCCCCCTTTGAGACGATATTCGGATTGTCAAATCCCATGAGTGTTTTCCACTCTGGTATTAGAATACCATATCTCAGTAGTGTTATACAACAAAGTATGTGAAAAATATATATGTATGTACAATTTTTTAGGTACTTATACCTTACAACGACGATTTAAAAAGTTAAAACCAGGGGTTTTGCAAATCAATTAATGTTAGTGTTATGTTCTCTGTTGGTTAAGAGTGTATATAAAGCATAAATTATGAAATCTCCATTGCAATTGTATATTTAGTGTCATTAGTACCCCTATCACTCTCTTCCTCTCTACTGACCTGTTCATAGCACTGTTCATAGCTGTTTTGCTTAACACTCCTACTGCTTTGAACCCATCTACATCTTTAAACGAGTTATAATTGTGGATCCAGATTGATTCTACATCCCCATGATACTACATGTATGGGTGTGCACACTGCAGCATATGCGGATACAGACTCTGATGGACTGCAAGTGCGTGTCATGTACTAGCCTAACCTGGACCATGTATTATTAGCATGTTAACACACATTGCTGATGATTGGTCACAGATTGGTCAGTCTCACACACTGCCCAGCAAATTCTGCTGAGCACGTGTCCTAATGAACTGCAAATGGTACACCGCACCACCATTACATATATTGATATGAGCCATGATCCACAATGCTCATGATGAAGATAAATCTGTGTAGAACAATCACAGACAATTACAAGTCACTGTGATGTGATATGGGAAACACATAGAAAACAATTGCTCAGAACAACAATACTCAAATATAACTGTTTTCAGGAGCCCTGTGAAAATCCACTCCTGTCTGGGCCCCAGCAGATGTGCCCGCCGGAAGGTGGGGACCCTGAAGATGTGGCCCCAGCAGATGGGGACCCAGCAGATGTGGCCCCAGCAGATGGGCCCAACAGATGTGGCACCAGCAGATAGAGACCCAGCAGATGTGGCCACAACGGACCGTGACACACCATTGCAGTGGTCCACAATGGTCCAACATGAAAGGGATACCATTCAGTCATCAGTTGAACAGGCTCCCCCACCACCACTGCAACCAGAGCCTTCTGCCTACACTTCTCACCCCTTACCACAACATCTGCTTCTGAACAGACACCCATCTTGGATGCACCAATCACTCCAACACCTCGTGCCCATGGCAAAGTGAGGAAGCACCCAGCCACCATGGGTGGGGGCCCAGTGCTCCGCAAGAGGATGTAGGTGAGAACGTCCCCTAAGTCAGTCCTCATGACCCACCAGACAGACCAGGATGATGTAGGTGAAACACTTTGTGAATACACAGGTGAAGCTTTGAAGTTGCCTCATTTGTGTGCCTGAGTTCAACATATATCATGTCCTGTCTGATGGCTCCCAAGGAGAAGATTGAGAACCACTGCCCTAAGTCCTCCTCATCCACTCTCTGCAATTAATATTATTTCCTATTAATGTAGATTTTATATATATGAAAAATAAACAGTGACCTTGCTATTAAGATGAACGTGGCAGACAGGGGGCTCAAAGTTGACTAAGCAATATATATATATATATATATATATATATATATATATATATATATATATATAAATATATATCTATATATATATACAACCAGATGTTAACAACTGTGCCAACCTAACCCCCTGACACTTGCATATATGTTCACTATTATTATGTGAACTAGTTACAAACACCTGTCTCATTCTATTTGTTGAGTTTTGTGTAATAGCTTCAAAGGCTGAACTAGATTGTCTCCCCTCATGTTTTAATTCAGTAATGCAAACACACTGTGAATATACTATTTACACCCCTAACTGATGGTGCAGAGCACAGATGTTGACTTTCATGGTCCTTTCATTGGTGTTACAGAAATGCTATGGTATCAACATTGGAGAGGCACATACAAACAACATATCTGATAAATCATATTTAATATTTTGCACAATTAACAAAATAAAACAATATACAAAGCCACACGTTGACTAATTTTCACAGGTATGCAAAGTATCATGGTGGAGGTGGGTAAGATACAGAGTTCAAGTAACACAGGGAATTAGGGATATAAGAGCAGAATGCAGACAGGGGGAATGAAATTGATATTGGTGATCAGTTTAGGGGCATCTACAGTGTATAATCCAACATGAGGCAATATCATTTACGATTATTATTATTTACTATTATTATTATTATTATTACATATATCAAGACATATATAACATTCAACAATCAAACACCACAATATTACAGATTAAGGAGATATACTTATGGGGAGAAGCAAAATGTTGGCTTGTTTGTCCAACAGACACTCTTATGCAACTTCAGAAGTATAAGTGCTCAATCAGTGAATTTTATGACCCTATTAGGTCAGTTCTCTGGCAATGATACAGCACACAATAATACAGAATAAGGAGATATACTTATGGGGAGAAGCAAAATATAGGCTTGTGTGTCCAACAGCCACTCTTATGCAACTTCAGAAGTATAGGTGCTCAATCAGTGAATGTTATGGCCCCATTAGGTCAGTTCTCTGGCAATGATAATCTGCTATGAGAGCAGCCTTTCCATACATAACCTTGGACAAACAGATGGGGACCTGACCAGGACCATATCAGTCTGATCTAACTTCTTTGAGAGCTTCACTCACAACAAACCGGGCAATTTGAGGGGAATTCTCTGAATGAGCATCTATATTATCTGTTGTTGCATATGCATAACTGAAGTTTAATGTAACCATCTTTAACAGTTATGTTCCAAGCCTCTTCCCCACTGGAGAAGAGATCTGAAAGGAAGTATGATGTAGGCTTCACAACAGTCCAAGTAGAGGAGAGCATGGAATGTCTAAAGCAATAGGTAAATATGAATCTATGTAGAGTATGTGAGCATACACATGCTTTGGATATGCAAGGAACATCATTTGACCCATGTCACATGACATCTGCATTGTACTGTGAAACTGTATCTTTACATATATCGGCTATTCAGTAATGGTAATTGTGTTGTATCACCAAATTAATATTACACAAGGTTCGTCTACATTAAAAGGTATTTATTAAAAGGCAGATAACACAATACTATAAATGTATTACAAACACAACAGCCCAGACCCACGGAGCAACACCCCCTTTTAAATCTATCTACCTATATATATAGTAATTCCCTTCCCCAAACGCTTGATCTTAACCACGGTTAGACCATTGACATCACCTCCATCACCATTAAGGAAGAAAACAGGCCCAAGCACAAGTTTCCTGCCTGGATATATCCTTAGTTGAGATGATGTAATTTACATCACATCCTGTCCATGCATGACTTCCTTTAGCAATTGTGGGAGGGAAGTAAAGATTCTCAGCCCTCCTACAAAGGCCTGTTTGAGGAAGTCCTGAATTACCATTCAAGGAAGACAAGTTACCACAGTAATTAGATATTACACTGTAGGCAACAACTAAATGAAACGGAGAAATGCACACACATGATGACATTGGCATGACCATGGAATGTCAGGATGTTATCTTCATGCCTTGTATTGACCGTGATCTGGAATGCAAACACACAAATAACATATTAGGTTTAACATTACATATGCTATATGAGCAGCAACCAACAGATGCAGGTATGTTGGCACACATGTTTACAAGTTATGTATTGGGATCTCGAACAAGCTAACCATCTGTCAGATGATAATGATGGATAAGTCTAATTATTCATGACATGGGAATATCACAACTATTACACATTGATGCATGTTTGGAGATCCACATGTGGTGATTTACTTGGATGTGGTCAAGAGGACATATCCACGATGAGATCTGTTCCCCAGGACACGTCTGCATGGTATGATTGTTTTCTGACCGCTTCAGCAATATGTAGAAGATGTCTTTGAGAAAAGAAGGGTAGGCCACCATTAATGGAGTTCTTATTTAATTATTCTTATGCTGTCGGGATTAATACGACATATTATTTTCTAAATAATATAGAATAATGAATTTTGAGTTCAGAATCAATTTATAGACACATATTCCTTTTTATAAAATAACATTTATTGACAATAACAAAATCAACTAGTCTAATGATAAAAATGTTATGTATCAAATCAAATGCAAATAAAACAAAATATAACCAGCCAGATAGTAAAAGAAAATTAATCCATCATATTGTATAACTTATTATTTTATGACATCTTCTATACAGTTCTTAAATCTCAATATAAAAGTTTATCTCAATCACATGTACAATAAAACCTGGAATAGCAACCCAAAGAATAAAATCAGATAAATCAATTAATAAAAATTCACCCAAAATAACGTTTAACATGTACTAATAATGTCTAATTATAGTATAATATAACTATATAGGAATGTATTAAATATAACACAATTATGGTAAAGTATTTTATAATATAACTGATAAGTTAGCTAAGTAAAATTAATTTATCTGTATTGGTCAAAAAGAAAAATGAGATATCAAATTTTGTACTAAAATTTATATCCGGATTTATAAATTTCAATGACAAAATGAAATCTAAATAACTTTTTGGTAAGAAATAAACCAAACAGAGAAATTATGGTAATGGTTTTCAATTATATCATAAAATAAAATAATTCAATTTATACATTACCAATTATGACAAGATTCCACTGATCAATTCCAAAATTGTCTGGCCTTTCCCAAGGGATCAAAGTTTTCCTCTAGCTCTTTTTCTCTCCAGCCCCTTCTCTCTCCCCTAGATCCTGTTTCTATCCATAATTATACCTCTCACTTAATTTGCCTATCAGAATCCCAAATCAGTTAAAATATCTAGTAACCAATAGAATCTCTCATGATGTCATCACATATTTAAATTTTATAATGAATAAATTTTTCTATAGAGACATTTATTCCTTGAACCATAAGATGGCGCTCTCGGACTTTTGAATTTTCATACTTTTAATTAACTAATCACCCCTTTGACCCACAACCTATAAACAAGATAGGGTCATAAGAATGGTTATCAGTTAGATACCCCCTAACATATTTATTATTCTGGGAAAGAGACTGAGGGCCTCATTCTATTATCGGCCGTAAAACGGCCGCAAGGCTGTGATTCCTTGCGGGGTTCCCTTATCTTGGAATTCAATTATACGGCCCCGCAAGGATCTCCCCTTACGGCCAGCCGTATATCTTGCAACCGGCCGTAAGCTCAGAAAACTTTAAACGCAAAAATAAATTCAAGACGGCACTGTACAGCTCTGTAAATGCTAGGGATCATATTGGGGGACATGAGGATTAATAGCAACCCCCTCTCAAGCTTACACATCAGCCCAAATCCGAGTTTACATTAACTGTTTATTTTCCGGCCGCAGCGTGGGCGGGTCTGAGGTGCTCCAAGCCCTCGGAACTTTTTACATGTTTTTTTTTACATAAATAAAAAAATAATTTATTTACGGATTTGAGTGTAGGGGAATGTTGTGCTATTTTTGCTAACACCTACAATAACTTTATAGTCTCATAAGAGTGCAGGATGGCTTTATTTCGGCTTTATAATGTGCTTAATTGGTGCTAGCCGGACCTTTTTCCTGCAAGTAAGCTGCGGCTCGGTTTTAGCCTTGCAGAGAGGGTTCCCGGAGCAATTGAATAGCAACCGGGATTTTCTTGCGGCCGAAACTCTTGCGGTCGTTTTAGATCAAAGGCTTTCCTCTGGCGCGAGCGGCCGCAAGGGATAGCAAGGCGCCGGCCGCAAGCCTGCCGGAATCCCCGGCCGGAGGGGAATAGAATAGCCGAATAGCTTGCGGCCGGTCCTTGCGGCCCCGCATCTCCTACGGCCGATAATAGAATGAGGCCCTTAATGTCTAGGAACATATTCTTCACATGTTAAATTTTGGGGAGGATTCCATTATTTCTAAGAAATATAACCTTTATAGACCTTTATCCATTAGTTTAGGAATTCACTCAAATATTTGTCTCTACAGAACAAAGAACTATTTAAACATGAATAACTCACTTGTGAGAAGCTGTGAAAACACATCTTTTACATAGATATATTCAAATAATGGAATTGCATGCATAGATATATATATATATAAATATAAAGCATATAAAATATTAATACATTGGATGTAAAATAGTGGTTAATAATTGGAATATGATATTATAGTATAATATCCATATAAGATAGAACTTTATTCATACAAAAGTTCTGACAATGCATACATGCACATGTTTACTGCAAATTCTTACTTATAATGTAGTCAACATTGATGTAGCTTATGTTCTGTTGCTGTACATGTTGTTTCCCATGTCATGTGGTTAACCAATGTGTTGACACACCTCAGCAGTTCTGTAATGGCAATATGATGATTTGATGAGAGTCACACACAATGCACTCTAATCATTATAGATAGTTACATAGTTAAATAATATTAAAGGTTGAAAAAAGACTTTCAGTCCATCAAGTTCAACCTTTTAAGATCTCCTCTGATCTGCAATATGCGGATTAACTATTAATTAATTAGTTGTTTAAAAAATAAATAAAAAAATCAATTCCCTCCTGATCCCAGACACCGGCGACTGGACTTCTCCCAGGATCAATACTGCCTCTCTAATTATCCATAATAACCCTGAATTCCCTTTTTAATTCTAAATAAATCCAGTCCCCTTTTAAAGTTATCTATTGAATACGCTCTCACCACCTCTACTAGTAGAGAATTCCACAGATTAACCACCCTTACTGTGAAGAACCCTTTTCTTTCTTTAAGGTGGAATCTTTTTACTTCTAACCTCAAGGGATGTCCTCTTGTCAGTTGAAAACCTCTTGGCACAAAAAGCTCCCCTGACAAATCTTTATACTGACCCTGGATGTATTTATATAAGGTAATCATATCTCCTCTTAGACGCCTTTTTTCTAGAGAAAATAAGTTTAATTTGGTTAGTCTTTCTTCATAACTTAGCCCCTCCATTCCCCTTATTAGTTTTGTTGCCCTCCTCTGTACCTTTTCCAGCTCTAAAATGTCCTTTTTATGTAGTGTTGCCCAAAATTGTACTCCATATTCCAAATGAGGGCGTACTAGAGATTTGTATAGTGGCAGAAATATATTTGCTTCCTTGGCTTCTATACCCTTCTTAATATATGCTAATATTTTATTTGCCTTTGCAGCTGCTGCTTGGCTTTTAACCTAGGTGGTTTTCCACAAGCACTCCCAAATCCCATTTAATATCTGATACCCCTAGATTTGCTCCATTAAGATTATAAATTGCATGGCTATTTTTCCTTCCCAGATGCAAACTTTACTTTTATTCGTATTCAATCTCATCTGCCATTTAGATACCCATTCCTCAATTTTATGTAAATCCCGTTGGAGGGACAGCACATCACTATCTGATTTAATTACCTTGCACAACTTCGTGTCATCAGTGAAAATGTAGACACCACACTCCAATCCTACCTCTAAGTCATTAATAAATATGTTAAAAAGTAGAGGACCTAATACTGAACCCTGAGGAACCCCATTTACCACATTAGTCCAATCAGAGTATGTTCCGTTTACCACAACCCTTTGCTTCCTGTTTTTTAGCCAGCTCTCGATCCATGAGCAGATATTTACTGCAATTCCTGTATCCCTTAGTTTGCACAATTATCTTCCATGTGGCACTGTATCAAAAGGCTTTGGAAATCCAAAAAGACTACATCCACCGAGTTGCCTTCATCCAGGTTCCTACTAACCTCCTCATAGAAACTAATTCGATTTGTTTGACATTACCTATTTCTCATAAATCCATGTTGACGCCTTCTTATAATCCTGTTCAAATAGACAGATTTTTGTATAATTCCCAGGATTTGCTCTTGCTCCCTTCTTTAATATAGGTATCACATCTGCTTTTCGCCAGTCATCTGGTAGCAACCCTGTGTTGAGTGAATCTTGAAAAATTAAATATAATTGTTTGGCTATTACAGAACCCAGATATTTTATTACAGAACCCAGGTAGATGAGTCTAGCGCAGGTGACCATTATGGACTGGAGTGGAGAAAGACAGGTGATGGGCAGGCCAACAAGAAGTAAGCTGGTAACCAAGTCGGGATATGTTCAGATGAACCTTTTTTTGTGTGAGAAGGTGGCATATTCCCTAAATGTTTTTAGGTGAAGATGACATGATTAATTATTGATTGCATGTGAAGAGTGACACCAAAAATCAATTGTATTGTTTTTTTTTATATCAAATTTACCTAGCAATAGCATTTTTATATATGCCTGGAGCAAATGCATGTGTCCAATATAACCCCAAGACAGTGGGCCTTGGGGGTTGGAATGATGAAGCACTATCAACATAGAGGAAGATTTGAAGAGTGGAACGTAAAGTAGAAGGGGGAATATTATGAGTTTAACCATTGAGATGTTGAGTTTGGGTTGACAGGAGGAAATCCAGAAGGAAATGCTTGTTAGACAGTTAGAGATGTGCTAGAGGAGAAGAGTATGGGTCTGGTGCTGAAAGATAGATTTGAGTGTCATAAGCATACAGATGAGGCTGAAATGCAAACAACTCTATTAGAGTCCAAGACAACATAAATCGATGGACCTGGGATTGAACCTTGAGTTATGCCAACAGTAAGCGTTAGTGGGAAAAGTGGTGTCAAAGAAGTAGACACTAAGGGCCTGATTCAATTTCGATTTGGCCAATTGAATAGGGCTCTATATAAGCAGTAAATTCAGTTTTACTACTCATTCCTATCAGTGTAATACCTGTTACGTCACCTATCAGGGGACGTGTATATGGCATGGATTTTTGGAACAGGGAGATGGAAAAAGATGCTTGGTCGGACATCCTACTTCGAATTTGGGGCACTGCACGTGCAATCTAAGGTGCCACCAGATAGGAGTGGTGTATTAAGTTGTACTATTCATTCCTATCAGTTTAATACCTGTTCCGTCACCTATCTTTCCTCCCAATAGCACATTCTATATGTCATCAACCGGCCTGTCTGTATTTAGAGAACCACACTTTAAGGCCCTTAACCTGGGACAAGGTGGCTTGGCTATTAGAATTGCCTCAGAGCCTTAAAAACTTGCCAAACGTCCTAATCAGACACTCACTATCAAACTGGAAATGGTCCAAGAAACACACGGGTTTGTTCCCTGGATCCACCCAAATGACCCCAATTCTTGACCACCCTCAGGCCCCGAAACACATGAGCACAACATCACAACACTGGTGGAGGTCAAGGAAACTAGATAGACTGGGAGACTGGTTAGTAAAGGGCCAGATGCTCACCTATGAGGAACTGAGGGACAAGCATGAGCTACCGCTGTTAGAACATTACAATTACTGTAGGCTGAGGCATTTCACACACTCCCTGACCCAGAAACAGGGGACACCGGTCTTAAATTGGTTCTCTAAAATTTGTAAAGATAAACCTCTATCAAGGGGGATCATTGGGTCGCTTTACAAATATAAAACATTTGTTACTGGTTGAAGCGACACTGGGGGAAGGACCGGAGTGGGGGAGCCCTGGAGACCCTTCAGAAGCAAAATCATCCTAGGAAAGGAGAGGTCACTTACTGAAGCCTGCCCTAGGGAAACCCAAGGGTGATTGCCCAGGTTAGATATTTTAAATAATAAGCTAATACTGCTGGAGGGATGATAGCTAATAGGACTTTGGTGTTTCCTGCAGATATACTCTTTACTATTGTCTGTTTTACCATGTTTTAGGTATCTCTTAAATTGCAATCACAGTAAAAAATAAGAAAAATTATTAACCTAAAAAGTAAAAATAAGAAGGAATAGCCAGCTAACTTTCACAAAATGTCTCTATTATAAATATGTATTTTTGCACAAATGCTTTATTTTTCATTACATGCTGTACGCCTTCTAAAATAAAATAATTTAAATGCAAAAATTCGGTATTGTTGCAGCGACCAGAAAAATTGATTTTAGTTTGCCAGGCAGAAAGTGCCCTAAAACATTGCGTCTTGAACCCTAGTTGGTGGCGGATAAGTCACGCAAGTCATCCGGCATTCAGGGATAAAATACAGCAGCGTGTGGACCATTATTAGCTCAAGGCAGCTCATCTATCAGGCCTTTTTTAATCGAATGTATAGCCCACTGTCAGTCCCTTCGGGATCCATCCCATTCATCTTAATAAAGGTGAGGTAATCTAGACTTTTTTGACCTCTCTTATCAGTGACAAAACCTCCTGCTGCACTGAAGGTCCTTTCTGACAGGACACTTGAAGCGGGGCAGGACAGAAGTTCTATCGCAAATTGGGATAGCTCAGGCCACAGGGCAAGCGTGCACACCCAGTAGTCAAGGGGTTCATCGCTTCTTATAGTGTTGATATCTGTAGTTATGGCGAGGTAGTCTGTTACCTGACGGTCGAGTCGTTCTCTGAGGGTGGACCCCGAAGGGCTGTGGTGATGCATAGGACTTAAAAAGCTCCGCATGTCCTCCATCAACAACACGTCTGTAAAGCGTCCTCTCCTTGCCGGCATGGTCGGGGGAGGATTATGTTCACCTCTTCTGCTGTTAGATTGCCTTTGTGCTGTGACATCGCCCTTAAATGCTGTGTAAAGCATACTTTTTAATTTATTTTGGTAGTGCTGCATCCTTTCCGACTTGTGGTAATTCGGTAACATTTCAGGCACTTTCTGCTTATACCGGGGATCTAGTAGCGTGGATACCCAGTACAGGTCGTTCTCCTTCATCCTTTTTATACGAGGGTCCCTCAACAGGCACGACAGCATGAAAGACCCCATTTGCACAAGGTTGGATGCCGAGCTAGTCATGTCCCGTTCCTCGTCCTCAGTGATCTCACTGAAGGTATATTCTTCCCACCAGCCACGTACAACACCACTGGTACCAGATAGGTGACAACGAGCACCCTGGAATGCCTGTTGTGGTTGGTCTTCCTCCTCCTCCTCAAAGCCACATTTCTCCTCTGACTCCTCTTCCTCACAATCCTCTTCCAGCTTTGCCGCAGGTCCAGCAAGCGTTACTGATAAGGCTGTTTCTGGCGGTGATGGTGACCACAACTCTTCCTCTTCCTCTTCAAGCTCATCTACGGCCTGATCCAGCACTCTTTGCAGGGCACGCACCAGGAAGAAAACAAATGGTATGATGTCGCTGATGGTGCCCTGGATGCGACTGACCAGGTTTGTCACCTCCTCAAAAGGACGCATAAGCCTACAGGCATTGCGCATGATCGTCCAGTAACGTGGCAAAAAAATTCCCAGCTCCCCAGAGGCTGTACTAGCACCCCGGTCATACAAATACTCGTTAACGGCCTTTTCTTGTTGGAGCAGGTGGTCGAACATTAGGAGTGTTGAATTCCAACGTGTCGGGCTGTCTATAATCAAGCGCCTCGCTGGCATGTTGTTTCGCCGCTGGATATCTGTAAAGTGCGCCATGGCCGTGTAGGAACGCCTGAAATGGGCACACACCTTCATGGCCTGCTTCAGGGCGTCATGTAAGCCTGGGTGCTTATGCACAAAGCGTTGTACAATCAGATTACACACATGTGCCATGCACGGCACATGTGTCAACTTGCCCAAATTCAATGCCGCCAACAAATTTCTTCCGTTGTCACAAACCACTTTGCCGATCTCCAGTTGGTGCGGAGTCAGCCACTGATCCACCTGTGCGTTCAGGGTGGACAGGAGTGCTGGTCCGGTGTGACTCTCTGCTTTCAGGGAAGTCAACCCCAAGACGGCTTGACACTGCCGTATCCGGGATGTGGAATAGTACCTGTGGAGCTGGGGGGGTGCCATTGATGTGGAGCAAGACATAGCAGCAGCAGAAGAGGACTCAGCCGAGGAGGTTATGGAAGAGGATGGAGTAGGAGGAGTAGAGGAGGTGGCAGCAGGCCTGCCTGCAAGTCGGGGCGGTGTCACCAACTCCTCTGCAGAGCCACGTATTCCATGCTTGGCAGCCGTCACCAGGTTTACCCAATACGCAGTGTAGGTGATATACCTGCCCTGACCATGCTTTGCAGACCAGGTATCCGTGGTCAGATGGACCCTTGCCCCAACACTGTGTGCCAGAGATGCCATTACTTCCTTTTGCACAATCGAGTACAGGTTGGGGATTGCCTTTTGTGCAAAGAAATTTCTGCTGGGTACCTTCCACTGCGATGTCCCAATAGCTACAAATTTTTTGAACGCTTAAGACTCCACCAGCTTGTATGGTGAAAGCTGGCGGGCTAAGAGTTCAGACAAGCCAGCTGTCAGTTGCCGGACAAGGGGGTGACTTTGTGACATTGGCTTCTTATGCTCAAACATGTCCTTGACAGACACCTGACTGTGGGCAGATGAGCAGGGACTGCTCAGGGGAAGACACGGAGTGGCGGATGGTTGAGAGGGGGCAAGCAGGGCAGCAATGGTTGACTTGGCTGAAGATGCTGGACCAGGAGAAGGATGGCGGCTTTGACTTTGTGTGCTGCTTGTACTGATGTGTTGATCCCATAGGTGTTTGTGATGAGATATGAGTGTCACTGTGCACTGGCAAAAGTTGGCAGAGTAGATGCAATAGGCCTCACACACACGCCTGTAGGCAGGCAACTGATATTCAATCGATTACAGAAAAAAAAAGGTTGTTTTATTTCACTGCACACTACGGTGGCACTAGATATGAGTGTCACTGTGCACTGGCAAAAGTTGGCAGACTAGATGCAATAGGCCTCACACACACGCCTTTAGGCAGGCAACTGATATTCAATCGATTACAGTAAAAAAAGGGTTGTTTTATTTCACTGCACACTACGGTTGCACTAGATATGAGTGTCACTGTGCACTGGCAAAAGTTGGCAGACTAGATGCAATAGGCCTCACACACACGCCTGTAGGCAGGCTACTGATATTCAATCGATTACAGTAAAAAAAAGGGTTGTTTTATTTCACTGCACACTACGGTGGCACTAGATATGAGTGTCACTGTGCACTGGCAAAAGTTGGCAGACTAGATGCAATAGGCCTCACACACATGCCTTTAGGCAGGCAACTGATATTCAATCGATTACAGTAAAAAAAGGGTTGTTTTATTTCACTGCACACTACGGTTGCACTAGATATGAGTGTCACTGTGCACTGGCAAAAGTTGGCAGACTAGATGCAATAGGCCTCACACACACGCCTGTAGGCAGGCTACTGATATTCAATCGATTACAGTAAAAAAAGGGTTGTTTTATTTCACTGCACACTACGGTGGCACTAGATATGAGTGTCACTGTGCACTGGCAAAAGTTGGCAGACTAGATGCAATAGGCCTCACACACATGCCTTTAGGCAGGCTACTGATATTCAAGCAATTACAGTAAAAAAAGGGTTGTTTTATTTCACTGCACACTAAGGTGACACCAGATATGAGTGTCACTGTGCACTGGCAAAAGTTGGCAGACTAGATGCAATAGGCCTCACACACACGCCTGTAGGCAGGCTATTGATATTCAATCGATTACAGTAAAAAAAGGGTTGTTTTATTTCACTGCACACTATGGTGGCACTAGATATGAGTGTCACACACACGCTATCAGGCAGGCATATGCAATTAGATTACACAGAAAAAAATAAAAAAATAAAAAGGGCTTTTTGGGTTGCTGTCCTTGCAGCAGATATCAAAGGAGTCCTTCAGGTGTGTAGTTAGCTAAATACACAGCCTGGCTATCTATTTCCCTATTAAATCAACAGCAGGTAGAATATTCCTCTCTCAACGAATGCAGCTACAGAATGTTTCTAAAATGGAGGCTGTCATACAGATGGAAGGCTCTGGAAGGGAGTGTATGCTGCTGATTGGCTGGAATGTGTCTGCTGACTGTAAGGTGCAGGGTCAAAGTTTCCTCAATGATAAAGAATAGGGGGTGGTCCTTAGCACAGAAACCTGTAAAGGGGAGGACCTAACTGGTAGTGTCCATTCATTGGCTGGTCCAGCTGGACCCTCCTCTTGACAGAGACAATATGTAAGGCTCAAACCATTTGGCATACTGGGCATCCATGGCACTTGAGTGAAGGCTGCATGTGTGAAAGGGGTGTTTACGTCTCTGCAGGTGCATGGCTTACATATAATGTTACAAGCTGCCTACTTTTGAGTATTGGTGTGGAAAATGAATTGGTGTTAAATAATTTAACAAATCCCCCATCCCTCTTCCTCAATAATTGTTTAGTAGATAAAAACTTGCTTGCAGTCTTCAAGGTATCTGGAAGTGCTTAAGTCAGACAAAATGGAAACCATCTGTACGTAAGCAGAATCATCAAAAAAATAACACTTTAATGGAACAGGAGACACAAACTTTAAAGTTTATGGACCATATTCTGTTAGCTAGTTGCAAATGCCTTGATCTCATAATTTAACTTTGGGTGTTTTTTTTTATTATAAATGTTTATATGCATTCTATTGGCTTAAGAATTCATTAGTGCCAATAAGTAATATTTGCAGAGTATGTAGCAATATTAAGAGTGATTTTAAGTGTGTATAAATTTACGAATTGGGCAATTGAATAGGGCCCTATATCTTTTGGAAACAGTTACTGCATAAATCTCTGTAACAGAATGAAACATACAATCTTAGTTGTAAAATCATGCAATATGCCAAAATTTGCAAGTGGATTTTCCTTTGCAAGTAAAGGCTGATAAATTGTAGAGTGCACTAATTGTGCCCAGGTGTGAAAGCAGAAGTTAATATAAACAGGAAGGGGCGAATTTGTGAGCTTGCGAACATTTCTAGTAACAAGTGCAATTCTAGTACAAGTGTAGGAGTTTAAATACAAGGAGGGAATTCAAAGAAAAGGGAGGGCAGATTTATAGTGCAAAGGAGGGAGAATAAAAAAAGATATATATATATATATATATATATATATTATTTTTTTAGAAATCTTTATACAAATATATTATTTTATATTCTTTATTTTTCCCACTGAATTTTTGTAAACAATAATAATAATTATGAGTCAGTCCAGTGGCAATACTGGAACAGATGACTCAGGGTCCATACCTCTGTGGCAGGTGCCTCTCTGGAAGCTCAAATTGGAGAACTGGAGAGGAGAATTGCAGCACAGTGATATTGCTCCACTGTAAAGGGAGTTGGTACTCACTGAGCACAGGTTAGCTGGGCCTAGCATGGAGGGTGGAGCTGGGGCTAGTGAGGATTTCTGGGTTACAATTAGAAGGGGAATCAGGGGGAACAGGAGGAGGCAGGCCAGTTCTGAGTTGGCAAATACCAACAGATTTGCCAGATTGAGTGAAACTGTTGGGGATGTACATTCAGGAATGGCAATGCCAGATAGAGCTGTTCCCTCTAACAACCGGGAGAACAGTTCTACTGGAGGACTGGGCGGGCAGAATAGGGAGAGCAACAGACAGGTTTTGGGGTAGGGGACTCTATTATTAGGAAGGTAGACAGGGTGATTTGTCACCCAGATCCCAGCAATCGAACAGTTTGCTGTCACCCGGGAGCTCGGGTTTGTCATGTTGTGGATCGGGTAGACAAATTATTGGGAGGGGCTGGAAATGAACCGGCGGTCTTGGTTCATATTGGTAGCAATGACAAAGTTAGTGGAAGATGGAGTGTCCTAAATAATTATTTTAGAGAACTAGGTAATAAGCGCAAGGCAAGGACCTCCAAGGTGGTACTAGGGGATAGGATGGTAGAAAAGGCTGAAGGAGTTTTTAAACTAGTAGGTGAGGGGGGGCTAGATATAAGTAATGGGGTAGAAAGTGTAGAGGGTATAAGGGATGAAAAAACAACTCATAGGGGAGGAGATGGGGGAGGGATAGTATAGTCAATAGGGAGGTAGTACTAAGTAACTCAAGTACAGTGGCATGCACTTCAGAACTACAGACTCATAACAGTTCTACTGGAGGACTGGGCGGGCAGAATAGGGAGAGCAACAGACAGGTTTTGGGGTAGGGGACTCTATTATTAGGAAGGTAGACAGGGTGATTTGTCACCCAGATCCCAGCAATCGAACAGTTTGCTGTCACCCGGGAGCTCGGGTTTGTCATGTTGTGGATCGGGTAGACAAATTATTGGGAGGGGCTGGAAATGAATCGGCGGTCTTGGTTCATATTGGTAGCAATGACAAAGTTAGTGGAAGATGGAGTGTCCTAAATAATTATTTTAGAGAACTAGGTAATAAGCGCAAGGCAAGGACCTCCAAGGTGGTATTTTCTGAGATACTACCAGTGCAACGTGCTAGCCCAAGGAGGCAGAAGGAGCTTAGGGAGGTTACTGCATAAAGATGTGGTGCACTAAGGAGGGGTTTGGGTTTTTAGAGCACTGGGCTGACTTCTCACTTCGGTACAATCTCTACAGCAGGGATGTATTGCACCTTAATGATGAGAGAGCTTTTGTACTAGGGGATAGGATGGTAGAAAAGGCTGAAGGAGTTTTTAAACTATCTCTACAGCAGGGATGTATTGCACCTTAATGATGAGAGAGCTTTTGTACTAGGGGATAGGATGGTAGAAAAGGCTGAAGGAGTTTTTAAACTAGTAGGTGAGGGGGGGCTAGATATAAGTAATGGGGTAGAAAGTGTAGAGGGTATAAGGGATGAAAAAACAACTCATAGGGGAGGAGATGGGGGAGGGATAGTATAGTCAATAGGGAGGTAGTACTAAGTAACTCAAGTACAGTGGCATGCACTTCAGAACTACAGACTCATAACATAAGGTGTATGCTTGCTAATGCCAGAAGCTTGCCAGGAAAAATGTGAGAGTTTGACTTATTAGCAATTAATGAAAAATGGGATTTAATAGGCATTACTGAAACGTGCTCTCATGACTGGACTGTTAATCTGGATGGTTATAACCTATTTAGGAAAGATAGAGGCAATGGTAAAAGAGGAGGAGATATTTGTCTGTATGCTAAGCCTATAGTCAGAGAAGATATTTATGGAGGAACTAGTGATAAAGTTGAATGCTTGTGGGTAGAGGTAAAAAGCGGAGCAGCTAATTCCAAAAGAATTTTAATATGACAATGCAATAAACCTCCAAATATAACTGAAATGGAGGAAATACAGATATTGTTACAGATTGGAAATGCAGCTAAGCATGGGCAAGTTCTAATAATGGGAGATTGTAATTACCCTGAAATAAACTGTATAAATGAGACCAGCAGTTCAGCTAAGGGGAGCAGGTTCTTGAGTACACTCAGGGATCATTATCTGGCCCAGGTTATACAAGGGCCTACTTGAAATGAAACTATCTTAGATTTAACCATCACAAATAATATTGATATAGTATCAAATGTTGGAATAGGGCAACCATTGGGAAACAGTGATCACAACACAGTCTCTTTTGAGATTAAATTAAAATACGGTAATCACATTTTAAGGGGCCAACAAAAACCCTTAATTTTAAAAGGGCAGACGGTCTAAGGGAAGCAATATAAAGTATAGACTGGGACAGAGAACTGATAGGTAAAAACACTGAACATAAATGGACAACATTTATATCCTTACTAAATATACATACTTAACACCATACAACAAGTGGGAATAAAAGTAAAAGGAGCAAATCACATCCAATGTGGCTTAACAATGATTTAAAGATCAAGATACACAGTAAAAAATATGCATTTCAATTATACAAACAAGAGGGGACAGAGACTGCTCAACGGGAGTACAAGGAAATCAACAAGGAGTGCAAAAGGGCTATTAGACTGGCTAGAATAGAAAAGGTAATCATATCTCCTCTTAGACGCCTTTTTTCTAGAGAAAATAAGTTTAATTTGGTTAGTCTTTCTTCATAACTTAGCCCCTCCATTCCCCTTATTAGTTTTGTTGCCCTTCTCTGTACCTTTTCCAGCTCTAAAATGTCCTTTTTATGAATTAGTGCCCAAAATTGTACTCCATATTCCAAATGAGGGCGTACTAGAGATTTGTATAGTGGCAGAATTATATTTGCTTCCCTTCTTAATACATGCTAATATTTTATTGGCCTTTGCAGCTGCTGCTTGGCTTTGAGCACTGTTACCTAGGTGGTTGTCCACAAGCACTCCCAAATCCCTTTCAATATCTGATACACCTAGATTTGGTCCATTAAGATTATAAATTGCATGGCTATTTTTCCTTCCCAGATGCATAACCTTACATTTATTTGTATTAAATCTCATCTGCCATTTAGATGCCCATTCCTCAATTTTATGTAAATCCCCTTGGAGGGAAAGCACATCATTATCTGATTTAATCACCTTGCACAACTTTGTGTCATCAGCGAAAATGGAGACCCCACACTCCAATCCTACCTCTAAGTCATTAATAAATATGTTAAAAAGGAGAGGACCTAATACTGAACCCTGAGGAACCCCACTTACCACATTAGTCCAATCGGAGTATGTTCCATTTACAACAACCCTTTGCTTCCTGTCTTTTAGCCAGCTCTCAATCCATGAGCAGATATTTATTGCAATTCCTGTATCCCTTAGTTTGCCCAATAGTCGCCCATGTGGCACTGTATCAAAAGCCTTTGCAAAATCCAAAAAGACTACATCCACTGAGTTGCCTTGATCCAGGTTCCTACTAACCTCCTCATAAAAACTAATTAGATTTATTTGACATGACCTATCTCTCATAAATCCATGTTGACTCCTACTTATAATCCTGTTCAAATAGACATATTCTTGTATATTATCCCTTATTAACCCTTCTAAAAGCTTCCCCACTACAGAAGTGAGGCTCACTGGTCTATAATTCCCCGGATTTGCTCTTGCTCCCTTCTTAAATATAGTTATCACATCAGCTTTTCTCCAGTCATCTGGTAGAGACCCTGTGTTGAGTGAATCTTGAAAAATTAAATATAATACATATACATACTTATATATATATATATATATATATACTAGCGAATTGCCCGTCAAAAAATGACAGCAATGAAATTGTAAGTGAGCTAATGCTGTGTGGTGTGTAATAATGAAATATATAATACATTAATAAATGAATATACTTTACCTATTTTGAAGCATTGTGTTGAAGAGCTGTCAATGTGTTTTGATGTTGCTGCAGCATTAGCGGTGTGGAGCTGCTGTGTAAGCGTGGTGAATGTGTGCAGTGTAATACAGTGCGTGAGCGAGACGAAACCGTTAGCGTAGTGGTGTACTTCTTAATTGGCGTAAAATGGCGGGTAATCTGTGGTATGCGTCTTCGCGGATTATCCGTAGGTGCTTAGTGGTGTTTTGCGAGTTTCTTGTGGTGTTTTGCGAGTGTGTTGTGGTGTTTTCTGTGTTTAGAGTGGTGTAGCCTCGTTTTCGTTTTGTTCGTTGGCCATTTTTTCTCTCACTTACCGATTTTATTAGTGTCTAAACTCTTTTTTTTTTATTTAAATGAAGGTTTAACTTGCTTGTTTGAGGTCCTGGATGGTTCCTCTTGCTGTAGGTAAGCTTTTTATGTGTGTGTTGTGTGTATTTATTGTGTTTTAAATGTTTTTATGTTCGCGTGTTGCGTCCGTTTTTTGCGAGGTCGTAATGTGTGCTATTGTGTCTCGTATGGTGTTTGCGTGTGTAGCCTTGTTTTCGTTTTGTTCAGCGGCCATTTTTTCTGCCGCTTATCACATTTTTTAGTGTGTAAACTCTTTTATTTTGAGTGAAATCAAGGTGTAAGTTGTTTTTTTGAGGTCCTGGATGCTCCCTGTTGTTGTAGGTAAGTTTTTTATGTATGTGCTGTGTGTATGTATTGTGTTTTGAATTTTCTAATGTTCGCGAGTTGCGTCCGAGTGTTGCGAGGTCGTATTGTGTGTTAACGTGTGTCGTATGTTGTTTGCGTTGCGAGGTAAAGTTTGCGAGGGTTGTAATTGGTGTGTCATGTTGTTTGCATTGCGACGTAAAGTTTGCGAGGGTCGCAGTTGCTGGCATGGCCAGCAACTGAGGCCCTCGCCCGCTGCCCTCGCTTTGCGAGGCCCGCGGCTCCCTATGCGAGCCCGCAAGCGTGAGCAACGGCCCCCATGCTCACAACTATATATGTGATATATAATCTTAACTGCCTTTAAGGAAAATAATAGGAAATCTATAGGTCTGGGCAGCCATACTATGCTGTAGTGTTATGCTGTAAGATCAAGATAGCTCTGTAGATTACCCACCTGTGAAAAAGCATGCAGAGTGGGAAGACAAAATATAGAAATGTAATACACAAATATATACAAATACATTTACTGGGCAGTCTATACATATATGAAAAATAATCCTTAAAAACTAAAAATGTAAAAGTTGAGTGAGGTTTGGAAACAGTCTGCTAGTGTGAGTGATTGACTGCTGCCTTCTTACATTTTTTTTCTTGGAACCAGGAACATTTTGCTTGAATGCTGTTTTCCCCTAAAAGAGGTAGAACATTTAGAAAATGTACTTTTTCATGAATTTATGAATTCTTCTCTTACCATAACCTGTTAATGGATATATTGATTGGCTGGCAGTCATGGGAGGCAGGGGTGGATCACCCGGTGCAATGCTCCAGGGCCCTGCTCTGGACAGCTCCATTGCTGCAGTGCCCCCTTAGATTATATATATATATATATATATATATATATATCCTGTACAGTTTGGGAAAATGCTCGATTTTATAACTAAGATTTTAGAAGTAAAAAGATTCTACCTCAAAGAAAGTAAAGGGTTCTTCACAGCAAGGGTTGTTAATCTGTGGAATGTTCTACCAAAGGAGGTGGTGACAGCGGATTTGATAGATAACTTATAAAGGGGATTGTATTTATTTCTAATTAAAAAGGTAATAAGTATAAGGGTTATCCTTGATAATTAGAAAGGGGGTATTGATCAAGGGAGGAGTCCGATTGCCAGTATTTGGGGTCAGGAAGGAATTTATATTTTTTTCCCTTTGAGATGATTAGCTAAGTTTCACTTTATTAATTAACAACTAATCTGCATATTGCAGATCAGAGGAGATCTTAAACGGTTGAACTTGATGGACTGAAAGTCGTTTTACAACCTCAATGACTATGTAACTATGTAACTATGTTATATATATACTAGCGACTTGACGGCAATAAAAACTGAAGCCTGACAATGCTGTTTGCCACACAATGTAAGCCTCTCCCCCTCTACTTTACTGGCCTTGTGATGAGCGCCTTTGGTGCTCATCACAGGCCTTGCAATGAGCCCCTTTGGAGCTCATTGCGAGTCTCTCCCCTGTCTACTTCCTCCCTTGTGTCTTATTTCCCCCTCCTCTCCCTCCCTTGTGTCTCCTTCTGCCTCGTCTACCTCCCTTGTATCTCCTGCCCCCCTGTGTTTTTACCTCCCTCTCCCTCCCGTGTCTCTAAACCCCTCCCCTGTGTCTCTTTCCCCCTTCTCCCTCCCATGCATCTCTTTCCCCCCCTGTGTCTCCCCCCCCTCCCCTGTGTCTGTTCCCCCCTGGCCTGTGTCTCTTTCCCCCTCCCCCTGTGTCTGTTCCCCCCTTCCTCGTGTCTCCATTTCCCTCCCTTGTGTATCTTCCCCCCTGCACTCTCTCCCCTGTGTCTCTTCCCCCTCCTCTCACTCCCCTATGTCTCTTCCCCCTCCTCTTTCTGTGCCTCTTCCTCCCTTTCTCTCTCTTCCCCCCTCTCCCTCTGTGACTCTTCCCCCCTCACCCTCTGTGTCTCTCCCCACTCTGTGTCTTCCACCCCTCTCCCACTGTGCCTCTTCCCCCGCCTCTCTCTGTGTCTCTCGCCACTGTGTCTCTCCACCCCATCCTCTGTGTCTCTCGCCACTGTGTCTCTCCACCCCTTCCTCTGTGTCTCCCCCCTCTGTGCCTCTCACCACTGTGTCTCTCCACCCCTTTCTCTGTGTCTCCCCCCTCTGTGTCTCTTCCCCCCTCACCCTCTGTATCTCTTCCCCCTGTGTCTCTTCCCCCTCTCCCTCTTCCCCCCTCTCCCTCTGTGCCTCTTCCCCCCTCTCCCTCTGTGCCTGTTCCCCCCTGGCCTGTGTCTCTTTCCCCCTTCCCCCTGTGTCTGTTCCCCCTTCCCCCTGTGTCAGTTCCCCTCTCCCCCCCATTTCCCTCCCCTGTGTTTCTTCCCCCTGTTCTCCCTCCCCTGTGTTTCTTCCCCCTTCTCTCACTCCTGTGTGTCTTTTCCCCCTCCTCTACCTCCCATATGTCTTTTCCCCCTCCTCTACCTCCCCTGTGTCTCTTTCCCACCTCTCCCTCTGTGTCTCCCCCCCTCCCTCTGTGTCTGTCACCCCGTGTCTGTCTCCCCTCCCTCTGTGTCTCTTCCCCCCTCCCTCTGTGCCTCTTCACCCTCTCTCTGTGTCTCTCCACCCTTCCTCTGTGTCTCTCACCACTTTGTCTCTCCACCCCTTCCTCTGTGTCTCCCCCCTCTGTGCCTCTCACCCCTGTGTCTCTCCACCCCTTCCTCTGTGCCTCTTTCCCCCCTCTCTCTGTACCTTTTCCCCCCTTTCCATCTGTGTCTCTTTCCCCCTCACCCTCTGTATC
The DNA here is from genome assembly GCA_027410445.1 of Discoglossus pictus. Taxonomy (NCBI): domain Eukaryota; kingdom Metazoa; phylum Chordata; class Amphibia; order Anura; family Alytidae; genus Discoglossus; species Discoglossus pictus. The sequence goes on along the minus strand of CM050172.1, from coordinate 55,124,095 downwards.
TCTCCCCCCTGTGTCTCTTCCCCCTCTCCCTCTTCCCCCCTCTCCCTCTGTGCCTCTTCCCCCTCTCCCTCTGTGCCTGTTCCCCCCTGGCCTGTGTCTCTTTCTCCCTTCCCCCTGTGTCTGTTCCCCTCTCCCCCCCATTTCCCTCCCATGTGTATCTTCCGCCTGTTCTCCCTCCCCTGTGTTTCTTCCCCCTGTTCTCCCTCCCCTGTGTTTCTTCCCCCCTTCTCTCACTCCTGTGTGTCTTTTCCCCCTCCTCTACCTCCCCTGTGTCTTTTTCCCCTCCTCTACCTCCCCTGTGTCTCTTTCCCACCTCTCCCTCTGTGTCTCTCGCCCCTCCCTCTGTGTCTCTCCCCCCGTGTCTGTCGCCCCTCCCTCTGTGTCTCTTCCCCCCTCTCCCTCTGTGTCTCTCCCCCCCTCCCTCTGTTTCTCTCCCCCGTGTCTGTCCCCCCCTCTGTGTCTCTTCCCCCCTCCCTCTGTGTCTCTTCCTCCCTCACCCTCTGTGTCTCTTCCCCCCTCTCCCTCTTCCCCCCTCTCCCTCTGTGTCTCTCCCCCCTCTGTGTCTCTTCCACCCTCTCCATCTGTGCCTCTCCATCTGTGCCTCTTCCCCCTCTCCCTCTGTGTCTCTTCCCCACTCTCCCTCTTTGCCTCTTCCCCACTCGTCCTCTGTGCCTCTTCCTCACTCTCCCTCTGTGCCTCTTCCCCACTCTCCCTCTGTGCCTGTTCCCCCCTGGCCTGTGTCTCTTTCTCCCTTCCCCCTGTGTCTGTTCCCCCCTTCCCCCTCTGTCTGTTCCCCTCTCCCCCCCATTTCCCTCCCATGTGTATCTTCCGCCTGTTCTCCCTCCCCTGTGTTTCTTCCCCCCTTCTCTCACTCCTGTGTGTCTTTTCCCCCTCCTCTACCTCCCCTGTGTCTTTTTCCCCTCCTCTACCTCCCCTGTGTCTCTTTCCCACCTCTCCCTCTGTGTCTCTCGCCCCTCCCTCTGTGTCTCTCCCCCCGTGTCTGTCGCCCCTCCCTCTGTGTCTCTTCCCCCCTCTCCCTCTGTGTCTCTCCCCCCCTCCCTCTGTTTCTCTCCCCCGTGTCTGTCCCCCCCTCTGTGTCTCTTCCCCCCTCCCTCTGTGTCTCTTCCTCCCTCACCCTCTGTGTCTCTTCCCCCCTCTCCCTCTTCCCCCCTCTCCCTCTGTGTCTCTCCCCCCTCTGTGTCTCTTCCACCCTCTCCATCTGTGCCTCTCCATCTGTGCCTCTTCCCCCTCTCCCTCTGTGTCTCTTCCCCACTCTCCCTCTTTGCCTCTTCCCCACTCGTCCTCTGTGCCTCTTCCTCACTCTCCCTCTGTGCCTCTTCCCCACTCTCCCTCTGTGCCTCTTCCCCCATCTCTCCTGGGGAAAAGTAAGAGGACAGACACAGGAAGTGTAGGTGCTGGAATCAGAGAGAGAGACAAACCAAGGAAGCTGCTGTTGGAATCATGTCCAATCTGCTGAGGACCTGTGCTGCAGACCAAAGCCACCTGCAAGTTCGACTACAATGCTGAAAAGTCAGAAACTCCCTTTGTTCGTTCTTACCCCCAGGGAAGAGACTTTGATGCTTCACAAGATTTTATCTTCTAGAGTATACTTGGTATTGGTTACAATGGTCCCTGTGGGTGGGTACTCAGAGAGAAGGGTGGGCCGGTACCCTGGCCACAAGGTGGCACTATACCACATATAAGAGACAGTTTGTATCCTGGCCACAAAGTGGCACGTTTCCACATATCAGAGACTGTTGTATCCGATCCACAAGAACCTCCGCTGGAAGTAGCACGACCGGATTAATTTTTTTTCCTTTGTGAATCATATTTCTCCGGAGCAGAGAAGCTGCCTGGGTGTAGTCAGGGTGTTCCTGAATGTTTAGTAAGAAAGTTAATGTAGATTTTAATTTAATTTTTTTTCTTAAAGTTAATTACTACTTCTGGACCCTTGTTTATGAGCTCTAAAATAAACAAGCCTCCTGCATCATAAATCTATGTGTTGCGGAACCTTTTGTTATAAAAATACCTGTAGTAAACGGCCATCCTTGTCACAATATATATATATATATATATATATATATATATATATATATTTATATTTATATACTAGCGATTTGCAAAAATGACGGCAATAAAATTTGAAGCCATGGCAATGCTGTTTGCCACACAATGTAAGACGTAGCTCGCAATGAGCGCCTTCGGCAGCCTAAGTAAGTCATTGCACTGCGAGCTTTGCGAAGCAAGCAGTTGAGGCACGAGGGACTTAGACTGCAATGAGCGCCGAAGGACTTTGCGCGGTGCACAAAATTACGGCCCGGAGGACTTAAGAACCGAAGCATGTAGATGAACTGTGGGTCTCAGAAAACTACGACTTTACCGGCAGAACCACCCAACTCGAAAGACCTGCTAAAAACAATAAATATGCCTCAAATTAACTTACACACTCACACATAGCAGACAGGGAGAGCCCGGGAGCCTGTGAGTGAGGTTGCAAGTTAATTGGAGGCATAATTAGCGTTTTTGCACAAACGAAAATAGCCTAAGCGAGAAAAAAAATGGCCTCAATCTCAACGATCTCAAAAAAGTAACACTTAATGCAAGCCAGTAACACTTAATCCAAGCCAGTAACATTTAACTCCAGGCAGTAAGACTTTACTCCAAAGCACTAACTCTTAACCCAAGGTAGTAACAGTCATCGTGAGGCCCCAAAAATACACGCGGGGTGGGGGGGTGGGAGGGAGGCTCACAATAAGCGCCAAAGGTGCTCATTAAGAGCCACGCAATTAGTGCCAAAGGCGCTCAGCGCTGCAAACGCACTGTCCGGCAGCAGACCGCACAGGTGCACTGGAGTAGGGGGGGAGACACACAGGGAAGGAGGGTGAAGAAAAAGAGTAGAGGGGGGAGAGACAGGGCAGGGAGAGGAGTGGGGAGAGACACAGTGCAGTGAGAGGAGGGGGGAAGAGACACAGGGGAGGGGGGACACACACAGGGGTGGGAGAGGAGGGGGGGTAGACACACAGGAGAGGTGGGAGAGACACAGGGTAATAAGAGGGGGGAGAGACACAGAGGAGGGGGTAGAGACACAGGGGAGTGAGAGGAGAGGGGAGGAGAGACATAAGGTAGTGAGAGGAGGGGGGAGACAAAGGAGAGTGAGAGGAGGGGGGAGAGAAACAAAGAAGTGAGGGGGGGGAGACACCAGGCAGGGAGAGGAGGGGGGAGAGACACAGGGGAGGGGGAGACACACAGGGGTGGGAGAGGAGCGGGTAGACACACGGGGGAGAGACACAGGGGAATGAGAGTGGGAGAGAGACAGAGGAGGGGGGAGAGACACAAGGGAGTGAGAGGAGGGGGTATAAGGTAATCATATCCCCTCCTAGACACATTTTTTTCATTCCCCTTTTTAGTTTTGTTGCCGTTATCTGTACCTTTTCCTGTTCTAAAATTTAGTTTTTATGAAGTAGTGCCAAAAATTAAACTCCCTATTCCAAATGAGGGCATACTAGGTATTTGTATAGTGGCCGAAGTATATTTGCTTCCCTTTCTTCTATACCCTTTCTAATACTTGCTAATATTTTATTTGTCTTTGCAGCTGCTGCTTAGATCTCCTCTGATCTGCAATACGCGGATTTATTGTTAATTGATCCAGAGGAAGGCAATACTGGCTATCGGATTCATCCCTGGATCAATACTCCCTCTCTTTTTATCCACGATAGCCCTTAATGCCCTTTTTATTTAAAGATATATCCAATCCCTTGTTAAAGTTATCTGATGAATCTGCTGTCACCACCTCCTTTGGTAGGGAATTCCACAGATAAACCACCCTTACTGCGAAGAACCCTTTTCTTTCTTTAAGGTGAAATCTTTATACTTCTAATCTTAAAGGATGTCCCCTTGTCAGTTGAAAACCTCTTGGCACAAAAAGTTCCCTTATCAATGCCTTATATTGACCCTAAATGTATTTATATAGGGTAATCATATCCCCTCTTAGATGCCTTTTTTCTAGTGTAAATAATTTTAGTTGTGTTAGTCTTTCTTCATAACTTAGCCCCTCCATTCCCTTTATTAGCTTTGTTGCCCTTCTCTGTACTTTTTCCAACTCTAAAATTATTTATTATTTAAGTAGTATTACGGCAGCCAAAGTATTATTACTTTTTATGTATTGGTGCCCAAAATTGTACTCCATATTCCAAATGAAGGCATACTAGAGATTTGTATAGTGGCAGAATTATATTTGCTTCCCTTGCTTCTATACCCTTCTTAATACATGCTAATATTTTGTTTGCCTTTGCAGATGCTGCTTGGCATTGAGCACTACTACCTAGGCGGTTGTCCACAAGTACTCCCAAATCCCTTTCAATATCTGATACCCATAGATTTGCTCCATTAAGATTATAAATTGCACGGCTATTTTTCCTTCCCGGATGCAGAACTTTACATTTATTCGTATTTTTTTTAATCAGTTCTGTAAATCAGTGCAGTGTTTTTTGCCCTGTTGTAGTAATCAGTGTGCAGGTGAGAGTGGGTGTGGTTTGGCCTGAGTAAGTTATATCTGTGTGCATTTGTGTGAGGTTCTGTTTGAATCAGTTCTGTAAATCATTGCAGTGTTTTATGTCCTGTTGCAGTAATCAGTGTGCAGGTGAGAGTGGGCTTGGTTTGGCCTGAGTAAGTTATATCTGTGTGCATTTGTGTGAGGTTCTGTTTGAATCAGTTCTGTAAATCATTGCAGTGTTTTCTGTCCTGTTGCAGTAATCATTGTGTAGGTGAGAGTGGGTGTGGTTTGGCCTGTGTAAGTTATATCTGTGTGCATTTGTGTGAGCTTCTGTTTGAATGGGTAATTTGTCACCCAGATCCCAGCAATCGAACAGTTTGCTGTCTCCCGGGTGGATAAATTATTGGGAGGGGCTGGTAATGAACCTGCAGTCTTGGTACACATTGGTACTAATGACAAAGTTAGTGGAAGATGGAGCGTCCTAAAGAATGATTTTAGAGAACTAGGGAATAAGCTTAAAGCAAGGACCTCCAAGGTAGTTTTTTTGAGATACTACTAGTGCCACGTGCTAGCCCAGGGTGGCAGAAGGAGCTTAGGGAGGTTAATGCGTGGCTAAAAAAGTGGTGCAGAGGTTTTTTGGTTTTTAGAGCACTGGGCTGACTTCTCACTTGGGTACAATCTCTATAACAGGGATGGATTGCAGCTTAATGATGAGGGAGCTTTTGTGCTAGGGGATACGATGGTAGAACGGCTGGGGTAGTTTTTAAACTTGTAGGTGGGGGGGAGGGACTATATAGAAGTATTGGGGTAAAAATGGTAGGGAGAGAAAGGGATGAATTAGTTACCCATGCGGGTGGAGAAAGGGGAAGGGTTACAATAGACAGTAGGGAGGTATTAATAGGGGCCTCAAATACAGTGGCAAACATTTCACAACGACAGAGCCATGGCAACATAAAGTGTATGCTTGCTAATGCAAGAATTTTGCCTGGGAAAATGGACGAGCTAGAATTATTAGCAGTACAAGAGAAATGGGGCTTAATAGGTACTACTGAAACATGGTGGGATGAATCTCATGACTGGACTGTTAATCTGGATGGTTATAACCTATTTAGGAAAGATAGGAGAAATGGTAAAATAGGAGGAGGGATCTGTCTGTATGTTAAGCCTTAATTTAAGCCTATAGTCAGAGAAGATATTTATGCTGGAACTAACTGCATCATTGAATCTTTGTGGGTTAAGATAAATAGTGGAGGAGCTAATTCTAAACGCATATTGGTGGGAGTATGCTATAAACCCCCAAATATAGTTGAGAGTGAGGAAATACAACTGTTGTTTGACAATGATAAACTGCGCATTGCGCAGCAGTAGCCGCGCTTGCGCAGAGCGCGTCCCGAGCCGCGAGCAGATGGGAGAGTGGGGAAGAGGGGGGGGGAGAGGCACAGAGGGAGAGTGGGGAAGAGGCACAGAGGGAGAGTGGGGAAGAGACACAGAGGGAGAGTGGGGAAGAGACACAGAGGGAGGGGGGAGAGACACAGAGGGATAGGTGGGAAATAGACACAGGGGAGGTAGAGGAGGGGGAAAAGACACACGGGAGTGAGAGAAGGGGGAAGAAACACAGGGGAGGGAGAACAGGGGGAAGATACACATGGGAGGGAAATGGGGGGGGGAAGAGGGGAACAGACACAGGGGGAAGGGGGAAAGAGACACAGGCCAGGGGGGAACAGGCACAGAGGGAGAGGGGGGAAGAGGCACAGAGGGAGAGGGAGAAGAGACACAGGGGGGAGAGATACAGAGGGTGAGGGAGGAAGAGACACAGAGGGAAAGGGGGGAAGAGGTACAGAGAGAAGGGGGAAAGAGGCACAGAGGGGGGAGAAACAGAGGAAGGGGTGAAGAGACACAGTGGCGAGACACACAGAGAGAAGCGGGGGAAGAGGCACAGAGGGAGAGGGGTGGAAGACACAGAGTGGGGAGAGACACAGAGGGTGAGGGGGAAGAGACAGGGAGGAAGTGGCACAGAAAGAGGAGGGGGAAGAGACACAGGGGAGTGAGAGGAGGGGGAAGAGACACAGGGGAGAGAGTGCAGGGGGGAAGATACACAAGGGAGGGAAATGGAGACACGAGGAAGGCCGGAACAGACACAGGGGGAGGGGGAAAGAGACACAGGCCAGGGGGGAACAGACACAGGGGAGGGTTGGGGGAGACACAGGGGGGGGAAGAGATGCATGGGAGGGAGAAGGGGGAAAGAGACACAGGGGAGGGGTTTAGAGACACGGGAGGGAGAGGGAGGTAAAAACACAGGGGGGCAGGAGATACAAGGGAGGTAGACGAGGCGGAAGGAGACACAAGGGAGGGAGAGGAGGGGGGAAATAAGACACGAGGGAGGAAGTAGACAGAGGGAGAGACTCGCAATGAGCTCCAAAGGGGCTCATTGCAAGGCCTGTGATGAGCGCCAAAGGCGCTCATCACAAGGCCAGTAAAGTAGAAGGGGAGAGGCTTACATTGTGTGGCAAACAGCATTGCCAGGCTTCAGTTTACCAAAGGTTGCCCTTTTTCAACATTTGATACTATATCAATATTATTTGAGATAACTCAATCCAAGATACACATTTCTAGTAGGCTCTTGTATAACCTGGGCCATATAATGATCTCTGAGTGTACTCAAGAACTTGCTTCCCTTAGCTGAACTGCTGGTCTCATTTATCCAGTTTATTTCAGGGTAGTTAGAATCTCCCATTAATAAAACTTGTCCATGCTTAGCTGCATTTCCAATCTGTAACAATAATTGAATTTCCTTACCATCAATTATATTTGGGAGTTTATAGCATACTCCTACCAATACACTTTTGGAACTTGCTCCTCTGCTGTTTAACTCTACCCACAAACATTCAACATTATCGCTAGTTCCAGCATAAATATCTATACGTTCAAATTCAGGCTTAACATACAGGCAAATCCCTCCTCCTATTTTACACTTGCCCCTATCTTTCCTAAATAGGTTATAACTATCCAGATTAACAGTCCATTTATAAGATTCATCCCAGTAATGCCTATTAAATCATATTTCTCATTAACTGCTTATAATTCTAACTCTCCCATCTTCCCTGGCATGCTTCTGGCATTATTTACAAAAAGAGGTTAATAAATCAAAACTGGGGTAATGCTGGTTGTAAATAGTAATAAAGTATGAATACGTAAAAAAATGGAACAACAGCATATGATTAAACCTTTAATTCCCAAGACAGCCACCTCCCCCAAAAGACAAGTGGATTTACCTTAAAAAGTAAAGGCTAATAAACTGCAGAGTGCACTAATTGTGCCCAGGTGAGAGGGGTGTGGCTTGACTGTTAAACTTGTATAAAAGGTTTGTGAGCTGGTTTGGGGTCTGTTTACAAGTGGATTTTCCTTAAAAAGTAAAGGCTGATAAACTGCACAGTGCACTAATTGTGCCCAGGTGAGAGGGGTGTGGCTTGACTGTTAAACTTGTATAAAAGGTTTGTGAGCTGGTTTGGGGCCTGTTTACAAGTGGATTTACCTTACAAGTAAAGGCTGATAAATTGCAGAGTGCACCAAGTGTGCCTAGGTGAGAGGGGTGTGGCTTGACTGTTAAACTAGGATAAAGGATTTGTGAGCTGGTTTGGGGCCTGTTTACAAGTGGATTTACCTTACAAGTAAAGGCTGATAAATTGCAGAGTGCACTAATTGTGCCCAGGCGAGAAGGCAGAAGTTAATAGAAACCGGAGAAGGGGAACTTGTGAGCTTGCGAACATTTTCAGTATCAAGTGCAATTCTAGTAAAAGCCTAGGAGTTTAAATAAAAGGAGGGCCTTCAAAGAAAAGGGAGGGCAGATTTATAGTGCAAAGGAGGAAAACTTTATATAAATATATTATATTATATTCTTTATTTTTCCCACTGAAATTTCGTAGACAATAATAATAATTATGAGTCAGTCCAGTGGCAACCTTATTCAGTGTACATCCTGTCAAATGTATGCACTACTGGAACAGATGATCCAGGGTCCATACCTCTGTGACAGGTGTGAGCATGTTGCCTCTTTGGAAGCTCAAATTGAAGATCTGGAGAGGAGAATTGCAGCACTTGGTGATATTGCTCCACTGGAAAGGGAGTTGGTGCTCACAGAGCACAGTTTAGCTGGGCCTAATATGGAGGGAGGAGCTGGGGCTAGTGAGGATGGCCAGGGAGGTAGCTGGGTTACAGTTAGAAGGGGAATCAGAGGGTACAGGAGGAGGCAGGCCAGTTCTGAGTTGGCAAACAACAACAGATTTGCCAGATTGAGTGAAACTGTTGGCGATGTCCATTCAGGAATGGCAATGCCAGATAGAGCTGTTCCCTCTAACAGCCGGGCGAACAGCTCTACTGGAGAAGAGGGAGGGCAGAATAGGCAGAGCAACAGACATGTTTTGGTGGTAGGGGACTCTATTATTAGGAAGGTAGACAGGGTAATTTGTCACCCAGATCCCAGCAATCGAACAGTTTGCTGTCTCCCGGGTGCTTGGGTTCGGCATGTTGTGGATCGGGTGGATAAATTATTGGGAGGGGCTGGTAATGAACCGGCGGTCTTGGTACACATTGGTACCAATGACAAAGTTAGTGGAAGATGGAGCGTCCTAAAGAATGATTTTAGAGAATTAGGGAATAAGCTTAAAGCAAGGACCTCCAAGGTAGTATTTTCTGAGATACTACCAGTGCCACGTGCTAGCCTAGGGAGGCAGAAGGAGCTTAGGGAGGTTAATGCGTGGCTAAAAAAGTGGTGCGGTGCAGAGGGTTTTTGGTTTTTAGAGCACTGGGCTGACTTCTCACTTGGGTACAATCTCTATAGCAGGGATGGATTGCACCTTAATGATGAGGGCGCTTTTGTGCTAGGGAATAGGATGGTAGAACGGCTGGGGGAGCTCTTAAACTTGTAGGTGGGGGGACGGACTATATAGAAGTATTGGGGTAAATAGGGTAGAGAGGGAAAGGGATGAATTATTTACCCATGGGGGAGGAGAAGGGGGGAGGGTTACAATAGAAAGTAGGGAGATATTATTAGGGGCCTCAAATACAGTGGCAGGCACTTCACATCAGCAGAGCCATAGCAACATAAAGTGTATGATTGCAAACGCAAGAAGTTTGCCTGGGAAAATGGATGAGCTAGAAATATTAGCAGTACAAGAAAAATGGGGCTTAATAGGCATTACGGAAACATGGTGGGATGAATCTCATGACTGGACTGTTAATCTGGATGGTTATAACCTATTTAGGAAAGATAGGGGAAATGGTAAAAGAGGAGGAGGGATCTGTCTTTATGTTAAGCCTGAATTTAAGCCTATAGTTAGAGAAGATATTTATGCTGGCACTAACGGCATCATTGAATCGTTGTGGGTTGAGCTAAATAGTGGAGGAGCTAATTCTAAATGCATATTGGTGGGAGTATGCTATAAACCCCCAAATATAGCTGAAAGTGAGGAAATACAATTATTGTTACAGATTGGAAATGCAGCTAAGCATGGGCAAGTTCTAATAATGGGAGACTTTAATTACCCTGATATAAACTGGATAAACGAGACCAGCAGCTCAGCTAAGGGGAGCAGGTTCTTGAGTACACTCAGGGATCATTATCTAGCCCAGGTAATACAAGAACCTACTAGAAATGGGGCCATCTTGGATTTAGTCATCACAAGTAATATTGATATAATATCAAATGTAAAAATAGGGGAACCCTTGGGGAACAGTGATCACAACACAGTCTCATTTGAGATTGAATACAAAAAACAGAGTTGTAAGGGGCCAACAAAATCTCTAAATTTTAAAAGGGCTAACTTTAATGGGCTACGGGCAGCAATACAACATATAGACTGGGACAAAGAACTTACAGGGAAGAATACTGAAAATAAATGGACAACATTCAAATCCTTACTAAATAAACATACTCATCAGCATGTACCATGTGGAAATAAAATAAATAGGAGTAAATCACATCCCATGTGGCTTAACAATGACTTAAAGATCATGATGAGGAAAAAGAAATATGCATTTAAATTATACAAGAAGGAGGGAACAGAGGCATCTTTATGTGACTATAAGGAAATCAACAAGGCTTGCAAAAGGGCTATTAGACTGGCTAAAATAGAAAATGAGAAGTCAGTTGCAATGGAAAGTAAGACTAACCCTAAAATATTTTATAAATATATTAATGGGAAGAAGGCCAGGAAGGAATCGATAGGACCATTACAATGTGACACAGGCCATCTGATAATTAGTGACCAGGAAAAGGCAGATGAGCTAAATAGGTTCTTTTCGTCGGTTTACACAAGGGAGGTACCAGTGGTTGGGACACTGCAACATAATGGGGCTACACTACCTTCACTAAATAATTGGTTAACGCAGGAAGAAATACAAAAGAGGTTGGAGAAAATAAATGTTAATAAAGCCCCAGGTCCTGATGGAATACATCCAAGGGTACTGAGGGAGATGGGTTCTGTAATAGCCAAACCATTATATCTAATCTTTAAAGACTCGCTCACTACAGGGTCTCTACCAGATGACTGGAGAAAAGCAGAGGTGATACCTATATTTAAGAAGGGATCTAGAGCAAATCCGGGGAATTATAGACCAGTGAGCCTCACTTCTGTAGTTGGGAAGCTTTTAGAAGGGTTAATAAGGGACGGAATACAAGAATATGTCTATTTGAACAGGATCATAGGTAGCAGTCAACATGGATTTATGAAGGAAAGGTCGTGTCAGACCAATCTAATTAGTTTTTATGAGGAGGTTAGTAGGAACTTGGATCAGGGCAACTCAGTGGATGTAGTCTTTTTAGATTTTTCAAAGGCATTTGATACAGTGCCACATGGAAGACTAGTGAGCAAACTAAGGGATACAGGAATTGCAGTAAATATCTGCTCATGGATCGAGAGCTGGCTAAAAGACAGGAAGCAAAGGGTTGTTGTAAATGGAACATACTCCGATTGGTCTAATGTGATAAGTGGGGTTCCTCAGGGCTCAGTATTGGGTCCTCTCCTTTTTAACATATTTATTAATGACATTGAAGTAGGACTCGAATGTAGTGTCTCCATTTTTGCTGATGACACTAAGTTGTGCAAGGTAATAAAATCAGATAATGATGTACTTTCCCTACAAAAGGATTTGCATAAATTAGAGAAATGGGCGGCTAAATGGCAGATGAGATTTAATACAAATAAATGTAAGGTTATGCATTTGGGAAGGAACAATAGCCAAGCAATCTATAATCTTAATGGAGCAAATCTAGGGGTATCAGATATTGAAAGGGATTTGGGAGTACTAGTGGACAACCACCTAGGTAACAGCGCTCAAAGCCAAGCAGCGGCTGCAAAGGCAAATAAAATATTAGCATCTATTAGGAAGGGTATAGAAGCCAGGGAAGAAGATATAATTCTGCCACTATACAAATCTCTAGTACGCCCTCATTTGGAATATGGAGTACAATTTTGGGCACCACCTCACAAAAAAGACATTTTAGAGCTGGAAAAAGTACAGAGAAGGGCTACAAAACTAATAAGGGGAATGGAGGGGCTAAGTTATGAAGAAAGACTAGCAAAATTAAACTTATTTTCGCTAGAAAAAAGGCGTCTAAGAGGAGATATGATTATGTTATTTAAATACATCCAGGCTCAATATAAGGCTTTGTCAAGTGAACTTTTTGTAGCAAGAGATTTTCAACTGACAAGAGGACATCCGTTGAGGTTAGAGGAAAAAAGATTTCACCTTAAACAAAGAAAAGGGTTCTTCACAGTTAGGGTGGTTAAACTGTGGAATTCTCTACCGAAGGAGGTGGTGACAGCGAATTCGATAGACAACTTCAAAAAGGGGTTAGATATATTTCTGAATAAAGAGGGCATTCAAGGCTATCCTAGATAACTAGCAAGGAATATTGATCCAGGGAGAAATTTGATCGCCAGTTTCTGGGGTCAGGAAGGAATTTTGCTTTTTTTTCCCCTTATGAGACAATTGGCAAAGTTTCAATGGGGTTTTTTTTTATGTTTGCCTTCCTCTGGATCAATTAACAATAATTAACAATTAACAATAATAATAAATAGTCCAAATTAAAAAGATCAATAGAGATCTAAAAAGGTTAAACTTGATGGACTAACTCTTTATTCATTCTCCAATACTATACTATTAATAATTATTTAATCAATAATTTAATTAATAACTAATCCGCATATTGCAGATCAGAGGAGATCTTAACAGGTTGAACTTGATGGACTGAAAGTCTTTTTTCAACCTTAATTACTATGTAACTATGTAACATCCATACAGATATCTACAGACAAAAGTCATAACTCAAACCCATATAGTATAAAATATAACTTTTATTAAATATATAAAAATAAAATATTAAAAACGTGACGCTGCACGTCTCCCAAATAGCACAAAGTAGTGTCATATGTCAACCTCACTTGTATACATGATGAATAATATATATAAATCTAAGTGTGCTTAATACAAGGTCCAAATACCTATAATAAATATATTCAATATGCAGAGTTATAAATAAAGCACACAGAATAATCTATAGGGTGTCTCAACCAATTTCATTGAAGAGTAGGAAGTATGCAACCAGTAGGTGATGAAATAATGTACCACTGTGGCCCTATTTACATACAAATAGTGGATTAGGCAGATAAGGGCCCACTATTTACCCAATAATCTGCCTATGAAAAGCTAATCTATACTCCCTATCTGGGACTATTCACACCACTGGTGCACTTACCTACTCTCCAATGAATAATAGGTGAATACCATAGCCAGAGGTACAAACACTACAGTGCAGATCGGTTACTCCCTAAGGAGTGACGTCATCATCGGGAGACACGCACGCGCGCGTTTCGCTCCAGCTTCCACAGGGGTTGTGATATATTTTATACTATATGGGTTTGAGTTATGACTTTTGTCTGTAGATATCTGTATGGATGTTCCTTTGGGGGAGGTGGCTGTCTTGGGAATTAAAGGTGTACTTTTTTATGCTTCTGGTATTAGTAAGTATACACCTTATGTTATTAGTTTGTAGTTTTGAAGTGCCTGCCACTATACTCTAGTTACTTGGCAATACCTCCCAATTGACTATACTAACCCTCCCCCTTCTCCCCCTTCCCCCCTTCTCCACCCTCCCCATGACTAGTTCATTCATTCCTTACCCCCTCTACACTTTCTACCCTATTACTCCTATTTAGTCCCTCCCCTACCTACTAGTTAAAAAACGCCTCCAGCTTTTCTACCATCCTTTCCCCTAGCACACAAGCTCCCGCACCATTAAGGTGCAGTCAATCACTGCTATAGAGATTGTACTCAAATGAGAAGTCAGCCCACTGCTCTAAAAACCCAAACCCCTCCTTAATGCACCACTTTTTTAGTCACGCATTAACTTCTCTAAGCTCCTTCTGTCTTGCTGGGCTAGCCCATGGCACTGATAGTATCTACAAATATACTACCTTGGACGTCCTTGCCTTAAGCTTATACCCTAGTTCTCTAAAGTCATCCTTTAGGACACTCCATCTTCAACTAACTTTTTCATTGGTACCAATATGTACCAAGACCACTGGCTAATTTCCAGCCCCTCCTAATAATTTATCTACCTGGTTCACAACATGACGAACCCGAGCACCCGGAAGACAGCAAACTGTTCACTTGCTGGGATCTGGGTGACAAATCACTCTGTCGACCTTCCTAATAATAGAGTCCCCTACCACCAAAACCTGTCTGTTGCTCTGCCTATTCTTCCCTCCCAATCCTCCAGTAGAACTGGTCTCCCGGCTGTTAGAGGAAACAGCTCTATCTAGCATTGCCATTCCTGAATGGACCTCCCCAACAGTTTCACTCAATCTGGCAAATCTGTTTGTGTGTGCCAACCCAGAACTGACCTATTAACTCCTCCTGTTTCCCCTTCTTCCCCTTGTAACCGCAATCCAGCAATCTCCTTTGACATCCCCACTAGCTGCATCTCCACCCTCCATGTCAGGCCCAGCTAAACTGTGCTCCTTTTCCAGTGGATCAATATCACTCAGTGCTGCTATTCTCCTCTCCAGTTCTGCATGTTTGAGATCTCCCCAGATTGGCTTGATGATATTAAGGTCAGGAGACTGTGATGGCCACTCCACAACCTTCATCTTTTTCTGCTGTAACCACTGGAGGGTCAACTTGGCCTTGTGCTTAGGGTCATGGTCATGTTGGAAAGTCCAAGAGCGTCCCTTGCTCAGCCTTCATGCAGAAGAATGCAAATTGTCTGCCAGTATTTTCTGATAACATGCTGCCTTCATCTGCCATCAATTTTCACAAGATTCCCAGTGCCTTTAGAGCTCACACGTCCCCAAAACATCAGTGAGCCACCACCATGCTTCACAGTGGGGATGGTATTCTTTTCACCCCTCTCCAAACATAGCGCTTATGGTTGTGACCATGAAGCTTGATTTTGGTCTTGTCACTCCAAATTGCAGTGTGGGGTGCCATAAGCTGTGTTGCGTGTCAAGGTGTTGTCGGGCATATTGTAACCTGGCATTCTTGTGGCATTGGAGCAGTAAAGGCTTCTGTATGGTAACTAGACCATGCAGCTCATTTTTGTTCAAGTATCATCGTATTGTGCTCCTTGAAACAACCACATTGTTTTTTATCCAAAGTAACCTGTAATTCTCCTGAGGTTACCTGTGGGATTTTCTTTGTATTCCGAACAATTCTTCTGGCAGTTGTGGCTGAAATCTTTCTTGGTCTACCTGACCTTGGCTTGGTATCAAGAGATTCCTGAATTTTCCACTTCTTAATAAGTGATTGAACAGTACTGACAGGCATTTTCAAGGCTTTGGGTATCTTTTTATATCCTTTTCCCTCTTTATGAAGTTCCATCACCTTGTTAGCATGTTCTTTTCTGCTCCCCATGGCTCAGTATCTAGCCTGCTCAGTGCATTCAAGTGAGAGCTAACAAACTCATTGAATATTTATACACAGACACTAATTGCAATATGAAAAGCCACGGATGTGGGAAATTAAACTTTAATTGCCATTTTAACCTGTGTGTGTCACCTTATGTGTCTGTAACAAGGCCCAACATTCAAGGGTATGTAAACTTTTGATCAGGGCCTTTTTGGTGATTTCTGTTATCATTATGATTTAAAAAGGAGCCAAACAACTATGTGATAATAAATGGCTTAAAAGGATCACTATCCTTCAAAACAAGATTATTATTTTTTTGCATAATCAGTCATATTTTCAAAATAAATGCCAAAATTTCACAATTTCTGTCAGGGTATGCAAACATTTGAGCACAACTGTATGTATATATATATATATATATATATATATATATATATATATATATATATATATATAAATCATGTTAGTATTTCTTGAGACTTGATAAAGAGAGGTTGAACCTCTTGAAAGCTCGTCATTTTTAAATAAGACGTTTGTCCAATACAAAAAGTATCAAATTATATGCAATACTCATTATTATTATTATTATTATTATTATTATTTTAGATTACTGGACATTCACGGCTGCTTCACTCTTCTATATATATATATATATATATATATATATATATAAGCCGAGGCACCTATTTTACCACAAAATACTGGGAAAAATGAGGTACTCAAGTATAAGCCGAGTGTGGGAAATGTGCTGCCCCCTGTGTCCCCCTCTTGTGTCCCCCTCTCTCTCCCGTGTCTCTTCTCCTCTCTCCCGTGTCTCTTCTCCCCTCTCCCTTCCCTGTGTCTCTTCCCCCCTCTCCCTTCCCTGTGTCTCTTCCCCCCTCCCTTATCACCCTTCTTAACCCCCCTCCTCATTCTCAACCTCCCTCCTCAACCCCCCTCCTCATCCTCAAACCCCTCCTCATCCCCCCTCCTCATCCTCGTGCCCTCCTCAACCTCAATCCCCTCCTCATCCTCAACCTCCCTCCTCATCCTCCCTCCTCATCCTCCATCCTCATCCTCAACCTCCCTCCTCAACCCCCTTCCTCATTCTAAACTCCCTCCGAATGAGGCTTTTGGAGTACTCAGCAATGTTTAAGACAATATAGGCCTCATTCAATTGTGATTTGGCCAACTGAATAGGGCTCTATATAAGCACAGAGCATATTTTTTTTAAAGAAGTTTTTAGTTAGTGAAGACCTTTCTTTTGGATAGAAGTTCACTAACTAAAAACTTCTGTAAAAAAATATGCTCTGTGCTTATATAGAGCCTTATTCAATTGGCCAAATCACAATTGAATGAGGCCCATATTGTCTTAAACATTGCTGAGTACTCCAAAAGCCTCATTCATTTGCGATTTGGCCAATTGAATAGTGCTCTATATATGCACATAGCATATCTTTTTTACAGAAGTTTTTAGTTAGTGAACTTCTATCCAAAAGCTAGGTCTTCACTAACTAAAACCTTCTGTACAAAAATACTTATATAGAGCCCTATTCAACTGGCCAAATCGCAATTGAATGAGACCCTAAGTACCCACCGGGAGGTCTCCCCATCAAACACAGTAGAAAACAGATATGTGGAACCTCAATCTACTGAGTATTTTACAAAGGATGCCTTTATGATACCTCATTTTATTGAGGCTTACCTAGGTGAGCATTATCAATATGTGTCATTGTGTCTTTAACAAGACCTAAGAAAGCTACAACAGGAGATTACATGAACAAAATGTACAAATAAACATATTATATTCACCACAATTTTAAAGCATAAATCTGAATTACTATTTTGTATAGATTGCTAAATAAATAAATAGCATCTTATGGATTTTCTATTTTTTTTTCTTTAAGTAAATGCTTTCTGAATTTGATGCTATATTTTTTTACAAGCTTTTTCAATTGGTATTGTAAAATATTTAACAAAATGTGTCATAATGAATATCTGACACATGCATGTAATAATAGTTTTTCATTGAATATAGTTGCTTAAGATTCAAAGTAGACATGGAAAACATCAAAATGTGAACAGAACCATATGCATGAAATATGAGTAAATCTATTTAAAAAGAACCATACCATAGAAAGAAGGGAGGGTAAGAAAGCGCATTAGATACTCCTAGTGCAGATTACTTTGTGCCTCTAGGTAGTATTAAACAATATACTTCTACGGAGTTGTCTCTTACCTTTGGTGGCCTCCAGAATGTAAGGTACTTAAAAGCTGGATGTGATTCTCTCTCACAGACACCTGTCAGAAGGGATGTTTCAAGACCTCTTCGTGGTTTTCGTAGTGCACCCCAATATACAGAGTGTTTCTATGATCTATGAGGTATACTTGAAATTGCCTCTGTGAGGTGTCAGGTATAAATACATAAACACTCAAATTTCTTTATATCTCTATATAAGTGTATACACCAATGTTTCTATATATATATGTGTATATGTTCATGTGTGTCTCTGTACTCTAAATCCAAGTCTAATTGAAAGATACACCCACACCCAATTCCTTGAAAAGATATACTTTTATTTTGCCATAAAAAACATACTGGCCAATGTAGGAATTTGACACAATATCCTAAAAAATATAGGTACAACAAAAAGGTAAAAATTGGTAAAAAACACAATATAAACCGTGATATCATAAAAGACAATAAGGTTTCAATGTTTATCAGTGCTAAAGTGCCGTAAAAATTTGTATGTATGTAAAATGGTAGATCAAACGTGTTTTGCTGCTCGTTGTCGCAGCTTCCTCAGTGATTGGTATTCCTGGTGTCCAGTGTTGTGTTTCTGGCCAGGAACTAGTTGAGTTGTGCTGCCGTCTAGCTGCTTGACAATAATCGCCATTAAGCATGTAATAATAGTTATTTATTGAATATAGTTGCTTTCGATTCAAAGTAGACATGGAAAACATCAAAATGTGCACAGAACCATATACATGAAATATGTGTAAATCTATTAAAAATGAACCATACCATAGAAAGATATCATGTGTGAAACACGAAAATATATAATGTCATATAATATCTGTTCATATTAGAAATGTACGTAATACTATAAAAAAATGAATTTATATCCCTTCCCAATTTTATCATGGTAGATTTTGTTTTATTTTAATTATTGGGTAATAAGAATACATATATATATATTTTATTTTTTTGATAATATTCTTATAATTTTATATATATATTATTTAAAAAAGAATTGCAAGAGACGGTTTTTATTTTGCTGTATGCCATTTCATATTCTGTTTCAAAAAATTTTATCTCGAAAACTCTGTAGAAGAAATTGTTTCTACAACGGAAGATTGGTTGAAGATTGTCAAGTCAAGCTCTTCATTAGAACATACTATAAATATGACTATCATAGCCTAAATTTCAGTACATATATCTTCCCCAAATCCCTGCCCGACAGTCCACTGATAACTTTTCAAAAGATAATTGTATTTTTGAATAAGTAAGGTGGTGACAAAGCTGTTGAGGTCCTATCTCTTTTTATTCGCGAAGGGTATGAATATGAAGTGGAAACCACATTAATTTCCTAGACCTGGGTGAATCTACAACGTAACCATAGAAACATGGCAGGCATTGTTCTCCTGTCGCTGTAGACAAGTGCGCTTGTTCAGACTCCGCGCAGAACGCTATCACAGACAGATAGAAATGATTTAGATCATTTTACTTTCCTCAATGCTAGACGTAATAAGCTGGGATTTATAATAATAGTGTCTCCATCGAAATAGTCTTTGATATCACCTGAAAGAACATATGTTTTAATATTAATGAAGGTCTTTCTTTCACATATTCATCAAAATGTAATTATTCCAACTCCATTGTAAGCTACTTAAAGCAATTTAAATCTACATATTAACCCTGCAACCTCTTATTAGATTGATTATATTAGGGAAAGTTAAATGCACAGAATTTTAACGGTCCATCGCAGAAAGAAAAAAAGATATTTGTTTGACTCAGAGCATAATTAAGCAGGAAAATGTCACACATATACAGCCTTATTGAATTGCAATTCAGTAAATTTAAAAGGGCTTTATTTAAGCACACAGCATATTTTATTTACAGAAGTTTTTAGTCAGTGAAGACCTTGTTTTTAGATAGAAGTTCACTAACTAAAAACTTCTGTAAAAAAATATGTTGTGTGCTTAAATAGAGCCCTTTTAAATTTACTGAATCACAATTTAATAAGGCTGATAGTTCTTAATTAGAAAATAAAATGGCTGATGCCTCTGCAGGACCCTGAAGGGAACCATGATACACTGGTGGAAGTTGTGTGTGAGAGGGGCATTTACATTTCTGGAGATATATAGTTGCAGTGAATGATGCAAGGGGTCTGCTTCTGGATTGGTGAGTTGAAATGTATTTTGTTTCTATTTCAGTCTTATCCAATTACTTTAACAATTACTCTCTGTTCTTTACTTTTCCAGCTCTCTTTTCAGTGACAGCCAAAACACCCCCCTCTGAGGAACTGTTGTAACAAATACAAAATTGCTTCTTATACTAAAAAACAGAATCTTCGAGAACTAAGCTTTGCATAAAACATTTTTAATCATGGCTTTTTGTTGATGTTCAGTCGGGTCCGACTCTTCGTGATGGAATTCATCACGCCAGACACATCTTGTGCCAGACATCACAGCTTTTATCCATACTGTTATCTTGGCAAAGATACTGGAGTGGATTGCAAATTCCTTCTCCAGAGGACCATGATTTGTCTGACCTCTCTGCTATGGTCTACCCATCTTGGGTGACGCTACATGGTTTAGCTAACAGCTTTATTGAGGTACACAAGCCCATTCACCACGACAAGGTAGAGATCCAGAAGAGGGTGCATGGCCTACACAGCTGCCAATATTGTTAGTTTGGTAATTGACAAACAAATATCTTTTTTTCTTGTACTGCAGTGGTCATAAAAAGGATAATAGAAATCACTTTTTTGTTGCATCTGAAGATTGTATTTAAAAAAGTTTTAAAGTGTTGAATAAACTAGTTTGTATTAGTAAAAGCAAGGTGCGGTGCAACTGACTACTAAAAAAACGGTGTAAATAATCGCAAGGACTGTGAGTATCTAGTTCTATTTGAAGAAACTTGTGGTTATAAAACCAACAAAAAAGCCATCTGTCTTAAAACCAGTATTAAATCTAATCATACCTGCCTGATGTGCTAGGGCTTCCTCTCATCTTTTTACTCACATTGTTTGTCTGGAAGCCATGATATATCTGCATCTTTCATCTGGTAGCTTTTTTTAATTTGTCGGGAGCTAGGATATATCACCCCTTACCCCTTTACTGTGATCATGTGTGGCAATGTTTGCATGTTTTACTTAACAATTATTATGTTTTGTAATTTTTCAAAATACTATTTTATTAATCTTATAGATACATATGCATGGGATGTAGCACAAAGATGCCTGAAAACCATGTAGTAATTCTGCAGGTGTATATAAAGTATATGAAGACAAAATCATGAACTTTTCTCAAACTGCAGATCCACTTAGTTTGAAGGTAAAATTATAATGTGGTCCTTTTAGAGACAAGTTGTTGCTTTTTTTAAGCTGATATTAAAGAGCATGAAAAACTAGCTATAAATTATATTAGCAATTTGATTCTAAATAACACTATTCCTGAGATGTATTCTTATGCAAATGAGTGTTGACTAAATGCTAATCAGCTGTTTTGCTATATTTTATAACAATCTGTCTCTGTGTTATTTAATATTAGCATGCAGTTAGGACTGCCCACTGATCCAGCGCTCACATATTGAGCTGCACATAGCATAAAGAAGCTTCACATACGATACTGAATATCTCAGCAATTATTTATTGTGGAGAAAATTATAAAATGATATACAGTTTTTAATTGTATTTAAAATGAAACCAAACACATTGTTGGGATGACAGTGTCCCTTTATAACATTACTATAACGACCTAACATTACTAAAAGAGAACCAATCCCAATATATGTTTAATTATTCATAATTTATTGAAGATAGTCTTACAGCAAATTTCGAATTAATCAAACATTATTTTGGAGATTTACACTTGAAAACAGGAACCATGTTTTAGAATGCATATACATATAACACAACCTTGGATGTATTACCTTATATGCAATTATGCTGCAGTGGAACATACTACTGTGGTTTCTGCCTATTAATTTCCTGAAGAGGGAGGAGACTTTAAATTAAATGAAGTATCTGCATAGCTACAGCTAGAGCTTTCAATAGAACAAGTGCAATGTTTCTTAGTTCACAGGAGCACACCATTCTGAGAAAATAGCAGACAGAATCAGGACAGAAAAGAAAACCAAGCCCTTCAGTAAAAAATAATTGCATATAAGTAAACAATGTAAAAGGTTGTGTTTTTTTGTATTTATTTGTTCATTTCTCAAAACATCTTAAACATCATAAGCTTCATTATAAGGTTTAGCTATTGAAGACTATATTGGAAAACAAAAAAATGACCACTGCAGTTCTTTGACTTTTGGTCCCCTGCAGAATAAATCATTTGGAGCAACAATAAAATCTGGGAATTTGTGATTGAAAATCTCATACACTAGTTTACCCAGTTGTCAATCTCTGATATTTCTAGGAATGATAAAGTGGGATTATTTGGTTAGAAAACAATCTGACTAGTAGCAGCAGGGCAGGGGCTCAGATCAGAGATCATCTTCAAACAATGAAATCCTGCTCTCTGGGTTAATGGCTTAGAGAACTAATACAGATATACAATGCAGGGATGTGAACACAACAAGAAAAATAATTACAAACATACAAAAAGAGGCACAATATTGTAATAAAAAATAACTGAAAACAGTACTTATGCACCCTCTCAGAGAAATAGAAAGATATCTCTTTTAAGTAGTTCTTGTAGTGGTCCTGCAAAGGTTCTTTAAAAGGATCTTGATTGAAGTTAGTTCTGAAGTTTTCTTATTCCTGGATCCAGCACTACCAGTGGCGGAGCTACTGCTGGTGCAGAAGGTGCAAAACACAGGGTAGTAAGGGAGGAATCTTTTTTTTTAAGGGGAAGATTAGTGAAGACCTTGCTTTTGGATAGAAGTTCACTAACTAAAAACTTCTTTAAAAAAATATGCTGTGTGCTTAGAGACCTTTTAAATTTGCTGAATCGCAATTTAATAAGGCTGTTAATTTACAGAAAGGTAATCTGATCACCATATGGATGATGTGGCCATTTACATATTTTGGCTTTTTATTGGCTCCCATGGGTTATATAGAGTGTGGGGGGGGGGGGGGGCAAGTTATTTTGTACCGGGGCCCTCTATTCATTAGCTTTACCTATGAGCGCTACCATCCATTGAAGACCCTGTAAGAAGAAAAGAAAAGGAGAGTGGTGAAGTATATAAAAAATAATTTTGTTCCACACTAAAAAGTAATTGCATTTATAATAATACTTGTATCCACCAATGAATAGGATAAGAAAAATTGAATGACAAAAAATACCATAATATATATGGAGGGAATAAAATAGAAATATAAAAAAAGCATACTACATTAAACTTGACAATAAAAACACTCTCTGAAAATATATAATAAAACAATTAAAAAGAATACATAATAGCAGCAAATAAAATATTATATAAATGACATCATGGAGTAACACCACTAAACTTGTTCAGTTTAGTCAAATATTTATATTTATAGTGAGATTTAATTAGATAAAAATACATTTCTTTGTTAGATAATGAATCGTAAGTAAAATCTTAAATCATTTATTAATATGAGTTTATTTGAAATTATTGACATGTTTGGAGATAATGTATAGTTATTTTTGTTTTGTTTTTTCAAAAAAGATGTGGAATTATTTTAAATAAATATAAGTAAGAAAAAACAACAATGTTACAAGTCTGTTCTAATTATATATATACTTTATATGTTTGATTCACATTACTTATGCAATAAAAAAGTAACAATTAAAGGGACACTAACAAATGGTGTACAAGAAATAACTATGATAACTAGATTTGGTGGCAGATAAGAAACCTGCCAATTCTTTCTACCTAAAAGTTTGGCTTAATTATGGGGAAAATAAAGTTACCATATGTGTTCTCCACCACTAGAGAGTTGATGAATATGGAAAAAGTGTTTTTCTTTATACAATTAAAGCTTAATTCATGCAGTTATGATATTAGAGATTAGGGATTTCAGTAAATTGTTTCTGTACTTTATTCACTAATAAGCCTTCGCAACACACATTGATAACAAATGTGAATTAAAAGCACATGTGCAGCCAGTGAGTCACACAATATATATGTCTTTTACAGCTACTTACGGTATATGCTTTCGCTCCTAAAGTATGAAGTTGAAGCATAGAATGGTGGGCTAAGCTACTGGCTGCTGGGCTGGAGTCTGAGGTTCAAATTCCTTGTTTTTTTAACATAATTGGGCATGAAAAAAGTTTTTTTTAACTTGTATTAGATGTTCAAATGTGAACACAAATGTACTATTTATTTACTGTACTACTGTTCGGTGGAGGGCTCCTATCGCTCTTTTTCCCACCATCAATTAAATGATTGTTGTGGTAAATTACCTCCTGAAAAAAATCCACTACACAAGCTAAGGAACTGTCCCCACGCTAATGAGAGGCAGTAACCTTGAAACAGCTGTACGTAGATGGAATTCCTAGCTTGTGTATAATCCAACCTTACCTTTGCCCAAAGCTGTGTGATACAACAGGCATATGCTTAAGGGAAGCCATGTTTGAAATGGTTATGGATTGCAAAAGCGAAGCCTTTCATCTCATATCTCTGCCAAGGTTCCCAGAATGCCTAGAATGCAGTGTAATAACTATATTTCTCAGAATTCTAGGCACAAATGTACTATTTATTTACTTTATCTTAACTGGAGAAGCCAGCTGGGCACAGAGATTACCAAAACTCTGACAAACTAGTGGTGTTCCTATATCTGAAAGCAGGAGAGTTTGGGGCTCACCTGGTCCCTTCATCCTGGGTCATTACAGCTTGGTGGCAGAAGTGGGATCTCAGCAGGGGTAGCCAGCGGCGGTCTGGAACCTTTATCCCAGAGGAGGCAGAAAATGGTATCCAGGCTTGGCAGATGTGATCCAGGTGACAAGGGAACTGATCAACTGGAGTACAGAAGAGTTCCAGCAAAATGACCAGCAGACACTGCAGGAAAGTGACACTTCAAGCTCAATTGGAGGTATTCCCATGATTGTGGCCGGGGCATGAGCTAAATGACTGGCTGTCGGACTTGGTATGGCAGCAGGTTGACCTGGAGTAGCAGTATGCCTTGTGTGGAGCCTTGTTATCCCTTGGTGCTGGAGGAGGTGCTATTGGAGATTGTATATGGCAATCGGCCTGGGCACTTCACAGCAAAAACTGGACTAACTCAAGAAGCAATGTTACTTCCTGTGACTACATCAATGGTGTGATGAGGCTTTTGTGCTATTGCCCTTGATCTAGCAAGAGTTACAGCTGGAAGCAGATTTTATAGACTTACTGGTTGAGGCATCTGTGGAAGGAATTTGGCTGCCCAGTTGGAAAGGGCCCAGTCAGTCGGGCAGGATGGAAGATGATGTGCCAGAGCAAGGGGGTCAGATACATTTTCCTATGGTTGGGTCGGATGGGGACTGTATGGAACCACAAGGCATTGCCCTCAGAGAGCTCCATAAAGTGTCAAGAGGTCCAGGGAGGGAATTTTATGACCTGGTGGGAGAACCCAGGATTTAAAAATGAGCAAGACTGCTCTAATGCAGTGTTTCAACCTAGAGAAGGATGAGCTGGTCGTTATATTTTATATTTAGGGAACTAAGTCTAGACCAGTTAGAGGCTCTGTGGCATGGAATGCTAATTGGATTTTCAGGCCAAGTGGAAGGCCTGGGGGGGGGCAACATTCTCCTGGTTTCTTGAAAGAACCAAG
The DNA here is from genome assembly GCA_027410445.1 of Discoglossus pictus. Classification (NCBI taxonomy): domain Eukaryota; kingdom Metazoa; phylum Chordata; class Amphibia; order Anura; family Alytidae; genus Discoglossus; species Discoglossus pictus. The sequence continues at coordinate 55,098,769 of CM050172.1, read as the reverse complement.
TATGGACTGTGCCACAGTTTAAAGGACAGGCTCAGAAAGCAGCTCTGTGAACATGTAAACCCTGAGACACCAGTCTTGCCCCAATGACTGGAGTGGCATCACTAACAGCAAGGCGGTGGAGGAGACTTTGCAAACCGGATGCCCAATGGAAAGTTTGGGGTGGAGCAGCCAGGCTCACTAGCCATTGGAGGAGGAGATAATGGAATGTGCCCTAGAAAAGGACTATGCACTAGATGGGTACTGTGAACCTAGCCAAGGGCTCCCATGTCCAGCATTGTCCAGCAGCACACCAAAGGCCAGGGAACAGAGCAGAGAAGGAGACCTGGGACCTTGACCTACCATGGGGTACATTCTCAATCAGTGGGGATCACATTGCTAATGAGAAGACAGTGGGGCAAGGAGAAACTGACTGTCAGGTTGCTTACACATGGGAGAGCTTGGATTAAGGCAGCTAGGACCACCATTCTTTGCTAAGATAATGGACTGTACCTTAGACTGTACACCTAGCATGGGGCTCCTGGAGGTGACTAAAATTCAGGAGCCAGCCAGTGAGAGCAGCCCAGGGAACTTGCCAGGCTAAGAGGACCTGACCTGCCAAGATGGCGGAGGCAAAGAGAAAACTAAAAGGCAGCGGAAGAGCCAGCGGACATCTGTCAAAGGGATAACAGAGAGACAGCAGCTGAAGGTAGCATGGAGGTCCTTCCAAGGTAATCAACAACCATGTATCCAGTAGGAGGCAAGGTCTGTGTCCAGATGGTGGTTCCAGTGGAAGGAGGATGGATGGCGCTGAGAAATATGCAACCCCCAGCAGTGGGACCTCCAGTCTAGGAAACCATGGTGGATGCAAGTGTACAGTTCAGGCTGGTATGTTCATCTGCCTGCTGTTCCTGAATGTTACTGCTGTTCCTGCTGTGTCCTGATGCTAGTATTCTGCTAGGTCCTAGTCTAAAGGGACCTACAACTGTTCCTGAAACTATGTTTCTGGTATCCTGAACTGGTTTCTGAGCTGGAGAAGCCAGTTGGGTGCTGAGATTACTAAAACCCTAACAATCTAGGGGTGTTACTGTAGCTGAAAGCAGGAGGGTTTGGGGTGCACCCGGTCCCCTCACCCCTGGGTCATCTCTTAAATACAGTTGAACTTTCTGTGGTCGAAGGAAAAATATTGAATGCAGATGACGTTTTTATCCGCACAATTGGAATGTGGTGCCTATAACAGCCAGTGATCTTATAGGTATAATGGGAAGTAGAACGTTTGACAAGAGAAGGAACTAGAAAAGGAGATCTACAGATATATATATATATATATATATATATATATATATATATATATGTACTATATATATGTATATGTACTATATATATATATATATATATATATTACATAGTTACATAGTTACATAGTATTTAAGGTTGAAAAAAGACTTTCAGTCCATCAAGTTCAACCTTTTAAGATCTCCTTTGATCTGCAATATGCGGCATAACTATTAATTCATTAGTTGTTAATTAATTATTAATCAATTATTTAATGTTTTTATTTTTTATTTTTTTATTATTATTATTAATTAGTCCAAAGGAAGGCAAATAGAAAAAAAAAAAAAACAAGCGAGACTTAGCCAATTGTCTAAAGGGTAAATGTTAAAAATTTGGATCATTACTGTCTCTCTAATTATCCATGATAACCCTGAATACCCTTTTTAATTAGAAATAAATCTAGTCCTTTTTTAAAGTTATCTATCGAATCCGCTGTCACCACCTCCTCTGGTAGAGAATTCCACAGATTAACCACCCTTACTGTGAAGAACCCTTTTCTTTCTTTGAGGTGGAATCTTTTTACTTCTAACCTCAAGGGATGTCCTCTTGTCAGTTGAAAACCTCTTGGCACAAAAAGCTCCCCCGACAAATCTTTACACTGACCCTGGATGTATTTATATAAGGTAATCATATCTCCTCTTAGACGCCTTTTTTCTAGAGAAAATAAGTTTAATTTAGTTAGTCTTTCTAACTTAGCCCCTCCATTCCCCTTATTAGTTTGGTTGCCCTTCTCTGTAGCTTTTCCAGCTCTAAAATGTCCTTTTTATGAAGTGGTGCCCAAAATTGTACTCCATATTCCAAATGAGGGCGTACTAGAGATTTGTATAGTGGCAGAATTATATTTGCTTCCCTGGCTTCTATACCTTTCTTAATACATGCTAATATTTTATTTGCCTTTTCAGCTGCTGCTTGGCTTTGAGCACTGTTACCTAGGTGGTTGTCCACAAGCACTTCCAAATCCCTTTCAATATCTGATACACCTAGATTTGCTCCATTAAGATTATAAATTGCATGGCTATTTTTCCTTCCCAGATTCATAACCTTACATTTATTCGTATTAAATCTCATCTGCCATTTAGATGCCCATTCCTCAATTTTATGTAAATCCCCTTGGAGGGAAAGCACATCATTTTCTGATTTAATTACCTTGCACAACTTTGTGTCATCAGCGAAAATGGAGACCCCACACTCCAATTCTACCTCTAAGTCATTAATAAATATGTTAAAAAGGAGAGGACCTAATACTGAACCCTGAGGAACCCCACTTACCACATTAGTCCAATCGGAGTATGTTCCATTTACAACAACCCTTTGCTTCCTGTCTTTTAGCCAGCTCTCAATCCATGAGCAGATATTTACTGCAATTCCTGTATCCCTTAGTTTGCCCAATAGTCTCCCATGTGGCACTGTATCAAAAGCCTTTGCAAAATCCAAAAAGACTACATCCACTGAGTTGCCTTGATCCAGGTTCCTACTAACCTCCTCATAGAAACTAATTAGATTTGTTTGACATGACCTATCCCTCATAAACCCATGTTGACTCCTACTTATAATCCTGTTCAAATAGACATATTCTTGTATATTATCCCTTATTAACCCTTCTAAAAGCTTCCCCACTACAGAAGTGAGGCTCACTGGTCTATAATTCCCCGGATTTGCTCTTGCTCCCTTTTTAAATATAGGTATCACATCAGCTTTTCTCCAGTCATCTGGTAGAGACCCTGTGTTGAGTGAATCTTGAAAAATTAAATATAATGGTTTAACTATTACAGAACCCAGTTCCGTTAGTACCCTTGGATGTATTCCATCAGGACCCGGGGCTTTATTAACATTTATTTTTTCCAACCTCTTTTGGATTACTTCCTGTGTTAACCAATTATTTGGCAAAGGTAGTGTAGCCCCATTATGTTGCAGTGTCCCAACCACTGGTACCTCGCTTGTGTATACCGAAGAAAAGAACCTAATTAGCTCATCTGCCTTTTCCTGGTCACTAATTTTCAGACAGCCTGTTTCACATTGTAATGTTCCTATAGCTTCCTTCCTCGCCTTCTTCCCATTAATATACTTAAAAAATATTTTAGGGTTAGTCTTACTCTCTTTTGCAATTAATTTTTCATTTTCTATTTTAGCCAGTCTAATCGCGCTTTTGCAAGCCTTGTTGATTTCCTTGTATTCCCGTAAAGCAGTCTCTGTCCCCTCTTGTTTGTATAATTTAAATGCCTGTTTTTTACTCCGTATCTTGATCTTTAAATCATTGTTAAGCCACAGTTCTCTGTCCCAGTCTATACTTTGTATTGCTGCCCTTAGACCGTTAAAATCTGCCCTTTTAAAATTAAGAGTTTTCGTTGGCCACTTAAAATGTTGTTTTTTTAATTCAATCTCAAATGAGACTGTGTTGTGATCACTGTTTCCCGAAGGTTGCCCTATTTCAACATTTGATACAATATCAATATTATTTGTAATGAGTAAATCTAAGATAGCTTCATTTCTAGTAGGCTCCTGTATAACCTGGGCCAGATAATGATCCCTGAGTGTACTCAAGAACCTGCTCCCCTTAGCTGAACTGCTGGTCTCATTTATCCAGTTTATTTCAGGGTAATTAAAATCTCCCATTATTAGAACTTGCCCGTGCTTAGCTGCATTTCCAATCTGTAACAATAAAAGTATTTCCTCACTTTCAGCTATATTTGGGGGTTTATAGCATACTCCTACTAATATTCTTTTGGAATTTGCTGCTCCGCTATTTAACTCTACCCACAAACATTCAACTTTATCACTAGGTCCACCATAAATATCTTCTCTGACTATAGCCTTAAATTCATGCTTAACATGCAGACAAATCCCTCCTCCTCGTTTACCATTGCCTCTATCTTTCCTAAATAGGTTATAACCATCCAGATTAACAGTCCAGTCATGAGAATTATCCCACCACGTTTCGGTAATGCCTATTAAATCCCATTTTTCATTAATTGCTAATAATTCTAACTCTCCCATTTTTCCTGGCAAGCTTCTGGCATTAGCAAGCATACACCTTATGTTATGAGTCTGTAGTTCTGAAGTGCCTGCCACTGAACTTGAATTATTTAGTACTACCTCCATATTGACTATACTACCCCTCCCCCATCTCCTCCCCTATGAGTTGTTAATTCATCCCTTATACCCGCTATACTTTCTACCCCATTACTTATATCTAGTCCCTCCCCCCCACCTACTAGTTTAAAAACTCCTCCAGCCTTTCTACCATCCTATCCCCTAGTACAAAAGCTCCCTCATCATTAAGGTGCAATCCATCCCTACTGTAGAGATTGTACCGAAGTGAGAAGTCAGTCCAGTGCTCTAAAAAGCCAAACCCCTCCTTAGTGCACCACATCTTTAGCCACGCATTAACCTCCTTAATCTCCTTCTGCCTCCCTGGGCTAGCACGTGGCACTGGTAGTAAAATACTACCTTGGAGGTCCTTGCCTTCAGCTTATTACCTAGTTCTCTAAAATCATTCTTTAGGACACTCCATCTTCCACTAACTTTGTCATTGGTACCAATATGTACCAAGACCGCCAGTTCATTTCCAGCCCCTCCCAATAATTTGTCTACCCGATCCACAACATGACGAACCCGAGCACCCGGGAGACAGCAAACTGTTCGATTGCTGGGATCTGGGTGACAAATCACCCTGTCTACCTTCCTAATAATAGAGTCCCCTACAACCAAAACCTGTCTGTTCTGCCTATTCTGCCCTCCCTCTTCTCCAGTAGAGCTGTTTGCCCGGCTGTTAGAGGGAACAGCTCTATCTGGCATTGCCATTCCTAAATGGACATCGCCAACAGTTTCACTCAATCTGGCAAATCTGTTGTTGTTTGCCAACTCAGAACTGGCCTGCCTCCTCCTGTTCCCCCTGCTTCCCCTTGTAACTGTAACCCAGCTGCCTCCCTGGACATCCTCACTAGCCCCAGCTCCACCCTCCATGCTAGGCCCAGCTAAACTGTGCTCAGTGAGCACCAACCCCCTTTCCAGTGGAGCAATATCACCAAGTGCTGCAATTCTCCTCTCCAGATCTCCAATTTGAGCTTCCAGAGAGGCAACATGCTCACACCTCTCACAGAGGTATGGACCCTGGATCATCTGTTCCATTATTGCATACATATGACAGGATGTACACTGAATAAGGTTGACACTGGTCTGACTCATAATTATTATTATTGTCTACGAAATTTCAGTGGGAAAAATAAAGAATATAATATATATATATATATATATATAGTGATTTCTCTGCTGTTACATTCAGGGTTCGTGCCCTTGTATCTGGCACCACAATGGAGTACTCAGGAGCACTTTCTAAAATTTTAGCAGTTGTATTTATTTTGGTAACAACATCACATAAAATGATGCAAAACAACAGCCTAGCTTCAAGTTGAAGCACTGAATTACTCTTGGCTGCAGTTCCCTCCCTGTCCATGATAAAGTCCAAACTAAAAAATGAAGTATTTGCCACTTGCTGGATTTCAAGTCTCCTTTGTTGCAGGGGATTTCCAAAGCTGACTCTGGTGTAATGTAAACATGAAAAGTTTGACATAGACTGGCCTTTTATTAGGCGGAGATCCCCCTTTTTGGGCAGCAGGGCAAGTTCTGCCCTGTGACAAGACAGGGGCATCTCCCTGGTCTCCAGGGCATCCGCAAGGACCAGATGGAAATCAGGTCCCAGAGTCTCCCAGAAAAATTGGAAAAACTCTACAGTCAGATTGTCCAGTACTGGAGATTTCTCACAAGACATGGCACAAAGAGCTTCAGAGAGCTCTTGAAAAGATATTGGCATATCAAGCTGCTCCCTTACACCCTCAATGACTTTGGGGAGCCCCTCCCATAGCACCCCTCAGGCGTCTGGAGAAATAGGATCCGGAGAATAAAGATCTTTATAAAAAAATCTGGGCTCTGTCCCGGATACTCTCCGAATCTGTAAGGGGGGCACCGTCTTAATATAGAAGACAGGTGATGTGTCTACTATTGCCCCCCTTTTTCTCCAGTGAGTAGAAAAGGCGCGAGCCGCAGTCTAGATCTTTAAGAAAGCCTAAACGGCTACACACATATGCCCCCCTGGCCTGGTGTCTTTCCAGTTCATGGAGGACACCTTTCCTCTCTACATACTCGCTCTGCAGGGATTGGTCCCTACAAGTGAACAGCCTCCGCTCTAGATGGAGTACCTCCCCCGGAGTGACTCCAGCTCAGCTTCGCGCTGCCCACTCGCACCCTTGGTATATTCCTGACACAGAAATCGCAAATGAACCTTGCCCACATCCCACCACTTTTTTAACATGGCAAAGTCCCCCTTGCAACCCCTCCAGTCCGTCCAAAACTCCCGGATCAATGTCACGAGCCCCTGGTCTTTCAACAATGCATTGTTGAAGTGCCAATAGGTGGCTTGTGGCCCTGTTGGCGTTAGCGCCACTGTCACAGACACACAATTGTGGTCTGTGAAAGGAGCCAGCCTAAAGGCACAAGAAGGGGGTCGTGACATATAGTGACTAGATATATATAGTCTATCGATCTGGGAGTGGGTTACCAGACCGGTAGGTGAAGCCGTCTGATGCCCCTGGGTTCTGTTCTCACCAGACATCCTCTAAGGAGAAGCGGGTGATGAGCTCCCGCATGGCTGACGCAGAAGGCGGGTAAGGCTCTGGACCATTTCGGTCCAGAGCGTCGAGGGTGCAGTTAAAATCCCCCCCCGAGAACCAAACACTCATCTGCGTTAACTGTCAAAAGTGGGACAATCTGGCTAAGAACCTCAGTCTCTTGGGCCCTCTAGCAGGGGCATATACATTAGCTTGGTTAATTACGCTACCCTGCTCTCGGACCCGGAGGTGGATTAGACGGCCTGGGATTACAGCTTTCACAAGCAGCAGCTCTGGCTGAAAAGACTCTGAGAACAGGGTCACCACTCCACACAACGTCGATGTGAGGTGGCTGAAGAAGACCCTGCCTCTCACTCCAGTTGCCACGAGGCCTCAGCCTCTGGAGTGGTATGAGTTTCCTACAGGAAACTCACAGAGTACCCTCCCTGAAGCAAATAGGAGAGTACCTGGAACCTACTGAAACTGGCTTGACAGCCGTTGGTATTAAGCGTGCTGATGTGCAAAGCCATTACTGCGTGTCAGGAATTGTGCGTTCCTCAGTCTCTTGAGACTGCTGATAGTCCACGCACATTTTATAAAAATTCCGGAAAATACTCAGCAGTCCCAGAATTCTTGGCCCTATTGCTGACCTCTAGATATTGCTGGAGATATTACTCCACTTTCTCAAGGCCAGTTGCACCTTCCTTTTCTTTTGCCCATGAAGGATGCTTTCAAGGAATTGATCTAATTCCTTTACAGGGATAACCCACTTAGAATCTGATGTCCCCTCTAGTGGATCACCCCTGGACTCCTCTTGGCTGAGGGCTTTTACCCCATCCTCCCCAGCTGGGGTTAGTTTCCTCAGCTTCATTCTAAGGAACCCCCTCTTGGATGATATAGAAGGAGTCCCTTTAGCCCCCTTAACGCTAAATAGTGGATCCTGAGATTGCTGTTGCACCCCTGCAGCTTCAGGGGTGCATTCAGGGGTAGCTGGCTGCACAGCAGTGGCTGGCATGGCTTCCTTAGTGGAAGCCTTGGAGGCTTTAAATGCCTCCTCTGCCATTTCCACTGCTGCTTGCTCAGCTTGGATTGCACAGATGTTAGCGTCAGTGGAAAACTGAGGAGGGTTGACAGGCTCCCCCATGATGTTAACAGGAAAACCCGCCTTATCACCCTCCCCCATATCCACTTCCCCTGGGGCCACATCCCCCCTGACAGACAAATCTATCTGGTCCTGAATGGGAGTCAGGCTTATATTCCCCCCTCTGGTAGTGACTCCGCCTGGGGCTCTAACAAAGCCCGAGGTATGTCACTGGAGAGTGATACCGGAGAAGGAGACAGACTGGTGCCTCCGAAGCTCAGCACTTCAGGGACACTGACCACCCAATAAGCAGGGGCTTTACTGGGGCCCCCCTCATAGGACAGAGGCAGAATCTGATCTTTCTTTTCCACCCCTGACTCACTTTGGAGACCCTCTTGTCCCTGCTTTTCCTCCAGACCCTTATCCACATTATCCCCTTTTAGGTCTGGAGGGAGAGTTGTGTGGTCTGGCACCGGCTGGCTGAGTGTAATAACCGGGCCAGACAATGCCACAAGATGAGGAGAAGATGTTTTACTCCTCTTTCTGCTTTTGGAGGGAGGTGTTCCAAAATAGAGCACCTCCCACTTTTTAGCTACCTCCCTGTTGGTCTTATGTGTCCTCTTCCTGGGGACGTCACTCCTGGAAGAGGAGCTGTAACCAACTGCCTCAACTGCAGAGGGGTTATTATCCCTCTGCTTATCCTGTGCCCCCACACTAACTAATGTTTTTATTTTGGGGGCAGAAAGGGACTTTGGGGAAACAACCGGGACACTGGGAGGACCGGTGACATTCTTTCCCTTCTTCCCTGTGTCTGCAGTTTTGCTGGAGACCGCAGACACAGATGGCTTTTGTGGGGAAGAAGGGGCCTTGGAGGCCGTGGTGGTGGTATGAGGAGCGGCCTCCCTACCTGAGCTCTCTGGGGGGGCTATGACCCTTGAGGTCCCCGCTGTTATGGGCTCAGCGGGGATGGGTGCTATACTAGTGGAGGTGCCATTTCCTGGGGCTGGGACAGGATGTTTAACATTAGGGCAATTCCTACGTGTGTGTCCCAGCCCCTTGCAAAGATAACATTGCACCTCCGTAGTGCTGTAAAATATTCTGTACAACACCCCCTCAAATGGAACCCCAAAAGACCCCTTGATGTTCACTGTGCCCCTGGGCAGGCACATTTGTACCTGCCTCTTGAAAGAGAGCACGTGTCTTAGTGCTCTCTCTCTGCACCCCAGGGGAAGTTTTATAATGGGTGTTTTTATTTCCCATAGGGCTTGCAGGTGGGGGCACAGGAGGGAGTCTGGTAGGAAGGGGGGCACATTTGAGAGTGTTACTTTAGTGCCCAACCCTTCCAGGTGTTCAATTGGGACATATAATCCCCCCACTGTGATTCCCCTCTGTATAAGTTTGTGAGCAGCAGCCAGCGTACGGGTAAAGAAGACAGCTTTCCTGTACATTTTGCTGGCTGCTACTATAACAGAGGGGCTGATGACATTAGCTGCAGCACGTAGATATATCTCAATACTATAAATCCCAGACATCTGACACTTAACCCCATGCTTCCTAGTGATCTGCCCCTCATCCCCAGCGATGATATTGCTGGGGCCAGCAGAAACCACCTGTCACCAGGTATTAGTCACAGGGGTAGCTCTGCTGGCAGAAGGTGTTTTTCTACCAGGAGCTGGGGTTGTCTTATCTGTCTGGGGCCTATGCTGTGCAGTTCTGCAGCTTGGATTTTCAGGGGCCATTATTCCCCCTTTTGGCCTCTGAGGCCTCTTAGGTACATTATCCCTCATGATTTAACTGTAATGTATTGTTTGTTTGTTTTATGATTTTTATTGTTTTCTTCTTTTAAAAAGTGAAAAAATTAAATAAAATAAACAAAATTAAAGTAACAAAAATTAAGGGAGAGACTTTATGTTGCTTGGCAGTGGAAGGGTTACTGGCTGTTTAAGTAGAGAAAGAGGCTATTTGCAGAGAGCATTTTTTACTCTTTTTCTTTTTTTCTCTATCTTTCTTACTTTCTCTATCTCTTTTCCTTTTTCCTTTCTTTCTCTCACTCTATTTTCTCTACTTTTTCCACCTCTGTCTATCTTTCTTTGTTTTAAACAGCCTCCATTTTTTTTTTATTACAAAACTCAGATTTTTTATCCCTTCCACTGCCCACAAAGATGTTTCTTTTCCTCTCTCCCTAAAAAAAAAAAAACACCCAACACCAAACAAAACCTGAAAAACTCTAAACTAAAAGCTCCAGGAGTGAAGGTGCAGTGCTAGGGGAGGGTGTGTGGCAAAGTATCCAGGAGACAGCTCACCCTCCTAGAGAGCTGAGCCTGCCTCCCAGAAAACTGAAAATTAAATTAAACTAAAAAAACCACACAAAAACTCCCAAAAAAAACTGATAGCACCGTGCACCAAGTGCTTGTTAACAAAAAGGTGAAAAAAGAAAACATTTTTTTGAGGTACTAAGGTCCTAAAAAGCCTTCTTTGGAGAGCCCAGGGATACACACAACATGTTCTGGATGCCTCTGTCCAGCTCAGACTGAGCTCCACTGTCCAGCTTAGACTGAAGCCCTCTGTCCAGCTCAGACTGAAGCCATCTGTCCAGCTCAGACTGAAGCCATCTGTCCAGCTCAGACTGAAGCATCTGTCCAGCTCAGACTGAAGCCCTCTGTCCAGCTCAGACTGAGCTCTCTTAGCTGGGTGCTAATCGGACCTTTAAAGGTGGGCTCTGCTCAGTCTATCTCCCACGTATATTCCATTAATGACTTTGTTACAATATATACTAGCGACTTGCCCGTCAAAAATGAAGGAGCAATAAAATTGGAAGCCATGCCAATGCTGTTTGCAACACAATGTGAAGGTTTCTGTACTGTGAGGACCTTCGGTGCTCATTGTGAGCCTCTCCTCTGGTGTACTTTTGCTCCTCTGAGCAGCCTCTGCGCTCATCACAAAGACAAATACATATCTTTATATTTTTGTAAATAATAAACAATTAATTAGTTAATTAATGAATTAATATACTTTACCCATTTGTAAATTAATATATCCATCAATCAATCAATAGGCTGAAGAGCTATCATAGTTACCTAGTTACATAGTTATACAGTAACATAGTATTTAAGTTTGAAAAAAGACTTTGAGTCCATCAAGTTCAACCTTTTAAGATCTCCTCTGATCTGCAATATGCGGAATAACTATTAATTAATTAGTTGTATAAAAAAAAAAATTCCCTCCTGATCCCAGACACCGGCTTCTACCGACTTCTACCTGGATCAATACTGCCTCTCTAATTATCCATGATAACCCTGAATTCCCTTTTTAATTAGAAATAAATCCAGCCCCCTTTTAAAGTTATCTATCGAATCCGCTGTCACCGCCTCCTCTGGTAGAGAATTCCACAGATTAACCACCCTTACTGTGAAGAACCCTTTTATTTCTTTAAGGTGGAATCTTTTTACTTCTAACCTCAAGGAATGTCCTCTTGCCAGTTGAAAACCTCTTGGCACAAAAAGCTCCCTTGACAAATCTTTACACTGACCCTGGATGTATTTATATAAGGTAATAATATCTCCTCTTAGACACCTTTTTTCTAGAGAAAATAAGTTTAATTTGGTTAGTCATTCGTCATAACCTAGCCCCTCCATTCCCCTTATTAGTTTTGTTGCCCTCCTCTGTACCTTTTCCAGCTCTAAAATGTCCTTTTTATGAAGTGGTGCCAAAAATTGTACTCCATATCCCAAATGAGGCCTTACTAGAAATTTGTATAGTGGCAGAATTATATTTGCTTCCCTGGCTTCTATACCCTTCTTAATACATGCTAATATTTTGTTTGCCTTTGCAGCTGCTGCTTGGCTTTGAGCACTGTTACCTAGGTGGTTGTCCACAAGCACTCCCAAATCCCTTTCAATATCTCATACCCCTAGATTTGCTCCATTAAGATTATAAATTGCATGGCTATTTTTCGTTCCCAGATGCATAACTTTACATTTATTTGTATTAAATCTCATCTGCCGTTTAGATGCCTATTCCTCAATTTTATGTAAATCCCTTTGGAGGGAAAGAACATCACTATCTGATTTAATTACCTTGCACAACTTCGTGTCATCAGCGAAAATGGAGACCCCACACTCCAATTCTACCTCTAAGTCATTAATAAATATGTTAAAAAGGAGAGGACCTAATACTGAACCCTGAGGAACCACACTTACCACATTTGTCCAATCGGAGTATGTTCCATTTACAACAACCCTTTGCTTCCTGTCTTTTAGCCAGCTCTCAATCCATGAGCAGATATTTACTGCAACTCCTGTATCTCTTAGTTTGCATAATAATCTCCCATGTGGCACTGTATCAAAAGCCTTTGCAAAATCCAAAAAGTCTACATCCACTGAGTTGCCTTGATCCAGGTTCCTACTAACCTTCTGATAGTAACTAATTAGAATTGTTTGACATGACCTATCCCTCATACATTCATGTTGACTCCTACTTATAATCCTGTCCAAATTGACATATTCTTGTATATTATCCCTTATTAACCCTTCTAAAAGCATCCCCACTACAGAAGTGAGGCTCACTGGTCTATAATTCCCCAGTTTTCCTCTTGCTCCCTTTTTAAATATAGCTATCACATCTGCTTTTCTCCAGTCATCTGGTAGAGACCCTGTGTTGAGTGAATCTTGAAAAAATAAATATAATGGTTTGGCTATTACAGAACCCAGTTCCCTTAGTACCCTTGGATGTATTCCATCAGGACCCGGGGCTTTATTAACATTTATTTTTTCCAACCTCTTTTGGATTGCTTCCTGTGTTAACCAATTATTTGGCAAAGGTAGTGTAGCCCCATTATGTTGCCGTGTCCCAACCACTGGTACCTCCCTTGTGTATACCAAAGAAAAGAACCTATTTAGCTCATCTGCCTTTTCCTGGTCACTAATTATCAGACGGCCTGTGTCACATTGTAATGTTCCTATAGCTTCCTTCCTCACCTTCTTCCCATTAATATACTTAAAAAATATTTTAGGGTTAGTCTTACTCTCTTTTGCAATTCATTTTTCATTTTCTATTTTAGCCAGTCTAATCACGCTTTTGCAAGCCTTGCTGATTTCCTTGTATTCCAGTAAAGCAGTCTCCATCCCCTCTTGTTTGTATAATTTAAATGCCTGTTTTTTTTACTCCGTATCTTGATCTTTAAGTCATTGTTAAGCCACATTGGATGGGATTTACTCCGTTTACTTTTATTCCCACATGGTATATGCCGATGTGTATGTATATTTAGTAAGGATTTAAATGTTGTCCATTTATGGTCAGTTAATTTAACCTATCAGTTCTCTGTCCCAGTCTATACTTTGTATTGCTGCCCTCAGACCGTTAAAATCTGCCCTTTTAAAATTAAGAGTTTTGGTTGGCCCCTTAAAATGTTTTTTTTTTTTTTATTTGATCTCAAATGAGACTGTGTTGTGATCACTGTTTCCCAAAGGTTGCCCTATTCCAACATTTGATACTATATCAATATTATTTGTGATGAGTAAATCTAAGATAGCTTCATTTCTAGTAGGCTCTTGTATAGTGTACTCAATAACCTGCTCCCCTTAGATGAACTGCTGGTCTCATTTATCCAGTTTATTTCAGGGTAATTAAAATCTCCCATTATTAGAACTTGACCATGCTTAGCTGCATTTTCAATCTGTAACAATAATTGTATTTCCTCACTTTAAGCTATGTTTGGGGGTTTATAGCATACTCCTACTAATATTATTTTGGAATTTGCTGCTCCGCTATTTAACTCTACCCACAAACATTCAGCATTATCACTAGGTCCACCATAAATTAGGGTGGTTAAACACAGTTAGGGTGGTTAAACTGTGGAATTCTCTACCAAGGGAGGTGGTGACAGCGAATTCGATAGACAACTTCAAAAAGGGGTTAGATATATTTCAGAATAAAGAGGGCATTCAAGGTTATCCTAGATAACTAGCAAGGAATATTGATCCAGGGAGAAATTTGATCGCCAGTTTCTGGGGTCAGGAAGGAATTTTGCTTTTTTTTCCCCTTATGAGACAATTGGCAAAGTTTCAATGGGGTTTGCCTTCCTCTGGATCAATTAACAATTAACAATTAACAATAATAATAATAAATAGTCCACATTAAAAAGATCAATAGAGATCTAAAAAGGTTGAACTTGATGGACTAACTCTTTATTCATCCTCCAATACTATACTATTAATAATTATTTTATCAATAATTTAATTAATAACTAATCCGCATATTGCAGATCAGAGGAGATCTTAACAGGTTGAACTTGATGGACTGAGAGTCTTTTTTCAACCTTAATTACTATGTAACTATGTAACTATGTAACTATAAATATCTTCTCTGACTATAGGCTTAAATTCAGGCTTAACATACAGACAAATCCCTCCTCCTCATTTACCATTGCCTCTATCTTTCCTATAGGTTATAACCATCCAGATTAACAGTCCAGTCATGAGATTAATCCCACCACATTTTGGTAATGCCTATTAAATCCCATTTTTCATTAATTGCTAATAATTCTAACTCTCCCATTTTTCCTGGCAAGCTTCTAGCAAGCATACACCTTATGTTATGAGTCTGTCGTTCTGAAGTGCCTGCCACTGTACTTGAATTACTTAGTACTACCTCCCTATTGACTATACTACCCCTCCCCCATCTCCTCCCCTATGAGTTGTTAATTCATCCCTCTACACTTTCTACCCCACTACTTATATCTAGTCCCTCCCCCCACCTACTAGTTTAAACACTCCTCCAGTCTTTCTACCATCCCATCCCCTAGTACAAAGGCTCCCTCATCATTAAGGTGCAATCCATCCCTACTGTAGAGATTGTACAGAAGTGAGAAGTCAGCCCAGTGCTCTAAAAAACCAAACCACTCCTTAGTGCACCACATCTTTAACAACGCATTAACCTCCCTAAGCTCCTTCTTCCTCCCTGGGCTAGCACGTGGCACTGGTAGTATCTCAGAAAATACTACCTTGGAGTTTCTTGCCTTCAGCTTGTTACCTAGTTCTTTAAAATCATTCTTTAGGACACTCCATCTTCCACTAACTTTTTCATTGGTACCAATTTGTACCAAGACCGCTGGTTCCTTTCCAGCCCCAACCAATAATTTGTCTGCCCGAAACCGACCACCTGGGAGACAGCAAACTGTTCGATTGCTGGGATCTGGGTGACAAATCACCCTGTCTACCTTCCTAATAATAGAGTCCACTACAACCAAAACCTGTCTTTTGCTTTGCCTATTCTGCCCTCCCTCTCCTCCAACAATCTTTTTTCCTTTACCTGCAGCATACAATGTCCAGTTGGACTGTTGCTGGCCTGTGGAGATAATTTTATGAATGTCCCAACTGTGCATTAGAAGTAGGCTGCGTGCTCGAGAGCAAACCGTTGGTTTATTTGTGTAAAGCGCTACTGTAGATGCTTAATGTTGTGATCTGCAGGTTCGGAGTGTAAAGTAGTGTTGTTTGTGTATGTGCTACGTGGTTCACGAGTATTTGCTGTCCTTTGTGTATTTTGTACCTCGTACGTTCCTGTGTGAAAGTGAAACGCGGTTGGCGGTGTGTTGCGCGGCCCAGAATCATTTTCATTTTTTAGGGCCGCCATTTTTTTGGGCGCTTAGCCGATTTTCGAGTACCGAAACTCTTGAAAATCAACTTAAATTTGTGTTCCACCTCACTCCCAGATGTCTTGGCTGTTCCCCAGTGCTGTGTGTGATGTTTTTTTTTTTTTTTTTGTGTGTATTTGTTTTGTTTTTCGTGTGTTTTGTTTTTTGCGGTTCAGCCGTTAACTTCGTATTTTTCCTACCTCATTTTTTTTTTTCTAATTTCCGCGTCTCGTATTTTATTTTTTCTAAGTCCCGCATCTTGTAATGTTTTTTTTCTAAGAGCCCTTTTCAATTGGGTGAATTTAATAAGCCTGTAAGGCAATACCACGTTTCTTAAGTGTTTGTAGGTCCTGCGTGTTTCTTTGCCTTCACTGCTCTCCTCCCTTTGCGAGGCTCACAGGCAATTAGCGCCTTTGGCGCTCATCAGCCAAGTGCTGGGAGTTGTAGTGCCTTAACAGGTCACCTTGCTATGCGAGGCTCGCAGGCGATGAGCGCCTTCGTTGCTCATCGCCCAAGTGCTGTACGTGTTAGTGCCTTAACGGCTCACCTCATCGCCTAAGTGCTGCGAGTTAATGGCTCGCCTCGAAACGAAGGCGCTCATCGCCCAAGTGCTGTGCGTGTTAGTGCCTTAACGGCTAGCCTCTCAACGCACAGCTCGCAGGCGATGAGCAACTTTGGCGCTCATCGCCCAAGTTCTTTTCGTGTTAGTGCTGTGAGTGAATGTTAAGTTTGTAGAGATAGAGGGAAAAGAGAGGGGATATGAGAGAAACCTTCAAATATATCAAAGAATGTAATAAAGTTCAGGAGGCAAATATCTTCCAGAAAAAGAAAGGTCATGGTCTGAAGTTGGATGTTAAAAGTTGTAGGAATAAAACGGGAATAAAATCATGGGAATACTATCTTTTAACTAATTACCTCTTAAAGTCCCATGTTGACAGGTCTTTACATTATATTAAACCCGCTGCTGTTCCCGTCAGTTGCTGCAGTAGGTGTAAGAGTGAGATAGGACAGAACCTGGAACAGTATAAGAGGAGCAACCACAGACAATAGCAAATTAAAATAAGGGCTTTGTGTGTAATGATTTGCTTTTCTTATGGGGCTTAGAGCCCAAACCAACCCCACAGATTTGTTTGTTCTTTTAAGAAAAACCCTTTTATAAGGACAGCAGACCTTGACACTCCCTGGTTGGTACAAGTTACCAGTTGCAGTTGGACCAAGCTGCGGGAACAGCCAGGCTGTAAATAGGGCTGTAAATAGGCACTCAATTGAGCAGAGCAACTACCAGTATAACAAAGATGTTCTCATAAGAATTCCACAACCACAGTTTTATATCCGAAATACAACAGCAGGGGGTCACTCATACAATAGATGTATTGTGTTGTAGCCACCTGTGATAACGAGGAAATAATACCCCCATGGGTGTGTTGTCTCATGGATGTTAACTGATAAGGTGGTGTCTCCCAGTCTACTGATGTCTGATCCCCTCTGTTCCTGATGGGATTAGCCATTACACATGTTAATCCTATTAGACAGCTACTTAGAGTCATTACAGGTGTAACCCTTCTTATAAACACTAATCAGGTTATGTGACCTAGGAAGAGGTACTTGAGGTCAGACTTTAAAGTGATATACATCCAATAAACATTAGTAACCCTAGGTGGTACAATACACATCAGACATACATAAAACAAGCCTAAAGGTAAAAATTAGTCTCCTACTAACCCAATCCTTATGCGGGTGGTTCAGAACCTGTCCCCTCAGCCCAACAAGGCCCCATAGTCCAGAACAAAGGGAGTCCAGATGTACATGTCAGGTCACGCTAAGCCCCAAAAGTGTCCAACCAAAAGTCCAAAGTCCAGGGCTACAGTGACATTACTCCCCCTTTCCAGACAGTCAAGTGGGGGGAGTTGATCCTGACAAATGATTCCCTAGCTTGACCATTACTCATCCTGCCTGGATAGGCCACCTGAATTGCCATGGGCTTTACCACTCTGATGTTTAATCACAAAGTTATAAGTTTGGAAGGCTGGGATCCACAGCAGCAATCTTCCATTGTCCCCTGCTGCTCGAGTTAGCCATACTAGTGGGTTGTGGTCAGTGATCACAGTAAACTCTTGCCCATATAGGTATGGCTGCAGTTTCTTTAAAGAGAACACTACTGCCAGGCATTCTTTCTCAATGGCGGAGTATATCACTTGCCTGGGTAGCAGCTTCCTACTGGCTCAGTAAAGTTCCAAATCCATAGGTGGAAACATCTGTGTGGACAATAAAAGTTCTCTGGTAGTCGGGAGTGGACAAGACTGGGGTAGAACATCAGGGTTTGTTGGTGGGCACGGAAGGCGGTCTCACAGGCTGGGGTCCACACACCCTCTTTTCATTGTCCCTTCTTGGTGAGGTCTGTCAGGGGCTTTGCCAGGGCATTGTAATTAGGAACAAATTTCCTGTAATACCCCGCAGTTCCCAGGAAAGCTCTCACCTGCATTTTAGTCTTGGGTATGGGCCAGGCAGCTATCCCCTCTATCTTAGTGGGCTTGGGTCTAATCTTCCCCCTACACACTCTATGGCCCAGGTACTGTACCTCAGCCCTGGCCCACTGACACTTGTCAGGACAAATAGTAAGTCCTGCCTCCTGAATTGCCCCTAGTACCTGTCTGAGGTGGGCCAGGTGTTCCTCCCAGGTATCACTGAATACAGCTATGTCATCTAAGTAAGCCTGATCATACTCTTGGTGACCATTCAGTAACTGATCCACTAGTATCTGGAAGGTGGAAGGGGCATTCTTCATCTCATAGGGCATTACCAGGAACTGGTATAACCCAAAGGGGGTATTGAATGTGGACTCCTCCCTCGTAGGCTCCATAAGGGGAATCTGCCAGGAGCCCTTTGATAGTTCTAGGGTAGTCACACAAGTAGCGCCCCACAATCGGTCTATCAACTCGTCCATGCAAGGAATATGGTAAGAATCAGTTTTCGTTTTGTCAGTGAACTTACGATAGTCCACACAGAACCTAGTCGTGCCATCCTTCTTGGGGACTAACACCACAGGAGATGCCCAAGGGCTGTTAGAGGGCTGGATAACTTTGAGCCTCAGCACCTCATCTAACTCCCTTCTGATGTTGGCTTGGACTGACTCTGGGACCCTGTAAGATGGTTACTTAAGTGGAGGGCAATCCCCAGTCAGTACCTTGTGGCTTGTGAGGGGGGTATGCCCAGGGAGATGAGAAAATAGACATGGAAGTTATCCACCTCTGTATTCAGTGTCTCTTGCTGGGCATAAGTAAAATTAGGGGACAACTTTATAGATTCAGCCTGGGATGCAGTGTGCACTGGTTCCAACAGGTCAGCCAGTAGACCTTCCTCTGGGTCACTGCCAGTGGCAAATCGCTCAAATAGCTTGTGGTCTGTGTTGATACCCCTACAGTCTATTTATATGAGCCACCCTAGTGACTCTACCGTGCTCATCAAGGGCTACCACATAGGTGGTGGGGCTGACCTTATGGACAATCTTGTAATGTTCTTCCTGAGGGTGATGAACCACCATTAACACCTCCTGACCCTCCTCTAGTTCTCTCACCCAAGTTCCCTGCTCATAGAACTTTTTACACTGGTGGGCGCTCAAAACATTCTCCCTGACCCTTCACATCAGGTTAGCTATCTGGTCTCTAAACATAGGAAACTACTGGCACCGATTTCTGCCTCTGCTCCGCATCCCAAGATTCTCTAATGAGGTCCAGTGGCCCTCTCAAAGGTCGCCCATACAGGAGTTCAAATTGGCAGTACCAGTTGGACTCCTGGGGGACCTCACGGTAGGCAAGAAGGTATGGTAACAGCTTTTACCAATCCTTCTCTTGCTCCTCAAAGGTCCCAAGCATTCTTTTTGAGAGTGCCATTAAAGCGTTCACATAAACCATTGGTCTGGGGGTGGTAGGGGGAGGAAGTAAGGTGCTTAATCCCCCATAGCTCCCATAATTCTTGGGTCAGGGCAAACATGAGTACCCCTATCAGACTAAATTTCATAAGGGAACCGCATCCAAGAGAACACTCCTGCTACAGTTTGCTGAGAGAAATATTCCCTAGGGCTACTGCCTCTGGGTACCTGGTATCATAGTCTATCACAGAGAGGATATATCTCTTCCTAGTCTTACTGGGTCTAGCTAGCTGCCCTACAATATCAATGGCTACCCTCTGGAAAGGGGTATCTATCAAATGTATGGGTCACAATAGGTGTTAACATCCTGATTCAAGCCTGGCCAGTAGAACACCCATGTTAGCCTCTGCCTGGTCCTTCTACGGCCCATATGGCCAGCTAGGGGCACATCATGGGCTAGTCCCAGCAACTGATCCCTAAAACCTTTGGGGACTATCAGCTGCCTCAGACCTACACCATGCCCTATCTTCTCATCCCCCAGGGTCACTCTATACAATAACCCATTCTCCCAGGTTATGTGACCTAGAAAGAGATCCTTGAGGTCAGTCTTTAATGTGATATACAGCCAATAAACATAAGTAACCCCAGGTGGTACAATACACATCACAAAGACATTAAACAAGCCCTATGCAAGTGGTTCAGAACCTATTCCCTCAGCCCAACAATACCCCATAATCCAAAGGGCAAAGGGAGTCCAGATGTACATGTCAGGTCACAGTAAGCCCACAAAGTGTCCAACCAAAAGTCCAAAGTCCAGGGCTACCGTCACATTGTGTATTTGTGTTTAGGCGACCCTGTGCTTTGGGTGGGGGCAAAGTCCAGAAGAAGCAACTTACATTAATTAAATCAGCTGCTCATGGGTTGGTGAGTTACTGGTGCATTACAAGTGATCCATGGGAGCCCTACAGTGCTAAACAGGAGCAAGAGGTGGAAAGTACAAATGCCCCAGTCTGCCTTTATACAGTATAGCTATCAGAAGCAGATTAGCAATGTACTTTTATGAATATATTATAATATATTATGAATATATTAAATAAAACATATCCTGTAGATAGATAGATAGATAGATAGATAGATAGATAGATAGATAGATAGATAGATAGATAGATAGATAGATAGATAGACCGTCATGAACCCTCACAAATTAAGATTTTTTTTTGTAAAAATGTTTTATGTCTATGGCTTTCACAGCTGCTAATGTTATTCTATCATGTACTCCACAAACAAGTACCTTTTTTCTTAAACTACAAAGGTCCTTTAAAGTATATATATTTTTTCTTTTATACATTTTGTTTATTTAAGGGTGAGGCAGCAAATGTTATAATCATAACTCAAAGCCCAATTTTTAAGCTGCTTCCACCCCATTTAAAGGACTACTTTAATTTAGGAAGCACCAGTGTTTGAAATATGTAACAAACTAACATTATCAGCTTTGTAAGCCAAGAGAAGGTTTTTAATGACTTTACAGAATGTTCCATATTGTCTGACTTCAGTGCTTCAATCAATATTTATATAAAATCTTAATTTTGCTTGTGTAAAGACAGTTCCATCTTGTCTGGCTTTAATGCCTGCTGCTAGCTTAGAGGCTGAGGAACTGTGATTTTCTTATGTATCACTGGGAAGCAGGAGGCATGGAGAGTGGGGGCTGATTTATTAACACCTACCGCCTTCACTTGCACATGCTCAGAAGCTGACAATAACAAGGCAAACTCCAGGCCCTGCTCCTGAAGAAATGTAAAGGCCGATCTCACACATACAACCTTGACCAAAGTATAATTATTTTTTTCTGTTCTTCATAGTCAGACTCATTTTTTTTCCAATATATTTTAATCATACAGTTGTCCTTTATATATGTATATGCTTTTTAGTGTTAATAATAAATGTCTGTAAAAGTCTCATCTGGTTTTGTGCAGCCATTAACCAAAAAAGTGATTCTTAGCAAATGTCTCATCTCATTAAAACTGTGCAGGAGATGAATGTGTGTTTAGAATGAAACCAATGGATGATTTGTTTTACTCACCACGCAGAAATAATTGTGGATGCTTAATTGGAAGGAGAAAGTAAACATGTCTCATTACCCACAGTACATCTCAGATATGTGTCAGAGCCTGGTTACTCATTCATAAGAAGGAAAGCTATAAATAGCCCCTGTCACCCTTATTTGGCTGCTGTAAAGGAGCAGGTGACACTGACTGAGGACATACAATAGTGAACCTGCTCCTGAGTCTGCAGTTCAAGAAAAATAATATATATATATTAGCAGCTGTCATGGACTTATATTTGGGGGGAGGGATCTGAATTATTGGAGACCCTGTTTATAGGTACAGGAATTCATTTTGTATTTGTTACATCCTGTGAGCTGGATGATCGAAGAGTGTCTTTGTCGTTATCAGTGGAGGGAGGGGTGAAGGAGGAGGGAACAGGGAGAAGTCCAGAGCCTTTATTGATAAATGGATAAGATGCTAATTCACAGAACACCACTTTCCTCTCACTAGCCTAGAAGCAGGACCTTACATCATTCAATGCAGCCGCAGCTCTCCATATGCACGCCCCTTTCACACACAGAATGCCCACCAGTGTATTATGGATCCCTCCAGTGTGGTGCAGAGGCATCAAAATGTATTTATTTTTCTAATGAAAAACTAGCCAAGTTACTTTTTTCCTACTCATTCATACTCTTAGTAGAGGTTTTTAAACGTGTATATATAATATAAATATTTTAACTAGGCAGTGGTCCTTTAAATTATAAGGATGCACGTTTGATGAAATGGAAAATACACAAATACATATAACTGCAACTGGTTGTTATTATGAAGTTTCAGTGGATATGTTGAATAACTGAGCTAGAAAGTTGGATATTTTAACCAGAACTGTTCCTCCCTTTCTCTAAGTCTCTTTATCACAGGCTATTCATTAACTCTCATGGTGAGGAGTCATAAAGAAGAAGTGTGTACTCATTTGTATAAATAATAATAGTCAGAGAGACATTTAACTGTACATTTTGTGTCATTATTTATATCAACTCAGCAAGGCATTCCTTATCAGCTAACAATATGAGAAACAATGACTGTGAGACAGGAATTTACATTTCTGGTCATTGATGGACCCCTTCTGCACAGAGGTTAATGTTAGGTGATAGGGGGGTCCTGATCGTGACCCCACTGGGTAGGGGTTAATGTTAGGTGCTGGGGGGTTGTCCTGATCGGGACCCCAGTGGGTAAAGGTTAATGTTAGGTGCAAGGTGGTGCTTTCAAGTTGCCATGGGTAATATAGATGGGGTGATAGGAGTAGGGGGGATGTAGTTTGAGTGGGGAAGGGGGCGATCAGGCAGTGAGCATTGAAGTGGATTTCGGAGATTCCCTCCAGTGGGTATTTAAATGGAGGGAAGCCCCAGTTCATGACCTTCTCATTTTCTTTTGGTTCCGATAGCTGTGTATCATTCATAATTTTTTTCAATGCCTGGTTTTGCTCTGATATATGTTACAGACAAGACAAGGGTTTACGCATGTGGTCTGAGTGCTTGGGGGTGATAAAGATTAACATGTAAGTGTAATGTAGGGAAGAAAAGCTGCCCCAGTCAATTTAAGGGTATATCGCAAATTACACCGCTCGATTAGCATGGGGCTCTATATCAGCATATATGTAAAGATGGCACAACACACATAATAACAAGGCCTATAACATCACAGAGAGCATGGGGCAACAGCCAGGACGTCTGTGAGTGAGCTGGAACGCAAATTTTTACTCGATTTAGATGATTTTCGCCTCGCGAGGAAAAAAATGGGCGCCGGAAAAAATTAAAACGAGGCTACACGACGTGAAGCGCGCAAAACATAGCCAGACACGTAGCAGTTTGACAAGGCACGTACGAGGTACTACAACGGACTGTTACTAAAGACGGAAAATTCTTCCGACGCGCGTAACACATACAATATCGCCCCCATTTTACGACAATCTACACAATAACACATCTGAAATGTATGAATCATACATTTCACGCCAATCTATACTTTGCTCATAGCACTAACAGTAGACACTCGTGGATTAATGAATGTGGTTTGTCAGTTTTGTGGGGCTTATCATTTTCTGAAAGAAAGACCAACTGATGGAGAGTTTATTAGTTGCTGTCACAAAGGAAAGGTAAGACTTCCAGAAAGACACACATGTCCAGAATATTTAGAAAGTATAATGAGTCATCCTACATTTCCAAATTACACCAATTTTAAGAAAAACATTCGTTCTTATAACTGTGCAATTTAATTTGCTTCAATGGGTGCCGAAAATGTCTCAGGACATGGTCCAAAAAACAAATATACCATCGGACTTCACATTTACACCCAGAATCAGGAGAACAAAGGAAATTTGCACAGTTATATGTCCTTGATACAATGGAAGCTGTTGAACAACGAATGATGCTTCCTGAAAATAAACAATGCATACCCATAGTCTTTGAACAGCTTGATAACATTATGGTCAACAACCCATGAAGTAATGCATACAAAAGAATTAGCTGAGGTTGAAAAAGAATAACTGGCACATGCGCAAAGACATCAATTGCCAATGCCAAGAGTAAATATGGTTCTCCAAAGAGATCGTCATACTGATCAAAGACGGTATAATTTACCAACAGCAAATGAGGTTACCATGGTATTTAAAAATGATGATGGGGAACCACCATTTGAGCGGGCTATTAGAATATATCCATGCAATCAAGAGCAACCTTTTATAAACATAAATATTTCAAGTACTAATTTAGATCCAATGACATATCCCATTTTCTTTCCAAATGGGGAGCCAGGATGGCAATCAAAATTACAGTTGCAAAGTTATCCCAATAGTAAAGTTCCTGTTAGAAACAATATTTCTATGCTGGAATAGAAAGTGGCACAAACTGCTGTTCGGGATCATTTTAATCCTATTTTATGTGGGGGCAAACTCACACAACAATGGATTATTGATTCCTATCTACAAGTCGAAGCAAATAATCTAAATGTTGTCAAATTTCAACAAAACAAGCTTTGAGTAGAAAAATATTTTGGATTGATGGAACAGAGACATTTTTGTTGGACGAGCAATGATTTTGCCATCCTCTTTCCAAGGATCTACTCACAATATGAGAGAAAGATACAATGATGCCATGGCTTTTGTCACTAAATTTGGCAAACCAGAATTATTCATTACATTTACATGAAATCCACAATGGCCAGAGATCAAAGAACATTTACAGCTTGGACAAACTACTTCTGACCGACCAGATTTGGTGGCAAGAGTATTCAAAATAAAACTAAATTCATTAATTCATGATATAACTAAAGCAGACTTATTTGGGAAATGTGTGGCTTTTGTTTATACCATTGAATTTCAAAAAAGAGGCTTGCCACATGCACATATACTTTTCATCTTGCAAGAAAAAGATAAATTGAATACGGCAGACAGAGTGGATTCAGTAATTACTGCTGAACTGCCACATCCAGAGAAACATTCCAAACTTTATGAGATTGTAACTCATAGAATGATACATGGTCCATGTGTAGATATCAATCCAAATTCACCATATATGGAAAATAAAAAATGCATAAAAGAGTTTCCAAAACAATTTCAAATGCAGACTTATGCTAATTGTGATGGATACCCTTTGTATAAAAGAAGAGAAGGACAAACATCTATTATCCATGGCCAAAAGGTCGATAATAGATATGTGGTTTCATACAATCCAAATTTGCTGATGAAGTACAATGCACATATCAATATGGAAGCTTGCACTTCTATCAAATCCATCAAATATGTGTATAAATATAGATATAAAGGATATGATGCAAGGTGCACAAAATGAAAAAGAAAATCCAATTTTACGTGATGAACTTTCATCTTATTTAGATGCTTGCTATGTAAGTGCTCCAGAAGCAATGTGGCGTCTTCTCAAATTTGAGATGCATGATCGGTCACTTACTGTGTATCGATTAGCTGTACATTTGCCACAAAGTCAATTTGTTTGCTTCACTGCAGGCAATGAAAGAAATGCTTTAGCACAAAGTGAACATAGAGCAACAACGCTTACTGCTTGGTTTCAATTAAATTGTCAGGACACTCAGGCCAGACAATTTTTATACATTGACATTCCAAATCACTATGTATTCGTAAATGGTGAATGGAGACAACTAAAAAAACATAATTATAAAATTATCCCAAGAATTTATACCGTCAGTCCACGAGACATTGAACGTTTCAGTATAAAAATACTTCTTTTACATGTTTGTGGTGAACAAAGTTATGAACATTTACGCACAGTCAATGACATAGTTTATGATACTTTCCAGTTAGCTGCAAGACATCAAAACTTTCTGGCAGATGATACAGAATGGGAGAGATGTCTCGAGGAATTAGCTCTATGCCAAAGCAAATGAGAGAACAATTTGCTTTCATTTGCATCTTTTGCAATCTACCGTATGCATTAACTGTGTGGGAAACATTTAAATTGCATATGTGTGAAGATTTCTTGAAACGTTACAATGAGACCATTGCGCTATTGAAATCAATAATGGAAATACAGGAAATCTTTCTTTGTCATGGAAATTGTGCCAATTTTAATCTGCCTGATCCAGGAATTATAGATGAAATTAACTTTGATGAGTATGACACTGATATTGAATACCAAAAAACACGAGAAAAAATTTGAACTTTAGATGCATTGCAATTGGAAGCATTTAACGCCATCACAAATGCAATAGAAGATGACATGCTCAAAGAGCGTTATTTCTATCTGGATGGCCCTGGTGGATCAGGAAGAATTTATCTATACAATTTGTTGATGAGTTGCATTCGAGCACAGGGTCAAATAGGACTGCCATTTGCAACCACTGTAATTGCCGCACTTTTGTTAGAAGGTGGTAGAACTGTGCATAGTGGATTTAAACTGCCAGTTCCCATTCTGGAAACATCAGTGTCTGATATTCGAATTCATTCATTACAAGCAAAAAAAATTCACAAGAGTAAATTAATTATAATAGATGAGGCAACTATGATGTCATGTCATGCCCTGCAATGTATTGATTGATTATTAAAAGAAGTTATGGATAATGATTTGCCATTTTGTGGAAAGGTGATGTTGTTAGGAGGAAAGCTTTTAGTGAACTGATGAATAATGCTAAAAAACAGGTCAAATTAATATGGGAGATTAGTAGTTTACAAAACTACTTAAAAAAATATATAATCCCTAGAGGACTAAGAGTCAATGTGATTCCAGCTACAAACCTGGCCAATGATAAAATTGTTGAAAAATGGAAAGAAATTTTGTTGAAATGTTCACATGATTTAATTGAATTGATTGTTGAAACAGAACAAACCAACTTAGAAACCTTGAAACCAACTTTGTATCAACAAGATTTTAAAAAATTTAATGAAACACCTGAATATGACTGTTACTGTACAAGATTAAATGATAACATAGAGAAATTCAAAAAAGATCTTAAAGAAAGGAAAAAAAGAAAGTTCCTTAGAGATCAAGATGATTTCAAGTCAGGAAAAATCTTTAGGAGATTTCCAACAGGCTTACCCCTGTATAGCCATTCTGATATGAGTCCTTCTGATTATGACAACTCAGACTTAGATGATCGCACTCCACTAAAGTGAAGGAGTAGACACTCTAATACTTGGCTAAATAGAGATGAAACTAGATCTTACTCCCAAACTAGAACAGGGAGGAGATTTAAAAACAATAAGATTTTTTTAGAGAGAGGCAGGGCTGTCAAGAAAGGCCCAGAAAAGAAACACAGAAATGTGAACAACAGAGATCCTCAATAGATAGCTCACAACCTTCTTTAAATCAAGACAAATTGGTAGTGAATTTATCCAATTTTCAACTAAAAGAAAATCATGTGCCTGTATTACAAAAAGGTTTATCATTTGTTCCTACATCTAGGCCTGACACTTTCCTGCATATAAAAGATCTTAATTACTTTGCAAGGAAATTGGCTTTACACACATTTTATAAACTTAAACAGGAAAGGGAACTAATACATTTAGGGGTCTAGAAGGAAGATATAGAAGCATTTCTTACCATGTTATCTCTTCTAGAGGAAAATAACCCCAAACAAGGGGAAAAAATGAAAACCTGGAAAAATAGAAGCTCCTTCACTCCTGTCTTAAAAGACTATGCCAACATCTGGATCTTTCTACAACAGGCCACCTTAGAAATTGAAAATATAAATGATCAGAAAATACCCAAAAGTTACAATCTAACAAGAAGTGAACATCATCCCATAAATCTAGTCTGTTTTTAGACTACCACCTAAAAAATATGGTTGAAACACTACCATCATTTGTAAAAGATACAAATGACATCTTAAAACAACTTGAGGATCTCACGATACCTATTAATTCTTATTTGGCAACTGTGGACGTAGAAGCCCTATATAGCAGTATACCTCATAAGGAAGGTATTGAAGCAACAAAGTTCTTTTTACAAAGTAAAGGCACAAATTTTCAAAAATGTAATGAATTCCTTCTAGCCTTATTAGACCATGTCCTTAAACATAATTATTTTACCTACAATGGGAAATTTACACATGAGATTAACGACTCTAAAATCACTTTTCTCGATTTAATGATCAATAAATATGAGAGTGGCAAAATATCCACAACCACATATAGAAAGGACACTGCCTCTAACACTTTATTGAAATGGGAAAGCCAACACTTTGAACCTCTTTAGAGAGGAATACCAAAAGGCCAATACCTTCGTATTAGAAGGAACTGCAGCACAGACGAGAAGTTCAAAAAAGAGGCAGACAAACTGAGAAAAAGATTCAAAGAAAGAGGTTTTTCTAAAAATTGCCTTAAAACAGCATTTAAGTATACTTGTAATTGTAATAGAACTGATCTGCTACATGGAAAAAAATTGTCTAAAAAACATCTCACAAGATCCCAATCCCATCCGCTGCATTATGACCTTTGGCTATGATTCCCAAATTGTGAAAGAGTCACTTGCTAAACATTGGCACCTTTTAAAAGGTGATGAAGACCTCACTGATGTAGTAACACCTAGTATCTCAGTCACATACCGCAGATGTAAAAACTTTAAAGACATTTTGGTACATAGTACCTTTAAAGAAAAAGGACAGAACACTGTCATGAATCAGCCAGGGGCCATCTTGGATTGGAACTGT
The DNA here is from genome assembly GCA_027410445.1 of Discoglossus pictus. Classification (NCBI taxonomy): domain Eukaryota; kingdom Metazoa; phylum Chordata; class Amphibia; order Anura; family Alytidae; genus Discoglossus; species Discoglossus pictus. The sequence continues at coordinate 55,070,052 of CM050172.1, read as the reverse complement.
TATCTGCCACATGTTATTGAACAGAAGGTTTTGGGCTCCCAGAGCCTCTGTTATAATGTTATATATTCAGGGCAGAGTCCCACTGTTATTGTTATGCATTCAGAGAAGAGGCAGTTTACCACGTCACCACTAATAAAGTCGTCATAACGCATTAAGTGTACTGACGTGGGAAGTACTGCCTCAACTCATAACATGTGGGTTATAAAATGTTGTAGTGGTATTATCTGTAAATATATTGTATTGTAATGTGGGAGCCATGTTGTGTGCAGTCATCCATATGGGGTCTGATACAGATAGTAACCCGAGTAGATCACCCATCTGCCTTCCAGCTATCACCTAAAGTAAACACTTGAAGTGATAGCAAGGCCAGAACAAAGGGGTCTGTACAGACATTGAGGCACCTTAACCCCATGGGGTCTTCAGCCCAATATCAGGGTCATAGTACAGGAGCACATATATGTTTCTCCCTTGAGAGCCCAGAGACCAACTAAATTAGGTAGCCACACCTAGTGGGCGGCCCAGGGGAGGGGTCTGGAAGTTCCCAGAGCTTACCTCTAGTCCATTGGCCAGAGTTAATCAAGTTACTCTGGAGATTACCCCATTGGCCAAGAGGAAGATGAGGGTTGGACAAGGGGGTAGCCACTCCCTGTACTGGTTTTGTGAGTTGTTTAAATACTTGTGTAAAAATAAAGAAGTTGTTCTTAATTTCATCATAACTTTGAGTACAGATGCATTATTGACCCAGGGGCATATGCTGATAGAGGAGATCGTTCTGACTCCCTTCCAGATTTCCCAGGCACGCTACCAATGAGCTGGGACTTATGCCTTTGTACCGACAAAGACTGTTCATTGGATGTCCATTGGATATATATGGAAATAAGCCCTGCCTTTGATCTATTGACAATTGCACTAGAATCCTCATAATTTGCAATTTTGCATCTATAACACGTTCTACATATGTACTAGAGTATTTTCCATAATTTGCCCCTTTACCTTTCAACCTGCATCTATAACACTTTCCAATGATTATGGTTGCCTTAGCAACCGCTGTGTATAAAAACCTCACACAGACACCACTCCCCTATTTGCCCTTTGAGAAAGACGTCCTCTGTGACGTTGAAACGCGTCAGACCTAGGCGTAGCGTCATATGCGGTCTACAGTGGCACGCATATAGACGCATGGTGCTCTGTTCTTCGCCCCCTTCCAATGCAATCTCCTTATAATACCCCCTAGACGATATTGCTCTATCCCACATGAATAAGCACAGCGTTATAACATTATAACTATCCTTTTGGATTAACCATAGAACTTTGTCAATCATATACTGTGGGTTACAGCCACTTTCTAGCATTAAGAACGCTCATGAACTAGAAGCATTCAGGCTAGAATTGGCAGCTATGGGAGATACATAGGGATTGAAAAGAGAAACGATATACACCTTATATAGATATTTATCTATGTTAATAGTGGTTTGTGCGCATAAGAGAACAGTAGCACTTTAGAACCTTTAAAAAATTGTCAAAACATATGAGATATTGATTATCCTACTGATTTGGGTTCTTTAGGCCATATGGAAGGCATTGTTTTTAGTTTACCCTTCTTATCCTTGTTTTTAATCTTTTAATCTTCGTTGTGAGGTACAAGTACCTAATACATTGTAAAAATATATGTAATTTTTCCCATATTCTGCTATATAACAATTTCATCTAGAGTTAGGAGGAGATTTTAGGCAAACATTACCTGTGGTGCCACATGGCAATCTGACTGACATTGTCGAAATGTGTATATAAAGAAATAAGCTGTGGAAAATATTTACACACCTTAAATTAGAAGTAAATATGATATCTGAAAGCCAAAATCAATTCAATGATGGGCTCATTCAGATTGGAGAAGGAAATAAGCCAAAAATAAATAATTTACCTGGTAAAGCGGTTCAAATTCCACCAGAAATGATTGCAAAAGAACCACTAATTTCGACAATCTTCCTTAATACCATCAATAACGAGAATTACTCAGACATTGCAAGCAAAGTTATATTTACATCAAAAAATATAGATGCCTTGAATCTAAACAACGAATTATTAAAATTAATCAATGCACCCCAAAAAAAACTATTACAGTGCAGATTCTGTTCTGGCTAATGACAAAGATAGTGAAGCAAACTTTACTATGGAATGTATTAATTCTTTAACTCCCTCTGGAATGCCACCACATGTTTTGCAACTTAAAAAAGGGGCAATCGTCATGCTACTGAGAAATGTGAATCCCAAAAAAGGACTTTGTAATGGGACCAGATTCATTGTGAAAGATTTAAAGGATCATATTATACATGAAATTATGAGTGGTACCTATAAAGGTGAACCAGTTCTTATATCGAACTGGTTGGTTTATATTGGTTTGTTTTTTGTCCTTCAAAGGAGACAATTTCCCATTATCATGGCATTTGCCATGACCATCATTAAATCCCAAGGAAAAACTTTTAAGTCTCTGGGTATTTATTGAAGGAACCTGTGTTTGCACAAGGTCAACTATATGTTGCATTTTCAAGATGCAATAATCCAGAGGAAATTAAAGTACATGTTGAAGAAAACCCAAGTCAGGGTGATTTATTGGAAGATGGATACGTGTTTACCAAAAACATTTTGTACTATGAGGTGCAGTAAATATAGAGGACAGTGGTTTCATTTCGACGGCAACATTTTATGTTACTTGGACTGATTTTAGAGGACCACTATTTCAATAGGAAACTCTATACAATGGCAAAAAAACATAGAGAACAGTGGTTTTACAAAATTTTAGCTCACTGGGACTCTTTAAATAGGGGACCACTATTTCACTTAGGAAACTCTATGTGCCATTTGCACAAAGTACAACAAGAACAAAAAAAGTGAAAAAAAAAAGAAGAAAAACAACAGAAAACAGTGGTTATACAGATTGGAATGTTTTAGAAGTTACCTTTTTACATGAATGGCGACACAAAACGATTAGGTGGCATTTTCTTTAACTTTAAGGTTAAATGTTATTGTTTTATGTTACTATTTCACACGTTAACATTGTATTTTCAAAGTTGTGGAAAGTTGGCTCATTGTATATTGTATATAGTCAAGGATTTATGTTACTACAAGTTTCACCATTTGTTAATACATTGAACTGTATAATTAAATAGAGTATTGATTCAGGGAGTAATCCGATCGCCAGTTAACGGAGTCAGGAATTCATTTTTTTCCCTCTTTGATAAAATTGGCCAAGTTTCAATGGGGTTTTTTATTGTTTGCCTTCCTCTGGATTCAGATGACTGGAGAAAAGCTGATGTGATCCCTTTATTTAAGAAGGGAGCAAGAGCAAATCCGTGGAATTATAGACCAGTGAGCCTCACTTCTGTAGTGGGGAAGCTTTTAGAAGGGTTAATAAGGGATAATATGCAAGAATATGTCTATTTGAACAGGATTATAAGTAGGAGTCAACATGGATTTATGAGAGATAGGTCATGTCAAATAAATCTAATTAGTTTCTATGAGGAGGTTAGTAGGAACCTGGATCAAGGCAACTCAGTGGATGTAGTCTTTTTGGATTTTGCAAAGGCTTTTGATACAGTGCCACATGGGAGACTATTGGGCAAACTAAGGGAAACAGGAATTGCAGTAAATATCTGCTCATGGATTGAGAGCTGGCTAAAAGACAGGAAGCAAAGGGTTGTTGTAAATGGAACATACTCTGATTGGACTAATGTGGTAAGTGGGGTTCCTCAGGGTTCAGTATTAGGTCCTCTCCTTTTTAACATATTTATTAATGACTTGGAAGTAGGATTGGAGTGTGGGGTCTCCATTTTCGCTGATGATACAAAGTTGTACAAGGTAATTAAATCAGCTAATGATGTGCTTTCCCTCCAAGGGATTTACATAAAATTGAGGAATGGGCAGCAAAATGGCAGATGTGATTTAATATGAATAAATGTAAGGTTATGCATCTGGGAAGGAAAAATAGCCATGCAATTTATAATCTTAATGGAGCAAATCTAGGTGTATCAGATATTGAAAGGGATTTGGGAGTGCTTGTGGACAACCACCTAGGTAACAGTGCTCAAAGCCAAGCAGCAGCTGCAAAGGCCAATAAAATATTAGCATGTATTAAGAAGGGTATAGAAGCCAGGGAAGCAAATATAATTCTGCCACTATACAAATCTCTAGTACGCCCTCATTTGGAATATGGAGTACAATTTTGGGCACCACTTCATAAAAAGGACATTTTAGAGCTGTAAAAGGTACAGAGAAGGGCAACAAAGCTAATAAGGGGAATGGAGGGGCTAAGTTATGAAGAAAGACTAACCAAATTAAACTTATTTTCTCTAGAAAAAAGGCATCTAAGAGGAAATATGATTACCTTATATAAATAAATCCAGGGTCAGTATAAAGATTTGTCAGGGGAGCTTTTTGTGCCAAGGGGTTTTCAACTGACAAGAGGACATCCCTTGAGGTTAGAAGTAAAAAGATTCCACCTCAAAGAAAGAAAAGGGTTCTTCACAGTAAGGGTGGTTAATCTGTGGAATTCTCTACCAGAGGAGGTGGTGACAGCGAATTCGATAGATAACTTTAAAAGGGGACTAGATTTATTTCTAATTAAAAAGGGAATTCAGGGTTATCATGGATAATTAGAGAGACAGTATTGATCCAATTTTTTTACATTTCCCTTTGAGACAATTGGCTAAGTCTCGCTTAAATAATTAAATAATTGATTAATAATTAATTAACAACTAATGAATTAATAGTTAATCCTCATATTGTAGATCAGAGGAGATCTTAAAAGGTTGAACTTGATGGACTGAAAAGTCTTTTTTCAACCTTAAATACTATGTAACTATTTAATTAATATATGTTGATGTTAAAAAGATGTGATAATTGTATTTATAGCTTTAATAAATAAAGATGTGTTTATTTGGTTTTAAAATGCTATATATTTATAAACAATGCATTAGAGTGTTTGTTCCTAGGCAACGTGGTTTTGTTACATGTCTTTAACCCGTGAGTACTAGGTTGTGTGTTACCCTGGATTTTGTATCATAAAATGAGTTTAATACTAACATATCATATATTCTAATTATACATATGTTGATATTGGATTGTTAAATGCCAAATAATGTTTTTATTTCGTCATTTTGTAGGGCTTTTTGTGCTATACTGTCACTTTAAATGCTTCTGAGAGACTCAGCAAAGGTTTGAAAACCAGTTGCGAGAGGTCTTTGGTACTCTTAAATCTTTCTTCTGTTTTTTCTCAGTTAAGGCAGTGCCCTTATTTGCGAGTGAGCTGTAAAATCTTATTAGCATAGGGTTTGGGTGTCAAAGTGTTAAGGAGTAACTTGTAATTTATTGTCAGTGCAAAACTCAATGGCAGATTTATGCTTTTTCGTGAAGTTCTCTGGTAGCAGTGATCCGTAGCAGTTTGCTCATAATGTTTTAGAGATGGGTGCTTTTTCTGCATTAAAAGCCAGGCTTACATGGCTCATCAGGAGTTATTGAGAATGGGGTGCTTAATTGGTGTGTTATACCATTGTACCTTTGCTATTCAATATTGTGGTTTTTGATGGCATAAGCGCAGAATTTAAACACACCCGCATAGTTACATAGTTACATAGTAATTAAGGTTGAAAAAAGACTTTCAGTCCATCAAGTTCAACCTGTTAAGATCTCCTCTGATCTGCAATATGCGGATTAGTTATTAATTAAATTATTGATTAAATAATTATTAATAGTATAGTATTGGAGAATGAATAAAGAGTTAGTCCATCAAGTTCAACCTTTTTAGATCTCTATTGATCTTTTTAATTTGGACTATTTATTATTATTGTTAATTGTTCATTATTGTTAATTGATCCAGAGGAAGGCAAACATAAAAAAAAAACCCATTGAAACTTTGCCAATTGTCTCATAAGGGGAAAAAAAAGCAAAATTCCTTCCTGACCCCAGAAACTGGCGATCAAATTTCTCCCTGGATCAATATTCCTTGCTAGTTATCTAGGATAGCCTTGAATGCCCTCTTTATTCAGAAATATATCTAACCCCTTTTTGAAGTTGTCTATCGAATTCGCTGTCACCACCTCCTTCGGTAGAGAATTCCACAGTTTAACCACCCTAACTGTGAAGAACCCTTTTCTTTGTTTAAGGTGAAATCTTTTTTCCTCTAACCTCAACGGATGTCCTCTTGTCAGTTGAAAATCTCTTGCTACAAAAAGTTCACTTGACAAAGCCTTATATTGACCCTGGATGTATTTAAATACCGTAATCATATCTCCTCTTAGACGCCTTTTTTCTAGCGAAAATAAGTTTAATTTTGCTAGTCTTTCTTCATAACTTAGCCCCTCCATTCCCCTTATTAGTTTTGTAGCCCTTCTCTGTACTTTTTCCAGCTCTAAAATGTCTTTTTTGTGAGGTGGTGCCCAAAATTGTACTCCATATTCCAAATGAGGGCGTACTAGAGATTTGTATAGTGGCAGAATTATATCTTCTTCCCTGGCTTCTATACCCTTCCTAATACATGCTAATATTTTATTTGCCTTTGCAGCCGCTGCTTAGCTTTGAGCGCTGTTACCTAGGTGGTTGTCCACTAGTACTCCCAAATCCCTTTCAATATCTGATACCCCTAGATTTGCTCCATTAAGATTATAGATTGCTTGGCTATTGTTCCTTCCCAAATGCATAACCTTACATTTATTTGTATTAAATCTCATCTGCCATTTAGCCGCCCATTTCTCTAATTTATGCAAATCCTTTTGTAGGGAAAGTACATCATTATCTGATTTTATTACCTTGCACAACTTAGTGTCATCAGCAAAAATGGAGACACTACATTCGAGTCCTACTTCAATGTCATTAATAAATATGTTAAAAAGGAGAGGACCCAATACTGAGCCCTGAGGAACCCCACTTATCACATTAGACCAATCGGAGTATGTTCCATTTACAACAACCCTTTGCTTCCTGTCTTTTAGCCAGCTCTCGATCCATGAGCAGATATTTACTGCAATTCCTGTATCCCTTAGTTTGCTCACTAGTCTTCCATGTGGCACTGTATCAAATGCCTTTGAAAAATCTAAAAAGACTACATCCACTGAGTTGCCCTGATCCAAGTTCCTACTAACCTCCTCATAAAAACTAATTACCCGCATATGGCATTACTTTTTTTTTACATATGTGCACCTGCTCTGATAGAAGAAGCTGTTAAACTGCACAAACTTGACCACTAAAACAAACACTACTTGGTTGGGATTGGATATATAATGTTACATTATTACTGCGTGACAGACCTATTTCTAAATCATGATTTTTTTTTAAATTACATAAATCTTGATGTGCAGCTGTAGGCTAGGAATGTGTATGCATTATAAGACATTTAGATAGTGGGATAGAAAACCAAAATCGTTGTTAAGCCCAGTATCCTTCGAATTTGATTCACATTGATTTAGGTTTTCTATCCCACTATCTAAATGTCTTATAACTCATACACATTCTCCACATACCTCCCCCGTTCAATTGCTGTTCTTATCCACAAATTGTGGGGACATTTATTGCTCTTATCTGAAAACTGATCTACAGACTCACATACTGACCTATCAGGACATAATTTACTATGCTGGTCTGTTTCTCACTAATCTCTGCCCAACTAATTTTTTTTTCCAATATATTTTTTTCCTTTTTCTTTTCGTGAAAACTATGAATATGTCTGTCCAATAAAAAAGGTATTACTATATACTGCAATATTCTGATTATTAGACTAGATTACTGGACATTCACGGCTACCTCACTCTTTATATATATATATATATATATATATATATATATATATATATATATATATATATATATATATATAAATTATATATATATATATATATATATATATATATGTATATATATATATATATATATATATATATATATATATATATATATTTGTTATCGGCAGGCAGTAATTATTTTAGTAGAAAAACAATCTGACAGGACAGTAGTTATCCTATTTTATATAACTATATCAAGCAGCTGTGGGCCAAAGGTGCCATATGCAAATATTGCATGTTATATATTTGCACATTTCTCCTGCGTTAACTTCTATGAGTACACATAACATAATAAACAGTAAATGATGACCTACATCTACACATTTCTTGTGAGTTGGTTCATCGGGGAGCACAATGTGGATGTCAAGTATTTATTACATTTCTGCACATGCAATTGGCACACTTCATGTAAATGTACAAATAAAATGGATATTGGCAATTACCTTACTGAAAATTCAATATCCTAAAAACTAAATTTTTAAGCAAAATTATGACTTGTGAAAAATATGTATATATTCTATTAGGATGTTGCTGCAAAATGAAAGTAAAAAGGGAGATGATCCACCAGTGTCTTATGCCCATAAATAACATGGAAGTTGTCCAATGAAATATAATAAACAGAGTAAAAATGTACATTAAACTATAGAAGATGGGAGAGGGAATAAATGTGATTGACTATACAAAGTAACATGAATGAAATGTTTATGGAAAATGGAATATTAGATGGATGCAGGGCATAATGGATATGTATATAAATGGTTGACAACAAAATAACTTAACAATAAAGTGGTATGAATTATGAATGGGCCAAATATTCTTATTTAAAAGCATATATAAAAATAGGAGATGTAGAAAATAAAGAAAAATCATAATAAGAAATACCATTAGCAGCATAACAACAACGAAAAAAAGATCTAAATTTGAAAATTACTATGGGTCGATAGTAATAAAACCATAGCTAGAAATACAAAAGTGTAAACCATAATAAGATACATAGGATAGGTGAGAAAGTTAAAAATGTAATACAATATAATTACCGTATTTTTCGCCGTATAAGACGCACTTTTTCTTCCCCAAAACTGGGGGAGGAAAGTTGGTGTGTCTTATACGGCGAATATACCTTTTCAAACTGCCTCTGTCCTCTTGATCTCACCCCAGCGCTTCCTACCAGCATCGCGTCAGCCGGTGCGTCCTAGTGACGTCACACACGCAACGCTGCAGTACACGAGGAGTGCTGGTAGGAAGCGCTGGGGTGAGATCAAGATGGCAGAGATCAGAAGAAAGGTGAGGATCAGGGGGGTCAGGGAGGATCAGGACAGTCAGGGAGGGTCAGGGAGGATCAGGAGGGTCAGGGAGGATCAGGAGGGTCAGGGAGGGTCAAGGGCTCCCAAATGCTCCCAAATGCTGCAGTATATGGATATGGATATGTATGTGTATGTGTGTGTGTGTGTATGTATGTGTGTGTATGTGTATGTGTGTGTATGTGTGCATGTATGTGTGTGTATATATGTATGTATGTGTATGTATATTTATGTGTGTATGTATATGTATGTATGTGTATCTATATATATATATATATATATATATATATATATATATATATATATATATATATATATTTGTGTGTAATGTAGGTGTGTATCTGTGTGTAAAGTGTATTTGTGTTTGATTCAGATTTTTTTTTTCTTGTTTTCCTCCTCTAAAAACTAGGTGCGTCTTATCTGCCGGTGCGTCTTATAGGGCGAAAAATACGGTAATTCATAATTAGTAAATCCTAAAATAATTAATACAAACAATTGGGTCACCATATTTATATATATATATTCTCTATTTATATATATGACCTATTTTTTAAGCTTAACTAATAATGAAAGCCCTCTATCTTCTGAACAAGTTGATACCAAATTTGTATGCCTTATATTTAATTATGGCCAAAAAAGACCAAAATGTTGCAAGAGTACAAATGGATATTCTGTACACATGAAACTTAAAATTCAGACAGCACATTTAACAAGATTTAGTTTAAATATATTGATATATAAGAACCTTTTTTAGGGTCATTACATCTCCTGTAGTGGGACTTGATGATAGAGGGACCACTCAGATCCTATCTAAAAATTCCCAAATCTCCCAAAAATCAATATGTATATCAGTCCATAGGGGCGTTGGGGCAAGCGCCCCCCCCCCCCCCAAAATATTTTTATTGCAGGTCACTGCTGTGTCAGTGCTGTGTGTCTGTGCAATGCTACACTATCTCTATTCTAGTGTTGTAGTTTAAAGCTTTCCCCTGCAGGCCTGCAGCGCCACGCTGTGTGATCAGATTACACTGCACTAAGCACACTAACCTTTAGACTCATCATGACCGTTAATGCATTCCGCCCACCAACCAGAAAGACGCTATGCATGAGCAGTGATAATGTATCCATTTCAATGACTCACAGTCTTCCATCATTGACCAATCAATGATGGAAGGCTGTACAGTTGTCAGGAGAACCACCTAAACCCACCCAGACCGTTAGCTCAGGGCGCCCGCCAGCTAATAGAGCCTCGAGTTTAATTTTTGATTGACAGCTCCCTGTTATCAAAACCACCATAAGCCAGTCCCAGGCCTCTTTTCGTTTCCTGCTCCCGCTGAGACTGACTGAGACCTCTCTGGCTGAAACTACTCACTCAGACTGACCCAACCTAACAGTAAGTCCTAACAGCCCTGGCCCAACCCCTAGTCCCCCTAATAAAACGAAGGGTCCCCCAGTTACCCCACTATGCCTGCCTGCCACCCACACACACCCACCCACCCACCAATTTACCTACCTAGGACCGCAATGCCTGGGCAACCCCCAATCACCCCCGCAGTAGGCCCAAAAGACCTGTGCCACCCCCGATCACCCCCATGGGGCCTGTGCCACCCCATGATCACCCCGATCACCCCCATGTGGCCTATACCACCGCCCGATTACCCCGATCACCCCCATGGGGCCTGTGCCACCCCCGATCACTCCCATGGGGCCTATGCCAACCCCCGATCACCGCCCTGTAGGCCAATCGGGGCCTGGCCAACCCACACCCCAACCTACCTAACTACCAACCCACCTACCTACCCCCCTGACCCAGTGACCGCACCTGACCCCACCCTGACCCAACTACTAACCCACCTACCTACCCCCCTGACCCAGTGACCACACCTGAGCCCACCCTTACCCAACTACCAACCCACCTACCTACCCCCCTGACCCAGTGACCACACCTGACCCCACCCTGACCCAACTACCAACCCACCTACCTATGCTACCAGTTAAACACACAACACAACACAACCCCCCCCCCTATATTTTTATTCCATTTTTCAAAGTGACAGGCAATGGATCTTTAACATTGCAGTTAAAATAAAAAGGATACTTTGCCTGACACTTTCAAAGATGGAATAAAAATATGGGAAGGGCAAAAAAACAAGAGTAAACATAACAGCACATACCTTCCAAATTGACCCCTCCAGCGGCGGCCTTCTGCCCTGGATAGTCGGGCATTCCAATCAATTTTGATTGTAGCCCATGTCCTTCCATCTTGATAGAAGCCCTTGTCCTCATCTTGATTGAAGCCATTGTCCATTCATTCTGGCCCATTGCAAGAGGCCTCCACCTAAAAAATCTGACGCCCTAAAAAAAAAATAAAAAAAAATCTAATGGAGCTCCTCCTACAAGGAGCACCCCCTGCGACTTATTGATTTTTTCCCACGCTCCGCCTTTTATACCATTTTTGAAGGACTCTGATTGGCTGAAATTGATTGACATTGATTTCAACCAATCAAAGTCTTTAAAAAATTAGCAAAGCAGGTATGGAAGCCTGTAAGGGCAAAAAAGGTTAGTGTGAACTTGTGTGACCCTGTATGTATTATACATATTACAGGGATATTTATGTGATATACATGTTACAGGATAATATCCTGTAACATGTATAGCAAAGAAATAGCACTGTAATATGTATAATAAATAATGTCTAATACAAATACATGAGCAATAATCAAATAATTAATAAAGTACATCAATTAATCAATTAATAAATATCAATTAATATATTTTTTTGTTTTATGTATATTGCTTTGTTTGTGTGTGTATATATATATATATATATATATATATATATATATATATTGATTGATTTATATATTGATTGATAGATATATTGATTGATAGATATATTGATTGATATATATACATATATATATATATATATATATATATATATATATATATATATACATATTGAGATATTGAGATATATATATATATATATTGATATATATATATATATATATATATATATATAATTATATATATATATACTTATATCTATATAATTAATTATATATCTCAATATATATATATATATATATATATATATATATATAATCAATATATATATATATATATATCTCAATATCTATATATATATTTTTTTTTTTTGTATTTTTATTTCATTTTTAATGTACAGTTTGGGCCTATATGGTTTTGTTTGGTTATTTAAGGTTTTTAAGGTGCGGTTGGGGCCTATATGGTCACACTTGGTTATTTAAGGTTTTTAAGGTGCGGTTGGGGCCTATTTGGTCAAACTTGGTCTTTTAAGGTTTTTAAGGTGCGGTTGGGGCCTATATGGTCACACTTGGTCTTTTAATGTTTTTAAGGTGCGGTTGGGGCCTATATGGTCACACTTGGTCTTTTAATGTTTTTAAGGTGCGGTTGGGGCCTATATGGTCACACTGGGTTATTTAAGGTTTTTAAGGTGCGGTTGGGGCCTAAATGGTCACACTTGGTCATTTAAGGTTTTTAAGGTGCGGTTGGGGCCTATATATTCACACTTGGTCTTTTAAGGTTTTTAAGGTGCGGTTGGGGCCTACATGGTCACACTAGGTCTTTTAAGGTTTTTAAGGTGTGGTTGGGGAGTATATGGTCACACTTGGTTATTTAATGTTTTTAAGGTGCAGTTGGGGCCTAAATGGTCACACTTGGTCATTTAAGGTTTTTAAGGTGCGGTTGGGGCCTATATATTCACACTTGGTCTTTTAAGGTTTTTAAGGTGCGGTTGGGGCCTACATGGTCACACTAGGTCTTTTAAGGTTTTTAAGGTGTGGTTGGGGAGTATATGGTCACACTTGGTTATTTAATGTTTTTAAGGTGCAGTTGGGGCCTATATGGTCACACTTGGTCATTTAAGGTTTTTAAGGTGCGGTTGGGGCCTATATGGTCAAACTTGGTCTTTTAATGTTTTTAAGGCGCGGTTGGGCCTATATGGTCAAACTTAGTCTTTTAATGTTTTTAAGGTGCGGTTGGGGCCTATATGGTCACACTTGGTCTTTTAAGGTTTTTAAGGTGCGGTTGGGGCCTATATGGTCAAACTTAGTCTTTTAATGTTTTTAAGGTGCGGTTGGGGCCTATATGGTCAAACTTGGTCTTTTATTGTTTTCAAGGTGCGGTTGGGGCCTATATGGTCAAACTTGGTCTTTTAATGTTTTTAAGGTGCGGTTGGGGCCTATATGGTCAAACTTGGTCTTTTAAGGTTTTTAAGGTGCGGTTGGGGCCTATATGGTCACACTTGGTCTTTTAATGTTTTTAAGGTGCGGTTGGGACCTATATGGTCACACTTGGTCTTTTAATGTTTTTAAGGTGCGGTTGGGGCCTATATGGTCAAACTTGGTCTTTTATTGTTTTCAAGGTGTGGTTGGGGCCTATATGGTCAAACTTGGTCTTTTAATGTTTTTAAGGTGTGGTTGGGGCCTATATGGTCAAACTTGGTCTTTTAAGGTTTTTAAGGTGCGGTTGGGGCCTATATGGTCACACTTGGTCTTTTAATGTTTTAATGCTGATGGCGGCTGGTGAACTTTCAAGATGGAGGGGCGCCAGGGCAAAACGTGGCCCCTCCCCTTTTCAAACCACACCCATTTTTATAACCCCTCCCCTGATGTCATAATGACCTTTATAAGCCCCGCCCAATGACCTTATCCTTGCAACGCCCATTGAAATACATGATCAGCAATGCAGCAATGTCAAGAAGTAAAGTAACAATGTGTTAAATCTCTTTGCAAGGAAATTTGCTTTACACACATTTTATAAACTTAAACAGGAAAGGGAACTAATACATTTAGGGGTCGAGAAGGAAGATATAGAAGCATTTCTTACTATGTTATCTATTCTAGAGGAAAATAACCCCAAACAAGGGGAAAAAATGAAAACCTGGAAAAATAGAAGCTCCTTCACTCCTGTCTTAAAAGACTATGCCAACATCTGGATCTTTCTACAACAGGCCACCTTAGAAATTGAAAATATAAATTATCAGAAAATACCCAAAAGTTACAATCTAACAAGAAGTGAACATCATCCCATAAATCTAGTCTGTTTTTAGACTACCACCTAAAAAATATGGTTGAAACACTACCATCATTTGTAAAAGATACAAATGACATCTTAAAACAACTTGAGGATCTCACGATACCTATTAATTCTTATTTGGCAACTGTGGACGTAGAAGCCCTATATAGCAGTATACCTCATAAGGAAGGTATTGAAGCAACAAAGTTCTTTTTACAAAGTAAAGGCACAAATTTTCAAAAATGTAATGAATTCCTTCTAGCCTTATTAGACCATGTCCTTAAACATAATTATTTTACCTACAATGGGAAATTTACACATGAGATTAACGACTCTAAAATCACTTTTCTCGATTTAATGATCAATAAATATGAGAGTGGCAAAATATCCACAACCACATATAGAAAGGACACTGCCTCTAACACTTTATTGAAATTGGAAAGCCAACACTTTGAACCTCTTTAGAGAGGAATACCAAAAGGCCAATACCTTCGTATTAGAAGGAACTGCAGCACAGACGAGAAGTTCAAAAAAGAGGCAGACAAACTGAGAAAAAGATTCAAAGAAAGAGGTTTTTCTAAAAATTGCCTTAAATCAGCATTTAAGTATACTTGTAATTGTAATAGAACTGGTCTGCTACATGGAAAAAAATTGTCTAAAAAACATCTCACAAGATCCCAATCCCATCCGCTGCATTATGACCTTTGGATATGATTCCCAAATTGTGAAAGAGTCACTTGCTAAACATTGGCACCTTTTAAAAGGTGATGAAGACCTCACTGATGTAGTAACACCTAGTATCTCAGTCACATACCACAGATGTAAAAACTTTAAAGACATTTTGGTACATAATACCTTTAAAGAAAAAGGACAGAACACTGTCATGAATCAGCCAGGGGCCATCTTGGATTGGAACTGTTATCTGCCACATGTTATTGAACAGAAGGTTTTGGGCTCCCAGAGCCTCTGTTTTAATGTTATATATTCAGGGCAGAGTCCCACTGTTATTGTTATGCATTCAGAGAAGAGGCAGTTTACCACGTCACCACTAATAAAGTCGTCATAACGCATTAAGTGTACTGACGTGGGAAGTACTGCCTCAACTCATAACATGTGGGTTATAAAATGTTGTAGTGGTATTATCTGTAAATATATTGTATTGTAATGTGGGAGCCATGTTGTGTGCAGTCATCCATATGGGGTCTGATACAGATAGTAACCCGAGTAGATCACCCATCTGCCTTCCAGCTATCACCTAAAGTAAACACTTGAAGTGATAACAAGGCCAGAACAAAGGGGTCTGTACAGACATTGAGGCACCTTAACCCCATGGGGTCTTCAGCCCAATATCAGGGTCATAGTACAGGAGCACATATATGTTTCTCCCTTGAGAGCCAGAGACCAACTAAATTAGGTAGCCACACCTAGTGGGCGGCCCAGGGGAGGGGTCTGGAAGTTCCCAGAGCTTACCTCTAGTCCATTGGCCAGAGGTAATCAAGTTACTCTGGAGATTACCCCATTGGCCAAGAGGAAGATGAGGGTTGGACCAGGGGGTAGCCACTCCCTGTACTGGTTTTGTGAGTTGTTTAAATACTTGTGTAAAAATAAAGAAGTTGTTCTTAATTTCATCATAACTTTGAGTACAGATGCATTATTGACCCAGGGGCATATGCTGGTAGAGGAGATCGTTCTGACTCCCTTCCAGATTTCCCAGGCACGCTACCAATGAGCTGGGACTTATGCCTTTGTACCGACAAAGACTGTTCATTGGATGTCCATTGGATATATATGGAAATAAGCCCTGCCTTTGATCTATTGACAATTGCACTAGAATCCT
This sequence comes from Discoglossus pictus, assembly GCA_027410445.1. Classification (NCBI taxonomy): domain Eukaryota; kingdom Metazoa; phylum Chordata; class Amphibia; order Anura; family Alytidae; genus Discoglossus; species Discoglossus pictus. The sequence continues at coordinate 55,054,027 of CM050172.1, read as the reverse complement.
CATAATGTGCAATTTTGCATCTATAACACGTTCTACATATGTACTAGAGTATTTTCCATAATTTCCCCCTTTACCTTTCAACCTGCATCTATAACACTTTCCAATGATTATGGTTGCCTTAGCAACCGCTGTGTATAAAAACCTCACACAGACACCACTCCCCTATTTGCCCTTTGAGAAAGACGTCCTCTGTGACGTTGAAACGCGTCAGACCTAGGCGTAGCGTCATATGCGGTCTACAGTGGCACGCATATAGACGCATGGTGCTCTGTTCTTCGCCCCCTTCCAATGCAATCTCCTTATAATACCCCCTAGATGATATTGCTCTATCCCACATGAACATATAACATTATAACTATCCTTTTAGATTAACCATAGAACTTTGTCAATCATATACTGTGGGTTACAGCCACTTTCTAGCATTAAGAACGCTCATGAACTAGAAGCATTCAAGCTAGAATTAGCAGCTATGGGAGATACATAGGGATTGAAAAGAGAAACGATATACACCTTATATAGATATTTATCTATGTTAATAGTGGTTTGGGCGCATAAGAGAACAGTAGCACTTTAAAACCTTTAAAAAATTGTCAAAACATATGAGATATTGATTATCCTACTGATTTGGGTTCTTTAGGCCATATGGAAGGCATTGTTTTTAGTTTACCCTTCTTATCCTTGTTTTTAATCTTTTAATCGTCGTATGTAATTTTTCCCATATTCTGCTATATAACAATTTTGTGATATGGTATACTAATACCAGAGTGGAAAACACTCATGGGAGATTTGAAAAATCCAATTTCATCTAGAGTTAGGAGGAGATTTTAGGCAAACATTACTTGTGGTGCCACATGGCAATCTGACTGACATTGTCGAAATGTGTATATAAAGAAATAAGCTGTGAAAAATATTTACACACCTTAAATTAGAAGTAAATATGATATCTGAAGGCCAAAATCAATTCAATGAGGGGCTCATTCAGATTGGAGAAGGAAATCAGCCAAAAATAATTTACCTGGTAAAGCGGTTCAAATTGCACCAGAAATGATTGCAAAAGAACCACTCATTTCGACAATCTTCCTTAATACCATCAATAACGAGAATTACTCAGACATTGCAAGCAAAGTCATATTTACATCAAAAAATATAGATGCCTTGAATCTAAACAACGAATTATTAAAATTAATCAATGCACCCCAAAAAAAACTATTACAGTGCAGATTCTGTTCTGGCTAATGACAAAGATAGTAAAGCAAACTTTACTATGGAATGTATTAATTCTTTAACTCCCTCTGGAATGCCACCACATGTTTTGCAACTTAAAAAAGGGGCAATCATCATGCTACTGAGAAATGTGAATCCCAAAAAAGGACTTTGTAATGGGACCAGATTCATTGTGAAAGATTTAAAGGATCATATTATACATGAAATTATGAGTGGTACCTATAAAGGTGAACCAGTTCTTATATCGAGAATTGATTGGTTTGTTTTTTGTCCTTCAAAGGAGACAATTTCCCATTATCATGGCATTTGCCATGACCATCATTAAATCCCAAGGAAAAACTTTTAAGTCTCTGGGTATTTATTGAAGGAACCTGTGTTTGCACAAGGTCAACTATATGTTGCATTTTCAAGATGCAATAATCCAGAGGAAATTAAAGTACATGTTGAAGAAAACCCAAGTCAGGGTGATTTATTGGAAGATGGATAAGTTTTTACCAAAAACATTTTGTACTATGAGGTGCAGTAAATATAGAGGACAGTGGTTTCATTTCGACGACAACATTTTATGTTACTTGGACTGATTTTAGAGGACCACTATTTCAATAGTAAACTCTATACAATGGCAAAAAAACATAGAGAACAGTGGTTTTACAAAATTTTAGCTCACTGGGACTCTTTAAATAGGGGACCACTATTTCACTTAGGAAACTCTATGTGCCATTTGCACAAAGTACAACAAGAACAAAAAAAGTGAAAAAAAAGAAGAAAAACAACAGAAAACAGTGGTTATACAGATTGGAATGTTTTAGAAGTTACCTTTTTACATGATTGGCGACACAAAACGATTAGGTGGCATTTTCTTTAACTTTAAGGTTAAATGTTATTGTTTTATGTTACTATTTCACATGTTAAAAGTTGTGGAAAGTTGGCTCATTGTATATTGTATATAGTCAAGGATTTATGTTACTACAAGTTTCACCATATGTTAATACATTGAACTGTATAATTAAATAGAGTATTGATTCAGGGAGTAATCCGATCGCCAGTTAACGGAGTCAGGAATTCATTTTTTTCCCTCTTTGATAAATTTGGCCAAGTTTCAATGGGGGTTTTTGTTGTTTGCCTACCTCTGGATTCAATGCTGATTTAGTTTAACAACAGTTTAAAAACAAAAATGAATGTCTAAAATGTCTAGACTGGCTAAAATAGAAAATGAAAAATGTGTTGCAAAAGAGAGTAAGACTAACCCTAAAATATGTTTTAAACATATTAATGGGAAGAAGGTTAGGAAGGAAGCTATAGGAACATTACAAAGTGAAACAGGCTGTCTGACAATTAGTGACCAGGAAAAGACACATGAGCTAAATAGGTTATTTTCTTCGGTATATACAAGGGAGGTACAAGTGGTTGGGACACTGCAAAATAATGGGGCTATACTACCTTCACCAAATAATTGGTTAACGCAGGAAGAAATCCAAAAGAGGTTGAAAAAAAAGGCCCTGATGGAATACATCCAAGGGTACTGAGGGAACTGGGTTCCGTAATAGCCAAACCATTATACAGTATCTAATTTTTCAAGATTCACTCAACACAGGGTCACTTCCAGATGACTTGCGAAAGGTAGAAGTGATACCTGTATTAAAGAAGGTAGCAAGTGCCAATCTGAAGAATTATAGACTAGTGTGCCTCACTTCTGTAATGGGAAAGCTTTTAGAAGGGTTAATATGAGGGTTATGTCATGTCAAACAAATCTATTTAGTTTCTATGAGGAGGTTAGTAGGAACTTGGATCAAGGCAACTCAGGGGATGTAGTCTTTTTGGATTTTGCAAAGGCTTTTGATACAGTCCACATGGAAGACTATTGTGCAAACTAAGGGATATCATTTATTATATGCAAAAAGGGAATAAATCTGTCAATAATTGTAATAGTTATATATATCACAACGGTGAAGATAAAAACTGGTTAAAAAATCCTGGATTAACACACAAGTTAAAAGAGGACAAAAAATGTATATATACCTCTTAGTTATCAATAAAGTAAATATTTAAAGACCCTTTAATAGGGGGGTAGACATTAACCCATTCTGCAGTGCTGTGTCTGTTTTTAGAGAAATTACTCAGTTATAAGTGTGCACCAAATTATAAAGGAGTCCTATTAGAATACCCATTTTTTTTAATACCTTGTAAGGGATAGAGTTGAAAGATTAAGGAGATATAATGGCAACAAAAAGCCTTCTTTATTCCTTAGTTGAGTCCCTCTTTCAAAAATTTGGAAAGATAAACATTCCTTAACTCCAAGTATTAAGCTTGAGGTGAGCTGCAGTTGGATCTCAAGCTGCAGTTTAATGCTGGCCAGTATCGTGTATGGTATAATGCAACATACACTAATATGTGCTATAAGCAAGTATATGCTGATAGACTCTATGTCTAAGATATGTACTATAGACAGGTATATGCTGCAGACTCTATATCTGAGATAGGCACTGTTGAAGGCCTCCAATCGCATTTCACATGCATAAATTTGGGTAAGGACGGGTAAGGGCACACAGACACTCTCACACACTGCTAGAACGCGACTTCTGCGTGCTCCAACGTAAGGACGCACGCAGCGTTGCACGCCTGACACGTTCCAACGTCACTGGACGTCTTCCTCAAAGGAAAACACGGGTATTCTATTCTCTCTTTGTACTACACTTGATATTGTGAATATTATTATATCAATGTTCACATGTTGCTCCTTTTCTATTCTCTATTTGTACTACAGCATATAATATTTTATAAACCCTTTATTGCTTTGGATCTTTATTAGAGCATTTATCTGCTTATTCTGCTCATTCTTATTTTGAAACATAGAAATATTACCCCCACCCATCTAGACCCATGTGTTGTAATACTAGGTTCCTATGGTTATGTGAACAAGTTAAATAGATGGGCGCTATAGCAACCCGTGTTTTCCTTTGAGGAAGACGTCCAGTGACATCTAAACGCGTCAGGCGTGCGACGCTGCATGCGTCCTTACGTTGGAGCATGCAGAAGTTGCGTTCTAGCAGTATGTGAGAGTGTCTGTGTGCCCTTACCCGTCCTTACCCAAATGTATGCATGTGAATTGCGAGTGGAGGCCTACAACAGTGCCTATCTGAGATATAGAGTCTGCCAGCATATACCTGTCTACAGTACACATCTTAGACATAGAGTCTATCAGCATATACTTGCACATATTAGTGTATGTTGCATTATACCATACACGATACTGGCTGACATTAAACTGCAGCTTGAGATCCAACTGCAGCTCACCTCAAGCTTAATACTTGGAGTTAGGGATTTTTTATCTTTCCAAATGTTTGAAAGAGGGACTCAACTAAGGAATAAAGAAGGCTGCAATTCTCCTCTCCAGATCTCCAATTTGAGCTTCCAGAGAGGCAACATGCTCACACCTCTCAGAGGTATGGACCCTGGATCATCTGTTCCAGTATTGCATACATATGACAGGATGTACACTGAATAAGGTTGCCACTGGACTGACTCATAATTATTATTATTGTCTACAAAATTTCAGTGGGAAAAATAAAGAATATAAAATAATATATTTATATAAAGTTTTCCTCCTTTGCACTATAAATCTGCCCTCCCTTTTCTTTGAAGTCCCTCCTTTTATTTAAACTCCTAGGCTTTTACTAGAATTGCACTTTAAACTGAAAATGTTTGCAAGCTCACAAGTTCCCCTTCTCCTGTTTATATTAACTTCTGCCTTCTCACCTGGGCACAATTAGTGCACTCTGCAATTTATCAGCCTTTACTTGTAAGGTAAATCCACTTGTAAACAGGCCCCAAACCAGCTCACAAACCTTTTATACAAGTTTAACAGTCAAGCCACACCCCTCTCACCTGGGCACAATTAGTTCACGCTGCAGCTTATCAGCCTTTACTTGTAAGGTAAATCCACTTGTAAATAAATAAAAAACAATTACTTTATATATGTATACTATCCACTTGCAATGCTGTTTGCCACACAATGCGCGATTCTCCGCCCTCTACTTTATGGGCTTTGACGCTCATCTCGTGGCCTGCAATGAGCACCTTCGGCGCATGCCAAGCCCGTAACTTTTAACATAGCGTGACCGACAAATCGTAATTTCGACAACTAGATATATATATCTGTTTCCTTATAGTAGTCAGTTATGGCAGTTGTAACAGCACTTCCCGCTCATTATAAGATTTATGACTTTAACTTTTCCTATTCGCTCCTAAAGCTCATACCTGTCTCATCCATAAAAAAAAAAAATTCTCCTCCCTACACAGAAATCTGCTGCGTCTAAGGCAGGATTTATGGCTTTGCACTGAGTGCTCTAATCTTTGAGAGTGAAAGAACTTAGTGTAGAACTTAGGGAAAAAAGCTCCCGCAGCCGATTTCCAGCAGTGCCCTAATTTGGAGCACCTGATTTACATAGGGCTCATTGTTGGTTTCCCAAACATATGTAGTATTTCCTGAACTTCAGGGGTCCTTATAATATGCACTTCAATATCAGTAAAATAGAAAAGTGCTGAGGATGCTATGTGCTAAAGATCTTAGATGAATACAGTTAAGCTTCCTGTAAAAATGGCTGGCGGGTCTCACACTTTCCACTTTAGTTAGCTTAGTCGTATATATCTGTCAGGCTCATAACTCATGCAGTGTGCTCAATTCTAGTCTTGCCTGTGCTGTGTTCTTGTCCTGTTCTGAGACTAGATTTGAGATTCCTCATACAAGAATTCCCTGAAGAGCAATTTCTGGAGCATTCGTCCAAAACTCTGCAGAGCTTGGTTTTGTCTAAAGGTTTTTTTTATAGCTTAAATGTTGTCCTTTAGACAGCACATGGTGTTTTGTTGCATGGAATATGGAGTGACAGATCCACACACACTTTTGCTTTTTCATATATACTTGGGAGTTAAGTACAAATGTTGCAAATTTATTGCAGACCAGAGGTGATCAGCCTGTTTTGGTCACCATCCAGTGCTCATGTTGACTGCTGGTGAGACCCAGGAAATGTTTAACAGCGCTTTGCACTGATTTTAATAGAGTGCAGTTTAACTGCTTGTAAATTCCTGTATAGTCTGTCTATAGCTGTCACTAATGATGATGGTTTGTGTATAGAGATTTCAATCTTTTAAGGTGCTTACCATGGGCCTCATTCAATTGAGCAATTGTAAGTTACTGGAGCCCGTAATGGAGCCCGTAAGCTAGTTTGCTATTCAACTGGCATTTTGTTGGTAGCCCCAAGCGGTCTACGAGTTACGGGCATGAAATCCTTGCGGTTGTTACAACTGGAACTTACAGCCCATCTAAGCCTTATAACTTTCTGTAAGTCCGTAAGAGTAGGCAAAAATCGCACACATTCAAGCCCGCAAACAGCTAATGTTGGCCATAATCTTACGTGTTCCAAATAGGACCCACAAAGGGTTTACAGACTAGTTTGTAACACTACAAAAGACAATAAAAACACACCAATGGACTTTAAAATATAGGTGGAAAGCAATTAAAGGCATTATAATTACTTGTGCAACAATTCCCATTTAACAAATAGTCCTTAAAAATTATTATTATTTCATATGTTGGAATGGTCATGCATATGCCAATATAAAAAAGGCATGCTGCAAGATGCTGAAAGCAATTAAAGAGACACTACCTGAATAAATTGCAACACAAATACATGAAAACGGCTGTCATATTATCACTTTCTCACTCTCAGAGGCTCTAATGTGGACACTAAAAATAAAAAGATCATCTTATATATCTCACTCATCATATCTATATTGTGAAAACATATAATGGCCAAATTATACCACCACATCACATATATCAAGTACCAGGGGAACATTTTAGATTTGGTTGTTCAGTCCTTCAGTTGTGTCTAACTCTCTGTGACCCTATGGACTGCAGCATACTTACTTATGTCTCTGTCTGTGCTTATCCACCAGGTTTGCATGGAAAACATACTGGAGTGGACTGTGATTTCTTCAGTGGACTGTGATTTGTCTGAACTCACTGCTATGACCTGCCCACCTAGAGTGGTCCTACATGGTATAGCTCACAGCTTCATTGTGGTACACAAGCACCTTCACTACCACAAGTTAGCAATCCAGAAGGGGACCATGGCAACATACACAACACTAATCTACTATAACCCATCAGGAAGGACTCCAAAAACACACAGAGGCTGTGCAGAGGCATGGGGAGCAACAGCCAACTTACCTCCATCTCTGCTACGCCAAGTGCAAAGGTCTATACCCATTATCATTTGACATCCCATTAAGTGTTTTACTATCAATCAATTTACATTCTCCCCTGTCATAGTCCTATCAGGCCTTCAGGGGAATGTTGATACTCCACAGTACTTTGCATGTGTATTAACCCTTTATTATCCCCCCAGGAGGCAGCAGAATCAGCAGTGGGGGGCATAGGGGCGGTGGTCGTGGCAAAGGCATTGGGGAAGGAGAGTGGCCAGGCTGCAGGTGTGTGCTGGAGGGTGGAGGAGGAGGGGCTGGGGACCAGGGTGCAGCACATTTGTGTCTGCAGTCACTTGCTGGGTTGGTCTCTGGTCCGCCTCTGTGTGGAGCTATAATTTGTTAGATGTGATCAAGTCTTTGGATCATGAGCTTGGCTGTTATTGGCTCATAACAATCCTTGGATTCCTGCTGCAGCCTGTATATGCATATTCATACTGTGCAGATTAGGCTGGTCAGTGGTCCATGCTAACAAACTATTGACCATATGTCAGCAATAGTAATTGAGATGCTGCAGAGATGTGTTCCCTGATAGACTAGTACACTACAATGCACATCCTTCCCTACACAGTCTGTTTCTGCATATGCTGCAGTGTGCACACCCATACATGGACCCTGTATTGGATGGTTATTTGTGTTGTGCACAGTGATTGAAGTGATTTGTCCAATTTGTGGATGTGACAGCGGATGAATGATCCATCTATCCCGCTATCTGATTCCTGGGAGCTGACATATCACACTCAACAGTGACCATCATTGACATGGATTTGGAGTTAACTATGTGTATGTTGGGGTAAAGGTATGATTCAGTCATCAGATGGTGCCTCCTCTCCCTATTGCTCCTGGCCAGGCTGCGCATCACCTCCGCATGATCGGCCGAGATGCTGACTTGGATCCCCTGAATACACTCCAGTTGCTGGCGCATGATGGCAAGCATCTCCGCCGTCACAGCCTGGCTTGGTGCTGGTGGGGATGGAGGTCGGTGGGGCGTTGCTGGGAGAGGAGGTGGCGGTAGTGTTGGCCCAGTGGGGAGGGTCTGGGGCCATGCTGGAGCCTCGCTCCATGAGGATGGTGGTGTTGCTGGGCCTTGTGGTGGTGGTTGTGGCCAGTCAGATGCACTGGTGAGGGGAGGAGAAGATGGGGTCAAGCCATGCTGGTCCCTCCAGTAGGAGGGCAATGGTGTTAGGCTGAGTCTCTGGATTATGGGGACAGTGGGGTCAAATGCGGCTGATGGTCCTGCTGGTGACCCCAATGCCCAGATGATATCCTACTCCTCCAAACCAGGGGTCTCGGCTCTGCTTCTTTCCTCCTCCCCCTGCGCCGGTTCCTGCTGGGCGGGGGCTCTTATGACATTGAGCTGCAGTGATGGGGTTGATACCCCCGCCTCTGGCTCACCCAGACCTCCTTGAAGTGCAAAGAGAGAAAAGAAAGGTTTATGTATTAAGTATAAAAAACAAGAAGAGGGGTGGGAGGGACAAGCGCAAAGCCAAACCAATCGTGAATTATGTACATCAAGGTTTATTATAGCAAATAATTAAAACCATTACACTCACATTCAATATTCAAGATCACCATTGAGAAAGGCCAAGACTTGGCCGAAACGCGTCTGATAGGATCCAATTTGATCTTTGTATCTTTTATTATAATTACATAATTTATTTTATTGTTGCTGCTACTTTACCTATTTTCACCATATTTGTCTCAATTAGATCCACCATTATAAGATTAGAGCAAACATGACATGAATTGTCATTTGTGTTGACCCTAAACTCACTGATATTGGAGCATCTTATGTGAGGCTTGCTAACCTCAACAATAGATGTCTCAGTCTGGGGAGTGAGGACTGGATCTGTGTGTGGACACTGAAGCACTCAGACAGTTTCTATTATTTGTTTTCTATCTTTAATTGTAATAGTATCCCTGTAACAATTGATATATTGGATATTGGACTATTGAGACACTAAACATCGGGTCGTCTGGATTAAAAACACCAAGCAACATAAGGACGACAGGACAATATCTGTGACATCTCATATACAATGTGAATTGATATCATATTGAATGTGAGTGTAATGGTTTTAATTATTTGCTATAATTAACCTTGATGTACATACGTCACGATTGGTTTGACTTTGCGCTTGTCCCTCCCACTCCTCTTCTTGTTTTTTTGGCTTTTGGAGTACTTTGTGGACAGTACTTGTCTGGAGGAAGCGGCACGCAACCAGGATTTAATTTATTGGAGGACACACTTTAATTACACTTGGGACTATTCTGGACACATTCAGGAAGAAGAAAGGACACTATTTGGAGAACTATATAATTCCAAAGTGAGACAATTTGAATTTAATTTCCATCACTTTCCCGCATAGTGGTTTTATTTGATGTGACGATTGAATAACCTCAGATTAATATCCACTTTGCTTTTCTCTATCTATGCCCATCACTGCACAAGCAAACTTTATATATTTAATTGCACCGTCCTCTTGGTATCACTTGTGGAGCACTATAGACATAGCAATCAAACCTTTTGGGAAGTTGTTTTTACTTATTTGTTTACATATGTATTAAGTATGATGAATAATACATTGTTTTGTGTTCATTCCTAACCATCTATCCCTTGTGAATTCCATAGAGCTGACATGTCAGTGTCCTAGTTGGTCATCATGTACATGTGTAGTGTGTGATGTACATGTGGTGCCATGTTGGTGTATGTGATAATCACCTGACTCGGAAGGTCCTTGGCCACCCTCTCCCTCTCATTGTATCGCACAGTCAATTGGGGGCCACCACTTGGTGCTGCAGCTTGACTGGCATCCTTGGCCACCATCCTCCTCACCTTGGCCCTCATGTCATCAACCTGAGCTTCACATCCCTTTCTGCTGTTCCCACTGCTGCATCCACGTATCGCCCCAAAGAGGACTACATTCTCCTGGTTCGTGAAGTTCTGGGCACTGTGCTTGCCTTTAGCCTCTTGACCTCCTGACTGTGTGATGGGATCCTGCGCTCCCTCATCTGCTCCTGAGTCTTGTACCTCCCCCAAACTACCCCCCCTGGGATCAGGCCCCACCCCTCTTTCCCTGTACTTGATGTGCCCATTTCTCTGGACACCCTTCCACCACCCACCTCCTTTACTCCACTATCCTCCTCTCCTCCAGTCTCCACCTCCTCCACTCTTCTCCATTCTCCTCCTCCTCTCCTCCACCACTGCTCACCTCCTCCACCTCCTCTTCCTCTCCTCCACCGCTCCTCATCTCCTCCACCTCCTCCTTCTCTTCTCCACCACTCCTCACCTCCTCTTCCTCTCCTCCACCATTCCTCCCCTCCTCCACCTCCTCCTCTCCTCCACCACTCCCCAGGGCCACCTCTCTCTCCTCCTCGCCTCTCCTCTTTTCCTACTCCCCGCCTCTCCACTCCTCTCTCCTCCCTCCATTTAAATCCCCAAAAGAATATAATGATAAATAAAAATAAGTGTTACTGTATATATATATAATGTGGATTTTATGTATATTTTATGTATATTTATTAACTGTTAGGGGAAGGGTTGTGAGGTATGGGATGTGTGTGTGTATATATAGTGACCTAGCTCTATGTGTATATATGTGTGTTATTTAATGTATGTGTATTTGTATTACATGTAATCTGTAAATATGTGTAATCAAAGATTAAGTGTAAAATTGTAATTAGAAGAATATAAAATAATTAAACCGGAAGATACTGCACTAAAAATCACCTACTCTCTCTCTATAACTGCTCAAACCACCAAATCCAGGACCTGCGTGCTACTTCGGATGAATCTACAACACAGTGAAGGCTTGGGCTTGTGGAATACAACTTTATAATCTCTCTCTGTCAATCAGCTTCGGCTAGCTCGCTTTCTATTAGCTGAGAGGCTTGTATCGCACTCCATAATAACAGGATTCGATTGTAACTGCGTACCGCATCTAGTCCAGCCTACTGAAAGTTTGCGGCCGCGGGAGGGGTTTATGGTCATGGCCGTGACTTGTGGCCTTGTTCAATTGAATAGCACCGTAATTATAGCAGAGTTCCAGCCCGCAGCAAGCCCGCAGACATACGGCCTGTATACCACGAGATGCGGCCCTGCAATTGAATGAGGCTCCATGTACGTCTGACTTTAGGCTCAATAACATTCATTCTTTTTGCAATGTGTTATAACTGTTTTTGATTTGTACTTAACCTCTGTATAGAGCTATGGGATATGTTGGCACATTACAGATAAAGGATAATCATAATAGTGTACATAATCAGATCACTCTGAGGGTGATAAGATCACCTTTCTGTAAAAATAAATATCTTTATTCCAGGTAGCAGGGACCACAACCTTGTTGCTTGCCTCTGTGTTTTACTCTGCTGCACAGCTACAATACATATAACATCAAGGTAGTTAGTGCTGTAAAATGTAACACTGCAGGATTTTAAAATATAAAATAATGCCAAGAGCTTTAAATGGAAAATATTTTACAGTTTCTCCTCATCTTGACTGCTCTACGTGATTGTGCAGAGCAGTATTCAGAGTCACTTTAAGCATAGATTCTTATACCTAAATGTTCTACATCTTATAATAGGACTTCAATCCCACATCTAAAATTAGGCCTAATTATAATGTGTCAGATGTCATCATTTTGTCTTTTTTCACCTTGCTTTTGAGCTCTGTTATTTTCATGTCTTTGGTTCAGTTAGTTGGACAGCAAAAAAGCTGCTCCACTGGTGAGCTCATTTTCCTGTAATTCACTGTAAAAAGGTGACAGTTCATTCTGTATTTTAAATCAAAGGCAAATAAAGTTAAAAAGGTTTGAGTTGAAAGACCAAAAAAATAATGGGTTGCATTATAATAGCAGTCTACAGTTTATTTCCTAAGTTAATAAGGGATTAGATCCATAATTTACATTATGACAGAAGTTAATTTATTATTTCCAATTATTTATAAAACTCCAATATATTCGTTGTATTAAGCAACAGGGTTCCAAATGTTAAATAGTTACAAACTCAAAATATTATTCCAAGTTAAATTGCGAGTTCTACTATAATGTGTATTAACAACGGAAATAGAAAATAAATACATAATTTCCATGATTGGAATAAAAAAATGTTAGTAAATCAGATCCTTGAACCATTCCTTTACAATTAACAGGGACGTCGCGGAGGTTCCAAATATGGCATAATTAAAAACTATTTTTGACAAGTACTTGATTAATTGAATGTTATTTAGAAATAGAATTTTAGTACAGTAAGCTTGCATGGCAATTTACCATTGTCACCTATTAATTGTCTGTGTGACCCTTCCACTAAAGATAGGTTTAAATCTCTTTTTAATGGGTAATTATTGCCAATAATTACCCCCTGTGACTTGGAATGTATCATAGTCAGTCTAAAGCTGGATACAAATGAAAAGATTGAGCATGCCCAGGTACTTTACACAATGTTCCCTGGTGGATATGTATAAGGTCCCATCCAAATATCATTCATGAAGAAAATAGAAAATTATTTGACGCTGGAAACTTTCCTTTAAGTGATACTAATGTACAGAAAGGATGGTAGATACATGCAACAACATTTCTGTAGATGTAGAGTATAGAAACAGCAATGCAGATTTTAATTTATTTATTTTTATATGTTATTGCACAAAACTTAGAAGTCAGAGGTGCTCATCAGAGAACAAAGTAAACTTAATAACTTAGTTCTATGGACATGATAACCCATTGAGAGCAATTTCTTTTAGCTCACTTGTGCCTTTCACAGGGAGAAATATCCTGTAATATATCAGTCTGGTCTCACTCAAAAGAGTGACCCAGCCCCAAATTACCAGGCAATTCTACCCTGAACAGGAGAAACAGGAGAAACAGGAGAAATAGGAGAAACAGGAGAAACAGGAGAAACAGGAGAAACAGGAAACCCCAGATGTGTTTCGGCCTTCATTGGGCCTTGTCATTGAGGTGCAGCTGTACTTCCTAAGGCACGGTGAGCAAGGGGTCTGGAGTCCCCTATACCATGTAGGGAGACTAAACCCTAAGGGTAATTTGCATAAATCAAACAAAGAAGTCAGAGGTGCTCATCAGAGAACAAACTAACCTTAATAGGTTAGTTCTATGGACATGATGACCCACTCTGAGAGCACCCTCTTTTAGCTCACTTATGCGCAAAAGCAATAAATGAATCAATCAATCAGATTCCAAACTCTCCACCATGGCCAAGACCAAAGAGCTGTCCAAGGTTGTCAGGGACAAGATTGTAGACCTACACAAGGCTGGAATGGGCTACAAGACCATCGCAAGCAGCTTGGTGAGAAGGTGACATGAGTTGGTGCCATTATTCGCAAATGGAAGAAACACAAAAGAACTGTGGAGTTGCAATGATCATGAGAATGGTGAGGAATCAGCCCAGAACTACATGGGAGGATCTTGTTAATGATCTCAAAGCAGCTGGGACCATAGTCACCAAGAAAACAATTGGTAACACACTAAGCCATGAAGGACTGAAATCCTGCAGCGCTCGCAAGGTCCCCCTGCTCAAGAAAGCACATGTACAGGCCTGTCTGAAGATTGCCAATGAACATCTTAATGATTCAGAGGAGTACTGGGTGAAAGTGTTGTGGTCAGATGAGAGCAAAATCAAGCTCTTTGGCATTAACTCAACTGAATGCTGCCTATAACCCCAAGAACACCATCCCCACCATCAAACATGGAGGTGGAAACATTATGCTTTGGTAGTATTTTTCTGCTAAGGAGACAGGACAACTGCACTGCATCAAAGGGATGATGGACGGGCCAAGTACCGTCAAATCTTGGGTGAGAACCTCCTTCCCTCAGCCAGGTCATTGAAAATGGGTTGTGGATGGGTATTCCAGAATGACAATGACCCAAAACACACAGCCATGACAACAAAGGAGAGGTTCAAGAAGAAGCACATTAAGGTCCTGGAGTGGCCTAGCCAGTGTCCAGACCTTAATCCCATAGAAAATCTGTGGAGGGAGCTGGAGGTTTGAGTTGACAAACATCAGCCTTGAAACCTTAATGACTTAGAGAGGATCTACAAAGAGGAGTGGGATAAAATCCCTCCTGAGATGTGAGCAAACCTGGTGGCCAACTACAAGAAATATCTGACCTCTGAGATTGCCAACAAGGGTTCTGCCACCAAGTGCTAAGTTGAAGGGGTCAAATACTTATTTCCCTCATTGACCTGCAAATAAATGTATAACTTTTTTTGACATGCATTTTTCTTGTTGTTTTTTTTTTTGTTTTTATTCTGTCTTTCACTGTTAAAATACAACGGCCATTAAAATTATAGACTGATTATTTCTTTGTCAGTGGACAAACGTTCAAAATCAGCAAGGGATCAAATACTTCCCCCCCACTGTATATGATTGTGAAATACATGTAATGTATTTTGATGTCCCAAAACCGTAGTCATTGAAAACACACAGAAACAGGGCTAATGATATAACCAAACTTTTTTATATACATAAAGCACACTCAAAAATGTATCAGACTGTGCATTAAATTCATGGGTGTGGTGTGGCTGGATCCCAGAAGAGCAAGAAGCTGTTTTGGAAAAAAGGGTAAACCTAAAGGGTTAACTGTAATACTGTATAATAAGTCCCCCTTTGCTGACCATATGAATCCGTAGTCCTCCTCTTCCTCCTTATATTCCAGTCGCTCTACTCCTCTTCCCGCCTCCTCCTCCTTTGCTGGGTCCTCATGGGCGGGGGCTCGGTCCTGGATTCCTGCTTCATTCTGCATATGCATATTCATACTGTGCCGATGGCGCTGGTCCGTGTTCCATGCTAACCAATCAGGAACCATATCTCAGCATGAAGTTATTGAGATGCTGCAAAAATGTGTTCCCTGATAGGCTAGTACACTACAATGCACATCCATCCCTACACATGTACCCTGCTTTGAATAGTTACTCGTGTTGTGCACAGTGATTAAAGTGATTTATCCAATCCATGGATGTGACAGCGGAATCCATCTATCACTATCGGAATCCTGGGACCTGACATATCACTCTCAACAGTGGCCACCATTGACATGGATTACATAGTTACAAAGTTACTTAGTAATTTAGGTTGAAAAAAGACTTTTGTCCATCAATTTCAACCTTTTGAGATCACCTCTGATCTGCAATACGCAGATTTATTGTTAATTGAACCAGAGGAAGGCAAAAAGTAAAAAAAAAAACAGTGAAACGTTGCCAATTGTCTCCACAGGGAAAAAATATATAAAATTCCTTCCTGACTCGATACCAGCGATCAAATTCATCCCTGGATCAATACTCCCTCTCTATTTATCTAGGATAACCCTTAATGCCCTTTTTATTTAAAAATATATCCAATCCAGTGGCGGCTAGTAAACTTTCAAGTTGGAGGGGCGCCAGGGCGAAACGTAGCCCCTCCCTTTTCAAACCACACCCCTTTTTTAACTCCGCCCCCTGACATCCTAATGACATTTATAAGCCCCGCCCAATGACCTTATACTTGTAAAGCCCATTGAAATACAGGATCAGCAATGCAGCAATGTCAAGAAGTAAAGTAACAATGTGTTAAATTCATTGGTATACAATATAGATTGAAAAAACTCATGTGACAAGACTACAGCAATATCATAATTGCACCTATACGCATTAACAGAAAAATTAAAGCAGTGACACTTACCATTAGTCGGCTCTTCTTCTCAGGGTATTCACGTTCAGTAAGTTGACCAATGAGTACAAACAAATCTGCTGCCACATAGGGTTTGCACCTGGGTTTGAAAGAAAACAAGCAAATCAATCAGACCATTCAAGAACAAAACCATACCTTAAAAAACTTAAAAGACAAAGTGGAACCATATAGGCCCCAAACATACCTTAGAAGACCAAGTGTGATCATATAGGCCCCAAACATACCTTAGAAGATCAAGTGTGACCATATAGGCGCCAACCGCACCTTAAAAACATTAAAAGACCAAGTGTGACCATATAGGCCCCAACCGCACCTTAAAAACCTTAAAAGACCAAGTGTGAGCATATAGGCCCCAACCGCACCTTAAAAACCTTAAATAACCAGGTGTGACCATATAGGCCCCAACCGCACCTTAAAAACCTTAAAAGACCAAGTGTGACCATATAAGCCCCAACCGCACCTTAAAAACCTTAAATAACCAAGTGTGACCATATAGGCCCCAACCGCAAATTAAAAACCTTAAATAGCCAAGTGTGACCATATAGGCCCCAACCGCACCTTAAAAACATTAAATAACCAAGAGTGACCATATAGGCCCCAACTGCACCTTAAAAACCTTAAATAACCAAGTGTGACCATATAGGCCCAACCGCACCTTAAAAACATTAAAAGACCAAGTGTGACCATATAGGCCCCAACCGCACCTTAAAAACCTTAAATAGCCAAGTGTGACCATATAGGCCCCAACCGCACCTTAAAAACATTAAATAACCAAGTGTGACCATATAGGCCCCAACCGCACCTTAAAAACCTTAAATAACCAATCAAAACCATATAGGCCCAAACTGTACATTAAAAAAAATGAAATAAAAATACAAATTAAAAAAAAAATAATAATATATATATATATATATATATATTGTGATATATAATTAATTATATAGATATAATTATATATATATATATATATATATATATATAAATTAATTATTTTACATATGGTGGGCTAAGAGTGATAGAAGCCCTCCACCGTACAAAGTACAGTAGTACAAATAAGGAATAGTACATTAGTGATTCCACTTGAATGTCTAAAAATAAGTTGATAAAAACTTATTTCCTGCTCAAAATTCTCAGAACACAGTATATGCACTGCAATCTGGGAAAACTGGGCGGGACATGCAAATGAGGCCACATAATGCACCATCACTCTGTCAATCCAAACCATTTTAAACATGGCTCCTTATGCATATATATATATATGTATATATTGATATATATATATTTATATATATATATTGATATATATCTCAATATATATATATATATATATATCAATCAATATATCCATCAATCAATATATAAATCAATCAATATATATATATATATATATATATATATATATATATATATATATATATATATATATACATATATATATACACACACACACATAAAGCAATATACATAAAACAAAAACATATATTAACTGATATTTATTAATTGATTAATTGATGTACTTTATTATTTGATTATTGCTCATGTATTTGTATTAGACATTATTTATTATACATATTACAGTGCTATTTATTTGATATACATGTTACAGGATATTATCCTGTAACATGTATATCACATAAATAGCCCTGTAATATGTATAATACATACAGGGTCACACAAGTTCACACTAACCTTTTTTGCCCTTACAGGCTTCCATACCTGCTTTGCTAATTTTTTAAAGACTCTGATTGGTTGAAATCAATGTCAATCAAAAAATGTCAGCCAATCAGAGTCCTTCAAAAAACGTATAAAAGGCGGAGCGTGGGAAAAAATCAATTAGTTGCGGGGGAGCTCCTTGTAGGAGGAGCTTTTTTAGATTGTTTTTTTTTTAGAGCGTCAGATTTTTTAGATGGAGGCCTCTTGCAATGGGCCAGAATGGATGGACAGTGGCTTCAATCAAGATGAGGACAAGGGTTTCTATCAAGATGGAAGGACATGGGCTTCAATCAAAATTGATTGGAATGCCCGACTATCCAGGGCAGAAGGCCGCCGCTGGAAGGGTCAATTTGGAAGGTATGTGCTGTTATGTTTACTTATTGTTTTTTTTGCCCTTCCCATATTTGTATTCCATCTTTGAAAGTGTCAGGCAAAGTATCCTTTTTATTTTAACTGCAATGTTAAAGATCCATTGCCTGTCACTTTGAAAAATGGAATAAAAATATGGGGGGGGGGGGGGTTGTGTTGTGTGTTTTACTGGTAGCATAGGTAGGTGGGTTGGTAGTTGGGTCAGGGTGGGGTCAGGTGTGGTCACTGGGTCAGGGGGGTAGGTAGGTGGGTTGGTAGTAAGGTAGATTGGGGTGGGGGTTTGCCAGGCCCCAATGGGCGTACAGGGGGGGTGATCGGGGGTTGGCATAGGCCCCATGGGGGTGATCGGGGGTGGCACAGGCCCCATGGGGGTGATCGGGGTTATCGGGCGGTGGCATAGGCCACATGGGGATGTTCATCACCCCCATGTGGCCTATGCCACCACCCGATTTCCCCGATCACCCCCATTGGTCCTGTGCCACCCACGATCACCCGGTGATTGTGGGTGGCACAGGCCCCATGGGTGATCGGGGTAATTGGGCGGTGGCATAGGCGACATTAGGGTGATGATCACCCCCATGTGGCCTATGCCACCGCATGATTACCCAGATCACCCCCATGGGGCCTGTGCCACCCCCGATCACCCGGTGATGGGGGGTGGCACAGGCCCCATGGGTGATCGGTGTAATCGGGCGGTGGCATAGGCCACATGGGGGGAATCAGGGTGATCATGGGGTGGCACAGGCCCCATGGGGGTGATCGGGGGTGGCACAGGTCTTTTGGGCCTACTGCGGGGGTGATTGGGGGTTGCCCAGGCATTACGGGCCTAGGTAGGTAATTTGGTGGGAGGGTGGGTGGTTGTGTGTGGGTGGGTGGCAGGCAGGCATAGTGGGGTAACTGGGGGACCCTTCGTTTTATTAGGGGGACTAGGGGGTTGGCCAGGGCAGTTAGGACTTACTGTTAGGTTGGGTCAGTCTGAGTGAGTAGTTTCAGCCAGGGAGGTCTCAGTCAATCTCAGCGGGAGCAGGAAACGAAAAGAGGGCTGGGAATGGCTTATGGTAGTTTTATTAACAGGGAGCTGTCAATCAAAAATTAAACTTGAGGCTCTATTAGCTGGCGGGCGCCCTGAGCTAACGGTCTGGGTGGGTTTAGGTGGTTCTCCTGACAACTGTACAGCCTTCCATCATTGATTGGTCAATGATGGAAAACTGTCAGTCATTGAAATGGATACATTATCACTGCCCATGCATAGCGTCTTTCTGGTTGGTGGGCGGAATGCATTAACGGTCATGATGATTCTAAAGTTTAGTGTGCTTAGTGCAGTGTAATCTGATCACACAGCGTGCCGCTGCAGGCCTGCAGGGGAAAGCTTTAAACTACAACACTAGAATAGAGATAGTGTAGCATTGCACAGACACACAGCACTGACACAGCAGTGACCTGCAATAAAAATATTTAGGGGGGCCCCTCCCCCCGACGCCCCTATGGACCAGCCGCCACTGATCCAATCCCTTTTTAAAGTTATCTATCGATTCTGCTGTCACCACCTCCTTTGGTAGAGAATTTCACAGATTAACCACCCTTACTGTGAAGAACCTTTTTCATTCTTTAAGGTGAAATCTTTTTGCTTCTAATCGCAAAGGATGTCCTCTTGTCAGTTGAAAACCTCTTGGCACAAAAAGTTCCCTTGACATAGCCTTGTATTGACCCTGGATATATGTATATAAGGTAATCATATCCCTTTTTTCTAGAGTAAATAAGTTTAATTTTGTTAGTATTTCTTCATAACTTAACCCCTCCCTTTCCTTTATTAGCTTTGTTTCCCTTCTCTGTACTTTGTCGAGCTCTAAAATGTCCTTTTTATGTAGTGGTGCCCAAAATTGTACTCCATATTCCAAATGAGGGCGTACTAGGGATTTGTATAGTGGGAGAATTATATTTGCTTCCCTTGCTTCTATACCCTTCTTAATACATGGTAATATTTTACTTGCCTTTGCCTTTGCTCAATGCTTGGCATTGAGCACTGTTACCTAGGCAGTTGTCCACAAGTACTCCCAAATCCCTGTCAATATCTGATACCCCTAGATTTGCTCCATTAAGATTATAAATTGCATGGCTATTCTTCCTTCCCAGATGCATAACATTATATTTATTCATATTAGATCTCATCTGCCACTTAGATGTCCATTCCTCTAATTTATGCAAATCCCTTTGGATTTTCTGATTTAATTACGTTGCACAACTTTGTGTCCATCAGCAAAAATGGAGACACTACACTCCAATACCACTTCCAAGTCTCCTTTTACAATTATCTATCGAATCCACTGTCACCACCTCCTCTGGTAGAGAATTCCACAGATTAACCACACTTACTGTGAAGAACCCTTTTCTTTCTTTACGGTGGAATCTTTTTACTCCAAACCTCAAGGGATGTCCTCTTGTCAGTTGAAAACCTTTTGGCACAAAAAGCTCCCTTGACAAATCTATAAACTGACCCTGGATGAATTTATATAAGGTAATCATATCTCCTCTTAGACATGTTTTTTTCTAGAGAAAATAAGTTTAATTTGGTTAGTCTTTCTTCATAACTTAGCCCCTCAATTCCCCTTATTAGTTTTGTTGCCCTCCTCTGTACCTTTTCCAGCTCTAAAATGTCTTTTTTATGATGTGGCGCTCAAAATGTTACTCCATATTCCAAATGAGGGCATTCTAGAGATTTGTATAGTGGCAGAATTATATTTGCTTCCCTTGCTTCTATATCCTTCTTAATACATGCTAATATTTTATTTGCCTTTGCAGCTGCTGCTTGGCTTTGAGCACTGTTACCTAGGTGGTTGTCCACAAGCACTCCCAAATCCCTTTCAATATCTGAAACACCTAGATTTGCTCCATTAAGATTAAAAATTGTATGGCTATTTTTTCTTCCCAGGTACATAACTTTACATTTATTCATATAAAATATCATCTGCCATTTAGATGCCCATTCCTCAATTTTATGTAAATCCCTTTGGAGGGGCCTAATACTGAACCCTGAGGAACCCCACTTACCACATTAGTCCAATACGAGTATGTTCAATTTACCACAATCCTTTGCTTCCTGTCTTTTAGCCAGCTGTCAATCCATAAGCAAATATGTATGGTAATTCCTGTATCCTATTGTTTGCTCAATAGTCTCCCATGTGGCACTGTATCAAAAGCTTTTGCAAAATCAAAATAGATTACATCCACTGAGTTGCCTTCATCCACGTTCCTACTAACCTCCTCATAGAAACTAATTAGGTTTGTTTGACATGACCTATCCTTCATAAATCCACGTTGGCTCCTACTTATAATCCTGTTTTAATATATATATATTCCTGTATATTATGCCTTATTAACCTTTCTAAAAGCTTTCCCACTACAGAAGTGAGACTCACTGGTCTATCATTCCCCGGATTTGCCCTAGCTCCCTTCTTAAATATAGGTATCACCTCTGCCTTTTTCCAGTCATCTGGTAGAGATCCTGTGTTGAGTGAATCTTGAAAAATTAGATATAATGTTTTTTCTATTACAGAGCCCAGTTCCCTCAGTACCCTTGGATGTATTCCATCAGGACCCAGGGCTTTATTAACATTTATTTTTTCCAACCTCTTTTGGATCTCTTTCTGCGTTAACCAGTTATTTGGTGATGGTAGTGTAGCCCCATTATGTTGCACCCAACCAGTGGTACCTCCCTTGTGTATACTGAAGAAAATAACCTATTTAGCTGGTCACTAATTATCAGACAGCCTGTGTCACATTGTAATGTTCCTATAGCTTCCTTCCTTGTCTTCTTCCATTAATATATTTAAAAAATTGTTTAGGGTTAGTCTTACTCTCCTTTGCAACTAACTTTTCATTTTCGATTTTAGACCATCTAATAGCCCTTTGGCAAGCCTTGTTGGTTTCCTTAAAAAGGGAATGTCATATAAGAAAACTTATTTAAAAAAAAACACTATGAAATGAGAAAATGTGTGTAATTACTGGAGAATGAATATTTAAATATATAATAAAATAATGATAGCATATTGCATGATTTTCATATATCTTCCATTTTTTTAAATATGATAATATTATTATTAAAATTTGAAATATTATTGAACCCTCAAATCTAATATACAGTACTTACGTAAAGCAGTCTCTGTCCCCTCTTGTTTGTATAATTTAATTTGCTTGTTTTTTACTCCTAATCTTCATCTTCAGTTCATTGCTAAGCCACATGGGTTGTGATTTACTTCTATTTTTATTTCCATATCGTATATGTTGATAAGTATGTTTATTTAGTAAAGATTTGAACAATGTCCATTTATGTTCAGTATTTTTTCCTGTCAGTTCTCTGTCCCAGTCTATACATTGTATTGCTGCCCTTAGATCATTAAAATCTGCCCTTTTAAAATTATGAGTTTTTGTTAGCCCCTTACAGTTATGTTTTTTTAATTCAATCAAATGAGACTGTGTTGTGATCACTGTTTCCCAAAGGTTGCCCTATTTCAACATTTGATACTATATCAATATTATTTGTGATAACTAAATCCAAGATAGCCTAATTTCTAGTAGCTTCTTGTATAACCTGAGCCAGATAATGATCTCTGAGTGTACTTAAGAACCTGCTCCCCTTAGCTGAACTGTTGGTCTCATTTATCCAGTTTATTTCAGTGTAATTAAAATCTCCCATTATTAGAACTTGACCATGCTTAGCTGCATTTCCAATCTGTAACAATGATTGCATTTCCTCACTTTCAATTATATTTGGGGGTTTATAGCATACTCCTACTAATATTCTTTTAGAAGGTGCTGCTCCACTATTTGACTCTACCCACAAACATTCAACATTACCGCTAGTTCCACCATAAATATCTTCTCTGACTATAGGCTTAAATTCAGGCTTAACATATAGACAAATCCCTCCTCCTCTTTTACCATTTCCCCTATCTTTTCCAAATAGGTTATAACCATCCAGATTAACAGTCCAGTCATGAGATTCATCCCACCACGTTTCAGTAATGCCTATTAAATCCCATTTCTCATTAACTGCTAATTATTCTAAAGCTCCCATTTTTCCTGGCAAGCTTCTGGCATTAGCGAGCATACACCTTATGTACCTTATGAGTCTGTCGTTCTGAAGTGCCTGCCACTGTACTTGAGTTACCTCCCTATTGACTGTACTAACCTTCCCCCATCTCCACCCCCATGACTAGTTCATTCCTTACCCCCTCTACACTTTCTATCCCATTACTTCTATCTCGTCCCCCCCCCCCCCCACACCAACTAGTTTTGGATTTGGCGTTATCTATGTGTGTGTGGTGTACATGGGGTGTACACTTAGGCGTATTTTGTGGTAAAGGATATTTACCTGGCAGTGAGGCAGGGTCCGGTGGAGACACCAAGCATGGAGCTCCAGCAACGGGCACCTCAGCATGTCCTTGAGCTCCCACTCCTGCTGCATCCACTTCCTCACCTTTGGCAGGCTGTTATAAAAGCGATGCTTGACAGATCTCACATCCCTGTCAGCCATGCCAACTGCTGTGACTTTGGCTGCTTCCTCCTTCCAAGCGTGGGCCCTGGGCCCAGGCTTAACCTCCCTTCCCACTGATAAGATAATGGGTGGGCAAGTTTGGCACTAAGGAGGGCCACAAGCTGAGCATGCTCATTAGGGGTCCTATGCTTGGCGACAGCCTCTTGCCCTCCCGACTGCAGACAGGCATCCTGCACTGACCTGAGGCCTGACCATCCCGCCGTAGGTTCAGGCCCCTCCCCCTCTGACCCTGAGTTAGATACGCCTATCACTATGGGCAATTCCCTCCCTCCCTGAACACCACTATCACTCCCTCCCTCCACACCATTATCTCTCCCTTTATCCTCCAATCTACCTCTTTGCCTCACTCCCATTCTCCACTCCCCAGGGACCCCTCCTCCGCTCTCTCCTTTCTCTATTCCTCCCCACTTCTCCTCCTCTCTCCTCCTCTCTCCACCCTCCTTCATCATCCCAAAAATAATATAAGGATAAATAAAAATAATTATGCGTGTATATATTTGTGATGCAAAAAAATATATGTTCTATGTGTATTTATTATATGTTGGGGTATAGGGAGAGGGGTGGGTGTGTGGATGTTGTGGCCTATCTATATGTGCATCTATGTGTTTTATTACTCTTTGTGTATGTTTCTTATGTGTTATCAGTTAATATGTGATATGAAAAATAAAGTGTGAAATAAGTGCTTAGAAATACAAATCAATAAAAAGGTAAGAACTTGCTGTCAAATCTCCACTGCTCTCTCTCTTTTATAATCTCAAAACCCACCAACACCTGGACCTGCTACTTCATCCGAAACTACAACACAGTCAGCACTAGGGTGGGCTCCTGCTGCTGTTCTCTCGCCTGTAGCACGTCTTCTTGCTGTGAACGGAACTGGCAAATGCTAATGACAAGACGCCACATGCGCATCACTTCATTAGCATATACCGATCCGGTCAGAGGCAGAAGACGCGCTGCAGGGGAGGCAACAGCAGCAGGAGCTCCTTGGATCAGAGTAAGAAGAGAGGAGAGAGGAGAAAGGGGATAGGTATGTATTTAAAGAGGGGGAAAGGGAGGAGGAGGATAAGGAGGGAGGAGGATAATGTGGGAGGAGGAGGATGAGGGGAAAGGGAGGAGGATAAGGAGGGAGGAATATGAGGGGAAGGAGGGAGGAGAATAACGGGGATGTAGGATAAGGAGGATAATGGGAAGGAGGGAGGGGAAGGGGGAAAGGGAGGACGATAAGGGGAGAGGGAGGAGGAAGAAGATAAGAGGAGGAGGATTAGGTGGGAAGGAGGGATGAGGATAAGGAGGAGAATAAGGGAGGGAGGAAAAGGGGAAGGGGGAAGGAGGGAGGAGGATAAGGTAGAGGATAAGTGGGTGGAGGAGAACAAGGGGAAGGAGTGAGGAGAACATGGGGGAGGAGGGGAAGGAGGGAGGAGGGGAAAGAGACACAGGGGAGGGAGAGGTGGGAAGAGACACAGGGGAGGGAGGATGGAGGGGAAGAGACACGAGAGAGAAGGTGGAAGAGACACGTGAGGGAGAGACACAGGGAGGGAGACGGGGAAGAGACACAGAGGAGGCTTGGATAGACACAGTGGAGGGAGAGGGGGGAAGAGACACTGGGGGGGAGAGGGGGAAGACACACAGGGGAGGGAGAGGGGGGAAGGAGACACAGGGGAGGGAGAGAAAGTGGAGGGGGGAGAGGCTCATGATGAGCGCCACCCATCAAGGAGAGGGGCGGAGAGGCTCGCAGGTTACAGGGGGGGAGAACCTCACAATGTGTGGCAAACAGTATTGCGAGGCTTCAAAAAAAATTGCCATAATTTTTGACGTGCAATTCAAATTAGACAGGGGGAGAGACGCGCAATCAGCGACAAAGGCGCTCATCACGAGCCAAATGATGAGCGACAAAGGCGCTCAGCGTGGAGCTTGCAATGATCGCTGGAGGTGCTCACATTGGGTGACAGACAGCATTGCCAGGCTTAAAATTGTATTCCTGTAATTTTTGACGGGCAAGTAGTTAATCACATATATAGTTGTCAGCAGTGCGGGTTGTTCAAAAGTTGTTGCAAACGCTGTGGCCCTTGTGAAGCGAGGGCCGCAGTTGCTGGCAAGAAGCGCCTTCGGCGGAGCTGGAGGTTTCCAACACGACTGCAAAATTGAACACATGAAAACATTAAAAAAACTACAAATACACACAACAAACACATAAAAAACTTACCCAGTTACACCTCCATTTAAGTAGAAATTCAAGAGTTTAGACACCGGAAAATCCCCTAATCAAGAGAAAAAATGGCCACCGAAAAAAAAACGAAAACGAGGCTACAGGACCCTAAACATGCAAAACACCACGAAACACATACAGATTTTTTTTAAAAGCCGTACGAGGTCTAAGAAAATAGGTTAAGTATATTAATTTATTCATTTCTTAATTATTTCCAACGCTGCTCATAGCACACAACCAAAAAACAGCCATGCGAAGGCGCACAGCGCGAGGCTCGCAATGAGCTCGAAACACCAACAAAATTCATGTCGCAACCAAACACCATTACATGCCTTACCATCTTATTGTCGTCATTTTTTGACGGGCAATTCACTAGTTACATATCAAGGTTCACATGTATGTTGTCTTGATTTTCTCCACTTCAATCCTCTAACCAGTTGTATATTTAAAATTATGATAACATTTGAAAGTAATGTGCATTTAGAATTAATTCCAAACCCTGTTTCAGTTCAGGGAGCAAACAGGTCTTCCTGCAGTATCTTTGTGTCATTTTAAAAGACCACTGAGGTCAATTTTTTTCACTGAGGCATTTTAAAAGAAAAATACTATTTTATTTTATTTCTTTTTTTTTTATCTGCTGTGGAAATTTATAACAGTAGTGGACAGGATGCGTTTGCAGAAGTTGGGTATCTTCACCTCTCCCCTGAAGGCAAGTAAAATGTATTTCTCTTGATGAATTAAATTATAGGTGAAACCAGTCTCTGCAGGTCGGTGATATATAATGAAGGATTTATCTAGTCCACGTTCTCCTGATACTCTGGTGGATTACTTTATCATTCAGGAGCCAGTATGGATAGAATCAGTTGTGTTTCAAAGTCTGTTGAGAGAGAGAGAGAAAAACAGATCTCAGAAGCTAATGCTGACAGGGTACCGTATATACTCGAGTATAAGCCGAGTTTTTCAGCCCTTTTTTTAAGGCAAAAAAGGCCCCCCTCGGCTTATACTCGAGTCACTCCCCCCCCCCCCCCCCCCCGTGTCTCTCTAACCCCCCTGTCTCTCTACCCCCCCGTGTGTCTCTAACCCCCCGTGTGTCTCTAACCCCCCGTGTGTCTCCCAACCCCCCCGTGTCTCTTTCCCTCCCCCCTCCTCAATTCAAACCCCCCTCCTCACCATCCGGCACCCGGTATATGCTAAGGACGCGATGCGCATGTGACGTCACATGCGTGCCAGCGCTGGGTCAAGGAGCGGAGGCCGGAGCACAAGCAGGCAAGTGAGGGGAGAGGGGGAATGTATTTAGGAGGGTTTAGGTGGAGGAGTGGGGTTGAGGGGGGTTTATGCTGAGGAGGGGGGTTGAGGAGGGGGGTTGGGGTTGAGGTAGGTTGAGGGGGGAGGTTGAGGTTGGGTTGAGGTTGAGGATGTGGGTTGGGTTGAGGGGGGTTTAGGTGGAGGAGGGGGGTTGATGGGGGTTTATGCTGAGGAGGGGGGTTGAGGAGGGGGGTTGGGGTTGAGGCAGGTTGAGGGGGGCTGGGGTTGAGGGGGGTTGAGGTTGAGGAGGGGGGTTGAGGTTGAGGAGGGAGGTTGAGGATGGGGGTTGAGGATGAGGATGGGGGGGTTGAGGAGGGGGTTTGAGGAGGGGGTTGAGGATGAGGATGGGGGTTGAGGAGAGAGGATGAGGATGGGGGGGTTGAGGAGGGGGATTGAGGAGGGGGATTGAGGATGGGGCGTTGAGGATGGGGGGTTGAGGAGAGAGGATGAGGATGGGGGGTTGAGGAGGGGGATTAAGGAGGGGGATTGAGCAGGGGGATTGAGGATGGGGGGGTTGAGTATGGGGAGTTGAGGAGAGAGGATGAGGATGGGGGGTTGAGGAGGGGGATTGAGGATGGGGGGGTTGAGGAGGGAGGTTGAGGATGAGGAGAAGGGGTTGAGAAGGGGGGTTGAGGTTGAGGAGGGGGTTGAGGATGGGGGGGTTGAGGAGAGAGGATGAGGATGGGGGGTTGAGGAGGGGGGTTGAGGAGGGGGATTGAGGATGTGGGTTGAGGAGAAAGGATGAGGATGGGGGGGTTGAGGAGGGGGGTTGAGGAGGGAGGTTGAGGAGGGGGTTGAGGATGAGGAGAGAGGTTGAGGAGGGAGTTGAGGATGAGGAGGGAGGTTGAGGATGAGGAGGGAGGATGAGGTTGAGAATGAGGTTGAGGAGGGAGGTTGAGGATGAGGAGGGAGGTTGAGGATGAGGAGGGAGGTTGAGGATGAGGAGGGAGGTTGAGGAGTGGGGTTGAGGAGGGTGATAAGGGAGGGGGGAAGAGACACAGGGAAGGGAGAGGTTGGAAGAGACACAGGGAAGGGAGAGGGGAGAAGAGACACAGGGAAGGGAGAGGGGAGAAGAGACACAGGGAAGGGAGAGGGGAGAAGAGACATGGAGAGAGAGGGGGACACAGAGGGCACAAGAGGGACACAGGGGGCAGCACATTTCCCACCCTCGGCTTATACTCGAGTCACTCATTTTACCCAGTATTTTGTGGTAAAATGGATGCCTCCGCTTATACTCGGGTCGGCTTATACTCGAGTATATACGGTAATTGAAATTAAGTACTGTACCTGACTAAATGAAAAGAGGCATTTCATAACAAGTGGTGTCTTGTGGATGAAATTTCACCTAATAATAATGTTTGTGTTTAGCTAATAATGCATCATCTAACAATTTAGAGAAACAAAATATTATACTATATAATTCTATAGGAATTGGGGCATGCTCAGTCTATTAATTTACACACAAAATTAATTAGTAGCTGCGGGCTTCGGTACCCTTCCATTTGCAAAGCTATTAAATTGCTCCAGCTTGCGAGTTGCAGGCTTGGAGCCAAACTCGTAAACCATGCACTGGTTCAAAGCAGTTGTGGGCGGGAACCGTATTAATTCACTAAGCCCGTAACCGCCCCCTTTTCGAATCGGCCAATAGAAAATGTGTCATAATTACAGCAGTAAAACATGGAGGTTATGTGTCAATCAATCGGGTTTGGGGGTCTGATATGCGATCAGACTTGCACAACTTGTAAAATAAAGAATTATAAAAATTGATGCCAATAATGTTCTAGTCCATATG
This sequence comes from Discoglossus pictus, assembly GCA_027410445.1. Classification (NCBI taxonomy): domain Eukaryota; kingdom Metazoa; phylum Chordata; class Amphibia; order Anura; family Alytidae; genus Discoglossus; species Discoglossus pictus. The sequence continues at coordinate 55,024,926 of CM050172.1, read as the reverse complement.
GGTGGCCTGATATTTATTAACTCATTGATACCCAAGATCAATTTAGCCCCAAAATGAAACATAAAAATAAATTTAATTTCCTGCCGATTTGCGAGCTTAAGACTGTTGTGCAATTAATTCTAATGTCTATCAGCGCTTTCCCCGTTATTTACAGTGCACTATTGATTTTTTATTTTGCATTTACAGTGCTACGAATTGGCTTTTAACCAGCTAGTATCTACTGTAGGAGTAAAATGTAGGGTCCTTTTCTAGCTGCCATTTGTATTCCGGTTCCATTTTGTAAAGAAGGAACCATTTTATATAACCTTTTGCTAAGATGATGTTTTTGCTACAACTAACAAAACAATATCTTATATTGAAGAGCACTTTTTTATCCATTTTGTCTGAATATGTCTTCATCTTGACTACCATGAACTTCATACAGACATTCTGCTAATTTTATCTAATAGCCAAAAGAATGTGGTGGGAGTCAAGTTGTTCCCAGGCACAGACTAGTGCAACCTTGAATTAACACGTTTGCAGAACTAACAAAAGAACAGATGCAGCAAAATTCTAATGCAGTAAGCAAATATCTTGTGGTTAGGAATAGATGATGAACTTCTGGTATACAGTAGGTGGTTTACTGTGTTCTCTGATGATCCTCATACCTAATAAAAAACTTGATTTTGGTTTCACCCTACCTCCTTGGTTGATATTTATTGAGTTAGAGCTGCTTTTTCCCATAATAATACCCACTTATATGACCAATTGATCCTACGTGCATCATAAATTATAGTCCTCACTTGTACATACTGTAAGTTACTTTTCCAAGCTCATATCACATATTTAAATGTATAGTAGGCCTGACTTCATCACGCACACAGAGACTCCTGCCAGACTCCTGTGGTGGATCACAGAGCATAGGGCCCTATTCAGTTACCTATTTTGTAAAGTTACACCACTAAAACGTGGTAAGTAACTTTTACTTAGCTATTCAATTGACCCACTTAAGCATGTAATCATTGTGAGCACGAACAAGCCAGACTTGCCAATTACAGCAAGCTTACCCATTGATTTTCCGACAACCGTGATAAAGTTACATAGTTACATAGTAATTGAGGTTGAAAAAATACTTTTTGTCTATCAAGTTCAAGCTTTTATGATCTCCTCCGATCTTCAGTATGCGGATTAGTTGTTAATTGACAGAGGAAGGAAAACTGAATAAAAACAAGTAAAACAAAGCAAATTGTGTCAAAAGGGGAAAACATTTATTCCTTTCTGAACATAGATACTGGTGATCAGATTCCTCCCTTGATCAATACTCTCACTAATTAACCAGGATAACCCTGAATGCCCTTTTTAATTAAAAAATATATCCATTCCCTTTTTAAAGCTATCTATCAAATCCGCTGTCGCCACCTCCTTTGGTAGAGAATTCCGCGGATTAACCACCCTTACTGTGAAGAACCCTTTTTCTTTCTTAAAGGTGGAATCTTTTTACTTCTAACCTCAAAAGCTTTCCTCTTGTCAGTTGAAAACCTCTTGGCACAAAAAAGCCCACTTGACAAAGCTTTATACTTTATTCCCTGGATGTATTTATTTAATGTAATCATATCTCCACTTAGACACCTTTTTTTGTACAGAAAATGAGGCTGTGTGCGAGAGAGGTATTTACATTTCTTCAGGATCAGGAATGTAGTTATCCTTGAAACTGTTATCTTCTGAGAGAAAATTATCCTTCTTCCTCAGAGCTCCTGCCACTGATAGATAAGCATTGTTACATAATTACATAATAATTGAGGTTGAAAAAAATACTTTTAGTCCATCAAGTTCAACATTTTAAGATCTCCTCTGATCTGCATTATTCAGATTAAGTTTTAATTGTTCATTTATCCAGAGGAAGGCAAACAGAGAATAAAACCCAAGTGAAGCTTTGCCAATTGGCTCAAAAAGGAAAAAAATGAATTCCTTCCTCACCACAGATACTGGCCATCAGACTCCTCCCTGAATACCCTTTTTATTTAGAAATATATCCAATCCCTTATTAAAGTTATCTATTGAATCTGCTGTCACCACCTCCCTTGGTTGAGAATTTAACAGTTCAACCACCCTTTAAGGTGAAATCTTTTTACTTCTAATCTCAAGGGATGTTCTCTTTTCCATTGAAAACCTCTTGGCACAAAAAGTTTGCTTGAAAAAGCCTTATATTGGCCTGTATATATTTAAGTAAGGTAATCATATCCCCTCTTAGATGCCTTTTTTCTAGAGGAAATAAGTTTAATTTGGTTCGTCTTTCTTCATAACTTAGCCTCTCCCCCTTTTTAGATTTGTGGCCCTTCTCTGTACTTTTTTCAGCTCTCAAATGTCCTTTTTATGAAGTGGTGCACAAAATTGTGCTCCATATACCAAATGAGGGTGTACTAGGGATTTGTACAGTGGAAGAATTATATTTGCTTCCTTTGCTTCTATACCCTTCTTAATTCATGCTAATATTTGATTTGTTACCTAGGCAGTTGTCCACAAGTACTCCCAAATCCCTTTCAATATCAGATACTCCTAGATTTGCTCCATTAAGATTATAAATTGCATGGCTATTTTTCCTTCCCAGGTACATAACTTTACATTTATTCATATAAAATATCATCTGCCATTTAGAATTTTATGTAAATCCCTTTGGAGGGGCCTAATACTGAACCCTGAGGAACCCCACTTACCACATTAGTCCAATCGGAGTATATTCCATTTACAACAACCCTTTGCTTCCTGTCTTTTAGCCAGCTCTCAATCCATGAGCAGATATTTACTGCAATTCCTCTATCCCTTAGTTTGCACCGTAGTCTTCCATGTGGTACTGTATCAAAAGCCCTTGCAAAATCCAAAAAGACTACACCCTTCGAGTTGCCTTGGTCCAGGTCCCTACTAACCTCCTCATAGAAACTAATTACATTTGTTTGATATGACATAACCCTTATAAATCCATGTTGACTCCTACTTATAATCCTGTTCAAATAGACATATTCTTGTATATTATCCCTCATTAACCCTTCTAAAAACTTTCCCACTACAGAAGTGCGGCTTCCTGGTCTAAAAATTCCGCAGATTTGCTTTTGCGCCCTTCTTGAATATAGGTATCACCTCTGCTTTTCCCCAGTCATCTGGCAGCGACCCTATGTTGAGTGTATCTTGAAGATTTAAATATAAAGGATTGGCTGTTACAGAATATTATGAGTTACTTTTCAACATTTTACACTAAGTAGCAATTCAACTCCAACTTTACAGAGCACTCACAAATCAAGTATAACTTGAATTCGTATAATAAGGGAAAATAATAACGTGCACTGATGAGCACCAACTCTTAAAAGTCTATTTAAAAGCCTTTTTGAGACCTGCAGGACCAGTTAAAGATACAGTAAAGAACCAAATAACATAAAAAGCATGTAAGTACATTGAAATGTATTGCTTAATAGTCCCATAAGTGCAAATGTGCAATTTATAAAAAATATATATTTATTATTATGTTTATGTTATTATCCAGGGTAACATAGTACCCAGTACTCAGTAGGTTAATACATATCAGGAAACCCACATCAACTAAAACAGATGCTCTAATGCTTTGTCTATTAAAGAGTCAGCCTATCGGCAAACTTTACTTATTTATTTGCAAAAAATGAAAGCAATACATGTGTAACATTATTGAAAAAGGCATAATTTTTTAAAGGTATATGGAAGTTCCCTGTTTTTAACTTTTTCTAAACTAAAACACACTGCTTATATCAGAAGAATGCATTGCATTGATTCAGTCTTTACACACACAGATGTTTTTTTTTTTTTTAAATGGTTTTCATACCCCCAGAGCTGCCTACATAGGCATCTGGTACTAGCCAATAGAAGCACTGCTTTCAAATATGTTTTTGAACCCTATATTAATCATCCAAGCCAACAGCAGAAAAATGCAGAAATGTAAAAAAAAAAATGCAGCAATGTCTGAGCTTCTCCTTGCTTCCTTGTGGTGCGGACTACACATTTTATCCATTATGCTTTGCAGCAAATTAGAGATTGAAACAATGTTATAGCTGCCTGTGATTGGCCAAAATAAATTATTAATTTTATACTAATTTAGCTAGGATTTTTCAGGGGACTTCCTTGTCAAAAACAAATATCAGAAAATCTAAAGAATTTTGCAAATGTCAGGGTAAGTTAATTAATGTTTATTTTGGGATTTTTTCATGTAAATTTTTTTTTTTTATATACCACTGATTCTTCTCTATCCGATGTATTCATAATCCATGAAACTTAAATATGCCTTTAAGGTAAGTATCTTAAATTGAATGAGGCCCTTAGTTTTGGCCATGGCACACCAGAGTACCTCAGCTAATGATTCAGTTGGACAAGGCTTTCCAGGACTTTCTGAAATTTTCATGGTGCAACTAAATAGCTTCTGTAATATTTGGACAGACCAGTTATTGCACCACCAACTGCAAAATACATATAGCATTGGGACCTTATAGTGCATATCCCCCAGACAATAACAGTGGGGTTCCAATAAGAACTCCCCCACTAAGCAAACAACTATAACATTTATGGGAACAATGTCCAGTTTTGCTATTTGACTCATGGACACCCACCCAAAATTAGCTGTGTTCCTTGGTGCAGACTTCAACTGGTTAAGTGACTCTTTTGACCAACCCCCACACTGTTCTATCAAGCACCGTTGTTGCAGTGAATAGTAGTATAGGGCAAAGTATCTGTTCCAAGCTCAATATATTTGTTATTACTTTAAATTGTTTGCATAGAAATATATCTGCTTAATGTATACATCCAGTCCCACAGTTACCCTGGTAAATCTTAAAATCTCTCACTTAAATGCAAAGTCACAGATCCCAGCACATGACTTGTGGAATACAAAATGCTGATTGCTGGATTATTTACTTTATATTAATTCCACATAATTACTAGAGGCAAAAATAGAATGGAGAGAGGGTACATACATTGTGCTAAATGAAAACTCCTCTATCAAGGTGCAGATTGCAGGATACTTTTTCAACTATCTAAGTTTCCTCCATTGGAATGGTGTATTCTGTATACCAGATAGGTGGTATAGTGCCATCAGATAGGTGGAGATAAAGTTTTTGAAAAAGTGCTTTCTTTTTTAAAATGTCTGGTAATATAATTCAGTTATGATTTTTTTAAGTTACAATGTTATACTCGGCAGAATACATAATAATCTGCACCAGTCAATGGCACCAATTAGAACCAAGTGTATGGGCTGTGAAATGAAAGTTACATTTTCAATATTATCTCTACATTGGATACATTATTATTTTTCCCCAACAGCAAAGCATATAGAGCAATAACTTAGCAGGGAAAATCAAGTTACTATCAAATGGCTCTTCTGGGTTTGAATTCCCTCACTGACTGTGTGGTATTAGATGTTTCATGCTTTTATAATAGTTATCTAATCAAAATAAAAACTTGCGAGGTAAAAAAAAACAATAGACTAAGGAAGTTCGACATCCAAAACCTACAGTTTGTTCTCAAGACATTCTCATAAGACCTTGCAAAATAAAAACTATAACAAAGGAAGAACACACATTGTTTCAGAGTATACCATTCTTTGAGTTCCTACAAAAGTAATTGTACATATACCATGTGTATCATATTAGTAATATCATAAATCAAGGGAATCAGTGTTCGCTTTTCAAACAGCTATTATCTTAAATAATATTACACCCACACTCCAGAGATCTTTTGGAGAAAAATCCTAACTGTTACAATGTAGAAGTGGACAAAGAGCTGTGAAAAAAAGGGATTGACAGCTACTATACATTTTTCAGCAATATACTGCTTCTTACACTATTCTTTAAATATCGCTCTAGTTAAGAACAAAAGTTATGATTTCAAGACAGAGGGTTACAAAGTTAGGAGTAATATTCAAAAGTACCACATTTACATAAAAACTAGTAGATAAAGTAGAGGAAGCTTCCAGAGGAAGTGATAGGAGATTCAAGCATGTCTAGAATATACTGTACATAAGGCTATCCTATGGAATTAACAGGCCAAAGTTTTTTTTTTTTAGGTAGATAAAATGGGCAGAAGAATAAAAAGCTCAAACCACCAATATGGGTACCTATTCTATTCCCCTATATCGCAGATTACACTTTGTTAAAGAGCAAAGTCAAACTACCTAACTATTCTATTCACCCATCCAGGGAGATGTCTGCAGCAGAGGAGGAGGAAGTGTCCAGACGGTACCAAAGATGGATGGAGATAATGCCTGCAGGTTTAACCAAGGATCAGCAGAGGGAACTCCGGATACAGATCACACAGGAGGTACAGGGGAAGTGGAGAAGGGTAAGCAATGGCCCTGTCTCAGCTCCTGTGGAGGGGAAATGCTTATCCCCACTAGAGACAGAGAATGTTTGGGTGACTGGAAAGGACTGTAGAGGAATGGGCCTTCTAAAAAAATGGATGTCATTCCTGGGACTATGGCCAGGTAATGAGCTAAGGGAATGGCTGGAAGAATTATTATGTGAGGAGGTCGCCCTGGAAGAGCAATATGCTTATTGGGTAGGACCTGTTGGGATACCTCATCATTTTTCATTGGGGCTGGAAGAGGCACTTTGGGACATAGTACATGGGGATCCAGACTGTGGCTTGGGGACAGAGAAAAGAAAGCTGTGTCTGTTTGCCAAGCGCTGTATCATGCTTGGACTGGAGACAGGCTCTCAGACAGCTAACCTACTTTGGCCTTTGATCCAGCAGGAGCTACAGCTGGAGGTGGATTATATAGACTAACTGGATGAAGCATCCCTGGATGGTTGTTGGCCACCCAGCTGGGAGGGCTCCTGCCAGTCAGGCATGGAACAGAACCACCTAACAGGTACTACAGAGACCCAGCTAAATACTGCTAAGGCTGGGTCAGAAAATAAATGTATGGACTGTGGGGAGAATTTTTATATCCATGATTCTCAAAATAACAAGGATGCCTGCATCCATGGGGTTGACTGGGAAGAGGAAGAACTGGTCCCCATCTTTAGGGGGCTGAGTCTCACCCAGTTAGAGGAATGGGGCAGGGCCAAACCACAGCAGTGCCAGGCCCAGGGGAAGAACTGGGGAAAAGCTACTCTGCTCCTAGAGTAAGAGAAGAACCTAAAGAGCACTGGGCCCTACCAATTGACTGTGGAAATAGTGGAGAGGTTCCTTGGATGACCATTGTCCAGGAGCCAGCCACAGATCCTGGAGCAGAAACAGAAAGTAGCCCTGCTCTTCAGCCTGAACAAGAGGCAGCAGCAGCTGCTTCTCAAGAGCTGCCTGTAACTACACACCAGGCAGTCTCAGATGGAGAGAGTCAGGAGGTTCCATCTGAGCATCTGGAGACCAAAGAGCCAGAGGGTAACCCAGATTGTGATTTGTCTTCTGGTCTCCCTACAATGACTCCCCTGCAGCTGCCCAAAGACACTGGCTGTGTACCTGTAACCCTGGAAAGAAGGGGCCAATGGCCAGGCTTGGTGGGAGAGAGGTTGGCTACTGAACCACAACGGCTTGTATCAGAACTGCCCATTAATCCAGCATGGATGCCACCAGTGAATGTCACTAGCCCATGCTGCAACTCCAGCATCCCAGTTTATTCAGGAGAAAGCTCAGGCCTGGCAAAGGGAACCTTGTACTCTTCAATTTTACCCATGGGACTGAGTGCTGATCCAGAATCGGCAGGACAGGAGGTCTCCCTAGCCTGGAAGGAGAGGGCTTTGCTGGGTAAGGATCCTCCCAAGTGTGAGCTGGACTTACTAGCTGGGATGTACTGTTCCCCCGGGACTACCTTGAAGGGTCCTCCATGGCAGTTGTCTTATAAGTCTCCCCAGGGGCTTGGGAAAGTCACTAGGCCACTGGGAAGGAGCGAGTATTCGCCCTGGACAGGGGGAGGCAGGGTAACCAGAGAGCCACTGAGGCAATCACATGGATGGACTTTCCAGACAGGAGGACAAGTAAAATCAGTTTAGCTAGAGAATTATCCATCAGGATGATCCTCTATGCTATACTAAAAAGGAAGGGGGAGAAGTTGTCATGATTTAATTGTTTAAGGACTCATATTGTCAGTAATTTATGAATATGTCCAAGGAAGCATGACATTGTTACATTGGGATTATGTGTTATTGTGTGGTTATATGTTTCCTGTACATACAGACCTTGGGTCAAGACAATTGCATGTACTTCAAGTAATCCTAAGCAAACACTTGAGTTTAACATAAAGGTTTGTTCACTCAATATCTGGTGAATTTGATCTCAAGAGCTTTGATAGCCCAAGGTTGCAAGCCAGATGGTCTGACATCACACATACACAAATGTACACAAGGGTGTGGTATTGGAGAGTATAAATATGTTATTTTGATCATTCAATAAAGGTTGAGAGATAGTTTTCACATAAACAAAGTGTGAGACTATTTCGGTGTGTTGTATCCTGACTTGGGGGGTGGTCTTGCCATGGGCTACTAAGTAAGCTGGATCCAGTCTTCTCTGCCTGTACCTCTTCAGAAGCCATCTTTTGTGCCACAGAGAACAGGAACCACATGATTCTGCTGGGGTAGGTTTGAACTAGGTTCATATCAAGCCCCTTAGAAAGAAGCAGATTGTGACATACATATACACAAAATAAAAACAAATATATATATCTATAAATACAATTGTCACATAAATGTAATTTAAATAAATAAAATAAATAAAAAATAATATGTATTCAAATAAATGTATAAGATTTCTTGCTGCAGTTACGGCACTTGTTCACACTCATTATAATAATCATGGCGTTCTCATTTTCATTTGGTTCCTAGAGCCGTTTCTCATCCGTAAAGCATGATTTGGTGTAGTATACTGAGTGAACACATAGGCCTCCATGCTAATCAAGTGCTATAATTGAGGGCACCGTGAACGCAGGACTCAGGCTGCAATGAGAGCCTCGCGAAGCGAGGTGAGCAGTTGAAGCACATAGCACTTTGCCGCTGACCGCCAGGAACGCAGTTCTCTAATTTAACGGTCATACTTAGTTCCATCGCTTAACTCAAAAAACCAGAAAAAAAGCAAAATAATAAAAAATAAATAAAGACACACTTACACAGTACAGGGGGAGAGCCATGAAGCCTGGGAGTGAGGTGGCAAGCGGTTTTGAGCCATATTTGCCATTTTTCGTCAAACTTAATATAGCTAAGCGAGGAAAAAAATGGCGGACCAAAAACGTAAAAAATCTGAAACAGGATGAAAATCAGGCTCACCAATGCCAGGCATGCAGGACTAAGAAAATACATGTCGGCAAAGAAAGTAACACACACTAACAAAGGCCAGGCACACGGGATTTTGAAAATAAAACAAGCAGCATTCAGCAGACACACAGAGGAGAAAAAAGCAGGGAAGGAACAGGGTGGAGATGGCGGAAAGAGACACATGTCATTCCCAAGCACAAAACTTGCACTTTAATGAACCCTGCAATGAGCGGGCCCCTCATTGCAGGATTTGTTATCATGCAAGTTTTGTACAGTATAGTAGGCGGGAGGAAAGGCTTGCAATGAGTGCTGAAGGCGCTCATTGCGGGGCTCGCAATGAGCGCCAAAGGTGATCATTGCAAAGCAGGAAAGTTGAAGTACCTGGGGGGCCAAAGGCACCTATTGCGAGCCACGAGATGAGGCCAAAAGCCTCACATTGTGTGGCAAACAGCATTGCTAGCCTTACAATTTTATTCTCATCATTTTTTAAGGGCAATTTTCTAGTATAATATATTCTGATGTTAAAAAGTTGTCACAATTGTATTTATAGCTTCAAAAAAAATGTATATTTATATATATTTATAGCATTAGAGCATTTGTTCCTAGGCAACATTGTTTGTGACATGTATTAACCCCTTGAATACTGGGTTGTGTGTTACCTCATATATTGTATAATAAAACTGGCATAATAATAACATATCATATTTTTTAATTACACATATGTTGATATCAGACTGTTATGTGTCAAATAATGTTAACATTTCATAATGTTTCAGTGTTTTTGGGTTTATACTTTCACTTTATCTGCTCATCAAAGGTTTTAAAACCACTTGCGAGTGGTCTTTGGTACACATACTATTTCCTTCAGCTTTTAGCAGGTAGTAGACTGCCCTAATTTGCAAGTTATCTGTAAAGTCTTATTAGCATAGCGTTTTGAGGGAATGTCTCCAGAGGTAACTCATAATTTATAATCAGGTCAAAAATCAATGGAAAGGAGTGCCGTAATTGTTAGTTCAGGCTTGCCACAATTACTTGTAGAAGTGTATTGCAATTTTTACGGGAGTGGTGATTAACATAGCTGATTAGCATAGCTAGGTAGGGTTTTCTGTGCTAGTATGGCAGGCTCAATAAGAGTGGGGGCCATAGTATAGTGAATTATTTCAGCCCAGTAAAGACTTAAAAGGATGGGTTTTAGAAAGAGGTGTAGATGGGGCATGGATGTGGTAACCCACTTTCCCAAATAGTCTCTGCAGTATGTATACCTCCACGCTGAGGAAGATATATCTAACTGGAGATCCATGTGGTACAAAATGGTTGGCAATAATTTTACTGGAAAATTCTGGAAGCAGACGGCACAATGCCAGGCAGAGATTTTGATGGACATGTGCTTCATGATACTGTCATTTCTTCATCATTCTTTGCATAAAATGGACATGCTAATTGACCCTTTTAGTTTTGAATACTAATACTATCTAATACTTCTCCATCTCCTCACTTTAATTTCTGTCTTTTCTACTCCTGCTCCCCTTGCTTTCACTTCTGCTGTCAGATCTATTTTCTTTGTTTGATCCAGTTTTTGCACATTTGATCTGTTTGCAACTACTTGATTATGTATGCTAGCTATATTAATCTTATGACTGTAAAGGATATATATAAAGTTTGTGGTTCACATGATCCAAGTCCATTTGCAAAAGAGTAGCTGTAGGCAGATCCAAAATTAGTGGCAGGTAGTGGCAAAGGCCAAGTCACAGGCCACAAGGTTACATAGTTACATAGGGGCCTCATTCTATTAACGGCCGTAGGAGATGCGGGGCCGCAAGGACCGGCCGCAAGCTATTCGGCTATTCTATTCCCCTCCGGCCGGGGATTCCGGCAGGCTTGTGGCCGGCGCCTTGCAATCCCTTGCGGCCGCTCGCGCCGGAGGAAAGCCTTTGATCTAAAACGGCTGCAAGAGTTTCGGCCGCAAGAAAATCCCGGTTGCTATTCAATTGCCCCGGTAACCCTCTCTGCAAGGCTAAAACCGAGCCGCAGCTTACTTGCAGGAAAAAGGTCCCGCTAGCACCAATTAAGCACATTATAAAGCCGAAATAAAGCCATCCTGCACTCTTATGAGACTATAAAGTGTGTTAGCAAAAATAGCACAACATTCCCCTACACTCAAATCCGTAAATAAATTATTTTTTTATTTATGTCAAAAATCCATGTAAAAAGTCCCGAGGGCTTGGAGCACCTCAGACCCACCCACGCTGCGGCCGGAAAATAAACAGTTAATGTAAACTCGGATTTGGGCTGATGTGCAAGCTGGAGAGGGGGTTGCTATTAATCCTCATGTCCCCCAATATGATCCCTAGCATTTACAGAGCTGTACAGTGCCGTCTTGAATTTATTTTTGCGTTTAAAGTTTTCTGAGCTTACGGCCGGTTGCAAGATATACGGCCGGCCGTAAGGGGAGATCCCCCGGGGCCGTATAATTGAATTCCAAGATAACGGAACCCCCGCAAGGAATCGCAGCCTTGCGGCCATTTTACGGCCGATAATAGAATGAGGCCCATAGTATTTAAGGTTGAAAAAAGACTTTCAGTCCATCAAGTTCAACCTTTTAAGATCTGATCTGCAATATGCGGATTAACTATTAATTAATTAGCTGTATTAAAAAATCCCCCCCAAAAAATCAATTCCCTCCTGAAATTAGAAATACAATATATTAACAAAAAAAATATGATGACAGAAATTATATATTTGAAACATGTGAGTGTGAAAATGGAAGGAAATGTTATTAATCTCGTTTTTAGTTAGAAATAAAATACATTTTGATGCCTCTGATAATCCCTTTAGGCATCCATGATACTTGGTTGATGGCTGCATGTGAAAGGAGTATTTACAATTCTGCAGTTCATGGTTTGCTGTTATTTTTATAAATGCTTCTCAGCATGCCCAGGGAAGTTAGCAGGTGTCTAATACAAAACCATCCTATGATTTAAAAAACTATCCATCCTTCTCAATTCCCTACCACTTTCTCCACTGATAGATAAAATAAACACTCAACCTCCAAACTAGCAGCATGTGCCTTAGTCAAACATGACGGTAACTGTCAATAAACAGAGTTTTAAAATCAATTAGATTTAAAAAACATAAATAATGTAAAATCAAGCTTTAAATAACAGATAAAGTTTTAAAGGACAAGGAACATTTTATCAGGTTTGAAGACCATATTTTTCTTTAAATATTTGTATTGTTATAAAAGAGAAAAACAAATATTCAGCAATTGTGTTGTATATACACTTCAATATGGCATAAAACATATAGTAAAATCCTTTTAATATTAAAAAAATACTTATACTGTATGTTAATATTACTTTGTCTATGTTTCTATGTTTCTTTTCTCCTTGTGCCTTTTTCCATATTTTTTAACTCCTATAATAATAAATCTAACATTACAAGCATTTTGTCCATTAAGACCCCCATATCATCTAAAATATTAACCCTGTGCAATGGGAGTCCTTAAAGGACCCCTGTTGCAACTGAAAATTAGCCCCTACCATGGGGGTCTCTATCGTACCCTCATGGCACCTTACATTAATCCAATGCTGTGGGAGTTCTACAGGGACCCCTGTAGCATCTAATAATTAACGCCAGTCGCAGGGGTCCAATAATGACCTCCCTGGCATCTAAAATATTAACCCCCGTCGCTGGGGTCTATCATGGACCTCTGCATCATCTAAAAGATTAACCTCTGCTGCAGGGGTCCATCAAGGACTTCTGTGCCATCTAAACTATTAACCACTGCTGTGGAGGTCCTTGAAGGACCTTGTGGCAACTTTTTAATTAACTCCATACCATACATCTTGACCCCCATGGTAACCCAAATTAACCCCCTACCTACAATGGGGGTCTAGATAGATTCCCATGGTAAACTAAACCTAACAAATGAAGTGCAATGGCGTCCACAAGGACCCCCATGGCCCTTAAGTAAAAACACTACACTAATCTAAACTACAATAACCCCAAAATAGACTACTAAAAATAAAAAACACTAGATCATAAAAAAAGCATCAAAAATAATACAATATTACCAAAACTAAAAAAATTCCAATAAAATAAAAAAATTAAAACCTGTTAATTAAAAGAAATTAAAGATACTTAGCCAAAGTGATCATTCAGAGATGATAACTGATACCCTGGTCTTCAATTTTCTGCCCTAGACCAGGCGGGGTATCCATGTTGATTGCAGTGTTTCATTTCCTCTGAATTCTTCCTTGAATACCATGATAATCTGTTCTGGGCCAGGAAATGGCCCTCTCAAAAAAATCCCATTGCTCTATAAAAAAAAGAACTAACCTAACAAAGCTTCTACTAGGAGGAGCTTTCTGCATCTTAGAAAACGTTTTTGAGTGTTCTGATTGGCAGAAATAGATGGGTTTAAAGTTGTCACCCTGCTCAATATGATTTTTTATTTTTTTTGACCAATCAGTTTGCGCAGATTGAGGGATCAAACTCTGAGCTATCTGACTTTTTATAAAAGAAAGAAGGAAATTATAAATATGGTTGTGAGTGATATGAGCCCTATGCTATTCCCAATATTGCAAAGTTACTATTTTGTGTTTCAGCAGACCAACTTCCTGTGGTGGGAGGAGATTTTGAATACATAGGAAGTGTCTGTCTGCACAATGGGAATGTGGCAGTTACATCTGTCAGTGCTCTTTGTAGGGTTTAAGGGAAATTCATTAGTTTATATGGAGATAAACTAACAGAAAATATGGAGAAAACAGCAGCGCAGCAGCAGGAAAGAAAGCAAAATGGAGCTTTGTATACAAAAGTTATTTTTTATCTGATTTTATTTTATTGCTTTCTAAAAAACATTTTGCCAATAACTCTGTTTAGATATTCAAAAAACTATTTTGAAAAACATTCACCATAGTGGTCTGTATAGACACACAGTGTCTCTTAGGTGTTAGATATTTTATTAAACATACTAATTATTCTATTTCTCTATGATATACACATTCAGAAAGTGAAAAATATTTGCAAGGTAATATAAATTATATACAAAATGCATTAATAAAAATGTTAACTCTAAACATGTTTTGCATATTTCCCTTCATGCTTTTACTATTTATAGCAGATTGTATTTCATTATTATAGATATTCACCAATTATACTGTCATTATGCATAACTGCACTATCACCACACAGCCTACCTTGAGAAATTGTTATCAATTAAAATTTACCAGAATTCATTTAATGTTTACAAACGTCCAAATGTCTTTGTGGAGATGAATTCAAGATTCACACCCCTTATTTTTTTCTAGAGATAGACACACAAATATATTAATTTAATAGGCATCGAAAGGGTAAAGTATGGAATATAGTATAATGAAGGAAACCCAGATAAAGGACATAATTTTATTATGAACAAAAGACTGCTAAAATCTGATAATTATACCATGATATTTGGAAGAACTTCATAATTAGGGAAAAATGTTTTAATAAGTTTTTTTTATTAATTATTACATGTAATTATTTTTTACTTAAAGTGATCATTGCTGTTTTATCACCTGTCAGCTAATTCCATTGTGGCTTTATTTTATCCCATTTGTTCTATTTGAAATGATTTTGCCATTTACCAAGTCAGGTTTTTAAAAACAAATAAATATGCACCCGTCTGTCAGTCACTCCACTGGCTTTAACCGCCACAATAAAATGTAAAATCATGACCCTAAGTTATAAAGCCTTCAACCAGAATGCACCCACTGTCTCAAAATACTCCCTTAACCACTCTCTTCACTCTGTTAATGACCTTCGTCTATCCACCTCTCTTATCATCTCCTCTCACTCCCGCGTAATATGCACATGCATCTAACATCCTCCTGTATCACACCCAAATCTTTTAGATGATAAGTTTGCAAGTTTTCAGTCTTGTAAAGTGCTTTAGGGAAATAACTATGTATGTTTCATTTTAAGCTCAATAACAGGGCCCTCCATCCTTTTTACAATTTGTACTTAACCCCTGTACATCGCTGTGGAATATGTTGGCATGTTACAAATAAAAGATAAAAAAAAAATCCTTCAGAAATAGGCAACCCCTCCAGTAAAGAATAATTGCATATAAAAGTTAAACATTTAATGGTTGTGTTTACTTTATTTATTTTTTTCATTAATTTTTGCTTTCTTATTTTTTGAAAATAGTGTAATATCACATATATAGTTGTGAGCGTACGAGTCGTTGCTCACGCTTGCGGGCTCGCGTAGCGAGCCCGCAAGAACTGCGTCCCTCGCGAAGCGAGGGACGCAGTTCGCCGCAAATGCGGGTCCTCGCGAAGCGAGGGCCCGCATTTGCGGTTGTGGAGGCTCAACGTCGGCTGTGTTAACACACACATACACACACACGACTTTTTTAACAGAATAAACCCAACCGCCCAGCCAACAAAAACCCAACAACGTCCCCGCAAATGCGGATCCTCGCGAAGCGAGGGTCCGCATTTGCGGTGGTGGGAGCATCCCAACATCGGCTGTGTTAACACACACATACACACACACACAACTTCATAACAAAAAAAAACTCAAAGTCGCCTCACACGCTTACACCCAGACACACAGACGCAAGACTTAACAAAAAAACAGTAAAAAAGGCCCTTCACACGCTTTTAACACACATACGCACGACTTAGAAACAAATACACTGCGTCGTACACGTAAAAGCTAACTGCGTATATCGCAAAAAAATACGGCAACATCGCAACAAAATACGGCCGCATCGGAAAAAAATACGGCCGCGAAAGACCCATTCCAACCGCCGCGCATCAAAACATCACAAACACAAGAAATAAACACAACAAACACATAAAAAGCTTACTTACAGCACGGGGGGGCATCCGGCACCTCCAAAAGTTCATTTACACGTCCATTTAAGTCAAAACAAAGAGTTTAAACGAACGAAAATCGGCTAAGCGAGAGAAAAAATGGCCGCCGAACAAAACGAAAACGAGGCTCCAGACGTAACTACACTACACTTACTCGCAATAATGAAACACATACTATGCGGAACGGATCACACTCATATTAAACACCATTTTAACCACTACTACGCACAAAATGGCGGATGGAACGCAAATTGTAAGCTGGAACGCAAATAGCGCATGCGTATTACGTTCTAACGGTCTAACTTTCCAGAATGTTCTACAAGTTGATAAATACTGTCTATTTGACAGAGAAAAATACATTTCTCCTCAGGTGATGAACAGAGTGACTTCGAAGATAACTGCTGCTAAAACTTGAGAAGATAATTCTTTCCTAATTTACTACTTTACATTGTGCAAATTACAACTGAGAGGTAAGCTATAATATATTACTTATTTTCAAGACAGGACATCAAAAAAAAAAATTAAACAAGACAAAGAGGTTTATGTATACTGACAAGTGACACGCACATATATGCGTATAATGTATATTGACAAGTGACACGCACATTTATGCGTATAATGTATAGTGACAAGTGACACGCACATTTATGCGTATAATGTATACTGACATGTGACACGCACATTTATGCGTATAATGTATAGTGACAAGTGACACGCACATTTATGCGTATAATGTATACTGACAAGTGACACGCACATTTATGCGTATAATGTATAGTGACAAGTGACACGCACATTTATGCGTATAATGTATACTGACAAGTGACACGCACATTTATGTGTATAATGTATACTGACAAGTGACACGCACATTTATGCGTATAATGTATACTGACATGTGACACGCACATTTATGCGTATAATGTATACTGACAAGTGACACGCACATTTATGCGTATAATGTATAGTGACATGTGACACGCACATTTATGTGTATTGCCCCTGCAACAAACTAATTAAACAACTACATTTAAATTACATTAAAAAAAAATAAGTTGGAACTATTAAAATACTATTAAAATATGAGTCATGTATACTGATATGTGACACGCACATATATGTGTATCATCTATAGTCACATGTCACACACACATTTATGTATGTTGGCCAAAAATAAAAATAAGGCTAATTTAACAATTAAAATATGATTCATGTATACTGATATGTCACACTCACACAAAAAAATTACTTTCAACTATGGAAATGTGCTTCATGTATGTGACATATGTGTGTAGCACCCACCAAAAAATAATGTTAATTCAAATTAATTACAGAAGTATAATTCAATGAAATTAATTTACTGCAATTCAATAGATCACCTAAAACTCAATCTTTCTACTTTTTTAAATATTCAAACAGACTCTGCATCAACAGCGTCTCTCAACAATTTGCACTGTGCACTGTGAAGCACAATCCCTTTTAAAGAACACCAACAAAGAACAAGAGGTAAGATACAAAAATACTTTAAATGCTGAAAAGGCCATGGTTTGTTAAATACAAATAAAAAATTCTATAATTCACTATTTCACTTTATTTTTCAAACAGACACTACAAGAAGACAGGCGGATTAAGATTGGCAGGAGGGGACCCTCTGTCATTCCACACTTCAATCAAGGTAAAGTATTTAAGTATAAAAAAGAACCGAACCATGAGCCTTATTCAATTGTGAGTTGGCTAATTGAATAGGGCTTTATATAAGCACATAATAGGTCTTCACTAACTAAAAACTTCTGTCAAAAAATATTTTATGTGCTTATATAGAGCCCTATTCAATTGGTCAAAACGCAATTGATTCAGGACCTAAATATGTTTAATGTCCGAGGGCCTTATTCAAATGTGATTGTTTAACAATGTATAACCATTAGAAAAAACACTACATAAGTATAACAAAAGTGGTGCCCATCAAACAGGATTTACATTTACATTCTTATTTTAATGTTTAACAACCTATAAGCCTTAGAAAGAAGCCTAAATAAGCATACCAACATTGGTGCCCACCAAACAGGATTGTATGAAAACTCACACAAACACATAACAAACTACATTTACATTCTTATTTTATGTTTAACAACCTATTAGCATTACAAAACTACATTAATAAGCATACCAACAGTGGTGCGCATCAAACAGGATTGTATGAAAACTCACACAAACACATAGCAAACTACATTTAGATTCTTATTTAATGTTTAACAACCTATAAGCCTTAGAAAGAAGCCTAAATAAGCATACCAACATTGGTGCCCAACAAACAGGATTGTATGAAAACTCACACAAACACATAGCAAACTACATTTAGATTCTTATTTAATGTTTAACAACCTATAAGCCTTAGAAAGAAGCCTAAATAAGCATACCAACATTGGTGCCCACCAAACAGGATTGTATGAAAACTCACACAAACACATAGCAAACTACATTTACATTCTTATTTTATGTTTAACAACCTATAAGCCTTAGAAAGAAGCCTAAATAAGTATACCAACAGTGGTGCGCACCAAACAGGATTGTATGAAAACTCACACAAACACATAGCAAACTACATTTACATTCTTATTTTATGTTTAACAACCTATAAGCCTTAGAAAGAAGCCTAAATAAGCATACCAACAGTGGTGCGCACCAAACAGGATTGTATGAAAACTCACACAAACACATAGCAAACTACATTTAGATTCTTATTTAATGTTTAACAACCTATAAGCCTTAGAAAGAAGCCTAAATAAGTATACCAACAGTGGTGCGCACCAAACAGGATTGTATGAAAACTCACACAAACACATAGCAAACTACATTTACATTCTTATTTTATGTTTAACAACCTATAAGCCTTAGAAAGAAGCCTAAATAAGCATACCAACAGTGGTGCGCACCAAACAGGATTGTATGAAAACTCACACAAACACATAGCAAACTACATTTAGATTCTTATTTAATGTTTAACAACCTATAAGCCTTAGAAAGAAGCCTAAATAAGTATACCAACAGTGGTGCGCACCAAACAGGATTGTATGAAAACTCACACAAACACATAGCAAACTACATTTACATTCTTATTTTATGTTTAACAACCTATAAGCCTTAGAAAGAAGCCTAAATAAGCATACCAACAGTGGTGCGCACCAAACAGGATTGTATGAAAACTCACACAAACACATAGCAAACTACATTTAGATTCTTATTTAATGTTTAACAACCTATAAGCCTTACAAAGAAGCCTAAATAAGCATACCAACAGTGGTGCGCACCAAACAGGATTGTATGAAAACTCACACAAACACATAGCAAACTACATTTAGATTCTTATTTAATGTTTAACAACCTATAAGCCTTACAAAGAAGCCTAAATAAGCATACCAACAGTGGTGCGCACCAAACAGGATTGTATGAAAACTCACACAAACACA
Organism: Discoglossus pictus; assembly: GCA_027410445.1. Taxonomy (NCBI): domain Eukaryota; kingdom Metazoa; phylum Chordata; class Amphibia; order Anura; family Alytidae; genus Discoglossus; species Discoglossus pictus. The sequence goes on along the minus strand of CM050172.1, from coordinate 55,005,366 downwards.
TAGCAAACTACATTTACATTCTTATTTTATGTTTAACAACCTATAAGCCTTAGAAAGAAGCCTAAATAAGCATACCAACAGTGGTGCGCACCAAACAGGATTGTATGAAAACTCACACAAACACATAGCAAACTACATTTACATTCTTATTTTATGTTTAACAACCTATAAGCCTTAGAAAGAAGCCTAAATAAGCATACCAACAGTGCTGCGCACCAAACAGGATAGTATGAAAACTCACACAAACACATACCAAAGTACATTTACATACTTATTTTATGTTTAACAATCTATAAGCCTTAGAAAAAGGCCTAAATAAGCATACCAAAAGTGGTGGACACCAAACGGGATTGTAGAAAAACAAAGAAATAATGTCATTTTTTAGTTCATACAAATACATTACAATAATATTACATTTTCATTTTTATTTTATATCAGATACTGCGTCAAGAACATCGGAGCAGGAGTTTCAACTGAGAACCACACCAGCGGACGAGGACTTTCAACAGAGGACCAGACCATTGGACGAGGACTTTCAACAGAGGACTACACCATCGGACGAGGACTTTCAACAGAGGACCAGACGATTGGACGAGGACTTTCAACACAGGACCAGACCATCAGACGAAGGCTTTCAACACAGGACGAACAAAGATTCTGCTTCAAATCAAACTTCAACCAAGGTACAGTATAACAAGTAAAAAAAGAGAAAAATTAATTAATATTCTTCTTTAATGTTTAACCACCTATAAGCCTTAGAAAATAGCCTACAGAAGCATACCAAAATTGTGGCGCACCAAAAAGGATTGTAGAAAAACACAGAAATAATGCAATTTTTTCTTTAATACAAAGACATTCAAATAACATAACATTTTCATTTTTATTTTATAACAGATACTGCATCAAGAACATCGGAACAGGAGTTGGAACTGAGGACCACACCAGAGGACGAGGACTTTCAACAGAGGACTACACCATCGGACGAGGACTTCCAACACAGGACCAGACCATCGGACGAAGGCTTTCAACACAGGACCAACAAAGAATTTTGCTTGAAATCAAACTTCAACCAAGGTACAGTATAAAAAGTAATATCTATCATCTATCTCTTATTTGTCTTTTAGGGCCAATAATCTTTAACAATAAATACAAACTTCAATGTAAACTTAAAAAATAAATTGGCATAGTCCAAAAAAGTCTAAAAACACAGAATCTATACAATTTGTCATTGTAACATTCCAGTCCTAAACCCTAATTTAATTGCCATTTGACAAATTGAATAGTGCTGTAAATAAGGACATAACATCTTTTTTAAAATACCTTTTTAGTTACTGAAACACTTGCTTTTGGATACATGTTTAATAAATAAAAATGTCTTTAAATAATTATCTCATGCCCTTATTTAGACTTTTATTCAATTGAACGCATTGAAATTGATTAACTATAAAATGTTAACACACTATTGATAACTATATGTCATGAAAAACAACTTAACATCTCAAAATAAACTAATGGTACATTATTTTATTTTTACAGATTAACATGGCTGATAATGAGAGTAAACAAGAAAAGAAAAGACGCCAAGCTAGAGAACGACGACAGAGAGCAGACAGCCAGCAGACACCGGAGAAGAAGGAAATTCGACGAGAAAAAGAACGCAAAAGAATTGCAAGCAAAAGACTGTCACTTGCAGAAATTAAAGATATGTCAAAAAAAACTACAAAGAAAATAAAGCATTTACAACCTGTTGCTCAAACATCAGATGACATTTTGCCAGAAAAAAGACAAGAGATACCAAAAAAAGCAACAAAGAAAACAAAGCATTTAGAACCGTTTCATGAAACATTAGATGACATTTTACCTCAAACAATACAACATATACCAAGAAAAGCAACGAAAAAAACAAAACATTTAGAACCTGTTGTTGAAACATTATATGACATTTCACCTGATGAATATGAAAGGCAAAATCCTATATGCTTTGCAAATTGTCCTCTACTCAAGTCTTTAGCAGTAGAGGTTCATAGTTGTGGGGACATGACTACTCAATGTCAGTTTTGTGAGGCTTATTATTTTAAACAGGAGAGACCCAGAGATGGACAATTTATTAGTTGTTGTCAAAAAGGCAAGTTCAAACTTCCAGAAAGGAAAGAATTTCCAATGTATTTACAAAATATTATGACTGAACCTACTTTTCCAAACTACAAAAATTTTAAGACAAACATAAGATCCTACAATAGTGCCATATCCTTTGCATCCATGGGGGCAACATTAGCTGCTAATGTACCAGGACATGGTCCTTACTGTTTTAAAGTCCAAGGACAAATTTATCATCGCACTTCCCATTTACATCCAGAGGAAGGAAATAAAAGAAAATTCGCTCAACTATATGTCCTAGATACAATGGAAGCTGTTGACCAACGTATGCAGATGGAAGAAAATAAAAAATGCTTACCCACTGTTTTCATAGAGCTAAATAACATTATGGACAACAATCCCTACAGTAAAGCTTATAAAAAATTGGCAGAAGTAGAAAATGAACAACTACTTCATTCACAAACACATCAATTACCAATGCCGAAGGTTAATATGGTGCTTAAAAGAGACAGACATACTGATAAACGTCGTTATAACTTGCCAACAACAAATGAGGTTGCAATGGTGTTTCACAATGATGAAGGAGAACCACCATTTCAAAGAGACATACGAATATATCCTAGAAATGAGGACCAACCGTTTATTAATATGAGTATCTTAAGTCCAAATTTAGATCCAATGACATATCCCATCTTTTTCCCACACGGAGAAGCAGGTTGGCAACCAAAATTAACTCTTCCCAGTTACCCAAATGCTAAAGCCAGAATCCGAAATAATGTTTCTATGCTTGAATTTAAAGTAGCTCAAATTGCCATTCGCAATGTATTTAATCCAATTTTATGTGGTGGGAAACTAACACAACAATGGATTATTGATTCATATTTGCAAGTTGAGGCAAATAATTTAAACTTTATCAAATATCAACAAGATAAACTCTGTGTAGAACAATATTCTGGACTCATGGACTATGTTGCTGACGTGGCTACAAGCAGAGACATGACAGCTGGCAAAGCCATCATTTTACCATCTTCCTTTCAAGGATCTCCTCGGAATATGAGAGAAAGATACAATGATGCTATGGCTATTGTGACAAAATTTGGCAAACCCGATTTATTTGTGACATTTACATGTAATCCACAATGGCCAGAAATTACACTAAATCTACTTCTTGGACAAACTGCTTCAGATCGACCAGATTTAGTAGCCAGAGTTTTTAAGATTAAATTAAATGAATTAATACGTGACTTCACTATAAATCAGTTATTTGGCAAATGTCTTGCTTATGTATATACCATTGAATTTCAAAAAAGAGGCCTTCCACATGCACATCTTCTAATAATACTTCAAGAAAAAGATAAATTGGATACTTCAGACAAAGTGGATGCAGTCATTGTTGCTGAACTACCAGATCCAGAACTATATGGTAGACTATATGAGATTGTTACTCATCGCATGATTCATGGACCCTGTGGTGACCTTAATCCACAATCACCATGTATGGAAAATAATAAATGTTCCAAAGAATTTCCCAAAGATTATAGAGACAAAACCTATGCCAATTGTGATGGATATCCACTTTATAAAAGAAGAGAAGGAGATAGTGCCATTATTCGTGGGAAAAAAGTGGACAATAGATATGTAGTACCCTACAATCCACATTTACTCATGAAGTACAACGCCCACATCAACGTAGAAGCCTGCACTTCCATCAAATCCATTAAATATGTCTACAAATATATTTACAAAGGTTACGATGCAGCTACTGTAGTCGTCAAAAGTGCAGACAACCCTGAAAGTAGTGAGTTAGTACATGATGAACTTGCATCTCATGTAGATGCTCGCTATGTCAGTGCGCCAGAAGCTATGTGGCGGCTTTTAAAATTTGAAATGCATGATAGATCACATGCAGTATATAGGTTAGCAGTACATTTGCCACAACGACATTTAGTCTATTTCCATGCTGGAAATGAAATGAATGCATTGGCCCAAAGTGAAGATCGTCACACTACACTAACTGCATGGTTTGCATTAAATTCCACTGATGCTGAAGCAACACAATACTTATATATTGAAATTCCATATCACTATGTTTTTGTGAATGGATTATGGAGACCAAGAAAAACCAGAGGCAATAAAATTATTCCAAGAATTTACACAGTCAGTCCAAGAGATGTTGAACGTTTTTGCTTACGGATATTACTTTTAAATGTTCCTGGAGCACAAAGTTTTGAACACTTAAGAACTGTTAATGACATTGTATATGAATCCTTCCATTTAGCTGCAAGACATAGAAACTTACTCGCTGATGATACAGAGTGGGAAAGATGCTTAGAAGAAGCAGCACAATGTCAAATGCCACGACAGATGAGAGAACAATTTGCTTTTATTTGTATCTTCTCAAATGCTCCAAATGCATTAGCTTTGTGGGAGACTTTTAAAAGTAATATGGCTGAAGACTTTATGCGACGATACAATGAACCCATTGCACACTTAAAAGCGTTAATGGAAATCCAAGAAGTCTTTTTAACTCATGGATTAAGTTGTGCAAGTTTTAATTTGCCTGATCCAGGTCTTATAGATGACATTAACTTTGAAGACTATGACATTCAACTACAAGCAGAAAGAATAGAAGAAAGACTTGCAACTTTAAATACACTACAATTGCAAGCATTTCATGCCATTAAAAATGCTATAGATGATGACATGGTGACAGAGCGTTATTTCTATCTTGATGGACCTGGCGGATCAGGAAAAACATATTTGTACAATTTATTAATGAGTTCAGTACGAGCACAAGGAAAAATTGCAATGGCGTTTGCCACTACTGGAATTGCTGCACTTTTATTAGAAGGTGGAAGAACTGTTCATAGTGGATTTAAACTGCCAGTGCCTATTTTAGAAAATTCTGTGTCAGATATTCGCATGACATCCTTACAAGCAAAGAAATTGAAGAAATGTAAATTAATTATAATAGATGAGGCCACAATGATGTCATGCTATGCCCTCCAATGTATTGACCGTTTGCTTCGTGAAGTCATGGATAATATTTTTCCATTTGGTGGAAAGGTAATGTTGTTGGGTGGCGATTTTAGACAAACATTACCTGTTGTTGTACATGGAAATCGAACTGACATTATCGAAACATGTATAAAGTCAAGTACAGTATGGAAACATTTTACCCATCTTCAACTGCAACAAAATATGAGATCAGAAGGCCAAACTGATTTCAATGATTGGCTTATTAAAATTGGAGAAGGCAGAACAGAAAAAATACTAAATTTACCTGACGACACTGTAGAGATCCCACCTCATATGATTTGTCAACAAGATATTATATCGGCTATATTTGAAGGGAGCATAAATAACGAAGAATATTCCGAGCTTGCCAACCAAGTCATACTGACGTGTAAAAATAAAGATGCATTAATCCTCAATAATAAAATCTTAAAAAAAATTTATGCACCACAAAGAAATTATCACAGTGCTGATTCTGTACTTGCTGATGACAATGAAAGTCAGGCTAACTTTTCCACTGAATTCATAAACTCTTTAACTCCTTCTGGAATGCCACCACATATTTTGCAGCTAAAGAAAGGTGCAATTATCATGTTACTGCGAAATATGAATCCCAAAAAAGGCCTATGCAATGGCACAAGATTAATTGTTCAACAATTAAAGGACCATTTTATAGATGCTGAAATTTTAACTGGGACCCATAGAGGAGAGAGAGTTTTCATACCAAGAATAGATTTAGCACCAAGTGAAAGTAGTCTCCCTTTTATACTTCAAAGAAGACAATTTCCCATTATTATGGCATTTGCCATGACCATTAATAAATCACAAGGTCAAACTTTCAAATCTGTGGGTATTTTCTTGGAAGAACCAGTTTTTGCACATGGTCAATTGTACGTTGCGTTGTCAAGGTGCAAAAATCCACAGGCAATTAAAGTTTACATTGAAAACAATGAAAGTCAAGGTGATTTATTAGAAGATGGACGTATTTTTACTAAAAACATTGTCTACTATGAAGTACTATAACTTTGAAGGATACTAATTAAAGGTGCCAAGATTTTTTAAAAGCATTGCAAAATACATAACAATTGGTTGTTTAATTCAGTCATAATTAATGGAAGTCATGTTTATGAATGATTCGCCTCACAAAATACTTGCCTTGCATTGTTAGTAAAAATTATGTTAAAATGTTAAGTCACTATGTTAATGTTTCTAATGTTACAAGTTTAAAAAATATATTTTGAAGTTATTTCATTCAACATATTACAAAGTGGATGTTAAGAGGTCAAGCACCTTTTAAGTCACAATGTAAATATTGTCTGTTATCTTAAGATTACTACCTACATTAATGTTTATCGCCAATTTATGTGCTCAGTAATAAATTAGTTTAATTACGTACGTTTTAAGAAGAGTTTGACTGTATGCCTTCCTCTACATTCAATGTATATTCAAGTTAACAATTATTGTGATAGAAATTGAATTTTAATACTGATTAATTTAAATGTCAATTGTTTTTACATTCAAATGTTAATACTTTTAATAAAAAATTACTTTACAAAATGTATTCACTATGTTCCTGTTTATAATGTTCAAAATTATACCAATGTTTTGTCAACTTCTAAACTTACATAAAAAATAAAGTTCAAGTTTAAAAATATATACTTTGATGGTTATTGCTTACATATATTTTAAACTTCATGTTAAAATTTGCAACGTTTAAAAAAGGCTTTTTACTTTTGGCTTTCCTATTCATTCAATGTATATTCAAGTTAACAATTCTTCAGATACTAATTACATTTTAAAAAACCATTACATCAACATTTTACAAAAATACACGTTCATATTAAAATACTTACAAGTGTCAAAAATATATGTTAATAACTAAACAACTTGACAAACATATACATAACATTGCCGTCATTTTTTGACGGGCAAGTCGCTAGTATAATAATACTTTTCAAAAGCATTGAAAATGAATTTTATTAAAGACTAGTTCCTATGTTAATCAGTTAATTGTTAATGCAATACAGAGATCCGTTGATATAATGCATTATTAACAGAAATAAATGTCAAATTTTTGTGAGATATCTAGCTCTACCGATTTCACCTGCACATAATTATTGTTTGTTTTAAAAGGGCATGAAGCTCATCTGCACTGCTTTACCTGCTCAAGCCAGAACATTGAAAATTAAGTGATTTTTTTTTGCTTTAAATGAATGCATATTTCACTGTTTTATAAGAGCTTTTATATAACCTAGTTATTCCTTTAACTGCTTGCCTCTCTAGAAGGAGTATGCATGTTCACAAAAGCCAAAAATCACAAGCATTATGCAAATGGTCTTAAAAATACTTAATGCTAGAAAAACGGCCTCAGGTGGAAAGTAATAACACTTTAGAGATCAGATTCCGAAGGTTGCGTTGAACAAAGTAGTCTCCCAAATGTATGCAGATGTTGAATCTTTTGGAAGGGCATGGAAAACTGTAAAATACAAAAGGGATGGGAGCAGAGGAAAAAAGACCCATTAGTGCAATTTGTGTTTAAAAAAAAAAAAAAAAAAAATATATATATATATATATATATATATATAAAGACAATAGTATGTGCAAACAAGTTCCTATGCATTTCATCCAGATAAGACTACTTCATGGATCTATTTTTTAAATTGAGTTTTTGAGTTTTTTTAAGAGTTTTATATAACCTAGTTAATACTTCAACTACCTGTCTGCAGGTTCTACAAAGACAACAAAGCACAAGCATCTTGCAAATGGCAATTAAACCTGTATTACTGCAACCAAAAATGCCAGCTGATTTCTTTGGATTGTTAAGACTTTTTAATCTCAAAGAGATCAACATGTGGAATTTATTAGTGCAGTAAAGACAAAATTGAACATTTTAAAGGAGCTTGAAATGTATAGTCCATTCATAGCTTGAAATAATGTACCTATAAGCTCAGTGATTCTTCTGGTGTAGCAGATTCCTGATGTTAAATAAACAAGTTGAATGCCATGAATATCACGGCCAACCCACACAAGATCACCATGGTCAAAATATTAGACCATTGGCAGTAACAGTCATAGACTACATTACTCAAACCAAGTTACCCAAACTTTAAGTGAGCCTAAAGTAAAAGTAGGGCAAGTTAACACAATCTTGGGACTGGTTAACACATACTGTATCTCATCAACTCAGCAAGCATGATGATGATCCACAGCCTGCCAATGGCTAGTACATGTAGTACTATAGATACATTGTATGCATAAGCTACAGGGGCGGACCTTTGTAGGGACTATATGAAAGGTTTTAGTGATTATAAAAGGAGCCCTTGCTCATAAAATGATGTTTAAATATGCAAATAAATGCTAAGCTTGTTTTATTTTAAAAAACAGAGAACCTTCTATGTCCATTTAAGCTCCTCTCTGTTTTCTTCATGTATTTCACATACCGTACATTGCTTCTGAACAAATCCATTCCCATGATGGCAAACTACAAGACTTGTCTCTTTATGTTTAGATTTACTCACCTGTTTTTTCTTCTACTAACTACACTCCCTGGATACCATCCAGAATCCAAACATCTGTTCAAACAGTTATTGTGCTGGAATATCTTCAGTTAATTAAAGCTCCATCACCTGTCTGGATTTGTACATTGTTGCTTCCAAGAAAGCATAAGCAATAAATACATATTATAATTATTTAATAAAACTGCCTACTCTTTATATATGTATTAAATAACCACGTTGTTCATATTTTTAAAATGTATTATTTTGAATAACTATATTTAAAAATATGTAATATGTTTTTAGAATGTAAAAAAATAAAAACGCTTCTAATTTATTACATTTTATATGCATATATTCTGCTGTGGAATTAGCTATTTTTGCTCAACTTTCTGAGGTGAGAGATGTGAGTTCAAAACCCACCAGTTCCTCCCTCATTAAATAATAATAATAGTTTTTTTTATATACAGGTTTATTGAATAAAAAAAAAAAAGATATAAATGGTGAAGTGATTGGTCGTTTAATGCTTTTAAAATAAAAATTTTAGATAAAAATAAAATATTAATATAAAAAAAAGGAAAGAAGAGATATTTAAACTCACAACTCTTAAATTAGAAGTTACTGCTCTTACCACTTAGTAGTGGTAAGAGCAGTAGGAGGTTTTCAGGGGGTATGCAAGTAACTATATTTAACGCTATCTACATCAATTACTGAATAATTTAAGAATAAATACACAGCTTTCCCACACAAGTTTCAAAACTCTACCAGATGGCGTACTTTTATTTTGATGAGTTCCATGTCCCTTTAAAGAACCAGTGTGGTCATATGTTTAAAATTTACTCATAATACATAATATGTTTTTAGAATATGTAAAAACATACAACCTCTAATTTATTATTCACTATATTAATTACCAAAGTGTGTGTAACACCTGCTTGGTGTGCTGTACGCTGGAGCAGGCAGGCTCTTGCAGAAGTTACAATTGTTGATAAATTCGGGAATCATGCAAGTCGTGGATGTGCAGTAGCTTCATATTCGCGCATGCGTGCTGCAAAGAAGTCTCACATGCGTAGTTTTGCTTGTGGCAGTTGCGCTTTTTAGTGAGAGAGGCGCCATTAGAGCATGTGTTTTTTAATTAGAGATGTGCCATTACAAGCCCACATAATGTGACAGTGTGTAAAAGGGGGAAAGAAATATAATAGAAAAATAGTAAGTGTGATTCTTTGTGAGAAAAAACATACAACTGTAAAAAAAAAATTATAAATGGAGTATATATAATGATAGAGATAGTAGACAGTGACAGAAGGAAACAGACATATATATGAAAAAAAATAGAGGTAGATACAGATAATGAGACAGAGATAGCAGAGAGAGGGAGAGAAGGTAGACATACAAGGGAAAAAAACAATACATACGAGAAAAGGAAATAAGAGAGAAGGGAAGAGACAGACATGAAACAACTAATTACAGGAAGATACACGTATGTAAGTTTAAGAAAAGAAGGAATGGGGTTAGAGGAGAGAGGAAGGAGAGAAAAAATATAATTAAATGGGAAAGTACATTAATACAGTCTATTGTTTAAAGTTATTTATTACATTATCATATAAATACTATAAATAACATATTTTATAGTATAGTTTGCAAAATCCAAGAAACATTATCATGCATTGTAACTATATTCCTGATTATTTTCAAAATGTATGTAGTTTTCTTTATCTGTTGTCATATCCCATTAAAAATTGATTCCGAAAAAAAAATGGATGTAATTATTATATTTCATATATATCCTACAGTCATTTATGACAGGCAAGTTACTAGTCTTTTAATATAATTATCCTGTTGTGGAATCTGCCATTTTGACTTCAGCAGATCCATTTCCTGAGGAGGCTTTGAATGTACAGGAAGTTTATGTCTGTATGGGGAAAGTATCAGTTACATCTGCGAGTGCTCTCAACAGGGCTAAATGGAAAGTTGTTAGTTTAAAAACAGCATAATAGGCCCCTACTTTATGATCTTCTTGCATGACCTTCAATCTCTCTCAAGAAATCCTATCTTGACGAAACGTAAAGGTGCTTGGTATGCTGTTTTGTGGATAACACTCTTTTACCACTGAAAAAAATAAATAACACAGTATTTAGTTTATTAATTTACATGCACATATGCTGCTCTGGAATCTGCCATTTCAGCTTCCAGTAATTTACTTCCTGAGGTGGGAGGAGACTTTGACACGCGGGACAGCTGGCACTCATCCTGAGACACGCGGGACTTAGATGCAATGAGGCCTCATCACAAGGCCCCTGGACTTTGCAAGGAATGCACAATTACGGCCTTATGACTTAGGCCCGAAGCACATAGATGGACTGCAGGTCTTGCAAAAATACGACTATAACGGCCGAACCACCAAACTGGAAAAGCCTGCAAAAACACACAAATATGCCTCAAATTAACTTACAAACTCACACACAGCACAGGGGGAGAGCCAGAAAGCATGTGAGTGAGGTTGTAAATTAATTTGAGGCATATTTGGCATTTTTTTAAGATCAAAAATCGCCTAAGCAAGAGAAAAAAATGGCTGCTGAAAAAAACGTAACACAGCGAAAACGAGGCAGAAGGAAAGTAAAACGAGGCCGAAGGACATAAAAACAAGCCCTTAGCAGTTAGACTTAACGCAAGCAAGTAACATTTAACCCAAGCCAGTAACACTTAACACAAGGCAGTAACCCTCATTGCGAGACCCCTAAACTATCATTGATCATTTCATAGCAGGAAAGTTGAGGCTCTCAATGAGCGCCAAAGGTGCTCAGAGGGGCCATAGCCTTGCATTGTGTGGCAAACAGCATTATCAGGCTTCAAATGTTATTGCCGGACAAGTCGCTAGTAGTTTATATTATGCATTGAGAATTAAACAAAGAAATGCAAAAAATAGTTCTTGTGGGGCACTGCAGCAATGGGGCCCCCCAGATCAGGACCCTGTTACATTACACCGGGTTCACGTCGGTAGATCGCCCCTGCTTCCTGACCTGGGAGTAGAGTTGAATTACCCTCCGCCAGATTATTTTGGGCTCCTACGCCCATGTTTATGAGGATCAGCTTTACATTAAAGGACCACTGTTAATTTGTTATGTTGCTTTTTAATTAATTAAACATAATTTGCAACTTGTATATAAAATTATTCTTTACTGTATAATTACATTTTGCTTTCTTCCCTGCTGTTACTTCCTGAGGTAGAGGGTGTATCCTTCTAATCTAATAAACATCTCTTTAGTCTTGCTGACCGTATTGGCAGATGTAACTACCACATCTCCATTATGCATACCAAAGTTTTCTCCCACCTAAGGAAGTTGATCTGTTGAAGACAAAATGGTTGATTCCACAGTAGCATAATTGCATATAAAAGATAATAAATTATAGGATGTGTTTGTTTTTTACGTTCTAAAAAAATGATTTTAAGTTCTTCAAAATAGTGAAAATATGACCATAGTGGTAATTAAAAAAAAACCTTGCTAAGGTTAAGAATGTAACGAGTAACTCACACCCTCAAAACTCTAAAATAGCTGGTGTTTTTTTAGTCTATGAGCCTCCTGCTGCTGGTAATTGATACCAGAAGTGGGTACAAGCATCCTTTATAGTAAATGGTAAATTACAGAAAATAGAAAAGAAAACTCACAGGTCATTTCATAAGTGTTTTTCTATGAAACCCCTGGCTTATATGCCAACATGTGAATCTCACTTTACTAGACCAGTGAACAATGAATGAAAATATATATGTTTTAAAACTTGAAGGTATAAGAGTATACATAGGAAGAAAATCCTAAAATATGTTTTTTTTATGCCTCTGCTGTTTACTGAAGGCATCATGTATGTTTGAAAGGAACGATTACACTTATGAAGAGCAGTGCTTGCATTTATTGATCCAAGCTGCTTCCCTCTTTCCTACTTATTCACTCAATTCTTCACTGATAAAGAAAAGCACACCCCGCATGCAACAGCCTGTGAAAGTTACAATGCAAAATGGAATAATCAATATATACATAAACAACTTTCAAAATGCAGATTCTCTCTAAAAATGTTTCTTTGTTCATGGTTTACACAGCGGCAAATTTTTATGTTACAAGGTTCACAAATGTGTAGTTTTTCTTAAACTACAGCAGTCATTTACATAATAGGCAGTGGGAGGAGGCAACATGTATTCAGTGCTTTCCCATGTGACAGCTTCATATTACTTTTAAAATATTATATATTCACTTTCTATATTTAATAGATGATTATGTTACTGTTTTTTTTAAAATATTTATACTATCTTTTTCTTAATTATATGTGTTATAGTATTTTCTCTAATTGTATACTGACCCATTTTTCTCAAATGCAATCCTCATTGTAATCACCATTGTTAAAGTAGAATTTTCATTTTTTTAATATTTCTCCAATAAATTGCTTATCTGTAGTTAAGACATTGCAGCCCAGACTTTTAGAATTTGAGGTTGGAATTCATTATTTTAATTAGAAAATAGTGTCATTCTACAGTACAGCTTCATTAATTAACAGCACTCAAGAGCCAGGCACTCTAATTTAAATAATATATAATGATATTTCTGACAGTGTACACAGCTGACTTTCATCGAGATCCTGTCTCTGAGGACTTATATTTCTACCAAGGTTCAAGGTAAAATAGCAGAAGAAAGGTTAAAGGCACAATACAGACTGGGATTTGAAGTGATTCAGACTCTGTAATTTTACAATCTAGTACAATCGTCTGCTCTGCTTTCAGCCCCTTGTCTTAACCATCCATCTTAAGACGACTTGACCCTTATCACCTCTCTACTGTAATTCTTATTTGTCACATTCGCACACTCAATTTAGGTTATAGAGTGTAAAATATGTTTAAAAAAATCTAGTGCAATGCCATGCAATTTAAAGGAGTACTGAGTTAAAAAATGGTCTATATGGCATTTCCCCATCTGGATCACTACCTTGCCATGATGAAGGGGTTTGTGTACTTCAATGAATCTGTGAGCTATACAATTTAGGGTAACACAAGATGGGTAGGCCATCGCACATCAGTCAGACAAATCGATATCCACTGGAGAAGGAACCAGCAACCCACTCCAGTATCTTTGCCAAGAAAACCTTTTGGATAAACATGACAAAAGACATAACTATAATGATATGTACCTGGCATGCTGAGGTCCATAAGGCCACAGAGATTCAGACATGACTGAACGACTAAACATCAAACATATGACATTATTTAGGTTTTATGCTGCCCTAGGCCATTCAGTTTTTTGTGTTCACACACACACACATATATATATATATATATATATATATATAATGGGCTGATCTACCAACAGAGCCCTCCGCTGGGGGGGCAATGCTGTGTAATTTTGTTTCAAATTTATTTGCATTTAATTTTACCCCAGTCCAACCATCCATAGACGCCCTGCCCCTGTGCCCCTCTTTGGCCTACTGCGCCCCCCCTTCTGTACTAAAATTGGTGTGTGCCTGTTTAAATAAGAACATTTCTTCTGAAGCTCCAAGAGAGGGCAGTGTCGAGCAGTTCAGCATGCTGGGCATGTATTATAAGAAAGAGGTAAGAGAGCAGGGGCTGCAAAGTGACAGCAAAGTACAAAGGGAGATAGGTTCCGTGAGGGAGGAAAGAAAGGAGATAGCAATGTGTGCTATGTGAGATGGGCGCTGAGAGGGGTTGAGTTCTGTGCTGGAACTGGGAGGGGTGGATGCTTTGGGAGAGTGATTCTATTTTCAAATATAGACTCTGGACTTTTGACTGTTACATCTTCCACCAAACCAGCTCCACTTATAACTACAAACACACACACACACATCAAACAGCTCTCAGGATTTGATGTAGCAAACACAAAATGGATTCCTATACAGGGGCTTAAAAACTTTAATTTTCCCCAACAAAAAATGTTTTACACCCATGGCTTAATAGCTACTAATGTTGTTAGTTTGGTACTATTTCTCAAACTACAGTGGTGTTTTAAACATATTAAGTTTCAAGTGTAACACATTTATAAGCTGGCTATGTCATGATTTCTGACCATCCTAACTATTAATTATTAATTAGTTATGTGTAACTCTCCATGTTCTCCAAGTAATTAGATGATTAAAAAATAAAATGGTACTATACAATGAAAGATTATTATTCCGATTGGCTGTCAAAAGGATACCCACCTTTGTTTCCATGGCGACACAGACTCCCATTATACATGCATAGCCTACTTGGTAGCTATGACAACTGAAGCTCTGCTGCCCTTTTGATTTTTAACCTTATATATTCATTTTTCTACTCACTGTTCTTTGTAACGGCAAACAGAGCAAACTGTATTTGAAATAGGTAGTGCTTATGAGACTATGATGTATTCCAAATATAACAAGCTCTATTAAATACATCCTAGATTATATGGTACTACAGTGTCCCTTCAAATACTTTTTATTAAAAAGTCATGGAATTCATCCGTTTTTTAATTTTTTTAATTTTACTGTTTTGGTATAACAGCTACATCCCCGGCTGCCCTCTCGCACAGCTATTTGTGTCTGCAAGCTCTGAGTTAACCAAAAATAACGCACTCCCTGCAAATGCTCATGGATTATTTTATTCACAACAATATTGACAGTGTTTCCCTTTCTTCAGCAAAAGCTGAAATCTATAACAGTGAAGAGAGTATATATGCATTTAATGGGAGATTGCAATGTATTGTTTTTTTCCGGACCTTGGTCTTCCAGCTTTTCTTAACCAGCACCATATATTACCTGGGGCAGCTAAAATGGAAATAATAGCCAAGATAAAACTTTAAAAGTTCTGTTGCATTTAAAAATAATTATTAAATAGTGAAAAAAATAAATAAGATTAAAACATTTTATGTCTTTTTTATTGGATTCTGATTGTCCTACGTGATGGTGTACACCATTAACCATGAGTTCAGCGTCCCTTTATGGTTGACACTCTCAGTAAATATCCTTTGATCACATTTAATAATTGTTAAATTTTTGCATGAAAAATAAGCACTGCAAAGGTAATAAATCATACCTCTTAAAGCTAAAGCAAATTTTGCAACAGTCTCCCTCTGACAAACTTAGATTGCTACACCAAAAATCTTTTACTGCCTCTAGAGCAGTGGTTCTCAACCTTTGCCAGGGGTCGCCTAAACATCCATCAGAATTTAGTTTTTTGTCTATTCTAATCTGTAAAACTTGCAATTTGTTTCACTGGTAGTTAGTACTTTCTTACTATAATTGTCATTTGATAGATGTTGGCAAACAATTTAATCATAATGATTACAAACATTTCCATTCTCGTAACTTTACTATTTTTAACTTTCACTATATATATTATATATTGTTTTTGTGATAAATCACTATGCTTTAATTATGTTAAATTTGTAAGAATGAAAATACATCCTGCATATCAGATATTTATATTTCGATTCATAACAGTAGCAAAATGACAGAGATGAAGGAGAAACGAAAATAATTTTACTATTAGGTGTTGTAACAACTTGGGAAATGTTATTAAAGGGTTGCGGCACTAGAAAGGAACCGCTGCTCTAGACTGATTGTCTTGCCCAAATCTAAACTTGCCACAGAAAGACCATTGCATATGCAAATGCTGCCTTTGCATGGATAATAATAAATAGTTTAGATTGTTAGCAGTAACTTTTTTGCATGTCAAAATACTTTTATGATGTATTTTATTCCTTTTAATGGAATATTTGTTTTACACTGTTGCAATGATTTTGTAATAATGTGAAAGCTTGTTTAATGAGTTCTACATTGTATATTGTAAAATGAGTTTCTATTTTGAACCAGTGAATTGAAGATTTATGCAAATGTTATTACAATTTGCATGAATTGTATTCTAGTTTATAGCTTAAAAACAAATGAACAAATATATATAATTTTAATGACTGGAAAATATAATGCTAAATAAATGTAGTTCTATTTTTGAGAAGTGATGATAAATGATTTGCTCAAATATTCAGATCTGCCTGCTAACCGAACTAAAAATATGTAATGTTCCTCTTTTCCAGTTATATGTTGTTTTAAATAAATTTTGCTGTAAAGTGTTTAATTGTGATTTTAGCAAAATCTTCACCAACTGTACCTACATTTTTAAAGCATCTGATATTATATGAAAATTCTGAGCAAAAGTGCTGCTAATGAAACCCATCATCGTCAGCTATCTTACTGTATATGATATGAAAACTCTTTAAAATCATTATTATTCATGGTTTAACTTAAAAGACCCCAAATATTACTTAATGACTATGGGCTCCATTCCATGGCTCATGTGAGAACTCCCCTAAGGCTGACTCATTATTGGAGTTTTGAAAAGCAAATTTGCAGGGCTATTCTATATCTCCCACAAAACAAATCCTGTAAAACTTACTGACTCGCATCCAGGTGATTGCCTGGAGCTCTCAAGCTCTTACGTGTGCGCACAGCCTGCCTAAAGTATAACCATAGGAGACTCCAAGTCTGAATGACAGTTTTCTCCATAGCAACTCTATAGAATGGTTCCTACAAATGTGAAAACACTACACTATCCTGAGCAACCAGCCTTATTCATATCTATCTATATATATAAACCCCTTGCAATGGCAGCAAAGGAATTAAATAATAATAAAAACAAATCTATGACCCACTACCACTGAGAAACTGGGTATCCCCCGGCATTCCCCCTTCATATCTGTTGTTAATATCCCAATACCCAGGGGCCATCTGGGTCCCGCCCCCCACACCTTGTGCTGCAAGGAGGCCATGGGGGTCTTATGATACCTAATTTTAACCCCATTACCTTTGGGGACCCCAATGGTATACAAATTTCAGCCAATTGTAACCATGTATTTGAATATGCTACTGTCCCTTTTCCATTGGCGCCTGGGACAGTCTACCCCCCCCCCCCCCCAGGTACAAGCATTTTGTAGGAACTTTACATTTATATATATAAATATATATCCCCTTCTCTCTTGCTCACTCCCCCTTCTCTCTCTCCATTTTCTCTCTTTCTTCCCTCCTTTCTCTCTCTCCCTTCTCTCTCACTTACCCTTCGTCCTCTCTTTCACCCTCCCTACTCTCTCTCCCATTTCCCCTTCTCTCTTCCCTTATTAAAACTCTCCTTCTCTCACTCCCCCTTTTCTTTTGCCCCCTTCCCTCTCAACACTTCCCTCTCTCCACTTAACTCCTTCTATCTCTCTCAATCTCCCGCTCTCTCCCCCCCTCCTCTCTCTCCCTTTCTCTCTCTCCCTCTCTCTCCCTCCATCTCTCTCTTTCCCTCAACTCTCTCTCTTCCTCCTTTCTCTTTCCCTCTCTCCCTCCTCTCGCTCACTCTCTCTTTCTCTCACTCTCTACCTCCTCTCTCTGTCACATACACACACTCTCTCTCTTATCTATCTCTCCTCCCTCTCTCTTCCCCCTCTCTCCCTCCCCCCTCACTCTCCCCCTCTCTCCTCCCTCTCTCTCCACTCTCTTCCCACTCTCCCTCTTCTCTCTCCTCTCTTTCTCCCTCTATCTCGCTCCTCTCTCTCTTTCTCTCCCTCCTTTCACTCTCTGATTCCCTCCTCTCTCATTCTCCATTCCTATCTCTCTCCAAATCTCTCTCTCACTCATCTCACACTCCCTCCTCTCTCTTTCTCTCTCTCTCCCTCTCTCTCTCCCTCCTTTCTCTCTCTCACACACACACATTATCCCTCCCTCTCTTTCTCCCTCCTTTCTCTCTCACACACACACTCTCACTCCCTTGCTCCCTCTCTCTCCTCTCTCTCTCCCCTCATCACTTCATCTTTTTACTGTCTCCCACCTCTCTCTCTCCTTCATCTCTCTCTTTTTCTCCCTCCTCTCTTTCTCTCTCTTCCTCTCTCCTCTCTTCCACTCTCCTCCCCCTCTCTCTCCCCTCTCTCTCTCCCCTCTCTCTCTTTCACACACACTCTCTCTCTTTCTTCTCCCTCTCTCCCTCCCCTCTCTCTCCCTCCTCTCTCTCCCTCTCTGCTTTCTCTCACCCTCCCTCCTCTTTCTCACTCCCACTTTACTATCTCTCCTTTTCTCTATCTTTCCCCCTCCCTTCACTCTCTCTTAACTTCCCTTCACTATCTCTCCCCCTTTCTCTCACTCCCCCTTCTTTCACTCTCCCTGCTTCCCTTACCTTCATGTTCTCCTTGTTGGCTCCTCCCCCTGTTGACTCCTCCCCCGTGCAGCACCTCCTCTTCTTCACAGTTCAGAGGAGAGAGCAGGTGGGGACATGTTTGCCTCCCCCGAAGAAGTGGCAACAGAGCGGATCGCCTTCCGACCTCACCTTGCCAAGCTACTGCCCTTTTCTCATTAAGACAAAGATTGAAACCCATTAATTAATATTGGTAAAGTTTTAAACAATCAGAAATATTCAGCATATTTGAAATACTTGATTCTGATTGGTTGAAATTAGATTGACACCTATTTCAACTAATTGGAATCCGCAAAAAAAGGGCAAAGTCAAGATACAATTAGTCGGCACAGGAGCTCCTCGGAGTAGAAGCTGTTACATAGTTACATAGTTACATAGGGCCTCATTCTATTACCGGCTGTAAATCGGCCGTAAGGCTGCGATTCCTTGCGGGGGTTCTGTTAACTCGCGATTCTATTATACGGCCCGCAAGGATCTCCTCTTACGGCCGGCCGCATATCTTGGAACCGGCCGTAAGCGCAGAAATCCAAAAATGCAAAAATAAATTCAAGCCTGCACTGTACAGCTCTGTAAATGCTAGGGATCATATTGGGGGACATGAGGATTAAAAGTAACCCACTCTCAAGCTGGCACATCAGCCCAAACCCGAGTTCAAATTAACTGTTTATTTTCCAGCTGCGGCGTGGGCGGGTCTGAGGTGCTCCAAGCCCTCTGGACTTTTTACATGGATATTTTACGGATATTAAAAAAAAAATATTTTACGGGTTTGAGTATAGGGTAATTATGTGCTATTTTTGCTAACACCGAATATCACTTTATAGACTCTGCAAAGTGCAGGATGGCTTTATTTGGGCTATTTTATGTGCTTAATTGGTGCTAGCGGGACCTCTTTGCTGCAAGTAAGCTGCGGCTCGCTTTTAGCCTTGCAGAGAGGGTTCCCGGAGCAATTGAATTGCAAATAGGAATTTCTTACGGCCGATTTCCTTGCGGCTGTTTAAGATCAAAGGATTTCCTCCGGCGCGAGCGGCCGCAAGAGATAGCAAGGCACCGGCCACAAGCCTGCCGTAATCCCCGGCCGGAGGGGAATAGAATATCCGAATAGCTTGCGGGCGGTCCTTGCGGCCCCGCAACGGCTGCGGCCGCTAATAGAATGAGGCCCATAGTATTTAAGGTTGAAAAAAGACTTTCAGTCCATCAAGTTCAACCTTTTAAGATCTCCTTTGATCTGCAATATGCGGATTAACTATTAATTCATTAGTTGTTAATTAGTTATTAATCAATTATTTAATGTTTTTTTTTTGTTTTGTTTTTTTATTATTATTAATTAGTCCAGAGAAAGGCAAATAGAAAAAAAAAAAATACAAGTGAGACTTAGCCAATTGTCTAAAGGGGAAATGTTAAAAATTTGGATCATTACTGTCTCTCTAATTATCCTTTATAACCCTGAATTCCCTTTTTAATTAGAAATAAATCTAGTCCCCTTTTAAAGTTCGAATCCGCTGTCACCACCTCCTCTGGTAGAAAATTCCACAGATTAACCACCCTTACTGTGAAGAACCCTTTTCTTTCTTTGAGGTGGAATCTTTTTACTTCTAACCTCAAGGGATGTCCTCTTGTCAGTTGAAAACCTCTTGGCACAAAAAGCTCCCCCGACAAATCTTTATACTGACCCTGGATGTATTTATATAAGGTAATCATATCTCCTCTTAGATGCCTTTTTTCTAGAGAAAATAAGTTTAATTTGGTTAGTCTTTCTTCATAACTTAGCCCCTCCATTCCCCTTATTAGTTTGGTTGCCCTTCTCTGTACCTTTTCCAGCTCTAAAATGTCCTTTTTATGAAGTGGTGCCCAAAATTGTACTCCATATTCCAAATGAGGGCGTACTAGAGATTTGTATAGTGGCAGAATTATATTTGCTTCCCTGGCTTCTATACCCTTCTTAATACATGCTAATATTTTATTTGCCTTTGCAGCTGCTGCTTGGCTTTGAGCACTGTTACCTAGGTGGTTGTCCACAAGCACTCCCAAATCCCTTTCAATATCCGATACACCTAGATTTGCTCCATTAAGATTATAAATTGCATGGCTATTTTTCCTTCCCAGATGCATAACCTTACATTTATTCGTATTAAATCTCATCTGCCATTTAGATGCCCATTCCTCAATTTTATGTAAATCCCCTTGGAGGGAAAGCACATCGTTTTCTGATTTAATTACCTTGCACAAATTTGTGTCATCAGCGAAAATGGAGACCCCACACTCCAGTCCTACCTCTAAGTCATTAATAAATATGTTAAAAAGGAGAGGACCTAATACTGAACCCTGAGGAACCCCACTTACCACATTAGTCCAATCGGCGTATGTTCCAATAACAACAACACTTTGCTTCCTGTCTTTTAGCCAGCTCTCAATCCATGAGCAGATATTTACTGCAATTCCTGTATCCCTTAGTTTGCCCAATAGTCTCCCATGTGGCACTGTATCAAAAGCCTTTGCAAAATCCAAAAAGACTACATCCACTGAGTTGCCTTGATTCAGGTTCCTACTAACCTCCTCATAGAAACTAATTAGATTTGTTTGACATGACCTATCCCTCATAAACCCATGTTGACTCCTACTTATAATCCTGTTCAAATAGACATATTCTTGTATATTATCCCTTATTAACCCTTCTAAAAGCTTCCCCACTACAGAAGTGAGGCTCACTGGTCTATAATTCCCCGGATTTGCTCTTGCTCCCTTTTTAAATATAGGTATCACATCAGCTTTTCTCCAGTCATCTGGTAGAGACCCTGTGTTGAATTTTTTTATTTTTTTATATAGAATGTCAGTTTTTGCCATGGACGTGAAGTGTCGAAGTGAGGACCAAGGGCTTCAATCAAGAAAGAAGAGTATGGAAGAAGAGTATGGATTCTTCAAGCAAGGTGGCAGTGACAGCTTCTCCAAGGTTGAAGAATGGGGACCAGGGCACTGTCAATTGGTGCTGGAGGGCGTTAGAAGGATTTTTACTAGTTTTACATTTATTTTAATTTTAACGTTTTTATTGTAGTGTAATATTTTGTATTTTTAACTGTATATATTTTTTATTTTATGTATTTTTTAATGTATTTATTGTTAGGGATTTTAGGGTCCATGGGGGTCTCACATAGATCTATGCTGGTAGGAAGGGTGCTCCTTGAAGAGCAATTGGGTCTATAGTTTAGTTTATCAAAAAGGTCCTTATGGATTAACTGTAGCTACCATGGGGGTATATGTGGGCCCCCAATGTTATAATTTAGTATACCATGGGGGGGTTGTAGGGTCCACGTTCATATATGTGTTAATTTTTAGGTGCCATGGGGGTATTTATATTTAGTATAATATACTACAAGATTCCGTAGGGACCCTCATGGGGTAATGTTTAATTTTAGGTGCCATTAAATCTTTGCCAAACACTATTGTGTCTTTGTTGGCACATGTGCAGAATCTAAATACTACCATATTTAGCATGAGAATGGACCAATGGACAGCACTGTTAAACTGTTCCTTCTTAACCCCTATAACACACATACGCTACTCTGCTGGTGATGTATATTTATGTAGTACAGTATATTATATTGTTATTTTTATTTTAAGTTTTAATTTAATTTATTATTATTATTATTTTAAATTTTAACACTCCCGGTGCATGGGGTCCCTTTTGAGTGGTTATGTCATGTGTTGGCAAGCATCACTGGTTTATCACCAAACATAGTCAAGTTTCAGTGTTTTTCTTGTTTTAATTAAATCTATCCTAAATTGAACAATACCAAGGTCAAGGTTTTTATTTGTATTCCTTTTAAAAAAAAATTGCCAGTTATCAATACCAGTTTTTTATAGTAGCCCAAACAATACATATAAATCTATACAAAGCAAATTCCCTTTCCATTGTAATGTATCATTATATACATGCCATATGTATTGTGCTTGAAGCAGCAGCTAAATTAATTTCAGTATGAGGTTTTCTTTTTTAATTGCATATCTTATTTTTATCAGCTTTTTAAATATAAACACAGACAAAACAAATGAGTCTTCCATCTGCATTTTTGCATAAAAATGGAAAACCATCTGCACTATCAATATTCTGTTTTCTGATATGTGCATGGTCATTTTTCACTGTTTAATTTCAATGGTTATCATATACTCTCATGTTTCCTGCTTTTATTCTTTGCCCATTTAAACTGCTGCTAAGAAAAGTGATTTTTTTCAGATTTCTGGGTTGCTAAAATTGCATTTATTTGAAATGTCAATTTTAAGTTCAGCTAAAAGAAACAATTAACATTTAGAACCACACCGAAAATTGTTTTTCAAGAATTGTATTGGCCTCATGAAGCCAAGATATTGCTAAGTTACTTTACCATTAAGGGCGCATTTTATCTAGGGTCATGAACAAGTATTTTTTCAGCTTAAAGGAACACTGTAGACTTTATTATTGTACAATAGATGGTTATTGGGGGGTCTCAAATCTCAATTGCCAAAGGCCAATGCCCAAAGCGCTTGGGAAGTTCTTTCTAGTAGTATGAAGCTTAATCAGTGGCGTCTTTTTTATTTTTATTTTTTTAATCATGCATATAATGTTTTGTTTTGCAATGTGCAGCTGTTTCTCTGGGTACTGTTCACACCTGTGTCTTTGTATACTTCAAATATTGAGGCAATAATAGCGTATTCGTCATTTCCTCTTCTGATCTGGTGTGGATATTTAGTGAGTCAGTGTAGGTCTATCCCTTTAGGGTGGCATTTGTGTGGGTACTGGCTAGTTTGCCCTAACTTGGATAGTACTTTTGGACTAAATATGTTTCATAGGAATTAGTGATAAATGTCTCGGACCACGACATGAATGCTAGATGTTGGTGCAAAATTAATCTTTATTTCAAATAATGTCAAAACTAAATTGGTAAAGGCAAAGAGTAAATATATAATATATTGAAACTTATTTTGCTGCTGTAATCCATGGCTTTTTCAGTGATATATATACCTACAATGCATAAACATATACATACACAAAATAAACCTCCTCCTATTATTATTAACTTTTATTTGTTTTGCGCCAACATATTCCGTAGCACTGTACAGGGGATAGGAACAAGGTAAATACAATATTAACAAAATCATAAATTGAAGGGCCCTGTTTTGAGCTTAGAATCTACGCTGAGAGTACTTTTTTCTAAAGCACTCTACAAGAATGGAAAATCGCTACTTACAATAAGGTATAGCAAGGGTCAGGAAGATGGTGAAAGTTAGAATTATTTTTATTTAGTAGGAGAGGGGAGGGATCTGAAATGAAAGACTCTAGTATGTTGGCTGACCCCTAGGGTTGAGATAATATAACCTGCAAGTAGGAAAATCAGATGTTTTTTATGGCTCTATAAACTAAATCTGAATTGGGGCAGGTGGGTGAGGGTCATGGATGGAGGGCGGTATTCTCAGAATCTCACAAGCTTAGTAAGCCTTGGTGCACGGGTGAATTAGCACTGAAAGAAAATGGGAACATGGTTTGAGGGACAGATAGTACATGGAGAGAGAAGAGTGAGAGAGGAATGAGAGAGAGAGAGAGACAGAAAAAGACTGGAGGCATGAGAGGAGGAGGAGAGTTAAAGTAATTATGCAAGCCATGAGTGGAGGAAGGATGGGGGAAGGTGAGGAAAGCCATGCTGGATACAGAAAACAGTTGTTAGGAATTGTAAAAATGCTATATAGAAATGCTCGCAAACAGAAGTAATATTAGTAAAGATATTGGTTCCAGGGATGGGGCAATATTCCTAGTCTCCTCCATACCTGCTGGTGTGTATGCAGTTCTCAGAATCTCACAAACTAAGTAGGCCTTGGTGCAGGGGTGAATTAGCACTGCTGGTGTGTATGCAGTTTTCAGATTTTCACAAACTAATTAGGCCCTGGTGCAAGGGTGAATTAGCACTGCTGGTGTGTATGCAGTTCTCAGAATCTCTCTTATACTGGTCACTGGAAGTACAATATGGCCCCTCATGGCAACGAACTCTCATATGATCTGAAAGAATGAATTGTTGCTCTACATAAAGATGGCCTAGGCAGATTGCAAAGACCCTGAAACTGAGCTGCAGCACGGTGGGCAAGACCATATAGCGGTTTCACAGGACAGGTTCCACTCAGAACAGTCCTTGCCATGGTAGACCAAAGAAGTTGAGTGCACGTGCTCAGCGTCATATCCAGAGGTTGTCTTTGGGAAATAGACGTATGAGTCCTGCCAGCATTGCTGCAGAGGTTGAAGGGCTGGGGCTCAGCCTGTCAGTACTCAGACCATGCGCCGCACACTGCATCAAATTGGTCTGCATGGCATCCCAGAAGGAAGCCTCTTCTAAAGATGATGCATAAGAAAGCCTGCAAACAGTTTGCTGAAAACAAGCAGACTAAGGACATAAATTACTCGAACCATGTCCTCTGGTCAGATGAGACCAAGATAAACTTATTTGGTTCAGATGATGTAAAGCGTGTGGGGCGGCAACCAGGTGAGGAGTACAAAGACAAGTGTGTCTTACCTACAGTCAAGCATGGTGGGAGAGTCATGGTCTGGGCCTGCATGAGTGCTGACAGCACTGGGGAGCTACAGTTTCCTTGAGGGAACCATGAATGCCAGCATGTACTGTGACATACTGAAGCAGAGCATGATCCCCTCCCTTCGGAGACTGGTCGCAGGGAGTGCAATGTCACTAACATCCACCAACTTCCTGATGAGGGGTGTACTCACTTTTTTTAGATACTGTATGTATATATATATTGTTCATAATTTATGTATTTATTCATAAATATATACTGTATATATACAGTATATATAGTAAATAAATAGAACATCTGTGTTCACATTTGAATGTCTAAAACAAGTTAAAAAAAACCTGCTTCCAGCTCAGAATTCCAAGAATTCTGTGAAGCTGAGCCGGGACATGCAAATGTGCCCACAAATGCCTCACTCTTCAATCCATAGCCATTATCAAACATGGCTTCCTTTAAGCTTATGCATGCTGTACTACAAAGCTTTAATGCAAGACCAAGGTTGGATTACACATAGGCTGAGTATCCAATCCATGTACAGCTGTTTCAAGCTTACTGGCTATCATCTGCATGGAGCAGGATCTCAGCCTGTGTTGTGGACCTAATGAGTAGGTAGTTCACCACAACAATCATTTATAATATGGTGGGCAAAAGAGCGATAGAAGCCCTCCACCTCCACCGTACATATATGTATTTACTACAGTGGTTGATGAATAATTTGAAAATGATATTGAGATATTTTTTGAGTAGCTCCTCTAGTTTTGTGTCAGTACAATTTTTCTTTAAATCACAATTTTGCAGAGGTACATGGAAAAATGAGGGGGTGTTGAGAAAGAGATTATGACTATGTGTGAATATGCCAACTTCTAGTCATAATAGAAACTCCATGAATAAATACATAAATTATGAACAATTGTATTGAGTCAATATTAACACTTGTATCTCTATACATGGAAATATGAAGCATTTACAATATTTTGGGGTAAAATATGAATATTAGTAAAAAACTACAAAGGCGAGCAAAAAAAAATAGTGAAATAAAGTACAATCTCACTATTTATTATGCATAAAATAAATATTACTTACACAATACCAATCAGAGAATATCAAAAAAATATGTATATCTTCTAAGATCCCTGATGATGTCATATTGACAAAACACATTGAACAGCTTTTCCTTCTCTTTTCTTTGTACCTGTGAGACCTTTCAGGATATACATTTGCTTATAATTTCTTCTGCTTCCCACCCTGTAAGAATTATTTAATGTATGTTCAATTAATAATGAGACCATGTTAAACTATTTTGGGATTATTATTTGCTCTCCTTTTTGTTCCATTTTAGTTTTTGATGTCTTTTTTGCTACTTCTCTGAGTTATTGAAGCAAGAACCCCAAAGTGCATATTGATTATATAATTATTTCATAAGATTACATTTTTTTGCACAAAGTAAGCAATTTGAATAAAGTGAAACCTCTATATTCATCATTAATCCATTCCTGAGGGACAGACGAATACTGAATCAGATGAATATAGAATTTACAATGGAAAGATCCAACATTATCATGGAGTGGAAGAATATCGGCAATAAAGATGATTATACTCCCTAAAATCACCTATTTATTTAGGGCTATTCCCCTTGAAGTAATATTCTACAAACTAAAAAAACTACAGACCCTTATAGATACATTTATATATAAAAAACATAAACTAAGAATAAAACAAAATAAAGTTAAAAGGGAACTTTCTAGACGAGGGTTATCTCAAATATATCTACCTAATTATTACGATGCAATTATACTCTCACAGATTTTACTTTGGCCATCTATGTTCCACCAAGCTAAGTGGTGGTTTATTGAGAAATCAATGAAAACTAACATAAAACGAGAATATATACTTTGGTACACAAGTAAACATCTGGAATTAAAGGCTGGCAATGGATAAATAAAAAATGGAATTTGACAAGAGCACCTTCTCCAGTTACTTTTATATATAGCAAATTTCCAATAAATGGATATAGGAAATTGGGAAGGGAAACAATTAAATGCCTGAAAGATCTATTTAATGATGGAAATATAAAAAACACTAGGGAAATACAAGAAAAGTATCAAATTAGGAACATAAATTGGCTGGAATATAATACTATAGTAAGCAATTTAATGCAATCTGAATATCTTATTGAGGAAGCTAGAGCCTTGTCTAAATTTGAAACTTGGTCTATCCAAGAAGATAGGAAAATTTCAATAACCCAATGTTATACATTTTTTAGAGATACATTTCAGACTGATAAAACCTCAAGGACGATAGAATGGGAAGTAGAATTTGAAGAAACCTGGGAAGGCTCAAAATGGCTTAAAGCATGTGAACTTACCCAAAAATCTATAAAATGTTCAATTTGTGCAGAGATTCAATTTGAAATAATTCAAAGGTGGTATAGAGTTCCATCGAAATTAGCAAAATTTTTCCCAGGAAAGCAATCTGATAGGTGTTGGAGGAATTGTGGAGAAGAAGGCACTCACATCCATATTTGGTGAAATCGCTCCAAAATAAAACTCTTTGGACGTTGTGTAAAAAACATATAGCAATTTTATGTGATCTTGAAATAAATGTCTCCTTTAAGGATTTTATTTCATATATTCCCAAAAGAAATAAAAAATTCCATGAAACAACTAATAATTCATATTTTATTGGTAATTAAATGGACAATCACCAGAAATTGGAAAACTGAAAAAATTCCCAGTTGGAATGAGATTGTAACAATTGTTGATAGAAATAGACAAATGGAAAAATACTTTCTAATATTTAATACATTTAATATAGTAATAAAGTGAAATCATCAGACAAATTGAATATATGGGATAAATACATGAACAAAAACAACGCAAACTCCTAAAGCTCTTTAAGAACTTATTATGTATTTCTGATAATACCGTGGCGTACTTTTGAGAAAGTTACTGTCTAAGTAATAAAACCAGTATGGTTTAAAAGGATACATCTTACTCCAGCAACCTATGGATGGGCGCTTCAACATCAGGCTAACTGGTATAGTTCTTTATGTATCACTATATATATATTTTTCACATGAATATTACAATGTTTGATCTCTATTGCTGAATATATATACATTACTCATATTTGGGTTCCCAAGCCAAGAGACTCTCTTAATAGGGTACTCACTCTGCTGTTAGGTAGCCTGAAGGCACCAGGCATAGGGTATATTACAGCCTAAAGTTTGGAGTGGCTAGCCCTGTATTTTACAAGAACACAGTGCCTGTTTACTTATCATAAGTATATATTTTTTCAAGCCGCAATCTGTGATGAGTTTTGCTATGTTTTTAAATATTTTAGTCTATTTTTTTTTGTGTTATCCGATGATTTCTATCTTTTTATATATATGAGGATGTCTGATACTAGCCACAATATTCATATTCACAATTGCCTATCTCTCCTTTATTATTAGGAGAAAGTATCACACACACTGTACTTAATCAGCACCTATATGTGCTCAGCTTTTTTTCCCCTTTATTAATTACTGGCTATCATCAGCATGTGGCGCGGGATCTCAGCTTGTGTTGTGAATCTTATGAGTAGGGAGTTCACCACAACAATCATTCAATATATGGTTGACAAAAGAGCGAAAGAAACCCTCCACCGTATGTGGTGAACTCCCTACTCATAAGATCCACAACATGAGCTGAGATCCCATTCTATGCTGATGATAGCCAGTAAGCTTGAAACAGCTGTACATGGATAGGATTCTCAGCTTATGTAAAATCCAGCCATGGCTTTGCATTAAAGCTGTGTAATACAGCAGGCATAAGCTTAAAGGAAGCCATGTTTGAAAATGGCTATGGATTGAAGAGTGAGGCATTTGTGGGCACATTTGCATGTCCTGGCCCAGCTTCCCAGAATTCAGTGTAATAACTGTTTTTCTAGGAATTCTGAGCTGGAAGCAGATTTTTTAACTTGCTTAAGACATTCAAATGTGAACACAGATGTACTATTTATTGACAGTATTTCTGATAATAAACAAATAAATAATATTGCTAGATACAAAATAATTAATAGTAATACAAATTAAGAAAATAAGTTATTAGTGATTTTCTATTATTTTACTATTTTACTATTATTATTTCACTATTAGTTAATTATGCTGCTGTATGTAAATGATTATTGACTTAAAGACATAAAAAAAAGAATAGAGATTAAATGTTATTTGTAATATTTTTGTAAAAGATATTGGTATTTATTGATATGATTTATGTAATAAATTTGTGAAATAAAAAAAATATATATATTATAATAAAATAAGGACACATGTCTTTTTGGCAGATAGACACCAGTCCCATACATTTCACATTTTTGTTGTTTATACTGATTTTATATCATTCATTGGGGCTATGGTTTAGCCTGTGCTCTTTTTCATCCTTGTATTTTTTTATTAGGTTTAACATTTTATTTCCACTTATACACAATACATGCATGTTGATATATTATTTGGTTTAGAGGAGCAATAAGGCAGATACAATTTTTATTCTACTGTAGAGGATATTCCTCAACCAAGTATGATATTATGGTATGGCTTACACACTGTTTAGACATATATATTACATCCTTACTGGGGGTTAAATATCCAATATATATCCCCATCATTGTCTTAGGTCCCCTAGTGTAACATCTGGTAAGCCCATTTATGTATTATGGAGATAAAGGCATTGTATATAGAGGTCAATTTTTTGAAATTGGAGTCAGGTGGTAATGCTCCCACAACATAGAGTTTGATCTGTATGAATCTTCTCCCACATTATTCATTAATTATTTGGGTTTCTGTCTCTTTTTTTGTTTTATTGCTTGTGTTGGCAATTTTTGTATACATGGTATTGTGTATTTACGTATTATTTATAATTATTACTCTATTTTTATCTTATGATGCTGTACTATGCTCCATATGATTCTTTGCCCACTCACCTCCCCCTCTTTTCTGATCACATTACTTTATAAGGCAGTATTTTGATATGCCTAGTTATATTTGTTAGTTTATGTATCCATTTAGCAATTTATTTATTTAGTGATATATTATGTCTTTTGTAATGTATTTGCTGTTCATTAATTCATGTTTGTACTGCCTGCCAATACTTCAAGTTTAAACAGCCACAATATTTTCCTCCAGTAGAACTTGCATTCTCGGCAAGACCGGAAGTTGCGGATGACGTACTTCCGGTTCTCAGTGGCACGCATGGGGGAGGGTCCCTGGAACATGTGCACCGTTTTGGCGCTGTTTTTTGGGCCAATAGGTAGACATGTGCATCGATATTAAGCAGGAGGAGTGTAGTGAGTGTTTTATATCTCAATCTAGGGTAGACACCTTTGTTTGGATGAAAAACCCAGTGGTATTTTTTCAATTGCATTTTTTTGTTCATTTTGTTATCACATTGTGAAAGCTTCTGATTGGATAGAAACCCGTTTGTGAGTGTTATATATATATAATTTTTTTTTATTTCATTCTTCTGATTTTACACAGCTGGGTCTGTGAATTTATTATACGTTTGTTTTTGAGATTTTTTTTTTCCATTGTTGTTTTCACTACACATTTGAACCTTGACTGGTTCATTTCTGTGTATGTGTAAAAGATAGGGGAGAGTTGTTGATGTAGAAATGTGGGCTTAACCACTTAAAAGGGATTATATATACCTTGGCATTCCAACCAGGGACATTGTTATTTCCCTATATACAAGAGGTTCATGTGTAGCCTCATAGTGGTTGACTCCCTTTTATATCCCAAATATACACTATGCAACACCAGACCCCGTTTCTCAGGATCATGGGATATTTTCACTATACCGTCAAGCTTCTGGATTTGCATGATTTCATCTATAAGTGCCAATTGGCTTCACGTGTGACAACTTACCTCTGTTTACAAGGTTATTAAATGTGAGTGCAAATTTCTTCACTATTGTATATTTGTATAACACTTCTAGTGTGTGTACATATATTAGGCATATGCTTTTTATGTTATTGTTTATGTTATTATAGGGAGTTCACCACAACAATCATTCAATATATGGTTGACAAAAGAGCGAAAGAAACCCTCAACCGTATGTGGTGAACTCCCTACTCATAAGATCCACAACATGAGCTGAGATCCCATTCTATGCTGATGATAGCCAGTAAGCTTGAAACAGCTGTACATGGATAGGATTCTCAGCTTATGTAAAATCCAGCCATGGCTTTGCATTAAAGCTGTGTAATACAGCAGGCATAAGCTTAAAGGAAGCCATGTTTGAAAATGGCTATGGATTGAAGAGTGAGGCATTTGTGGGCACATTTGCATGTCCTGGCCCAGCTTCCCAGAATTCAGTGTAATAACTGTTTTTCTAGGAATTCTGAGCTGGAAGCAGATTTTTTAACTTGCTTAAGACATTCAAATGTGAACACAGATGTACTATTTATTGACAGTATTTCTGATAATAAACAAATAAATAATATTGCTAGATACAAAATAATTAATAGTAATACAAATTAAGAAAATAAGTTATTAGTGATTTTCTATTATTTTACTATTTTACTATTATTATTTCACTATTAGTTAATTATGCTGCTGTATGTAAATGATTATTGACTTAAAGACATAAAAAAAAGAATAGAGATTAAATGTTATTTGTAATATTTTTGTAAAAGATATTGGTATTTATTGATATGATTTACGTAATAAATTTGTGAAATAAAAAAAAATATATATTATAATAAAATAAGGACACATGTCTTTTTGGCAGATAGACACCAGTCCCATACATTTCACATTTTTGTTGTTTATACTGATTTTATATCATTCATTGGGGCTATGGTTTAGCCTGTGCTCTTTTTCATCCTTGTATTTTTTTATTAGGGTTACCATTATATTTCCACTTATACACAATACATGCATGTTGATATATTATTTGGTTTAGAGGAGCAATAAGGCAGATACAATTTTTATTCTACTGTAGAGGATATTCCTCAACCAAGTATGATATTATGGTATGGCTTACACACTGTTTATACATATATATTACATCCTTACTGGGGGTTAAATATCCAATATATATCCCCATCATTGTCTTAGGTCCCCTAGTGTAACATCTGGTAAGCCCATTTATGTATTATGGAGATAAAGGCATTGTATATAGAGGTAAATTTTTTGAAATTGGAGTCAGGTGGTAATGCTCCCACAACATAGAGTTTGATCTGTATGAATCTTCTCCCGCATTATTCATTACTTATTTGGGTTTCTGTCTCTTTTGTTGTTTTATTGCTTGTGTTGGCAATTTTTGTATACATGGTATTGTGTATTTACGTATGAGTATAAATATTACTCTATTTTTATCTTATGATGCTGTACTATGCTCCATATAATTCTTTGCCCACTCACCTCACCCTCTTTTCTGATCACATTACTTTATAAGGCAGTATTTTGATATGCCTAGTTATATTTGTTAGTTTATGTATCCATTTAGCAATTTATTTATTTAGTGATATATTATGTCTTTTGTAATGTATTTGCTGTTCATTAATTCATGTTTGTACTGCCTGCCAATACTTCAAGTTTAAACAGCCACAATATTTTCCTCCAGTAGAACTTGCATTTCCGGCAAGACCGGAAGTTGCGGATGACGTACTTCCGGTTCTCAGTGGCACGCATGGGGGAGGGTCCCTGGAACATGTGCACCGTTTTGGCGCTGTTTTTTGGGCCAATAGGTAGACATGTGCATAGATATTAAGCAGGAGGAGTGTAGTGAGTGTTTTATATCTCAATCTAGGGTAGACACATTTGTTTGGATGAAAAACCCAGTGGTATTTTTTCAATTGCATTTTTTTGTTCATTTTGTTATCACATTGTGAAAGCTTCTGATTGGATAGAAACCCGTTTGTGAGTGTTATATATATATAATTTTTTTTTATTTCATTCTTCTGATTTTACACAGCTGGTTCTGTGAATTTATTATACGTTTGTTTTTGAGATTTTTTTTTTCCATTGTTGTTTTCACTACACATTTGAACCTTGACTGGTTCATTTCTGTGTATGTGTAAAAGATAGGGGAGAGTTGTTGATGTAGAAATGTGGGCTTAACCACTTAAAAGGGATTATATATACCTTGGCATTCCAACCAGGGACATTGTTATTTCCCTATATACAAGAGGTTCATGTGTAGCCTCATAGTGGTTGACTCCCTTTTATATCCCAAATATACACTATGCAACACCAGACCCCGTTTCTCAGGATCATGGGATATTTTCACTATACCGTCAAGCTTCTGGATTTGCATGATTTCATCTATAAGTGCCAATTGGCTTCACGTGTGACAACTTACCTCTGTTTACAAGGTTATTAAATGTGAGTGCAAATTTCTTCACTATTGTATATTTGTATAACACTTCTAGTGTGTGTACATATATTAGGCATATGCTTTTTATGTTATTGTTTATGTTATTATAGCTACACTTGAATACATTTTATTGATCGATACTAGGAGGAGGTTGTGCGCTTTTTGTCCCCTCCCTTCTTGTATTATATATAAGTTCTGCAGTGACCAGTACATTTTCGGAAGCAGCAAGAACATTTATCCATAACCATCATTGATTTAGACTACCATCATCTATGTATGATTGAGGACGTATAGCCTCTCAATTTTTTGGATTCAAGTGATCTACCTAACATCAGACATTATGGCATTTATTGGAGTAAGGTTGGTGAGCCCAGACCCCACTGCCAGTTCTGGTTCCCTCAAGATATACTACTTATGCGCTACTCAGGTCTATTATAGTTATCCTATATGATATTTTCCATTACCGGTATAGCGCTGTGATCCCATATGCCCTCTGGTGTAGTACATTGCTTGGGGCCATTGGGTTTGTTGTCTTGTTTTCTTTCCATAGGAATTAACTATAATTGGAATTATCCGTTCCCAGCCCCGAGTCTGAAACATAAATAAAAATGTAACCAGAATTTTACTTTTACTGAGGAGCAATAATGGCAGAAGCTAAAAGAGGAGCAAATTAATTTTTGTTTAGAAGGAGATCTATGTCTTTTTTGTCCTTTTCCCGATGATTCACCAGCATAGAACTTGGATTTTTGGATGAATATTGGAGCATTGTTTTGCCTAATTTTTTTTACTAATATTGGATTTCATGAATATAGGGTGTCATAACCTGCTACTTGGTCGGGCTTGAAAGGGGTCACAAGACGATTCTACCCAGCAGGTTGGAAGTCCTTTTGTATCCCCGCGAACAGGATAGGGACCAGTGCTAGGTCAAGTTCCCCACTGCTATCACAAACTAGGATTGGCCGTAACCTGTTACTGTACGAATTAGAGCAATCAGGACAAGTTACAGATTGTAGCCTGGGTACCAGCAGCAGGGTCAGCAAGGATAATCACAAAATAATATCAAGGTTTTCTCAAGAAGGAAAGACACATGTTGGCACAAACACAACATATTTAATCATTACAGTAACTAATCCTGTGGAGCTCTTTTCTTGGGCAAATAAAACATTGATCACTCACAGCAATGTATTACCTGCCCCAAGTGGGGTTAATTTTTTATGATGATGTTAGGGTTATTAATTGCGCACCCCCAGGCAAGAACCTGAGTTTTGTGAAGAGAATAATCCTTTTTGTTCTCCCACCTGTTCTCTATAACTTTTTATTGGGTAATTAGCCAAACCAGTGGCATGTCTGAATGGATATGTGTTACTAAGTTCCAATAACCAGGATCAGGGTACATGGGGTCTATGCAGTAGACATAGCACATATAAGCAGCAAACAGTATTATACTTACTGTACTCCTTCAAGTGCTGTCATGTGAAGGCAGCGCCCGGTGGATTTTCAGACAAGGGAGGAGGCAGGTTAGTCTGAGTATCTACACCTGTACCAGTTCTGCCCTAGTTAAAATTCACTCAGGGTGTTGAAGGGACCCGGTTAGAAATCAGCGGACAGGCCCAGGGGGGTACGCATTCATGGGAACACACCAGAGCTTCCACATAGTTTTAGTTATTTAGGCGCCCATTGAATTCAATGGGGGTTATGAACAATGAATAAAGTCAAGTATGTCTCGGTTGGTGGTAAACCACAAAGCAAAGGATCAAAGGGGTATCAGTTACAAGTACTTGATTACACTTAACCTCTGTTTGTTGAAACTAATGTTTCAAGGGCTATGTTGACAGGTTTGTTAATGAAACTTGACATCTCACTTCATGCTCACCAGGCCTCATTGAAGTCTATGAGTAGAGAGGGGAAGGGATGATTTATTTACCCATGGGGGAGGAGAAGGGGTGAGGGTTACAATAGACAGTAGGAAGGTA
Organism: Discoglossus pictus; assembly: GCA_027410445.1. Lineage (NCBI taxonomy): Eukaryota > Metazoa > Chordata > Amphibia > Anura > Alytidae > Discoglossus > Discoglossus pictus. Next base: position 54,969,707 of record CM050172.1, on the reverse strand, counting down.
TTAATAGGGGCCTCAAATACAATGGCAAGCACTTCACAACAGCAGAGCCATAGCAACATAAAGTGTATGCTTGCTAATTCAAGAAGTTTGCATGGGAAAATGGGACTTTATAGGCATTACTGAAACATGGTGGGATGAATCTCATGACTGGACAGTTAATTTGGATGATTATAACTTATTCAGGAAAGATAGGGGAAATGGTAAAAGAGGAGGAGGGATCTGTCTGGATGTTAAGCCTGAATTTAAGCCTATAGTCAGAGAAAATATTTATGCTGGAACTAGCGGTAACATTGAATCTTTGTGGGTTGAGCTAAATAGTGGAGGAGCTCATTCTAAACGCATATTGGTGGGAGTATGCTATAAACCCCCAAATATAATTGAAAGTGAGGAAATACAATTATTGTTACAGATTGGAAATGCAGCTAAGCACGGGCAAGTTCTAATAATGGGAGACTTTAATTACCCTGATATAAACTGGATAAATGAGATCAACAGCTCAGCTAAAGGAAGCAGGTTCTTGAGTACACTCAGGGATCATTATCTGGCCCAGGTAATACAAGAACCTACTAGAAATGGGGCTATCTTGGATTTAGTCATCACAAGTAATATTGATATAATATCAAATGTTAAAATAGGGGAACCCTTGGGAAATAGTGATCACAAAACAGTCTCATTTGAGATTGAATACAAAAAACAGAGTTGTAAGGGGCCAACAAAAACTCAACATTTTAAAAGGGCTAACTTTAATGGGCTAAGGGCAGCAATACAACATATAGACTTGGATAAAGAACTTCCCGGGAAAAATAGTGAAAATAAATGGACAACATTCAAATCCTTACTAAATAAACATACTTATCGGCATGTACCATGTGGAAATAAAATGAATAGGAGTAAATCACATCCCATGTGTCTTAACAATGACTTAAAGATCATGATAAGGAAAAAGAAACATGCATTTAAATTATACAAGAAGGAGGGAACAGAGGCAGCTTTATGTGACTATAAGGAAATCAATAAGGCCTGTAAAAGGACTATTAGACTGGCTAAAATAGAAAATGAGAAGTCAGTTGCAAAGGAAAGTAAGACTAACGCTAAAAAATGTTTTAAATATATTAATGGGAAGAAGGCGAGGAAGGAAGCCATAGGAACATTACAATTTGACACGGGCCGTCTGATAATTAGTGACCAGGAAAAGGCAGATGAGCTTTATAGGTTCTTTTCTTCAGTATACACAAGGGTGGTACCAGTGGTTAGGACACTGCAACAAAATGGGGCTACAGTACCATCACTAAATAATTGGTTAACGCAGAAACACATCCAAAAGAGATTGGAGAAAATAAATGTTAATAAAGCTCTGGGTCCTGATGGAATTCATCCATGGGTACTGAGGGAGCTGGGTTCTGTAATAGCCAAATCATTATATCTAATCTTTAAAGACTCACTCACCAGAGGGTCTCTACCAAATGACTGGAGAAAAGCAGAGGTGATACCTATATTTAAGAAGGGAGCAAGAACAAATCCGGGGAATTATAGACCAGTGAGCCTCACTAGTTGGGAAGCTTTTAGAAGGGTTAATAAGGGACAGAATACAAAAATATGTCTATTTGAACTAGATCATAGGTAGCAGTCAACACGGATTTATGAAGGATAGGTCATGTCAGACCAATCTAATTAGTTTCTATGAGGCGGTTAGTAGGAACTTAGATCAGGGCAACTCAGTGGATGTAGTCTTTTTTAATTCTGCAAAGGCTTTTGATACAGTGCCACATGGGAGACTTTTGAGAAAACTAAGGGATACAGGAATTGCAGTAAATATCTGCTCATGGATCGAGAGCTGGATAAAAGACAGGAAGCAAAGGGTTGTTGTAAATGGAACATACTCCGATTGGACTAATGTGGTAAGTGGGGTTCCTCAAGGTTCAGTATTAGGTCCTCTCCTTTTTAACATATTTATTAATGATGTAGAAGTAGGACTCGAAAGTAGTGTCTCCATTTGTGCTGATCACACTAAGTTGTGCAAGGTAATTAAATCAGATAATGATGTACTTTCCCTACAAAGGGATTTGCATAAATTTGAGAAATGGGCAACTAAATGGCAGATGAGATTTAATACAAGTAAATGTAAGATTATGCATTTGGGAAGGAAAAATAGCCATACAATTTATAATCTTAATGAAGCAAATCTAGGGGTATCAGATGTTGAAAGGGATTTGGGAGTACTAGTGGACAACCACCTAGGTAGTAGTGCTCAATGCCAAGCAGCAGCTGCAAAGGCAAGTAAAATATTAGCATGTATTAAGAAGGGTATAGAAGCAAGGGAAGCAAATATAATTATACCACTATACAAATCCCTAGTACGCCCTCATTTGAAATATGGAGTACAATTTTGGGCACCACTTCATAAAAATGACATTTTAGAGCTGGAAAAAGTACAGAGAAGGGCAACAAAACTAATAAGGGGAATGGAGGAGCTAAGTTATGAAGAAATACTAACAGAATTAAACGTATTTTCGCTAGAAAAAAGGCGTGTACGAGGGGATATGATTACCTTATATAAATATATCCAGGGTCCATATAAGGCTTTGTCAAGTGAACTTTTTGTAGCAGGAGATTTTCAGCTGACAAGAAAACATCCCTTGAGGTTAGAGGAAAAAATATTTCACCTTAAATAAAGAAAAGGGTTCTTCACAGTTAGGGTGGTAAAACTATGGAATTGTCTACCAAAGGAGGTGGTGACAGCGAATTCGATAGATAACTTCAAAAAGTGGTTAGATATATTTTTAAATAAAGAGGGCATTCAAGGTTATCCTAGATAACTAGCGAAGGATTTTTGATCGAGGGAGAATTTTGATAGGCAGTTTCTGGTGTCAGGAAGGAATTTTGCTTTTTTTCCCCTTATGAGACAATTGGCAAAGTTTCAAGGTTTTTTTTTTTCTGTATGCCTTTGGATCAATTAACAATTAATAACAAATAGTCCACATATTAAAAAGATCAAAAAATATATAAAAAGGTTGAATTTAATGGACTAACAGTCTTTATTCAACCTCAAATACTATACTATTAATAATGAATTAACAACTATTTAATTAATAACTAATCTGCATATTGCAGATCGGAGGAGATCTTGGAGGGTTGAACTTGATGGACCAAAAAACGTTTTTTTAAAACTTAATTACTATGGGCCTCATTCTATTATTGGCCGTAAAACGGCCGCAAGGCTGAGATTCCTTGCGGGGGTTCCGTTACCTCGCAGTTCTATTAAACGCAAGGATCTCCTCTTACGGCCGGCCGTATATCTTGCAACCGGCCGTAAGCTCAGAAATCTTTAAAGTCAAAAATAAATTCAAGACAGCACTGTAAAGCTCTGTAAATGCTAGGGATCATATTGGGGGACATGAGGATTAATAGTAACCCACTCTCAAGCTTACACATCAGCCCAAATCCGAGTTTACATTAACTGTTTATTTTCCGGCCTCAGCGTGGCCGGGTCTGAGGTGCTCCAAGCACTCTGGACTTTTTACATGGATATTTGACATATATAAAAAAATTTTTTTTTTACGGATTTGAGTTTAGGGGAATGTTGTGCTATTTTTGCTAACACCTACAATCACTTTATAGTCTCTTCAGAGTGCAGGATGCCTTTATTTCTGCTTTATAATGTGCTTAATTGGTGCTAGCGGGACTTTTTTCCTGCAAGTAAGCTGCGGCTCGCTTTTAGCCTTGCAGAGAGGGTTCCCGGAGCAATAGAATAGCAACCGGGCTTTTCTTGCGGCCGAAACTCTTGCGGCCGTTTTAGATCAAAGGCTTTCCTCCGGCGCGTGCGGCCGCAAGGGATAGCAAGGCACCTGCCGCAAGCCTGCCGGAATCCCCGGCCGGAGGGGAATAGAATAGCCGAATAGCTTGCGGCCGGTCCTTGCGGCCCCGCATCTCCTACGGCCGTTAATAGAATGAGGCCCACAGTGTTATAGGAAGATACTAGCAGACTTATCACTAATATAGTTCCTCTGGGCCTCATTCTATTATCGGCCGTTAATAGAATGAGGCCCTCTGTAACTATGTAACTATGTAACTAGTTACTGCGATCAAGAGTTTGATCCCAGCCAGCGCCTAGCTCAGAGTGAAAGCTGGAATAGAATCACATACAGTATATAGTTCTCAGCAGTTCAACCTGGCCAAAATCTGTAAAATAAGGACACATGTCTTTTTGGCAGATAGACACCAGTCCCATACATTTCACATTTTTGTTGTTTATACTGATTTTATATCATTCATTGGGGCTATGGTTTAGCCTGTGCTCTTTTTCATCCTTGTATTTTTTTATTAGGTTTAACATTATATTTCCACTTATACACAATACATGCATGTTGATATATTATTTGGTTTAGAGGAGCAATAAGGCAGATACAATTTTTATTCTAGAGGATATTCCTCAACCAAGTATGATATTATGGTATGGCTTACACACTGTTTATACATATATATTACATCCTTACTGGGGGTTAAATATCCAATATATATTCCCATCATTGTCTTAGGTCCCCTAGTGTAACATCTGGTAAGCCCATTTATGTATTATGGAGATAAAGGCATTGTATATAGAGGTCAATTTTTTTAAATTGGAGGTCAGGTGGTAATGCTCCCACAACATAGAGTTTGATCTGTATGAATCTTCTCCCGCATTATTCATTACTTATTTGGGTTTCTGTCTCTTTTGTTGTTTTATTACTTGTGTTGGCAATTTTTGTATACATGGTATTGTGTTTTTACGTATGAGTATAAATATTACTCTATTTTTATCTTATGATGCTGTACTATGCTCCATATGATTCTTTGCCCACTCACCTCCCCCTCTTTTCTGATCACATTACTTTATAAGGCAGTATTTTGATATGCCTAGTTATATTTGTTAGTTTATGTATCCATTTAGCAATTTATTTATTTAGTGATATATTATGTCTTTTGTAATGTATTTGCTGTTCATTAATTCATGTTTGTACTGCCTGCCAATACTTCAAGTTTAAACAGCCACAATATTTTCCTCCAGTAGAACTTGCATTTCCGGCAAGACCGGAAGTTGCGGATGACGTACTTCCGGTTCTCAGTGGCACGCATGGGGGAGGGTCCCTGGAACATGTGCACCGTTTTGGCGCTGTTTTTTGGGCCAATAGGTAGACATGTGCATCGATATTAAGCAGGAGGAGTGTAGTGAGTGTTTTATATCTCAATCTAGGGTAGACACATTTGTTTGGATGAAAAACCCAGTGGTATTTTTTCAATTGCATTTTATTGTTCATTTTGTTATCACATTGTGAAAGCTTCTGATTGGATAGAAACCCGTTTGTGAGTGTTATATATATATAATTTTTTTTTATTTCATTCTTCTGATTTTACACAGCTGGGTCTGTGAATTTATTATACGTTTGTTTTTGAGATTTTCTTTTTACATTGTTGTTTTCACTACACATTTGAACCTTGACTGGTTCATTTCTGTGTATGTGTAAAAGATAGGGGAGAGTTGTTGATGTAGAAATGTGACAAGAGGAACTACATCTTAAGGGCTTAACCACTTAAAAGGGATTATATATACCTTGGCATTCCAACCAGGGACATTGTTATTTCCCTATATACAAGAGGTTCATGTGTAGCCTCATAGTGGTTGACTCCCTTTTATATCCCAAATATACACTATGCAACACCAGACCCCGTTTCTCAGGATCATGGGATATTTTCACTATACCGTCAAGCTTCTGGATTTGCATGATTTCATCTATAAGTGCCAATTGGCTTCACGTGTGACAACTTACCTCTGTTTACAAGGTTATTAAATGTGAGTGCAAATTTCTTCACTATTTTATATTTGTATAACACTTCTAGTGTGTGTACATATATTAGGCATATGCTTTTTATGTTATTGTTTATGTTATTATAGCTACACTTGAATACATTTTATTGATCTGTACTAGGAGGTGGTTGTGCGCTTTTTGTCCCCTCCCTTCTTGTATTATATATCAGTTCTGTAGTGACCAGTACATTTTCGGAAGCAGCAAGAACGTTTATCCATAACCATCATTTATTTAGACTACCATCATCTATGTATGATTGAGGACGTATAGCCTCTCAATTTTTTGGATTCAAGTGATCTACCTAACATCAGACATTATGGCATTTATTGGAGTAAGGTTGGTGAGCCCAGACCCCACTGCCAGTTCTGGTTCCCTCAAGATATACTACTTATGCGCTACTCAGGTCTATTATAGTTATCCTATATGATATTTTCCATTACCGGTATAGCGCTGTGATCCCATATGCCCTCTGGTGTAGTATATTGCTTGGGGCCATTGGGTTTGTTGTCTTGTTTTCTTTCCATAGGAATTAACTATAATTGGAATAATCCGTTCCCAGCCCCGAGTCTGAAACATAAATAAAAATGTAACCAGAATTTTACTTTTACTGAGGAGCAATAATGGCAGAAGCTAAAAGAGGAGCAAATTAATTTTTGTTTAGAAGGAGATCTATGTCTTTTTTGTCCTTTTCCCGATGATTCACCAGCATAGAACTTGGATTTTTGGATGAATATTGGAGCATTGTTTTGCCTAATTTTTTTTACTAATATTGGATTTCATGAATATAGGGTGTCATAACCTGCTACTTGGTCGGGCTTGAAAGGGGTCACAAGACGATTCTACCCAGCAGGTTGGAAGTCCTTTTGTATCCCCGCGAACAGGATAGGGACCAGTGCTAGGACAAGTTCCCCACTGCTATCACAAACTAGGATTGGCCGTAACCTGTTACTGTACGAATTAGAGCAATCAGGACAAGTTACAGATTGTAGCCTGGGTACCAGCAGCAGGGTCAGCAAGGATAATCACAAAATAATATCAAGGTTTTCTCAAGAAGGAAAGACACATGTTGGCACAAACACAACATATTTAATCATTACAGTAACTAATCCTGTGGAGCTCTTTTCTTGGGCAAATAAAACATTGATCACTCACAGCAATGTATTACCTGCCCCAAGTGGGGTCAATTTTTTATGATGATGTTAGGATTATTAATTGCGCACCCCCAGGCAAGAACCTGAGTTTTGTGAAGAGAATAATCCTTTTTGTTCTCCCACCTGTTCTCTATAACTTTTTATTGGGTAATTAGCCAAACCAGTGGCAAGTCTGAATGGATATGTGTTACTAAGTTCCAATAACCAGGATCAGGGTACATGGGGTCTATGCAGTAGACATAGCACATATAAGCAGCAAACAGTATTATACTTACTGTACTCCTTCAAGTGCTGTCATGTGAAGGCAGCGCCCGGTGGATTTTCAGACAAGGGAGGAGGCAGGTTAGTCTAAATATCTACACCTGTACCAGTTCTGCCCTAGTTAAAATTCACTCAGGGTGTTGAAGGGACCCGGTTAGAAATCAGCGGACAGGCCCAGGGGGGTACGCATTCATGGGAACACACCAGAGCTTCCACATAGTTTTAGTTATTTAGGCGCCCATTGAATTCAATGGGGGTTATGAACAATGAATAAAGTCAAGTATGTCTCGGTTGGTGGTAAACCACAAAACAAAGGATCAAAGGGGTATCAGTTACAAGTACTTGATTACACTTAAACTCTCTTTGTTGAAACCAATTGTTTCAAGGGCTATGTTGACAGGTTTTTTAATGAAACTTGACCTCTCACTTCATGCTCACCAGGCCTCATTGAAGTCTATGAGTAGAGAGGGGAAGGGATGATTTATTTACCCATGGGGGAGGAGAAGGGGTGAATAGACAGTAGGAAGTTATTAATAGGGGCCTCAAATACAATGGCAAGCACTTCACAACAGCAGAGCTATAGCAACTATATATGTATGCTTGCTAATTCAAGAAGTTTGCATGGGAAAATGGGACTTAATAGGCATTACTGAAACGTGGGATGAATCTCATGACTGGACAGTTAATTTGGATGATTATAACTTATTTAGGAAAGATAGGGGAAATGGTAAAAGAGGAGGAGGGATCTGTCTGGATGTTAAGCCTGAATTTAAGCCTATAGTCAGAGAAGATATTTATGCTGGAACTAGCGGTAACATTGAATCTTTGTGGGTTGAGCTAAATAGTGGAGGAGCTCATTCTAAACGCATATTGGTGGGAGTATGCTATAAACCCCCAAATATAATTGAAAGTGAGGAAATACAATTATTGTTACAGATTGGAAATGCAGCTAAGCACGGGCAAGTTCTAATAATGGGAGACTTTAATTACCCTGAAATAAACTGGATAAATGAGACCAGCAGCTCAGCTAAAGGAAGCAGGTTCTTGAGTACACTCAGGGATCATTATCTGGCCCAGGTAATACAAGAACCTACTAGAAATGGGGCTATCTTGGATTTAGTCATCACAAGTAATATTGATATAATATCAAATGTTAAAATAGGGGAACCCTTGAGAAAAAGTGATCACAAAACAGTCTCATTTGAGATTGAATACAAAAAACAGAGTTGTAAGGGGCCAACAAAAACTCAATATTTTAAAAGGGCTAACTTTAATGGGCTAAGGGCAGCAATACAACATATAGACTTGGATAAAGAACTTCCCGGGAAAAATAGTGAAAATAAATGGACAACATTCAAATCCTTACTAAATAAACATACTTATCGGCATGTACCATGTGGAAATAAAATGAATAGGAGTAAATCACATCCCATGTGTCTTAACAATGACTTAAAGGTCATGATAAGGAAAAAGAAACATGCATTTAAATTATACAAGAAGGAGGGAACAGAGGCAGCTTTATGTGACTATAAGGAAATCAACAAGGCCTGTAAAAGGACTATTAGACTGGCTAAAATAGAAAATTAGAAGTCAGTTGCAAAGGAAAGTAAGACTAACGCTAAAAAATGTTTTAAATATATTAATGGGAAGAAGGCGAGGAAGGAAGCCATAGGAACATTACAATTTGACACGGGCCGTCTGATAATTAGTGACCAGGAAAAGGCAGATGAGCTTTATAGGTTCTTTTCTTCAGTATACACAAGGGAGGTACCAGTGGTTAGGACACTGCAACAAAATGGCGCTACAGTACCATCACTAAATAATTGGTTAACGCAGAAACACATCCAAAAGAGATTGGAGAAAATAAATGTTAATAAAGCCCTGGGTCCTGATGGAATTCATCCACGGGTACTGAGGGAGCTGGGTTCTGTAATAGCCAAACCATTATATCTAATCTTTCAAGACTCACTCACTACAGGGTCTCTACCAAATGACTGGATAAAAGCAGAGGGGATACCTATATTTAAGAAGGGAGCAAGAACAAATCCGGGGAATTATAGACCAGTGAGCCTCACTAGTTGGGAAGCTTTTAGAAGGGTTAATAAGGGACAGAATACAAAAATATGTCTATTTGAACTAGATCATAGGTAGCAGTCAACACGGATTTATGAAGGATAGGTCATGTCAGACCAATCTAATTAGTTTCTATGAGGCGGTTAGTAGGAACTTAGATCAGGGCAACTCAGTGGATGTAGTCTTTTTTAATTCTGCAAAGGCTTTTGATACAGTGCCACATGGGAGACTTTTGAGAAAACTAAGGGATACAGGAATTGCAGTAAATATCTGCTCATGGATCGAGAGCTGGATAAAAAACAGGAAGCAAAGGGTTGTTGTAAATGGAACATACTCCGATTGGACTAATGTGGTAAGTGGGGTTCCTCAAGGTTCAGTATTAGGTCCTCTCCTTTTTAACATATTTATTAATGATGTAGAAGTAGGACTCGAAAGTAGTGTCTCCATTTTTGCTGATCACACTAAGTTGTGCAAGGTAATTAAATCAAAGGGATTTGCATAAATTTGAGAAATGGACAACTAAATGGCAGATGAGATTTAATACAAGTAAATGTAAGATTATGCATTTGGGAAGGAAAAATAGCCATGCAATTTATAATCTTAATGAAGCAAATCTAGGGGTATCAGATGTTGAAAGGGATTTGGGAGTACTAGTGGACAACCACCTAGGTAGTAGTGCTCAATGCCAAGCAGCAGCTGCAAAGGCAAGTAAAATATTAGCATGTATTAAGAAGGGTATAGAAGCACGGGAAGCAAATATAATTATACCACTATACAAATCCCTAGTACGCCCTCATTTGAAATATGGAGTACAATTTTGGGCACCACTTCATAAAAATGACATTTTAGAGCTGGAAAAAGTACAGAGAAGGGCAACAAAACTAATAAGGGGAATGGAGGAGCTAAGTTTTGAAGAAATACTAACAGAATTAAACTTATTTTCGCTAGAAAAAAGGCGTCTACGAGGGGATATGATTACCTTATATAAATATATCCAGGGTCCATATAAGGCTTTGTCAAGTGAACTTTTTGTAGCAGGAGATTTTCAGCTGACAAGAAAACATCCCTTGAGGTTAGAGGAAAACATATTTCACCTTAAATAAAGAAAAGGGTTCTTCACAGTTAGGGTGGTAAAACTATGGAATTGTCTACCAAAGGAGGTGGTGACAGCGAATTCGATAGATAACTTCAAAAAGTGGTTAGATATATTTTTAAATAAAGAGGGCATTCAAGGTTATCCTAGATAACTAGCGAAGGATTATTGATCGAGGGAGAATTTTGATCGGCAGTTTCTGGGGTCAGGAAGGAATTTTGCTTTTTTTCCCCTTATGAGACAATTGGCAAAGTTTCAATGTTTTTTTTTTTTCTGTATGCCTTTGGATCAATTAACAATTAATAACAAATAGTCCACATATTAAAAAGATCAAAAAATATATAAAAAGGTTGAATTTAATGGACTAACAGTCTTTATTCAACCTCAAATACTATACTATTAATAATGAATTAACAACTATTTAATTAATAACTAATCTGCATATTGCAGATCGGAGGAGATCTTGGAGGGTTGAACTTGATGGACCAAAAGCCTTTTTTTTAAACCTTAATTACTATGGGCATCATTCTATTATCGGCCGTAAAACGGCCGCAAGGCTGAGATTCCTTGCTGGGGTTCCGTTACCTCGCAGTTCTATTAAACGCAAGGATCTCCTCTTACGGCCGGCCGTATATCTTGCAACCGGCCGTAAGCTCAGAAATCTTTAAAGTCAAAAATAAATTCAAGACAGCACTGTAAAGCTCTGTAAATGCTAGGGATCATATTGGGGGACATGAGGATTAATAGTAACCCACTCTCAAGCTTGCACATCAGCCCAAATCCGAGTTTACATTAACTGTTTATTTTCCGGCCGCAGCGTGGCCGGGTCTGAGGTGCTCCAAGCACTCTGGACTTTTTACATGGATATTTGACATATATAAAAAAAAAAAAAATTCACGGATTTGAGTATAGGGTAATGTTGTGCTATTTTTGCTAACACCTACAATCACTTTATAGTCTCCTCAGAGTGCAGGATGCCTTTATTTCTGCTTTATAATGTGCTTAATTGGTGCTAGCGGGACCTTTTTCCTGCAAGTAAGCTGAGGCTCGCTTTTAGCCTTGCAGAGAGGGTTCCCGGAGCAATAGAATAGCAACCGGGCTTTTCTTGCGGCCGAAACTCTTGAAACGTCTGTTTTAAATCAAAGGCTTTAATCCGGCGCGTGCGGCCGCAAGGGATTGCAAGGCACCGGCCACAAGCCTGCCGGAATCCCCGGCCGGAGGGGAATAGAATAGCCGAATAGCTTGCGGCCGGGCCTTGCGACCCCGCATCTCCTACGGCCGTTAATAGAATGAGGCCCACATTGTTATAGGAAGATACTAGCAGACTTATCACTAATATAGTTCCTCTGGGCCTCATTCTATTATCGGCCGTAAAACGGCCGCAAGGCTGCGATTCCTTGTGGGGGTTCCGTTACCTCGCAATTCTATTAAACGGCCCCGCAAGGATCTCCTCTTACGGCCGGCCGTATATCTTGCAACCGGCCGTAAGCTCAGAAATCTTTAAAGTCAAAAATAAATTCAAGACAGCACTGTAAAGCTCTGTAAATGCTAGGGATCATATTGGGGGACATGAGGATTAATAGTAACCCACTCTCAAGCTTACACATCAGCCCAAATCCGAGTTTACATTAACTGTTTATTTTCCGGCCGCAGCGTGCCCGGGTCTGAGGTGCTCCAAGCACTCTGGACTTTTTACATGGATATTTGACATATATAAAAATTGTTTTTTTTTTACGGATTTGAGTTTAGGGGAATGTTGTGCTATTTTTGCTAACACCTACAATCACTTTATAGTCTCCTCAGAGTGCAGGATGCCTTTATTTCTGCTTTATAATGTGCTTAATTGGTGCTAGCGGGACTTTTTTCCTGCAAGTAAGCTGAGGCTCGCTTTTAGCCTTGCAGAGAGGGTTCCCGGAGCAATAGAATAGCAACCGGGCTTTTCTTGCGGCCGAAACTCTTGAAACGGCTGTTTTAAATCAAAGGCTTTAATCCGGCGCGTGCGGCCGCAAGGGATTGCAAGGCACCGGCCACAAGCCTGCCGGAATCCCCGGCCGGAGGGGAATAGAATAGCCGAATAGCTTGCGGCCATCTCCTACGGCCGTTAATAGAATGAGGCCCTCTGTAACTATGTAACTATGTAACTAGTTACTGCGATCAAGAGTTTGATCCCAGCCAGCGCCTAGCTCAGAGTGAAAGCTGGAATAAAATCACATACAGTATATAGTTCTCAGCAGTGCAACCTGGCCAAAATCTGTTGGTAACGCAAAGTTAAAACTGCGGGCTCGCAGCGAGGGCCGCGGTTGTGGCCAGGCAAGGTGCTTTTTGCTCTGGTGGAGGCGAGCAACGTAGGCGCTCATCCCTACGACTTAGGCAGAGAGTGCCGAAGGCATTCACTGCGCTGGTGGAGATGAGCTCCATAGCACTTTGAAAAAATCACCTATACAAATTACGGTAATAACACAACAAAGTAATAGGTAGCTCAGGTGAGAAAAAACTGGGTATAATGGGGTGCTACTTGGGATAACAATTATATGATAATAGAAACAAAGAAGAAAGGGTATCCCTTTTGCATAGAGCACACCCAGGGCATAATTGTAATATAGAGAATAGTACATGCTAAATATAGTTAAAACTAAAGGTAAAATCTTAATACTTTCACGTCACATGAAATTGTGTAAGGGGTGGAGAGGACTCAATGTGCTGCTATATCCATTGAATAAATAATCCCATAAAACCACTGAAAATGTGATCCAGTTATAAAGTGCTAAGTGCTCATGGACAACTGTGAATAAATAACTGTGATAAATATTGCACACAGATGAAAGTGAATAGTGCTAAGTGCAAGTTGTGATTATGCTGAATCACATAATCATACATATATGAATATTAAATATTAAATATGATGGATATTGGAGACCTAAATGTCCAAAAGATAAATATGCCCAAAAGGAAATATGTTGCAGTGCTCAATGTTGAATAATAAGGTCTACTGGGATGACAATAAATAATAGTGATGATTGCACAAGGTCTTTCAAATTATGTAAAACCACTCCTACTACCAATATTTAGGAGCTGATATTAGAAAAGGACTAAAAGCGGATGTACACAGCTAAACAAACGGTTTAACCTTGCTCACACAGTCTATTTACACTACACACTGCACACATTGCTGACACTTACACCTCACTCGCCAAAAGTGCAAATCTACATTGTATGCTGCAGGAACATCAAAACAGATTGTTAGCTCTTCAGCATATTGCTTTCTGCATATATTAATTACAAATAGGTAAAGTATATTACTTTATAACTTTAAAATTTAATTCATTAATTCATTAACATTATAAAATACATACACATAAAAAAAATTACAATAAATGCAAAAGGTGCTCAGAGCGCGCCTCACAAGGAGCGCCAACAGTGTTTACAGGACCACAACTACACCAGGGAAGATGCTCACAATGGGAGCCAAAAGCCCATAAGCACAAAACTTGCAATGAGCGCCAAAGGAGCTCTCATAACCAAACCTACACCAACCAAGAGGCTCGCAATGTGCGCCGAAGGTACTCATACAACCAAAATACTTACTTTGTGTACCAAACATCATTACCTGCCTTACAATTCTATTGCCGTCATTTTTTGACGGGCAAGTAGCAAGTTGAATATAAGGGGTAGCAATTAGAAAGCCTTCTTGGTCACCCTTAAAGCAATACTAACCTCCTAATATGATTATGCCTCCTGTGATATGATTTTGCCCCACAACATCATCCTGACTAATAATAAGTCCCAACTAGAGTATGAAAGACTTTGATACATAATGGTCTGGCTCTGGAGCCCTAGTATTAGGGCCTGTAAGCCACATTCTATTGTATACATCACATCAACCATGTTGTAACAGTACAGTAATAACAGTTCCACCAAGAAACCATGACAGATAATATTTGAACATCATGTCCAACTGTCGAGGATTTGTGATATATATTTAAATTACAGAATGCCAAAATTAAAGCTGATATAGATAAAAAGGAGGACAACATTATTCAATCTAAAAAACAGAAATTCAGCAGAGATAGCTGGGATTATTAAAATGACAATGTATTCAATTGGAACCATCAGAAAAATATCAGGAGATTTCCAGGACATATAAAAAAAACGAGGAAAAGCCTCTTTCAGTCAATCAGATCTTGAAACATCAGGAACTGAGGAAGAAGGTAATAAATCGGATCAAGAAACCAGAGAAAGAAGACAAAGAGAACAATATCCTTTTTTAGACATAAGTCATACCAACAAAAGGAAATCGATAAGAGAAAGAAACAACAAACGAGAGGATCCTATACCCCCAAGGAACTTGAGAGACAGACAAAGATGGGGTTATCAATATCACAACAACACTCAGGGGACCAGAAATTGGCCCAGACTCCAAGATGGCAGCATAAATCTATCTTAAAAAGAAATTAGTGAAGATCATATATCTATCCTAAAAAAAGGATTATCTTTCTCCCCTACTAAAAGTTTCAATATCTTTGATATAATCAAAGACATACATTTGTATGTACGGAAATTACTAATAAAAAGATTTTTCAAGTTAAAAGAGAGATATAAAGCTGATACAGCATTGACACAGGACTGTCTAACAAGATCACAAGAAATAGAGGGACACAGTCCCCAAATTAATACTGTGGAAATTGCCTCTCTTACATCAAGTCCTAATCAGGTCACAAATAACCCAAATGAAGAAGATCACATTCCCAGAAACAATGACACAATGAAGAGGATGATTCCAATTAAATCTAACTTCAATCCTCCATTATCAAATTGTCCCGCAGCAGAAATCTTTATCAAAATAGTAACAGAAGAAATTACCCAAAATGGGCAAGTATAATATATCAAAAAAGGAAAATCAAGCAATTAAAGATATGACAAAATGGGATGATGTAATCTTGAAACCCTCAGATAAAGGAGGAAATCTTGTCATTTGGCCTATTGAGGCCTATGAGAAAGAAGTGATGAGACAATTGAATGAAAAAATATGCTATGTTACTCTATCCAATGGAAGATTATCTTAAAAAATATAATAAAATCATAGAGGATGCAAAAGCAAAATAATTAATAACTGTGAGAGAACAGACCTTTTTAAAGGTAAATTAACCTAAAATTGCTTCCTTATATATTTTACCGAAAATACATAAAAATAAAGAAAACCCTCCAGAGCGACTAATTGTATCTGGCAATGAAAGCCTAGGAGAAAATGCAAGTAAATATTTAGATATGAATCTCAGATCCATAGTACCATCATTGCCCTCATACATTAGGGATACAATGGATGCACTCAGAAGAATTGAAGGAATCATTTTGAATAGAAATACTATTTTGGCCACTGTAGATGTAGAATCATTATATTCTTCCATAAGACATCAGGAAGGAAGTGAAGCTGTCAAATATTTTTTGAGCATGGAAACCAATATCAACAAAGAAAATAATCTTTTTCTATTGCAGTTATTGAGATTCATCCTAGAGCATAATTTTTTCATCTTCAATGGGAGATATTATCTCCAAATACAAGGTACGGCCATGGGGACAACATGCGCTCCCACCTACGCCAATATTTATTCTCACACGATAACAGTGAATACACAGAGAAGATCATATTATGGATTCCGTACATAGATGATCTGTTTATTATTTGGGAAGGAAGCAAGAAAAGTCTGGAAGATTTATTCTACATTTTGAATAAGAATAATCTCAATGTAAGATTTACATATCAAATTGAAACTTCAACTATAGATTTTCTAGATCTTAATAATCAGAAAACTGCACAAGGAACTCTATGTACGGAATAAGTACAGCAACAAATAATATTCTACACTATTCAAGTTCCCATTCTCCGGCAACTAAAAAAGCCATACCTACGGGAGAATTTTTAAGAGCTCGCAGACATTGCTCCGATATAGAAGACTTCAAATTAAGATCTAAGGAACTTACAGAATGCTTAATGCAAAGGGGATACAGCCATCGTATCCATTAGAAGAGGGGATATCGAATGTGAGTTATTAAGAGCTGAAACACGTTGGATTGTTTTGCTGAATACAATCTTTAATGAAAACGCCAACTTTATGGTATATACCTAAGATTGGAAAAAACGGGGATTATATAAATATTCTTCCCAGCTATATTCAGGGAACTGCTAACCTTCATTTAATTTGTTATATACAAACGACACAATTATAGATAAATATTTCTCTTTAAGCTAACCTTATTGAAACTATTTAAGATTAAGAAATTTTCAGTGTCTTATAAATAATTTTGCCAGGTATATTCAGAGGATAGACACTTGTTAGTAGTTTGATTTATCAAATAAAATAATATTACAATTCTGCGTCATTCAGCAGAGTAAGCTATATTCCCATGGAGATCAGAGTAGGGATGGCAATTTAAAAGTGTAAAAAATTTAAACTGCATATTTACTATATAGAGCAATAAAAAGCCTCTTTGATTTCTCTTATTTAATATAAAAATAGCATAGGAGTTCTTCAAAAAAATCTCTAATCGATATAGTAATTGATTAAAAGAATCAATCAATAATGACTCATAAGACTTATATACATTTAGGTTATTATCATTCAATGTCTGTCAATTATGAAAACAGAGCATTTCTTAAATAATTAAATAGGGATCGGCACCTAAATATAAAAAATACATAATAGTATATGTCTCATATGTCCCCCTTTCATATTCTATACAATATTCACAGATTGTGGAAAGATACTATTATATAGTAACTCTCAGGAATTATAACATTATGAGCTAATGATCTAAAGGCTTATACAGATAATATATGATTCTTTCTCTCATCGAAATATACACTTTTCTTAAAGGCACAATCTTCAAATGTATCTAAATATTGTGTCTCTTTCTTCCTGCAGTTCTGATCCCCTGTAATTAAGCAGAAGCAATCAAGTTTGAAAAGACATCTGAAGGAACTTAACAAGGGGTTAAATATTTATGGGTCTGACTCCTTCTCTATATAAAGACTTACCTCCAACCTGTTTGAATTATGGTCCTTAACGAAGCAGCTTCGAAATGCACGCGTCGGCCACCGTAGACCCAACTTTAGTTCCTGATTCGCGCCATTACAGCGGAGGGATGCTGAACAGCTGAGCCCGGCCTTGATTCAATCCTTAGCTATCCTGACTCCGCTTGCAATTGACGGAGATAAGAATGCTATATATTCTTTACTAAAAGACATTGAAAACTGTTATATTGTGTGTAAAAAATATATGCTTAAAGACAGTATGGTATCAAACAGTCAGTACCAATTGTAAACCTAACTTCCTTTCTTTAATATACTTATTTGCTCTTTGTATTTATACACAAATTACAGCTTTTTCATCCCTAGTCTTTTTGGGGTTGTGATATACAGCTCGAATTAGAATAGTTCGATTTTCATCAATAGTCTTAAGGAGTAAATGGTGGGCCCCCATAACCACCACTAGATAGCACTTTATTCACTAGCACAGTTTAGTTAGCAGCAATTATAGCAGGGGGTAAGTGGTGGGTCCCCAGTTCCATCATAACAGTTAGTAAGGGACCACCCCCTTCTCTTAATTTAATTCCAATTTTAAGCAATTTATTTTATGTTATTTCTTGATCATTCATATATGCAAGTATCACTTTGCACAAGCACTTTAAACACTTCTGGTGTTAGCTGTGTGTCCATCCCTTTAAAGAACAGGGACAACTTTGAATATGTATTAAGATATCTCTTGTTATAATTATATGTCAAGTATTAAGATATTGAGGAAAAGGACATAATAAAGATAATTAAACTTATAGAGGTCATAATAATACTAATACTAATAATAAAACTGTTGGGCATGTCCATTCAGGAATTGCAATGCCAGATAGAGCTGTTCCCTCTTAAAGCCGGGAGTACAGTTCTACTGAAGAAGAGGGAGGGCAGAATAGGCAGAGCAACAGACAGGATTTGGTGGTAGAGGACTCTATTATTAGGAAGGTCGACAGAGTGATTTGTCACCCAGATACCAGCAAGAAAACAGTTTACTGTCTTCCGGGTGCTCGGGTTCGGCATGTTCTGGATCAGGTTGATAAATTATTGGGAGGGCTGGTAATGAGCCAGCGGTCTTGGTACATATTGGTACAAATGACAAAGTTAGTGGAAAATGGAGTGTCCTAAGAGATGACTTTAGAGAACTAGGAAATAAGGTTATACCAATGCCCCGGGCTAGCCCAGAGATACAGAGGGAGCTTAGGGAGGTTAAATTGGTGCATTAAGGAGGGGTTTGGTTTTTAAAGCACTGAGCTGACTTCTCACTTAGGTACAATCTCTTTAGCAGGGATGGATTGTACCTTGAAAGTATAGAGGGGGTAAATAATGAGTTAACTAGTCATGGGGGACTAGATAGGAGTAATGAGATAGAAAGTTTAGAGGGGGTAAGGAATTAATTAACTAGGCATGGGGTTGGAGAAGGGGGAGGGTTAGTATAGTCAATAGGGAGGTATTACCAAGTAACTTAAGTATAGTGGCAGGCACTTCAAAACTACAAACTGATAACCCCATAAGGTGTATGCTTACTAATGCCAAAAGCTTGCCAGGAAAAATTGGAAGTTAGAAGTATTAGCAGTTAATAAAAAATGGCATTTAATAGGCATTACTGAAACATGGTGAGATGAATCTCATGACTGGACTGCTAATCTTGATGGTTATAACCTATTTAGGAAAGATAGGGGCAATGGTAAAAGAGGAGGAGGGATATGTCTGTATGCCAAGCCTGAATAAAGCCTATACTCAGAGAAGATATTTATGCTGGAAGTAGCGATAATGTTGAATGTTTGTGGGTAGAGTTAAACAGTGGAGTAGCAAATTCCAAAAGAATATTTGTAGGAGTATGCATCCCCAAATATAATTGAAAGTGGGGAAATGCAATTATTGTTACAGGTTGGAAATGCAGCTATGCATGGGCAATTTTATTAATGGAAGATTTTAACCACCCTGAAATAAACTGGATGAATGAGACTAGCAGTTCGACTAAGGAGAGCAGGTTGTTGAGTACGCTCAGAGATCATTATATGGCCCAGGTTATAAAAGAACCTACTAGAAATGAGTCTATATTGGATTTAGTTATCACAAATAATATTTATATGGTATCAAATGTTGAAATAGGGCAACCTTTGGGAAACAGTGATCACTACACATTCTCATTTGAGATTGAATAAAAAAAACAAAAAACTGTAAGGAGCCAACAAAAACTCTTAATTTAAAAAAGGGCAGATTTTAACACTCTAAGGACAGTAATACAACATATAGACTGGGACAAAAAACTGATGGTTAAAAATATTGAACATAAATGGACAAAGTTCAAATCCTTACTAACAAAAGTAATACATACTTATCAATATATACCATGTGGAAATAAAAGTAGAAGGAGTAAATCACATCCCATGTGACTTAATAATGAGTTACAGATCAAGATACAGATTTAAAAAAAACAGGCATTTAGATTATACAAACAAGAGGGGACAGATATTGCTTTACGTGAGTACAAGGAAATAAACAAGGCTTACAAAAGGGCTATTAGACTACCTAAAATAGAAAATGAAAAGTTAGTTGCAAAGAAGAATAAGACTAACCCTAAATATTTTTTTAATATATCAATGGGAAGAAGGCAAGGAAGGAAGCTATAGGAACATTACAATGTGAAGCAGACCGTCTGATAAACAGTGACCAGGAAAAGGCAGATGAGCTAAATAGGTTCTTTTCTTCGGTATAAACAAGGGAGGTACCAGTGGTTGGGACATGCAACATAATATGGCTACACTACCTTCACCAAATAATTGGTTAGCGCAGGTCGAGATCCAAAAGAGATTGGACAAAATAAATGTTAATAAAGCCGCAGGTCCTGATGGAATACATCCAAGGGTACTGAGCGAACTGGGCTCTGTAATAGCCAAAACATTATATCTAATTTTTTAAGATTCACTAAACACTGGGTCGCTATCAGATGATTGGAGAAAAGCAGATGTGATACATACATTTATAAAGGGAGCAAGAGCAAATACGGTAAAATTATAGACCAGAAAGCCTCACTTCTTTAGTGGGGAAGCTCTTAAAAGGGTTAATAAGGGAAAATATAAAAAGAATATGTCTATTTGACTAGGATTATATGTAGGAGTCAACATGGATTTTTGAGGAATAGGTCATGTCAAAGAAATCTAATTAGTTTCTATGAGGAGGTTAGTAGGAGCTTGGGTCAAGGCAACTCAGTGGATATAGTATTTTTGGATTTTGCAAAGGCTTTTGATACAGTGCCACGTGGGAGACTATTGAGCAAACTAAGGGTTACAGGAATTGCAGTAAATATCTGCTCATGGATTGAGATCTGGCTAAAAGACAGGAAGCAAAAAGTTGTGATAAATGGAACATACTACGATTGGACTACTGCGGTAAGTGGGGTTCCTCATGGTTCAGTATTAGGTCCTCTCCTTGTTAACATATTTATTAATGACTTAGAAGTAGGATTGGAAAGTAGTGTCTGCATTTTTGCTGATGACACAAAGTTATGCAAGCTAATTACATCAGATAATGATATACTTTCCCTCCAAAGGAATTTGCATAAATTAGAGAAAAAGGGCGAATACATGGCATTATGCATTTAGGAAGGAAAAAAAGCCATGCAATTTATAATCTTAATGGAGTAAATTTCGGAGTATCAGATATTGAAAGGGATTTGGGAGTGCTTGTGGACAACCACCTAGGTAACAGTGACCAATGCCAAACAGCAGCTACAAAGGCAACTACAATATTAGCATGCATTAAGAAGGGTATAGAAGCAAGGGAATCAAATATACTTCTGCCACTATACAAATCCCTAGTCTGCCCTCATTTGTAATATGGAGTACAATTTTGGGCACCACTTCAGCAAAGGAAATTTTAGTG
Organism: Discoglossus pictus; assembly: GCA_027410445.1. NCBI lineage: Eukaryota > Metazoa > Chordata > Amphibia > Anura > Alytidae > Discoglossus > Discoglossus pictus. Next base: position 54,948,335 of record CM050172.1, on the reverse strand, counting down.
CTGGAAAAAGTACAAAGAAGGGCAACAAAACTAATAAGGGGAATGGAGGGGCAAAGTTATGAAGAAAGAACAATCAAATTAAACTTATTTTCTTTAGAAAAAAAGGTGTCTATGATTACCTTATATAATTATATCCAGGGTCAATACAAGGCTTTGTCAAGTCAACTTTCTGTGCCAAGAGGTTTTCTCTACCAAAGGAGGTGGTGACAGCAGAATCGATAGATACTTTAAAAAGGAATTGTATATATTTTTAAATGAAAAGGGCATTCAGAGGACTAGTGATCCAGGGAGGAATCTGATGGACAGTATTTGGGGTCTGGAAGGAATTTTATATTTGTTTCCCCTTTTGAGACAATTGACTTGTTTCACTGGGTTTTTTTTCTGTTTGCCTTCGTCTGGATCAATTATCAATTAACAATGAGTTTTGCAAATTGCAGATCAGAGGAGATCTAAAAAGGTTGAACTATCCGCTTCAATGTAATTGCCATATGATGTTCACACTTCACTTTGACTTATAAGCCCACAGAGAGACAAATTCTGGGACCTCCACCTTCCTTCCTGTTGTCTCTCATATAGGGTGGCATGTTTCACAGCTGTGAAATAAGGCCATGCCAGTAGGGAGGTGCTTAATACTTTCAGTATCTCATATGGCTCTGCTGCAAGCAAGAGACAACATGCTGTGTGTCTGAGAATTATACTACACTAGCGACGTACCCGTCAAAAAATGACGGCAATAGAATTGTAAGTCAGGGAATGCTGTTTGGCACACAAAGTAAGTGTTTTGGTTGTGTGAGTACCTTCTGTGCTCATTGCAAGCCTTGTGCTGAGCACCTTCTGTGCTAATCTCGTGAGCGAGCCTCTGGGTTGGTTTATCTTTGGTTGTCAGAGCCCCTTTGGCGCTGATTGCAAGGTCCATGCTAATCGCCTTTTGGCTCTCATTGCGAGGCTCTCCCCTGGTGTAGTTTTTCTCTTCTGAGCACCCTTGACGCTCCTTGTGAGGTGTGAGGTGAACGGCTTTGGTGTTTATTGCATTACTGTCGTGTGGTGTTTTGTAATTGTTTCTGTATATGAATTTATGTAATTGTAATTAATTAATTACTGAACTGATAAATTAATATACTTTACCTATTTGTAATGAATATATGCAGCAACCAATATGCTGAAGAGCTAACAATCTGTTTTGATGTTCCTGCAGCATACAATGTAGATTTTCAGTGTTGGTGAGATGAGGTGTAAGTGTCAGCAATGTGTGTAGCGTGTAGTATAAATAGGCTGCGTGCACAAGGGGAAACAGTTTGTGTAGCTGTGTAGTTTCGGCATTTTGTAAGTTAGTGTTGTAAAATGGCGGCGATTGTGGTATGCGGGTGTGGATGATTTTGTGTCCTTTCTAATAGTTTATTTTGTAGCTCGTATGGGGCTGTGTAAAAGTTGGATGTGCCTGGCTATGTTTTGCGGGTTTAGGGGTCATGTAGCCTCTTTTTTTTTCTCTCGCTTAGGGGATTTTCGAGTGCCTAAACTCTTGAAATTGGACTTGCTTTGTGTGATGTTTTTATTTTATTTTTGTTTGTATTTTCTGTGTTTTTCGTGTTTTTTCGGTGTGCAGTTAAGTTCGTATTTTTTTGCGGCTCGTATTTTTTTTCTCTAAATCTCGGTTTCCTTGTGTAAGTGTTACGGGACGTAATTTTTTATGCAATTTTTTCAAAGTGCTACGGGTTTCGCACCAGCGCAATGAGCGCCTTCGTCGTTCCCTGCCTAAGGGCTACGGGGTCATAGAGATGAGCGCCTACACCGCTCATCTCCACCAGAGCAGTGAGAGCCTTTGGCGCTCCCAGCCTAAGTCATACGGGGTCGTAGGGATGAGCGCCTATGACGCTCATCTCCACCAGAGTAAGGAGCTCCTTTGGGCTCCTTGCCTGGCCGCAACCGTGGCCCTCGCTTTGCAAGGGCCACAGTTGCTACGCGCTTGCAAAGCTAGCCTGCAGTTTCCCTGTTGCATTAGCAATGTTTTTTTGGCAAGCCCACGCTGCTGAGAACTATATATGTGATTATCTGGTTCCTTTGCTCATCTCCCCTTCTATTTTTCAATTTCTGACCACAAGCCATAGAGAACTGAAGCATTGGATTTCCATTTCAATTTTGCACTTTTTTTTTATCTGGGATCTTATTCATACTGTGTATGCATTAAGTTTGATGAATATATTAAACTGAACAGATCAGACTTTTACATTGTGCTTTTCCTTTATTGTTCTACTTGCAGTCTTTACTTTCAGTACATTCTAATCTGTTGAGATAAATATACAGTATATAAAGTATATATATATATATATATATATATATATATATATATATAACTCTGTCACTATTGTATTTTACTATTATATAGCACCTTTGCTATTGTTTTTTGCTTCAAATTTTCATCTGTTAAACTCAGAGAACTTCAGTTACTCACTCTGTGTTAGTTTAAAAATGAGTCAGACAGTCTGCTCAGATTAAATATATTACCCATACTTGTTACCGTACATTTAGTTGTAAAATGTAACATTAAAAAAGCTAATAATTATGGGCCCTGTGCTTATTCCTGAAAAAGCAATTGCGAGTGCCCTTAATGAAAATTAAACCCTATCTAACTATGCTAATCACCCATCAAGCAAACTGCTATGGGTCACTGCTACAAGTGAACTTCATGACACAGACAAAAAGCAAGGCATAAATCTCCACTGAGTTTTACACTGAAAATAAATTACAAGTTACTCCCTGACACTTTGACACCCAAACCCTATGCTAATAAGATTTTACGGATCACTCGCAAATCAGGGCGCTGCCACAATTAAAATAGCAAAAGAAAGATTTATGAGTACCAAAGATCACTCGCAAATGGTTTTAAAAGTAACAGTATAGCTAAAAAGCACCACAAAATTATGAAATTTCAACATTATTTGACACTTAACAAGCCAATATCAACATATTTGTAACTAAAAATATACAGTATGTGCTTTTTGTGCCAAGAGATTTCCAACTGACACAAGAACATCCTTTGAGGTTAGAAGTAAAAAGATTCCACCTTAAAGAAAGAAAAGGGTTCTTCACAGTAAGGGTGGTTAACCTGTGGAATTCTCTATCAAAGGATGTGGTGACAGCAGATTCAACAGTTAACTTTAAAAGGGGACTGGATTTATTTCTAATCAAAACGGGCATTCAGGGTTATCCTGGATAATTAGAGAGAGTATTGATCCATGGAGGATTCTGATCGCCAGTATTTGGGGTCAGGAAGGAATTCATTTTTCTTTTCCCTTGGAGACGATTGGCTAAGTTTCACCTTGGTTTTTTCTGTTTGCCTTTCTCTCAGACATCTGTTGCGGCTACAGAGCAGGATTTACGGATCTGAGCTGAGTGCTGTAATCTGGGGAGTGAATAATTTTAATTATTGTAGAATTTAGTGTCTTTTTTAAGGATATCAGTGCAGGAAGAGGTAATAAAAAGAATTCCAGAGGTATTGTAGACAATTTTATAAGAATGTAACAGACCCCATACCCCTTTCCCCTCACAGCTCCAGAAGCAGGCATTTTGCATCAACAAATGCAACCACAGCTCTTCAGAAATGCAAATGCGCCTACACAGGCATCACAATTTTTTTTTAATTAAAAACTAACTCTATGACTATTTAATTATGGTAGAGTTTTCTAACATATATGTTTTCATTGTACAGTGTCCCTTTAAACTGCATCAGATAAGTTTTTTTTTGCGTTTATTGTCGTAATTGAATCAGGACCTCAGATAGCATCCTACTTCAGTACAAGGTGCAACCACATATAGTTCATTTAATAAATTCCTTTTTTACATACAGTATAATTTTGGTTTATCTTTAAAAATACTTTCTGTGTCTCTTTAATGAGAATCTTCTTTTATACAATACACAGCTATTCCCAAAATAAGCAAACCAATTCTAGCAGAGACCTGGGAAATTAAAGAGTCTGGCAGGCTGCAAAAAAATCATGCAGCTTTTAACAAATAGAAAATACTTAGCTTGTCCAATTTATTTCTAAAGACGCAAGATCAGAGCGCCCTAAGTGGGTTGTATCTTTCATTTAACCGCAGCCTGCCACCACCGCCTACACACTAACTCTCTGGGCACACACTACTGTCTCTCCTAGAACACACCACCTTCCTTTGAAAGCCTTTCTTTCCAAATCACAGACACAGCTTTTGCCCAGTTCAGTGCACAGGTTCAAAGGTAGCATTGAAATCTGGCACTTCTTTCTGATTGTTTTTTTCATCCACTGACATATTTTTCTACCCAAAAACAAAAGCTGCTTTGCTGTTAATATATACATTTTTTAAACAAGTATGTTTAAAGGTGTTTGTTTGTGAAGTGTATAACAGATTAACAACGTCAGCAGCCGGGTAAACCCCGGACATAAAAACATTTTTTTGAGAAGGCTAGAATTTTTAAAGGCTTTGTTTATGAGTAGAATAATACATTTTTTACTTGCTCAGAGTTAGATAATAGGCTATGTTTTGTTTATCTATCAGTAGAGAGAGTGTGGGGTAGGTGGGAAAAAGGAGAGACCAGAAAGCGTTGCTAGATTACTGGATCTGTTTGAAACTGACACCACATCCCTTCCCATTACCGGCCAATAATCAATCTGCTTGCAATAGCAAATACAAACAGTGCTTTTCAGGAATGTATCTGACACTTTCAAACACTCAATGGTCCAGCAGAGATATCAAAATATATATTCTCCAATAAAATTAAAAGGCTTAATGACTTTTTCTTTTCAATTTTATAAAGAAAATGGCAAGAAATCTTCTTACATGATTGAAAACTAATTTATCATTGGTCACAGTCCTCCGAGTTCTCTAAGGAATGTATATTTATACAGTACTTTGTTAAAAAACTACGCATATCTGTTCTTTGAATGTAAAAAAAAATACAGCCTCTGTTCTTATCCTTTTTATGCAACTATGCTGTAGTAGAATCTACCATCAATTCCCCCAGGATGGGAGGAGACTTTGAATGCAGGTGAAGTTTTAATGTGCACAGTGGTAATGTGGCATCTAAAACTGCCAGTGCTTTCAACAGGAATAATGGAAAACTCATTATTTTTCAAGGACACCCAAGCCAACATCCAATGGAAATTTATGTCTGAACAATTAGACAATGCCCATACACCCCCATTGCCTTTATAGCGGTTGGACAGCAGCAGCAACTGAGCCTAATTTTTAAATGTAAGTTTGATTATGGCAATAGTTTTTTTTTTATTATTGAATATGATTTTGTATTATGATCAATGCCTAATTGAAATATGTAGCTGATGTTGTTAGGTGCTGTTTTTTTTATCAGTTCCATTATACATAGCTGCAGTGTGGTCCTTTTTAGATTTTCTGTAATCCGAGAAATAAAGATCAAATAAATGCACATTGCTGATTTTCTACTTTACAGATCTCCATTGGGTGATATGTAAGGTTGATATGATGCAAATTGCGGCAGAGCCCTCTCTCCTCCATGATAAAGTATGGAACACAATAGCACAAGAGAGTGGTATTTAATCAAATACCGCATATACTCGAGTATAAGCCGACCCGAGTATAAGCCAAGGAACCCATTTTACCACAAAATACTGGGTAAAATGAGTGACTCGAGTATAAGCCGAGGGTGGGAAATGTGCTGCCCCCTGTGTCCCTCTTGTGCCCTCTGTGTCCCCCTCTCTCTCCGTGTCTCTTCTCCCGTCTCCCTTCCCTGTGTCTCTTATCCCCTTCTCCCCTCTCCCTTCCCTGTGTCTCTTCTCCCCTTCTCCCCTCTCCCTTCCCTGTGTCTCTTCCAACCTCTCCCTTCCCTGTGTCTCTTCCAACCTCTCCCTTCCCTGTGTCTCTTCCCCCCTCCCTTATCACCCTCCTCAACCCCACTCCTCAACCTCTCTCCTCATCCTCAACCTCCCTCCTCATCCTCAACCCCCCTCCTCAACCTCCCTCCTCATCCTCAACCTCCCTCCTCCTCCTCAACCCCCTCCTCAACCTCCCTCCTCACCCTCAACCCCCTCCTCAACCTCCCTCCTCAACCCCCCCATCCTCAATCCCCCTCCTCAACCCCCATCCTCATCCTCTCTCCTCAACCCCCCATCCTCAACCCCCCATCCTCAACCCCCCTCCTCAACCCCTCCTCCTCATCCTCAACCTCCCTCCTCAACCTCAACCTCCCTCCTCAACCCCTTCCTCAACCTCCCTCCTCAACCCCCCCATCCTCAACCCCCTCCTCATCCCCCTCCTCAACCCCCTCCTCAGCCTCAACCCTCCTCAACTTCAACCCTCCTCAACCTCAATGCCCCCTCAACCTCAACCCCCCTCCTCAACCTCCCTCCTCAACCCCCCCATCCTCAACCTCTCTCCTCAACCCCCCATCCTCAACCCCCCTCCTCAACCCCTCCTCCTCATCCTCAACCTCCCTCCTCATCCACAACCCCCTCCTCAACCTCCCTCCTCATCCTCAACCCCCCCATCCTCAATCCCCTCCTCAACCTCCCTCCTCAACCCCACCATCCTCAATCCCCCTCCTCAATCCCCCTCCTCAACCCCCCATCCTCATCATCTCTTCTCAACCCCCCATCCTCAACCCCCCATCCTCAACCCCCCATCCTCAACCTCAACCCCCCTCCTCAACCCCTCATCCTCAACCTCCCTCCTCACCCTCAACCTCCCTCCTCAACCCCTTCCTCAACCTCCCTCCTCAACCCCCCATCCTCAACCCCAACTCCCCTCCTCAACCCCTCATCCTCAACCTCCCTCCTCACCCTCAACCTCCCTCCTCAACCCCTTCCTCAACCTCCCTCCTCAACCGCCCCATCCTCAACCCCCTCCTCAACCCCCTCCTCAGCCTCAACCCTCCTCAACCTCAACCCTCCTCAACCTTAACCCCCCCTACTATACCTCCCTCCTCAACCCCCATCCTCAACCCCCCCATCCTCAACTCCCCATCCTCATCCTCTCTCCTCAACCCCCCTCCTCAACCCCTCCTCCTCATCCTCAACCTCCCTCCTCATCCTCAACCCCCTCCTCAACCTCCCTCCTCATCCTCAACCCTCTCCTCAACCCCCCATCCTCAAACCCCTCCTCAACCTTCCTCCTCCACCCCCCCATCCTCAATCCCCTCCTCAACCCCCATCCTCATCCTCAAACCCCCATCCTCAACCTCCCTCTTCAACCTCAACCCCCCTCCTCAACCTCAACCCCCCTCTACCTCCCCCCTCAACCTCCCTCAACCCCAACCTCCCTCCTCAACCTAAACCCCCCTCAACCCCCCTCCTCCACCTAAACCCCCCTAAATACCTCCCCCCTCTCCCGTCACTTACCTGCTTGTGCTCCGGCCTGGGGGGGAGAGTGACTCAAGTATAAGCCAAGGGGGCCCTTTTTTTCCTTAAAAAAAGGGCTGAAAAACTCGACTTATACTCAAGTATATACGGTACTTCAGGTTGTTTGAGAAATTATTAAAAAAAATCTAATTAAGACATTGAAATTATTTTGCAAATAATTTACCTTGTTAAAGAACTCAGCAAACTAGTTAAACCCATGTGGTCAAATTTTTCTAGATGATGGTTTGTCTCAAACTAATTTGTATGTGTCCCAATGTGAGTACTGGCTGGGAGCTAAACATTATCAGCCTTATTAAAATGCGATTCAGCAAATTTAAAAGGGCTCTATTTAATCACATAGCATATTTTTTTTACATACGTTTTTAATTAGTGAAGACCTTTCTTTTGGATAGAAGTTCACTAACTTAAAACTTCTGTAAAATAAATATGCTGTGTGCTTAAATAGAGCCCTTTTAAATTTGCTGAATCACAATTTAATAAGGCTGTAGATTCCTCAACAGTATAATTACGGTACACTTAATGTTATTAAATTAGAGGCTGTATTATTTCGTTTTAATATATAAAATAAATACATATTACCAAGTATAGTTCTTCAAAAGAAGATATTTTAAATTTGTGATTACAGTTGTCCATTAAACAGTTGCATTAATCCAATATTAACTTTAATTTTAAAATAATTTTTCAGTTAATAAGTAAGGTAAAATAGGGATGTGAAAGACATTAGATAAATTAGTTTATTGCTCCCCTTGTGATTATAAAGTAATGTCACTCATACCTCCCACAAGCAGGTGCCACCCTCCAGTTCTTATGTGTCATATGCCTCTGCCAAGATGGCTACTTGAGCTGGATGTGTCTATTTTCTATTTATACCAGTAAAAAAAAAAAAATTCTCAATAATTATATTGCACCATTTTAAACAATAATTAAAATGGACATTAGTTGTGACAATTAGTGATGTCGCGAACATCAAATTTTGGGTTCGCGAACCGTGGACACGAATTCCATCAAATCTTTGCGAACGGACGAACATCGGCGAACCGCCATAGACTTCAATAGGCAGGCGAATTTCAAAACCCACAGGGACTCTTTCTGGCTACAATAGTGATGGGAAAGTTGTTTCAAGGGGACTAACACCGGGACTGTGGCATGCCGGAGGGGGATACATGGCAAAATTACATAGTTGATTCAGAGTCTGGTTTTAAGCCATAAAGGGCATAAATCACCTAGCATTCCTAAATTGTTTGGAATAACATGCTTTAAAACATCAGGTATGATGTTGTATCGATCAGGTAGTGTAAGGGTTACTCCCACTTCACAGTAACAGACCAATCTCCCCGTTTAATGCACCGCAAACAACCGCAAACAGTCCCTTTGCACAACCGCAAACTCCCCATTTGCACAAGGTTGGATACCAAGCTAGCCATGTCCCGTTCCTTGTCCACACTGATGTCATTGAAGGTCTCTTCCTCCACCCAGCCACTAAGGGTCCCCGAAAGGTGACAACATGCCCCCTGGGACGCCTGCTATGTTTGGTCTTCCACCTCCTCAAAGCCACCTTCTTCCTCTGACTCCTCTTCTTCAGACTCCTCTCTCTGCGTTGCCTCTGTCTGTGTTATTATAAGGTGTTTACTATTAAGTAGTACTATTCCTATTGGTTTAATTCTGTTACGTCCACTATTAGTGGACGTGTATATGGCATGGATTTTTGGAACAGGGAGATGGAAAAAGATGCTTGGTCGGACCTCCTACTTCTAATTTGGGGCACTGCACATGCAATCTAAGGTGCCACCAGATAGGAGTGGTGTATTAAGTTGTACTACTCATTCCTATCAGTTTAATACCTGTTCCGTCACCTATCTTTCCTCCCAATAGCACATTCTATATGTCATCAACCGGCCTGTGTGTATTTAGAAAACCACACTTTAAGGACCTTAACCTGGGACAAGGTGGCTTGGCTATCAGAATTGCCTCAGAGCCTTAAAAACTTGCCAAACCCCCTAATCAGACACTCACTATCATACTGGAAATGGTCCAAGAAACACACAGGTTTGTTCCCTGGATCCACCCAAATGACCCCAATTCTTGACCACCCTCAGGCACCGAAACACATGAGCACAACATCACAACACTGGTGGAGGTCAAGGAAACTAGATAGACTGGTAGACTGGTTAGTAAAGGGCCAGATGCTCACCTATGAGGAACTGAGGGACAAGCATGAGCTACCGCTGTCAGAACATTACAATTACTGTAGGCTGAGGCATTTCACACACTCCCTGACCCAAAAACAGGGGACACCGGTCTTAAATTAGTTCTCCAAAATTTGTAAAGATAAACCTCTATCAAGGGGGATCATTGGGTCGCTTTACAAATATAAAACATTTGTTACTGGTTGAAGCGACACTGGGGGAAGGGCCGGAGTGGGGGAGCCCTGGAGACCCTTCAGAAGCAACCGGCGGCAAAATCAACCCAGGTCGCTCACTGAAGCCTGCCCTAGGGTAACCCAAGGGTGATTGCACAGGTTAGATATTGTAAATAATAAGCTAATACTGCTGGAGCGATGATAGCTAATAGGACTTTGGTGTTCCCTGCAGATATACTCTTTACTATTTTCTGTTTTACCATGTTTTAGGTATCTCTTAAATTGCAATCACAGTAAAAAATAAGAAAAATTATTAACCTAAAAAGTAAAAATAAGAAGGAATAACCAGCTAACTTTCACAAAATGTCTTTATTGTAAATATGTATTTTTGCACAACTGTTATGCAAGACTGTTCAAAAATGCTTTACTTTTCATTACATGCTGTACGCGTTCTGACAATAAAAGAATTTAAATGCAAAAATTAGGTATTGTTGCAGCGACCAGAAAAATTGATGTTAGTTTGTGGACCATTATTAGCTCAAGGCAGCTCATCTATCAGGCCTTTTTTAATCGAATGTATCGCCCACTGTCAGTCCCTTCGGGATCCATCCCTCATTCATCTTAATAAAGGTGAGGTAATCTAGACTTTTTTTTACCTAGGTGACTTCGATTATCAGTGACAAAACCTCCTGCTGCACTGAAGGTCCTTTCTGACAGGACACTTGAAGCGTGGCAGGACAGAAGTTTTATGGCAAATTGGGATAGCTCAGGCCACAGGGCAAGCACATCCAGTAGTCAAGGCGTTCATCGCTCCTCATAGTGTCGATATCTGTAGTTATGGCAAGGTAGTCTGTTACCTGACGGTGGAGTCGTTCTCTGAGGGTGGACCCCGAAGGGCTGTGGCGATGCATAGGACTTAAAAAGCTCTGCATGTCCTCCATCAACAACACGTCTGTAAAGCGTCCTCTCCTTGCCGGCGTGGTCGTGGGAGGAGGATGATTATGTTCACCTCTTCCGCTGTTAGATTGCCTTTGTGCTGTGACATCACCCTTAAACGCTGTGTAAAGCATACTTTTTAATTTGTTTTGGTAGTGCTGCATCCTTTCCGACTTGTGGTAATTCGGTAACATTTCACGCACTTTCTGCTTATACCGGGGGTCTAGTAGCGTGGACACCCAGTACAGGTCGTTCTCCTTCATCCTTTTTATACGAGGGTCCCTCAACAGGCACGACAGCATGAAAGACCCCATTTGCACAAGGTTGGATGCCGAGCTAGTCATGTCCCGTTCCTCGTCCTCAGTGATCTCACTGAAGGTATGTTTTTCCCCCCAGCCACGTACAACACCACTGGTACCAGATAGGTGACAACGAGCACCCTGGGATGCCTGTTGTAGTTGGTCTTCCTCCTCCTCCTCAAAGCCACATTGCTCTGACTCCTCTTCCAGCGTTGCCGCAGGTCCAGCAAGCGATGCTGATAAGGCTGTTTCTGGCGGTGATGGTGACCACAACTCTTCCTCTTCACGCTCATCTACGGCCTGATACAGCACTCTTCGCAGGGCACGCTCCAGGAAGAAAACAAATGGTACGATGTCGCTGATGGTGCCCTGGGTGCGACTGTCCAGGTTTGTCACCTCCTCAAAAGGACGCATAAGCCTACAGGCATTGTGCATGAGCGTCCAGTAACGTGGCAAAAAAATCCCCAGCTCTGCAGAGGCTGTCCTAGCACCCCGGTCATACAAATACTCATTAACGGCCCTTTCTTGTTGGAGCAGGCGGTCGAACATTAGGAGTGTTGAATTCCAACGTGTCACCGCAGGATATCTGTAAAGTGCGCAATGGCCGTGTAGGAACACCTGAAATGGGCACACACCTTCTTGGCCTGCTTCAGAACGTCCTGTAAGCCTGGGTGCTTATGCACAAAGCGTTGTACAATCAGATTACACACATGTGCCATGCACGGCACATGTGTCAACTTGCCCAGATTCAATGCCGCCAACAAATTTCTTCCGTTGTCACAAACCACTTTGCCGATCTCCAGTTGGTGCAAAGTCAGCCACTGATCGATCCTGTGCGTTCAGGGCGGACAGGAGTGCTGGTCCGGTGTGACTCTCTGCTTTCAGGGAAGTCAACCCCAAGACGGCGTGACACTGCCGTATCCAGGATGTGGAATAGTACCTGTGGAGCTGAGAGGGGTGCCGTTGATGTGGAGCAAGACATAGCAGCAGCAGAAGAGGACTCAGCCGAGGAGGTTATGGAAGAGGATGGAGTAGGAGGAGTAGAGGAGGTGGCAGCAGGCCTGCCTGCAAGTCGTGGCGGTGTCACCAACTCTTCTTCAGAGCCACGTATTCCATGCTTGGCAGCCGTCACCAGGTTTACCCAATGCGCAGTGTAGGTGATATACCTGCCCTGACCATGCTTTGCAGACCAGGTATCTGTGGTCAGATGGACCCTTGCCCCAACACTGTGTGCCAGAGATGCCATTACTTCCTTTTGCACAATCGAGTACAGGTTGGGGATTTCCTTTTGTGCAAAGAAAATTCGTCCGGGTCCACTGCGGTGTCCCAATAGCTACAAATTTTTTGAACACCTCAGACTCCACCAGCTTGTATGGTAAAAGCTGGCGGGCTAAGAGTTCAGACAAGCCAGCTGTCAGTTGCCGGGCAAGGGGGTGACTTTGTGACATTGGCTTCTTACGCTCAAACATGTCCTTGACAGACACCTGATTGTGGGCAGATGAGCAGGGACTGCTCAGGGCGAGACACGGAGTGGCGGATGGTTGAGAGGGGGCAAGCAGGGCAGCAGTGGTTGACGTGGCTGAAGATGCTGGGCCAGGAGGAGGATGGCGGCTTTGACTTTATGTGCTGCTTGTACTGATGTGTTGATCCCATAGGCGTTTGTGATGTGGCATCATGTGCCTTCGCAAAGTAGTTGTACCTAGGTGGGTGTTGGACTTCCCACGACTCAGTTTCTTTTCGCACAGGTTGCAAATGGCATCACTGTTGTCACAGGCAGACACACGAAAAAATTGCCACACTGCTGAGCTCTGCAATGACCGGATTCTGGTGGTGGCAAAAGCATGCATTGACTGGCGTGCTGTCTGACTGACCCCGGGTGCCGGTGCATGCTGTCTGACTGTTCCACTAGCTACTTTCGACGACCTCCCACTGCTTCCAACTCGTCTCCTCCTCCTCTCTGTCTCCCCATCTGAACTTTCTTCCTGTTCTTCTTCATCCACAGACGCATCGTCATCATCAACCGCTTCACTTGTATCTGACAACTCAACAAAGGAAGCAGCACCGGGTACAACATCATCATCATCATCATCAGACCGTACGTCCATGTGTGTAATGCTGCCTGACTGGGACATATCCCTGTTATCTACATCCTCTGGCATTAATGTTTGTGCATCACTCATTTCTTCCAACGGATGTGTAAATAACTCTGCTGACGGATCAAGTGAAGTGGCTGTGGTGCTAGTGTTGGTGGTGGCGGCAGGCGGGCGAGTGGTAACTGGAGAGGTGCCCGAAGCTAAGCTGGAGGAGGAACATTGGGTGTCCTGTGTTAGCCAGTCAACCATGTCCTCAGAACTGTTCAAGTTCAGGGTACGTTGCCTCTGAAAACTGGGCATTATTCTAGGGCCAAAGGGAATCACAGCACCACGACCACGACGGCCCCTGCGGGGTGGCCTGCCTTTGCCTGTCATTTTTTTTACGATTAGTGGTACTATGCGTGCAAGCTACTGTGACACCAGATATGAGTGTCACTGCGCACTGGCAAAAGTTGGCAGACTAGATGCAATAGGCCTCACACACACGCCTTTAGGCAGGCAACTGATATTCAATCGATTACAGTAAAAAAGGGTTGTTTTATTTCACTGCACACTACGGTTGCACTAGATATGAGTGGCACTGTTCACTGGCAAAAGTTGGCAGACTAGATGCAATAGGCCTCACACACACGCCTTTAGGCAGGCAACTGATATTCAATCGATTACAGTAAAAAAGGGTTGTTTTATTTCACTGCACACTACGGTTGCACTAGATATGAGTGGCACTGTTCACTGGCAAAAGTTGGCAGACTAGATGCAATAGGCCTCACACACACGCCTTTAGGCAGGCAACTGATATTCAATCGATTACAGTAAAAAAAGGGTTGTTTTATTTCACTGCACACTACGGTTGCACTAGATATGAGTGGCACTGTTCACTGGCAAAAGTTGGCAGACTAGATGCAATAGGCCTCACACACACGCCTTTAGGCAGGCAACTGATATTCAATCGATTACAGTAAAAAAAGGGTTGTTTTATTTCACTGCAAACTACGGTTGCACTAGATATGAGTGTCACTGCGCACTGGCAAAAGTTGGCAGACTAGATGCAATAGGCCTCACACACACGCCTGTAGGCAGGCAACTGATATTCAATCGATTACAGTAAAAAAAGGGTTGTTTGATTTCACTGCACACTATGGTTGCACTAGATATGAGTGTCACTGTGCACTGGTAAAAGTTGGCAGACTAGATGCAATAGGCCTCACACACACGCTAGCAGGCAGGCATATGCAATTAGATTACACAGAAAAAAATAATAAAATAAAATAAAAAGGGCTTTTTGGGTTGCTGTCCTTGCAGCAGATATCAAAGGAGTCCTTCAGGTGTTCAGGAAGACTTGGCTCCACCCCTTACACAGACCCCACCCATTTAAACTCCTCCCCTGATGTCATATTGACATTTATATGCCTCGCCCAATGACTTTATACTTGCCCCGCCCATTGAAATAGACTCCACCTACTGATTTTTTTAATACCGTTCAAAAATTCTAGAATCTTGGGATTAAGGCAAGTAATAAAATTTATCTTCTGCATGAATGCAATGACACTCACCAACAGTTGACTCTCCTTCTCGTGGTTTCTTCAAGTGTAGTAGATGACCAACAAGTCCAAAATAGTCTGCAGCTGCAAAACCCCAACCGTACTTAAAAACAACCAGGAGAGGCTATCGAGGCCCCAACCATACCTAAATAACCCTATTATGTCAAGCGGGATTATAGAGGCCCCAACCGGACCATTAAAACCTTAAAATACCAAGCAGGACTATATAGACCCCAATTGGACCTTAAAAACCCACATTACACTAAACAGTACTATATAGGCCCCAAAGCGTACATAAAAAAACTTAAATTACCAAGCGAGACTATATAGTCCCAAACTGTACCTAAAAAACCTTAAAATACCAAGGGGGACTATATAGGCTCCAACCTGACCTTAAAAACCTTAAAATCCCAAGCAGCACTATATAGGCCCCAAAAGGACCTTAAAAACTCATATTACTCCAAGAAGGACTATATACAGTGCCTTGCAAAAGTATTTACCCCCTTTGGCATTTTTCATGTTTTGTTGCCACACAACCTAGAATTAACATGGATTGTTTGAGGATTTGCATCATTTAATTTACAGAACATGCCAACAACTTTGAAGATGTTTTTTTTAAATTGTGAGGCAAACAACAAATAGGACAAAATAACAGAAAAAGTAAATGTGCATAACTATAAAGCCCCCTGAAGTCAATATTTTGATCCACCTTTTGCGGCAATCCTAGCTCCAAGTCGCTTTGGATAAGTCTCTATGAGCTTGCCACATCTTACCATCTGCCCCTTCCTCCTTGCAAAACTGTTTCAAGTCCTTCAAGTTGGTTGGTTTGTGCTTGTGAACAGCAATCTTTAAGTATGACTTCAGATTTTCTATTGGATTGATGTCTGGGCTTTGACTAGGCCATTCCAACACATTTACATGTTTCCCCTTAAAGCACTCAAGTGTTGCTTTAGCAATGTGTTTGGGGTCATTGTCCTGCTGGAAGGTGAACCTCCATCCTAGCCTCAAATCACGCACAGAGTGGTACAGGTTTTGCTCAAGAATATCCCTGTATTTAGCACCATCACTGATTAATGCGCTCCTTGCCCGGTCCGTGAGTTTTGGTGGACGGCCGTCTCTTGGCAGGTTTGCTGTTGTGCCATGTTCTTTCGATTTGGTTATGATAGATTTGATGGTGCTCCTGGGGATCATCAAATATTTGGATATTTTTTTATAACCTAACTCTGACTTGTATTTCTCAACAACATTGTTCCTTACTTGTTTGGAGAGTTCCTTTGTCTTTTTGGCAGTGTTTGGTTAGTGTTGCCTCTTGCTTAGGTGTTGCAGCCTCTCAGGCCTTTCAAAAAGGTGTGTATATGTAATGACAGATCATGTTAGACTTAGATTGCACACAGGTGGACATCATTTCACTAATTATGTGACTTATGAAAGTAATTGGTTGCACCAGAGCTTTTTATGGGATTATTATTATTATTATTATTATCTTTTATTTGTATTGCGCCAACATATTCCGTAGCGCTGTACAGGGGATAAGAACAAGGGAAATACACGTTTAACAAAATTAAAAAGAAAAAAAAGTTGAAGAGCCCTGTTTTGAGCTTAGAATCTTAGCAGAAAGTGCTTTATCCCAAAGCACCCTACAAGACTGGAAACTCGCTACTTACAATCTAAAGGGAATTAAAGGGCAGAGAACTGGGGAAGAGTAACAAATAAGGAATAGCAAGGGCAAGGAAGTAAGTGAAAGATAGAAAGAGTTTTATTTTAGAGGGAGAGGGGATGGATCTGAGGTGAAAGAGTAGTATGTTGGCTGACCCCTAGTGTTGAGATGATATATCTGCAAGTAGGAAGTCAGGTGTTTTCTATGGCTCTATAAATTTAATCTGAGTTGGGGTGGGTGGGTGAGGGGAAGGGAGGGAGGGCAGTTCTGAGTGTGTCACAGATGAAGTAGGCCTTAAAACCAGAGTAAATTTGCACTGAAAGAAAGAGAGAATGGATTGGGGTCAGACAGTACAGGAAGATAGGAGAGTTAGGAAGGAATGAGAGAGGGACCATAGAATAAAGATATTTGAGGAGGGGGGAGGAGATTTGAGGTATTTATGCCAGCCATAAATGGGGGAGGATGGGGGGGAAGGTGGGGACAGCAGAGCAGGGTATAGGAAACAGTTAAAAATTGAAAACAAAAAGTCAGAATATTTCTATCTGCCAAGATATAATAACATGCATACAGTAGTGATATTAATAAACATATTGGCTCCAGGGATGGCACAGTTTCCATAGTCTTCTCCATACCTGCTGAGGTGTTCTGAATGCAGTTCTGAGTGTGTCACAGATGAAGTAGGCCTTAAAACCAGAGTAAATTTGCACTGAAAGAAAGAGAGAATGGATTGGGGTCAGACAGTACAGGAAGATAGGAGAGTTAGGAAGGAATGAGAGAGGGACCATAGAATAAAGATATTTGAGGAGGGGGGAGGAGATTTGAGGTATTTATGCCAGCCATAAATGGGGGAGGATGGGGGGGAACGTGGGGACAGCAGAGCAGGGTATAGGAAACAGTTAAAAATTGAAAACAAAAAGTCAGAATATTTCTATCTGCCAAGATATAATAACATGCATACAGTAGTGATATTAATAAACATATTGGCTCCAGGGATGGCACAGTTTCCATAGTCTTCTCCATACCTGCTGAGGTGTTCTGAATGCAGTTCTGAGTGTGTCACAGATGAAGTAGGCCTTAAAACCAGAGTAAATTTGCACTGCTGAGGTGTTCTGAATGCAGTTCTGAGTGTGTCACAGATGAAGTAGGATTCATAACAAAGGGGGCAAATACATATGCACATGCCAATTTTCTGTTTTCTGTTTTCTATTTCTAAAAAATAGTTTTATGTATATATTTTTCTCATTTCACTTCACCAACAGAGAAGATATTTATGGTGGACCTAGTGATAAAGCTGAATGTTTGTGGGTAGAGTTAAATAGCGGAGCAGCAAATTCCAAAAGAATATTAGTAGGAGTATGCTATAAACCCCCAAATATAGCAGGTTCTTGAGTACACTCAGGGATCATTAACTGGCCCAGGTTGTACAAGAGCCTACTAGAAATGAAGCTATCTTAGATTTACTCATCACAAATAATATTGATATAGTATCAAATGTTGGAATAGGGCAACCTTTGGGAAACAGTGATCACAACACAGTCTCGTTTGAGATTGAATTAAAAAAACAAAATTTTAAGTGGCCAACGAAAACTCTTAATTTTAAAAGGGCAGATTTTAACGGTCTAAGGGCAGCAATACAAAGTATAGACTGGGACAGAGAACTGGCAGGTAAAAATACTGAACATAAATGGACAACAATTAAATCCTTACTAAATGATTTAAACAATGATTTAGAGATCAAGATACGGAGTAAAAAACAGGCATTTAAACTATACAAACAAGAGGGGACAGAGACTGCCTTACAGGAATACAAGGAAATCAACAAGGCTTGCAAAAGGGAGATTAGAATGGCTAAAATAGAAAATGAAAAATCAATTGCAAGACTGTAAGACTAACCCTAAAATATTTTTTAAGTATATTAATGGGAAGAAGGCGAGGAAGGATGCTATAGGAACATTACAATATGACCCAGGCCGTCTGATAATTAGTGACCAAGAAAAGGCAGATGAGCTAAATAGGTTCTTTTCTTCGGTATACACAAGGGAGGTACCAGTGGTTGGGACACGGCAACATAATGGGGCTACACTACCTTTGCCAAATAATTGGTTAACACAGGAAGTAATCCAAAAGAGGTTTGAAAAAATACATGATAATAAAGCCCCGGGTCCTGATGGAATACATCCAAGGGTACTAAGGGAACTGGGTTCTGTAATAGCCAAACCATTATATTTAATTTTTCAAGATTCACTCAACACAGGGTCTCTACCAGATGAATGGAGAAAAGCTAATGTGATACCTATATTTAAAAAGGGAGCAAGAGCAAATCCGGGGAATTATAGACCAGTGAGCCTCATTTCTGTAGTGGGGAAGCTTTTAGAAGGGTTAATAAGGGATAATATACAAGAATATGTCTATTTGAACAGGATTATAAGTAGGAGTCAACATTGATTTATGAGGGATAGGTCATGTCAAACAAATCTAATTAGTTTCTATGAGGAGGTTAGTAGGAACCTGGATCAAGGCAACTCAGTGGATGTAGTCTTTTTGGATTTTGCAAAGGCTTTTGATACAGTGCCACATGGGAGAATTTTGAGCAAACTAAGGGATACAGGAATTGCAGTAAATATCTGCTCATGGATCGAGAGCTGGCTAAAAGACAGGAAGCAAAGGGTTGTTGTAAATGGAACATACTCCGATTGGACTAATGACGTAAGTGGGGTTCCTCAGGGTTCAGTATTAGGTCCTCTCCTTTTTAACGTATTTATTAATGACGTAGAGGTAGGATTGGAGTGTGGTGTCTCCATTTTCGCTGATGGCACAAAGTTGTGCAAGGTAATTAAATCAGATAGTGATGTGCTTTCCCTCCAAAGGGATTTACATAAAATTGAGGAATGGGCATCTAAATGGCAGATGAGATTTAATACGAATAAATGCAAAGTTATGCATCTGGGAAGGAAAAATAACCATGCAATTTATAATCTTAATGGAGCAAATCTAGGTGTATCAGATATTGAAAGGGATTTGGGAGTGCTTGTGGACAACCACCTAGGTAACAGTGCTCAAAGCCAAGCAGCAGCTAATAAGAAGGGTATAGAAGCAAGGAAAACAAATATAATTCTGCCACTATACAAATCTCTAGTACGCCCTCATTTGGAATATGGAGTACAATTTTGGGCACCACTTCATAAAAGGCCATTTTAGAGCTGGAAAAAGTACAGAGGAGGGCAACAAAACTAATAAGGGGAATGGAGGGGCTAAATTATGAAGAAAGACTAACCAAATTAAACTTATTTTCTCTAGAAAAAAGGGGTCTAAGAGGAGATATGATTACCTTATATAAATACATCTAGGGTCAGTATTGAGATTTGTCAAGGGAGCTTTTTGTGCCAAGAGGTTTTCAACTGACAAGAGGACATGCCTTGAGGTTAGAAGTAAAAAGATTCCACCTTAAAGAAAGAAAAGGGTTTTTCACAGTAAGGGTGGTTAATCTGTGGAATTCTCTACCAGAGGAGGTGGTGACAGCGGATTCGATAGATAACTTTAAAAGGGGACTGGATTTATTTCTAATTAAAAAGGGAATTCAGGGTTATCATGGATAATTAGAGAGGCAGTATTGATTCAGGGAGAAGTCCGGTCGCCGGTGTCTGGGATCAGGAGGGATAAGATTTTTTTATTTTTTTTATACAACTAATTAATTAATAGTTGGTCCGCATATTGCAGATTGGAGGACATCTTGAAAGGTTGAACTTGATGGACTGAAGGTCTTTTTTCAACCTTAAATACTATGTAACTATGTAACTATGTAACTTAGACTGTTGTGTTCTGATGCATCACATAAAATTCATATTAACAAAACATTGAACTTAAGGCTGTAATGTAACAAAATAGGTAAAAAGTCAAGGGGGGGGGGTGAATACTTTTGCAAGGCTCTGTAGACCCAAACCTAAAAAAACTTAAATTTCCAAGTGAGACTATATAGGCCCCAACCGTACCTAAAAAACCTTAAAATACCAAGCGGGACTATATAGGCCCCAACCAGACTTTTTATAACCTTAAAATATTAAGAGGGACCATATAGGCCATAACCATACCTAAAAATCTTTAAAATACCAAGCGGAACTATATAGGCCCCAACCATACCATGGGTGTATATATATATGGAGGTTTTTTAACTTGCTTTAGACATTCAAATGTGAACACAGATGTACTTTTTATTTACTGTACGACTGTAAGGTGGAGGGCTTCTATCGTTCTTTTGCCCACCATATTATAAATGATTGTTGTGGTGAACTACCTACTCATAATTTCCACAACACAGGCTGAGATCTCGCTCCATGCTGCTGATAGCCAGTAAGCTTGAAACAGCTGTACATGGATTGGATACTCAGCCTGTGTTTATTCCAACCTTGGCTTTGCATTAAAGCTGTGTAATACAGCATGCATAAGCTTAAAGGAAGCCATGTTTGATGATGGCTACGGAATGAAGAGCGAGGCATTTGTGGCCACATTTGTGTGTCCCAGCTCAACTTCCCAGAATGCAGTGTAATAACTGTTTTTCTTGGAACTCTGAGCAGGAAGCAGGTTTTTTAACTTGCTTTAGACATTCAAATGTGAACACAGATGTACTTTTTTTTTACTATATATATATATATATCACATATATAGTTGTCGAAATTGCCGGGTTGCCAAAAGTTGTTGGTAACGCAATGTTAAAATTGCGGACCGGCAATGAGCGCCAAAGGTGCTCATTGTGGAGATGAGCACCACAGGTGCTCAACCCTGACGATCCGCGGGACTTAGGCAATGAGCGCCAAAGGCGATTGTTGTGCTGGAGGAGATGAGCGCCACAGGAGCTCATCACTGAGACCTGCGGGATTTAGACAATGAGTGCTGAAGGCGCTCATTGTGCTGGTGGAGGTGAGCGCCACAGGAGATCATCCTGATGACCTGCAGGACTAAGGCAATGAGCGCCAAAGGCTCTCGTTGAGATGGAGAAGATGAGTGCCACATGCGCTCATCACAGAGCCCTACTGGACTTAGGCAATGAGCACCGAAGACGCTCATTGTGCTGGTGGAGAACAGCCCTGCAGGAACTCATTTCGACGATCCGAGGGACGAATGCAAATTACGAAAATTACAGTGAACTGAGGGGCTCGGAAAATTACGACTTAAATGGCTGAACCGCCGAACTGGAAAGACCGGCAAAAATACACAAATATGACTCAAATCAACTTACACACTCACATCCAGCACGAGGGGAGAGCCAGAGAGCCTGTGAGTGAGGTTGCAAGTTAATTTGAGGCATATACTTATCACCATACACTCACGGATCATTATCTGGCCCAGGTTATACAAGAACCGACGAGAAATAAGGCTATCTTGGATTTAGTTATCACAAATAATATTGATATGGTATCAAATGTTAAAATAGGGCAACCTTTGGGAAACAGTGATCACAATACAGTGTCATTTGAGAATTAATAAAAAAAAAAAAAACTGTAAAGGGCCAACTAAAACTCTTAATTTTAAAAGGGCAAATTTTAACGGTCTAAGGGCAGCAATACAAAGTATAGAATGGGACAGAGAACTGGCAGGTAAAAATACTGAACATAAATGGACAACAATTAAATCCTTACTAAATATACATACACATCGGCATATACTGTGTGGGAATAAAAGTAAAAGGAGTAAATCACAACCCATGTGGCTTAACAATGATTTAAAGATCAAGATACGGAGTAAAAAACAGGCATTTAAATTATACAAACAAGAGGGGACAGAGACTGCTTCACAGGAATACAAGGAAATCAACAAGGCTTGCAAAAGCACGATTAGACTGGCTAAAATAGAAAATGAAAAATTAATTGCAAAAGAGAGTAAGACTAACCCTAAAATGTTTTTTAAGTATATTAATGGGAAGAAGGCGCGGAAGGAAGCTATAGGAACATTATAATGTGAAACAGGCTGTCTGAAAATTAAGGACCAGGAAAAGGCAGATGAGCTAAATAGGTTATTTTCTTCGGTATACACAAGGGAGGTACCATTGGTTGGGACACTGCAACATCATGGGGCTGCACTACCTTTGCCAAATAATTGGTTAACACAGGAAGTAATCCAAAAGAGGTTGGAAAAAATAAATGTTAATAAAGCCCCGGGTCCTGATGGAATACATCCAAGGGTACTAAGGGAACTGGGTTCTGTAATAGCCAAACCATTATATTTAATTTTGCAAGATTCACTCAACACAGGGTCTCTACCAGATGACTGGAGAAAAGCTGATGTGATACCTATATTTAAAAAGGGAGCAAGAGCAAATCCGGGGAATTATAGACCAGTGAGCCTCACTTCTGTAGTGGGGAAGCTTTTAGAAGGGTTAATAAGGGATAATATACAAGAATATGTCTATCTGATCAGGATTATAAGTAGGAGTCAACATGGGTTTATGAGGGATAGGTCATGTCAAACAAATCTAATTAGTTTCTATGAGGAGGTTAGTAGGAACCTGGATCAAGGCAACTCAGTGGATGTAGTCTTTTTGGATTTTGCAAAGGCTTTTGATACAGTGCCACATGGGAGACTATTGGGCAAACTAAGGGATACAGGAATTGCAGTAAATATCTGCTCATGGATTGAGAGTTGGCTAAAAGACAGGAAGCAAAGGGTTGTTGTAAATGGAACATACTCCGATTGGACTAATGTGGTAAGTGGGGTTCCTCAGGGTTCAGTATTAGGTCCTCTCCTTTTTAACATATTTATTAATGACTTAGAGGTAGGATTGGAGTGTAGTGTCTCCATTTTCGCTGATGACACAAAGCTGTGCAAGGTAATTAAATCAGAAAATGATTTGTTTTCCCTCCAAGGGTATTTACATAAAATTGAGGAATGGGCATCTAAATGGCAGATGAGATTTAATACGAATAAAAGTAAGGTTATGCATCTGGGAAGGAAAAATAGCCATGCAATTTATAATCTTAATGGAGCAAATCTAGGTGTATCAGATATTGAAAGGGATTTGGGAGTGCTTGTGGACAACCACCTAGGTAACAGTGCTCAAAGCCAAGCAGCAGCTGCAAAGGCAAATAAAATATTAGCATGTATTAAGAAGGGTATAGAAGCCAGGGAAGCAAATATAATTCTGCCACTATACAAATCTCTAGTACGCCCTCATTTGGAATATGGAGTACAATTTTGGGCACCACTTCATAAAAAGGACATTTTAGAGCTGGAAAAGGTACAGAGAAGGGCAACAAAACTAATAAGGGGAATGGAGGGGCTAAGTTATGAAGAAAGACTAACCAAATTAAACTTATTTTCTCTAGAAAAAAGTTGTCTAAGAGGAGATATGATTACCTTATATAAATACATCCAGGGTCAGTATTTGTTGGGGGAGCTTTTTGTGCCAAGAGGTTTTCAACTGACAAGAGGACATCCCTTGAGGTTAGAAGTAAAAAGATTCCACCTCAAAGAAAGAAAAGGGTTCTTCACAGTAAGGGTGGTTAATCTGTGGAATTCTCTACCAGAGGAGGTGGTGACAGCGGATTCGATAGATAACTTTAAAAGGGGACTAGATTTATTTCTAATTAAAAAGGGTATTCAGATTCAGAAGAAAGGAATGAAAAGAAATGGATAATTAGAGAGACAGTAATGATCCAATTTTTTTTTTTTTTTCTATTTGCCTTCCTCTGGACTAATTAATAATAATAAAAAAAAAAAACATTAAATAATTGATTAATAATTAATTAACAACTAATGAATTAATAGTTAATCCGCATATTGCAGATCAGAGGAGATCTTAAAAGGTTGAACTTGATGGACTGAAAGTCTTTTTTCAACCTTAAATACTATGTAACTATGTAACTATGTAATATATACAGTGCCTTTCAAAAGTATTCACCCCTCTTGACATTTTTCGTATTTTGTTGCCTCACAACCTGAAATTAATATGTATTGTGCATCATTTAATTTACAGAACATGCCCACAACTTTGAAGATGTTTTTTTTTTTACTGTGAAGCAAACAACAAAAAGGACAAAATAACAGAAAAAGTCAGTGTTCATAACTATTCACCCCCTAAAATCGATACTTTGTAGAGCCACCTTTTGCGGCAATCACAGCTCCAAGTCACGTTTGATAAGTCTCTATGAGCTTGTCACATCTTACCACTTGGATTTCTCCACATTTCTCCTTGCAAAACTGCTACAGCTCCTTCACTTTGGATGCTTTACGCTTCTGAACAGAAATCTAAGTCTGGCCACAGATTTTCTTTTCGATTTAGGTCTGGGCTTTGACTAGGCCATTCCAAAACATTTACATGTTTCCCTTAAACCACTCAAGTTTTGCTTTAGCAGAGTGTTTGGAGTCATTGTCCCGCTGGAAGGTGAACCTCCGTCCTAGCCTCAAATCACGCACAGGGTGGTACAGGTTTTGCTCAAGAATATCCCTGTATTTAGCACCATCCATCTTTCCCTCAACTCTTACCAGTTTCCCAGTCCCGGCTGCTGAAAATCATCCCCACAGCATGATGTTGCCACCACCATGTTTCACTGTGGAGATGGTGTTCTTTGGTTGATGTGATGTGTTGGGTTTGCGCCAGAAAAGTTTGATGGCCGAAAAGTTTGATGGCTGAAAAGTTAAATTTTAGTCTCTGTAGACCAGAGCGCCTTCCTCCATACATTTTGGGAGTCTCCCACATGCCTTTTTGCAAATTCAAAATGGGCCATTTTGTTTTTTGCTGAAGGTAATGTCTTTCTTCTGGCCATTCTGCCATAAAGCCCAACTCTACGGAGTGTACGGCTTATTGTTGTCCTATGTACAGATACTTCAGTCTCTGCTGCGGAACTCTGCAGCTCCTCCAGGGTTACCTTAGGCTTA
Source organism: Discoglossus pictus (assembly GCA_027410445.1). NCBI lineage: Eukaryota > Metazoa > Chordata > Amphibia > Anura > Alytidae > Discoglossus > Discoglossus pictus. Next base: position 54,923,218 of record CM050172.1, on the reverse strand, counting down.
TGAGTTTTGGTGGGCGGCCCTCTCTTGGCAGGTTTGCTGTTGTGCCATGTTCTTTCCATTTGGCTATGATAGATTTGATGGTGCTCCTGGGGATCATCAAATATTTGGATATTTTTTTATAACCTAACCTTGACTTGAACTTCTCAACAACATAGTCCCTTACTTGTTTGGAGAGTTCCTTGGTCTTCTTGGCAGTGTTTGGTTAGTGGTGCCTTTTGCTTAGATGTTGCAGCCTCTCGGGCCTTTCAAAAAAGGTGTGGATATGTAATGACAGATTATGTGACGCTTAGATTGCACACAGATGGACATCATTTCACTAACTATGTGACTTCTGAAAGTAATTGGTTGCACCAGAGCTTTTTATGGGCTTCATAATTCTCTGTTTATTATTTCTAAAAAATAGTTTTATGTATATATTTTTCTCATTTCACTTCACCAACTTAGACTATTGTGTTCTGATCCATCACATGAAAATTCAGATTAACAAAACATTGAACTTAAGGCTGTAATGTAACAAAATAGGTAAAAAGTCAAGGGGATGGTGAATACGTTTGCATCTTACATATATATATATATATATATATATATATATATATAAACAGTGAGGTAGCCGCGAATGTCCAGTAATCCAGTTGAATAATCAGAGTATTGCAGTGAATAATAATTTTTTATTGGACAAACGTTTTCATAATAAAGCGACAAGCTTTCGAGAGATAATGCCTCTATCAAGTCAAAAAGCGATACTGATACAAGTATGAACTAAAACAGTAAACAGAAAGAGATGGGGGGAAAAAAATGGAAAAACAAGAAAGATAAAATTCATTGGGCAGAGTTAAGTGAGAAACAGACCAGCATTGTGAATATTGTCCTGATAGGTCAGCATGTAAGTCTATAGATCAGGTTGTGGATAGGAACACAGCAGAGTAAAATAAAGAGCAATAAATTTCAGCATAGCATGTAGATTACAAAAACAGTAATAGGAGGGGCAGATAAGTGGAATGTGTTATCTATAAGACATTAAGATAGTGGTCCAGAAAGCCTAAGTCAATGTTAATGCCCATATCCTTTGTATTAAAACATTTAATCATTTTTAATTCAAAAGTTTTCCGCTGTTGGATAGTTCTAAAATTCCCTCTGAGTACTTTTATTTTGAGGTTCTGGATGGAGTGATTCTCCTGGGTGAAATTGTGTCCCACTGGAGTACAATAACTGTCTTCATGGTGCTTTTTGATGGAGCTTCGGTGGAGGTTCATTTGCATGTGTAGTTTCTGGCTGGTTTTCCCAATGTAGCACCCCCTTTCACATACCGTACATTGTATAATGAACACTACATTTGATGATGTACATTAATATGAGCCTCTGATGTTGTGGGTCTTGTTGTTGTGCGTGGCTGTGTCCGTGTTGTGTGTGGTACATACATATTTCTTTATTAATGTAATAAATGTTCTTATATATATAAATATATATATATATATATATATATATATATATATATATATATATGAATTATTAGCATAGGGAGGCATAGAGGAGTCCCCAGGCCCTGCATGGAGGGGACCCCAGGCCTCTGGGCCTGTGTAGGTAGTTAGGTGGGTGGGTGCTTGGGCGGGGGTCCCCAGGTCCGCAGGCCTTATCAGTGTATTTTCCAGGCCCCACGGGCCTGCATGGAGGGGTCCCCAGGTCCCGAGGAGCTGCATGGAGGGATCCTAAGGCATCGTGGACGTGCGGGGGGTGGTTCCCCATCTCCGTGGGCCTGATTGGGATGGTTCCCAGGCATTGCATGCCTGCTTGGGAGGGACTCCAGGACCCTCAGGCCTGCTTTGAGTCAGTGTGTAGGTAGTTAGGTGGGTGGGTGGCTGCTTGGGGGGGTGCCCCAGGCCCTGTGGGCGTGCTTGGGGGTTCCCCAGGCACTGCGGGCCTGGGTAGGTGGGTATTTAAGTAGGTATGGTTATGTGGATGGCAGGGCCCACAGGGGGATTGTACTCTCCCTAGTAGGTGCCTGGCCTGCATATATAGTTTAGTTAGTGGTGGCTAGGTATAGTGGGGTCCCTGAGTTTATTAAGACTAAGGCGGCTTGGGTAGTGTACTGTTGTGCAAACTTACTTTGATCAGGGTCCAGCCAGGGAGGATCAGTCAAGGAAAAAAACGTGAACAGAGTGGGAAGAGTTTGAAATCAGTTATAGCCTTCAAACACAAAGGGTTAATTTAAAGTTATAGATGCATATTTTTAACAAAATCATATAAAAGAAGACATGAAAGCTGATATACAGATATAATTAAATTGTATTACCTATATCAATGTAAAATACAATATTAAAGGGATTGATAATATTTCCGGGGAGCTTGCCCATTTGCCCCTATGCACCAGCCGCCCCTGCTCGGTTCCTAAAAAGGCTTTACAGTGCTTTAAATCTTTTTATTTTACCCCCCAAAAAATGGTAAACTCATTATAGTAAAAAAAAAAAAATTGGTTAATTGTAATAAGGTACATATAATGCGGAGAAGTATTTAGGAGTACAACTGGGTATTATTTGCTAGTTTTAGAGTGGTATAATGGCCTGTGTGTTGTTGAAGAGGAGTGTGCTCTCCCACTGCAGATTACAGCTAGTAGGCACTTGGCTGAATAGCTTGTTATCCTTCCTGTCCAGTGCAGGAGGAGATTAGTACAGCAGGGAAGAGCGGGAATAGTTTCAAAAAAGACAAATAATAAAAACAAATAATAACAAAATCACACACAGCACAGGAGGAGAGCCGGGTAGCCTGTGAGGTTGCAAGCAAATTTGACCCATATTTGGCGTTTTTCAACGATCCAAAATCAGGGAAGAAAAAAATGGCGGCCCAAAAAAACGTAAAAATTCTCAAACAGGATCAAAACGAGGCCGAACATCGCTAGTCACGTGGGACTTTGAAAATACATGACGGCAAAGACTGTAACTCATACGAACAATGCCAGGTGCGCGGGACAGCATTGATAGGCTTCAAATTTTATTTTTATAATTTTTGACAGGCAATTCCATTGTTAACCACAAAAGTTGTGGGTTGACAAGCCCTGCAATGAGCGGCAAAGCCGCTCATTGTGGGGCTTGCAATCAGCGCCAAAGGCCCGTACTGAAGATGGGAGGAGAGGCTCACAATGAGCACCGAAGGCGCTCATTGCGAGCCACACGATGAGCTCTGAAGGTGATCATTGCGAAGCATGAAAGTTGTGGGTTGACAAAGCCTGTAATGAGTGCCTAAGGCGCTCATTGCGAGGCCCGCACAGTAGACATAGTGAGAGGTTCACAAAAGTTGTGGGTTGACAAGGCCTGCAATGAACGTTGAAGGCACTCATTACGATTCAGGCGATGGGCGCCAAGGGCACTCAGCGCAGGGCTCGCAATGAGTGCTGAAGGTACAGCATTCCCAGCCTCAAAATTGTATTCCTGACATTTTTGACGATCAAGTAGCTAGTCTTGAATAAGAGACTGCTTCTCTTAGTTTCATTACGTGCATTTTTCTATTGAAACTAAACATAGCAAGCAAGGCCAGGTGTAAGCTAATCATATAGTTGCATCTACAACTATACTACCTGTGATGTACTGATACCTGATATGTTATGACATTTTCATGCTCTGTTGATTAACCTTCATTCTTCTTGTGATGTTAAACTTGAAAAGACCTACAAATAATGGTCTATCAAAAGCTGTAGGTATTAGGAATCATATCTTAAAGTAATTTCCATCTTTTGATCTCTTGATCTAATAACCTACTAAGAATAAAAACAATTATCGCATGGATCTTTTACAACTACAGAAGACTTTTTAAGTAATAATTCTGACAAATCAGTGTGATTCTCGTTTCAGTCCTATTAATCTTTGCGACTGTCACATTATCTCTTCATAGAATTATTTTCTTTATAACCTTTTTTTTTTATTCTCTTTATTAAGACTGAGAAAATACAAAATGTCTAGTTGTATCGTACACGAATTTTACAGTACATTACAATAAGCAACTTTTACACGTGTATAACATCTGTTTTTGATGACATTCTCACATTTTTTTTCTATCTTTACCTGTTCCTATTTGCGTGCCTTATTTTTTTTCAAGAGGCAAGAGAACACTTCCAGACTGGTATACAGGGATAGTTAAGGCTTCCTGGGCGAGGTATTAGATATTGTGCCCATACATGTCACAAGCAGGGGTGTAGCTACCAGCGGTGCAGGTGGTGCAATGCACCAAAACCCTCCTCTGTAGAGAATTCCTACTGAAGCTCCTATAGGTGGCAGGGTGGAATAGTTCAGCATGCTGGGGATGTATATCAGGGAAGAGGTGAGAGAACAAGGGCTGGAAAATGGCAAGTACAGGGGGATGGGTTCTGTGTGCTGGGTCGGGTGCTGAGTTGGGGTGAATGTAGAGATGGACTGGAGCCCAGGCAAAAACAATTCTACAACCCTGCCTTGGGAGAGGGGGCCCAAAATGTTTTTTTTGCACTGGGGCGCTTCATTCTCTAACTCCACCACTGGTTACAAGTACATGAAAATGGAACACTTGCTTTGGTTGCTTGGGAATTTCAATGTAGTTGAAGTTAAGGTCAAGCTTTATAAAATATAGAGCTATAGTAATCATAAGCCAGCAGTACTATGCTACTCTATCAGCAACACAAGGAAAAATAAACAAATGTAAGCTGTAAAGGTAAAATTTTATTTTCTTTCTAATAAATATTTTTTTCATGGCTTCTTCTTTGCATAATGATGTCTTTAATTTTAAAGCCCATAAATTACAGTAAGGCATAGAAAACTTAAACAAAAGAAAACAAATATTTATTCCAATGCTTAGATGTTTGTCACAGAACCGGGAGCTCAGTTCTGATCCGAGGAGCAATCTGTACAAAATTCCTTGATATTGAACCTCATAAACTGGCACGCTGTTCATACTGCCTACTTTGCCCATAGAGAAGACGAAGCCCTGTATGGTAATTACAAATATATATTTTGAAACATCAAATAACACATTAAAGTGTGCTGTAAATCAATATTTAAAGGTATCAAAATGTAATTATTGTTTCTCCAGAACATCAGAGATCAACATCTCCAGTCCCTTGCTCAAAGTTTTCAGAGTTGTGCATAGTTACATAGTAATTGAGGTTGGAAAAAGACTTTCAGTCCATCAAGTTCAAGCTGTTAAGATCTCTGCTGATCTGCAATATGCAGATTAGTTGTTAATTGAGGGGCAGGCAAACAGAAAAAAAACCAAGTGAAACTCAATCGTATCAAAAGGGAAAACATTTTTAAATTCTGTCCTGATCCCAGATACTGGCGATAGGACTCCTCCCTGGATCAATACTCTCTCTCTAATTAACCAGGTTAACCCTGAATACCCTTTTTAATAAATAAATGTATTCAGTCCCCTTTTTAAAAGTTGTCTATCGAATCCGTTGTCACCATCTCCTTTGGTAGAGAATTCCACAGATTAACCACCCTTACTGTGAAGAACCCTTTTCTTTCTTTCTTTTTTTTTCAATCAGTTTTTAAGCTTAATACAATGATTAAAGCACATTATGGTAAGTTTTGCAAAATGTACCTAGTAAGGAATAATCTCAACATTGACCAGGTATCATAAGATAAAGCAATAATAACATTATTTCTGGATACCTTTCAGAAAATTGTTCTGTCGCCCAATAATTGTTTTAAAATTTTGTGGGGCTAACCATTCAAACTTGTGATTAGACATCTTGGAAAAAAATAGAGAAAATTCAATTTGTCTCTTAACTAATTGAAACATAGCAAATTATCATTGCTAAACCAAGCACCCAGCCTCAGAAAGCCATTCCTTTTCCACCAGAAAAGGGAATGGGGGATCAGTGCGGTAAGTGTAGAAGGTACAGGGGTTAAAGAGTGTTTTAAAGTAGCCCAAGACCAAATGTCTAGTGAAAATTTGAGAAAAGGATTATCTATCTTTCTTATGCATACGGAGCCACACCACATTTTCCCAAGAACCCTTTTCTTTCTTTAAGGTGGAATTGTTTTACATTTAACCTCAAAGAATGTCCTCTTGGTTGAAACCTCTTGGCACAAAAAGCTAATTTTAAAAAGCTTTATACTGACCCATGGATGTATTTATATAATGTAATCATATCTCCTCTTAGACGTTTTTCTCTAGAGAAAATAAGTTTAATTTGGTTAGTCTTTCTTCATGACTTAGCCCCTCCATTCCTCTCATTAGTTTTGTGGCCCTTCTCTGTACCTTTTCCAGCTCTAAAGTTTCCTTTTTATGAAGTGGTGCCCAAATTGTACTCCATATTCCAAATGAGGGCGTACTAGGTATTTGCATAGTGGAATGATTATTTGCTTTCCTTGCTTCTATACCCTTCTGAATACATGCTAATCTTTTACTTGCCTTTGCAGCTGCTGCTTGGCATTGAGAACTGTTACCTAGGTGGTTGTCCACAAGTACTCCCAAATCCCTTTCAATATCTGATACCCCTATATTTGCTCCATTAAGATTATAAAATTATAATTGCTATTTTTCCTTCACAGATGCATACATTTACATTTATTTCATATTAAATCTCATCTGCCATTTAGATGCCCATTCCTCTAATTTATGTAAATCACTTTGGAGGGAAAGTACATAATTATCTGATTTAATTACCTTGCACAACTTCGTGTCATCAGCAAAAATGGAGACACTACTTTCCAGTCCCATCATTCGTATTAAGATTTTAGAACTTTACCTTGTAAACCAAAAAACAATTGCAATAATTTAAAAAAAAGGAAGCCACTCTGGAGTCTTAATCATCAGAAATTTCTCAAAGGAGTCTGTTAAAGACATGTTTCATGGATTATGAATGCATCAAACAGAGGAGAATCAGCAGTATATGTAAACATTTGTGTATGACAAAATACAAAAAGAAACATTAATAAACTTACCCTAAAGCTTTCTAATTCTCTTGAGTTTGCAAGCAGTTGATTTTGAGATCTAACACCCCTGAAAATCCCTGCTAAAATTAGCATACATTTCATAATTAGTTTTGGCCAATCACAAGAAGCTAATGCAATGGCAGGTTGTGCAACAAGGCGTCATGGAATGTGTAGTTTCCTGCACACTGAAGCAAGGAGGAGCCTAGACATTGCTCTGTGGATCTCTGCTCTGTGCTGCTGATGGCTTGAGAGTAAGTATAGAGTTAAAAACTGTACCCAAACTATTATTATTAACCTATATTTGTAATGTGCTGAAATATTCTGTAGCGCACCCAAATGCAGTGGTACTAGTGGAAGGTACACTGAGCATATGTAAGCATCTCTGGGGGTGTGGAAAACAAATGTTATTTTTAAATAAATCTGTACGTGTATAGAAGGAATCGAAAACACAATTTGGACTATAAACATTTTAATATCTGTGTATGGTAAGTTTTGAAAGTGTTTGACCTGATTTTTGTTTGTATTGCATGATGAACATACGTCGTCCATTACATACCATAGCTTTAGCAATGTGTTTTCCACATTATACAATGTTAAAACGAGTGGCATACAATAACCCCAAATTTTCTTAGGGTTGGCAGTCTGTAGGATCACCATGTACGAGCACTTAAAATGTCCTGCGGTTCCCACAGCCTATAATGTTTTAGAAGTTTCCACAGCTTACAAAGTAAACATCCAAGAAGTTACGGTTTCTCAGTGGCGTGCATAACAATACTCCTATCTGACCGGCTGAATTGTGCTGCTCATCTACACATTCTTCTACACAAAATTCAGGTTGATGTAGTCTTGTTTTGAGTCGATAGGAAGTAATTTGTCATGCTATGCACACTTAAAGCTACAATATGAATTTTGAGAGTTTGCTGCCCACCCTGCCCAAACAGTGATACACTCTAAGGTAGTAATTTTAAATACCGTCCATTTTTTTATATTCCTCAACATCCAAATATATTTCTATAAAGTAAGTCAGAATCCATAACTTGTTTTTAATTTTTATTTTAATACAGTGAATTCAGAAAGGCCTAGGAAGAAAGTGTATATGAGACACTGCTCTCTTGTGGTTCTCATCATACATCCAAGAACGATCATTTAGCATCTCCTTCTCCGGCACATCTTCTTCTCCTCACCCCCTGTCTATTGGCGTACCCCAAGGATCAGTCCTAGGCCCCCTCCTCTTCTCCATTACCCATCCTCACTCGCACCCTAATAAACTCTTTTGGGTTCCAGTACCATCTCTATGCAGATGACACCCAAATCTACCTCTCAGCACCAGATCTACCCCCCTCTCTTCTAGCACACGTCTCCGACTGCCTCTCTAGTATATCCTCTTGGATGTCCGCCCACCATCTGAAACTCAACATGTCTAAGACTGAACTCTTAATCTTCCCACCCTCTACTACATCTTCAATTCCTCACATCACTCTCTCTGTCAACAATGCCATCATCACTCCTACCTCTCAAGCCCGTTGTCTTGGGGATCTGCTGGACCCTGCCCACTCTTTCATCCCACACATACAGTCTCTAACCAAATCCCGTCTTTTCCATCTAAAAAACATATCCAAAATATGCCATTACCTTACACAAGACACCACTAAGATTCTATACCACTCGCTCATCATTTCTTGTCTTGACTATTGCAACTTGCTCCTTGTTGGCCTGCCCATCACTCGCCTCTCCCCACTTCAATCCATAATAAATGCCACCGCCAGACTCATCTTCAGTACACATCGTTCAGTGTCGGCAGCTCCTCTTTGTCAATCACTTCACTGGCTTCCCTTAGCCTCCAGAATAAAGTTTAAAATCTTGACCCTAACTTATAAAGCCCTCAACAACAGCGCACCCCCATACATCTCTGCTCTCATCTCCAAATACTCCCCCACATGCCCTCTTCGTTCTGCTAACGACCTTCTTCTTTCTACCACTCTTGTCACCTCCTCTCACTTCCACCTCCAGGACTTTTCTTGCACTGCCCCTATTCTCTGGAACTCACCAGACTATCCTCCTGCCTTAAATCCTTCAAAACATCAATAAAAACGCACCTCTTTAAAGAAGCCTATAACCTTCCTCCCTAACATGCTCAGCACTACTCTCTCCCTCCTGTACCACATACACACTTCAACCTTTAGATTGTAAGTCTGCAAGTTTCAATCCTGCAATGTGCTTTAGGGAAAGCGCTATGGACACCGGATTCCAAGCTCAAAGACATCAACTCTTTGCAATGTGTGAATCTTGAACTTGTCATTGCCTGTAACTTAACTTACGTATACCACTACGGAATATGTTGGAGCGTTACAAATAAACGATAATAATAATAATAATATATGGGGAAAAAGAATGAGGAATAGAGCAATTGGTAACTGATAGCTTATTTATTCATTTGTAATTTTCATGATGGCTATTATTTAGACACAGGTCCATCTATTGACTAACCAGCTTTAAGGAGTGTGAGAAGAGGCAAGCTTGACAACCCCCTAAATGCAAGCAGAGAGTATCACAACCCAGGTCAGAGGGGCCATTTTAACCCCAAAACCTTCTGCCTTCTGCTACAAGAATACACCCCTGGATTGTAAGGATTTGAGTTCCACTATAACCATCAGGCAAGTCCAGATCACCATCAGGGAATTAGGAAGACAGGATCAGCCTATCCAGTACAATCTACTCTTCAAAGGACAGGTAGGGAGTATTTGGATGCTTGTTATATATGTGTTAGTATATACAGTGGATATAAAAAGTCTACACACGCCTGTTAAAATGTCAGGTTTCTATGCTATAAAAAAATGAGACAAAGATAAATCATTTCAGAACTTTTTCCACCTTTAATGTGACCTATAAACTGTACAACTCAATTGAAAAACAAACTGAAATATTTTAGGTGGAGGAAAAAAAAAAGAAAAATAATGTGGTTGCATAAGTCTGCACACCCTCTTATAACTTGGGATGTAGCTGTGTTCAGAATTAAGCAATCACATTCCAAATCATGTTAAATAGGAGGCATACACCTGCCATCATTTAAAGTGCCTCTGATTAACCCCAAATAAAGTTCAGCTGCTCTAGTTGGTCTTTCCTGAAATGTTCTTAGTCGCATCTGTTTACAAGTGGATTTACCTTAAAAAGTAAAGGCTGATAAACTGCAGAGTGCACTAATTGTGCCCAGGTGAGAGGGGTGTGGCTTGACTGTTAAACTTGTATAAAAGGTTTGTGAGCTGGTTTGGGGTCTGTTTACAAGTGGATTTACCTTAAAAAGTAAAGGCTAATAAACTGCAGAGTGCACTAATTGTGCTCAGGTGAGAGGGGTGTGGCTTGACTGTTAAACTTGTATAAAAGGTTTGTGAGCTGGTTTGGGTTCTGTTTACAAGTGGATTTACCTTAAAAAGTAAAGGCTAATAAAGTGCAGAGTGCACTAATTATGCCCAGGTGAGAGGGGTGTGGCTTGACTGTTAAACTTGTATAAAAGGTTTGTGAGCTGGTTTGGGGCCTGTTTACAAGTGGATTTACCTTACAAGTAAAGGCTGATAAATTGCAGAGTGCACTAAGTGTGCCCAGGTGAGAGGGGTGTGGCTTGACTGTTAAACTAGGATAAAGGATTTGTGAGCTGGTTTGGGGCCTGTTTACAAGTGGATTTACCTTACAAGTAAAGGCTGATAAATTGCAGAGTGCACTAATTGTGCCCAGGCGAGAAGGCAGAAGTTAATAGAAACCGGAGAAGGGGAACTTGTGAGCTTGCGAACATTTTCAGTATCAAGTGCAATTCTAGTAAAAGCCTAGGAGTTTAAATAAAAGGAGGGCCTTCAAAGAAAAGGGAGGGCAGATTTATAGTGCAAAGGAGGAAAACTTTATATAAATATATTATATTATATTCTTTATTTTTCCCACTGAAATTTCGTAGACAATAATAATAATTATGAGTCAGTCCAGTGGCAACCTTATTCAGTGTACATCCTGTCAAATGTATGCACTACTGGAACAGATGATCCAGGGTCCATACCTCTGTGACAGGTGTGAGCATGTTGCCTCTTTGGAAGCTCAAATTGAAGATCTGGAGAGGAGAATTGCAGCACTTAGTGATATTGCTCCACTGGAAAGGGAGTTGGTGCTCACGGAGCACAGTTTAGCTGGGCCTAGTATGGAGGGAGGAGCTGGGGCTAGTGAGGATGGCCAGGGAGGTAGCTGGGTTACAGTTAGAAGGGGAATCAGAGGGTACAGGAGGAGGCAGGCCAGTTCTGAGTTGGCAAACAACAACAGATTTGCCTGATTGAGTGAAACTGTTGGCGATGTCCATTCAGGAATGGCAATGCCAGATAGAGCTGTTCCCTCTAACAGCCGGGCGAACAGCTCTACTGGAGAAGAGGGAGGGCAGAATAGGCAGAGCAACAGACATGTTTTGGTGGTAGGGGACTCTATTATTAGGAAGGTAGACAGGGTAATTTGTCACCCAGATCCCAGCAATCGAACAGTTTGCTGTCTCCCGGGTGCTCGGGTTCGGCATGTTGTGGATCGGGTGGATAAATTATTGGGAGGGGCTGGTAATGAACCGGCGGTCTTGGTACACATTGGTACCAATGACAAAGTTAGTGGAAGATGGAGCGTCCTAAAGAATGATTTTAGAGAATTAGGGAATAAGCTTAAAGCAAGGACCTCCAAGGTAGTATTTTCTGAGATACTACCAGTGCCACGTGCTAGCCCAGGGAGGCAGAAGGAGCTTAGGGAGGTTAATGCGTGGCTAAAAAAGTGGTGCAGTGCAGAGGGTTTTGGGTTTTTAGAGCACTGGGCTGACTTCTCACTTGGGTACAATCTCTATAGCAGGGATGGATTGCACCTTAATGATGAGGGCGCTTTTGTGCTAGGGAATAGGATGGTAGAACGGCTGGGGGAGTTTTTAAACTTGTAGGTGGGGGGGAGGGACTATATAGAAGTATTGGGGTAAATAGGGTAGAGAGGGAAAGGGATGAATTATTTACCCATGGGGGAGGAGAAGGGGGGAGGGTTACAATAGAAATTAGGGAGATATTAATAGGGGCCTCAAATACAGTGGCAGGCACTTCACATCAGCAGAGCCATAGCAACATAAAGTGTATGATTGCAAACGCAAGAAGTTTGCCTGGGAAAATGGATGAGCTAGAAATATTAGCAGTACAAGAAAAATGGGGCTTAATAGGCATTACGGAAACATGGTGGGATGAATCTCATGACTGGACTGTTAATCTGGATGGTTATAACCTATTTAGGAAAGATAGGGGAAATGGTAAAAGAGGAGGAGGGATCTGTCTTTATGTTAAGCCTGAATTTAAGCCTATAGTCAGAGAAGATATTAATGCTGGCACTAACGGCATCATTGAATCCTTGTGGGTTGAGCTAAATAGTGGAGGAGCTAATTCTAAATGCATATTGGTGGGAGTATGCTATAAACCCCCAAATATAGCTGAAAGTGAGGAAATACAATTATTGTTACAGATTGGAAATGCAGCTAAGCATGGGCAAGTTCTAATAATGGGAGACTTTAATTACCCTGATATAAACTGGATAAACGAGACCAGCAGCTTGTCACAACCTACAATGATGATGGAGTATAGAGAATCCTAGTTCTCTTATCTCCTGTAGGTTTTAGACCTAAGATTTGGATGACTCAGACCAATGGACCTTCCTTGCGGATGCAAGAGCATAATTCCCAGCTTTTGGTAGTGTGCCTGGGAAAAACCTGGCATGGAGTCAGAAACGATCTCCTCTGCCAGCATATGCCCTTGGGTCAATAATACACCTGCACACAAAGTCTTGATGAAAATTATGAACCACTTTATTTGGAACACAACATCTTTTAAACAGGCATACAAAATCACCAGGAGGGCTATCTTTAGTCAGCCCCTAACTGCCTCTGGCCAATCAGGCAGGGAACCCTGAGACTCCTCCCAGGTCCGCCCACTAGGTGTGGCTACCTAATTCAGTTGCTGCCTGGCTCTCAAGGGAGAAACATCTCCCTGTCCTCTGGACTTTGCCCTGACTCTCTGAGTGAGAATACCTGTAGACCCCCTGGGGTTATGGTGCCTCAATGTCTGTATAGACCACTTTGTTCTGGCCTTGCTATCACTTCAAGTGTTTACTTTAGGTGATAGCTGGAAGGCAGATGGGTGATCAACTCAGGTTACATATGCAGTCAATATGGATGATGCACACAACATGGCTCCAACATTCCAATACAATAAATTTACAGATACAACACACAATGTTTCACACACATACAACCAACACATCCCACCAGCTCCCTCACATGACACCCATTACAATGAGCCTAAACATGGAAGGGATGGGGATATGCTAAGGGGTAAACTTATAATACTTTATCCCCTAGACCACAAAATAACAATATAACCTTATAACAGTATAACAGGGTGTCTGGGAGCCCCAAACCCCCAGGTATCGTCTCTTGTCAACAGTCTGTGACAGACATCTGTCCAAGTCCCAGATGACTGCCAAGTGAGCCATGACACAGCTCAGCTAAGGGGAGCAGGTTCTTGAGTACACTCAGGGATCATTATCTAGCCCAGGTAATACAAGAACCTACTAGAAATGGGGCCATCTTGGATTTAGTCATCACAAGTAATATTGATATAATATCAAATGTAAAAATAGGGGAACCCTTGGGGAACAGTGATCACAACACAGTCTCATTTGAGATTGAATACAAAAAACAGAGTTGTAAGGGGCCAACAAAAACTCTAAATTTTAAAAGGGCTAACTTTAATGGGCTACGGGAAGCAATACAACATATAGACTGGGACAAAGAACTTACAGGGAAGAATACTGAAAATAAATGGACAACATTCAAATCCTTACTAAATAAACATACTCATCAGCATGTACCATGTGGAAATAAAATAAATAGGAGTAAATCACATCCCATGTGGCTTAACAATGACTTAAAGATCATGATGAGGAAAAAGAAATATGCATTTAAATTATACAAGAAGGAGGGAACAGAGGCATCTTTATGTGACTATAAGGAAATCAACAAGGCTTGCAAAAGGGCTATTAGACTGGCTAAAATAGAAAATGAGAAGTCAGTTGCAATGGAAAGTAAGACTAACCCTAAAATATTTTATAAATATATTAATGGGAAGAAGGCCAGGAAGGAATCGATAGGACCATTACAATGTGACACAGGCCATCTGATAATTAGTGACCAGGAAAAGGCAGATGAGCTAAATAGGTTCTTTTCGTCAGTATACACAAGGGAGGTACCAGTGGTTGGGACACTGCAACATAATGGGGCTACACTACCTTCACTAAATAATTGGTTAACGCAGGAAGAAATACAAAAGAGGTTGGAGAAAATAAATGTTAATAAAGCCCCAGGTCCTGATGGAATACATCCAAGGGTACTGAGGGAGCTGGGTTCTGTAATAGCCAAACCATTATATCTAATCTTTAAAGACTCGCTCACTACAGGGTCTCTACCAGATGACTGGAGAAAAGCAGAGGTGATACCTATATTTAAGAAGGGATCTAGAGCAAATCCGGGGAATTATAGACCAGTGAGCCTCACTTCTATAGTTGGGAAGCTTTTAGAAGGGTTAATAAGGGACAGAATACAAGAATATGTCTATTTGAACAGGATCATAGGTAGCAGTCAACATGGATTTATGAAGGAAAGGTCGTGTCAGACCAATCTAATTAGTTTTTATGAGGAGGTTAGTAGGAACTTGGATCAGGGCAACTCAGTGGATGTAGTCTTTTTAGATTTTTCAAAGGCATTTGATACAGTGCCACATGGAAGACTAGTGAGCAAACTAAGGGATACAGGATTGCAGTAAATATCTGCTCATGGATCGAGAGCTGGCTAAAAGACAGGAAGCAAAGGGTTGTTGTAAATGGAACATACTCCGATTGGTCTAATGTGATAAGTGGGGTTCCTCAGGGCTCAGTATTGGGTCCTCTCCTTTTTAACATATTTATTAATGACATTGAAGTAGGACTCGAATGTAGTGTCTCCATTTTTGCTGATGACACTAAGTTGTGCAAGGTAATAAAATCAGATAATGATGTACTTTCCCTACAAAAGGATTTGCATAAATTAGAGAAATGGGCGGCTAAATGGCAGATGAGATTTAATACAAATAAATGTAAGGTTATGCATTTGGGAAGGAACAATAGCCAAGCAATCTATAATCTTAACGGAGCAAATCTAGGGGTATCAGATATTGAAAGGGATTTGGGAGTACTAGTGGACAACCACCTAGGTAACAGCGCTTAAAGCCAAGCAGCGGCTGCAAAGGCAAATAAAATATTAGCATGTATTAGGAAGGGTATAGAAGCCAGGGAAGAAGATATAATTCTGCCACTATACAAATCTCTAGTACGCCCTCATTTGGAATATGGAGTACAATTTTGGGCACCACCTCACAAAAAAGACATTTTAGAGCTGGAAAAAGTACAGAGAAGGGCTACAAAACTAATAAGGGGAATGGAGGGGCTAAGTTATGAAGAAAGACTAGCAAAATTAAACTTATTTTCGCTAGAAAAACGGCGTCTAAGAGGAGATATGATTACGTTATTTAAATACATCCAGGGTCAATATAAGGCTTTGTCAAGTGAACTTTTTGTAGCAAGAGATTTTCAACTGACAAGAGGACATCCGTTGAGGTTAGAGGAAAAAAGATTTCACCTTAAACAAAGAAAAGGGTTCTTCACAGTTAGGGTGGTTAAACTGTGGAATTCTCTACCAAAGGAGGTGGTGACAGCGAATTCGATAGACAACTTCAAAAAGGGGTTAGATATATTTCTGAATAAAGAGGGCATTCAAGGCTATCCTAGATAACTAGCAAGGAATATTGATCCAGGGAGAAATTTGATCGCCAGTTTCTGGGGTCAGGAAGGAATTTTGCTTTTTTTTCCCCTTATGAGACAATTGGCAAAGTTTCAATGGTTTTTTTTTTATGTTTGCCTTCCTCTGGATCAATTAACAATAATTAACAATTAACAATAATAATAAATAGTCCAAATTAAAAAGATCAATAGAGATCTAAAAAGGTTGAACTTGATGGACTAACTCTTTATTCATTCTCCAATACTATACTATTAATAATTATTTAATCAATAATTTAATTAATAACTAATCCGCATATTGCAGATCAGAGGAGATCTTAACAGGTTGAACTTGATGGACTGAAAGTCTTTTTTCAACCTTAATTACTATGTAACTATGTAACTATGTAACTATGCATCCCACAGCAAAAGCCATGGTCCACAGAGAGCTTCCAAAGCATCAGAGGGATCTCATTGTTAAAAGCCATCAGTCAGGAGAAGGGTACAAAATAATTTCCAAGGCATTAGATATACCATGGAACACAGTGAAGACAGTCATCATCAAGTGGAGAAAATATGGCACAACAGTGACATTACCAATAACTGGAGCTCTCTCCAAAATTGATGAAAAGATGAGAAGAAAACTGGTCTGGGAGGCTACCAAGAGGCCTACAGCAACAATAAAGGAGCTGCAGGAATATCTGGCAAGTACTGGCTTTGTGGTACATGTGACAATAATCTCCCGTATTCTTCATATGTCTGGGCTATGGGGTAGAGTGGCAAGACGAAAGCCTTTTCTTACGAAGAAAAACATCCAAGCCAGGCTACATTTTGCAAAAACACATCTGAAGTCTCCCAATAGCATGTTGGAAAAGGTGTTATGGTCTGATGAAACCAAGGTTGAACTTTTTGGCCATAATTCCAAAAGATATGTTTGGCGCAAAAACAACACTGCACATCACCAAAAGAACACCATACCCACAGTGAAGCATGGTGGTTGCAGAGTCATGCTTTGGGGCTGTTTTTCTTCAGCTGGAACTGGGGCCTTAGTTCAGATAGAGGGAATTATGAACAGTTCCAAATACCAGTCAATATTGGCATAAAACCTTCAGGCTTCTGCTAGAAAGCTGAACATGAAGAGGAACTTCATCTTTCAGCATGACAACGACTTAAAGCATACAAACAAATCAAGGAATGGCTTCACCAGAAGAAGATTAAACTTTTGGAATAGCCCAGCCAGAGCCCAGACTTGATTGAAAATCTGTGGGGTGATCTAAAGAGGGCTGTGCACAGGAGATGCCCTTGGAATCTGACAGATTTGGAGTGTTTTTGCAAAGAAGAGTGGGCAAATCTTGCCAAGTCAAAATGTGCCAAAAAGACTGAGTGCTGTAATAAAATCAAAAGGTGCTTCAACAAAGTATTAGTTTAAGGGTTTGCATACTTATGCAACCATAATATTTTATTTTTATATTTTTTCTTCCCTCTACCTAAAAGATTTCAGTTTGTTTTTCAATTGAGTTGTGGAAAAAGTTCTGAAATGATTTATCTTTGTCTCATTTTTGTACAACACAGAAACCTGACATTTTAACAGGGGTGTGTAGACTTTTTATATCCACTGTATATATGTATATTTATATGTGTGTTTATATATATATATATATATATATATGTGTATTCGTGTGTGTGAGTGAATGTGTGTATATACTAAGTGAGTTGATATGGGGGTCACAAAGACAAATTGTGCCCCCCCCTCACACCTGGGGGGCCCAACATTTATTTTTGGCACCGGGGCCCTCCATTTGCTAACTCCTCCACTGGGTCCAGGGCAGTCATGACAGAGAGAAATAAAATAAAAATGTATTGATTCAAAATTCGATATGTATGTTTTTATGTGTATGCATTTTTATTTGTATACACCATCAATGTGCACAGGGTCTTACAGACACAAGGTACAACTAAATTGCATGGCAACCAATGGGTTACATTGTCCCTGCCCTCAAGAGCTTACACTCTATTGTATATAAGTGTATAAAGATGGTAAACTCCTCAGGGCAGGGGTTATGTAATTCATTGGTTCTCTTTATGTTCAATGCACATTGATGTTTTTTGTACTTTGCCTAGTTTAAGGGCTGTGTACATTATTACCGCCATACAATTACAAATACAAACATACCTACCCTGCATTGAGCTCTTGTGTTATGCACCTGCTACACCTGCATTTGTTTCCTCCTTGTTCCTTATCATCCTGATAGACCTCCTTGTATCCTGCAACCCTAGATTTTGGCAAAGCCATTGTCGTGCCACACTGCTTGGCACCATTCCTAGAAGAATTGCTTTATATATTTGCATGAGTCACTTTCATAGGATTTCCAATGATACATAAGTGTATACATTTATACACAGCAAGTACAATGAAAGCAATATTAGAATACATTTGCTTAATATGAAATGAGCTGTTAACAGTCCTTTGAATAAAGTTAAATCCTAAACAAAGAATGTGATCTAATGACTAATGCATGCTCAAAGTTGGTGGTTCAGTTTTTATTTTTAACAAGTATTTTATCCTATTCTGCTATTTAAATGCCATTTACTGTATGCCTTAGGGAGTACAGCTGTTCCTCACTGACAAGGCCCACAGAGGCCGAAACATACGTTTGGGTTTTGCGGTTATTCCTGTTCAGGGTAAAATTGCCAGGTATTTTGGGGCCGGGTCACTCTTTTCAGTGAGACTAGACTGATATACTACATGATATTTCTCCTTATGAAGGGTACAAGTGAACTAAAAGAGGCTGCTCTCGCAGGGCCTCATTCTCATTGGAGACTCAAAACGGCCGCAACTCACATGTGCGGCGCCGCAAGATGGTCCCTCTTTCGGCCGATCGCAAACCATAGGCCGTAGGCTCTTCCGTGCTTGAACAGGATCGCGGCTGAAAGGCCGTAACTCGGATTTCATGGCCTCAAACGTAGAACTGTTATTGCTAATATAAATGCAAGACAGCACTGTAAAGCACTGTAAATGATGGGGTACACAATGGGTGACATGAGCATTAAAGGGACAACATTCTCATGCAGGCACATCGCCACAATACAATACTTTATTTCACTTTAAAAAAAATTCCAAAGTCCGACAGACTTGAATACCGAGTTACGGGCCTAGTGATTATTCAAGCCCGTCGGAGTTTGAAAATAATTTAAACGTGAAATTTAGTTTTGTATTGTGGCGATGTGCCTGCTTGAGAATATTGTCCCTTTAACACTCAATGTCACCCATTGTGTACCCCATAATTTACAGTACTTTACATTGCTGTCATGACCAGTATATGCTAATGAGGTGACGCGCTTGTGACGTCACGTCATTAGCATATGCCGGTCACTTCACTGCCAGAAGACATGCTGCGGGGGGAGAGATGAGCAGGCAGCTCATCAGAGCCTAAAGAAAAGTAAGGAGAGAGGGAGAAAGGGACTGGAGAGGCGGAAGTGAGGAGGAGGTTAGGGGGAAGGAGGAGGATGATCAGGGGGAAAGGAGGAGGAAGAGGAGGATGATAAGGGGGGGCAAGGGAGTATTATAAGGGGGCAAGGGGGCAAGGGAGGATGATAAGGGGGGAAAGAGAGGATGATAAAGGGGGAAGGAGGGAGGAGGAGGATGATAAGGAGGGAGGAGGATAAGGGGGAAAAGGAGGAGGTGAAGGGGGAAGAGAGGTTATTGGAAAGGGGGGAAGTGAGTAAAAGGATGGGGGGGAGGGAAGGGGGACAGGGAGGAGGAGGGGGATAAGGGGGGAAGGGGGAAAGGGAGGAGGGTAAGGGGGAAAGGGCGGTATGATTATGTCAGTATTTTTTAATTTACCGCTTTAACATTCTAAATACTGACATAATCATACCACCAGGCGGGATAAGATTATAAATTGCATGGCAAATATTTATGGCAATTCCTGTATCCCTTAGTTTGCTCAATAGTCTTCCATGTGGCACTGTATCAAAATCCTTTGCAAAATCCAAATAGACTACATCCACTGAGTTGCCTTGATCCAAGTTCCTACTAACCTCCTCATAGAAACAAATTGTTTGACATGTCCTATCCTTCATAAATCCATGTTGGCTCCTACTTATAATCGTGTTTGAATAGACATATTCTTGTATATTATCCCTTATTAACCCTTCTGAAAGCTTTCCCACTACCGAAGTGAGACTCACTAATCTATAATTACCCAGATTTGCACCTTTGCCTTTCTCCAGGCATCTTGTAGAGATCCTGTGTTGAGTGAATCTTGAAAAATTAGATATAATTGTTTTGCTAATACAGAGCCTGGTTCCCTCAGTACCCCTGGATGTATTCCATCAGGACCCGTGGCTTTATAAACATTTATTTTTACCAACCTCTTTTGGATTACTTCCTGTGTTAACCAATTATTTGGCAAAGGTAGTATAGCCCCATTATGTTGCAGTGTCCCAACCACTGGTACCTCCCATGTGTATACCAAAGAAAAGAACCTATTTAGCTCATCTGCCTTTTCCTAGTCAATAATTGCCTGTGTCACATTTTAATGTTCCTATAGCTTCCTTCCTGGCCTTCTTCACATAAATATTTTAGGGTTAGTCTTACTCTCCTTTGCAACTAACTTTTCATTTTCGATTTTAGCCAGTCTAATAGCCCTTTTGCAAGCCTTGCTGATTTCCTTGTACTTATGTAAAGCAGTCTCTGTCCCCTCTTGTTTGTTTAATTTAAATGCTTGTTTTTTTACTCATTATCTTCATCTTTAATTCATTGTTAAGCCACATGGGTTGTAATTTACTCCTTCTACTTAGAAGGTGATAAGTATGTTTATTTAGTAAGGATTTGAACATTGTCCATTTATGTTCAGTATTTTTACCTGTCAGTTCTCTGTCCCAGTCTATACGTTGTATTCCTGCACTTAGACCGTTAAAATCCACCCTTTTAAGGTTAAGAGTTTTCGTTAGCCCCTTACGATTATGTTTTTTTTTATTTAATCTCACATGAGACTGTGTTGTGATCTCTTTTTCCCAAAGGTTAATTTGCATTTGCATTTACAGTGCTCTGAGATTGGGGGCTTGAGCCATGAGCCACGGGCTTGCAAACTTGAAACACGATTTAGGGGCTTGGAGGTCATTCAAGGCCGTAGGTCTTACTCTCAAGCACTTCATAAACAAATAAAAAAGCCATCCTGTATTTTTATTAAAAGAGAAAGTGATGATAGGTCTTAGAATTAATAGCACAGCAATCTCAGACACGCAAATAGGCATAAATAACTACTTTATTGCATGTTAAATTCCCGTCATGAAATCCTACGGGCTTCAACCTTCAGGCGCGGAGGTTGGATTCAAAAGTTCCAAGGGGTCGGAGGTTGAAGCCCGTCGGACTCTATGATGAAAATTTAACATGAAATAAACGTTTTTTATTGGCCAATTTGAGAGTAGGGGAATACTGTGCTATTAATTCTAAGACCTAAAATCACTTTCACTTCTAATAAAAGTACAGGATGGCTTTTATATTTGTCTAAATTGTGTAAGTAAGCTGCGGCTCGGTTTTAGCGATTCACGGACTTGACGGAAGGGTGATCGTAGCATTTGAATAGTGAATTGGGCTTTCTTGTGGCCACAACTCTCGTGGCCGTGCAAGATCAAAGGCTTTGACGGAAGTAAACTGCGATTTGAGAAAATCGCAAGGGATCGCAGCTCGACGGCAATAAGTCCCCGGAGGCTGCAAATAGAATAGATAAGTTGCTTGCGGCCTCCCGTTGCGGCTACTTATTTAAAAATCATAGGATTAAAATGAAGCTGTGAGTGGGCAACCAGACCCATAGAACAAACTGGCTAATGTGTTGTTCGTTCTCTACTCTTTTTGCTTTGTGAGAGATAGTAGACTATCTCCACTAAAGTTTGATATGTCAGAAGGTCTCTTGGTGATGCCTCCTAAAATAGTGCATGGTCTAAAACAGTGGTTCTCAATCTTTTCTGGTCTGGGGACTGACTGGTCACCATCAAGTTCTCACAGGAACCAGCCATGAGATCCAGAACTTGTTTAAAAGACCTCTGCACAATAAAAAAATATATATATAGGTTTGAAAATGTTGATACTGCTAAACAGCATAATTAATCAGGAAAATAGTGATATCGTTTTTTTTTAGTTAAAAAATAAACAAAATGCGATTCTTCAGGACCTTGGAGGAATCCCTGGTACATTGGTAGAAGTTATGTATGTGAGAGGGGCGTTAACATTTCTGGAGAGCTGTGGTTCCATCCTTTGATGTAACATCTTGATTCTGGGCCAGGGAGAAGAAAGGCTGTGGTATCACTAAAAATCACTAATGTGGTATCACTAAGAATCACATTTAAGTTTTTAAAGCTGCATTGAACATTCTGTTTCCAAATACTGATTTTATTGCTAATTACTTATGGAATAAATAAATAAAAACCTATTATATGAGTACTACATTATAGTAGGAGAATTATTCAAACAGGTACACTATGTAACTAAAATAATTAATACATCTTTTTTTTTATTTATTAAAATGCATTCATTTGGAATAACACAAAAAAAAATATGCCCTCAAAATGTGTTCTGAAAGGTGTTCTGCATACATAAAATATAATTTAGTTTGGACAAAAGAGCTCAAAATTAAAGTATTAGCTACTGCTTTGTTAATTGGAACATAATTGCTACAGCTCTTGTGCCAAAAATAAAATTATGTGGGTATATTTAGGAAAGGCCCTTTCTACTGAATCAAGCCTCTTATTTTCCATCTGTTATATTTCAACAAAACACAACAATTATGGATTCCTATTCTTGTATGTTCTCTCTATAGAATTTATGATTGCACAAAATAGCTGAATATTTTAGCTTAGGCTAGTTCAGAGAAGAAGGGAACCTTGTTACAAAAGAACTGTGATTAGAGCTTGGGGACTACTGAAGTGTCATATTTATAGTATTCCCTTTATGAAGAACTTGATAATTCAGAATTTCCCCTTTTGAAACAATTGGCAAGTTTCACTTGGGTTTGTTTTCTGTTTGCCTTCCTCTGGATCAATTCACAATTAATAATTAATCTGAATATTGCAAATCAGAGGAGATCTTAAAATGTTGAACTTGATGGACTAAAAGGATTTTTTTAACTTCAATTACTATGTAACTATGTATAATTGGTAAATATTTAAAGCAAGTCTAATTGGACACTGTCATTTCACCAACAAGTTGGTTTGATCTTAAAGCCCATTAAGAAATGCCCTTACATTGTACTAGTTGTTATTCTCTACAGTAAATCACTGCTGGAATAGTCAGCATTGATTGTGTGGTTCCTTTATGTGAATATGTGGCCTAATATTCTAGTATGATGTTCGTAGTGCTTGCCAGCAAAAGTGTCCAACTGCATAATAACCTTAGGGGGTATTGTTTTTGGCACTACAAAGACATAATGCTAATTAGCACACACACACTAATTAGAGAAAATCTCTTTACCTGTTTCACCCACTATAGGGCTTCTTCAGGTATGTCTCAGATACCCGTAACTACAGATGCATATAGCACAACCAACTCAGCAGCAATTTTAATAAAGGAAAACACTGTTTCTACATTCTTTTCAACTTCCCTATTTTGGTGGCACTTTAAAACCAGTTAGATAGTTTGTACAAGAGGAAGAATATGTGTTATGAGCTCCCTGTATAGGCAGTTTAAGATAAGCCATACTAATGTTCTAAAAACTTTTTACATGTCTCCTACTCAAATTTATGATTGCTGAAGCTCAACAATGGAGAGTACTTTTCAATATTAGCGTAATCAGTTTAAAAGTCCCACACTGAAGCACAAATCTAATCAAGGGGCATTCCTCCTACACACTGCTGCTTCACAATACATAATACTGAATGAAGATTTAAATGTACGAAAAGCAATACATTTCCATCTTAGCTTAAGGTAGAGCCTCAATTATAAAATTGCTTGTTTAGGTTATTTAGAGTTTTGTTGTTATTAGAATTTTACTCAGTAAAGCTACAATGTTGAATGCTATAATGATCATGTTCTGTTTGGAGCACACTCAAGCACAGACAATATGGGAACAGAAATGTTTACAGAACGCAGTGTCTCTGCCATGAACTGCAAAGGAATAAATTCCATGTTCAAGTACACTAGCATGGCACAAACATGTCTAAAACATTTATATATAGTAAATAAATAGTACATTTGTGCTCACATTTTAATGTCTAAAATAATTTACAAATGTATTTCCTGCTCAGGATTCCAGGAAATACAGTTATTCCACTGCATTTTGGGAACCTGGGCAGGGACATGCAAGGAGCTTGTGTACCACAGTGAAGCTATAAAAAAAAACTATTTAGGATCATCCAAGATGGGCAGGTCATAGAAGAGAGGTCAGATAAATTGTGGTCAACTTCAGTATCTTTGCCATAAAAATCTTATGCATAAGCACAATCAGACACAAGATGTGCCTAGCATGCTTTGGTGCATAGGGTCATGAAGAGTTTGAACACAACAGAACGACTAAACAAATACAGTATCTCACAAAAGTGAGTACACCCCTCACTTTTTTGTAAATATTTTATTATATCTTTTCATGTGACACCACTAAAGAAATTACACTCTGCTACAATGTAAAGTAGTACGTGTACAGACTGTATAACAGTGTCAATTTGCTGTCCCCTCAAAATAACTCAACACACAGCCATTAATGTCTAAACCGTTGGCAACAAAAGTGAGTACACCCCTAAGTGGAAATGTCCAAATTGAGCCCAAAGTGTCAATATTTTGTGTGGCCACCATTATTTTCCAGCACTGCCTTAACCCTCATGGGCATAGAGTTCACCAGAGCTTCACAGGTTGCCACTGGAGTCGACATCAAAGAGATGGTGGATGTTAGAGACCTTGCACTCCCCCACCTTCCATTTGAGGATGCCCTACAGATGCTCAATAGGGTTTAGGTCTGTTTTTTTCAGGAGTAAATATGGTTTAATCAACTCATACTGCTGAGTGGTGTTTCCCTACAATGACATATTGGATAATATTCATGTTTGTGGTCGTGACCTTCTCTTGGGTAGTAGCTGGTGTGTGGCAATTGCTACTAGACCCATTTTAGTCTGCTTAGAGGGCTTAGGGGTAGAGGAGAAGGCCTAAATTGGGGTGAGGTGGGAGGGAAAAGTGAATATTTTCAGGTGAGGATGTAGGTTAAGGGAGGGGTTTATATAGGGGAGGAGAAAAGTTCCCTCCCACAACTCCCAGGTTAACACCTGGTTATTTGTGGTCGTGACCTTCTCTTGGGTAGTAGCTGGTGTGTGGCAATTGCTACTAGACCCATTTTAGTCTGCTTAGAGGCCAAAAAGTGAGCAGAATTTTAGGGAGAAGGTTAATGAGTGATGGTTTGAAAAGCCTGTTTAGTTTCTGCAATGGGAAAAGGTATGTAGCGGGTGTAGCAATTTGACTTCCATCGACCCATGGATTGAATAATGTGCGTGGGAATGTTGGCTTTGGAAGCTGAAGAGGCGGCTCCAATGCGAAAAGAGTGTCCTGCATAGCTGTAAGGGTCTAGGCCGAGTTTGAGTAGCAGCAGTCTAATGTAGTGTATGAAGGAGGTGGTGGACAAGGGTTGGCTTGATAAGCTCAGGAGAGAGTGGGTGGTTGGTTTGGAAGATATTGAATTTAAATGGGATTTAATAGTGGAGACTGGACACCAGTCGTTGTGTGATGGGTAGTATGTTATGAGTATGGGTTTGCGACTTGTTTGGTGCGCTGGAGTGTGAGCATGAAGTGATCTGGATGTAAAGTTATGTCCTGCTTGGTGAGATAGTGAGGGTTGTTTTGCGAAGTGGTAAACTCACCTGGACGCAGGAAGCCGTAGAAAGCAAGCATGATGGCCCCTCGGATCGTCCTGGATGTGTCGGGACGAATGGGTTCGTGGAAAGCAGGGTGGTCAACTTTTTGAAAAGTGCGCCATCTATGGGATGACGTTGTAGTTTGGAGGGGGGTGCTCTGTGCTGTAGGCCTCTGAGAAATGGTTTGATTTGAGGCGATGATATGATTGATTTGTCGGTTTGAAATAGGGTGGTGCATTTGGGCATATGGTACTGAGCCGAATGCGTGATAGCAATGATGCGTATGACGTAGGGAAGCGGCTGTTCGAAGCGTAACTGTGGGTGCATGGTAAACGAAAAAGTTGTTTGTGAAGTATAGTAGTTATGTATTTACTAGATTGTAATGCTATATGAAGGTGAGCCTGTGATTAGATTCAGCTAGAGACTTGGTCTCAGGTAAAAAGGGGGGTGCATTGGACTGACTGAGACGGGTGTATGAAGGAGATGTGCTCTGGCAGGTCTGATTTGCACATGTAGATTTTAATTACTGAATGGTGTATGGTGTACGTTTAGTGATACGATAGGTGTATGGCTGGTAACTAAAAGGATTGATTTGAGTCTGCCAGCACGAGAACATGGCAGTGTTTGGTGCTAGCGTGATCCGAGTGTGAGAATAGAGTAGAGGCCAAAAAAGGCAATGATAGGGGGAACAACTGGCCAAGAGAGGCGAAGCAGGGCACGCTGGGCGAACAGGGTGCACAAGAGAAGCGGAAGCGCAGAGCGAGGGAAGGTACAACGAAAAGGAGGTGGGGCTGCCGGAAGAGGGGCGTGGCGTGAGCGCCGCCGAGGGAGAGCGCAGGAGAAGGCGGAGCCGGCAAGAGAAGAGCGAACCGCGAGCGCCACCACCAGGGAAGGAGGCAGGAGGAGGAGGAGACGACGAGAGGGGGGCGTGGCACGAGCGCCAGCAGGGCGCCCGAGGCAAAGGAGCCAGGCCAGGGGAGTGCAGGAAGGGGAGAAACGAAAATGGAGGCATGGGACGGAGGAGGGACGGAACAAAAAGAAGGGCGGGGCCGAAAGAGGGGCGTGCCGCGAGCTGCGGCGGAGGTGTCTGGAGGAGGGGAGCCGGGCAGCAGCGGAGGAGGCATGGAAAGCGGCGAGCAAGGAGGAGGAGCCGGGCCGGGAGAGGGGCGCGCTGGGACGCCCGAAAACAGCGCGGCAGGACGCAGGATGAGACCGGAGACGGCGGAGCAACAGGTGAGGGCCATCGGGACGCAGAGGTAAGACGGGGCAGGGGCTAGGAGGAGGGGAGAAACGGGCAGCAGGGCAGGAGTGAGGAGGAACAGGAGGAACAGGAGATGCAGGAGAGTGCACGAACAGCTAGGGAAGCAGCATGGAAGGAGGCCAGCCGGGGAGACGGGGGAGCCCAAAAAGGGCAGGGAGAAACGGCAGGCATGGGACGAACCTGCGAGAAGCAGAGGAACAGCAGGGGAGCCGACGGTTGCAAACGGACGGCGTGCAACCTGAAAAGTGAATATTTTCAGGTGAGGATGTAGGTTAAGGGAGGGGTTTATATAGGGGAGGAGAGAAGTTCCCTCCCACAACTCCCAGGTTAACACCTGTTTATTTAAAATGCCGGATATCCCCTGAGGTTCTAATAAAATATGCTGTGTGGAACTCCCAGCTATGTGGGGCCACAAGTAAAGAGTACAACAAGTGATATCTTACATCCAGTCTTGAAATTCCTGGTATGGGCCCAGGACCTTCACCCTCCCTATGGTTTGAAGTGTTACTGCGCATATAAATGTGCTGTGTGTTCATTAATGAAGGAGTCTTCAGTTTGAAATACATTATTTACGTGTATGTTTCATATCTTGATATGACATCACCATTATGCTTTAAAGAACAGCACTTTTCTGCTTTGCAATATCCAATTTCAATATACATAGAGAGTCCTTGGTTTGCAGATCATTATTAATGTCACAATAATTTGCCTGTCAGTTCCATAATTTCTGTATCTAAAGAAGCCTCTGCTCCAAAGTATAAACTGCCAAGTGAAATGTGCATTGGCGCTGTGCTATGGGATCCAGAGAATATACAGTGTAACCTCTATTTTCATGTGGCACCTATATTCGACAAATCCAATGTTAGTCACATTTATAAGCAACAGAATGCTCCTATATTCATCCAAAAATCAAACACTAGTCACAAGATAAATAAAAAAAACAGTATTGGACAAGCTCTTTGCTTAATTGAGTGCTAGTGACTAGTCAGGCAAGGGACAAAAAATATATTGATCACCAGAAATAGGGGGACCTGAGGTTTTAATGGAAGGTGACTCCCCTTCGAAACAATAATTCCTTTGCTCTCTTCAGCTTCTGCCATCATAGTTCCTAAGTAAAGGTAAAGTTCTAATTACATTTTTATTTATTTATGTATCAGATTTGAGGTTGGCAACAGAATATTATAAGTTTATTTAATTCCTATTAAAAAAGATGTTTCTATATTATCCAATTCAGTATCCTTCCATCCCTCGGGAATGGATTAATGATGAATATAGAGGGTCCTCTGTACTAAGGTTTATGCTAAGTATAGCAAGAGCCAAGTTTGGGGTAAATCCCTGTGCAAACGATTTTAGTGCAGCACAAATGACAAGTGCAATTTCAAGAAAAGTTCTGAAGCTGAGAGGGAGGGGAGTTAAGGAGGGGAGGAAATAAGCAAGTAATCCAAAGAAGTGGTTGTTGGGGAGTATTTAGAGGTAAGAGCATATATATATATGGGGCCACATTGTTATTAAGGTTTTTAAAAATGAGGGGCACAATATAAAACTGTATTCTGGTGTGCAGTGGAAAACAGAGGTGCTGCAGACACCAATAATTGACTGTGGTAGATGAGTCTAAAAGAGATATTCATTATGGATTGCAGTGGAGACATATAGGTGATGAGGAGGTCAACAATGAGTATTTTACAAATGTCGAGACAAGATATGATGAATAAGTGAATAATAACTTTTATTCTGTCTTGGAAGTGGCATATTTTTAATGGTGAAGACAACATAATTTGGTTATTGATTGTATGTGACGAGTGAAAGACAGACAGAGTCTAATATAACACCATGACCACTTACCTTAGGGTCTGGAATTATCCTTAGGGAGATTTAAGCTGTGAAAGCTACATAATGAGATAGGAATTGGAACTCTGTCTTTGATATGTTGAATTTGAGGAGGAGGTGCTTGCTGGGCACTTTAGAGACACATGCTGAAAAAAAAAGGTCTGGTACTGAAAGGAGGATTTGAGTGTCATCAGCATATAGAAGATTTTGAAATCAAATAGATTGTATTAGGGAGCCAAGGGAAGGTGTATAAATGGAGAAGAGCAATAGGCTTACAACTGAACATTGAGATATTGCAAAATTTAGCAGTAGTGAGCGAGAGTTGATGCCAGAAAATGAATACATCTTTGATTTGTGAGATGAGATGCGAACCGAGAGAGAGCTGTGTCACAGATTCCAAAAATTGTTTTTTAGGAAAATTAGGGGAAAGAAGTGGCACTTGGCTTTGCAACATTATTGATTGTCATGAGAGCTGTCTCTGGCAAATTGTTGGGATTGTTGGGACTGGAAACCATACTATAAATGATCAAGTACCGAATCAGAGAAGAGGTAGCAGGTTAAGTGGTTATAAATAAAACTCTCAGTTAATGTTAAAGTCAACGGAAGAAGAGAGATAGATACTTTATTACATTTAAACCACTGTAAAATTTGGTAGACTTTCAAAAGTCATCATCATTGTTATGTCTTATAGGGCAACTAAGATGTTCCATTATAACTTGACTTTTTCATGGCTTCATGTTTTTATATGGCCACTGATGCATTTTATAGTTTTAAATTCTGAAAAAAATACACATATATATGCATCCTGGGAATGTGTCTCTATTCCTTAATTATTTTCTCAAAACACAAGTGTACTATAATGTTACATTTGTACGCTAATCTACTGCAAACCTTGACATTTGATTTCTTTAGAAGTTTATAGTGCTGTACTTTGTATACTTTTATATGCTATAGCTGGCTAGGTATATATTGGTATATGTTTTTATGATTTAGGTTCATAAGGACAAAATATTGTTTGTTTTAGCTGAAGTATAGCATACTGTATTGGAAAAATTTCCTGCATTGTTGTTTGCAGAGCAAAGGTTATTATTCTAATTTATGGTTTCAAGTTACAAGGTTCTTATGCAGAGATGCATCACTGCTATTCTGTGCATTATTGTAGAGTAGAACGACATGTGCATTCTCCCAAGGTGACAGAACACAGTGTGCATAACATCAACACAGATAGCATCAATCATAGAGGAATCAAAGCAGCTATAAAATTGTGTCAATCTCCTTAGTCTGAGCAAAGATGTTGCAATGCTGGAAAATAATGGCGGCCACACAAAATATTGACACTTTGGGCCCAATTTGGACATTTCCACTTGGCTGTGTGTTGAGTTATTTTGAGGGGACAGCACATTTACAGTGTTGTACAGGCTGTACACTTACTACTTTACATTGTAACAGAATGTAATTTCTTCAGTGTTGTCACAAAAAGATATAATAAAATATTTACAAAAATGTGAGGGGTGTACTCACTTTTGTGAGATACTGTATTTATTAATGACTTAATAAATAGTAGGATTGGAATGTATTGTCTCCATTTTTGCTGATGACACTAAATTGTGCAAGGTAATTAAATCAGATGATGATGTGCTTTCCCTCCAAAGAGATTTGCATAAATTAGAGAAATTGGTCAACTAAATGGCAGATGAGATTTAATATGAATAAATGTAAAGTTATGCATCTGGGAAGGAAAAATAGCCATGCAATTAATATTCTTAATGGAGCAAATCTAGGGGTATCTGATACTGAAAAGGCTTTGGGGAATATTGTGAACAACCACCTAGGTAAGAGTGCTCAAAGCCAAGCAGCAGCTGCAAAGGCAAATACATATTAGCATGTATTAAGAAGGGTATAGAAGCAATTAAGCCAATATAATTCTGCCACTATACAAATCCCTAGTATGCCCTAATTTGGAATATGGAGTACAATTTTGGGCAACGCTACATAAAAAGGACATTTTAGAGCTGGAAAAAGTAAAGAGAAGGGCAACAAAACTAATAAGGGTAATGGAGGGTCTAAGTTATGAAGAAAGACTAACCATATTAAACTTATTTTCTCTAGAAAAAAGGCGTGATTTATATGTTATATATTACACATATATAGCCAGGGTCAATACAAGGCTTTATCAAGTGAGCTGTTTGTGCCAAGAGGTTTTCAAATGACAAGAGGACATCCTTTGAGATTAGAAGTAAAAAGATTTCACATTCTGATTTACTGATGAGGGTAAAAGAAGAGAGTGTAAAGGCTGGCTGGATGCTCAATGTTAAAAAAAAAAACGATGATCATGGCAAACAGCAATATTACTTCCTGGCAAATAGATGGGGAAGAAGTAGAGCCAGTGACAGATTTTATTCCATTTGATTTTGATTTCTTCTTGGGATCCAAGGTCTCTTCAGATCTTGACTTGAAATTAAAAGACATTTGCTTCTGGGGAGGAAAGCTATGTGTAAGAAATTAATATATAATTTCCATAAATCATAAGTTCTTTTGGACAGGTCAATAAACAAGCAGACAAATAAGGTATAATTAAAAACATATATTTTACATAAATCAAGATACGGCTACACAATGAGTTTTGGACAAAACAGATAACAGACAAGAAGTATTAAGACAGTATTTACAAATATAATACTTATATGAATTCTACATTATGTAATATAAAGATACAGTATACTAGTGCATTCTCCATCAGGTTCTCTGGTCAGGATTGCTCTGCTCAGCTGGGCTCATTGGAATCCTCCTGGTACACTGGAACTATGGATTTCAGCTGGATTTTTATTGGAGATATGGGATATACCCCCCCCCCCCCCCCCCCCCCATATCTCAATCAGATCTTCTCACAGGGTTGGCAACTGTCTTACTTTTTTGCAAACATAATCAATTGATTTGTTTTCGTCAGCTGTTGAGAACAAAGAGCATGGTTATTTATTATCTAATAACAAATGCCCTGTCTCCTGTAAATAGACCCCTGTGTCTTATCTATAAGACAGATGTTGCAATCTCAATGTTATGATTTCTCACCAGTGGTTAACTGAAGTTATGCCTCTGGCAAGGTGTGGGAAATTAAACTATGCAATGTCTGTTTGACCATCTACATGACATTTTTATATATTTACATAGTTACATAGTAATTAAGGTTGAAAAAAGACTTTCAGTCCATCAAGTTCAACCTGTTAAGATCTCCTTTGATCTGCAATATGCAGATTAGTTATTAATTAATTTGTTGATTAATAATTATTAATAGTATAGTATTGGAGGATGAATAAAGAGTTAGCCCATCAAGTTCAACCTTTTTAGATCTCTATTGATCTTTTTAATGTGGACTATTTATTATTAATTGTTAATTGATCCAGAGGAAGGCAAACAAAAAAAAAACCATTGAAACTTTGCCAATTGTCTCATAAGGGGAAAAAAAAGCTAAATTCCTTCCTGACCCCAGAAACTGGCGATCAAATTTCTCCCTGGATCAATATTCCTTGCTAGTTATTTAGGATAGACTTGAATGCCCTCTTTATTCAAAAATATATCTAACACCTTTTCGAAAGTTGTCTATCGAATTCGCTGTTACCACCTCCTTTGGTAGAGAATTCCACAGTTTAACCACCCTAGGTGAAATCTTTTTTCCTCTAACCCCAAAGGGTGTCCTCTTGTCAGTTGAAAATCTCTTGCTACAAAAAGTTCACTTGACAAAGCCTTATATTGACCCTGGATGTATTTAAATAAGGTAATCATATCCCCTCGTAGACACTTTTTTTCTAGCGAAAATAAGTTTAATTTGGCTAGTTTTTCTTCATAACTTAGCCCCTTCATTCCCCTTATTAGTTTTGTAGCCCTTCTCTGTACTTTTTCCAGCCCTAAAATGTCTTTTATATGAAGTGGTGCCCAAAATTGTACTCCATATTCCAAATGAGGGCGTACTAGGGCTTTGTATAGTGGCAGAATTATATTTGCTTCCCTTGCTTCTATACCCTTCCTAATACATGCTAATATTTTACTTGCCTTTGAAGCTGCTGCTTGGCTTTGAGCGCTGTTACCTAGGTGGTTGTCCACTAGCACTCCCAAATCCCTTTCAATATCTGATACCCCTAGATTTGCTCCGTTAAGATTATAGATTGCATGGCTATTTTTCCTTCCCAAATGCATAAACTTGCATTTATTTGTTTTAAATCTCATCTGCCATTTAGCCTCCCATTTCTCTAATTTATGCAAATCCCTTTGTAGGTAAAGTACATCATTATCTGACATTATTACCTTGCACAACTTAGTGTCATCAGCAAAAATGGAGACACTACTTTCGAGACCTACTTCTATGTCATTAATAAATATGTTAAAAAGGAGAGGACCTAATACTGAACCTTGAGGAACCCCATTTATCACATTAGACCAACTGGAGTATGTTCCATTCACAACAACCCTTTGCTTCCTGTCTTTTACTCAGCTCTCGATCCATGAGCAGATATTTACTGCAATTCCTGTATCCCTTAGTTTGCTCACTAGTCTTCCATGTGGCACTGTATCAAATGCCTTTGAAAAATCTAAAAAGACTACATCCACTGAGTTGCCCTGATCCAACTTCCTACTAACCTCCTCATAAAAACTAATTAGATTTGTCTGACACGACCTATCCTTTAAATCCGTGTTGACTGCTACCTATGATCTAGTTCAAATAGACATATTCTTGTATTCTGTCCCTTATTAACCCTTCGAAAAGCTTCCCAACTACAGATGTGAGGCTCACTGGTCTATAATTCCACGGATTTGCTCTAGATCCCTTCTTAAATATAGGTATCACCTCTGCTTTTCTCCAGTCATCCGGTAGAGACCCTGTAGTGAGTGAGTCTTGAAAGCTTAGATATAATGGTTTGGCTATTACAGAACCCAGCTCCCTCAGTACCCTTGGATGGATTCCATCAGGACCTGGGGCATTATTAACATTTATTTTCTCCAATCTCTTTTGGATTTCTTCCTGCGTTAACCAATTATTTAGTGATGGTAGTGTATCCCCATTATGTTGAGGTGTCCCAACCACTGGTACCTCCCTTGTGTATACCGATGAAAAGAACCTATTTAGCTCATCTGCCTTTTCCTGGTCACTAATTATCAGATGGCCTGTGTCACATTGTAATGTTCCTATAGCTTCCTTCCCATTAATATATTTAAAAAATATTTTAGGGTTAGTCTTACTTTCATTGCAACTGACTTCTCATTTTCTATTTTAGCCAGTCTAATAGCCCTTTTGCAAGTCTTGTTGATTTCCTTATAGTTACATAGTTACATAGTTACATAGTAATTGAGGTTGAAAAAAGACTTTCAGTCCATCAAGTTCAACCTGTTAAGATCTCCTCTGATCTGCAATATGCGGATTAGTTATTAATTAAATTATTGATTAAATAATTATTAATAGTATAGTATTGGAGGATGAATAAAGAGTTAGTCCATCAAGTTCAACCTTTTTAGATCTCTATTGATCTTTTTAATGTGGACTATTTATTATTAATTGTTAATTGATCCAGAGGAAGGCAAACAAAAAAAAAACCATTGAAACTTTGCCAATTGTCTCATAAGGGGAAAAAAAAGCTAAATTCCTTCCTGACCCCAGAAACTGGCGATCAAATTTCTCCCTGGATCAATATTCCTTGCTAGTTATCTAGGATAGCCTTGAATGCCCTCTTTATTCAAAAATATATCTAACCCCTTTTTGAAGTTGTCTATCGAATTCGCTGTCACCACCTCTTTTGGTAGAGAATTCCACAGTTTAAACATCCTAACTGTGAAGAACCCTTTTCTTTGTTTAAGGTGAAATCTTTTTTCCTCTAACCTCAAAGGATGTCCTCTTGTCAGTTGAAAATCTCTTGCTACAAAAAGTTCACTTGACAAAGCCTTATATTGATCCTGGATGTATTTATATAACGTAATCATATCTCCTCTTAGACGCCTTTTTTCTAGCGAAAATACGTTTAATTTTGTTAGTCTTTCTTCATAACTTAGCCCCGCCATTCCCCTTATTAGTTTTGTAGCCCTTCTCTGTACTTTTTCCAGCTCTAAAATGTCTTTTTTATGAGGTGGTGCCCAAAATTGTACTCCATATTCCAAATGAGGGCGTACTAGGGCTTTGTATAGTGGCAGAATTATATTTGCTTCCCTTGCTTCTATACCCTTCCTAATACATGCTAATATTTTACTTGCCTTTGAAGCTGCTGCTTGGCTTTGAGCGCTGTTACCTAGGTGGTTGTCCACTAGCACTCCCAAATCCCTTTCAATATCTGATACCCCTAGATTTGCTCCGTTAAGATTATAGATTGCATGGCTATTTTTCCTTCCCAAATGCATAAACTTGCATTTATTTGTTTTAAATCTCATCTGCCATTTAGCCTCCCATTTCTCTAATTTATGCAAATCCCTTTGTAGGTAAAGTACATCATTATCTGACATTATTACCTTGCACAACTTCATGTCATCAGCGAAAATGGAGACACTACTTTCCAGTCCCACCTCTAAGTCATTAATAAATATTATAAAAAGCAAGGGACCTAATACTGAACCCTGAGGACCTCCACTTACCACATTAGCCCAATCGGAGTATGTTCCATTTACAACAACCCTTTGCTTCCTGTCTTTTAGCCAGCTCTCAATCCATGAGCAGATATTTACTGCAATTCCTGTATCTCTTAGTTTGCACAATAGTCTCCCATGTGGCACTGTACCAAAAGCCTTTGCAAAATCCGAGTTGCCTTGATCCAGGTTCCTACTAACCACCTCATAGAAACTAATTAGATTTGTTTGACATGAACTATCCTTCATAAATCCATGTTGACTCCTACTTATAATCCTGTTCAAATAGACATATTATTGTATATTATCCCTTATTAACCCCTCTAAAAGCTTCCCCACTACAGAAGTGAGGCTCACTGGTCTATAATTCCACGGAATTTGCTCTTGCGCCCTTTGTAAATACAGGTATCACATCTGCTTTTCTCCAGTCATCTGGTAGAGACCCTGTGTTGAGTGAATCTTGAAAAAATAAATATAATGGTTTGGCTATTACAGAACCCAGTTCCCTCAGTACCTGTGAATGTATTCCATCAGGATCCGGGGCTTTATTAACATTTATACATTTATTTATTCCATCTGGGGGTTAGATTTGTTATAAGATTTTGGTATGGTAATATCCATAAATCGAACTTGGTCCAGACCCCATCTATGGCTGCCCCTTTGGAGTTAATCTCCCTAACAGGAAAATGTCCATTCATTCAAATTCTTAAGAAGCAAGGAATGAAATTTATAGCCGAATTATATGATAAAAGAAACTTGAAAAGCAGGAGTGAACTTCAGAAAGCTCCTGGCACTATTAACATCTTTGGTTGCCTTATGAAGCTATAAAGAAGAGGCTGTTATCATCAGGCTATAACATTTATAATCTGGTTTCATGTATGAAATGTATTTTTAAAAGGAGATGGAAAACACATTCTATCTAAATGTAGCTCAATCATCTCAGAGCTTTCCCTCTTTGTGAAAACATTAGGGATTAAGAATTGGGAAACAGACATAAAAATTGTTTTTGATTTAAATGTTTGGTTAGACTCTTTAAAGTTATTAAAAAGATCAGCAATTAATGCCTCTTATGGTGAAATGTACTTTAAGGTCCTCCATAGGTGGTATTAGGTTCCAGCACGTATGGCAAAAATAAATCCTGTTAGTGACGATCTATACTGGAAAAAATGTGGCTGTAGAGGTACAGTACTTCATGTTTGGTGGGACTGTGTATTTATGAGTAAATAATGGTCTATAATTTGTTCTGAATTAACAAAATTAGTTAGTAAACAGATTCCATGTCCTCCGCAAGTGGTTCTTCTACACATGAATTTAAATCACACCATACCCAAAGAGAAATTTTTAATTTCTCACATCCTTCTAATAGTTAAACGACTTTTTGTTAAATACTGGAAACTACCAACACTACCATCTTGGGATGAGGTTAAGAACTCGATTGAGTTAAGTAGAGAACTGATGAAGGGCAATATTGCTTCAGATTATGTTAAGAGAGTAAATTCCCTTAACTACCAATTGTGGGATCATTATCTTGTCCTATCAACCAAATAGAGGTAGTCAAGTTTTAAGTTTAATTTCTTTGCCTTTTATCTGTATAATATCAAAATTGTAGTATAGTCTCTCATTTGCTGTCAAACTGAAGCCCAAAAGACTGTCTGTATGTCTTGTATGTATATACTATTATTACTAGTAATATTGTAACTTGTCCTTTTTTGTATTGAAACCAATAAAAATTAAAGAAAAAAAAAAAGAAGGAAAAAAAAGGAACGTGTTACAGTGATTTTCATCACATGGTTATGGCTGCTGTGGTTTTTGGTTTCACATTTGCTGGCTATGTCTGGATATCTACTGCAATGGGACTTCTTATTCAGTGCATTAGCTTCATCAAATTCTACTGCTGCTTGCTTTAACAAAGTGGCACTTGAAACATGTCGCTCACCCATATTTGCCACATATTGACCTAGGCCCCTTCTGGATTGCAACCTTGTTGTGGTGAAGGGACTTGTGTATCTCAGTGCAGCTGTGAACTATACCCTGTAGGGTCATCCAAGAGGGGTAGGTCATAGCAGAGAGGTGTGGCAAATTGCGGTCCACTGGAAGAAACTGGCAACGCACTCTAGTAACTTTGTCAAGAAAACCTTATGGATAAGCACAACCAGACGTGATGAGGTTCATAGGATCACAGAGAGTCGGACACGACTAAATGACTGAACAGCAACAATGGCCTAGGAGGTGTTGTTGATGATTTGGTCCTGGAATTTCTCCATGTTAGGTTTGATGAGGGTTTGATCCCAGTTATTTCAATGCTCAAGCTGTTGATGCTCTCACTTCTGTTGTTTAGCCCTTCGACTCGCTCACCACGTCCCTCAGGAAGCGGAATAAAGGTCAGTACCATTGCATAGTGTGGCCTATAAGGAAGTGGAATAAAGGTCAGTACCATTGCATAGTGTGGCCTATAAGAGCCCAAGAGCAGTCTGTGCAAGAGCCCAAGTGCAGCCTGTGTCTGTTAGAGCCAAAGTGCAGCCTGTGCCTCTAAGAGCCCAAGTGCATCCTATGCCTGTAAGAACCAAAGTGCAGCCTGTGAAAAAGCCAAAGTGCAGTCTGTGCCTGTAAGAACCCAAGTGCAGCCTGTCTCCCTCTTCTCCTCCTCTACATTTCCACCATCATGTCCTCTCAGTACAGTTAAAATGAAGTTAAGTTCAAGTTTTTTTTTAGTTTTTATTTGATCTGTGAATTAGTGGCAGAATCTAAAGGGTGTTTTCTGTCCTGTGGTCTGTAATCATTGTCCAGGTGAGTAGTTAGAACCTATTTTAACAGGGGAAGGTGCAAACTTGGGAGCTTGCAAACAGTTCTAGTGTAAGTGCAGCTAATGTGCAAATGTGGGAGTTTAAATAAAAGGAGGGAGTTCAAAGAAAAGGGGTTAAAAAAAAATATATATATATATCTTAGGTAAAGTTCTACAAGAACATTTATACAAATATATTGATTTTGTTTTCTCACTGTATTTTTATAACTGTAATAATGAGTCAGTCCAGTGGCAACCTCAGAGTGTACATACTGCCACATGCATGCACAGCTGGAGTACCTGATCCGGAGTCCATACCTCTGTGGCAGGTGTGAGCATTTGCCTCTAAAATTGGAGAGGAGAGGAGAATAGCAACACTTACTGATATTGCTCCACTGCATAGACAAAAAAACACTGACGAGGCCCAAAGAAGGCCGAAACGTACATCTGGGGTTTGCTGTTTCTCCTGTAGAATTGCCTGGTATTTCGGTGCTGAACCACTCTAGCGAGTGGGACCAGACTGATATACTACATGATATTTCTTTCCAGAGTGGGTTATCATGTCCACAAAACTAACCTATTAAGGTTAGTTTGTTCTCTGATTTAGCACCACTATTTCTGTTTTTATTTTTAGTTTATTTCATTGCTCCACTGGAAAGATAGTTGGTGCTCACTGAATACAGTTTAGCTGGGCCTAGCATGGAGGGTGGAGCTGGGACTAGTGAGGATGTCCAGGGAGGAAGCTGAGTTAAAGATACAAGGGGAAGCAGGGGGAACAGGAGGAGGAGGCAGGTCAGTTCTTAGTTGGCAAGCACCAACAGATTTGCCTGAGTGAAACTGTTGGGCATGTCCATTTTGGTGGTAGGGGACTCTATTATTAGGAAGGCATCCAGATCCCAGCAATCAGACAGTTTGCTGTCTCCCGTTGGCATGTTGTGGATCGGTTTCTCAAATCATTACTAAATATATATACATATCAGCATATACCATGTAAAAATAAATGGAATAGGAGTAAATCACATCCCATGTGGTTTAACAATGATTTAACGATCATGATCAGGAAAAAAAAGCAAGCATTTAAATTATACAAGAAAGAGGGAACAGAGGCAGCTTTATGTGAGTACAAAGAAATAAACATGGCTTGCAAAAGAGATTCGACTGGTTAAAATAGAAAATGAAAAGTTAGTTGCAAAGGAGAATAGGGCAAACCCTAAAATATTTTTTAAAATATATTATTGGGAAGAAGGCCATGAAGGAAGCTATAAGAACATTATAATGTGAAACAGGCCACCTGATAATTAGTGAAAAGGAAAAGGCAGATGAGCTAAATAAGTTAATTTCTTATTTATTTTCAAGGGAGGTTGGGACACTGTAACAAAATGGGGCTACACTACCTTCACCAAATAATTGGTTAACCCAGGAAGAAATGCAAAAGAGGTTGGAAAAAAATGTTAATAAAGCCCCAGGTCCTGCTGGAATAAATCAAAGGGTACTGAGGGAACTGGGTTTTGTAATAGCTAAACTATTATATCTAATTTTTCTAGACTCGCTCACCACAGGGTCGCTGTCAGATGACTGGAGAACAGCAGATGTGATACCTATATTTAAGAAGGGAGAAAGTGCAACTCAGGGGAATTATAGACCTGTAAGCTTCACATCTGTAGTTGGGACACTTTTAGAAGGGTTAATAAGGGATTATATACAAGAATATGTCTATTTAAATAGGATTATAAGTAGGAGTCAACACTGATTTATGAGGGATAGGTCATATCAAACAAATTGAATTAGTTTCTATGAGGAGGTTAGTAGGAACCTGGATCAAGTCAACTCAGTGGATGTCGTCTTTTTGGATTTGCAAAGGCTTTTGATACAGTGCCACATGGAAGATTATTGTGCAAACTAAGGGATGCAGGAATTGCAGTAAATATCTGCTCATGGATCGAGAGCTGGCTAAAAGACTGGAAGCAAAGGGTTGTGGGAAATGGAACTCAGATTGGACTAGTGTGGTAAGTGGGGATCCTCAGGGTTCAGTATTAGGGCCTCTCCTTTTTAACATAAGTATTGTTGCCATGTTTGCTGATGACAAGGTAAATCAATCAGAAAATGATGTACTTTGCATAAATTTGCATACTAAATGGCAGATGAGATTTAATACAAATACATGTAAAGGAAAAATAGCCATGCAATTAATATTCTTAATGGAGCAAATCTTGGGGTATCAGATATTGAAAGGGATTTGGAAGTGCTGGTGGACAACCACCTAGGTAAAAGTGCTCAATGCCAAGAAGCATCTGCAAAGGCAAATAAAATATTAGCATGTATTAAGAAGGGTATAGAAACAAAGGAAGCAAATATAATTTTGCCACTAAACAAATCTCTAGTATGCCCTCATTTGGAATATGGAGTACTATTTTGGGCACCACTACATAAAAAGAAAATTTTAGAGCTGGAAAAAGTACAGATAAGGGCAACAAAACTAATAGGGGGAATGGAGAGACTAAGATATGAAGAAAGACTAACCAAATCAAACATTCTTTCTCTAGAAAAAAGAGGGGATATGATTACATTATATAAATATATCCAGGGTCAATATATGTGCCAAAAGGTTTTCAACTGACAAGAGGACATCCCTTGAGGTTAGAAGAAAAAAGATTCCACCTTAAAGAAAGAAACGGGTTCATCACAGTAAGGGTGGTTAAACTGTGGAATTCTCCACCAAAAGATGGTGTATGTAAAAGATGTGGTGACAGCAGATTCGATAGATAACTTAAAAAATGGGTTGGATATATTTTTTAATAAAAAGGGCATTCAGGGCTATAGTGGATAAATAGAGAGTATTGATCCAGGGAGGAGTCCGATCGTCAGTATCTATGGTCAGGAAGGAATGTATGTTTTTTTCCCTTACAAGACAATTGGCAAATGTTTCAATGTGTTTTTATTTCTGTTTCCTCTGGATCAATTAATAATTAATTAATAATAATTAGCAATTAACAATTATTACTAATTATTAATCCACATATTATAATGATCAGAAGAGATCTAAAAAGGTTGAACTTCATGGACTGAACGTCTTCATTCAACCTCAATTTCTATGTAACTATGTAACTTTTATTTGATGTAATTATTGTTTTTTAGTTATGCCTGTTTAGTTTTAAGATTTTGTATCCAAAAACAAGACCATCAACTAAAATGTGAAAAA
Organism: Discoglossus pictus; assembly: GCA_027410445.1. Lineage (NCBI taxonomy): Eukaryota > Metazoa > Chordata > Amphibia > Anura > Alytidae > Discoglossus > Discoglossus pictus. Next base: position 54,881,963 of record CM050172.1, on the reverse strand, counting down.
TCTGGATTCGGGAACAGATTATTTAAATTTACATTGGTTCCTATGGTAACTTATTGAATATTGTACTTTAAAAAAAATGTTTTTACAGGGTTCAACAAATGCCAGGAGCTAGGTTGTCATGCCACAACATGCTTTCAGGCACCTAGATTTCATCCACTGTACGTCACTGCAATTCGATTTTATCTGGAAGCAGACAGGCATGAGTGACTGTGCCAGTGCAGTGATGGCATTACATTCCCCTGGGTTCAACACCGCACCTTATAGTCAAACGCCCCTGTGTGTAAGTGAGGAGTGAAAGCTGCTGCTGCTAGAACAGCCCTCACTGACAAATATACTTAGCAAAGCATTCTATATGCAGCTAATCTAGGCCTATTTTAATAAATTTAAGAATCTCAAGCAACCAGAAGCTACATGTATCTGGCATCTAACAATCCCCATGGGTGCCAGTTAACTGAGAGTCTATTTTATTTGCAATTATTTACAGTGCAACACCTGTTAACTTATATGTTCTGGAATTACCTATTTCCTCAACCTCCCTAATGACAGGAAAAACAGATCTCTCTCTTATAGCAGTGAGGATGTTTACAATTTGATAGTGTTAGCTATCATATGCATTATTAAAATACCAGTGAAATGCTCTAACAAAATGATCTAGTTATCAATTATGAATACATATTCAATGACTTAAAAAAATAATATTCAATATTACATTTACTTTCAAAAACTAGATATCAGCTCCCATTGATATTATTGTCTCAACCCTTATAAGGTCAACAAGGAGACTGGCAGCAGTTGGGGCAGCAGTTGGGCCTGAGTTTTATTTAATTAAAAGTATACAGAACACAATTAATTTGTCAGGCATTTAAAAGAGCATGATTTAACATTAATATTAAGTTAAACCTGTTTAAAGGTAATTGAAATGACAAGGAGGTTCACAGACATGTATGGCTCATACATTCATCTTACTGTTCACTAATTGACAGTGACAAGCCCTCAGATAAGTTAAACATGTGAATATTTTTTTTTATTTCTGCTTTGAGAGAATCATTTGAAAAATATAAAGCATTCAGTGGTACTTTACCCTCTTTCAGTTGTAACAAAGAAAAATGATTTAATTGTTGCTTTAAGTTTTATTAGATAATTGAATATGTATTTATACATCAGCAATCCCTATTTAAAACATCTAGTTCTTGTTGATAGGGCATTACACTGGTATTTTAAAGCTAATAGGGAAAGGAGATAAAAACAGCACTCAAGGTATCTTAATTGAAGAAATACAGACAGACACCCCAGCTGTAGGTCTCTGCAGTTTAACTATACTGCTATTGCCAGGCAGTAGGGTAACTCTGGCTCTATACCACAGGCCTCTTTAGGTTTTATACTTCCCTCGGCTATTCAAACCAAACTGTTCAATGGAAGGTTTGATCATGAGGCTAAAGCTCAAATAGTTTAGCCATATTATGAGAAAACAGGATTCCCTGTCTTGTTAACTAGTCCTTTAATTCAAAAAGCATGAATAGTTTGAAGTTAAAATGTTGAGCCTTGTAACTTTGGAAGACACAGATGCTGTGTGAAGAAAAGAATAAGAGAAAAGGGTATCCAATCTAATAAAATGTAGTTGTTTTTTGTCTTTAAAATATACATTTCTAAAGAAACAAAAAAATAGTTTAAATGTCCTCAAATACCATTCTCAATGACCTTTTATAAGTTCTTGCATAAATGTATTAAGCACAGAGCTGTTTTCAGCCGAGAGAGAGAGATGCAGTAGTCGATACCCAGTATTGAATTCAGCGGGGATGGTAGATGGTGGGGAGAGAGAGAACTGCAGTAGTTGATACCCAGAACAGTCTTTTAGTAGGGGTGGGGAGTGAGAGAGAACTGCACTAGTTGATAACCGGATTTGACTTTCAGCCTGGTTGGTGGAGGGGAGAAAGACATCGCAGCAGCAAGAGAAAGAGGGAGAAGGAAAAAAGCGACAGATGGAAACAGAATCAGATAGAGAGAGAAATGGAGATTACAGAAAGATTTGAAGCTGTCCCCTACCTAAAAAGCATGGCATCCCCCATACATTTTTCTCAACAGTTCACAGGCGGACTGAGTGCCTGATTCTGGATTCTGAATTTGCAAGTGGCTCCGACATGTGCCTACCCCCCGCCGCCCGGACTACAATGCTGCCTCTGGTTCTCTTTTGTATTGATGAACTGATACCACTTGATAATAGGTTACCACCCTGGCTAACAAAAAAAAACTAATTTATCATATAAATATAACTTCAGAAAATTCGGAGTTATGATGTCATTTTATAAGATTTCTGTAGTTCAATATTTACATTATGCTTGTATATTTGATGATAAGCAAATCTCTTTAGAAGGTAGAATATATATATGCAAAAAGGCTGCAGTGATAAATGTACATTTTGCTTTTGTTTACTTCTGCAGGAGGGATGAGAAAATGAAAGCATAAAACTACACTACTGGTTTGATTGAAATGTGGCACTCATTAGTCCTAGTGCTTCAATAGCTGAAATATCAGCAGTTTATAAGGCCCCTATTGAGAAGCAGCTCACACAACCAGATCAAAGCAGGCGATAACTGCTCCCCCCTAGAGAATATCTGCATAATGTTTACTAGTTAAAAATGTAAGGTACTCTGTCACCACAACAGGAAGTTGGTTTAATTTAAAGAGCATTAAATACATTGTATTAGCCATTTTCCCTATATTATCTAATTTCTGAAATATGTATTTGCTGTATGCTAATGTGTGGCTCAGAGTGCATGATAGTGGAGAGAGAGGGGTCTAACCGTCAGATAACATTTGAGGTCTTTATTTTGACCACTACAGAGACTGACAAGCAAACTGTAATACTGAGTAGCACTTCTATGCAGCTAATTAACATGCATGAGCTGCTCATTTGCATATAAATAAAATTATTATTATTATTATTTATTATCCTTTATTTATAACGCGCCAACATATTCCGCAGCGCAATACAGGGGTTAGGTACAAGTATAAACAATACCCCACAATGAAAATAATGGAAGACCCTGTTTTTGAGTTTTCAATCTGATATACACTGTGCTTTCCCTAAAGCACCTCACAAGATTAAAACTCGCAAACTTACATTCTAAAGGGTATGGGTGAGGTACAGGAGAGTGAGAGATGCATAGTGAATGAAGAGGCTAAAGATAATAGGCTTTTTTGAATAGATGTGTTTTTAAAGAGATTTTAAAGGATCTGAGGCAGGAAGATAGTCTGGTGGTGCGAGGTAAAGAGTTCCAAAGAATAGGGGCAGCACGTGAAAAGTCTTGAAGACCGGAGTGAGAGGAGGTGATGAGAGAGGAGAAGAGAAGAACGTCATTAGCAGAGTGAAGAGGGCGGGTGAGAGTGTATTTTGGGATAAGAGCAGAGATGTAGGAGGGTGCACTATTGTGGAGGGCATTATATGTTAGGGTCATGATTTTGAATAGTATTCTAGATGCTATGGGAAGCCAGTGGAGTGCCTGACAGAGAGGTGCTGCAGACACTGATCGTTTAGTATGGTAGATGAGTCTAGCGGATGCATTCAAAATGAATTGGAGTGGAGACAGACGGGTGATAGGAAGGCCAGCAAGAAGAGTGTTGCAGTAATCGAGGCGAGATATGATGAGAGCGTGAATAGGAATTTTAGTTGTGTCTTGTGTGAGGTAGTGGCATATTTTGGATATGTTTTTTAGGTGAAAGTGACAAGATTTTGTGAGTGATTGGATGTGGGGAATGAAAGAGAGGGAAGGGTCCAGTAGGACCCCAAGACAGCAGGCCTGAGAGGTGGGAGTGATGATGGCATTGTCAACAGTGAGAGATATTTGCGGAGTGAAAGCTGTAGTAGAGGGTGGAAAGATAAGGAGCTCTGTCTTAGACATGTTGAGTTTGAGTTGACGGGCAGACATCCATGAGGATATGCTTGAGAGGCAATTGGCAACATGAGGTAGCAGAGAAGGGGATAGTTCAGGTGCAGAGATGTAGATTTGGGTGTCATCAGCATATAGATGATACTGATATCCAAAAGATTGTATAAGGGCACCAAGGGAGGATGAATAGATGGAGAAAAGGAGGGGGCCTAGGACTGAGCCTTGGGGTACACCGACAGTTAGAGGGCAAGGGGGTAATGAGGCTGTAGGTTAGGAGATGGTGGTCAGAAAGAGGGAGTGGGGAGATTGTAAGATTGTAGATAGAGCAGTGATTTGAGAAAATTAGGTCCAGAGAGTGTCCATCCTGGTGGGTAGGGGATTATATCCACTGTGAGAGGCCAAGGGAAGAGTTAAGTGCAACCTGGAATTGCACAGGATTGATTCACTTTCGAAAAAATGGATAATACAACAAATAGCCACTTGGTCATGCTCTTTAAGAATAACATACAAAAAAACAACTTTAATTTGGTGTAACAGAGTCCCTTTAAGGGTACACAGCTGAAGATCAAAACATGCTAGAATGTAAATTTACAAATAATAACACATTTTATTAATTGATTGATTTTGTAAACTGGTTTATTTTTTAGTTGCCAATCAGTACTTCTAATAACTTGAATTACTCCCTAAAGGGTCTCTATTATTTCAGTCTAAAGCCAAAAGACATTGAGCAGAATGAACATACACAGGCTCCAGGGAATAATTAACCTAATCAGATTATGACAGTGCAGCAAGATCCTTGGAGTAATTATTACTCATTGACAATAATCACCCATAATAATGGGATAACAGACAGGTACCATTCACATAGTTCAGTGTAAGTGTTCCGTAAGAAAATACTACTTTTTAATAACATTTGATAAAGTACATGTTACCATCTACAGTTTTAAATTATATCATATCTGGACCTTTGACACCATTAAAGAGTGTATGCATTGTTTTACCTATGTCTTCTGTTTCCAATTAATGGTTTCTTTGCAGGAAGGGAAAAATCCTCAATGGGCCCAAAAGTGCTATTTTAATAAAATATAAATGCTGGTGCAGTCACTTGATCTGCAGTGAGTTGTAATTGGCTTTAATTAAAACAACTAAGTGAAAGTGCCTTAAAATTGATATAGGGGTTTGAATTATCACATATAATAGTTGTCAAACTAAGGTTCGTCGTCACGTTTGCAAAAAATCGCAGTTTGACAACTGCACACCGCGCATCGGGCCACGCATGCACATTGCACAACAAGACACTAATGTACATAGCGCGGCATAAGCCGCTCATGTGCATGGCGCTACTTTCCACGCATGCGCATTGCGCAAATGGGACGCACAAGCGCACTGGGCGGCGGCGGCCCACGCAGGCACATTGCACGCCAAAGAGGAAGGGAGATACAGAGGGAAGGAGGGGGAAGACAGAGGAGAGGGGGGATAGACACAGGGGTAGGAGAGGAAGGGGGAAGAGACAAAAGGGGAGGGGGAGACACATAGGGGTGGGAGAGGAGGGGGGAAGACACATAAGCGTGAGAGAGGAGAGGGTAGACACATAGGGGAGGGAGAGGAGGGGGGAGAGACACAGGGGAGGGAAAGGAGGGGGGAGAGACACAGGGGAGTGAAATGGGGTGGAACAGACATGAGGGAGGGAGACATGGGGGAAAGAGACACAGGGGGGGAAAAGGAGACACAGGGGAGGGAGAGGATGGGAAAGAGACACAGGGGGACAGGGGGAAAGACACAGGGGGGATAAGGGGTAAAATCACAGGGGGTGAGGAGAAGACACAAGGGAGGGAGAGGAGGCGGAAATGAGACACAAGGGAGGAAGTAGTCAGAGGGAGAGACTCGCAATGAGCGCCAAAGGTGCTCAGTGTGAGGCCCGTGATGAGCACCAAGGGCGCTCATCGCGAGGCCAGTAAAGTAGAGGGGGAGAGGCTCCCATTGTGTGGCAAACAGCATTGTCAGGATTCACATTTTATTGCCGTCATTTTTGACGGGCAAGTTGCTAGTTTTATAATAAGATCCACCCTCTGAGTCATATTATCAACAGCAAGGAATAAATATTAGCAGTCAGGGAAAAAAAAGATACAGAGTATGCACAATTGAAAAAAAAAGTTTAACATCAATTTCTTTGGGAAACGGTCTTTATTGCGAATACCCTTTTTATTCATCACCCCGCATTGATAGTCTTAATTCATTGTTCATAATCTCAATACCTCAGATGGTGGATTTTTCAGTTAATCTATAGAAAAAATGCAGTTACTGTATTTACACAAATCTAATGCGCACCTTTTTTCAATGGCAAAAAGGAAAGCACAGGACATACTGCGAAACCACCATCTCTCGCTTCCAGGCTCTCTAGAGTGGGCGACCGCCGGAGGAAGTGGCACCCAGAGAGCCCAAGCACAGTGGCACATAGAGCCTGGCACCCAGAGAGCCCCAGCACAGTGGCACACAGAGCAGGGCACCTAGAGAGCCCCAGCAAAGTGGCACACAGAGCCTGGCACACAGAGCCCGGCACCCAGAGAGCCCCAGAACAGTGGCACACAGAGCCTGGCACCCATGGATCCCGAGCACAGTGGCACACAGTGCCTGGCACCCAAAGAACCCTAGCACATTGGCACACAGAGCCAGGTACCCAGAGAGCCCCAGCACAGTGGCACAGAGTGCCTGGCACCCTGAGAGCCACAGCACAGTGGCACACAGAGCCTGGCACCCAGGGAACCCCAGCACAGTGGCACACAGTGCCTGGCACCCAAAGAACACAAACATTGGCACACAGAGCCAGGCACCCAGAGAGCCCCAGCACAGTGGCACACAGTGCCTGGCACCCAGAGAGCCCCAGCACAGTGGCACACAGTGCCTGGCACCCAGAGAGACCCAGCACAGTGCCAGAGTCTGGCACCAAGAGAATGCATTTCATTCACCAGCAAAAACATTTTTTTGATTCATGGATTCCCAATTAGAAGTGCGCATTAGATTTGATGCCCCAATAGATTCGTGTAAATATGGTATATTAAGGCATTTCCACTGATAAGTTCTAGTTACCACCAATTGTAATTTTCTTTATTTTTATTTGTACTTTTCATTTGTTTAATAAATGGCACTTATTCTGTATCACTAATTGCAAATTAATTTAATAAAAAAGCCCTTTTGAGTCTGTTGATGTTTTGTGCATCTAGCAGGGAAAGAATCACATGTCATGTAATGACGCTGTATATACCCAGTTATAGATCCACCTGCTGCCTTGAGCCTTTACCTTGGGCTGTTGCCTTAGGTCCCCGCCTGCCCTAGGCTGGCCCTTCCTATGTCCATATAAGGACACCAGAGCCTAAATGTGGCTGCTGGAGAGCAGTGCAGGGTAGAGAGCTGGTACCTGGACTTTCAGCACCAGCCAGAGGACAGCTCCACAGCATAGTGATCAACAGCACAGAGTATATCCACAGCACAGTGATTTACATCACAGACATATCTACAGCACCGAGTACATCCACAGACAGATCCACTACACAGTGATCCACACCACAGAATATATCCACAACACACACAGATCCACAGCACAGTGATCCACACCACAGACAGATCCACTACACAAATCTCTCTCCATGCAGCTTCCCTGCACACATCTCAGCTCCACACTACCCACTCTACGCTGGACCACTTCACAGTGTTCTCGCCACATCATTGAGATTTTCCCACAGAGCTATTTTCACTCCACAGAGGTCCTGATTACAGGGCTCTCTTCTACTCCAACACATTTTCCCCACGCAACAAGGTCTTTCCACGCAGTTGGACTCTACAGAGCTAGCCCCACGCAGCTCCTGTGCATAGGACTCGCCCCTCAGAGCTCACAACTACATAACTCCTTCCATTCCACGCAGCATCTGTCCACAGAGTTCCAGTGATCAGGACCTAGTACACCCTACGAAGCATCAACAGAGTCCCACTTATCACGACTGAGCTCCACACTCCAGAACTCTTCCCATAGAGATCCACGAAGGTATCACTCCCCGGGGCTACGATTTGGACTTCTCTCAAGAAAGCAACAGGTAATGTCCTCCCGGTGCCCTGGTATCCTCTTCCATCTGAGTGGCATGCTTTACCAATGTAGCAATCGCCCTTTTCTTTATAGTTTCGCCCCTTCTGTGGCAGAAAAACAATTATTGCACTACAATGCTTGCCACTCAGTAAGGTAGGGGATAGATACATTACTTTTTGTTCTCTGTCACCCTAATTATTAATCCCTATACATTCTAAATATATTATCTTGAACAGCAGAACACGTTGTAAATAAAAATTGACAATTTATTGTTTAGTTTGCTGATATGTTACTATTGATTATTATTATAATGCATACATCTGTATATGCATTATAATTGTATCATATTTCTACCGTTGGTTGTCCCTTCAATTTCATCCTGATATCATTGAGATATAGGCTGATATGATAAAGTTATATAACATTATATATTATCATTATACATATAGACCCACATTCATTATTACTATTATAGTATAACACTGAACCATCTTAAAGCTATAGAAACATACACATATACATATATATATATATATAGATATATATATATATATATATATATATATACACGTATATACAAACACACATATGTATATATATATATATATATATATATATATATATATATATATATATATATATACATATATATATATATACATATATACACATATATACATATATATATATATATATATATATATATATATATATATATATATATATACACACATATATATATATATATATATATATATATATATATATATATATATATATACATACATGACATTAGGATTAAATTGAAGGGACACAGCAAAGGTCCCAATTATGGTAGAAATATAACCATTACTTTTTAACAATGAAATTGTTATTAAAGTGCTCCACAATAACACATAACAGGAAATCAGAGAGAGACTATAATCCAATATAAAAGCACCGTAGTGGTCATACAATATACTACTGATTTGAAATTCTAGTGATATATATTAGGTGTATCAGTAATATATCTGTTTCTGATATTGTAAAAGTTTGTAAAAAAAATGGTTTCATTGGAGAACAAGGAGTTGTTATTGTCTTTATGTCTCTCTAGTTTATTAAAATGTTATCAGTTTACATGATTATGTTTATTTAGTAAGCACTGTACCATTTATTTAATTGCTTCATTATTTGTTGTGGATTATTTAGTACTGTCTGTGTAGTATAAAGTAGAATATCACATTCTGTCTATTTATATAGGAAGAGACAGACACAATGCTCAGCACTGAATTGGTTAAACAACAACAGTTATTTTCCATAAAAAGCATGATTACATTGTTACAATAATGTGAGGGGGGTTAAAAGCAGTATTTTAATTAAATGTCTGGACCGCTTTGTCAGATTTTGCTTTTCATGTTATATGAACAGTTCTTTCATGCATTTGCTGATTTTCTAAAATATCTGGGTTAGGTTTCTTAGCAGAGACAAGAGATCAATTAGACTGGCTTTAAATGGAAAATGTCTTATATTTGGAGTGCAGAGATTACATGGTATAGATTCATTTTATGGACATCTTATTTGCAGTTTGAATTTATCTTAAGATGCACTACATTTGTATTTTAATTTTATGATTTTTTTAACCAGGTTTACCTAACTAAGGTTCACCTCTTCATTATACTTAGCTTACTTCTGATAAGTCCCCAGAGTACCAGATGCTTGTCTTCTGGAATCATCTCGTTCTGACTGTGGGCGGGGCCTCAGGTCACACCTACAATGTCTCACATCAGTAACCTAAAGACACCCACAGGAAAAGGGCTTCACAATACTAGTATCTTATGTTGGTAACAAGCTGTGTGTCTGAGCAGCATGAAACACTGGTAGTGTGAAGCCTCTCACCTGTGGGCATGGCTTTAGTTCACAGCTGTGCTACATGACAGCTCGCCAGAGAGAGAACAGGAAGTAAGAGGAAGATTTCTGAATGTGAGAACCTGTTAATCTGGGGGGGTCATAGAAGTAAGTACAGTGTAAATGTTGTGTCACCTACATAAAACATTCATATAAAAGAAAACAAAAATGGCTAAAGTGTCCCTTTAATTAACTACTATAGAATAAAAAATATATATGTTTGCAAACTTTGAGTTTTACTAACAGCATAATTAGGGAAAACCTCATAAAGCTAGTTTTTAATTAAACAAAAATACAGTTTGGCCTACCTTCATAATTTTGGAGGCATGCAAAGTACTTTGGAGACATTTGTGTGTATGAGAGGGGAACTTACATTTCTGGAAAGCAGGGCTTGCATTTATTGATGATGTCTATCAGGTGGAATGTGGTATAAAATATAGTACAATCCAGTTATCTAACAAACCATCCTCACCTCTCCTCTTCCCTCCCTCCTACATTCATTCTTCCTCCGATGATAGATAAAAAACACGATCATCATGCTCAAGCTATCAAGCTATTATGAAATAGTGAAACAAAGACAATAAGGAACCTTCTTTACATAGACAGAGTCTTCAAACATTCAGATTTTTATCTAAATATGTTTTTATGATGATAGTTTACAGAGCTTAGAAGTTTCAAGACCAATCCAAACAACACCACCTTGAATATATATATATATATATATATATATATATATATATAATTACTCTTTTTTTGTAGAGTGATTTATAAATTTGAATAAAGTACAGTGGTTACAATTTACAAAGATATAAATACATTTTAATGCAAGTAGAAATACATGTACAGATCCTATATAATACAAATGGGTCAGCAGAAAGCTTTGTGCAATTGATTTGAGGTCCCTACTCTGGAGAGCTTACAGTCTAGAAGGTATGGGAAGGTGTAAGGAAGGAGGGTGACAGATGCAAGATGGCAGTGATTAAGGCAGTAAGGTAAGGCTATTAAGGTAATTTCATTGAGTTTTTGAAGATTTTGAGGCAGGAAGATAGTCTGAAAGAATGAGGTAAGCATATACATAGTATAGGATCAGCTTGAAAAAAGTCCTGAAAGTGGGGGTGAGAGAAGGTGAAAAGAGAGGAGGAAAGAAGGTCATTAATAGAGCAAAGTGTTTTGAGATGAGGTCTGAGATAAAGGTACACTTTGTTATATATACGTTATACAAGGGACATGGAACCACTTACATGATGTTCTCTGAGCGTCAACTACAGGAGAAGTGTCAAGAGCAGAATCGTGAACTCTACACAACTTTTGTGGATCTCACAAAACCATGTGCCCCTGTCAGTCACCAGGAATTGTGGAATATCATGTTGAAATTCAGCTGTCCTTACAGATTCATATTAATGGTTCTGCGGCTTCATGATGGTATAATGGCTTGTGTCATGGATGACAGTGAAATATCTGAGGACTTTACAGTCAAGGGTATGTTCTAGTACCCACGATGTTCATCATGATATTCTCTGCCACTCTGATGATGCCTTTCAGCACTGCGCTGAAGGATTAGAACTGAAGTACAGAACTGAAACTCTTTAATTTGAGACAACTGCATGCAAGGTGAAGAAAAATGTGCTGCAAGACTTTATTTTTGAAAGAAATAGAAAGGACAGTAAATAGTTGGGAGATGGCTTTTATGGAAATAAATCAATTAAACTTACATATAATATCATATAAGTAAATTCAATACCAGCTACTATGGAGAAGGGTAGGACCAATATATAGAGACACTTATATGTCTATAGTAGCAACACCTCTAGGGTACGAAGCAGAGTAAGAGGTAAATAGTATCAAATATAATTAGATTAATCATTAATCAACAATTGTATAATTTAATACTTTATTAGAATTATTAAAAACAGATTCATGATGTTTAAAATGTATAAAAACAAATCAAGTCCCAACAGCAGAAGAGTAAATTAATAGACTCAAATGATGAGTGTTAGGTATATGTTACATATGACAGTAATTCAGATATTCATAAAAAAAGATCACAATAGCCCAAATAATTAGATGATACAATTTAGCAGCAGTAACAACAAATATTTTTTAATCTGCAATAATTTAATGAGACATGATATATTTGGTGGGAGCAGAGCCCACCATTTACTGCTTTAAACTAATACTAGTGTAATCCCTAATATGGATCTATCCCTAATTCTAGTGGTGGAACTGGGGATCCACCAATTACCGCCCTAGACTATAAAACTGGACCCTGACCTACTCTAGTCAAGCTAAGGTGAAAAATATAAGAAACAGTGTTTAATATAAAAGGTGAATATACCGCTATAATGATGGCATAAATTGTGAAAGTACTTATAAATTAGCAACTACTGCAAGTATTAATAGTACAGGTATAGTACATCCCTTGTCATGCTGGCTGTGCAAATGAACAATAACAATATTTAGCAAAATAGTAAGCTTAAGGATTAAAATATATCTATCCATATTACACAGCCACTCAGAATTAACTGTCGCGGTAAAGTGCTCTATATTACAGTGTAATTAATTAGTATTAGTTCCTTGTTTTAGAGTAAATAAATAGTACATCTGTGTTCACATTTGAATGTCTTAAGCAAGTTAAAAAAACTGTATCCAGCTCAGAATTCCGAGAAAAACAGTTATTACACTGCATTCTGGAAAGCTGAGCTGGGACATGCAAATGTACTTACAAATGTTTCGCTCTTCAATCCATAGCCATTTTCAAACATGGTTTATTTTAAGTGTATGCCTGCTGTATTACACAGTTTTAAAGCCAAGACTGGATTTTACACAAGCTGAGAATCCTATGCATGTACAGCTGTTTTATAAACATATGATATCAGTAAATATTAACCAGATATACCAGAGAATTTTTAATTATATTCATGATCTTAAAATGGATTATTAAATTACTTTGAAATAATTTAACTCTACTCTTATAAAAATAAGTGTAGAATCTGATAGTGATACCAAGGTTATTTTACTCATTCTAAAACATGGCAATTTACAGTATATACAGTGGATATAAAAAGTCTACACACCCCTGTCAAAATGTTAAGTTTCTGTGCTGTAAAAAATGAGACAAAGATAAAGAATTTCAGAACTTTTTCAACCTTTAATGTGACCTATAAACTTTACAACTCAATTGAAAAACAAACTGAAATATTTTAGGTGGAAGGAAAAATAAATAAAAAAGAGTAATAATGTGGTTGCATAAGTCTGCACACCCTCTTATAACTGGGGATGTAGCTGTGTTCAGAATTAAGCAATCATATACCAAATTGTGTTAAATAGGAGTCAGTATACACCTGCCATCATTTAAAGTGCCTCTGGTTAACCCCAAATAAAGTTCAGCTGCTCTAGTTGGTCTTTCCTGAAATTTTCCTAGTCGCATCCCACAGCAAAAGTTATGGTCCACAGAGAGCTTCCAAAGCACCAGAGGGATCTCATTGTTAAAAGGTATCAGTCAGGAGAAGGGTACAAAATAATTTCCAAGGCAGTAGATATACCATGGAACACAGTGAAGACAGTCATCATCAAGTGGAGAAAATATGGCACAACAGTGACATTACCAAGAACTGGAGCTCCCTCCAAAATTGATGAAAAGACGAGAAGAAAACTGGTGTGGGAGGCTACCAAGAGGCCTACAGCAACATTAAAGGAGCTGCAGGAATATCTGGCAAGTACTGGCTGTGTGGTACATGTGACAATAATCTCCCGTATTCTTCATATGTCTGGGCTATGGGGTAGAGTGGCAAGACGAAAGCCTTTTCTTACAAAGAAAAACATCCAAGCCAGGCTACATTTTGCAAAAACAACTCTGAAGTATCCCAAAAGCATGTGGGAAAAGGTGTTATGGTCTGATGAAACCAAGGTTGACCTTTTTAGCCATAATTCCAAAAGATATGTTTGGCGCAAAAACAACACTGCACATCACCAAAAGAACACCATACCCACAGTGAAGCATGGTGGTGGCAGCATCATGCTTTGGGGCTGTTTTTCTTCAGCTGGAACTGGGGCCTCAGTTAAGATAGAGGGAATTATGATCAGTTCCAAATACAAGTCAATTTTGGCACAAAACCTTCAGGCTTCTGCTAGAAAGCTGAACATGAAGAGGAACTTCATCTTTCAGCATGACAACTGCCCAAAACAAACATCCAAATAAACAAAGGAATGGCTTCACCAGAAGAAGATTAAAGTTTTGGAATGGCCCAGCCAGAGCCCAGACCTGAATCCGATTAAAAATCTGTGGGTTGATCTGAAGAGGGCTGTGCACAGGAGATGCCCTTGCAATCTGACAGATTTGAAGTGTTTTTGCAAAGAAGAGTGGGCAAATCTTGCCAAGTCAAAATGTGCCATGCTGATAGACTCATACCCAAAAAGACTGAGTGCTGTAATAAAATCAAAAGGTGCTTCAACAAAGTATTAGTTTAAGGGTGTGCATACTTATGCAACCATATTATTTTATTTTTATATTTTTTCTTCCCTCTACCCAAAAGATTTTAGTTTCTTTTTTAATTGAGTTGTACAGTTTATAGGTCACATTAAAGGTGGAAAAAGTTCTGACATGATTTATCTTTGTCTAATTTTTTTACAGCACAGAAACCTGACATTTTAACAGGGGTGTGTAGACTTTTTATATCCACTGTATAATTACCAACCTAATACAATTAAATCAAAACTATAATTAGTTGAACTAACCATGTTATAAATAATTGCCAACTTCTTTTAGGGGTCCAAAAATTACAACACCATTGTGTCAATCAATCTTATGTCCCCAAGACCTCAAAATAGTAACAGCTTGTATCCTATTTACCAATTGTTGAATAATATTTTGATATCACAAGTATGGAGTAAAGCTGTTATTTTTGTTTAAACCCCATGGGATAACAGTATTTTAAAGTGTGATCCATTTAGTTTCCATCTTGAGCAAATCCTGTTCGTCTTATACCTAATCTAGTTTTGTGTAGAATTCTGCATTGTAATCCAGGTCGGCTATTGTGACGTATTAAAAAATGTCTGGCAACTGATGTAGGATTTTTGTGTTTTTCCACTTCTGAACGGGCATTTCTAATATTAGACATATGCTCGCCTAATCTTTTTCTGAGTTCTCTCTTGGTCATCCCTACATATTTAAGGCCACAAGTGAAAATTTTAGAGTAGACCTCTTTACTGCTGCAACTGAAAAAGCCCCTTGACTTCACTTTTCAGCCTAACCTATCATTCGTAGGAGCTTCGGAATTTATATATCTACAGATCTTATAGTGGACACTGCATATTTACCATATTGATCCTACATTTATGAGACGGCATCGCATGTTATGTCTGGTTGATATTTACTCATATCATATGTTTATAAAAGATGGAACTAATAATAATTAATTGCACTATTATAAAGACTTTATTTTTGTCTTGAAGTCCCTCAAGATAATCACCACCAACTGGAAAACTCTCACAGAGCATGGTGCAGCCTTAGAGGCGAGGCATAGTACTGAGGATCAACAGAAATATTTTTAGATGCCTTATATATTGGGCAAGGTATATATAATGTCAACAATATAATAATATAGAATACCTCTCGATTAGGGAGTGTTTACTAATCATATAAAAAAGAGAAAGAGAATAGGGCAAACAACACTATCTAATATTAGCCCATACTATTAATACAAGGAAGGTATTGAAATTAAAACATAAACTTTATTAATATCACTTTAAAAAAAAAAAATCTTATAATAGTTATGCACATTTACTTTTTCTGTTATTTTTTCCTATTTGTTGTTTGCTTCACAATAGAAAAAAAAACATCTTCAAAGTTGTGGGCATGTTCTGTAAATTAAATTATGCAAATCCTCAAACAATCCATGTTAATTCAAGGTTGTGAGGCAACAAAATACAAAAAATGCCAAGGGGGTGAATACTTTTGCAAGGCACTGTATATAT
This sequence comes from Discoglossus pictus, assembly GCA_027410445.1. Taxonomy (NCBI): domain Eukaryota; kingdom Metazoa; phylum Chordata; class Amphibia; order Anura; family Alytidae; genus Discoglossus; species Discoglossus pictus. The sequence continues at coordinate 54,866,141 of CM050172.1, read as the reverse complement.
CTGGGAGATATTCACAGGAGGGTCTGCACCGTGTATCGCAAGGCACAAAAAAAGTGCTATAAGTGAAAAGATTATTTAATTTTAAAGTGCTAGTTATGTATAAATATCATATAAAGTGCTAATGTAAGGTGTCTTGAAATTGCGGTGACCAACCTCTGGGGATTAGCCCCAGAATTCTACAATTATTTCAATTCATATATTTCAATATATATTACAAAAAAGATCTATAAATACTGAGTTCAAAAACATTTTCTTTATATAAATGCTTTATATCTATTTAAACTAAATATCATATAGGCCGTCTGATGGAAATAATTTAATATTGCCTATAATGAATAGTAACATGTACTCTATAGGCAATATTATTGGTAATTTTATAGTGAAATACAACAATTTCTTAAAGTGCAGATTATTTCAATGTTTGCATATATCAATGTCTGTATGTGTCAATAAGTGCAACAAGACACTATAAACTCAATTTTTGAAGATATTATTCTGCCAGAAATAAAGTTGCAAATTATATCCCAATATCAACATACAGTTTGACTCAGTATCAGCATGTAACTTCGTAGCAGAAATAATATTGTAATTTGTATTCAATTTTTTAGAGGTATTTATATTATTCCAAAGTTACTTTCTATATGAGAATTTGAGACTCATTTTGTAAAATTTCGATTTTAATGTCTAAATCCCTCCATCGGTGTCCAAGATTAGAAGCACAGTGATCCATTGCTTGGCGGGAACTGGTGGCGTGTGACGTCATCAATCAGCTCTTAGACAGGCTGCACGTTTTGCGTAGGCATCTATCGGGACTGATGGCTGAAAGAAAGAGTGAACTGAGCAGGTCCAGAGCTGCCCAAACATGTCCGATTCAGTGGGGAATGTTCTGTCACATCTGCCCAACATGTGACGGGACATCTCGCCCTCATCGGACTACTCAGTCCTTGTCAAACACATAGAGACCAGTCAACCAATCAATGAGGAGTCAAGGTCCTCATCGAGATCGATGGATGAACACACACACATTATATCATATGTGGTAGTTAAATAATGATGAATAGATAGATAGATAGATAGATAGATAGAATAAAAAAAAAAAAAAAAAAAAATATATATATATATATATATATATATATATATATATATATATATATATAGAAGCAGGTTTTTTAACTTGTTTTAGACATTCAAGTGTGAACACAGATGTACTATTTATTTACTATATATATGTATATATATATTATTTTTTTTCCCTTTTTTGTGTGTCCTGATTTCTTTCATTGTAAATAAATTTCTTTAAAACCAGATGTCATAGAGAGATAGAAAATCTTCATTAACCTATTGACTTGTTTACCTTTGCACTCTTTTTATATTGTATTTCATTCCTGTGAGGCACGTTTTAGCTGCAGGGGTTAACAGTTTGATGTATAGGACCCTGCTGTGATAATCTACTGTGCATTAAGTATCCCACTTATGAAAAAGCCACAATATGTGTCCTTGGGTAGAGTATATCTGTACATGGTGATATTTGTGAAATAATAGAGGAATCAGATGAATGTTTAACATGCGTAAAGGTTGGCTTTTCTTCCAGGTACACATTATAGCAGTGGCATAGTTGAAGCAAGAATGTTTTTTTAAAGAATTTAATCACAAAAGCTGATAGAAATAAATGAAAAAAAGAGATTTTAAACAGAAAAGCAAAACAGGATAGTATTATATTATCACTGAATAACCATCAGATGCCTATACAGTATATACCATTTGCTGTTTAATATAATATAATTATGGTCTTATGGCTGTATTTTAGACACATTTTAATTCATATATGTACTATATATATATATATATATATATATATATATATATATATATATATATATAGATAGATAGATAGATATTCACAATTTAAAAAAAATAAGAATGAAAAAAGTAAGAAAGTCTCATACTAGTTTTTAATTAGCAAAAAATAATGTTGATGCATCAGCTAACTCATGGAGGCCTCCATGATTCTTTAGTGAAGATGCATGCAGGAGGAAAGAAGGCTGGTGACAAATTCAATGACATCTAATTATCTAATAGAACCTCCTCACCTTTCCACTCCTCCCCAACCTCTCCCTTAACTGATGAAAAATACACCGATCAATCATATTCAAGCTCTCAAAAAGTAATGCAACAAAGACAAGATGGATTCTGTACAGAGTCTTCTACTGTTCTTATTTTCTATAAAAATGTTTTTATTTTTATGTATTAAAGGCATATCTAAGTTTCCATGTTTTTATCTTTTTCTAATCTCAAATATGTTTATTATATCAGACACACACATTATATTGAGTCATTCTATACACATACAAATTTAAAAATAAAACTTGTTTCCACACCCCAGAGCTGCTTACATAGGCACAGTGCACCTACCAATAGAAAAACTGCATTTTATGAAATGTTTTAACCCTTTGCTAACCATCAACCCAATAGCAGGTCAATGCAAAAATCTTTACAGGATATCTGACTCTTACTTCCTGTTCCTGGGTGAAAGCAGAACTACACATCCAATGATTATTTGGTCCACATACTGGATACAGATTGATACTGCAGTGCCTTGCAAAAGTATTCACCCTCCTTGGCATTTTGCGTGTTTTGCTGCCTCACAACCTGGAATTAACATGGATTGTTTGAGGATGTGCATCATTTAATTCACAGAACATGCCCACAACTTTGAAGATGTTTGTTTTATTATTGTGAAGCAAACAACAAATAGGACAAAATAACAGAAAAAGTAAATGTGCATAACTATTCACCCCCTAAAGTCAATACTTTGTAGTGCCACCTTTTGAGGAAATCACAGCTCCAAGACGCTTTGGATAAGTCTCTACGAGCTTGCCCCATTTTACCACTGGGATTTATGCCCATTCCTCCTTGCAAAACTACTCCAACTCCTTCAAGTTGGATGGTTTGCGTTTGTAAACAGCAATCTTTAAGTCTGACCACAGATTTTCTATTGGATTGAGGTCTGGGCTTTCACGAGGCCATTCCAGCACAATTACTTGTATCCCCATAAACCACTCAAGTCTTGTGTTAGCAGTGTGTTCAGAGTCATTTTCCTGCTGGAAGGGGAACCTCTGTCCTAGCCCCAAATCATGCACAGAGTCGTACAGGTTTTTCTCAAGAATATCCGTATATTTAGCACCATCCATCTTTCCCTCAACTCTGACCAGTTTCCCAGTCCCCAGTCCTGCTGAAAAACACCCCCACAGCATGATGCTGCCACCACCATGTTTCACGGTGGGTATGGTGTTCTTTGGGTGATGTGATGCGTTGGGTTTGCGCCAGACATAGCGTTTTATTTGATGGACGAAATGTTAAATTTTAGTCTTATCAGACCAGAGCACCTTCCTCCATACATTTTAGGAGTCTCCCACATGCCTTTTTGCAAACTCAAAATGTGAAAGTGAAAGCTTTCTTCTGGCCACTCTGCCATAAAGCCCAACTCTATGGAGCGTACGGCTTATTTCGTCCTATGTACAAGATACTCCAGGCTCTGCTGTGGAACTCTGCAACTTCTCCGGGGTTACCTTAGGTCTCTGTGCTGCCTCTCTGATTAATGCCCTCCTTGCCCGGTCTGTGTGTTTTGGTGGGTGGCCATCTCTTGGCAGGTTTGCTGTTGTGCCATGTTCTTTTCATTTGGTTATGATAGATTTGATGGTGCTCCTGTGGATCATCAAAGATTTGGATAATTTTTATATCTTTATACCTTTATACCTAACCCTGACTTGTACTTCTCAGCAACATTGTCCCTTACTTGTTTGGATAGTTCCTTGGTCTTCATGGCAGTGTATGGTTAGCCTCTGGGGCCTTTCAAAAAAGGTGCATATATATAATGACAGATCCTGTTACACTTAGATTGCACACAGGTGGACATTATTTCACTAATTATGTGACTTCTGAAGGTAATTGATTGCACCAGAGCTTTTTATGGGCTTCATAACAAAGGAGGTGAATACATACACACATGCCAATTTTCTGTTTTCTATTTCTAAAACATTGTTTTATGTATATATTTTTCTCATTTCACTTCACTAATTTAGACTATTGTGTTCTGATCCATCACATAAAATTCAGATTAACAAAACATTGAACTTAAGGCTGTAATGTAACAAAATAGGTAAAAAGTCAAGGGTGTGAATACTTTTGCAAGGCACAGTAAGCTGCTTGTAATTGGCCAAAATGAATTATGAATTTTCTGCTAATTTTAGCAGAGATATCCAAGAATGTTCACTCAACTGCTTGCAAACTCAAGAGATATAGCAAACATCAAAGTGAGTTTGTTTATGTTTAATTTGGTATTTTTTCATGCAGAATTTTTTTTTATACACTCCTGATTCTCCTTTGTCAAATGCATTCATGATCCAAGAAACTTAGATATGCTTTTAAGGAGATGCCATTGTTGTTAGTTTGTTATATTCTTCACATACAAGAACAGTTTTCTGCAGTTTTAAGACTCATTGCCTCAGAAAATGATCACAGGTTTATCCAGGTAATATATGACTTGAGATATGCCCAGAGGTATGTAAAGGAGGTCATTAATCCCAATAGAAGGACAGTGTTTGAAGGAATCTGTACGTCATTCAACTCAACAGAAAGATCTAGAGAGAGTGTAATGGGCTTGAGTTTAAGGATAATGGACTTAGATCAGAGGCTAATGGTTTATAAGTATAAAAAATGGCTTTGACTTTAGAGTGCTTAAGAATTGTGGCTTTTATCTGTGTCTCACACATTAACCTCCCGTGAAGATAAGATGTTAGTTGGGAGTGTGTATATGATATAAATGTATAATTTTTACAGGTTACTGTAAAATTTACTTTACTGCTAAATTCACAAAGCTCAACTCCCTGCACTCACAGCAAAGTTTCCCATTATAATAGAACATTAATGTACAAATAAAAATATGATTATTAACGGGAATTCATTAAAAATGTTATTTAGTAATGAAAAAACCACAATGGAATTATTTGTTTTTAGCTGTCAACAGACTGTTCTTGAAAAAAGCCTACCACTTTAAACATACCACTTTAATCAAAGTCAAAGATTATTGAGGATCCTGTCTGCAATTAACATGTACTTTGTTCTAGTCAGTGATCATTGGAAAGTAACCAGCTGCTTTCCAGATTAAGAAAGGTTTGAATGTCTCTACGATAAAATATCATTAAAAATTGTTGGTCCTTTCCAACCAGGGAATGTACAAAATAATTGAATCCACTAATAATATATTAATATCAATGACCTAATAAGGAGTAAGGTCAATCGTTCTTGGAATGTGGTCATATACATCCTAATGTGTGTGTAGTGGAATATTGCTACATTCTTCAAACAGAAAAGCCTTCAGTTATTTGAGTGACCAAGGAGACGGAAATATACTTTGCTCTCTGGAATCTGCTTAAATCATATTTAATGGACAGTGAAGCCCCACGTTATGCTCTGAACCACCAAATAGAGGGTGTGAAAAAATGTGGACAAAATGTGTTTTCCGTTCTCAACATGCTGCTAATTTAGTAGAGTTACGAGCTGTGGTAATGAGTGGTCTTAGACTGTTTCTGTCCTCCTCTGATAGTCAGCTGCATTAATTCGAACCACATGTAAGGAAGGAAGTGTTACATTTAGATTAGCCATTAGAGAATCTGGCTGTAAATTGGAAATTGTGATTATATATATATATACAGTATATATATATATATATATATATATATATATTACACAAACATAAAATACAAAATGGATTTCTATACCTATAAACAGAGTCTTTAAAAATTCAGATTTTCTGAAAAATTATGTCCATGATTTACACAGCTTTTAGTATTGTTATTGTGGTACATACTTGACAAACACATTTAGTTTTCCTATAACTGCAGTGGTGCTTTAAATTATCACTGTAGTCATAGTCTCTTTTGAGTGATTACACTTGATAATCCCCACCAGATTATATGAACAGGGGACACACAAAAATAGCAAAATAGTAAAATTAAACTTAATCATGCATTACCAGAGATAGGTAGCCAATAGAGGGCTATGGTGCAGTATGACTTTCCCATGAAAGCTTTGAACCATAATTTATATATATATATATATATATATATATATATATATATAAAGTGCCTTGCAAAAGTATTCACCCCCTTGATTTTTTACCTATTCTGTTACATTACAGCCTTAAGTTCAATGTTTTGTTAATATGAATTATGTGATAGATCAGAACACAATAGTCTAAGTTGGTGAAGTGAAATGAGAAAAATATATACATAAAACTACTGTTTAGAAATAGAAATTGGCATGTTCGTATGTATTCTCCCCCTTTGTTTTTGAAGCCCATAAAAAGCTCTGGTGCATTCAATTACATTCGGAAGTCACATAATTAGTGAAATAATGTCCACCTGTGTGCAAACTAAGTGTCACATGTTCTGTCATTACATATACACATATTTTTTGAAAGGCCCCAGAGGCTGCAACACCTAAGCAAGAGGCACCACTAACCAAACACTGCCATGAAGACCAAGGAACTCTCCAAACAAGTAAGGGACAATGTTGTTGAGAATGTACAAGTCAGGGTTAGTTTATAAAAAAAATATCCGAATCTTTGATGATCCCCAGACGCACCATCAAATCTATCATAGCATGATTATAGCATGATTGTCTCTCACGGTGTCTGTAGTGTAAACTAAGTACAAAACAACACAGCTTTTGTTATATTAAAAATATTCAGTAGGAATGTATGAGGGCATGCAAGGACAACTCTGCTTAAACGTAATGTAACTGTGAAAACCTTTTTACACATTTCTCTCTCTTCTGCTTTTTCCCATCCCTCCATGCCCCTTACTCTACTCCTCACTTTTTCACAATCTGTTCCCTCTCCCCTTCCCTCTCCCCCTCACTCTCTCTGCCCTGTCATGCACACTTTTTCTCTCCCTTGCATTTCTCCTCTTCTCCTCAATCTCCTTCTCCATCCCTCTCTCTATCCCACTCCTCCTCATTCTCCCCTCTTTTCCTTCCCCCTTCTTCTACATTTGCCCTATGTCACTCATTTTCCCTCTCCACCCTCTCATTCTTCCTCTCCCTTTATCTCTTCCCCTCACACTAACTCTTCCACTTTCTCTCAGACAGAATGAGTAAATAAATCACAGCAATATAAATAACAGCAATAATTCATTAACTTTAATAAGCAATTATTGTGCTGTGGGATTTACTATACTGTTTTCTACTTATCAACTTCCTAAAATGAAAGGAGACTTTGAATGTAATGGGAATTCATTTAGAAATGGATTCCTAATTCAGGTTAATCTTTACTTTTGAATGCTAGTGATTTTAGCAGGAGTAATGGAAAGAACATGGCACAACAGCAAAACTGCCAAGAGACAGCCACCCACCAAAACTCATGCACCGGGCAAGGAGGGCATTAATCCGAGAGGCAGCACAGAGACTTAAGGTAACCCTGGAGAAGCTGCAGAGTTTCACAGCAGAGACTGGAGTATCTGTACATAGGACAACAATAAGCTGTATGTAGAGATGGGCTTTATGGCAGAGTGGCCAGAAGAAAGCCATTACTTTCAGCAGAAATCAAAATGGCACGTTTTGAGTTTGCCAAAAGGCATGTGGGAGACTCCCAAAATGTATGGAGGAAGGTGCTCTGGTCTGATGAGACTAACATTTAACTTTTTAGCCATCAAACAAAACACTATGGCGCAAACTCAACACATCACCCAAAGAACACCACAGTGAAACATGGTGGTGGCAGCATCATTCTGTGGGGATGTTTTTCAGCAGCCGGGACTGGGAAACTGGTCAGAGTTGAGGGAAAAATGGATGGCTAAATTCAGGAATATTCTTGAGCAAAACCTGTACAACTCTGTGTGTGATTTAAGGCTAGGACAGAGGTTCACCTTCTAGTAGGACAATGACCCCAAACACACTGCTAAAACAACACTTGAGTGGTTTAAGGGGAAACATGTAAATGTGTTGGAATGGCCTAGTAAAAGCCCAGACATTAATCCAATAGAGAATCTGTGGTCAGATTTAAAGATTGCTGTTCACAAGTGCAAACCATCCAATTTGAAGGAGCTGGAGCAGTTGTGCAAGGAGGAATGGGCATAAATCCTAGTGGTAAGATGTGGCAAGCTCATAGAGACTTATCCAAATTGACTTGGAGCTGTGATTGCCACAAAAGGTGGCTCTACAAAGTATTGACTTTAGAGGCTGAATAGTTAATTATTAATCATTAATCTTCCCCCCCTCCAGAGTTTTTTGAGCTCCTACGCCAATGTCAATATTGTGGGTAGGACAGACTATATGGCTGACATCTCTGTTAGATGGGCTTATTTCATTATTGTTAGCACTGATGGCTATAAAAAGTGGTGTCACTGCTATCAGAGCTGTCTATAAAGCTATTTCTAGTAGTGAAGACAAATTACTTACTTTCAGCCTCTTTTTATGATACGTTTAGCAAAAGTGTCAGCTCTAATATATTAATTACATTATAAGTAAATTATACCTCCCAAAATTTAAAATGGCAAAGAGTGTCACTTAAACTTATGGGAACATTTTCAGTATTATGTTGTATTACCACAGATCTGTGATCATGTGTCATCTATGTTTTTAAGATACACACATTTAAGGTAGGTCAATGCTCCATACAGACATATATGTGTAGAAGTGACACTCCTGGCAACTATCTTTCTCCTAGAATTTGAGGAAGAAAAACAAGAGGAACCAGAAAAACAAAATGTGTGGAACTTACATCAAAAGTTGAACATTTAGGAGCCTAACAGCCACATTAAATTCAAACCCCATAAGTGCAACGTGAGACCTGCATCGTCTGCAGGCTTGAAATTGGGCTGAGTTACAGAGCGATTAAATTAGAGCTGAGCACGAGTTACGGGTCGGAAACACAAGCCCGTAAACCATTCTTGTGCCGTCGGGTTTGCGGCCGTGCACGCAATCAATTAGTCAAATCCATAGTTACGGGTTTAGACGGAACCAATGGTAAAAGAGATCGTCATCATTACGTCACTGAAAAATGGGCGTTAAATTTATGGGTTTCAATTACGGGTACAAACGGACCCACATTCCAGAAATAATGCAATATTGATAAAGCTGTAAATATGGTATTCAGGTCCATACGAGTTCCATTACATGTATTAACACATTGATTGCCGATATAACACTGAAATTAAACAGAGATAAAACTATTATATATTGCAGATCTTCGAGCCTGAGAATGTTGTGCTATTAATTTTAATAACTAACATCACTTTCCCTTTCATAATTTGTACAGTAGTGTGTTTTTATTTGCATTTACGTTGCTACAGATAGGGCTTTTAGGCCCTTGCGGGTCCTCTCTAGCATCCGTTGGCTTCTTGGCTACGTTTGCGGGGTTGAACGCAAGTGGATATATTGCGATTTAATAGCGAAATTGGAACGTAGCAGTTACGGGCTTAAGAGAACAAAGGACTTGCGGGCGTGCAGTTCATATTTTCATGTCGAGTAGGGATTTTTCGCACCTAACCCGCAAGTGGTCTGCTGGTAGCTTTAAGAGGCTAATTTAATAGCCATAAGTCATGTGGGCTACGTTACGATCTACTTCTTTACACGTACAGGAAATTTAATAGGGCTGTTAGACTGATACGTTTTTCCCTGAAGAGAGGAACTCTGCCTTTAAAGAGAGGAATAATTGAGAGATATGTTGCAATGATATAGATGGGAATAACGTAGGTGTTCCATTTAAATGAGAATTCTCATACTTGATAGCATGGATTTCCATCAGTTTAACTTTTTCCATGCACCATCCACACAAAACAAACCTCACCAATAATAATGCCTAATTAACACAAACAAAATATCCATTTCTAATACTTGTATAGTTTTTATAACATTTTAAAAACATATCTAGGTATACTTTCAAAGAGGTAAATCAAGAAAGCATGCTAGAAAGGGTTACCCTGCAATGCCCCAAAACACATATATTAAACACTATACCCACCCAGCCCATAAAATGTACATGAAATCATCAATCATTGCACTCTTTAATAATAACAAATATTTTCTTGTAACTTGTTAGCATATTCTGTAGCTGTAGGGTATAATTAGCATAAATACAAATTTTATATGTAATTTGAAGACAGTATAAATTAGACAAGCCTATTTGTACATACATGTTGATAGAGGAAGACATGGGGACCATGCTCTCAGGAGAGCGTACAATCTAGGATGTACTTGGTGGTGTGAGAGAGAGACATGAAGTAATGGAATTTCTAGATGTATAGATGGTATTGCAAGATGGAAGATAAGATGTGAGCCAAACAGAATAGTTGGCCTTGTTTGAGATTGTTAGTGGAGTTACTCAGAGTAAAGTGTGACATAAAGATATTGAACATGGGATATCAGGGTGATTGATGTAAAAAAAATCTTAAGTATAGCAATGCAGGACAATGGGGAAATAAGAAAAAATTGCATTGCATCTATATTTGTCATGAACTAGATGGGCTACCAACTAGAAGATGAATAGTTCTCACATTATCTTTGTATATATATATATATATATATATATATATATATATACATATATATAGTGCCTTGCAAAAGTATTCACCCCCTTTGCATTTTCATGTTTTGCTGCCTCCCAACCTGGAATTAACATGGATTTAATTTACAGAACATGCCCACAACTTTAAAGATAACAGAAAAAAATAACAGAAAAAGTAAATGTGCATAACTATTCACCCCCTAAAGTCAATACTTTGTAAAGCCACCTTTTGTGGCAATCACAGCTCCAAGTCACTTTGGATAAGTCTCTATGAGCTTGCCACATCTTACCACTTGGATATTTACATTCCTCCTGGCAAAACTGCTCCAGCTCCTTCAAGTTCGATGGTTTGCTCTTATGAACAACAATCTTTAAGTCTGACCACAGATTTTCTATTGGATTGAGGTCTGGGCTTTGTTGAGGCCATTCCAACACATTTACATGTTTCCCCTTAAACCACTCAAGTGTTGCTTTAGCAGTGTGCTCGGGGTCATTGTCCTGCTGGAAAGTGAACCTTCGTCCTAGCCGCAAATCACGCACAGAGTGGTACAGGTTTTGCTCAAGAATATCCCTGTATTTAGCACCATCCATCCTTCCCACAACTCTGACCAGTTTCCCAGTCCCGGCTGCTAAAACATCATGGTGTTCTTTGGGTGATGTGATTGGGTTTGCGCCAGACATAGCGTTTTCTTTGATGGCCAGAATGTTCAATTTTAGTCTCATCAGACCAGAGCACCTTTCTCCATACATTTTGGGAGTCTCCCACATGCCTTTTCGCAAACTCAAAACGTGTAATTTTGTTTTTTGCTGAAAGTAATGGCTTTCTTTTGGCCACTCTGGCATAAAGCCCAACTCTATGGAGCGTACGACTTATTGTCATCCTATGTACAGATACTCCAGTCTCTGGTTTGGAACTCTGCAGCTCCTCCAGGGTTACCTTAGGTCTTTGTGTAATGCCCTCCTTGCCTGGTCCGTGATTTTGGTAGGGGGCCGTCTCTTGGCAGGTTTGCTGTTGTGCCATGTTCTTGACATTTGGTTATGATAGATTTGATGGTGCTCCTGGGGATCATCAAATATTTGGATATTGTTTTTTATAAACTAACCCTGACTTGAACTTCTCAACAACATTGACCCTTACTTGTTTGGAGAGTTCCTTGGTCTTCATGGCAGTGTTTGGTTAGTGGTGCCTCTTGCTTAGGTGTTGCAGCCTCTGGGGCCTTTCAAAAAAGGTCTGTATATGTAATGACAGATCATGTGACACTTAGATTGCACACAGGTGGACATCATTTCACTAATTATGTGACTTCTGAAGGTAATTGATTGCACCACAGCTTTTTATGGGCTTCATAACAAAGGGGGTGAATACATACACACATGCCAATTTTCTGTTTTCTATTTCTCAAAAATAGTTTTATGTATATATTTTTCTCATTTCACTGCACCAACTTAGACTATTGTGTTCTGATCTATCACATAAAATTCAGATTAACAATTGTAATTTAACAAAATAGGTAAAAAGTCAAGGGGGTGAATAATTTTGCAAGGCACTTTATTATATATATATATATATATATATATATATATATATATCAATGCATGCAACAAAGTCTACGGGGTTATACAGCATAATAATTCCAATTTTTGTACAATAATCATTAGAGAAATCAGTCTGTTCTTGGGTGATCAGAAAGGTTGACTGACAGGTAATTATTGAAAACATCAATGCAATTTTGTTGTAGGAGAGTGCAATGTTTTATAATGTTCAACTGATACAGTATTTGTTATTACCTATAGTTTGAAGTAATACCATATTTAAATCCTTCATTCAGGAATTGTTATCATGTAATTTTTTTAACTGCCAATGTATTGAAAAAATGTATAAGTAATTTAGCAATGTTAGGGCAAATGTTAGATAAAATGAAGCTATTTAATACAGTTATCTACTTTCTGCAGTCATTTAGTAGCAATGTAATTGCCAGTAAGTCCCATGTCTTTTCAACAGACACTGCTATTCAGTGACACGTAAAACGCTCTCCATAGCAACCACTAAACGGAGTGGTGCATACTCTGCTTCCCAGCTACGGACAACCCCTCTCCACAGCAGCTCCCATATGTCAGCTGAACTCTTGGCCCCTTTTTATAGCACCGTCTTGAAGTGTTTACTAAGAGATATCATTGTTTGGCTTCAACAATCTGAATAAAACATGACAGTTTAATTACAAAATAGAGATTTGGTTTTGTAAAGGCTGAGTGGAAACATTTGGTGGAGGAAGAAGAAGGAATGGAAATCCTGGGGTTGTGCTGGGTTATATACACATGGAGATGTCAGGGCTGCTATGATAAAGTTGTAAGTAAGTGGCAATAACCTGGTCAGATTATCTTGTATTTCTGCATGATCAGCTTCAAACACGCAGAAGTTACACCTTATACTGCTTATAGAAAAAGGTAATAGCATGATTGTCTCTCACGGTGTCTGTAGTGTAAACTAAGTACAAAACAACACAGCTTTTGTTATATTAAAAATATTCAGTAGGAATGTATGAGGGCATGCAAGGACAACTCTGTTTAAATGTAATGTAACTGTGAAAACCTTTTTACACATTTCTCTCTCTTCTGCTTTTTCCCATCCCTCCATGCCCCTTACTCTACTCCTCACTTTTTCACAATCTGTTCCCTCTCCCCTTCCCTCTCCCCCTCACTCTCTCTGCCCTGTCATGCACACTTTTTCTCTCCCTTGCATTTCTCCTCAATCTCCTTCTCCATCACTCTCTCTATCCCACTCCTCCTCATTCTCCCCTCTTTTCCTTCCCCCTTCTTCTACATTTGCCCTATGTCACTCATTTTCCCTCTCCACCCTCTCATTTTTCCTCTCCCTTTATCTCTTCCCCTCACACTAACTCTTCCACTTTCTCTCAGACAGAATGAGTAAATAAATCACAGCAATATAAATAACAGCAATAATTCATTAACTTTAATAAGCAATTATTGTGCTGTGGGATTTACTATACTGTTTTCTACTTATCAACTTCCTAAAATGAAAGGAGACTTTGAATGTAATGGGAATTCATTTAGAAATGGATTCCTAATTCAGGTTAATCTTTACTTTTAGCACTGTCTGAATGCTAGTGATTTTAGCAGGAGTAATGGAAATTTCATTAGTTTACAAGGACATTTTTCTGAGAGAAAAGCAAAAAGAACTAGCACCAAAAATAATAAAATCACATAGTATATAATAACTGCATAGAAAACAATAGAAAGACTGCATTTATGTATTTATTTATTTATTTATTTATTGCTGTCTAAAAACATTTTACATATTTTCAAGTTATATTTCCTTAAAAAAGGGCTGTTATAAAAAGGGTATCTAGGAAAGCAGCTGTAAGTCAAATGTATCTGTACCTTCCTCTCTTTCAAATTGGTTGTTTAAATGACACTAAACAATATATAGTTCTCTTTTGAGCATTAGAGAGATGTGGGGTGTGGAAAATAAGTGACTCTCTATGTGTCCCTCTCTAACTATACATTATAGCTCCTGTGATACTATTGAATGACACACAGATTGGTAGTTGAACTGACAAGTAAAAGATTGTGTTTTATCTTAGCTTGAATGGTGCAGCATGTGTGAACAAAATGGTTGGATGCCAACATCTCTGATCTGTGAAACTGTGGAAGAAAATATATGCACAAAATGCTTGTTTTTCTTGTTAAAAGGCCAGTGAAAGCACTTTTCATTTTAAATCTAGTTTTGGTCCACTATTAATTTACATTAAATATGCATGTACAAACAGGAGCAAAGGAAGGTTTTAACCAGGAAATATCATTTAAAAACACAGGTAATGGTCTCTTTTGTACTCTTACCCCACCTCACTCCTTGTCCTGAACACTGTTGTACAGATCACCATAGATTACATTAATTATGCAGGACAGATGTTGTAGGTTAAGGACCTTATACTTAACCCCTGTGTAGCGCTAGAGAATTTGCTGACACATTACAAATAAAGCATAATAAAATAGGAAATAATAAGGAGGCTATGGCTGTAATCTCCATAACCATGCTTCTCCAAAGTGAACAAACTCCATGTAATCTAGCCTGAAAATTAATTCAATCTATTATGATGTGATTGTCATTTGGACAACATACAAAGGAATGGGAGGGAGGTGGAGGAGGAATGCAGTTTTGGCCATTATTGAGAGCTGATGATGTCCCCGAAGCCGTAGGTTCCAGCTCACACACTGCAATATTCTGGCAGCCACTCCAGCAGATAAGTCGCCTCTAGGCGGCTGCCTTGTCAAATCCGTCCATGGTTATGCCTTCTCTATCAAAAATTTGCACACTTACTAATGCACTTATTCTATCAAATAGCATATTCCTTGCTGTCACATTTGCATTCTGTTAGACAGGTACAGATACTTTGTAAGATGAAAAGGACTTAGGCATTATCCTTATTAATATTATGATCTTATGATGAACTTGACTTGATAATGAGATACATACATACAGCATTTCATGTTTAACTATTGTGTTACATTTTTGACACAATACCCATCATTTAATTCTAAGCCCATAATAACCGTCATACTGGCTGTTTGTCTGCGGGTTAGAAATGTGTTACATATGTAGCTGTATTTAATTGACTCAAGCCCGCAACTACAGGCTCACAGCCCCAACATGCAAACCATGAACCTGTAAGTAGAATTTAAGGGCATGATCATTATCAATTAAGCAAGCCTGTAAATTACAATTTAGACAGAGACAATAGTAAATGAGACTGTTATCATGACAACAGTAAACAATGGAGTTTAAACTACAATCAATTAGAAGTGTTTAGAAGTCCGATTTGCAATCAGACTACGCAATCCAGAAATGTAGAAATCTATAAATCAACTGTTCTAGTCCATGCGGGTTCCATGATATGTAGTAACTCCTTGATTCCCTGGATTAATTTATTATTGCAGATTTGCGAGCTTGAGACTGTTGTGCAATTAATTGAATGCCTTTCATTGCTTTCACTTTATTTTTAAATACAGCAGTGTGTTTTTATTTGATTTTGCAGTGTTACAAACAGGTCTTTAACCCACTTGCGAGTCCAATCTAGTATTCGTATAATTTTTTGATACGTTTGCCATTTTCAGGTTTGAAGGCAATTGCGGGCTTTTTGAATAGTTGTAATTAAATATGGATTTTGCGTCTTTAGCACTGGTAACAATTATAGGCTTCAAACAAGGAGGAGATAGGACGGGTTTGAAGGCAATTGCGGGCTTTTTGAATTGTTGTAATTAAATATGGATTTTGCGTCTTTACCACTGGCAGCAATTACAGGCTTAAAACAAGGAGGAGATAGTACATGAAAAATCTGATATACATTGTACTAGCTTATTTCCTGTACAGTAATGCATTCCTGAAAAACACAGCAATGTTTTTGGGACTAATATGAAGTTTAATGCTTTGCAGAGAGTACTTGATAAAGGTGGGGGAGGGGTTCTTACTGACTGACAACTTTGGGGGTCATTGCTTTGGCGACAGGCAAGCAGACAACCATTCTAATTAGCACATCAAATAAGTGAATTAGTACTCAGGGGCCACTAATTTGCAGTACAAATAATGGTGAATTTCGTAGGACTGGTCACTTCAGGAAAATGGCTAATACAATGTATCGTGAGTTTTTCATGCTCTTTAAGAATAACCTAGCAAACAACTGGACGTTTCGATGACAGAGTCTCTTTAAAATGTAAATAAATTACAAACAAGGGTAGGGGGAGAGAGCGCCCACCTCCCAGTGCAGATGAGTATGTATGAACATGTGGAACAAGAATAAGTCGAAGTTCAATGGTAACCAGTAGCATGTAATAAATAGAAGATCAGAACACTCACATTTGGTGAACTCACAAATATGGGGTATAAAACTTGCTTCACAGAAGAAGTCCTTAAATATCCGCACTGAATTCTGGATCCATCTCTGGTACTGCTGAAGTCCTTGTATGTAGTCTGGTCTACAATAAGCTCTGTGGCGCTCGTAAATGTTTTAAAGAGTAACCACACAGAGAATGTGGAATTGTGGCAATAATATTAAAATATAAATCCCTGAGGTATGTTACACACAGTAGCTAGTGTTAACTGGGGTACCACTTAATAGGGATAAAAGCTATATTTACCACAAGTAAGCAGAAAAAATATCAGAAAAAAAGGTAAACTCAATTAAAAGGAGTACATTACATTCATTCTCTTGGAAAATATATAATAACTAGCGAATTGCCCGTCAAAAAATGACGGCAATGAAATTGTAAGGTAGCTAATGCTGTTTGGTGTATAATAATGAAATATGTAATACATTACTAAATGAATATACTTAACCTATTTTGAAGCATTGTGATGAAGAGCTGGCAATCTGTGTTGATGTTGCTGCAGCATTAGTGGTGTGGAGCTGCTGTGTAAGCATGCTGAATGTGTGCAGTGTGTGGTATGAATATCCGTAGGTCGTTTGTGGCGTTTTGCGAGTTTTTTGTGGTGTTTTGCGAGTTTCTTGTGGTGTTTTGCGACTTTAGAGTGCTGTAGCCTCGTTTTCGTTTTGTTCGGAGACCATTTTTTCTCTCGCTTACAGTTTTTTTTAGTCTCTAAACTCTTTTATTTCGAGTAAAATGAAGGTCTAAGTTGCATTTTTGAGGTCCTGGGTGCTCCCTCTTGGTGTAGGTAAGGTTTTTATGTATGTGCTGTGTGTATGTATTGTGTTTTACATTTTGTAATGTTCGCGAGTTGCGTCCGAGTGTTGCGAGGCCGTAATGTGTGTGAACGTGTGTCGTATGTTGTTTGCGAGTGTCGTAATGTGTGTGTCGTGCTCTTTGGGTTGCGACGTGAAGTTTGCGAGGGTCGCAGTTGCTGGCAAGGAGCGCCTTCGGCGCTCCATGCCAGCACCTGAGACCCTCGGCCAGTGCCCTCGCATTGCGAGGGCCGCGGCTCGCTGCTACGAGAGCCCGCAGCGTTAGCAACAACTCGTACGCTCACAACTATATATGTGATAATAATAATAATAATAATAATAATAATAATAATAATAATAAATAAGGGTTTTAATAGACCCAGTAATCAAACTCGTTTGATCAGTGATAAAAAGTAAATAAACACTATGTGGTAGAAGTATAGTAAGGTAGCATGAAGTGGTTTAAAAATGTGTATGTGAGAAGATGGTGCTGTATGGACTGTATGGCCTTTTTAAAGCCAAAGTGAAAGTGAAAGTCATGTGACTTGATGACGTCAGCTCGTCCATCACGTGATTTAACACACGTGATTCCCATTGATGGAGGGGACTTTAATGGCGGCGATCTCACTTGCCACATTTGTCACGTGACACGATGACATAATAGTGTACATCACGTAACCATCTCATCACCTTTCTCTATTGGCTCGGTTTTTCAAACATCATGGGCACCATATTGGTTAAGGGCAAAGTTGAATTTCTCATGGGGACTGTAAGGGCAATATGGTTATAGATTCTAGTACATAAAATCGATACTTTAGGATGCAAAATCTGCTTGTATTTCTATTTAACATACCAAACATGAAGACACTGGTAAAATGCTACTTGATTAATGCAGGCAGTATACAATAGGAACAGAACCATAAATATATACATATATATGACTATAGTTACTCGTGAGATATCAAAATTCTCAAGAAGCAATGGTATAGAGTAAAATCAATATGAAATAAATTAAAATAATAATATAAAATTATGCTGGGGGTAACATGAAAATGTCTTAACCATGTCATAACCCATAAGTATATGTATATAAAAATGTTTTATAATCTTATAGGCATATATTAGAAATGTCATAAAAAATGGTAAAGGCATATGAATGGAAGTGACAGTGTGATATATGTCACTGGAACTCAAAATGAGAGTAAACTGCTGAGACAAGGATCACAAATATGAGAAGATAGATAAGTGTTATACGTATATACATAGGCAATATAAAAAAAAATAATGAATGTGACCTATAAAGAGAACAGTTAGTTACTCTTCTAACGAGCATACTCTAATCCTCTATAAAGGCCGCTAAGTCAATGACTCTATTAAGGCCATTAGGTTCAAGAGTGTCAAAATTATGTATCCACTCAGTCTCCCTGCATCTTAAGGCAAGAAGTCTATTCCCACCTCTAGATCCTAATTTGAACTGATCAGCTGCTTCTATTGTAATACATTTTATGTATTAGTTGTGTGCTCTGACGACATGGGACGAAAAAACGTTGGTAAGTACAACTTTTATGACATTATATAAATGTTCAGAGAATCTAGTTTTTCAGAGCTCTATTAGTGCGTCCTACATATTGCTTAGGCAATGGCAGGTGATAACATATACCACATGGTCAGACCTAGAGGTAGTATGATGTTTGATTTTAAAGTATTTCTTTTTCTTTAAAGTATGTATTATTTTGTTGAGCAAGAGTGTGGGTACTTGGGTTGGATTAAAGTGTGGATGTGTCAGTTGTGTTAAAATGTGGATGTATTGGTTGGGTAAGAGTGTGGGTACCTGGTTTTGGTTAGAGTGTGGGTACTTGAATTGGGTTAGAGTGTGGATGCATTGGTTGGGTAAGAGGGTTGGTACTTGGGCTTGGTTAAAGTGTGGGTGCTTGGGATGAGTGAGGGCTATGTATGTGGTACATGTCTGTAAAGTGTGGGCTTGGGGCATGGTCAAGAGAGAGGAGGGGAAAAGCATTCAAGATGCTGGTGGAGAGTGATGGCTTTTGCTGGGGCAGAGAGAGAGAGCTTTTGGATTGGTGCCAGAAAGTAAAAGTGTATACAAGTTAAGCCCTAAAGAAATGAAATAGACATTCAAAAATGTAAAATATGTGTTTTCTGCTTTAGAAGGCTAAATAAAACCATATTGCCTGTTATCTTTCAATTTATCCAAATGTATTGCTAAAATATGTCAGCTCAATATTATATCAACCTTATAATAAATGATTGGCAATACAGCTCTCAACATTTCCATTTGACATGCCAACTCTGCAGTACATCCAAATTTTACTTTCAAAATCCCAGTGAAAAAGAAAGGTTTCTATAGAGATGTAGAGACCTTACTGTGACCCAACATAAAAAATATGCTGTGCCCAATAAGAGATTTCTTCACAGAGGCAAAAACATCTCAGCAGAATGATTGATTAAATTATGTTTCAAGCTCGATTGCAATTGAGAAGGTTAATTGCTGTCGAACATACACAAATCATTGATTTTAACACATTTCCTTTCCCATCTCATACAAACAATAAAAATGGCATTTAAAGTATTTTAAGAATCATTTACAAAAGCACTCTTGCTGTGAGCAAAATGTTCAGTTCAAGAGGGAATAAAATGAAAAGACAGAATTCAAACTTAATGTAGGTATTTCAATCTGTTATGATTTTGTTCAACCTTGAACAGAATACAGTTTGTTTATAGTTCTGTTGAATGCAAAAATTCCAAATACTACAAAGGTAAATAAAGTTAGAAGGGTTGATAAAACAAAATAAAAATGCCAGCAGTCAGTTGATCTATGCATGGCGTTATATTCTATTTCTAAATAAATATAATGTTACTATATGGTTTTCTATGCTCTTCATATAACCCTCTCCTTCACTCGTTACATCCAGCCGCCCCCCCCAGTGCAAACATACACACACACACACACATATATATATATATATATATATATATATATATATATATGTATATGTGTGTATATACAGTATATATATATATATATATATATATGTACAGTATATATATATATATATATATATATATATATATATAGCACCTTCTCTCTCACACTCTCTTTCTATCTCTTCCCCCCTCTTTCTCTCCCTCTCTCTTTCTCTCCATGTTTCTCTCCCTATTCCCCTCCCTTTTCTATCTTTCCCTCTCCCCTTTCTTTCTCTTCTCTCCCCCTCTCTCTTCCCCCTCTCCTTCACTCTCTCTTTCTTCTCCCCCCTCCCTTTCTCTCTCTCCCTCCCCCTCTCTCCCCTCCCTCCCTCTCTCTTCCCCTTTCTTTCTCTCCTCTCTCCTCTCTCTCCCTCCCCTCTCTCTTCCCCCTCTCATTCTATCCCTTTATCTTTCTTTTGTCCCCCTCTTTCTCTCCCTCTCTCTTCATCTCGCACTCCCCCTTGCCCTATGCATCCCCCTCCCCCCTCATGCCTCTCTCTACATGTGTCTCTCTCTTTCCCATTGCCTCTCTTCCCCATTCCTCTCCCTCTCCCCCTGCATCCCTCTCACCCATGTCTCCTACTCTCCCTCCATGTCTCCCCTTGTCTCTCACTCCCACCATGTGTCTCCCTTTGTCTCTCTCCCCCATGCCTCTCTCTCCCCCACACATTTCCCTTCCTCCATGTCTCCTCTCCCTCATGTCTCCTCTCCCCCATGCCTCTCCCTCCCCCATGCCTCTCCTTCCCCCATGTCTCCCCCTCTTCCCCAAGCTTCCCTCTCCCCCATGTTTCCCCTTCTCCCTCCATGTCTCCCCCTTCCCTTTCTCCCTTGATGTGTTTCCCTTTTTTCCCTTTGCCTCTCTTCCCCATGCCTCTCCCTCCCTCCATGTCTCCTTTTCTCCCCCTCATTCGCTCCTCCCCCCACACCCCCTTCCTACTCTACTGCCTCCAGTACTTTGACAGATGAAATATGTTGAAATCTGGATTGTCCTAGGCCCACTCCTCTTCTCCATCTACCTCCCTTGGCACCCTTATAAAATCCTTTGGATTTCAGTATCATCTCTATCCAAACCTACCTCTTTGCACATGATCTATCCCCCTCTCTTTTAGCTCAAGTTTCCAACTGCCTCTCTAGCATATCCTCCTGGATGTCCACCCGTCAACTCAAACTCAACATGTCTAAGACTGAACTCCTAATCTTTCCACCCTATACTACAGCTTCTACTCCTCAAATATCTCTCACTGTTGACAACACCATCATCACTCCTACCTCCCAGGCCCGTTGTATTGGGGTTCTACTGGATCCCGCCCTCTCTTCTATTCCTCACATCCAATCAATAACAAAATCTTGTCAGTTTCACCTAAAAAACATCTCCAAAATGTGTCATTATCTTACAGAAGACACAGCGAAAATTTGAATACACTCTCTCAACATATCTCAACTCGACTACTGCAATTCCCTCCTTGCTTGCCTAACCATTTCTCGTCTGTCTCCCCTCCAATCCATAATGAACGCCTCCGCTAGACTCATCTTCAATACCAAACGATCAGTGTCTGCAGCTCCTCTCTGTCAATAACTCCACTGGCTTCCCATAGCTTCCCAAATCAAATTTAAAATCATGACCCTAACATATAAAGCCCATAACAACAGTGCACCCCCTTATCTCTATCTCTGCTCTTGTTTCAAAATACTCTCCCAACCTCCCCTTTCGTTCTGCTAACGACCTACTTCTTTCCTCCTCTCTCATCACCTCCTCTCACTCCTGTCTTCAAGACTTTTCTCGTGCTGCCCCTACTAATTGGAACTCCTTGCCCCGCTCCATTAGACTATATTCCTGCCTCAAAACCTTTAAAAAAATTACTAAAAACACACCTGTTTAAAAAATCTTCAGCCTTAACATGTACAACTGAACATTCCACAGCTTAATAACACCTACACCCACAATCTACAGTACAACACACAGACACCACCACTTTACTAAACAAATTGCTTTCACACTGCCATCTTGCATTTGTCACCCTCTTGTATCACACCTAAACCCATACAGCCTTATTAAATTGCAATTCGTCAAATCTAAAGGGCTTTATATAACCACAGAGCATATTTTTGTTTACAGAATTTTTTAGTTAGTGAAGACCTTGCTTTTGGATAGAAGTTCATTAACTAAAAACTTCTGTAAAATAAATATATGCTCTGCGCTTATATAGAGCCCTTTAGATTTGCCAAATTGCAATTTAATAAGGCTGTTAGATTGTACGTTTGCGAGTTTTCAATATTGTGTCAGTGCCTTCAATTTGAAAAATCTCTAAATGAAATTGATAAGAAAAGTACAATATCAAGATATAAAATAATAAAATCTCAACTAGAAATAGAAAAAACAGAAAGGATGCAAAAATGGGAAGAAAATTTAGGAATAACTTGGTGCACAACCCAGTGGTATAAAGCATTTTTAAAAACAGAGAAAAGCATAACAAATTCGTCCTTAAGAGAAACATACTTTAAATTAGTGCAGAGATGGTATATAACCCCAATTAAATTAAAAAAGATTGCCCCACAAAAAAATCAAGATTATTGTTGGAGATGTGAAAACCAAATAGGAACCTATGAACACATGTGGTGGAATTGCTCTAATATTAAAGAATTTTGGACATTATGTCTAGGGCATATATCAAAAATAATCAATTTTCAACTAGAAA
The DNA here is from genome assembly GCA_027410445.1 of Discoglossus pictus. Lineage (NCBI taxonomy): Eukaryota > Metazoa > Chordata > Amphibia > Anura > Alytidae > Discoglossus > Discoglossus pictus. The sequence continues at coordinate 54,843,204 of CM050172.1, read as the reverse complement.
CAACGCCTGGGATCGTATTATTCCATATTTTTCCAAGTAAAATTAATTACACACAAAGTAATGTGATTATAAATACTTTAATGGCAGCTAAGTGGCCAGAGGATGGAAAAAACAATCCTTACCGACATGGACAGAACTTGTGACCATTGTAGAGAGAAATAAACAAATAGAATTGGAGTACTCAACACACTCACATTCTCTGTTGAAAAAAACTAGCTTAAAATGGTCTCTTTGGAAGACATAATGAGCCATTTATGAGAAAAGGAAAACCTTTTGCTCCTCTCCTCCCTAGAATTGAATTTCTATATGCACTGATACTCTGAAAAATAACTCCTTTCCTTATGACATATCCTGAAATGTTTAAATTTAATACGGTTCCATATTGTTGTTTTTTTATTATTTTTATTTTTATTTTTTTTCTTTGTTTGATTGTGTATAAATATTGATGTTTTGATATTTGGATTTTATTTTTTGTAAACTTTGTAATAAATAAAAATTATAAAAAAAAATATATTGTGTCAGTGCCTTGGAAACAAGCTCTATGTACATTTGATTTTATGCTAAAAAACAGGGCCCTCCATTTTTTACAAGGTGTTAAGTTTGTTTTTTTGCCAAGTACTCAACCCCTGTACAGCACTACGGAATATGTTGGCGAGATATAAATAAAGATAATAATAATAATAATAATAATAATAACATACCTCTGTGACATCTGTAAGCTCAAATTGGAGAACTGGAGAGGAGAATTGCAGCACTTACTGATATTGCTCCACTGGAAAGGGAGTTGGTGCTCACTGAGCACAGTTTAGCTGGGCCTAGCATGGAGGGTGGAGATGGGACTAGTGATGATGCCCAGGGAGGTTGCTGAGTTAAAGTTATTATTATTATTCTTTATTTATAATGCGTCAACATATTCTGTAGCGCTATACAGGGGTTAAGTACAAGTTAAGAACAATTTCAAACAGTGCGAAGGATTGAGGGCCCTGTTATTGAGACATACACAGTGCTTTCCGTACAGCACCTATCAAGATTGAAAACTCACAAACTTACATTCTAAAGGGTTTGAAGGAGAAGCAGGGGGAACAGGAGCAGGAGGCAGGCCAGTTCTGAGTTGGCACACACCAACAGATTTGCCAGATTGTGAAACTGTTGGGGATGTTCATTCAGGAATGGCAATGCCAGATAGAGCTGTTCCCTCTAACAGCCGGGAGAACAGTTCTACTGGAAGAGTGGGAGGGCAGATTAGGCAGCGCAACAGACAGGTTTGGGTGGTTGGGGACTCTATTATTAGGAAGGTAGACAGGGTGATTTGTCACCCAGATCCCAGCAACCAAACAGTTTGCTGTCTCCCGGGTGCTCGGGTTCGGCATGTTGTGGATCAGGTAGATAAATAATTGGAAGGGGCTGGAAATGAGCCGGCGGTCTTGGTACATATTGGTACCAATGACAAATTTAGTGGAAGATGGAGTGTCCTAAAAAATGATTTTAGAGAACTAAGGAATAAGCTTAAAGCAAGGGCCTCCAAGGAAATATTTTCTGAGATACTACCTGTGCCACGTGCTAGTCAAGGAGACAGAAGAAGCATAGGGAGATTAATGCATGGCTAAAAATGTAGGGCACAAAGGAGGGGGTTCGGTTTTTAGAGCACTGGGTTGACTTCTCACTTGGGTACAATCTCTTTAGCAGGGATGGATTGCATCTAAATCATGAGGGAGCTTTTGTGCTAGAGAATAGGATGGTAGAAAGGCTGGAGGAGTTTTTAAACTAGTAGGCTGGGGCAGGGACTAGATAATTGTAATGGAGTAGATAGTGTAGAGGTGATAAGGGATGAATTAACTACTCATGGGGTATGAGATTTAGGGAGGGTTAGTATAGTAAATAGGGAGGTATTACTACATAAATCAAGTACAGAGGCAGAACATAAGGCAGAACATAAGGTGTATGCTTGCTAATGCCAGAAGTTTGCCAGGAAAAATGAGAGTTAGAATTATTGGCAATTAATGAAAATGGGGTTTAATAAGCATTACTGAAACATGGTGGGATGAATCTCATAACTGGACTGTTAATCTGGATGGTTACAGCATATTTAGGAAAGACAGGAGAAATGGTAAAACAGGAGGAGGGATTTGTCTGTATGTTAAGCCTCAATTTAAGCCTTTAGTAAGAGAATATACTGTATGTATGCTGGAACTAGCAGTAATGTTGAATGTTTCTGGGTAGAGTTAAATAGCAGAGCCGCAAATTCCGAAAGAATATTAGTTGGAGTATGCTATGAACCCCAAAATATAATTGAAAATTAGGAAATGCAACTATTCTTACAGATCAGAAATGCCGCTAAGCATGAGCAAGTTAATTACCCTGAAATAAACTGGATCAATTTGACCAGCAGTTCAGCTAAGGGGAGAAGGTTCTTGAGTACACTCAGGGATCATTAACGGACCCAGGTTATTCAAGAACCTACTAGAAATTAGGTTATCTTGGATTTAGTTATCATAAATAATATTGATATGGTATCAAATGTTGAAATAGGGCAAGCTTTGGGAAACAGAGATCACAACACAGTCTCATTTGAGATTGAAATAAAAAAACAAAACTGTAAGGGGCCAACAAAATCTTTTAATTTTAAAAGGGCAGATTTTAACGGTCTAAGGGCAGCAATACAAGGTATAGACTGAGACAAATAAATGGTGGGTAAAAATACTGAACATAAATAGACAACATTAAAATGCTTACTAAATATACATACGTATCACCATATAGCATGTGGGAATAAAAGGAAAAGGAAAAAAACACATCCAATGTGGCTTAACAATGATTTAAAGATCAACAGCCTTTTTAAATTTAGATTCAGTAAATTTAAAAGGGCTCTATTTAAGCACTTAGCATATTTTTTTACAGAAGTTTTTAGTTAGTGAAGACCTTGCTTTTGGATAGAAGTTCACTAACTAAAAACTTCTGTAAAAAAAATATGCTGTGTGCTTAATTAGAGCCATTTTAAATTTACAGAATCACAATTTAATAAGGCTGCAAGCTACTGAGTAAAAAACAGGAATTCAAATTATACAAACAAGAGGTAACAGAGACTGCCTTACATAGGTACAAATCAACAAGGCTTGCAAAATAGCTATTAGATTGGCTAAAATAGAAAAATAAAAATTAGTTGCAAAAGAGAGTAAGACTAACACTTAAATATGTTTTAAATATATTATTGAGAAACAGGCAAGGAAGGAAGCTATAGGAACATTACAGTGTGAAACAGGCTGTCTGATAATTAGTGACCAGGAAAAGGCAGATGAGCTAAATAGGTTATTTTCTTTCATATACACAAGGGAGGTACCAGTGGTTGGGTCACTGCAACAAAATGGGGCTACACTACCTTCACCAAATAAATGGTTAATGCAGGAAGAAATCCAGAAGAGGTTGGAAAAAAATAAATTTTAATAAAGCCCCAGGTCCTGATGGAATACATCCAAGTACTGAGGGAACTGTAATAGCCAAACTATTATATTTAATTTTTCAAGATTCACTCAACACAAGGTCGCTACCAGATGACTGGTGAAAAGCAGAGGTGATACCTATATTAAGAAGAGAGCAAGAGCAATGATAGACTAGTGAACCTCACTTCTGTAGTGGGAAAGCTTTTAAAAGGGTTAATAAAGGATAATTTACAAGAATGTGTCTATTTGAACAGGATTATAAGTAGGATTCAGCATGGATTTATGAACGATAGGTCATGTCAAACAAATCTAATTAGTTTCTATGAGGAGGTTAGCAGGAACCTGGATCAAGGCAACTCAGTGGATGTAGGCTTTTGGGATTTTGCAAAAGTTTTTTATACAGTGCCACATGGATGACAATTATGCAAACTAAGGGATACAGGAATTGCAGTAAATATCTGCTCATGGATTGAGGGCTGGCTAAAAGACAGGAAGCAAAGTGTTGTGGTAAATGGAACATACTCCGATTGGAATAATGTGGTAAGTGGGGTTCCTCAGGGTTCAGTATTAGGTCCTCTCCTAGTTAACATATTTATTAATGACTTAGAGGTGGGACTGGAAAATAGTGTTTCCATTGTTGCTGATGAAACAAAGTTGTGCAAAGCAATTAAATTAGATAATGGTGTACTTTCCCTTCAAAGAAATTTACATATATTAGAGGAATGGGCATATAAATGGCAGATGAGATTTAACACAAATAAATGTAAGGTTATGCATTTGGGAAGGAAAAGTAGCCATGCAATTTATAATCTTAATGGAGCAAATCTAGGGGTATCTGATTTGGGAGTACTTGTGGACAACCACCTAGGTAACAGTGCTCAATGCCAAGCAGCAGCTGCAAAGGGAAGTTAAATATTAGCATGTATTAAGAAGGGTATAGAAGCAAGGGAAGCAAAAATAATTCTGCCACAATACAAATCCCTAGTACGCCCTCATTTGGAATACAAAGTACAATTTTGGACACCACTTCATAAAAAGGACATTTTAGAGCTGGAAAAAAGTACAGAGAAGGGCAACACAACTAATAAGGGGAATGGAGGGCCTAAGTTATAAAGAAAAAAATAACCAAATTACACTTATTTTCTCTAGAAAAATGATGTCTAAGAGGAGATATGATTACATTATTTAAATACCTCCAGGGTCAGTAAAAAGATTTGTCAAGGGAACTTTTTGGGCCAAGAGGTTTTCAACTGACAAGAGGACATCCTTTGAGGTTAGAAGAAAAAAAGATTCCACCTTAAAGAAAAAAAAGGGTTCTTTACAGTAAAGGTGGTTAATTTGTGGAATTATCTACCAAAGGAGGTGGTGACAGTGGATTCAATAGATAACTTTAAAAAGGGAATAGATATATGTTTAATAAAGAGGGTATTCAGGGTTATCCTGGTTAATTGAAGAGAGAGTATTGATCCATGGAGGAGTCCGCCAATACCTGTGGTCAGGAAGGAATTCAGTTTTTTAATGTATTGTTTTGTTTTGTTTTTCTCCTTTTGAGATGATTGGCTAAGTTTCACTTGTTTTTTTTCCCCTCTGGATAAATAAACAACTAATCTACATATTGCAGATCAGAGGAGGTCTTACAATGTTGAACTTGATGGACCAAAAGTCTTTTTTCAACCTCAATTGCTATGTAACTATGTAACTATGTAATTGAGAAATTGTAAATTACTGGAGCCTGTAATGTAGGCCATAAACTAATTAGCTATATAATTGACATCTTTTTACGAGGGGCAAATGGGCTGAAAACCTCTTCATAATGCATGTTTGTTCTCACACAAAATCCAATCAAATTTGTAATTCACACACTTTTGTCAACTTTACTTCTGCATCTCACTATTAATTGGTCTTCTCCTCACTTGTCTCCACAATCCAGTTTATATTAAATGCCTCTGCTTAAAAACATATTTACATTTCATGAATTATGAGTTTATCTGATAAACTGGTTGTTTTTGCTTTAGAACACTAGCTCATCGATTTGCCACATGATTTTGCTGATTTGATGATACAAAATACATTATAGAATCCTTTTAAATGGCAAGTTTAATCTAACTCATGTTCATTTTATATCAAACAGTTCACTTATAGGAATATGTGTAATGTGCTAAAATTTGTCTTTTATTGCTACAAGACTCTGCATATTATGTGATGTGAGCTACTGATAAACAGTTACAACTTATAGCTTCCAAGTCAATCTGCTCAGAGAGCTCAATGTTATTTAAAATGGCAAACTAGTTAATCATCCTAAAGTGTGATATTTAATAAAGAACTAACTTTTTTTATGTGGTAGTTGCCCTGTAAAGGCAAATAACATTTTTCTTTGTTGCATAGGTTGAAGCCAGTTGCGAAATGGGCGTCAGGCCGCACATGGATGTGTATCTTTCTTATCAGTGAGGTCATACGTGTGGATGTGGTTTCAGGAAGAGACAGCAGCACTTGCTGCTTCTTTGACGGCATGACTTTGGGAAACTTTATGCTAACGAGGGAGACTAATAGGGCATGAGTAAATGTTACTCTTCAATATCGTCCAGGTGTGCTTTTGAAACCTGAAGTTTGTGTCAGGCCAGCTTGTTAGTACAATAACTATTTGAATGTACTTCATAGCTTGAATTATATCTCATTCTGTAAGAGAACTTCTTGACAATCAAATCCCTGTTTTTAAGGATCTGTCCTCTATCTATATACCTGTTATTGGTGAGTTGGAAAATCCAGGGTCAACAGAAGGCTTTGTCAAGTGAACTTTTTGTCTCTAGAGATTTTCAACTGACAAGAGGACATCCCTTGAGGATTGAGGGAAAAAAATGTCACCTTTAAGAAAGAAAAGGGTTCTTCACAGTTAGGGTGGTTAAACTGTTGAATTCTCCATCAAAGGAGGTGGTGACAGCGAATTTGACAGATAACTTTAAAAAGGGGTTAGATATATTTTTGAATAAAGAGGGCATTCAAGGTTATCCTAGATAACTAGCAAAGGAATATTGATCCAGGGAGAAATTTGATCGCCAGTCTCTGGGGTCAGGAAGGGCTTTTTTCCCCCTTATAAGACAATTGGCAAAGTTTCAATGGGGCTTTTTTTCTGTTTGCCTTCCTCTGGATCAATTAACAATTATTAACAAATAGTCCACATATTAAAAGGATCAGAAAAAATCTAAAGATGTTGAACTTGATGGACTAACAGTCTTTATTCAACCTCAAATACCATGTAAGTATGTAAATATATATTGGGAAAAGTATAATTTAACTGGGTGGAACTGATATTCAGAAAAGGAAATATATTTTGATATCTACTAGTATAACACTATTAAGTGTACCTCTGAAATTTGATGGCATTTTTTTCCCATGCCAATATGACATTGTAATTAAAGAGCAATCATCATGTATTGGATACATTATTTTTTGTTGTTAAACCTTTATTGCTGTTAAAGAATACATTTTAAAACAGTGATGTTAATCCGTTATAAGCTACCTTAGATTACCTGCTCCTGAGTCTCTATACCAAGAGTTTTATTATTTTGTATATTGTATTGTTGTCTCTTTTTTTTTTACATCATTTTTATTAATGGGAATAAAAGTTATAACAGAGTTAGATGTACAGTACAAGAACAACACACAGTCCCTTGCAAAAGTATTCACCCCCCTGTGACTTTTTACCTATTTTGTTACATTACAGCCTTAAATTCAATGTTTTGTTAATCTGAACACAATAGTCTAAGTTGGTGAAGTGAAATAAAAATATATAAATAAAATTATTTTTTAGAAACAGAAAACAGAAAATCGGCATGTGCCCCCTTTGTAGGAAGCCCATAGCTCTGGGGCAACCAATTACCTTCAGAAGTCACATAATCAGTGAAATGATGTCCACCAGTGTGCAATGTAAGTGTCACATGATCTGTCATTACATATACACACCGTTTTTGGAAAGGCCCCAGAGGCTACAACACCTAAGCAAGAGGCACCACTAACCAAACGATGCCATGAAGACCAAAAAACTCTCTAAACAGGTAAGGGACAATGTTGTTGAGAATGTCAGGGTTAGGTTATAAAAAAATATCCAAATATTTGATGATCTCCAGGAGCACCATCAAATCTATCATAACTAAATGGAAAGAACAAGGCACAATAGCAAACCTGCCAAGAGACTGCCGCCCACCAAAACTCACGTACCGGGCAAGGAGGGCATTAATCAGAGAGGCAGTATAGAGACCTAAGGAAAGAGCTGCAGAGTTCTACAGCAGAGACTGGAGTATCTGTACATAGGACGACAATAAGCTGTACGCTCCATAGAGTTGGGCTTTATGACAGAGTGGCCAGAAGAAAGACATCATTTTCAGCAAAAAAACAAACGGCACCTTTTGAGTTTGCAAAAAGGCAGGTGGAAAACTCCCAAAATGTATGGAGGAAGGTGCTCTAGTCTGATGAGACTATAATTGAACTTTTGGGCCACCAAAAGAAAAAGCTATGTCTGGCGCTAACATATCACATCACCCAAAAAACACCATCCACACAGTGAAACATGTTGGTGGCAGCATCATGCTGTGGGGATGTTTTTCAACAGCCAGGACTGGGAAACTGGTCAGAGTTGCATGAAAGATGGATGGTGCTGAATACAGGGATATTCTTGAGGAAAAGCTGTACCACTCTGTGCGTGATTTGAGGTGAATACACACTGCTAAAGCAACACTTGAGTAGTTTAAGGGGAAACATGTAAATGTGTTGTAATGGCCTAGTCACAGCCCAGGCCTCAATCCAACAGAAAATCTGTGGTCAGACTTATTAAGATTGCTGTTTACAAGCGCAAACCATCCAACTTGAAGGAGCTGGAGCAGTTTTTCAAGGAGGAATGGGCAAAAATCCCAGTGGTAATATGTGGCAAGCTCATAGAGACTTATCCAAAGCGATCTGGAGCTGTGATTGCCCGAAAAGGTGGTTCTACAAAGTATTGACTTTAGGGGTGTGAACAGTTATGCACATTGACTTTTTCTGTTATTTTGTCCTATTTGTTGTTTGCTACACAATAAAAAAAAAACATCTTCAAAGTTGTGGGCATGTTCTGTAAATTAAATGATGCAAATCCTTAAACAATCCATGTTAATTCCAGGTTGTGAGGCAACAAAACATAAAAAATGCCATTGGGATGAATACTTTTGCTGTATATCACTGTATATTGTATTCAAATGACATTAGAAAAGTCTTGTGTCTACTTTTCTATTTTTTTTTAGTTTTGTTGCATAAATTACAATTTAATATGTCATATTTTGCCAGTACTAATTAAAAGAAAAAAAATATATAGAAAAGAGAAAGAAAGGAAAAGAGGGTGGGGAAAGATGGGATGGGGGGAAGCTTAGTATAATATCGGCCCTGAGGAATGTATGGCGCTTCACAAGCAGCTACAAACGCCCACAGAAGCGGCACTTTAAAAAGAAAAAAACAAAACACGCAATGACTAAATACGGACTTACACAAAAAAAAATATGAGCCGCAGGACTTAGAAAAAAGCCATTACAGACTCGCAAAAAGACGACCTTAACGGACAACCCGCGCACAGCGGAAAACATAAAAAAAAACACAAAATACACACAAAAATAAAATATAAACCTTACCCACAGCAAGGGGGGACCCCCATGACGTCTGGAAGACAGGTTACACCTCGATTTCTTTCCAAATTAAAAAGTTTAATCACTCGAAACACCGCCAAGCACATACAACTTTTACAAAAACCCATGCGAGGTACAACATATACCATTAGCAAGGACGCTAAATCATCCATACCTGCGTACCACATACACATTCACCACCATTTTACAACACTAACTTACAGAATGCGTAAGTACCCAGCTACACAAACGGCTTCCCCTCGCGAACACAGCCTATTTATACTACACACTGCACAAATTGCTGACACTTACACCTGAGCTCAACAACACTGCAAATCTACATTAGATGCTGCAGGAACATCAAAACAGATTGTTAGCTCTTCAGCACATTCCTTGCTGCATATATTAGTTACAAATAGGTAAAGTATATTAATTTATTATTTAATTAATTAATTAATTAACATAAAAAAACATATACAGAAAACAAAACAAAAAAACACCACAGTATCGCAATAAACGACAAAGCCCTTCACTGCGCGCTTCACAAGGAGCGCCAACGGTGCTCATAGGACACAAACTACACCAGGGGAGAGCTTTGCAATAAGCGGCAAAAGGAGATCAGCACGGACCTTACAATAAGCGCAAAAGCACCTATGATAACAAAAGAGAGAAGTTTAGCTTTTTTTGAAAGGCCGGTGATAGGGAGACCTAATTAAGCTTCCTCTGGTTTTTTAAGTATTCTGTGTCCCCATAGCTTCTCTAGGGTGTCATGGGTTTCAGACTAGATGTGGGCTATATTAGGGCAGTCCCATAGTATGTGGCTTAGTGTACTGGTGGAATTACAATCTCTAACACAGTTGCCATCTAGAGAAGGATATGAGAGCTTTAGTCTGTCAGGGGTCAGGTACCACCTCATGATGGTTTTGTAGGATTTCTCTCTCAAGATTATGTTATGGGAGGATTTGTTGCATTTTTATGGATTTTACTCCATTGCAAGTTATCTAAGGAGATGTTAATTTATGTTTCCCATGAGTACTGGTGGTGAAGCTTAGGTGGTGTTACCTGGTCTAACAGGTAGTTGTAGATGATGGAAATGTTTTTATTAACATTTGAGTTATATATGCAGCATTTTTCAAATGGGGTTTTGGGGGACGATTTGTTAATTTTTAGTATGTTGGATAGATTTGAATTGATTTGTGCTAGGTTGAGCCATTCTTAAAGGGGTAGGTGGTTATGTTTGCTAATAGTCAAGGGAGTCAAATGCTGATTTACACTTAATATTTCAGTGGCAAGTCAATTTTTTAGCTATCCACCATGCTAGCTGGGAAATTCTGTTAATTGAAGTGTCTTTTTGGGGTAACCATAAAGGAGTGAGTATTGTTGTCTCTTTTTAAGAAATTATTTTTTAATAATGGAAAGAAAAGTTATTTTTAGCTACATTAAATACTTGACTTCAAATAATTAATCTCTCACATTACTGTACGTACACTGTAATATATGTAGCAGTGGCAGAGCTAGTGAATGAAAGGCCCCAGTGCACATATATATATATATATATATATATATATATATATATATATATATATATATATACAGTATCTCACAAAGTGAGTACACCCCTGACATTTTTGTAAATATTTTATTATATATTTTCATGTGACAACACTGAAGAAATTACACTTTACTACAGACTGTATGTCAGTGTAAATTTGCTGTCCCCTCAAAATAACTCAACACACAGCCATTAATGTCTAAACATTGTAGCAGAGTGTCATTATTTCTACTGTATTTATATATATATATATATATATATATATATATATATATATATATATATATATATATATATATACATATATATATATATATATATACATATATATATATATATACATATACACATACATGTATATACATACGTATCACACAGCTATTAATGTCTAAACATTGTAGCAGAGTGTCATTACTTCTACTGTATATATATATTTATATGTAAATATATAAATAAAATATCTCCCTCCTTCCTGACATCTCTCTCACCTCCTCCCACTGTCCTGTCTCCTCAGTCATCTTCCCCCCTTCCTCTCATCCCTCTCTCTCTCTCTCTCTCTCTCTCTCTCTCCTTTCCTCCTCTTTTCTCTCCCCCCTGGTGTCTCAACCCGGGAGAGTAGGAAGCCCTCATGTTGTTTGAGGGAAGTGGTGGGGGCCCAAGAGATGCTGGGGGCATGGCCCAGGTTGCCGGCGGTGGAGCCCAAGAACCATGGATGGGGTGGGTCTCTACACTACAAAAATATTTAAAACAATGTATCTAAAAAAATAAATAAAGACTGCCCTGGGCCCGTGGGATTGCACCACTTGCATTGATGGTAGCTCTGTCACTAATATGTAGGGCATTTCCAGTTGTTTTTGTGTGCTTTTCTCTTTTTGTGATAATCTGTGTTTATATGCACTTTACAGGTAATTTTCTACCATGTTTGATGAGGAATATTGTAAATTGCCGAAAACTGAATAATGCATATACCAAAGATCTAACGCAACTGTATTCCATTCTTTTTTAATTTCCTGGCTATGGTTCCTGAGTGTTGCAGAACATGTTCACCTGACACCTTCCCTGATTAGTCTAACACACTGTCAGGATTTCATGCTAATGTCATAGAACCGAGCGTTAGCTGACATGTCTACCTCCCACACACCATGCTGCAAATGAGCACCAGCTTCTCTACAATATAGTAGCACAGAATTGTCTTTATTATAATGAAGAGGCATAGTGAATATTGAATAATCTTGTATTAAAAAATATGTATGATCATGTTTTCTAGATATCTCCTACTGTGCCATTCAAATTATAAGGGATATTTAAAATCCTGAAGAATTATGCACTATTAGGTAGTTGTGCAAGCATTCTGGACAAATATCAGGCTACATTTCAGAGATATTATATGTACCTGAGGGGGAGATAATAAATGGAGGGCCCCTACACAAAATATTTTGGGTGCCCCCTTTCAATTTTTCTATACAAGATGGTGAGTGTAGGAGTCAATAAACAAGCCACAAATATATATAGGTGGTCAGTTCTCCTTTCTATAAAATATTTATCTGCCAATTTTATCTAATAAATGAAGAATGTTCTTTTATTACAGGTCATTGCTGATGCTTAGGGCACTTACCCTTTTATGGACCTTGGTGCTTTGCACCTGCTGCACTGGCAGTAGCTCTGCCACCAATGTGTACAAGTCATACGGACATATATTCTAAAGAACTGACTCTCCAGCTTTCTATCTTGGTCTTAAACCAGGAACCAACATGAGGAACCAGAGAAAGTGGGACATAATCATGGTTTGCAAACAGGGTCCAGAGCTGGATAGCAACCACTTAAGACATGACAAGGAGAGCTTTTCTACAGCTGCTGATTCATCCCCCTAGCAGGAAAGGAGAACTTTGTTAAAAACATAATGTGTTATACATATTCTACAGCTCACACAACTCTCCCATTAATAAAAATGAAAGATATTTTTCTGTATAATTTAAATAATCATTACATAGTTACATAGATACATAGTTACATAGGGCCTCATTCTATTAGCGGCCGCAGCCGTTGCGGGGCCGCAAGGACCGGCCGCAAGCTATTCGGCTATTCTATTCCCTTACGGCCGGGGATTCCAGCAGGCTTGCGGCCGGTGCCTTGCTATCTCTTGCGGCCGCTCGCGCCGGAGGAAAGCCTTTGATCTAAAACGGCCGCAAGAGTTTTGCAATTCAATTGCTCCGGGAAACCTCTCTGCAAGGCTAAAAGCGAGCCGCAGCTTACTTGCAGGAAAGAGGTCCCGCTAGCACCAATTAAGCACATAAAATAGCTCAAATAAAGCCTGTCTGCACTTTGAGAAGACTATAAAGGGATTTTAGGTGTTAGAAAAAATAGCACATAATTATCCTATACTCAAATCCGTAAAATATTTTATTTTTACTATCCGTAAAATATCCATGTAAAAAGTCCAGAGTGCTTGGAGCACTTCAGACCCGCCCACGCCGCAGCTGGAAAATAAACAGTTAATTTGAACTCGGGTTTGGGCTGATGTGCAAGCTTGAGAGTGGGTTTCTTTTAATCCTCGTGTCCCCCAATATGATCCCTAGCATTTACAGAGCTGTACAGTGCAGGCTTGAATTTATTTTTGCGTTTTTACATTTCTGCGCTTACGGACGGTTCCAAGATATGCGGCCGGCCGTAAGATGAGATCCTTGCGGGGCCGTATAATAGAATCGCGAGTTAACAGAACCCCAATTTACGGCCGGTAATAGAATGAGGCCCATAGTATTTAAGGTTGAAAAAAGACTTTCAGTCCATCAAGTTCAACCTTTTAAGATCTCCTCTGATCTGCAATATGTGGATTAAATATTAATTAGTTGTTAATTAATTATTAATCAAGTATTTTTTTATTTTTTATTTTTTTATTTTTTTTAAATTGGTAATTAATCCAGAGGAAGGCAAACAGAAAAAAAAAACACGCAAGACTTAGCCAATCGTCTCAAAGGGAGAAATTAAAAAAAAAATAATAATAATTCCTTCCTGACCTCAGATACTGGCAATCAGATTTCTCCCTGGATCAATACTGTCTCTCTAATTATCCATGAAAACCCTGAATTCCCTTTTTAATTAGAAATAAATCCAGTGCCCTTTTAAAGTTATCAAATCCGCTATCACCACCTCCTCTGGTAGAGAATTCCACAGATTAACCACCCTTACTGAGAAGAACCCTTTTCTTTCTTTAAGGTGGAATCTTTTTACTTCTAACCTTCAGGGATGTCCTCTTGTCAGTTGAAAACCTCTTGGCACAAAAAGCTCCCTTGTAAAACTTTATACTGACCCTGGATGTATTTATATAAGGTAATCATATCTCCTTTTAGATGCCTTTTTTCTAGAGAAAATACATTTAATTTGGTTAGTCTTTCTTCATAAATTAGCCCCTCTATTCCCCTTATTAGTTTTGTTGCCCTCCTTTGTACCTTTTCCAGCTCTAAAATGTCCTTTTTATGAAGTGATGCCCAAAATTGTACTCCATATTCCAAATGAGGGCGTACTAGAGATTTGTATAGTGGCAGAATTATATTTGCTTCCCTGGCTTCTATACCCTTCTTAATACATGATAATATTTGATTTGCCTTTGCAGCTGCTGCTTGGCTTTGAGCACTGTTACCTAGATGGTTGTCCACAAATACTCCCAAATCCCTTTCAATATCTGATACACCTAGATTTGCTCCGTTAAGATTATAAATTGCATTGCTATTTTTCCTTCCCAGATGCATAACTTTACATTTATTCGTATTAAATCTCATCTGCCATTTTAGATGCCCATTCCTCAATTTTATGTAAATCCCTTTGGAGGGAAAGCACATCATTGTCTGATTAAATTACCTTGCACAACTTTGTGTCATCAGCGAAAATGGAGACACCACACTCCAATTCTACCTCTAAGTCATTAATAAATATGTTAACAAGGAGAGGACCTAATACTGAACCCTGAGGAACCCAACTTACCACAGTAGTCCAATCGGAGTATGTTCCATTTACAACAACCCTTTGCTTCCTGTCTTTAAGACAGCTCTCAATCCATGAGCAGATATTTACTGCAATTCCTGAATCACTTAGTTTGCACAATAGTCTCCCATGTGGCACTGTATAAAAAGCCTTTGCAAAATCCCAAAAGACTACATCCACTGAGTTGCCTTGATCCAGGTTCCTACTAACCTCCTCATAGAAACTAATTAGATTTGTTTGTCATGACCTATCCCTCATAAATCCATGTTGACTTCTGTGACGAAGTGCCCTTCGCCACTTTGTCTTGGTGAGGACTGTTTGCCAGCCTCCTGCCCTGTGACTATGGCCCTGGGACATATATTTCCCTTTAAACACAGTATTCGGCCATACCAGAGTGTATGTCACTCATTCTGGCCCTTTACATACAGGGGGGGTCATTCGGTACTTGCCCTGTGTGAACCATGATACCACAGATAGCTATGCCATGGAGCCCATTCATATAATGAAAGACTATGGGAAATACTTTAGCTACCTGGCAATTGAACTGTGTGAATAGGATCTGAGCACAATTCGTTAGTTTTGTGCGCTCAGATCCCAGCTATCTGGGGATATGTGAAATGTGAGTAAATATGAATTGCAGTAATGCTGATGGGTTGTCAAACTAGAGAATTGACCAACAAATACTTTTGTCCGAACATCCCCAGGCCGATCCGTTGGGATCAGACCGTGTATGCCGGCTTATGGTCACGGGGGAGGTGTGTAACGGAACCCATCACTGTTTTACCCTGTTTTATGGTTATTTAATTCTTGGTTAAAATATGATCCTACTGTTATACTGTATGTCTGTTGGTTTATGCTCTGCAGAATATTAGCCCAGACTATTGCAGACTTTGGCAGAATGGATAATCCTATTACAGAGACTTCTCATAAGATAAGGAAGTCTATTGTATAAAGTGTTTTCATTCTCTGACATAAGAACAAAGAAGGATGATCTAATCCATGTCTGATTGTATCAATGTTGCCAGGTAGTCTCAGGGAGGTGTGACCCACCTATTGTCCCTATATGTGTATTGTGTGGCCAACTATGGGGGATATGTGAAATGTCTGTGTGTTATGTGTAAAAGATACTTTTACTAACTTTTGAACCCCTGGTCTGATTCATGCCATTTTTTAATATGTTGTTCCACAATTTATGTTGTTCATAAAAATGTAAGTTTTATTTATGTACTATGTAAAATCATAATGTTATAAAAATGGATAAAAATGTATAAGTTTTAGCTGGGAGATAATTGAGTAGATACAGTAATAAACTCAATTATCTCCCAAGCAGGAGGGGAGGAAAACTGTGGGCGTTACTATTGTGTTATTGGTTGTTTATACCTTCCCCTGGGTGTGTTCTGTTTGTACCTGACTGTAATAAAAACCAGGCTGGGTGTGCCAGCAAGAGAGTTCTACTTGACCCTTCAAAACGTAGCCTCGTCTCGTTCTTGGAGGGGATTGCTATATCATACTGGGGATTGCTATGCTTTTGCATACTCCCTTGAGCTTTAAACTACTGAACCCTTGTTCCTGATGTACACTCCTTGGAGGAGAGGTCTTCCCCACACGATCCTGGATGCTGGAGATTCATACAGGGTGGAAGGAAGACGCTGCGGCTCCAGTTAAGCTACTGTGGTTGTGGAGTCTGTGGTGGTTGTGGTGTCCGGTGCGGTGCTTGTAGGCCTTGACGCAAACTAGGACGCGTCCATCAACGGAGGTACCCGGTCGGGGTGCCAGTAGATCGGTTCCAACTTCTACTTAAAATCCTGTGCAAATAGACATATTCTTGTATATTATGCATTATTAACCGTTCTAAAAGCTTCCCCACTACAGAAGTGAGACTCACTGTTCTATAATTACCCGGACTTGCTCTTGCTCCCTTCTTAAATATAGAGCTCACCTCTGCTTTTCGCCAGTCATCTGGTATGGTCCCAGTGTTGAGTGAATCTTGTAAAATTAAAAATAATGGTTAAGCTATTACAGTACCCAGTTCCCTTAGTACCCTTGGATGTATTCCATCAGGACCTGGGACTTTATTAACATTTATTGTTTGCAACCTCGTTTTGATTTCTTCCTACGTTAACCAATTATTCAGTGAAGGTAGTGTAGCCTCAATTATGTTGCAGTGTTTCAACCACTGGTACCTCCCTTGTGTATACAGGCCTCACTGGTTCTCTGAATTCTGGGAGTTCTGCCCTCCCTCCCTGCCCCTCACCCTCCCACCCCATTTCTGATTACATTTATAGTGGAATGGGAATCACCTGACTTTCCTACTTGCATATATTATCTCACCACTAGGGGCAGACAACATATTAAATGCTAAAGCCCTCACCTGTGTTCCTTCTCTCTCCCTCTAAATGAAAAACCTTTCTAACGTTCACTTCTCTTCTTAACCCTTTTCATTCCTTATCTGTTTAATCTTTGATTTCTGCCATTTCCATTCCCTCTAGATTGTAAGTGGCGAGTTTTCCGCCTTCTAGGATGCTTTGGGAAAAATCACTTTCTGCAAAGATTCTAAGCTCAAAACAGGGTCCTCCATTTTTGGAAGGTTGTTAATGATGTCTTTTTCCTTGTTTTTATCCCCTGTATTGCGCTATGGAATATGTTGGCGCGTTACAAATAAAAGTTAATAATAATAATAATAATAATAATAATACAGAAGAAAATAACCTAATTAGCTAATCAGCCTTTTCCTGGTCAGTAATTATCAGACAACCTGTGTCACATTGTAATGTTCCTATAGCTTCCTTCCTGGCCTTCTTTCCATTAAAATATAAAAAAAATATTTTAGGGTTAGTCTTATTCTCTTTTGCAACAAATTTTTAATTTTCTATTTTAGCCAGTCTAATAGCCATTTTGCAAGCCTTGTTGATTTCCTTGTACTCACTTAAAGCAGTCTCTGTCCCCTCTTGTTTATATAACTGAAATGCCTGTTTTTTTCCGTATCGTGATCTTTAAATCATTTTTGAGCCACCTTCGATGTTTTTTAGTCCTTTTACTTTTATTCCCACATGGTATTTGGTGATGAGAATGGATATTTAGTAAGGATTTTAGTGTTGTCCATTCATGTTCAGTATTTTTACCTGCCAGTTCTCTGTCCCAGTCTATACTTTGTATTGCTGCTCTTAGACCGTTAAAATCTGACCTTTTAAAATTAAGAGTTTTTGTTGGCCCCTTACAGTTTTGTTTTTTTAATTCAATCTCAAATGAGACTGTTTTGTGATCACTGTTTCCCAAAAGTTGCCCTATTTCAACATTTGATACCATATCAATCCAGGATAGCTTCATTTCTTGTATAACCTGGGCCAGATAATGATCCCTGAGTGTACTCAAGAACCTGCTCTCTTTACCTGTACAGCACTCATCCAGTTTATTTCACGGTAGTCAAAATCTTCCATTATTAGAACTTGCCCATGCTTAGCTGCATTTCCAATCTGTAATAATAATTACATTTCCTCACTTTCTCACAATTAGTGACCAGGAAAAGGCAGATTAGCTAAATAGGTTATTTTCTTCGGTATATACAAGGGAGGTACCAGTGATTGGTACACTTCAACAAAATGGGGCTACACTACCATCACTAAATATATGGTTAAAGCAGGAAGAAATCCAAAAGAGATTGGAGAAAATAAAGCTTAATGAAGCCCCAGGTCCTGATGGAATACATCCAAGGGTACTGAGGGAACTGAGTTCTGTAATAGCCAAACCATTATATATAAATTTTCAAGACTCACTAACCACAGAGTCGCTACCAGATGACTGGAGAAAAGCAGAGGTGATACCTATATTTAAGAAGGGAGCAAGAGCAAATCCAGGAAATTATAGACCAGTGAGCCACACAATGTAGTTGGGAAGCTTTTAGAAGGGTTAATAAAGGGACAGTATACTAGAATATGTCTATTTGAACAAGATCATAAGTAGCAGTCAACGGATTTATGAAAGATAGGTCATGTCAGACCAATCTAATTAGTTTCTATGAGGAGGTTAGTAGAAACTTGGATCAGGGCAACTCAGTGTATGTAGTCTTTTTGAATTTTGCAAAGGCTTTTGATACAGTGCAACATAGGAGACTTTTGAGCAAACTAAGTGATACAAAATTGCAGTAAATATCTGCTCATGGATCGAGAGCTGGCTAAAAGACAGGAAGCAAAGGGTTGTTGTAAATGGAACATACTACTAATGTGGTGAGTGGGGTTCCTCGAGGTTCAGTATTAGGCCCTCTCATTTTTAACATATTTATTAATGACGTAGAATTAGGACTCGAAAAGTAGTGTCTCTATTTTTGCTGATGACACTAAGTTGAGCAAGGTAATTAAATCAGATAATGATGTACTTTCCCTACAAAAAGATTTGCATAAATTCAAGAAATAGGCGGCTAAATGGCAGATAAGATTTAATATAAATAAATGTAAGGTTATGCATTTGGGAAGAAAAAATAGCCATGCAATTTATAATATTAATGGAGTAAATCTAGGGGTATCTGATATTGAAATGGATTTGGGAGTACTTGTAGACAACCACCTAGGTAGCAGTGCTCAATGTCAAGCAGCAGCTGCAAAGGCAAGTAAAATATTAGCATGTATTAAGAAGGGTATAGAAGCAAAGGAAACAGATATAATTCTGTCACTGTACATATCCGTAGTATGCTCTCATTTTGGAATATGGAGTACAATTTTGGGAACCACTTCATAAAAAAGAAAATTTTAGAGCTGGAAAAAGTACAGGGCAACAAAACTAATTAGGGGAATGGAGGGGCTAAGTTATGAATAAAGACTAACCAAATTAAACGTATTTTCCCTAGAAAAAAGGTGTCTATGAGGGGATATGATTACCTTATTTAAACACATCCAGGGTCATTATAAGGCTTTGTAAAGTGAACTTTTTGTACCAAGAGATTTTCAACTAACAAGAGGACATCCCTTGAGGTTAGAGGAAAAAAAGATTTTACCTAAAAGAAAGAAAAGGGTTCTTTACAGTTAGGGTGGTTAAACTTTGGAATTCTCTACCAAAGGAAGTGGTGACAGCAAATTCGATAGATAACTTTAAAAAGGGGTTATATATATTTTTGAATAAAGAGGGCATTCAAGGTTATCCTAGATAATTAGCGAAGGAATATTGAAGCAGGGAGAAATTTGATCGTCCGTCTCTGGGGTCAGGAAGGAATTTTGCTTTTTTTCCCACTTATGAAACAATTGGCAAAGTTTCAAATTATTTTTTTTGTTTTGTTTTGATTCTCTGGATCAATTAACAATTATCGACAAATAATCCAGGTATTAAAATGGTCAGAAGAGATCTAAAAAGGTTGGACTTGATGGACTAACAGTCTTTATTCAACCTCAAATACTATGTAATTATGTAACTTTTTATTATATTTGGGGGTTTATAGCATACTCCTATCAATATGTTTTTTGAATTTGCTGCTCCTCTATTTAACTCTGCCCACAAACATTCAATATTATCACTAGTTCCAGCATAAATATCATCTTTCATTATAGGCTTAAATTATTTTTTTACATACAGACAAATTCCACCTCCCCTTTTACCATTGCCCCTATCTTTCCTAAATAGGTTATAACCATCCAGATTAGCAGTCCAGTCGTGAAAGTTCTCCCACCATGTTTCAGTAATGCCTATTAAATCCCATTTCTCATTAACTGCTAATAATTCCAACTCTCCATTTTATTGTCTGTTTAAAATATATATTTTCATGAAAAATCTCTTATTCTTGCTGTTTAAACCCAACTAAGATTCATCTGAATTATATCCTCTATATAGTGATTCTTCAAAAAACTAATATATCTTATGATTAGTATTTCTCAACTCTCTAGAGACTACTACGTGGGTATCTATGAATAATGAGGATGTGATTATTCACTGAAGGGACTCTGAGGCATCATATTACAAGGGCCAAGATCAAATGATTTGAATGTGTCTGAATCCCCTTGGTGTATGACAAATTTAATTACATTTGGTAATATATAGCAAACTGGAAAAAATGTGCTTGAACTTCTCTGTCGATCCTCAGATTTTGTTATTTGTTGACCTTTGCTGGATTCAGAATATTAGGTTGGATATAAAAAAAGCATAAAGAAGGCACTTCAACTTAAACAATAATGGGTTAAAATTACTATTTAATAAGAACTATGTTTCACTCATCCTATTTTTCTATGAAGATTCAAATGGAACCAGCTACATAACTCTTCACAGTGCAGAGCTCAACTAGGACTTAAGTCAATATTTTGTGTGTAATTTTTTGAATAACTAAACTTGATAATGAGCAAAACAGTTTTAGAAAGCTAAAAAGTTAACACAAACTTTAGTTTGTAAATTTTATGTGCAATTATTCTTTAATGTGAGGGTCAATTTTTTATGAGGTTTTCTCCAAGTATATAACTACAGTGGTCCTTTAATATAAGCTTTAAGTATACATTAAACTAACAATAGCACCTATGTAAGTAATGGGTATAAATGCATTTTCAGATAAAAAAAATATAAAAATGTGTAGAATCTGTGAGTATACAGAAGCTTCCATGATAGTCATACTTATTTTTCCGGGCACAATTGGTTGGTTACAGAGTACAGCAAGTGAGCTACCTTTGCTCTGTAGGGGATTCTATTTTGAATCCACTGACAAATCAACAAATCCCTCATCACACCCCCTTCTTCCCCTCTAAAACAGCTAACAAAAATTTACAGAACACTCCCACTATGTCTCTAAACCGGCAGGAAGAGTGGAAGACAGAAACATCCTTCAGGTAATGTCTGCAAAATACAGTTTTTACCAAACAATGCACCTAGCAGCTTTTTTTGTTGTTTTATTAAAAACATCTGAATTTTTTCTAAATCTACCATGCTTCTTTAATTGCTTCAATTCAATAAAATGGATTTATAAAAGAGATTAAGAGCTGTATTAATTAAAAGTTCTTACAGTGTATATCCATTGACTGAACATATCTCCCTATGCATATTTGTGGAGCTTTTCCCTCAAAATGTGTTACTGTGTGATATTATATTAAAATGTTGAATATATAAAGGTGGCACTTGTAGACTTTAAGAATTATGCCCATAGAATGTTGTGTTTCTTTGTTTCAGTGGTGAACTAATGATTAGAGGGTCCCAGGACACCCAGTGGTGTCAATAAAAAGGCTGAAGTATAGTATCTGTAGGTGGTCAGATCATCTTTTTATAAAAATAATTATCTGCCCCTCTCCCCTAAGAAATTAAGATTCCCACTTAATTCATGGCTGCTGAAAGGAAGTGAAAATTTAAAAATGAGATAACATTGGTTAGCCTGTCTTAGTAATGGTATGTTCATTGAAA
This sequence comes from Discoglossus pictus, assembly GCA_027410445.1. Classification (NCBI taxonomy): domain Eukaryota; kingdom Metazoa; phylum Chordata; class Amphibia; order Anura; family Alytidae; genus Discoglossus; species Discoglossus pictus. The sequence continues at coordinate 54,821,233 of CM050172.1, read as the reverse complement.
TCTTTCACTTCCTTTCATAAGTACTGTAACATTTTTGTTCCCAAGCAAAGCTGATTAAACATTACAATGAGAGAGATAGGGAGGTGCACATCACCTGTAAACTGTATATTTTCTATCTGTATGTAAATTAATGGGGAACTAAAAAATCTGTTTAACATGAAAATCACTTACACTGACCATTAAAAGGCTTCTTTTTACAGTCATCTAAGGAGTTGTTGCATATGCTGGCGCAAACTACTTGCAAAATCTTGATAATTTACTTTTCAGTCTTATAATGTGATTTGTTCAGCTAATCACAGGTGAGAAAGTTTCCGCTAACATCCTGAGATGTATTCTCTGATTGCCTTGATTGGCTGACTTTCATGACCATGTGGTTAGGAGTAGAATTGCTGGAGGAGAAAGCAGGGGAATAATGACACAGAATAAGACAACTATAGTAGGTTATCAATATATTGCAATATTTTTTCTAATAAATTCATTTAAACTTTTAGTTTGAATTATTATCTTTAGATGTCAAAAAACTTTAAAGCACCACTGCAATCAATATATACACCATCTTTTTATAAAGTAAAAAACAAAAACAAAAATATATATTTTTAAAGTTTTATATATAATTATTGTGTACTGCAGAATTTTGATTCTGTATGCTACTTTCTCATGAGGGTGTAAGCTTTTAATCTATGTGTATTGCAGGCATGTGAAAAAAATTAAATATCTATGTTAAAACTAGAGCAAGTCTGTATAATCAATAAATACAATTTTTAACGGCATCAGACCTTTATTTAAAATTAGAATCACATTATAAGGATGTCACTTTGTCCATTACAAGCTTCGCTAATGAGAATTTTCAATATTTCCTCAACTATTTCCATGGTGACATTTGGTAACCCAAAGCTTTATTTTACAATGACAAGGGATACATGATTATAAGTTTCCCACCTGTTGTATGTTTGATTAATGTTAAATGTTACCCATAATATTAATTTCCTTTGCAAAGAAATTCTAATTGGTGTTTGGTTTTGTAACAGTTATTAAAGATAAACTTGATCAAAAGATAAATTCAGTCTACTTTATTCTCAGACGTTGTATGAAAAGATGTGTAATCTAATTATAATAAGTGGCAGTTTAATTATATATTTTTCTTTGTTGAGATTGAGAAGGGAAGAAGAGGATAAGAGGATTTGATAGGGGGGAGGATGGATTTTGACCCGTACTAAAACCTATTGTCAGATTTAAAAAAAAATGGGTATGAATTTAAATTATAATATACATTACATGTTTGTGAAGAATGCATCAAAACATTAAATCACAGACAAAAATACATTTTTAGAGAAAATATAAAATTCTGAGGATTATTTTTTTATATAGTAGATTCAATCTTGACTGACTTGAATACTTTCTGATCACTTATAGCCTGAGGACAATATTTATGTATTGAACAGTGGGGAACTGGCTGGAATTATATGGAATTTGACACCTTGCTCTTCAACCATATGTGCTCAAAGCAGGCATCTTGCATCAATAAATATAATTTCTGTCCTGCATAATGTAAACAACCCTCTGAAAAGTGTCATGGATGCCTCCAAGATCAAGTAGTTACATAGTTACATAGTTACATAGTAATTAAGGTTGAAAAAAGACTTTCAGTCCATCAAGTTCAACCTGTTAAGATTTCCTCTGATCTGCAATATGCGGATTAGTTATTAATTAAATTATTGATTAAATAATTATTAATAGTATAGTATTGGAGGATGAATAAAGAGTTAGTCCATCAAGTTCAACCTTTTTAGATCTCTATTGATCTTTTTAATGTGGACTATTTATTATTATTGTTAATTGATCCAGAGGAAGGCAAACAGAAAAAAAAAACCCCATTGAAACTTTGCCAATTGTCTCATAAGGGGGGAAAAAAAGCAAAATTCCTTCCTGACCCCAGAAACTGGCGATCAAATTTCTCCCTGGATCAATATTCCTTGCTAGTTATCTAGGATAGCCTTGAATGCCCTCTTTATTCAAAAATATATCTAACCCCTTTTTGAAGTTGTCTGTCGACAACTTCAAAAAGGGGTTAGATATATTTTTGAATAAAGCATAAAAAAAAATCCAGGTAACAAAATAGCTTTATGATATTTATGCTGCCTAAATATGCTATTAGTAAGGCTCACATTTTAATTATTCTTTAAAAGAAAACTGCAGTTCAACTGAAACTACACTTGTATCTGAATTATGTAACAAACTACCGACAATGAATATAAAACATTTTTGAGAAAAACATCAGCTTCAAAGATTCTTCTCTTCCTGAGAGCCGAGTCATGAACAGTGTATTTATTTTTCTAACATTGAAGGATGGAGTGAAGGAGGCAAAAAGGAGACATGTGGATAATTTGTTATGTAGTTCGCTTTAACTGACACCAGTGATGGAGCTTTTGAATGGAGGGCCCCAGAGCAAAATAATTTGGGGGCCTCCTTCCAACTTTTTACGAGATAAATAAGGGACCCTTCTGGATCTCTAGCCTTGTAGTGGTGAAGTGGCTTGTGCACTTCAATGAAGCTGTGAGCTAAACCATATAGGGTCACAAAAGATGATCATAGCAGATCATGGTCCACTGGAGATGGAACTCGCAACCCACTCCAGTATCTTTGCCAAGAAAACCTCATGAATAAGCACAACCAAACACAAGATGTGCCTGGCATCCCTAAGATCATGGAGAGTGGGACATGACTGGTCAGGATACTCCCAGGGTGATTAGATCACCTGTCTAAAAACACCAGACAGCCTAGGACTCCTACTCTGTTATGGGCTTCAAGCTTTGCACCCTATGACATTTTCTCAGAACCAAAGTTTTTATATATATATATATATATATATATATATATATATATATATATATAAACAATCATTTAGTGTATGGTGAGCACTAGAGTGAGAAGCTCTCCACCAAACAGAGTACAGAAAATGAACATGCAAATGAGAGTACAATGTACCTCACTCTTTCAATCCAAAAATAGCAGTTTTATACATTGCTCCCTTAACGCATATGCCCGCTGTATTAAACAGCTTTTAAAGTGAAGCACTGGGTTGGATATATATATATATATATATATATATCATTTGTGGGCACATTTGCAAGTTCCAGCTCAACTTCCCAGAATGCAGTGTAATAACTGTTTTTCTCGGAATTCTGAGCTGGAAGCAGGTTTTTTAACTTGTTTTAGACATTCAAATGTGAACACAGATGTACTATTTACTTACTGTACTACTGTACGGTGGAGGGCTTCTATCGCTCTTTTGCCCACCATATTATAAATGATTGTTGTGGTGAACTACCTACTCATAAGGTCCACAACACAGGCTGAGATCCCGCTCCATGCTGATGATAGCCAGTAAGCTTGAAACAGCTGTACATGGATAGGATACTCAGCCTGTGTTTAATCCAACCTTGGCTTTGCATTAATGCTGTGTAATACAGCATGCATAAGCTTAAAGGAAGCCATGTTTGACAATGGCTAAGGATTGAAGAGCTAGGCATTTGTGGGCACATTTGCAAGTCCCAGCTCAACTTCCCAGAATGCAGTGTAATAACTGTTTTTCTCGGAATTCTGACTTGTTTTAGACATTCAAATGTGAACACAGATGTACTATTTACTCAATATATATATATATATATATATATATATATATATATATATAACTATATATATATATATATGTGTGTAATTATTATATACAATGGTGATTTAATCAGGAAACATATTATATTTGTCAATTAAAATAAGCCTTTACATATTTTTCTCTTATTCAATTTACCCAATTGCATTTGACATTGGTGTATTTGCTTTCCATCAAGATTATTTTATTATGAAATATAACTTGTAGGGAACCGAAGGCTAGAACATATTTTTTGTAACTTAATGACATTGTAGGGCTTTATAACTTTAAATATTTTTCCTGTAATTAGAGCGTGTGCAACGTCATTAGCTACTGCTCCCAGAGTTCAGATTTCGATATTTACACCTCTGTGTGTGTCAGAAGCAGATTGCCTGCAAAACATGCTCTTCAGAGATGATTTAGAATGACAATAAAAAGAAAAATCTAACAAAATCTATAAAATGCAGCATATTTTTCAGCAGCCTGCTTTAAGGGCCACAAGTCAATATTTTCAATATCTTCATTTCATCTAAAAAAAATATATGCAATTATTTTTTATTCTGTTTTTATTTTATGACCTGATTAGTTCCACTATTTTCTTCGGAATGTGTATCTTTTTAAACTATTACGTTTTCATAAATAGCCCCTATTTAATTATCCAAATTGCAATTACTGGAGTCCGTAATGGAGCCCATAAATGTTATTGATATTTAATTGGCTACATTTTGCTACTTAAATTCGATTTGCGAAAGACAGGCTCAAAAGCACTGTGGTTGTCAAAAATGTAACTCTGTCCTATCTCCTCCTTTAATGTTTTAAGCCTGTAAATGTTACCAGTGCTAAAGACGCAAATACAATATTCAATTTCAACAATTTATGGACTTGCAAAGGCTTTTTTAAAGACTTAAGAGTGCCTTAGCAGCCATTGAAAAGACAGAAAACCACTTTAAAACCATACAAAAGCAGGGAGGTTCATCAGAATAATTGTACAACATGCTACAAATAACATAACAAAATATATTAATGAAAATATGATGGTCAGTAAGTATTTATAATTATTTGATAAGGATGGCACACTGCAAGCAAATGTTAGGTGTTATGTGCAACAGTATGTGAAAGGATGGACTATGCTCAGCCAAAAGACCCCTGGTCTGGGGCCTCATGGTGCTGTTCTGGGTGTATGGTAACATATATGTTGTTCCATGGCTCAGTTCCATTAATGTATCATTGTTCCAATGTATGCTGGTTATTACATGTATTACATTTTATTGTAATATTATGTGGATGTTTGCTATGAAACTGGTGGTCTGTCCCTAAGGAAGCTAATAAAGTATAGGGACAGGGGGAACCAGAGGGAGGGATATTGGACATAAGGGGTTCACTCTGAACAGAAATATGTTGCCAGACATGAATATATCCAAAGGGGAGCAGATTAGAGGAACAGGGGTATAATGAAGATAAGCAGGTCATGTAAGCAAATATATAGAGGGTATCCAGTATTGTCCTTCTTGAAGTACTTCTGTAAGGTCAACAACTCAGGATGAGATAACTTGCCATTATGATTAGGTTACTGCACCACAGAAGTAGATTACAGGCCTGACATCAATTAATGAACAGGTGCCCCACTTGGGTATACAGGAAGATGATCTCTGTACAAATATGTGATTGGGAAATACATTTACTATAAGACAAAAAACGGAAACAGTGATGTGGTGTGGGCGGATCTCGGAAGGACAATAGGCTCTCTTTAAAAAAGGGAGAACCTATGGGGTTGAAAGTCAATACTGAATAATACTAATAATAATGATGCTTAGCATCTACCAGTCACATGTGGTCATTACACTACAGTGACCATAATCTGATGAATAGAAATCTCAGCATACATCCCTCCTTTTAATAGAAGTAACCAGTAATGTGGATAGCACTCACATATGGTCTTCATCTGCTCAATTGAACAGATGATTAAACTATAATTCATAGTTACATAGTTACATAGTAATTAAGGTTGAAAAAAGACTTTCAGTCCATCAAGTTCAACCTGTTAAGATCTCCTCTGATCTGCAATATGCTGATTAGTTATTAATTAAATTATTGATTAAATAATTATTAATAGTATAGTATTGGAGGATGAATAAAGAGTTAGTCCATCAAGTTCAACCTTTTTAGATCTCTATTGATCTTTTTAATTTGGACTATTTATTATTATTGTTAATTGATCCAGAGGAAGGCAAACATAAAAAAAAAAACCCCATTGAAACTTTGCCAATTGTCTCATAAGGGGAAAAAAAAGCAAAATTCCTTCCTGACCCCAGAAACTGGCGATCAAATTTCTCCCTGGATCAATATTCCTTGCTAGTTATCTAGGATAGCCTTGAATGCCCTCTTTATTCAGAAATATATCTAACCCCTTTTTGAAGTTGTCTATCGAATTCGCTGTCACCACCTCCTTAGGTAGAGAATTCCACAGTTTAACCACCCTAACTGTGAAGAACCCTTTTCTTTGTTTAAGGTGAAATCTTTTTTCCTCTAACCTCAACGGATGTCCTCTTGTCAGTTGAAAATCTCTTGCTACAAAAAGTTCACTTGACAAAGCCTTATACTGACCCTGGATGTATTTAAATAACGTAATCATATCTCCTCTTAGACGCCTTTTTTCTAGCGAAAATAAGTTTAATTTTGCTAGTCTTTCTTCATAACTTAGCCCCTCCATTCCCCTTATTAGTTTTGTAGCCCTTCTCTGTACTTTTTCCAGCTCTAAAATGTCTTTTTTGTGAGGTGGTGCCCAAAATTGTACTCCATATTCCAAATGAGGGCGTACTAGAGATTTGTATAGTGGCAGAATTATATCTTCTTCCCAAAGTTCTTCCCAAATTCAAGTCAGTTACACTCATACAGTGTGTTCCAAAAAGATGAAAAAGTTAAAAAGGTGGTCCAAACCTAAAAAAGGCAGAGGAGGATAAAAATCTAAGCAATAAGGCATGTACAGTAGAACCAAATACTGTAATTATAAAAATATACCAACTTACCTGATCTTCATCTACAAGCATTACTAACCATTAGGTAGTTGTCATGTTAAATCAATAGTCATGGCCATTAATAATGATGTTTTATCTCACAAGGAATGATTAGCTGTGACCATTTATCAGTGGTACAAGAGTATTATCAACATCTCTGTATGATATTGTTTACCCACATTGATATCACATTCATCTGGGATACAGTGGCTAGCACGTTTAATTTTAAATGATCGTTATGACACAAGGTTCAGTGGCCGTAATGTCTGTTAATTACATCAGACAATAGTATGTGTTCACATAATGAGATTCCGGAGAGGATGGCATGCTTCACTTATGTTTGGATTAATGCTGGCTTTCATTAACATGGTATTGTTGGGCTTTACAAGTCCACTGCCAGTATATATTATATTCACTAATGACCAAGTGTTTAATAACAAGATATTTGAATTCAGGGCATGTGAGCTAAATTATTCAGAGGGGTTGTTAGTGGTAGATTGTCTATCTGATTTTCAATCACACTATCTGTGAGGAATTGACTCTGCTGGGTTTTGAACCCTGGTCCCCAGGCTTCTGAACCTCTTCCTTACCACTGCGCCAGCCTGCCTTTGTGAAATTCCTTGAGATCTGATAAACCTTGACTCTGCTAGCAATAGTATCACTGACTAGTCTCTTCAGCTGTGTCTGGTCAGGTGTCTGGTCCTTGGCCTATATAAGGCACTTCCTGTCTATGTACCTTGCCAGATTATTGTGGTTCCTGTTCCCTTGTTCCTGTTTCACCTACAAGTTGCTGAATTGGATCCTTGCTGATCTAGGCTACTGGTCTCCAAAACCTTGTGATTCCTATATCATTACAGAATAATCTGGCCCTTTCATGGAGACCGCCGGGTCAGATTCTGCATTGGCCCAGCAGGTTGCTTTTACTGCAAGAACTGTGCAGAACCAGACACAGACCATTCAAGTGCTACAGGACCAGGTAGCTGAACTGCAAAATGAAGTTCAGTCAATGTGCAGTGAGTATACCAGCTACAGGGCACTTGATGTTGTGGCTGCTACTGTTACACCTGCACAAGATGCCTGTTTGCCCCTACCAGAAAAGTTTGGAGGAGATCGCAAAAGATTTAGGGGTTTCCTGAATCAATGCCGTTTGCACTTCATGATGTTACCTCACCATTTTTCATTGGAAAGAGAGAAGGTGGGATTTATTTTCTCCCTATTCAAAGATGAAGCCCTGGCTTGGGGCTCCTCTCTTCTGGAACAGGACAGTCCAGTCTTGGGTAATTTAAATGACTTTCTTGAGGCCATGTGCCTAGTTTTTGATGACCCCAATCGATGTGCTACAGCAGAAGCCACTCTCCTTCATTTGCATCAAGGGAGGCGCTCTGTGGCTGAATATGCTGCTTAATTCAGACAGTGGGTTGCTGATACTACCTGGAACCAATCAGCCCAGAGGTTCCACTTCAGAAAAGGGCTCTCAGAAGCTATAAAAGATGAGCTAGCTTGTGTAGATCTTCCTGCTGACTTTGATGCATTTGTGCGTTTGGCTATCCGTATTGATCGGAGACTTTCTGAAAGAAGATTGGAAAGACAGGGCTCTTTTAGACCAAGTGCTACTCCTATTTCCTAATCAAGCATTTCTACTCCGACCCCACAAACACCTACAGACTCTGAGCCTGAGGCTATGCAGGTAAATCTAATAAGAGGGCTATTATCCAATGAAGAAAAACAGTGGTGACGAACTCACAATTTATGCCTGTATTGTGGTAGTGCAGGGCACTATGCCATCAATTGCCCTAGCAAATCCAAAAGAACAATAACTATGGTGGCTGAGGGTGCACAGATTCGACACCAATCCCAGGTTTCAGATCAACTGGATTCTGTCACACAACCCTTGTTTTCTCTGGCTCATGGTGAAGAGGGTATGTTAACTCAACATCCTCATTTTGTGGTGCCTATCACGTTGCAATGTGGTGATCGTAAAATTTCAACTACTACTATGATAGATTCTGGAGCAGGCGGAAACTTTATAGACATCAAATTTGCAGCAGGAAATAGAATTCAGTCTATCCCTAATTCTTCACCTGTGTTAATGGAGACAGTAGACGGTTCTCCACTTACGTCAGGCCCGGTTACACATGAGACTGTGCCCTTAAAGTTGACTCACCATGAGGCTATATCTTTCCACCTAATTTCCTCAACACAGTTTCCAGTGATTTTGGGGGTACCAGAACTTTGTCCTTTCCTTCAGAACACTGCTTAATGAATTGTCAACCCTCTAAGGTAACACCTGTTGCCACAACAAATGGTTGCTTCAAACTTGACTAAGCTTCCTCTACAATATCGGGATTTTGCAGATGTCTGTGATAAGAAGAATTCTGATCAGCTTCCACCCCACAGGCCCTATGATTGCCCAATAGAGCTGTTACCTGGGGCTGCTATCCCATTTGGCCGTATATATTCCCTTTCTGAGCCTGAATTGAAAGCTCTTCGTGAATACATACAAGAAAATCTTGCCAAAGGCTTTATTCGACCATTTGTACAAAAGAATGATGGCAGCCTACAGCCTTGCGTTGACTACAGGGACATTAATAACATCACTGATAAAAAACGCTACCCCTTGCCTCTCATTCCTGAACTTTTGGAGAGACTTCGCTCAGCTAAAATATTTACGAAGCTTGATCTTCGGGGGGCATATAATCTGGTTCGCATAAGACCAAATGATGAATGGAAAACAGCTTTCAGAACCAGGTACGGGCATTATGAATATCTAGTAATGCCATTTGGGCTTTGTAATGCCCCTGCAACTTTCCTGCATCTTATCAATGATGTACTACGAGATCTCCTGGATCAGTTTGGTGTGGCATATTTGGATGATATCCTAATATTTTCAGATAATCTTGAAAACCACAGAAAACAGGTCCGTATAGTTCTGGAGCACCTTCGTACCCACCACCTATACATTAAAGCTGGAAAAATGTGAGTTTGAACAAATAGAAATTCAATTCTTGGGGTATGTAATAATTCCTAAAGGTTTAAGTATGGACGCAAGTAAAATTAAAGCTGTGCTGGACTGGCCCATCCCCAAGAATGAAAAAGATATTCAGAGATTTGTGGGGTTTGCCAATTTTTACAGGCGTTTCATAAAGAATTTCTCTGCCGTTATTCCCCCGATCACTGAACTTACACGTAAAGGGACTCCTTTTCAGTGATCCGATAAGGCTGATACCGCATTCTCCCGATTAAAGACTGTTTACATCTGCCCCCGTTCTGGTACATCCTCAGCCAGAATTACCATTTATTGTGGAAGTTGATGCTTCTGATTCAGCTGTTGGTGCTATACTGTCTCAAAGGACTGGTCCTAAGATGCTGTTACATCCGTGTGCCTTCTATTCCCGCCAGATGGTGCCAGCAGAAAGAAACTATGACATAGGGAATAAAGAACTATTGGCTATAAAAGCTGCCTTCACCGAATGGAGACATCTCTTGGAGGGAGCTACCCATCCAATTACTGTCCTCACAGATCACCAAAATCTGGAATGTATTCGATCAGCTAAGAGACTGTCAGCCAGACAAGCACGCTGGTCCCTATTCTTCTCGAGGTTTAATTTTTTGGTTACATACCGTCCTGGCTCCAAGAATGGTAAGGCGGATGCCCTGTCTAGAATAGCTGACCCCCTCCTTACTACCATAACCAAGACCACCATCTTGCCAGAGGATATATTTATTGGAGTTACATTTCCTTCTGATCTGATGTCTCGCATTAAAAAGGGCTACGCTGAAGATCCAGTTCTTCGTGATCCTCCTTGTGATCTCCATATGACGATGCTTAATGGGTTTTGGATTTTTCAACAACGTCTGTTTGCTCCGGAGTCAGTGCGACTGTACCTTTTACGTCTCTACCATGACTCAAAACCAACAGGTCATCCTGAAATCCGAAAGACACAAGAGTTACTCGCCCGATCCTTTTGGGGGCCGAAGTATTATGAGGATGTTAAGAAGTATGTGTCCTCTTGTGATGTATGTGCCAGACATAAGACTCCTCGCTCATCCCGTTGGCTTGCTTCAGCCTCTTCCGAATCCTCATCGTCCCTGGGGATCTATATCCATGGACTTTATTGTGGAACTACCTCCCTCTAAGGAACACACTACCATTCTTGTTGTTGTGGACAGGTTAACTAAGATGGGTCATTTCATACCAGCTCGTGGTCTCCCTTCAGCTAAACAGATGGCTGACCTGGTTATTCGGGAAATATTTCACTTGCATGGAGTGCCTGATGAAGTTTCTGACAGGGGAGTGCAGTTTACATCTCGGTTTTGGTTTTTGCTCTAATCTAGGTATTAATGTAAATCTGTTGTCAGCTTTTCATCCACAAAGTAATGGACAGACTGAGCGAACCAACCAGACTTTAGAGCAATATTTGCGGTGCTATATTAGTTACCTGCAGGATGACTGGCTTTGTTTTCTACCCACGGCGGAGTTTGCCTATAACAATGCCCAACACTGCTCCACTTCTCTGAGCCCATTTTTTGCCAACTATGGTTACCATCTAACCTTTCTAGTGAGTCTACCAATTACTACTTCCATTCCTGCAGTCACTGATCGGCTAACCACCTTAGGAGATTCCCAAGACCTGTTGAAGAAGACTCTTTCGGAGGCTCAGGAATGTTACAAGAGAGCTGCTGATAGGCATAGAACAGAGGCTCCAGTTTATCATGTTGGTGACAAGGTTTGGCTGTCAACAAGGAATCTTAAGCTTAGGGTTCCTTCTCATAAATTGGGTCAGAGGTTCATGGGACCTTTTGAGATCATCGCTCAGATCAATGCTGTCACTTTTCGTTTGCAACTTCCAGATTCCATGAGAATACATCCGGTGTTTCACGTTGCACTGCTGAAACCTTTTCATGACAACACTTTCCCTGGCCGAGCCCTGCCTGCCCCACCTCCAGTCCTCGGGGATGGTGAAGATGAATATGAGGTGGAGAAAATTCTGGACTCCAGGATCTTCTGCAACAAGCTTCAGTATCTGGTTCGTTGGAAAGGCTATGGTGAGGAGGATAGTTTGTGGGAACCAGTGGACAATATTCACGTTTCTGAACTTCTTTGGTCTTTTCATGTGCAGTACCTTCTTAAACCGGGTAATAGGGCATCCAGAGGCTGCACCTATAGAGGCAGGGGTAATGTGAGGAATTGACTCTGCTGGGTTTTGAACCTCTTCCCTACCACTGCGCCAGCCTGCCTTTGTGAATTTACTTGAGATCTGATAAACCTTGACTCTGCTAGCAATAGTATCAGTTACTAGTCTCTTCAGCTGTTTCTGGTCAGGTGTCTGGTCCTTGGCCTATATAAGGTACTTCCTGTCTATGTACCTTGCCAGATTATTGTGGTTCCTGTTCCCTTGTTCCTGTTTCACCTACAAGTTGCTGAATTGGATCATTGCTGACCTAGGCTACTGGTCTCCAAAACCTTGTGATTTCTATATCATTACACTATCTTTGAGCAATGCTTGCAGATTAAGAAGATGCCATTGTGGCATTAATCAAAGAATAACATTAAAATTAAGAGAATAGGGCCTTAAAAAAAATATTGGGACTGCACCATCACTTCTCCCCAGCATTCCTCAGTGACCATCAATTGGTGAAATGTTAAACACAATCCTACGTGTCCACAGAGGAGATGATCATGGACCATGTGATGGTGAGTAGCCATCTGTGTACAAAATATCACCAGCACATAGGCCATAATCCTCCACTCTGTAGTCAGGCGTGATTATGTCATCACTTGGACCAATAGATCTTCACTGAGAAGTGCTGTTGAGATGTTACAAACATAGCATCAGCCCCTAAATCCTCCTCTGCCTGGACACAGGGCCAGCATCCCATATGCTAGCATGCCTTCTCGGCAGGGGATGGAGCCTTGAAGGGAGCCGTCGTCCCCCTAGGAGGCAGCAACACTTTAGGGTATGAAGGCAGTGAGGGAGGAAAGGAGTGACCATGCTCAGGGTGTGCAGAGGAGGCCTCCGGGATGGAGGAGGCTGTACTGTGCACCAGAGAGCTCTGCATAATGTCAATGTTCATCCGGATGAGCATGCTCTGGTAGTTTGATGATTGTAGCAGCCTGGTCATATACGATTCCACCATCACGTATTACCTCCTCACCTCCCTGTAGAGCCTCCAAGTTGCTACTGTCCTGGGAGGCCTTGTTGGAGGAGACACTGGCCTCGACTGCCCGCATAGCTTAGACCTGCTGATGACGCAGGTTCAGCCTCTTCTCCCTGTTGGCCTCAGATGATGGACAGCAGGATCAAGGTCCGTAGTATCCAGGCATGGCTGAGTGAGGATATGGTGGTGGCGAAGTGAGGAAGGGCTGGGGTCGGGCTGAAATCCATGGTGTGCGTGGTGGGCCTGGGGTTGGGAGCCAGGTTGTGCTGGTGGTGGGAGGAGGTACTGGTAGCAAAGAATGTCTGTACATCCAGTGGAGGGCCCAAGTGGTGAGTCTATTTGCAGGAGGAGGGGCCCAATGTGGTAGAATGCCATGGGTATGGCTGATGGCCTCTCAGGTCCCCCCACTGACCATATTCATTTTTAGTCCTTCTCATATCCCTGGCCCTGTGCTCATCTTTCTGCCTCCTCCTACTGCGTTGGCTCCCGATGGGCGGGAGCTCGGTCCAGGACATCCGGCTCTTATGGAGCTCATCATCAGTCCCAGACCTCCTGCCAGCAGCAAATGAGAGGAGAATAAGTTAGGAGTTAATAACGTTGACTGAGCCATTGCTTGCCATCTAGATGTGTTGAATATGGATGGTTCACTAAAACTCCCCAATGTGTAACTATCACTGGCACTGGGGAGCTATAGTTCATTGAGGGAACCATGAATGCCAACATGTACTGTGACATACTGAAGCAGAGCATGATTCCCTCCAATCGGAGACTGGGCCGTATTCCAACATGATAATGACCCCAAACACATCTCCAAGACAACCACTGCCTTGCTAAAGAAGCTGAAGGTAAAGGTGATGGACTGGCCAAGCATGTCACCAGATCTAAACCCTATTGAGCATCTGTGGAGCTTCCTCAAACGGAACGTGGGGGAGCGCAAGTTCTCTAACATCCACCAGCTCTGTGATGTCATTATAGAGGAGTGGAAGAGGACTCCAGTGGCAACCTGTGAAGCTCTGGTGAACTCCATGCCCTTGAGGGTTTAGGCAGTGCTGGAAAATTATGGTGGCGACACAAAATAATAACACTTTGGGCTAGATTTGGACATTTCCACTTAGGGGTGTACTCACTTTTGTTGCCAATGGTTTAGACATTAGGCTGTGTGTTGAGTTATTTTGAGGGGAAAGCAAATGTACACTGTTATACCAGCTGTACACTCACTACTTTACATTGTAGCAGAGTGTAATTTCTTCAGTGTTGTCACATGAAAAGATATAATAAAATATTTACAAAAATGCGAGGGGTGTACTCACTTGTGAGTTTCTGTATATTTGTAAAACGTTTGAACAAAAATGTAGTTTGAAGGTAATTGCGGGGTGGCAATTAAATAGGGGCCACAGTCAGCGCTAGGGCTGGTAGCCCGGAGCTTTATTACGTATTCCTGTCAATCATTATCCTTTAGCCCATTTTTATTGGCTCCAAGGACTGTGGAGCACACTGTAATTACGGGATTAGCTTGTAACTGCGACCGCCATGTTTTACAGCCCACAAACAGCTTGCGGACGTGGGAAGGGTTTACGGGCTTAGCCTTCTAATCTGTAATTACGGCTTGAGTCAATTAAATACATCTATATATGTAACAAATTTCGAACCTGCACACAAACGTTTGGTTTGCAGGTAATTACGGGCTTGCAATTAAATAGGGGCCATAGTTACATAGGATGAAAAAATACTTTTTGTCTATCAAGTTCAGCCTTTTTAGATCTCCTCTGATCTGCAATATGCGGATAATTGTTAATTGATCCAGGGGAAAAACTTTGCCAATTGTATCAAACTGGAAAAACAAAATTTCTTGCTGACCCCAGATACTGGCTATTGAATTCCTCCTGGGATCATCTGTTTTTATGTTGTGTCGTTCAGTCGTTCACGATTTTTCATGATCTCATTGACCATAACACACGAGGCACATCTTTATGTCCCTGGTCATACTGATCCACTTGCAGCCCTATTAAATTCGAAGCCCATAGCGGCATCAGCACACCTGCAAAGGCTACTGGCTTGAAATTCAGCTATTAAATTATACCATGCCACGAGTTACGGGCCGTAGACGCAAGCCTGTAAACGATTCTTGCACTGGTTGGGTGTGCGGCCGTAAACATGATCAATTAGTCAACTCTGTAGTTACACATTGATTGCCAGGATCGATATAACATGGAAATTAAACAGAAATAAAAGTATTTTGTATTGCAGATTTGCAAGCTTGAAAATGTTGTGCTATTAATTTTAATACCTAACATCACTTTCCCTTTAATTATAAATACAGTAGTGTGTTTATATTTGCATTTACAGTGCTACGGATAGGACGTTAACCCCCTTGCGGGTCCTCTCTAGTACCAGTTGGCATTTTGGCTCCATTTGCGGGTTGCAATAGCAATTTTCCAAATTAACAGTTAAGGGCTTGACAGATCAAAGATTTTTCGTTTGCAGAGTTCAGACTTAAGTTTTTTTTCGGACTTAACCCGCAAGTCATTAGCAGTTTGCTTTACGGGGCCAATTTAATAGCCATAAGTCTTGCGGGCTATGTTACAGGCTACGATTTACACATTGAAGGAATTTAATAGGGCTGTTTGTTTTTATGGCAGGGATACTGGAGAGGGGTGCCAGTGCCTTCTCCAGTGCGGTACAGCATACAGCTCCTGGTATTCCTAGATGGTCTCCCATCCAAGTACTAAACAGGCCAATCCCTGCTTGGCTTAAGGGTGGTGTGAGCCTCTTAGTTCCCTGACTAGAATCCAACCCGGGTGGCAGTGGTAAACCCAGGTTGCAGCGGTTCTATTCGTCGTGTAGGACGCACTGCTATCACATTCCCATTTGGCATGTAGAAGTCTCATCTGCATTCAAACTCTCCACATCCCAGAAACCGAAATAGTAGATTTCCTTGCAGCATAATTAATAAATGAAAATTAATGCTAATAAGTTTAAGGCTGTATTGTTTTTTTTACATTATAAGAACATTGTGCATTTCTTCAAAAGAGGAGTCTTTAAATATAGTACTTCAATTACTTTTTAAATGGTAATTTCTGCCTAGGCATATGCTTCATTCATATGAAAGAGATAATTTAGAGACATTTTAATGTATGTAAAAAAAATGTCTAACTGTTTACTGTTCTGTGTTAAAGGAGACAGGAAGTTGCCATTTTTTCTAATTCACTAGATTTAAAAGTCTCATGGGAGGAGACATTGAAAGTAAAGGGAGCTTTTATCTGAATAATGAGAAAGTAGCATCTAAAACTGCCAGTTCTTTCAGTAAGAATAATGGAAATCTCAATAATTTATAAGGAGAAAGTAACACAATTTGGACCGAAAACAAAACGTATACTACAGTAAGGAATAACTTATGTATAAGTTACAATGTAATTGTTGTGTTTATTTATTTTGCTTTCTAAAACCACTTTCCAATCATCAAGTATAGTTATTCAAGATTGCATATAGAAAAATTGACCAGAGTGGCCCTTTAAGTGTGAAGATCTAAAAGGGACTGTCACCCCAAAATCAAATTATTTTTTTAGGTTATTCTTAAACCTAAAAAAGCAGGAAAAAAAGCATGAAAAACAGGCTATATGTTGTGTTAACCATTTTTTTATAAAGTGAACCAATCTAGTTCCACTTTGTTGTTGCATATATGCAAATGAGCAGCTCATGTATATTAATTGGCTGCTTCAATGTGCTAATTATGGTTAAAGTTTGCTTCTCTGCCTGTGTAGTGGCCAAACCAAAGATCCTCAATGTTAGCTGACAGTTAGACCTTCTCACACTCTTATCAATCACACTGAGCTGCATACAGAAGCAACAAAAAAACAATTCAAAATATTTCAGAAATGATTTACTATAGAGAAAAAACTCTAGTACAATATATAGCCAATTGTATTGCTTTTTTTTAAAATTAATCAGAAAATACATATTTTTTCAATATATTTAAATGTGACTGCGAAATACAGTTAATATTCTGATGGTAAAAATTGTTAATCTTGTTAGTTAACAAGACAGACTCTCTATTACAAAGCCTAGTCGCTTCTGGTCTAGAGGATGGAACTGTTTTTTACATTTTTTGCATGCACAGTTACTATATGAAAGATCTAAAGTAAGTTTTGATCTAATTTTTATGCTGTTGATGGAGACCCTGGTAAGCTGACTCCTGGGGTCGTCACCCACTTCACCCATAAGGTAGAGTCAGCCCTGAGGAAGCCAGGTTCAAATTCTTGCTCCGTCTCTGCCAGAACTCCTTTACAATAAAAAAACAAATGTTGCTAGTTCTGAGCCAATCGTGAGGTTTCAAGGAGAAAGCAGCATCCCAGGATGACATGGGGAGATGCCTGTTCATCTATAGAGATTATTAATATATATATAGATGAACAGGCAGTTGAAGGAGGAGTATTTGGACCTAGCTTCCTTGAGGAGAGCTGCTTTACAATGAGATAACATCATTATTTTTGCTTTAGCACATTGATTCCTTTTTTGACTATTCTGCATGTTGGAGAATTAAATAGCAATGAGTAATTACATTAATTATCATATGTTCTGAGGCTATGTTTATTTTTTATTTTTATGTAATTTTCATAAAGGAAATCATTATTTTGTTTTACTTAGTGTGCAGCCTTTCAATTGATCTTTTTTCATACTTCTTTTATCTGTGAAGTAATGTAAAAAGATTAATACACTGTATTGTTCATCCTGAAGGTTAATTTCTTTTTTGATGTTGCATTTTGTTCGCAATCTATTTTCGAGTTACAGATATAGAGCAGTATTGATGAAATTCGTGTCTCTGTAACAATGGGTGTTTTATCCCTGATGTTAATGAATCCTAGAAATCAATTTACAAAACTGTAGATCTGAATGGAAATGTTAATATATATTTTTTCAATTGACATTTTGTTTAAAAAAGTACTGTATTACGAATCTAGAGATATTAGTACATGGTCAGGGGTGTATTTCAGCCTAGGCCCAGGAGGCACAAGTTTGTGCAGTACATATTCAGGGGGCAGCAGGCTGTCTACACACACAGTGCAATACATTAAATTGTGTTTGTATATGCACAGAAATGTCCATATGCAGTGATATTTTTGTCTGTAGGTGTATTTGGCTCTGACACACTATTAAAATTATTATTATCTTATATTTATAATGCGCCAACATATTCCGCAGCACCATTCATAGAGCGAACAAAAGGTAAAAACAATATCAAAATATCAATACAGTTTAAACGAATAGAGAGCCCTGTTTTAGGCTTTGAATCTTGCATATAGAGTACTTTTCCAAGCAATGCGCAAACTTGCAAATTACACTATATATATATATATATATATATATATATATATATATAAAAACACACATCAACTTATGATTCAGATATACAAAGGTTAAAGTAGGAGCTTCAAGTAAGCCATTGGGGCCACAAATCTGAATGCCTAGGGCAGTATGAAACCTAAATACTGTACATCTATGTGCATAGTTTAGAATTTCCTTTACAAACACGCCATGGCCTTTGTTGTGTAAGTGGCTGTTAATTCAGCGGCTGCTTGTATTTACATAAGGCTTGGAGTTTTTATATAGATAAAATGGCCTCCGTGACTGACCTGTTGTTCAGGAGCAACATAACTCACAAATGGCAAAAACACCCTCAAAGCAACACTTAAGCGACTTTCTGTGCCTCCTCAAATAATCAAGTAGAGAGTTGTCTGAGCAAGAACAGTAGGTTTAACTAAATGTTTGCATAGACATACAGAATTTTTATTTGTATGTTTTATTCGTATCTGTAAAACGTAGAACTAAGGAGCTGTTTTCTATGAGGCCTGCATTAGACTTTACAAAAAAAAAAAAAAAAAAATATATATATATATATATGTTGGTGGTTGCCACCATCTAAGAATTGAATGCTTATGGTATTAAAGATAGTAGCTGATGGTGTGACAAAAACTACTTGACCCCTTAGCTTGCTCATAAGCCAATAATATTGAATGAAGGAATTATGTGATAACTATTTGTTATGAAGTCATATTGTGAAAAAGCTTCTCTAAATTCTGCATTGTAAGCTGATGGTATTGCAGCTGATGATGTGACAGAAGCTACTTGACCCCTTAGCCTGTTTAGAGGTCAATAATATTGAATGTAGGGGTGATGTGTGAATTATGTGTTATGAATTTATGTAATGGAAAGCCTCTTTATTTTCGGAAGACGGATTTGGTATGTACCATGTAAAGCAGTTGGATTTCCATCTGCCGGTATTTCAATCATGTGGCAGAAGTATACAATCTCGATACTGATGTGGCTGCTTCTAAGAGGGATGAGTGATGGAGTATGAGAAGGTGTCAAGTCCTAATCTGATGTATAGATGTCGTATGTAATGTATGAATATTATAGCAGGCAAAAGCTGACTAGATAGGCTAGGTGGTGGGTGGTAAGTACTGTAGGTTCTGTGGTTAATGATAAGAGAAGGATTCTGAGTGATGTATCAGGACACCTGAAATTATGAGTTGGATAATACGATACCAGGATGGGCTTACGACTAGTTTTAGAGAATGAAGAGTGGGTATGTAGTTGTCATTTCATAAGATGACATCTTTTTTAGAGATGTAATGAGGTTTGGTTTGTGAATTAGAAAAATCTCTGGGGTAAAGAAACCTGTAGAAAGCTAATCTTATAGCGGTTGTGATAGTGGAGGAAGATTCAGAATTAGAATGGATTATTGGTATCAAGTCTTTTGAATAAGTCACTTGTCTATACGTAGTTGATGGGGTTCTGGTCACTAAACCACATAGAAAATACTTAATAGTGAGATTTGCGTGCAGATGATACTGTCATGTATTCTGTGATCAAATGGAATTGTAGACCTGTCAGGTAGGTCTCCATAGAATTGAAGTGTATCTTAAGGTGTATATTACAATGTGCAGTGAAATAAATATTGTGAGGTGGGTTAACATGTGATTTGAGGGATAACCCCAAATATTTGCCAGGTTCTTTCATACTAGTATTCATGACCAGTCCAGAGTACATCATATTTCAAACTGCTGTAAACCGGGGAACTAATTTGGTGCTTGGGGTAGATAGGCGAATGAAATTTCAAACAGGAACCAAGCTAAAGTGCCGTGGAGAGACTTAGGGTGTAGTACCTGAAGGTACGGATAAAGGTGGAATTGGAAACGTAGTGTGATGAAACTTAAGTCCCTCAGGAGGGACATTGTGGCTTTGGTGTTGGGTCTTAGTTTGGATATGATTGTATGAGTGGGATTATTGATGATGAACTGTATTGCATGACTAGTCGATAGGTAGCCACGAGTACTAGCTTCCCTCCCAAGTACTTTACTCCCTATGTGAGTATCACCATCTAGCGATGATAATATTAAGATCGTAAAATTAGACATAGAACAGGGTAGATTCTGCGGTAGGTCTAGTAACATGTATACTCTTCCATTACAGTGAGGGGAAAATGTGACCTACAAGGTAACACTTGCGATTGTTTGGACTTCTAAGATTAAAGATTGATGGAACATTGACCTTCGAGTGAGTTTGGTTAGTAAATTGCTAACAAATGCTCTACCTTGAGGGAGATGTAATTCAGGTTTCCTAGTAGTTGATTAACCTTTGGCAAATGGAGAGGGGTAGTGATGGGAAGGATATGGCTTGTGAAGGGACGTTCTCAGCACATTGCTTGGTTGACCATTTTAGATCTTGAATAGCACCCAGAGAAGGATAAAATTATTAATCTATTGCATGTAACTGACTGGAGAGTAAAATTGTGTCGAAGGCTGGTATGGATCAAGAATTGCAAATATGGTGTAAAGTATATTTAAAAAAATGGCTAATAAGAGGGGGGAGGCAGAAAAGCCATATTCTGGGGCATAGGGTATGCGCAGTGGAGGGCGGAAGCATACAAGAGTTGGAGCTGAAAATCTGACAGTAAAATAAACTAAGCACATGGTGCATCAGGAGTCAAATGCAAAGGTGCATAACGTAGCTGAAACATAGAACAGTGTTATGGAAACTTTTGCTTGTCCAGCCGTGACACGAACAACACTGCAAGGAGGCATGAAGGACCAAAGGGGGGCGATTCCAGCAATGGGGAGGGCAGCAGGAAGGAGCAATGGGAGACACAGTTAGCAGGAAACAGCAGTTAGCGGGAAATGTAAGGGTTTAAAACTGCAGTGAGAGAACACTGACAGAGTTGCTAATATTAGTTGGTAAGACTGGGAGTGGGCGGGGGGCAGCATAGGTGAGAAGGCCTCAGGAGGGGGGGGGGGCTAAATGAAGGTTCAAATGGGCTTGAGGGGGGATTGAGAGACATATGAATGAATAAGGAGAGTGCATCCTTACTAGGGAGGGAGAGACTTATGGATGAATAAGGATAGAGAATCCTTAGCTAGACAAAAAGGTTGAAAATGAAAAAAAAGTTTTGGGGGCGAGAGTCACAAACCTTGAGGAAAAAGAAACAAATAGAAGGTAATCCCATAGTAAGGGACCATACAGGCTGTGTACCACACTCCAAGGCAATTGATTATACATGGGTGCACCTGATTGCCAGAATGACATAGCTGGGTCTATTTGAATGTTATGCAAATTACTTTTCCTTTGTGCAAAAGAAATGCTGTTAAAAGCTGCAGAAAGCAGTGTCAGTTTTGGATACATAATGAGAAGAGGTTTGATTGTATTTTCAGACAGCCACCTGCAAAAGAACAAGGACACAATGGGAGGTTAGTGTTATGTATTACTATATTTATATCTGTTTTAGGGATTATAGATTATTATCATTTATTAGTTTTACAGATGAATTCTTGCATTTGTTTGTTTTATGTTTAAAAGACCTGTAGGTGTTGCATTTGTATGCAATTTTTTTTTATTTTAGTAAACACTTTAGTAAACTCTGATTGTGCCTGAAGGGTGCCATATTTGTGCCTTCCTACTGGTTTGGAGACAGAGTGGGTTTGTTCTCCTAATTTGTATTTCGCTATAGAAGTGGGGAAGAAGAGGGAGGGAGTGGGCTTTGTTGTTCCATTGGTGGATTCAGATAGGATTTTCAGTACAAGACACTTTCCCCCTCTCTCAATTATTGGCTCAGTAGAGGCAACTTGCAAGTCTACTTAATTGCCCGACTCTATAAATGCAACCTTGTGCCTTGCAAAGGAAGTACAGTTATACCCCTCTTAACGCTACCCCTAATAGCACTTATTCGCTCTAATGCTCTTTTTCCTATAATTCCCCACTTAGCCTATTGCTGTTTTTTTGGCCACCAATCTCCATTTAACATTGTGCCCCGCTATAATGCTGTTTTTTTCTTGCCAGACCCCTTTTAACTCTCAGAATTATCTTCCATTTAAAGCGGATTGTTTAGTTAATGTTTACTTTTTCTTTAAACTTTATTTTAAAAAGGTTCGGTTTGTGTTGTTGATGTGTTTGCTGTTTCTTAAAAGTTCATATAAAGCTAAAAAAAAAAAAAATTCAATTGCTTTTGCATATTTTTTCCATGAGTTCCCAAATCCCTATCTACCTTATGTTAAAAAGACCCATCTAGCGCTGTTTCGCTTAGTACTCCTATTGCCTGGAACCTATCTACAGAGTTAAATGGGGGACTGTTATGGCAGCCTCCATGCACTAGCATAGTCTGCTAAAATTAATATTTTTTCAGAAAATGCTTTTATGCCTTAGATTTACACAACTGCTAGTGTTGTTAATTTGTTGTATACTTCATAAACATATATTTTTTTTTATTTGTATTGGTCATAAGAGTGTTGGATCTGACACATCCATTTTACAGACTGATAGGAGTAAAGCAAATCTTCAAAAACATACCACAGCTCCAACTTGAAAATAAATAAGACTGCTGAATTGCAAGTAGGATTTGCAAGTTGTGACTGTCTACTTCTGAGCATGTAGAAGAAGGGATGTTTGCAGGTGCTAAAGCTTTTCAGAATCATCCCATGAAGCAACAATGCCCATCCCCTCCATCCACTCTTGAATAGATAAAAACAAAAATAAGAGAACACACACTCCAAACCAACAAAAAATCCATCATAGAAGCCCTCATGCATTTTGCAGAATGAAGATTATCTCTACAAACACTTTTATTATTGTGGCTTACATTACAGCTATTGCAGATAATTTGTTACATGTCTAAGAAACATGATGTTCTTTTTTAAAACACAGAAAACATGACCTATATAATGTGATAAAAAAAATTAAATGAAATGCCTTGATCAACACTGTAAGTATAGATTGCAATCTGACATTTATGGACTGTTTTTGGTTGGAAGCTGGCAGCTTGTTCCTCTGGTCTACCCACTGCTTCTTCTCATTTTACACATTTCTAAAGTTCAAGATCAGATCCAGCTATGTAATAACAAACTGGTTGCTGTAAATCTCATAAATACTAGCAATGAGTGCCTGATTATAGAAATATTAGGGGCAGATTATATATACAATTCAAAATCTTCCAGTCAAATAGCTCTGATTATCACAAAGTATTGAATGGATGCTGAAATAAAAAAAAATATAGTATTAATTTAGCATTTATAAGCAGGTGTGCTCTTCACCATAAAATATAAGTGTGAAAGTCGTATGCGAAAAAATATATATTTTGCTGACGTCTGCAGTATTTGGGTGTATAGCTCTTTATACTTTATCTATGTGAAGATATAGCACAGTGGTATGACATTTTCCTACAGTGTAAGAGATCCATGACTCAGATCAAGGTGTCTCCTCCTCTTTCTTTATTATATTGTTTAACTTCAAGATAAAACAAAAGTAGACTAGGTATAAACTGTCAGAGGTGGACATATGAGAACTATAGGCTCTTTAGTGCATAGATACTCAATACCCATTCCCTTGTGACCCAATTTAATTATATCACTCTTTCTATGACTTGAAAAGCATTAAAGAACATCATCTAATTCTTATAGATCTGGCACAGGTTAAATAATGGCTTATTATACCAAGCCTGGCACACTGTTAAAAGCTTTAACAAAGTGTTTGGTGTGTCATCTTAGTGTGTTTCGATTACTTGTCTCTCCTGAGGCAGTCTCAACCCAGCTACTTTTATTTGATTGAAAGGTCACATGAAATAGCTCATTGGCTGTATGACAAAGCCTCCATGCTCATATCTACACAGGTGCTTATGAAGGGATTTCAAGAGCTTTATAAGCAATACCTAAATGTGCCTATATAACATTCCTTTTTGATGAAAAGTCAAAAGTTTTCCCACATGGTGTTCGTTTCTATATCTGATAGTACACAGCAGTTTCATGTCCATTTTGAAGATTTCTCTCATTTAAACAAAAAGGAAATGCAACTTTTCAGCATCACAGTCTGAAATATGACAAAAGTACCTGTTCCCATAATTATCTCAGTTTTTCAACAGTATATTCTTCATGAGCTATCATAGAACTTGTATTAATATATGTACTACTATGTCGTTTGTATTAAAATAGAAATCAGTGGACATTTTATTGATCACTGCTAATTGTACAAAAAAATCTTTAAATGTGATTATTGCTGTATTGTGTTACACAATTTCTACCTTGTGGCTCTATTAATATAGAAATCTGCTGCAAAATTTTTTTAGAACAATGAATGTTAATTATACTGTATCGCTAAAATATATTAAACCTACGGCTGCACATTAACAATTATTTGTCATCACTGCTAATGCACAATTGCATTCACAACAGTAGGGAAGGATGAAAGTGGGTAGAAAATTGACGTGAACAAAAAATACAATACAATGGAGAGATGAGTTGCCATAAAAACATTGTAAAAAAATAAATAAAGGTGTATTCCAGTATACATCAATATTTTGTGCATCCTGGCATTACAAGCGTTTCCAATTTAAGTTGACAATCTGCAGTAATAACGGTGGCCTCACTTCTTTACAAGATCAATAAATTCTGAAGTGGTTCAGGTATTATACTCGCAGAGATTTATATGTTTGAGATGAATGGAAAAATATCCAGCTAGTAATCTCGTATTTATCTCGTATTTGGAGTGACTTATCTTAATTGCTTGTAGTTGTTTTGATGCTTCAGAAAATCTGTGAGGTATTTTCCACCGCAGTGCCACTGAATGCGAAGTTGATCTTACAATTGCACAGAATGCTTTTAACATACTGAGAAATTGCATTTGTAAAAGCAATATGTCATTTAACTGTCAGTGTCACATCTGTAGAGTGTTTTTGCAAAGTATTTTATTGCTATTTAAAACAGCATCAACAAACAGTATGACAGTATGTTGTTTGTGTCTACTAGATATTTCAAAATATCCGTCGTAGAACATCTTAATTACCACAGTTTGTAGTTTTTGTTTTTTTGTTAAACCAGATACATAGTTGTAAATGTTATTTTGGCAAAGACATTCCATCTTACATTGCAAGTCTGTCTGTAGCTTGAGGGGGAAGGTGCTTTCTCTCCATTAGAGTTTTATTGTCAGGTATGCTATTTAGAGAGCACTTTTCAATAGCAGTGAATAGAGATTTTGGCCCTCATTCAATTGCAATTTGGCCAATTGAATAGGGCTCTAAATAAGCACATAACATATTTTTTTAAAGAAGTTTTTAGTTAGTAAGTATCGATCTAAAAGCAAGGTTTTCACTAACTAAAAACTTCTTTAAAAAATATATGCTATGTGCTTATTTAGAGCCCTATTCAATTGGCCAAATTACAATTGAATGAGGGCCTTTGTCTGAAACCACCATTCCTCCCACTTCATTTTTTTTAATGCTTTTTAGGTACAAAGATAATATGGCTGGCATCACTACAAACATTGGATACAGTAGTTACAAATTAATGTTTGTTTATTTATTCATTTTAAAACATGTTATACATTATGAAGTCAAGTTCTTCAAAACAAAATACTATAAATATGGCACATCAGTGGCCCTTTAAGGATTTTCAATTCTACTAGCTCGTATCTTTGAGACTCCATTAGCAGCTTAAATGAATTGTTTCATCAATGTCAATTGCCAGTAAGCTATATAAGAATGAAAGCTTGCAATTAGTATTTTCAACTATTTAATAGGGCATAGAAAGCATATTAATAAACATACAGCACTAACAATAACTTAAGGGATCACTGTAGTGGTAAGGCAATAAGGTTTAATTGGAATTTTTAGTAATTGATTGCTTTTAGCATATATAGTTACATAGTTACATAGTTACATAGTAATTAAGGTTGAAAAAAGACTTTCAGTCCATCAAGTTCAACCTGTTAAGATCTCCTCTGATCTGCAATATGCGGATTAGTTATTAATTAAATTATTGATTAAATAATTATTAATAGTATAGTATTGGAGAATGAATAAAGAGTTAGTCCATCAAGTTCAACCTTTTTAGATCTCTATTGATCTTTTTAATTTGGACTATTTATTATTATTGTTAATTGTTAATTATTGTTAATTGATCCAGAGGAAGGCAAACATTAAAAAAAAAAACATTGAAACGTTGCCAATTGTCTCATAAGGGGAAAAAAAAGCAAAATTCCTTCCTGACCCCAGAAACTGGCGATCAAATTTCTCCCTGGATCAATATTCCTTGCTAGTTATCTAGGATAGCCTTGAATGCCCTCTTTATTCAGAAATATATCTAACCCCTTTTTGAAGTTGTCTATCGAATTCACTGTCACCACCTCCTTTGGTAGAGAATATATGTTTCTCTCTGCCCCGTACTAGACACCAAGGGGTAAAAAATTATCTATCTAGATGTCTGTCCTAACTTTTATTCTGACTAGTGTAGGATTGCCTAAAATAGCCACTGTAGGGAAGGAGGTAAATGTAGAATGTTGTTAGGAAGAATAGTGACAGTGCCGCCACCTCCTTAAGCTTGTTGGAGACTCAACTAGTCTCAAGACTCATCATATCTTTCCTCTCACAGATGCTTATCTATCTTTGAACGCGTTTAATTATGGAAATCATGTCTGTAGCATTGGATTGACAGACAAATGTAATTTATAAGCTCCATTTTTTTATATTTCATAATGAATAGTTTTATACTCTACAGTGATTGTAATGCTCTATATTTCTTAATATGCTTAAATATGCCCCTTTATAGCCACTTTGTAGGCAATAAAGATGGATTTTTTGTTACTAATGTACCATGTTTCTGTGCGTAGCAGCAAGACGCCTCATTAACTCAGAATTATATGTAATAGTTGCATTATTTTATAGGTTTAACCACATTTTTAGCAAGTGAAAAAGCCTTCTTTAATCTGTTACCATTTACATACAATGATTATTAGCTTGGTGATTCTTGTTTGAGTTGCTGTATTAAGAGAGAGGGATCTTTTAGAGTAATGAGATTTCCATTAGTCCTGCTGAAAGCACAGGTGATGACATGTCAATACAAACAGCTGCATTCAAGTTCCTACTCCCATTTTAGGAGCTGATAAATAGACCCCAAAATGGTAACTTTCCTGAAGTGTAATTGTATATAACTAGTAATAAATAAAATAAATTACATTTTTTAACTTTCTAAAACATGTTTGGCTAATTTTAAGTCTAATTCTCCAAGCAAAAGTTATGAAGGTGTCTCCTGGGCATCCGGGCTCCCTGGACCACCCTGTCCCAACAATTCCTTAATATACTTTTTGCAGACATTGTTATTTACAGCTTCACCTAAATACATTGATGAGGCAATTAATTGATTTAAAAGTAATAGTTTCATGACAATCAATTTGTTTTGTTTTTTTTTGACCCCCAGAATGGGTATCTAATATTTAGTTTTTTTGCACTGGGGCCCTCCTTTCACTAGCTCTGCTACTGAGCAGAAATTATGGTGGAAAAAAATATATATAATTTTTCATTTGTAATAGTAATGTGCTCATAGACGTCAAGCTTAAACAGATGTACACATCTTGAAAATGTTTTTGGCTTCTGGGAAGTATAAAAAGTCCCTGAGCCCCTGGCACTTTGAAAGTATTTAAAAGTTCATTTTTGGAAGAGGAGTGTCATGTATAAGGTGAACATAATAAAATGGAGATCACTAGATCACTGTGGCATTAATGAGAAAATTAGGGCTCCAAAAGAGCTCACTCCAAAGAAATCTACATATGAATGAGGCCACCATTTTAAAGAAGGGGTTACAGTTTTCAAAATATAAATATAAGTGTCTAGTAATCACAATAACCATACAATTTGCTTGCTAGCCAATATCGCATTGATGGTGATGGCTCACATAACCCCTATTTTCTACCCCTGCCAGTACTAAGAGGGTCATGGCTCCTCTTATTTGAAAGTGTTGAGACTCCTCTGCCAAATAACGAGATCCATGCCCTCCAACTATCAAGTAGATACCATGAAATTTAGAGGTTTAGGCAATGAGTGCTCATAAAAGTGCCCCCTCACGATTATAAAATTGCATTAGTTCAATTATTTTTCACCAGAGTTCATGACCCTAATATGCCACTACAGCAGTCCCTCCCCTTCTGGATCACTACCTTGTGGTGGTGAAGGGGCTTGTGTACCTCAGTGAAGCTGTGAGCTATACCTTGCAGGTCATAGCAGAGAGGTCAGACAAGTTGCAGTCCACTGGAGAAGAAACTGGCAACACGCTCTAGAAACTTTGCTAAAATAACTTTATGGATAAGCACAGAGACATAACAATATGGCACAGGAAAATTAACCCCTCATGTCAGAAGGTGCATACCACATTAGCAGGGGAGCGAATACTAATACCTCCAGATCTAATAAAGAGGTTGGGCCAAACCTAAAATGACACCCAGCTGTGTCTGGAGGGGAAAGGAAAGCCTGCTGCTGCAAAGAACAATTCAGCATAGGAACCTGGAATGTTAGAACTATTAAACAAGACAGACTGGGTGTGGTCAAACATGAGATAACAAGATTAAACATTGATATTCTGGGAATTGGTGAACTTAAATGGACTGTAATGGGACATTTCACATCAGACATTCACCAGACCTTCAAGAATCCTGCAGAATAAATGGAGTAGCCCTCAGAGAAATAAAAAGGGTGGCTAAATCAGTGCTTGTTTACTATCCAATAAATGACAGAAGGATCTCAATTCAGATTCAAGCAATTTAACATCACAGTGATCCAAGACTATGCTACGACCATGGGTGCTGAAGAGGCTGAAGTTGTCCAGTTCTACAAAGATATTCAACACTTCATAGATATAACATCAAGAAAAGATGTTACTCTCATCATTGGAGATTGGAATGCTAACAAAGGAAACCTGGAATAACTGTCAAGTGTGGCCTTGGAGTACAAAATGAAGCAGGCTAGAGATTAGTAGACTCTTGTTAAGATAATTCTCTGGTCATAGCAAACACCCTCTTCCAACAGCCTCAGAGACAACTCTACACATGGACATCACTAGATGAACAATATAGAAATCAGATTGACTATTTACTTTGTAGCCAAAAATGGAGGAGCTCTACAAAGTCAGGAAAAAACAGACCTGGATCTGACTCCGGTTAAGATTATAAAGTTAATGATATAGGGCCTCATTCTATTAGCGGCCGCAGCCGTTGCGGGGCCGCAAGGATCGGCCGCAAGCTATTCGGCTATTCTATTCCCTTACGGCCGGGGGCTCCGGCAGGCTTGCGTCCGGTGCCTTGCTATCTCTTGTGGCCGCTCGCGCCAGAGGAAAGCCTTTGATCTAAAACGGCCGCAAGAGTTTCGGCCGTAAGAAATTCCTATTTGCAATTCAATTGCTCCGGGAACCCTCTCTGCAAGGCTAAAAACGAGCCGCTGCTTACTTGCAGGAAAAAGGTCCCGCTAGCACCAATTAAGCACATAAAATAGCTCAAATAAAGCCATCCTGCACTTTGAGAAGACTATAAAGGGATTTTAGGTGTTAGAAAAAATAGCACATAATTATCCGATACTCAAATCCGTAAAATATTTTATTTTTAATATCCGTAAAATATCCATGTAAAAAGTCCAGAATGCTTGGAGCACCTCAGACCCGCCCACGCCGCAGCCGGAAAATAAACAGTTAATTTGAACTCGGGTTTGGGCTGATGTGCAAGCTTGAGAGTGGGTTACTTTTAATCCTCATGTCCCCCAATATGATCCCTAACATTTACAGAGCTGTACAGTGCAGGCTTGAATTTATTTTTGCGTTTTTAGATTTTTGCGCTTACGGACGGTTCCAAGATATGCGGCCGGCCGTAAGATGAGATCCTTGCGGGCCGTATAATAGAATCGCGAGTTAACAGAACCCCCGCAAGGAATCGCAGCCTTACGGCCGATTTACGGCCGCTAATAGAATGAGGCCCATAGACAGCAAAGATGACATAGCTATATAAGATTTAAATACATAAATGTGATAACTCTCAGACCTTTAAACTTGAATGAAGCATGTCTATAAGAAATTGTAACCACTGACCACATAATCATTCAGGGAATGCCATGAAGTTAGTTTTAAATGAGTATAAAATATTGTTTTAATGCCTTTACTGATCATGGATGAATCCATGATACTTTTTGACAATTTTGCAAGTTATAGCTTGCATTTATTGATGCAAGTTGCCTGATTCTGAGCAAGGGGGGATTTGTTAAATTCTAAATGGTTCAATGGGCCCTTCACTGCATTGTGCAATGGATAGGAATTGTCCTCAATCTCATAACGAAGTTAATGCCTTACATATTCACATTCATTTTTGGTTCTTTCTGAATAAGTAATAGTAGGCAGTGTCAGCAAGTGCAAGATTCACTAAGGTATCCTAACTCTTTTTATACAATGCATGGCCATATGAAAAAGAAGGCAAGTTATAAGGCTAAATCCAAAACCTCTTAAAAGTTGCACAATATCTTAGCTATTTGTCTTGATTGGACAATCATCTCAGAGTACAAGTGTGCTGGCAGTATGATGAAGAATTATCCCCAGAACACCCATCTACACAGCCTGCCTTGGTAAATATGACTTAAGTATAGGATTTTCTATGTGGTTATTCATATTTTTATTTAGTAATAACCAATTGTACTAAATATAATTATGTATTCATGTATCATTTTGTCATCTATAAGGTGTACTTATACATCAAAAATATATTCATTTATGAAGTTCTCTCTCTGTGCTCTTAGGAAATTCACATTACCATAGAGATATTTATAGTGTCAAAAGCCACTAGTTTTTCCTTATGGCCAAATTGGGATTTCGAATATTTATAGCTCTGTGTAACCAAAGAAACACATAGATTATGAAATCTGAACTTGCCTTGGCAGCGTTATTGTATTAGTTTTGGGTGTAAGTAACCATTAAAATGTGTTTTTACAGTAGTTTAAGGTGACTGATAGATTGGATAAACTGTTTTGTAGTTAACCCATTCACACACAAACTTGTATTAGAGAGGTGCCTGTAGAAGTAATTGATTTCTCCAAAAAGCTCCACAACACCCTGACATACCATAATTCTAATCAAGAGGCAGTCTTGACATTATAAAAAGAAGGTTTCTTAAAGGATCATTTTTTTCAACTAGGTCTGTTTTAGATTTTACTGTCAGTATCCTGTCATCTACCCTTTTGGAGTGATATAAAAATAGATAATTACCATAAATTGTTGATTGCATTATGCAGATATAGACAGTGTTTACAATAAGGCATATGTGTCATGCAAGTATGACTTTCATGTCACACGAATGACATGCTTATAACGCAGGCCTCATAATTTTTTTTTTCAGAGTTAAACTGGTAAAATAAATAATGCCTATATACAGTGTAATGCAATAGTATTCACCCCCTAGACTTTTTACCTATTTTGTTACATTACAGCCTAAAGTTCAATGTTTTGTTAATCTGAATTGTATGTGATGGATCAAAACACCATAGTCTAAATAAGAAAAATATATACATAAAACTATTTTTTTAGAAATAGAAGACAGAAAATTGGCATGTGCGTATGTATTCACCCCCTTTGTTATGAAGCCCATAAAAAGCTCTGGTGCAACCAATTACCTTCATAAGTCACATAATTAGTGAAATAAATGATCTGTCAATACATATACACACTTCTTTGAAAGGCCTCAGAGGCTGCAACACCTAAGCAAGAGGCACCACTAAACCAACACTGCCATGAAGACTAAGGAACTCTCCAAACAATTAAGGGACAATGTTGTTGAGAAGTACAAGTCAGGGTTAGTTTATAAGAAAATGTCCAAATCTTTGATGATCCCCAGGAGCACCATCAAATCTATCATAACCAAATGGAAAGAACATGGCACAACAGCAAACCTGCTGAGATGGCCACCCACCAAAACACACGGACCGGGCAAGGAGGGCATTAATCATATAGGCAGCACAGAGACCTAAGGTAACCCTGGAGGAGCTGCAGAGACTGGAGTATCTGTACATAGGATGACAATAAGTTGTACACTCCATAGAGTTGGGCTTTATGGCAGAGTGGCCAAAAAGAAAGCCATTACTTTCATCAAAAAACAAAATGTCACCTTTTGAGTTTGAGAAAAGGCATGTGGGAGACTCCAAAAATGTATGGAGGAAGGTTATCTGGTCTGATGAGACTAAAATTGAACTTTTTGGCCATCAAAGAAAATGCTATGTCTGGCGCAAACCCAACACATCACCCAAAAAACACCATCCCCACAGTGAAACATGGTGGTGGCAGCATCATGCTTCTGGGATGTTTTTCAGCAGCAGAGACTGACAAACTGGTCAGAGTTAAGGGAAAGATGGATGGTGCTAAATGCAGAAATATTCTTGAGCAAAATCTGTGCCACTCTGTGCGAGTTTTGAGGCTAGGACAGAGGTTCACCTTCCAGCAGGACAATGACCCCAAACACACTGCTGAAGTAACACTTGAGTGGTTTAAGGGGAATCATGTAAATTTGTTGAAATTACCTAGTCAAAGCCCAGATCTCAATACAATAGAAAATCTGTGATCTGACTTAAAGATTGCTGTTCACAAGCGCAAACCATCCAACTTGAAGGAGCTGGAGCAGTTTTGCAAGAAGGAATGGGCAAAAATCTCAGTGGTAAGATGTGGCAAGCTTATAGACACTTCTCCAAAGCGACTTGGAGCTGTGATTGCCACAAAAGGTGGCACTACAAAGTATTGACTTTAGGGGGGTGAATAGTTATGCACAATTACTTGTTTCTGTTACTTTGTCCTATTTGTTGTTTGCTTCACAATAAAAATAAAAAAAAAACATCTTCAAAGTTGTGGACATGTTCTGTAAATTAAATGATTTAAATCCTCAAACAATCCATGTTAATTCCAGGTTGGGAGGCAACAAAACACGAAAAATGCCAAGGGAGTGAATACTTTTCCAAGGCACTGTATATACTCTTAAATAAAAAAAAAGATTTTATACATTGCTCCTTTAAAACATTTGCTCGCTGTATAACAACTTTTAAGCAAAGTACAGGATTGGATTTTGTGATGCCTCTTACACTGAAGAGAGGCATCAACCTCGAAACAGGACTGTCTGTTAGTGGGTTCTTGGTTTGTGCAAAATCCAATCCTGGGCTCTGCTTTAAAACGTGATATTATACACAGCGAGCATGTGCTAAAAAGGAGCCATGTATAAAATGGGTTGTTTTTTATTTTTTATTTAAGAGTAAGATGCAAAGTAAGATACATTGTCTTCTCATTTACATGTCCCCCTGCTCAGTTGCTTCAGCGTGCAGTACAATGACTGTATTCCTGGGAAATCTGAGCAAGAAATACGTTTCTTAACTTATTTTCAGACTTGCAAATGGGTCTACAAATGTATTTGTTTTATATATATATATATATATTGAAACTTGTATGCATGTGAATATAGTATTCTATCCAGGCCCAGATCTATCATTTTGGAGCCCCTCGGCAGTAAAGTGGAGGAGCCCATGGAAATGCGTGTGCAAGGTGTGCACGAACCCATTTTTCCCTTTTCTGTGTGTGTATATCGCCATTCCACCATTTTTACAGCATAGCTACTCATACACATGCCAAGCTATTACTGTATATACTCGAGTATAAGCCGAGTTTTTCAGCCCTTTTTTTAAGGCTAAAAAGGGCCCTCTCTGCTTATACTCATAGTTACATAGTTACATAGTTACATAGTTACATAGTATTTAAGGTTGAAAAAAGACTTTCAGTCCATCAAGTTCAACCTTTTAAGATCTCCTTTGATCTGCAATATGCGGATTAACTATTAATTCATTAGTTGTTAATTAATTATTAATCAATTATTTAATGTTTTTTTTTTGTTTCTTTTTTTATTATTATTAATTAGTCCAGAGGAAGGCAAATAGAAAAAAAATAAAATAAAATAAAACAAGCGAGACTTAGCCAAATGTCTAAAGGGGAAATGTTAAAAATTTGGATCATTACTGTCTCTCTAATTATCCATGATAACCCTGAATACCCTTTTTAATTAGAAATAAATCTAGTCCCCTTTTAAAGTTATCTATCGAATCCGCTGTCACCACCTCCTCTGGTAGAGAATTCCACAGATTAACCACCCTTACTGTGAAGAACCCTTTTCTTTCTTTGAGGTGGAATCTTTTTACTTCTAACCTCAAGGGATGTCCTCTTGTCAGTTGAAAACCTCTTGGCACAAAAAGCTCCCGACAAATCTTTATACTGACCCTGGATGTATTTATATAAGGTAATCATATCTCCTCTTAGACGCCTTTTTTCTAGAGAAAATAAGTTTAATTTGGTTAGTCTTTCTTCATAACTTAGCCCCTCCATTCCCCTTATTAGTTTTGTTGCCCTTCTCTGTACCTTTTCCAGCTCTAAAATGTCCTTTTTATGAAGTGGTGCCCAAAATTGTACTCCATATTCCAAATGAGGGCGTACTAAAGATTTGTATAGTGGCAGAATTATATTTGCTTCCCTGGCTTCTATACCTTTCTTAATACATGCTAATATTTTATTTGCCTTTGCAGCTGCTGCTTGGCTTTGAGCACTGTTACCTAGGTGGTTGTCCACAAGCACTCCCAAATCCCTTTCAATATCTGATACACCTAGATTTGCTCCATTAAGATTATAAATTGCATGGCTATTTTTCCTTCACAGATGCATAACCTTACATTTATTCGTATTAAATCTCATCTGCCATTTAGATGCCCATTCCTCAATTTTATGTAAATCCCCTTGGAGGGAAAGCACATCATTATCTGATTTAATTACCTTGCACAACTTTGTGTCATCAGCGAAAATGGAGACCCCACACTCCAATCCTACCTCTAAGTCATTAATAAATATGTTAAAAAGGAGAGGACCTAATACTGAACCCTGAGGAACCCCACTTACCACATTAGTCCAATCGGAGTATGTTCCATTTACAACAACCCTTTGCTTCCTGTCTTTTAGCCAGCTCTCAATCCATGAGCAGATATTTACTGCAATTCCTGTATCCCTTAGTTTGCCCAATAGTCTCCCATGTGGCACTGTATCAAAAGCCTTTGCAAAATCCAAAAAGACTACATCCACTGAGTTGCCTTGATCCAGGTTCCTACTAACCTCCTTATAGAAACTAATTAGATTTGTTTGACATGACCTATCCCTCATAAACCCATGTTGACTCCTACTTATAATCCTGTTCAAATAGACATATTCTTGTATATTATCCCTTATTAACCCTTCTAAAAGCTTCCCCACTACAGAAGTGAGGCTCACTGGTCTATAATTCCCCGGATTTGCTCTTGCTCCCTTTTTAAATATAGGTATCACATCAGCTTTTCTCCAGTCATCTGGTAGAGACCCTGTGTTGAGTGAATCTTGAAAAATTAAATATAATGGTTTGGCTATAACAGAACCCAGTTCCCTTAGTACCCTTGGATGTATTCCATCAGGACCCAGGGCTTTATTAACATTTATTTTTTCCAACCTCTTTTGGATTACTTTCTGTGTTAACCAATTATTTGGCAAAGGTAGTGTAGCCCCATTATGTCGCAGTGTCCCAACCACTGGTACCTCCCTTGTGTATACCGAGGAAAAGAACCTATTTAGCTCATCTGCCTTTTCCTGGTCACTCATTTTCAGATGGCCTGTTTCACATTGTAATGTTCCTATAGCTTCCTTCCTCGCCTTCTTCCCATTAATATACTTAAAAAATATTTTAGGGTTAGTCTTACTCTCTTTTGCAATTCCTTTTTCATTCTCTATTTTAGCCAGTCTAATCGCGCTTTTGCAAGCCTTGTTGATTTCCTTGTATTCCCGTAAAGCAGTCTCTGTCCCCTCTTGTTTGTATAATTTAAATGCCTGTTTTTTACTCCGTATCTTGATCTTTAAATCATTGTTAAGCCACATGGGTTGTGATTTACTCCTTTTACTTTTATTCCCACACGGTATATGCCGATGTGTATGTATATTTAGTAAGGATTTAAATGTTGTCCATTTATGTTCAGTGTTTTTACCTATCAGTTCTCTGTCCCAGTCTATACTTTGTATTGCTGCCCTTAGACCGTTAAAATCTGCCCTTTTAAAATTAAGAGTTTTTGTTGGCCCCTTAAAATGTTGTTTTTTTAATTCAATCTCAAATGAGACTGTGTTGTGATCACTGTTTCCCAAAGGTTGCCCTATTTCAACATTTGATACAATATCAATATTATTTGTAATGAGTAAATCTAAGATAGCTTCATTTCTAGTAGGCTCCTGTATAACCTGGGCCAGATAATGATCCCTGAGTGTACTCAAGAACCTGCTCCCCTTAGCTGAACTGCTGGTCTCATTTATCCAGTTTATTTCAGGGTAATTAAAATCTCCCATTATTAGAACTTGCCCGTGCTTAGCTGCATTTCCAATCTGTAACAATAATTGTATTTCCTCACTTTCAGCTATATTTGGGGGTTTATAGCATACTCCTACTAATATTCTTTTGGAATTTGCTGCTCCGCTATTTAATTCTACCCACAAACATTCAACTTTATCACTAGGTCCACCATAAATATCTTCTCTGACTATAGCCTTAAATTCAGGCTTAACATACAGACAAATCCCTCCTCCTCATTTACCATTGCCTCTATCTTTCCTAAATAGGTTATAACCATCCAGATTAACAGTCCAGTCATGAGATTCATCCCACCACGTTTCGGTAATGCCTATTAAATCCCATTTTTCATTAATTGCTAATAATTCTAACTCTCCCATTTTTCCTGGCAAGCTTCTGGCATTAGCAAGCATACACCTTATGTTATGAGTCTGTAGTTCTGAAGTGCCTGCCACTGAACTTGAATTACTTAGTACTACCTCCATATTGACTATACTACACCCTCCCCCCATCTCCTCCCCCATGAGTTGTTAATTCATCCCTTATACCCTCTACACTTTCTACCCCATTACTTATATCTAGTCCCTCCCCCCCACCTACTAGTTTAAAAACTCCTCCAGCCTTTCTACCATCCTATCCCCTAGTACAAAAGCTCCCTCATCATTAAGGTGCAATCCATCTCTACTGTAGAGATTGTACCGAAGTGAGAAGTCAGCCCAGTGCTCTAAAAAGCCAAACCCCTCCTTAGTGCACCACATCTTTAGCCACGCATTAACCTCCCTAATCTCCTTCTGCCTCCCTGGGCTAGCACGTGGCACTGGTAGTATCTCAGAAAATACTCGAGTCACTCTCCCCACCCCCGTGTCTCTCTAACCCCCCCGTGTCTCTTTCCTCCCCCCTCCTCATCCTTAAACCCCCCTCCTCATTCTAACCCCCCCCTCATTCTACCCCTCTAAATACCCCCCTCTCCCTTTCTGAAGCTCCTGCTCCGGCCTCCGCTCCTTCTGGCGTCTTGACGTGGAGCGCATGTGACGTCCCGGCATTAGCATTCACCCGGTATATGCTAATGCCGTGATGTCACATGCGCGCCACGTCATTAGCATATACCGGGGGCTGGCACCTGGTATATGCTAATGCCCTGACGTCACATGCACGCAACACATGCGCGCCACACATGCGCGCCACGTCATTAGCATGTACCGGGTGCCGGCACTCGGTATATGCTAATGCTGTGATTTCACATGCGCTCCACGTCCAGATATAGAGCGGAGGCCGGAGCAAGAGCTTCAGATGCAGGTAAGTGAGGGGAAAGGGAGAGGGGGGGGTATTTAGACGGGTAGAATTAGGGGGGGTAGAATGAGGGGGTTTAGAATGAGGAGGGGGGGTTTAGAATGAGGGGGTTGAGGATGAGTAGGGAGGTTGAGGAGGGGGTTGAGGATGGGGGGGTTGAGGTTGAGTAGGGTTATACTCGATTATATACGGTACTTGTTCTCAATCTCTACCCCCTACCTTTCTCTGTCTCTCTTTCTCTCTCCCCCACTCTCCTCCCTTTATTTCTCTCCTTTATCTGTCTCCCTCTCTCTCTTCATTTCTCCCTTTCCCCCTCTCTTTCTCTTCACCTCTCACTCTCCCTTCTCTTTCTCTCACCATGACTCTCTTCCTTACCCTCCTTTCTCTCTTGCTCTCTCTCCCTTACCCTCCCTTCTCTCCCTCTTTCTCTCCCTCCCCTTTCTCTTTCCCTCCTGCTTTCTCTCCCTTCCTCTCTTTTCCTCGCTCTCCCTATTTATTTCTCCCTCTTCTCCTCTCTTTCTATCCCTCTCTCTCCCCTCCCTCTTTCTATGTCTCTCTCTCTCCCCCATTTCTTCACTCACTCTCTCTCTCAATCTCTCTCTCCATCCCCTCTGTCTCTCTCTCCCCCATTCTCTCTTCCTATTTCTCTCCTTCTTGCCCTCTCTCTCCCCTTCTGTCTCTCTGTTTCTCTCTCCCACTCTCTTCCCCTCTCTTCCCTCCCTTTCTCTTTTTCTGTCTCTCTCTCCCTTTCTCTTACCATGTCTCTCTTATTTACCCTCCCTTCTCTCTCTTTAGCTCTCTTTCCATCTCTCTCAATCTCTCTCCTCTGCATCTTTCTAGGTCTCGCTCTCTCCCTCTCTATCTCCCCTCTCTCTTTCTCTCCATCTCCCCCTCTTTCTCTCACTCTCTTCCACTCTCTCCCCACTCTCTCTCTCTATCTCTCTCCCACTTCTCTCTCTATCCCCTTTCTCCATCTCTCTCTCTAACTCCACATGTCTTTCTCCCATCTCTCACTCCCTCCCTTTCTCTGTCTCTCTCCTTTTCTCTGTCTCTCTCTCCCTCTCTTTATCTAGCCTCTCTCTCTTCCTCCCTCTTTCTCTCTCTTCTCTCCTCTCTTTCTCTCTTCCTCCCTCTTTTTCTCCCTCCCTCTTTTTCTCCCTCCCTCTCCCCCTCTCTCTCCCTCTTCACCCTCTTTTCATATTTATCTCTCCCTTTCTATCCCTCCCCATCCTCTTCTCTCCCTCTCTTTCTCTCCCCCCTTTCTCTCCCTCCCCTACCTTTATCCCCCTCCCCTTCTGTCTCTCCCCCTCCCTTCTCTGCCCCTCTTTATTTCCCCCATTTCTCTCTTCTTCACCCCCTCCCTTTCTCTCTCTCTCCCTCCCCTTCTAGCCCTCTCTTTCTCTCCCTCTCCTTCTGCCCCCCCTTTCTCTCCCTCCCCCTCCCTTTATTACCCTCCCCTCTCTCCCTCTCTTTCTTTCCCCATTTCTCTCTCCCATTCCCTTTCTCTCTCTCATTTTCTCTCCCTCCTCTTCTCTCCCTTTTTCTCTCCCTCTCCTTCTTTCCCCCCTTTCTCTCCCTTCCCCTCCCCTCTCTCCCCCTCCCTTCTCTCCCTCTCTTTATTTCCCCATTTCTCTCTCCCTTTCCCTCTCTTTCTTTCTCTCCCCCCTCTTCTCTCCCTCCACTTCTGTCCCCCTTTCTCTCCCTATCCCTCGCTGCTGTGTGAAGATCTCCTGACACTTTTAGTCACAGCTAACCTATCTGTATCCAGCCTTTCTGATGGCATGGCTACGCAGGGGAAGGCTTCCTCTCATGCTGATCATTTCACCCTCCTCTCTGTGCTCCAGTGCAGGGGACAGGCTTAGGCTTCCTGTACAGTAATTTGAGCTTCATGCCTGCAGCTCAGTATTAACTCCAGCAGTGCTGTCTGCTTTTAGAGGAAGCAGGCACTGTACAGAGCAGCACATGCCAGGAGGGGACTTGGATGGTGTCTCTGGTGAAAGATGGGGTGATAATGACTCGCCCCTCTCAGAGATGTGCCTGTAGGTGGGAGCCTAACTCGCCTAATGGATGATCCGTCCCTGATTCTATCAATGTGAACCAGTCCATTTAAGTACATAAATTACACCAATATTTATAGTCTAAAAAAAATGTATATCTCCATTTTAATATTTAAACTTACACATGATGGCAGATAAGAACCCCAAAATGTCTAGTGCCATTCTAGTCCATCTCTAGTGCCCATTATATTTACCCAAATGCTTGGTTTATTGAAGTCACGTAATGTCCCTAAAAAATTGTGTATTCTGGTAATACACAGGGACTAAGAAGTAACAAGTCCCTACTCTTGGTAGACCAATAGCCCTGAATACACATTCCTTCTTTACCTCAATAATGGCGTGAGTATGAAGTGAGCAGTTGTAGTGGAACGCCTTCGCTCAGGTCAGCTCATAATCTCTCGGAACTAAAATGCTCACACATCGACTCCTTTTGAGGTGAAGGAGGTGATGTATTCAGGCCTGTTGGGTTACTGAGAGCTGGACTTGTTACATCTTAGTCCCTGTGCATTATCAGAATATGTGGTTTGTTGTGGACAGTATAATCCTTATTGCAAGGGATCAGTAGGTTTTCCCAACCATGTCAAAACTTGACAGACCTCCTCTTGTGCTCTTAACGTATTTTTTTAGGGTTTGTTTATATTTTAGTTATCTATATATTAAAAGTTATGTTTTATTATTATTTATGATTAAAATTGAAATACTAGTGTGCAGTATTAGGCTTTCTATCCAATTGCTAGCAGGCATATACCGTCAGTTGCCGTCATCAAATCACCATTAAGTAAATATTCTTCCTTGTGGTTTTTGTGGCCTAAGTGTATAATTTTGTTTCTCTCTGTGTTGAAATTCAGATCTAACATAATTGACAATTGCTGTCGTTTTTTTCAATCACTACACATTAGAATTACACCAGGAATTTCTACCCTGTTACATATATTTGTGTTATCTGCTAAGAGGCAAGGTTTCACTGAAACCCACCAGTAATATCACTAATTAATATTTGACACAAAAGTCCCAGCACTGAACCTGTGGCACTGCACTGGTAATCATCCCATCTTCTTCCCATTATCTAAGACTCGCTGACTCTTATCTTTCAGTCAGTGACCTATCCACTGAACTATGTTAGATTCTAGTCATAGGCTAAGAAGTTTATTGATTAGTGTAATCCATGGGACTGTGTCTACTGCCACACCCTGATCTATAACTAAAATTAAAAAAGTAATTTTGTCTTATATGATCTCCCAGCAGTAAGCCCATGCTGCCTATGATCTTGAAAATCAATAGATTTTAGGTATTCAATAAGTCTTTCTTTCAAAAGTGTTTCCATACTCCTGACAATAATGATTCATTAAAATGTTTAGTTAACGGTGCAGCTAGATCTAAGCTCCTGCAATACCCTTTTATGTACATGTCTGTGCCCATTGATTTTTTCACTTTTAACTTTGACAGAGCTTGTAAAACATCATCTTCGTAAAAAGAACTTGTGTTCATTTTTTTTATCACTTAATACGCCATCCATAGTGGAATTTCCCCCTCTCTAATGTCAACGACAAAACAGAGCAGAAGTATTAATCAAAACAGTCTACTACATCCCTGTCATCCCCTGCATTGCTATGATATACTTTCTTAAGTATAACTATTCCTCTTTTAGTTTTTCCTTTTTCAGTAATACACTTAAAGAGAGCTGCAGTTGCATTGAATGATGCATGGTGTCTGCTGCTTGGCCAATGAGGGAGAGGGGTGTGTTGTAAATTTCATCCAGTTCCCTACTCTGCCACTGCTCCCTTTACTGGTAACTACAAACACACTCACCCCCTTCATCCAACTCTCTGGATGTGATATAATAAACACAAAATGGATTTTTGAATCAGTTCTGTGAGGCAGTCCAGTGTTTTCTGTCCTGTTGCTGTAATCAGTGTCCAGGTGAGAGTGGGTGTGGCTTGGCCTGTGTAAAGGTATATCTGTGTGCATTTGTTTGAGGTTCTGTTTGAATTAGTTCTGTATATCAGGGCAGTGTTTTCTGTCCTGTTGCTGTAATCTGTGTGCAGGTGAGAGAGGGTGTGGTTTGGCCTGTGTAAAGGTTTATCAGTGTGCATTTTGTCATGTTCTGTTTGAATCAGTCCTGTGAGGCAGGGCAGTGTTTTCTATCCTGTGCTCATTTGTCATTGTACAGGTAATTGGGCAGGGTCTATTTTAACAAGGGAAGAGCGAGCTTGGGTGCTTGCAATCATTTCTAGTGTAAGTGTAGTTAGTGTGCAGGAGACTGAATAAAAGGAGGGAATTCAAAGGGGTATTATAAGAAAAAACAGAAAACAAACATATATATTTGTTTCTGTTTTGTTTGGGTTAAGGTGTAGAAAAGCAATCTCTATACTAATACATTGATTTGTTTTCTCACTGTATTTCTGTAACTGATAATCATGAGTCAGTCCAGTGGCAACCTCACTCGGTGTACATCCTGCCACATGTACGCACTGCTGGAAAAGATTATCCAGGGTCCATACCTCTGTGAGAGGTGTGAGCATGTTGCCTCTCTGGAAGCTCAAATTGGAGATCTGGAGAGAAGAATTGCATCACTTAGTGATATTGCTCTACTGGAAAGGGAGTTGTTGCTCACGGAGCACAGTTTAGCTGGGCCTAGCATGGAGGGTGGAGCTGGGGCTATTGAGGATGTCCAGGGAGGTAGCTGGGTTACAGTTAGAAGGGGAATCAGGGCGAACCGGAGGAGGCAAGCCAGTTCTGAGTTGGCAAACACCAACAGATTTGCCAGTTTGTGAAACTGTTGGGGATGTCCATTCAGGAATGGCAATGCCAGATAGAGCTGTTCCCTCTAACAGCCGGGAGAACAGTTCTAGTGGAGGAGTGGGAGGGCAGCATAGGCAGAGCAACATGTTTTGGTTGTAGGGGACTTTATTATTAAGAAGGTAGACAGGGTGATTTGTCACCCAGATCCCAGCAATCGAACAGTTTGCTGTCTCCCGGGTGCTCAGATTCG
Source organism: Discoglossus pictus (assembly GCA_027410445.1). Lineage (NCBI taxonomy): Eukaryota > Metazoa > Chordata > Amphibia > Anura > Alytidae > Discoglossus > Discoglossus pictus. The sequence goes on along the minus strand of CM050172.1, from coordinate 54,778,366 downwards.
TCATGTTGTGGATCGGGTGGATAAATTATTGGGAGGAGCTGGTAATGAACCAGCAGTCTTGGTACACATTGGTACCAATGAAAAGTTAGTGGAAGATGGAGCGTCCTAAAGAATGATTTTAGAGAATTAGGGAATAAGCTTAAAGCAAGGACCTCCAAGGTAGTATTTTCTGAGATACTACCAGTGCCACGTGCTAGCCCAGGGAGACAGAAGGAGCTTAGGGAGGTTAATGCATGGCTAAAAACGTGGTGCAGTGCAGAGGGTTTGGGGTTTTTAGAGTACTGGGCTGACTTCTCACTTGGGTACAATCTCTATAGCAGGGATGGATTGCACCTTAATGATGAGGGAGCTTTTGTGCTAGGGGATAGGATGGTAGAATGGCTGGGGGAGTTTTTAAACTTGTAGGTGGGGGGAGGCACTATATTGAAGTATTGGGGTAAAAAGGGTAGAGAGGGAAAGGGATGAATTAGTTACCCATGGGGGAAGAGAAGGGGGAGGGTTACAATAGACAGTAGGGAGGTATTAATAGGGCCTCAAATACAGTGACAAGCACTTCACAATGGCAAGAAGTTTGCCTGGGAAAATGGGCAAGCTAGAATTATTAGCAGTACAAGAAAAATGGGGTTTAATCTGCATTACTGAAACATGGTGGGATGAATCTCATGACTGGACTGTTAATCTGGTTGGTTATAACCTATTTAGGAAAGATAGGGGAAATGGTAAAAGAGGAGGTGGGATCTGTCTGTATGTTAAGCCTGAATTTAAGCCTATAGTCAGAGAAGATATTTATGCTGGAACTAATGGCAACATTGAATATTTGTGGGTTGAACTAAATAGTGGAGGGGCTAATTCTAAATGCATATTGATGGGAGTATGCTATAAACCCCAAAATATGTTTGAAAGTGAGGAAATACAATTCTTGTTAGAGATTGGAAATGCAGCTAAGCATGGGCAAGTTCTAATAATGGGAGACTTTAATTACCCTGAAATAATCTGGATAAATTAGACGAGCAGCTCAGCTAAGGGGAGCAGGTTCTTGAGTACACTCAGAGATCATTATCTGGCCCAAGTAATAAAAGAACCTACTAGAAACGGGGCCATCTTGGATTTAGTCATCACAAGTAATATTGATATAATATCAAATGTTAAAATAGGGGAACCCTTGGGGAGCAGTGATCACAACACAGTCTCATTTGAGATTGAATACAAAAAACAGAGTTGTAGGGGGCCAACAAAAATGGACAACATTCAAATCCTTACTAAATAAACATACTCGTCGGCATGTACCATGTGGAATAGGAGTAAATTACATCCCATGTGGCTTAACAATGACTTAAAGATCATGATGAGGAAAAAGAAACAGGCATTTAAATTATACAAGAAGGAGGTAACAGAGGCAGCTTTATGTGACTATAAGGAAATCAACAAGGCTTGCAAAAGGGCTATTAGACTGGCTAAAATAGAAAATGAGAAATCGGTTGCAAAGGAAAGTAAGACTAACCCTAAAATATTTTTTAAACATATTAATGGGAAGAAGGCGAGGAAGGAAGCTATAGGAACATTACAATGTGACACAGGCCGCCTGATAATTAGTGACCAGGAAAAGGCAGATGAGCTAAATAAGTTATTTTCGTCGGTATACACAAGGGAGGCACCAGTGGTTGGGACACCTCAACATAATGGGGCTACACTACCATCACTAAATAATTGGTAAAAGGAAGAAATCCAAAAGAGATTGGAGAAAATAAATGTTAATAAAGCCCCAGGTCCTGATGGAATACATCCAAGGGTACTGAGGGAGCTGGGTATTGTAATAGCCAAACCATTTTATCTAATCTTTCAAGACTCACTCACTACAGGGTCTCTACCAGATGACTGGAGAAAAGCAAAGGTGATACCTATATTTAAGAAGGGAGCAAGAGCAAATCCGGGGAATTATAGACCAGTGAGCCTCACATCTGTAGTTGGGAAGCTTTAGGTAGCAGTCAACACGGATTTATGAAAGATAGGTCATGTCAGACAATCAAATTAGTTTCTATGAGGAGGTTAGTAGGAACTTGGATCAGGGCAACTCAGTGGATGTAGTCTTTTTGGATAATGCAAAGGCTTTTGATACAGTGCCTCATGGGAGACTTTTGAGCAAACTAAGGGATACAGGAATTGCAGTTAATATCTGCTCATGGATTGAGAGCTGGCTAAAAGACAGGAAGCAAAGGGTTGTTGTAAATGGAACATACTTCGTTTGGACTAATGTAGTAAGTGGGGTTCCTCAAGGTTCAGTATTAGGTCCTCTCCTTTTTAACATATTCATTAATGACGTAGAAGTAGGACTCGAAAGTAGTGTCTCCATTCTTGCTGATGACACTAAGTTGTGCATGGTAATTAAATCAGATAATGATGTACTTTTCCTGCAATGGGATTTGCGGCTAAATGGCAGATGAGATTTAATACAAATAAATGTAAGGTTATGCATTTGGGAAGGAAAAATAGCCATGCAATTTATAATCTTAATGGAGCAAACCTAGGGATATCAGATATTGAAAGGGAATTGGGAGTACTAGTGGACAACCACCTAGGTAGCAGTGCTCAATTCCAAGCAGCAGCTGCAAAGGCAAGTAAAATATTAGCATGTATTAGGAAGGGTATAGAAGCAAGGGAAGCAAATATAATTCTACCTCTATTCAAATCCCTAGTACGCCCTCATTTGGAATATGGAGTACAATTTTGGGCACCACTTCATAAAAAAGACATTTTAGAGATGCAGGGTTTAGTCTCCCTAAGGGTAATAGGGGACTCCAGACGTGGACCCCTTGCTCACTGTGACTTAGGGAATTTAGCTGCACCTCACTGACGAGGCCCATAAAACTCGAAACGCGTCTGGGATATTCTGTTTCTCCTATTCAGGGTAGAATTGCCTGGTATTTTGGGGTTGGGTCACTCTTCTGAGTGGGACCAGACTGATATACTACAGGATATTTCTCCCTGTGAAGGGCACAAGTGAGCTAAAAGAGGTTGCTCTCAGAATGGCTTATCATGGCCATAGAACTAATCTATTAAGGTTGGTTTGTTCTCTGATGAGCGCCTCTGAGTTTTTTTGTTAGAGCTGGAAAAAGTACAGAGAAGGGCAACAAAACTAATAAGGGGAATGGAGGCACTAAGTTATGAAAAAAGACTAACCAAATTAAACTTATTTTTGCTAGAAAAAAGGCGACTACGAGGGGATATGATTACGTTATTTAAATACATCCAGGGTCAATATAAGGCTTTGTCAAGTGAACTTTTTGTAGCAAGAACGTTTCAACTGACAAGAGGACATCCTTTGAGGTTAGAGGAAAAAAGATTTCACCTATAAGAAAGAAAAGGGTTCTTCACAGTTAGGGTGGTTAAACTGTGGAATTCTCTACCAAAGGAGGTGGTGACAGCGAATTTGATAGATAACTTCAAAAAGGGGTTAGATATAGTTTTGAATAAAGAGGGCATTCAAGGTTATCCTAGATAACTAGCGAAGGAATATTGATCCAGGGAGAAATTTGATCGCCAGTTTCTGGGGTGAGGAAGGAATTTTGCTTTTTCCCCTTATGAGAGAATCGGCAAAGTTTCAATGTTTTTTTTTTTTTCTGTTTGCCTTCCTCTGGATCAATTAACAATTAATAACAAATAGTTCACATAATAAAAAGATCAAAAGAGATCTAAAAAGGTTGAACTTGATGGACTAACTCTTTATTCATCCTCAAATACTATACTATTAATAATTAATTAACAACTAATGAATTAATAACTAATCCGCATATTGCAGATCAGAGGAGATCTTAAAAGGTTGAACTTGATGGACTGAAAGTCTTTTTTCAACCTCAATTACTATGTAACTATGTAACTATGAACCATGTACTCAAACCAAAAATAAAAATAAAATACACCCCAGCTGCTAATATTGTTAGTTGGTACATACCTGACAAACAAGTGTCTTTTTTAACTACAGTAATTCTTTAACGGGTAACTCTGTATTTCCAGGGGTGTTAATGCTCAATATGAACTGCTTGCAAACTCAAGAGATTTAGCAAACTTTGGGTTAAGTATAATAATGTTTATTTTAATATTTTTTCATGCTAAATTTTTCTTCATACACTACTGACTCTCCTTCATAATCCATGAAACTTAAATATGCCTTTAATGGTGAACTGAAAAATATGTTTAACATGAAAAGCCCTTTTACTGACCCTTTAACATAATATAATAATTTGCAATACTATATTTAGGATAAATCTGTTTAATACAAATTGATAAACTCCTGTTTCATATCTCCTTTTGCTTAGAATAAAATAGTGCAAAAAATGAAAAGTATGCAAAAGAAATGTTTAGAGTTCAGAAACTACATTTGGGCTAAAATATAAAGAAAGTGAGATTTCTGATTAAAATGCCAAGTTGATCCTGCTGAGCAGTTGTCTGACAGCTCTGCTCTCCGTTATTCACTTGGGTAACATGGAGTCCTTTAGCTCAAAGTATTTCTGGCACACAGCAATCCCCCCAGAGACCGGTGACATTTACATGCAGAGAACAAGGATCAGGTAGCATTTATTTGGAGTAGTCTGGAAATTACAAGTATTGTATGTGATTTGAAAGCATCCACTCTGATTTGATATCCAATCTGAAAGAAATTAAATAGAGAGTGACTGAGCTCAGGAAACCAGTTACCAGGACAGCACTCTACGGGTGTGTGTATGGCACTTCTCAAAGGGTTTAATTAGGGCATGCAGAAGAAACAATTAACAATTCACTAATTATAAGGATTGTAGGAGATCTGAAAAGGTTGAACTAGATGGACTAAATGTCTTTTTTTCAGTGATTATGTGCCAGAAGAATATTACATTCTAACTAGATGACATTTTTGTCTTTTGTTATTATGAGGGGTTGGGCTGCAGGGGTCAGTGATGATTTTGTAAAACTAGACGAAATATTATTGATTTTTTCATTTGTGTATTAATGTCTAATGTCTAATGTATCTATGTCTGGATGTGTGAAAGTATATTATTGATCTTCAGTCATTCAGTCATGATTCTCCATGAGCCAATTGATAGCAGCACACCAGACACATGTCAGCCACTGCCCGTCTGATCTCCCTCAACCTCATGGTGCTTATTCATAAGACTATCTTGCCAAAAATTCTGAAGTGTGTTACCATTTCCCTCTCCAGTGGACCACAATGTGTCTGACCTCTCTGCTATGAGCTGCCCATCTTGGGCGATCCTACGTGGTATAGCTCACAGCAAGGTCGTAGTTCTGATACCCTGGTCTCACGAGATCATGCAAGTTAATCTTACGTGATCTTGTGAGACCCGGAGTTCAGAGTAATCCGTCGGCCAAAGGGATAGGAGTTGAAGGAGAACTACTGAGAACTGCTGGGAGGGGAGAGAAGGAGTGAACCCTTCCCTCTAACCATAAAATCTAGGGGTTGGGGGGTTGTCTCCCCCATCCCCCAGTTCCTACTCTCCTGACTCACAGCTTCATCAAAGTACACCTTCACCACGACAAGGAAACAATCCGGGGGGGGGGGGGGGGTGAAAGTGTATTAGTGGCCAATAAAATTTAACTTGTTTAGCAATAAAATCAGTATAGCTGTTAAAAAAATTTTCAGGGCAAGCAAAGTCAACCAAGCTGTGGAAAAGCAGCTGATAGGATCCTAAAATGTCTAGACTAGTCTAGGTTGGCAGTGGCCACTGAAGGGAAGGGAGGTAGCTACAGACTCCTATTAGGACAGCTGACAGCTTGGCACCTGGATACCTGTTGGGTGGTGGGAAAAAAATTATCTGCTATAATCTGAAACACTAAAGTTAAAATGTTTGTTTTTAAAGGTACACTGCAGTTTTTTTTTCTTTTTTTCAAATATTGATATATATATATATATATATTTATTGCTAATATATAATAAAAAGTAAAATGCTGTTGTATGACCTTTTAATATAAATGTATGCTCTTTAAAAAAATACACTTGATAATGTGTAAAATGTTATTAGAAATAGATTGTGACATACTAGGAGCAGGGCTAGCACAGTTTGTCCCCTTGGGCAAAACCTTAGATAAGTTCATTTAGACAGTTCATTTAAATTATATATACAACAAATTGGAACACCTGCTTGGTTTTCTTGAAAAAAAAAAACAGTTAGAATTTCATTGTGGTTATAAAGTCACGATCAGTTTAAATATGTATTTTACCAAGTCAAAATACAGAGATACTATAATCATAATATAGCAGTATTATGCTACTCTATATTTTAGTAACACAAGGAAACAGAAACAAAGGTAAGCTGTAAAGTAAAGGTAGAATAGGAGGATTAACTCTAGAAATGAGCAAATGAACAATAGAATGGGAGTAAAATATTTAACGGCACTGTTTAGGCATTTTCTTTTTTTATATATATATAAATGTTTTAACTAGGTTGTATCATCCTCAATGTAATTATGATATAAAACATATTCTTCATTTATTTCTAAGATACCCCCAGAGTAACAGATTCTGGAGTCTTCCCCTTTCCTCTCTTATCTCTCACAAGAGCTAACATGCTACTGTAATCAGACAAAAGGCATAATGCGTGTCTGAGCAGCATGAGACACAGGCAATGGGAAGACTATACCCCGAGGGTGTGGCTTTAGTTCAAGTATCAGCTGTTATGAGAGAGAAGAGGTATAAAGGGGGAAGCTTGAGAAGGTACCAATCTATTATTCTGGGGACTTCTCAGAAATAAGTGAACTGTACATTTGATATCACAGTTTCAATGAGGAGTTAACAATGAAGTAATCTTGTTTGAACATGGAAATAAAATAAAAAAATGCCTAAGTAATGTCCCTTTAACCTTTTTTTGGAGGGGGAAAGGGGTTTGGTTTTAATTTTAAGTACTATTACTGTACCTGGCATTAAGATTGAATAGAGATTTAATTACAGTGACTATTTAAATATAAATATCACTATCTTAAAGTTATGTGGACGGTTCCCTGATTTTAATATTAAAATATTTGCCTGACCAACTTATCATTTTAATAACAAGTACTTAAAAGCTTTGTTTTTACTAACTGAAACCTTCCAAATAGTCCCTACAAATGTCCTTTCCAGTAGCTCATGCATGCTATGCTTCTATTGGTGCTAGATGTACTAGCCAATCACAGACTGTTTCTCAACAGAATGTTTTGAAATGCTGTTAAGAGACAATCTGTTATTGGTTAGTACATCTAATACTACAGAGAGAATGGGTGCTTGAGCTACGGTGGCAGACTTTTAATTGGACTACTTGGAAGGCTGCAGTGAGTAAAAATAGTTTTTTTTGTGCACTTGTTAATCAACTGATTTTTAGATATACAAACAAACACTTCGGTAGTTAATTTTAATATTAAAAACAGTCTGATTACTTGCTAAATTTACACCATAAAATAACATACAATTTAATAATATTGTGTTTCTATGTTTAATATTGCATTTTATAATTAACAGTGAGTTTATCTTTAATTCTCTTCTACTGAAAAAAAATATGAATTAAATTACTGTCATTGTGAAAGATAATTGCTGGTATTGTACATACTCTCTGTAGCCTTATCATAATGAGGAAGCTCATAGGGATCAAGTATTTGTATCTGTTCAGGAAATTGATGCCTGTATATAGATTTAATCAGTGTTGTTGTATAGCAATTTATGCACAAATTCTCCCAAAAAAAATTCTTATGCAGCACTGATGCAACAAGAGAAATAATATATTGAGAATGAATTTTGCATTAAAAAAAATCGTATTAGCCATTTAGAGAATATTTAAATTTTCCTTTATTAGGCCAATATAGTTAAAGAAAAAAATACTGGTTTGTGATGTTTATATCAGACTAATACCATTAGCAGGTGTGTCACCACAGGCATAAAAAACTGTTTTTGCAGGCAATCAGAATTTTTGAATTCTCTATTTAGTAATAGAGGAGTACATATTGTTTTTGCCAAATCACTTCTGGCGCGGGGATCATGAAGGGTGGTTTTATTTATCTATCAGTGAAGGAAGGGGTGAGGGAGAGGTCTGAAGAATTTGGTAAATATTTGGCTCTAATTGAATTTGATACCACAGTCCTCCCCTAACACAGGTCCAGAAGCATGTTGCCTGCATCCATAAATGCAAGCATTGGTCATAGAAAATACATATAATTACAATTAATCATTATCATTAAGTACAGGGGCAAAGATTCTCCCTGTTTTAATTAATCACCTTTGATAAAATTAATGGCACTCAAAGTGGGTGGTAATAAGCAGGAAGAGCATGTCCAGTTGATTAAATTAGTGTATTAAAGTGTACGTTAAAGTATGTCATTATTTTTATTTACACAAACTGGGAATTAATTAACAACATTAGATAAAGCTACTAGCAGAGATGGGGTATTTTTCATGCAATTTTTCAAGCTCAATTACCGAACATTTACACCCCAAATAAATTATGGAGAGAGGGAGGGATGGTGGGGCTCTGGAAGCATGTGTGCCTGATTGAGTAGGTGGGGATTTAAATAGGGTAGGGGGAGAAAGGTCATAAATAGGAAAGTAAGTGATTTGAACAGTGTGGCGCTAGTTTGGTTGAACGTAGTGTGAGTAAACCGGTATCGTGATTAAATCTGATAAAATTCTTAGTACGGAAAATAGGTTGTGATGGTGATGTGGTGGATTCTGAAGGACGAGGGAACCCATAGAAAGCCAAAGTTGCTGCTGTTTTTAATTGTAAGTAATATTTTGGGCCAAAAGGATCAAAAGCTAAAAAGGCAAAGATTTGAGAAAAATATATCATCAGTGATGGGAGTTTGTGAATGACATGAGCCTGATTTTAAAAAAGACCTTTAACAAACAGTTGAACAGGTGTAGACCAAACAAACTAAATTAAACTCTTAACCCTCTACTATGTCTCTCCTCAAATTCAATGACAAATAATGCGATGGCATAAAATCAGAGGAGGCTAACTGGTTCCACCATATTCAACCTGTGGGCTGGTAAAGCAAGTAACTGAGGTTGTGATGTAGGTGTCTGAATTCTGACAACTCGATCTTTCAGCTCAATAACAGAAGTAGCCACATCAGCTATCATTCTTAGTAGCTGTTGGGACTGATCGGGTACCAAACTAGCCTTCCCTGGTGTAGGCCTTTAGATTATTGCAAGATTCTCAAACAGTTTCATTTCCTTGCTGTTGCTGGAAAAGGAATGCCATGAGTATACAATTCTTAATCAGGTGAGGGCTGGTCCAAGCCCTGGTGATACTGGCTAACAGTGTTGGACCGAGCACTAGAAGGAGAGGAAGTGCTGCAGATGGAGTGTTCCAGGTCTGAATCTGCCATAAATCCTACAGCTTAAGAGTTATGAGTAAGTAATAACTGACAATGTAAGGAGGTGAAGTATGGCCCACGATAGGCAGAAAGAATACGTTTTGTGAGTTTGAGAATACGATTATAGATGGGCAACTGAATTAGTGTTGGGATGCCAACAATGGGCCATGATACATAGCGTATACTAGAATATGATTACTAGTGTTTGCAAAGAAAAGTAATCGCTTAATGCCACACATGCAATTGTGCCTAATAGCTTGTTGATGATGCTGAGAAGGTAAATAAAAATTACTAATGTTTAACATACGAGAAGCCCTCGATTGACTGTGAGTAATAGTTTCATTATAAGAAGGTAAACAGGAGGCTGAAATTTCTTTGCCGTGAAGCCCTCGATTAATCAATATGACCTAAAATATGGCAATTAGGACTGAATAACTGACTTAATGAACTGAGAATGATTAAAAAAGGGAAAAGACATTTAGGGGGGCAGTGAGGCCCGCGATGGGCATATAATGATTGATTGTGGTTGAAAATTAGATTAACGGCTTTGAGTGTTTCTTGATTGGGCTTAAGGATACCAGTTTGTAATGGAAAGGAAATCCCTCGATGGGCTACTAGTAAGAAAGCGAAAATATGTAGTTTATAGATTGAAGCCCTCGATAGGCTAAAATGGTGTTGACACTTGAATAGCTGAGGTCTTATGCAAAGCTAATCGTGAGAGCGTCATGCAATATTTATTATGAACGTGAAGCCCTCAATGGGTTGAAAGTAATTGTGAAGGTTCATACGGATTCAACTGAATTTGAATCAAGTGATTCCCTGTGCCAAATCTTGAAGATAAAAGGATAACATTTACATGATAAACAATATGCCCTGTGACATTAACATAGAACGTAATTAGTAACAGAGATAGAGAAGTTGTCGAAAAATTACCAAGAGTAACCTGAAGTACTTACCTTAAAGTCTTGCACTGTGAATTCCTATAAAAAAATTCAATAAAAAGCCAAGGAAATACACTATTAAGTGATTCTTAAAAACTCCCATGATAATTACGGTGTAAAACCTCAAATACAGAATTTAAAAATATGTATAACTGGACAAAAAACTAAATTAAAGAAAAAGGGGAATGACAATGTAAACATACCAGAGCTCTCAGCCCCTCAAAATGCCTGCAGAATAAATCATGAGTAGAGACCAGTTCACTCTGTAGTGGAATTGGTGCCAAGCGGCTGCTGCCTTAGCAGCAAATGATCTATAAGCCAAATCCACTACTGAATGCAAGTGGACATCCAGTTCTTAACGAAGTTTGGGAAAACTGAACATAATACATCCCTGTAAATGCCAAATTAACATGAATTATGTAACTAATTTACGTTGCAACCTCGAGTCTTTAAACCTAACCGTAACAGAAATATCCCCTTGAGTAAGTGTGCGGGGCTCCGATGAATCAGAAGAGGACATTGCATAAATACATATTAATCTCTTTAACCGCTACTATGTTTCAAATTTGGTGATAAAATAATGCTATGGCATAATAATCAGAGGAGGATGACTGGTCATTCAAATTCAACCTGTAGCTAGTAGTCAAGTAACTCAGATTGTGATGTAGGACTCTCAATTCTGACAACTCCATCTTTCAGCTCATAGAAGTAGCCACTTTGGCTATCATTCTTTGTAGCTGCTGGAAGTGATCAGGTACCAAGCTAGCCTGCCCTGGGTAGTCCTTCAAGCACCTTACTAATCAAAGCAGTCCCATTTCCTTGCTGTTGCTGGAAAAATAAATGCTAACTCGCCTGAGGATAAAAAAATAATGTGTACATCATTACAAGCAATGGAGCACTGTTTTCACCAAAAAAACTCTAAATAAACTTTCCTGTATATGAGAAGCATTGAGTAAAATAAAAATTTCACCAGTGTAGTTTATTTAGCATAAATATGAAGTGGATAAACAAAATTAATACATCCTGATAAATGACAGAGAATATAACTGGTAAACGATGGCCCATGATAGGCAGAAGAATAAGGATCGTGCATAATAAGAAACTAAAGATGAGTATGATCGAATTAGCGTTGTGAAGCCTTCGATAGGCTGTAGTATAGCGTGTACATGAGAATAATAACTAGTGTTCATAAAGAGAAGTGTTGGCTTAAAGCCATCATGCAATAACACCTAATGGGTTGGTGATCATAACGAGAAGGCAAAGTAAATAAGAAACATTTTTGACTTACTACAAACCCCTCAATAGGCTGTGCGTAAGGGATTGTTTGGGATAAGGTGAGATAGACATGAAACTGAATTTTATTAATGTTGTGATGCCCTCAATGGGCTGATATTATCGATAGTAGTTGAAAATGATATAAATAGGGGTTAATGAGTCTTATTATGTCCTTGATTGGGCTGGGGATGCAACAGTTTGTAATGAAACCCTTCGATGGGCTATAATAATAAAGTTACAGTAAGAAGACAAAAAATATTTCAAAAGTTGTGAATGAAGCTCTCAATGGGCAAAGAATGCATTATAGATAATTGACTAGCTAAGATATTGTGCCAAGCTAATCAAGAAAGCGTCATGCAAATAAATGTGAGACAGGTGATGCCCTTGCTGGGCTGAAGGGAAGATTTATTTGTGAAGGTTCATACTGATTCAATTGTATTAATCTGGGCCAAAGGTTTTCGGGATAACTAAAACCTTTTCAATACAATGTGCACAGTGACATAATGAGAACATAAGTAGTAACAGAGATAGTAATCATTTTTAGTTTACCGATGTAACCTGAAATACTAAACATGAACTCTTGCACTGTGAATTCCTGCAAGGAGATTCATAAAAGCCTAGAGTAAAGGAAATAGAACAGACCTTTAATAATAACCCCATAAAAAACAACATGTAACGCCCTCTGAAAATACGGCATATCATATCGACACAAGACGCGTTACAACCCATTACGACCTCGCAAAAACCATTGAAACCCACGCACATGAAAACATGAAAAACACAATAAATACACACAACAAATACATAAAAAGCTTACCTACAGCAAGGGGGGGGGGGTCACCCAGGACCCCGAAAACTGAAGTTACACCTCAATTTAACTTGAAATAAAAGAATTTAGAAAAAATGGCCGCCGAAAAACGAAAATGAGGCTACAGGACTCTAAAGACGCAAAACACCACCAAACACCTACGGATTTTCCGAAAAAGACGTACGAGATCCAAAAACAAGGACGCAGCCCGCGTGACCTGAAAAACCGAACCGAAAAGACCCGAAGGCGCTCAGCGCGAGGCTCGCAATCAGCGCCCAAGGATCTTAAAACACCAACAAAACTAATTTTGCACACAAACAACATTACCTGCCTTACAATCTTATTGCAGTCATTTTTTGACGGGCAAGTCGCTAGTAGAATATATTAAGCAGTAAATAGATGCTAAAGTGAACTCTAGCAGGCATGGAAATTTAAATTGACAAATTAATATAAAAGGCCTTCTAAATGAAGGATGCAACGGCTTATATCTCTAAAGCATAAAAACATAAGCTAAATTGGGCTAAAAATGAAGGTGCATAATAAATATAGAAGTACAAATACGTAAATCAGACAGCAGAATGAATGAACAATAAAATTATAGTCAATTTAAAATTGTTGTTTTATTAACATACAATGGAACATACAAAATGTGAAATGAAATAAAGACACTGGATTTTGTCATTTGTAGTGAAAATTCCTTACTAAGTGCTTGTCGTAAATCTAATGTAAGGTAATACCTGTATGAAAAGGTAAACCAATCATGGTGCCTTGGCCTAATTATATCAGAGTGATATCCCAGCTATTGCAGCTTAACTGCTGTGCTCTAGTGATCCCAACTTCCCAAAATTAATGTACCATGACAGCCACTGCCTGCCACACAGGAGAAAAAAGGCAGATACTGGAAGATTTGCCTGCAATCTGGCTGCTTTGCAGCAGGTATATAGTGAATAAGCATTACAGTATAAATGAGAACTAGCAGATAAATTAGTAATGAGTAAACTGCAGTGAAATGTAACAGTAATGACATAAAAAAAGTTTGGTACAGTAAAACCCCTGTTATCTGGCACCCTATTCCTGTATAAACAAAATACTTTGACAAATATTACAGAGCACTTACTAGTGTTTAAAACCAAGTACATACTCTGCTCAGGAAAATAAAACAGGCTGAAAGGGGGCGGAGCTGGAAGCATGTGTGCCTCTGTGAGTAGGTGAGGGTTTATATAGGGTAGGGGGAGAAAGGGACCCTCCCACAACCACCAGGTAATTAACCTGGCCATATACACACATATATATATATATATATATATATATATATATATATATATATATATATATATATATATATATATATATGTTTTTGTTTTATTTCATTTTATTTTTATTTATTTTTTAAACATCAAATGCATATGCTGAGTTGAGGAGCCTCTTTCTATACATTGTACTAGCCTTTTTCTCTGCAGTAAATGATTCCTGATATATTCAGCATGATTGAGTGTTTCCTTTATGCTAATGTGCGGCACAGTATGATAATTTGTGGCTTAGAGTACTCGATAGGGATTGGAAGGGGTTCCAAGTACCTGCTAATCTTCTAGAGAGAAGTAATTAAAGCAGCTAATTACTATTCAAAAGCTGCTCATTTGCATAAGAATATAGAATATACAGTTAACTTGTGAATTAGTCACTTTAAAATCAAATAGCTAGTATGTCTAACTATTTTCTCATGGTCTATTAAGAATAACTTAAAAGAACAAATTGTTGAGAGATTAAACTGGAGAAGAGGAAAACATTTCTCATATTTATTTTCTTGTTTGATATTTGCTTTTAGTTTGACTTATTCTTTCTTTCTGTTTGTCTTTTCTTTTTTTTCATCCTTTCCACTTTTGTTCTGCACACCTTACATTAAACTGTTGCTCATCTTGGTTGAAGTTAATTTGTAGACTATTGCTTAAAACACTTTAATAAAAAGAAAAAAAAAATATATATAAATATATATATATATATATATATATATATATATATAGTTGAAATATATTGTTACTGATAATTTTTTATGCTTTCTTTATTGACTTCTCATTAAAAACCTTTGTATAATTCTTGTTGTAATCACAAAATATGTTTTAAACCTTGTTACTTATTTTCTTCTAATAAAACTTGAGAGTTAAACAAACAAAAACAAATTGATATTGGGGGGATAGTCCCTATTGTGCATGAGGTAAATTTAAAATCTCTGTAAATCTTCATAGTAACATCAAGGTGAACAAAGAAGTTCACTGCAGTACAACAATGAATTCAGTAAGGAATGTCTATAGACCTTAGCTCATCCTTCGATATTTTAATAAATCAAAATGGTTATGTGAGGTGAGAAAAGACCAATTCATGGCTTTTGGTATTAATTTAAAATCAATGGCCATTAAGAGTAGTTCAAAACAAAAATTGCTGTAGCATAAAATAATAATTGCATAAAGTAGGGTTCCCTGGTGATCCAATGGTTAGGATTTGGTGCTTTCACTGCTGCAACATGGGTTTGATTCCAGTCAGGGAACCAAGAGGTCATACCACCCTGAAGCCATGCAGGGTTGGGCCTGGTCAGTACTTGGAATACTAGGAGCTGTATGCTGTGTCCCACTGAAGAATGAACTGGTAGCCCACTGCAGTATCTTTGCCATGAACAACAAGTGGATCAGCATGGTCTGTGTGCTGCATGAGGACACAGATAGTCAGATATGACTGAGCAACTCAAACACACACATGCATTTACAACTCATGTTAAATATTCCTTTGAACAGTCTCTAATCAAGTCATTGAAAAGGGTATGACCGGGTGACTGGTGGTTGCATCACTACGCTTGCCCCTACAGTATACTCAGCAGGGCACTCTGTTTATCCGATCTGTGAGCCTGTGTGAGCTCAAGTGACATCACCACCCTGTGACATCACCACATGAGAAGCCAGCCGCAAACTCCTCCCTCTAAATGCTTATATACCATCTTCGCAGTAATAATAATGTTCAGCTTTTCCCCCTCTATCTCTAATGTTTGAAGTAAAAAAAGTTATTTGTTTGCTGCAGCAAATCGAGTATGATCATTAATCATCAAGCTTAGGCTTTTCAGTATCTGCAGAGACAACAAAGTTCAAGTGGCAGTGGGGGGGGGGGCGGCAGCTGGAGAAATATTCAGTTTTATTTCTATGAACTACCTTTAATCGCCATTGGCTTTACATTAGTACCAACAGATGTGAATGGGTCTTTTTTCAACCAACATAACCATTTAAAAAAACTTTAAAACAAATCATAAAATGTGCATGGATTTTAACAATTCAAAAAGTGTTTCACTTAGTTTTCAGTGCTCAAAATAATGTGGAGCAGCATTAATGAATCCTCTCCACCTGCCATCAATCCAGTTTCAACCTTTTAAATTGTTTGGAATAAACACACAACCTTTACAGAAGTCAACAGACCTGCAGTCCCTGGCTTTATACCAAACACATTGGCTTAATTAGTTTGTTTTTTTACCAACAGCATAATAATCATGTCAACACTTCTGGAGATAAAAAGCAGTGTGCTCAGACAAGTGCAGAATCGACAGTCATTTCGACGTAGAGGAGAGACAGAATCCACCATCTCGACTACGGAGACTTGCAGAGCGCCGAGCTTAGCCAGGTAAACCTGAAGTTTTTAATAAGTTAAAGGAAAACTGTAATGCTATATTTAAATTCACTCAATTGAAGAACTATAGTTAAAAAAATGAGAAATATTTTTAGAATGAAAAAAATGCATTTATATGTAATCATGCTGCAGTGGAATGTAACATTTTGATTCTGCTGTTCAACTTTCTGAGGTGGGATTAGACAGGTAGCTTCTATCTGCACACTGGGAATGTGGCATCTAAAACTGCCAGTGGTTTTAACTGGAGTAATATAAATCTCATTAGGACATGCCCTCCTGAGAAAGTAACAGACGTGATCACTTGAGAAAAATGGTTCCATTTGGTAAAGAATAATAGCATATAACCGTTACAAATGTAAAGGTTGTGTTTATTTTTATTCATTTATTTATTTAAATCTTATTGCCCATTATGAAACTTAATTATTTAAATAATCCGAATATGTTATAATTTAAATGAAAACTATAGTTAATAACAAGTATTTTATCAATTGAATATTATTTAAAAATTGCATTTCCCTGCAACTAAGGAACATTGTAGTTTGCATTTTTTATCTATCAGTCAGCCTTACTGATCCACCAGATAACACTCTGTATGTTTTGCTCATAGTTACATAGTTACATAGTAATTAAAGTTAAAAAAAGACTTTCAGTCCATCAAGTTCAACCTTTTAAGATCTCCTCTGATCTGCAGTATGCGGATTAAATATTAATTAATTCGTTGTTAATTAATTATTAATCAATTATTTAATTATTTATTTTTTATTTTATTTTAAATTATTAATAAACCCAGAGGAAGGCAAAAAGAAAAAAGAAAAAAAAAAATGAGACTTAGCCAATCATCTTAAAGGAAAAAAAAAAAAATTCCTTCCTGACCACAGATACTGGTGATTGGATTTCTCCCTGGATCAATACAGTCTCTCTAATTATCCATGATAACCCTGAATTCCCTTTTTAATTAGAAATAAATCCAGTCCCCTTTTAAAGTTATCTATCAAATCCGCTGTCACCACCTCCTCTGGTAGAGAATTCCACAGATTAACCACCCTTACTGTGAAGAACCCTATTCTTTCTTTAAGGGGAATCTTTTTACTTCTAACCTCAAAGGACATCCTCATGTCAATTTAAAACCTTTTGGCACAAAAAGCTCCCTTGACAAATCTTTATACTGACCCTGGATATATTTATATAAGGTAATCGTATCTCCTCTTAGACGCCTTTTTTCTAGAGAAAATACGTTTAATTTCATTAGTCTTTCTTCATAACTTAGCCTCTCCCTTCCCCTTATTAGTTTTGTTGCCCTCCTCTGTACCTTTTCCAGCTCTAAAATGTTCTTTAGATGAAGTGGTGACCAAAATTGTACTCCATATTACAAATTAGGGCATAATAGAGATTTGTATAGTGGCAGAATTATATTTGCTTCCCTTGCTTCTATACCCTTCTTAATACATGCTTCTGACACACATAGATTTGCTCCATTAGGATTATAAATTGCATAGCTATTTTTCCTTCCCAGATGCATAACTTTACATTAATTTGTATTAAATCTCATCTGCCATTTAGATGCCCATTCCTCAATTTTAAGTAAATCCCTTTGGAGGGAAAGCACATCATTATCTGATTATATTACCTTGCACAAATTAATGTCATCAGCGAAAATGGGGACACCACACTCCAATCCCACCTCTAAGTCATTAATAAATATGTTAAAAAGTAGAGGACTTAATACTGAACCCTGACGAACTCCACTTACCACATTAGTCCAATTAGAGTATGTTCCATTTACAACAACCCTTTGCTTCCTGTCTTTTAGCCAGCTCTCAATCCATGAGCAGATATTTACTGCAATTCCTGTATCTCTTAGTTTGCACAATAGTCTCCGATGTGGCACTGTATCAAAAGCCTTTGCAAAATCCAAAAAGACTACATCCACTGAGTTGCCTTGATCCAGGTTCCTACTAACCTCTTCATAGAAACTGATTAGATTTGTTTGACATGACCTATCCCTCGTGATAGATCATTAGCAGTAATTGCTGCCTGGGGTTCTGGATCTATTTTTTTAGTGTGTGGCAAAACCAGAAAAATGGGTATGTTCAAACTCGAAGAAGTAATTTTATTTAAAAAGTGTAGTTACCCCCTACGGTCTGGGCATGCCCAATCTTTTGTTTTGCTTTGGAGATAATAAACGTACAATTCCAGTAGGTAATAAGTAATTTATTGGCTATGATCTGCCATTAGCAAGAGACATAAAGTGTCCTTAGGTTATGGATCAGAAAGACATTAGCAGGAGATAACAGAATGTCTTTAGTATGTTGACCAAAAAGGCTGACTGAATTTTTTTTTTTTTGTATACTGTACATTCACTGTACAAAAAATGCAAAGTTTGCTAATAATGAATTAATTGTGTTCTTGTTATCTGCAATTATTATATATTTGGAAACTTTGCTGTACCTCTTTAAATACCATATAGGACAGAAATTGGTTACTGTGGTCCTTTAAGCTGGTCTTTCTCTCCCTAAGAGCTCATATTTGTTGGTGTCTAAAAAAACTAGGACTTTCAATAAAATGTCTGAAAGGGAAGCCACAGGTGATGTACATTTGATCTTGTCAGAAAATATTAATATCAACTGCAGAGTCTGCAAAATATGTGACAAGAAAACTGAGCAAAGTGAAGATCCCATTGGGAATTTAAGGGGAAAGCTGATGTATAGTGTTATGCCCTGGTAAAACAAAAAGCATGGGGGAGGGATGTTGAAAGATGTTTCTTGTTTTTTTTTTTTACAGCCGTATAAACTTTAGTTAGAATTTTAGAAAAGAATATAAAATATACATTTATGACACATTACTTTATATGTGCAGTATTGAGATTGAAAAGACTACTGTAGTTATCTACCAACCAGAGCTAGATGTTTTAATTAGGTTGTTGGTCATTAATCAAATTCATATCCAATTATTTAAAATGAAGCAACCTATAATATATATTTCCCAATCCCTCATTCCCCATGGGACTTAACAAAAACTCATTTACCTGGTGAAAAACTAGAAATCAGGGGCGTAGGAACTGGGGGGGGGGGGGGTGGGTTAAATTAATGGGGGACACAAAAAACAGCAAAATTAAACTTAATTATGCATTACCATGTTCACCAGCACTATGAAGTAGTATGTCTTTCCCATGAAAGTTTTAACCAATTATTTATATAAATATATGTAAATGTGAACTATATATGTACATATATATAAAAACCACTTTGGGAAAAATGTACCAAGACTCTATTTTATAATTGTTGCAACTTAAAAAATGAATTTTATTAAAGCTTCTAAAAAATAATAAATTAATAAATGGGGGAATTTAAAATACTGTCCAATAAAATAGAATATAACCGAACCGATTAACACTCCTATATAATTTAGAGTTTAGTTCTGAAGACTTGTACTTATTGCTACTTTACAGTAAGGGTAGCTGTAAGAATAGAAGCAATGTAACAATAATGTATCAATTTGAAAAGATACATTCAGTTGGAAGTTGCACATGCTAGCCCAGGGACAGAGGGAGCTTAGGGAGGTTAATGTGTGGCTAAAAAAGTAGAACGGCTGGGGGAGTTTTTAAACTTCTAGGTGGGGGGAGGGACTATATAGAAGTATATAGTAGTATAAAAATAGTAGTGAAGGAAAGGGTTGATTTAGTTACCCATGGGGGAGGAGAAGGGGGGAGGGTTACAATAGACAGTAGGGAGGTATTAATAGGGGCCTCAAATACAATGGCAAGCACTTCACAAGAGCCATAGCAACATAAAGTGTAAGCTTGCTAATGCAAGAAGTTTGCCTGGGAAAATGGGTGACCTGGAATTATTAGCAGTACAAAATAAATGGGGCTTAAAAGGCATTATTGAAACATGGTGGAATGAACTGTTAATCTGGATGGTTATAACCTATTTAGGAAAGATAGGGGAAATGGCAAAAGAGGAGGAGGGATCTGTCTGTATGTTAAGCCTGAACTTAAGCCTATAGTCAGAGAAGATATTTATGCTGGAACTAGCAGCAACATTGAATCTTTGTGGGTTGAGCTAAATAGTGGAGGAGCTAGTTCTAAACAAATATTGGTGGGAGTATGCTATAAATCCCCAAATATAATTGAAAGTGAGGAAATACAATTATTGTTACAGATTGGAAATGGAGCTATGCATGGGCAAGTTCTAATAATGGGAGACTTTAATTACCCTGAAGTAAACTGGATAAATGAGACCAGCAGCTCAGCTAAGGGGAGCAGGTTCTTGAGTACACTAAGGATCATTATCTGGCCCAGGTAATACAAGGACCTACTAGAAATGGGGCCATCTTGGATTTAGTCATCACAAGTAATATTGATAATATCAAATGTTAAAATAGGGGAACCCTTGGGGAACAGTGATCACAACACAGTCTCATTTGAGATTGAATACAAAAAACAGTTGTAAGGGGCCAACAAAAACTCTAAAATTTAAAAGGGCTAACTTTAATGGGGTAAGGGCAGCAATACTACATATAGACTGGGACAAAGAACTTACAGGGAAAAATACTGAAAATAAATGGACAACATTCAAATCCTTACTAAATAAACATACTCATCAGCATGTACCATGTGGAAATAAAATGAATAGGAGTAAATCACATCCCATGTGGCTTAACAATGACTTAAAGATCATGATAAGGAAAAATAAACATGCATTTAAATTATACAAGAAGGAGGGAACAAAGGCAGCTTTATGTGACTATAAGGAAATCAACAAGGCTTGCAAAAGGGCTATTAGACTGGCTAAAATAGAAAATTAAAAGTTAGTTGCAAAGGAGAATAGGACTAACCCTTAATATATTTAAAATATATTAATGGGAAGAAGGCGAGAAAGGAAGCTATAGGAACATTACAATGTGACACAGACCATCTGATAATTAGTGACCAGGAAAAGGCAGATGAGCTAAATAGGTTATTTTCGTCGGTATACACAAGGGAGGTACCAGTGGTTGGGAAGAAATCCAAAAGAGATTGGAGAAAATAAATGTTAATAAAGCCCCAGGTCCTGATGGAATACTGAGGGAGCTGGGTTCTGTAATGGCCAAACCATTATATCTAATCTTTCAAGACTCACTCACTACAGGGTCTCTACCAGATGAGTGTTGAAAAGCAGAGGTCATACCTATATTTAAGAAGGGAGCAAGAGTAAATCTGGGGAATTATAGACCAGTGAGCCTCACATCTGATGTTGTGAAGCTTTTAGAGGGGGATTAATAAGGGATAGAACTCAAGAATATGTCTATTTGAACAAGATCATGGGTAGCAGTCAACACGGATTTATGAAGAATAGGTCATGTCAGACCATTCTAATTAGTATCTATGAGGAGGTTATTAGGAACTTGGATCAGGGCAACTCAGTGGATGTAGTCTTTTTGGATTTTGCAAAAGGCTTTTACAGTGCCTCCTGGGAGACTTTTGAGCAAAATAAGGGATACAGGAATTGCAGTAAATATTTGCTCATGCATCGAGAGCTGGCTAAAAGCCAGGAAGCAAAGGGTTGTTGTAAATGAAACATATTCTGATTGGACTAATGTGGTAAGTGGGGTTCCTCAATGTTCAGTATTAGGTCCTCTCCTTTTTAACATATTTATTAATGACGTAGAAGTAGGACTCGAAAGTCGTGTCTGCATTTTTGCTGATGACACTAAGTTGTGCAAGGTAATTAAATCAGATACTGATGAAAGGGAATTGCATAAATTAGAGAAATGGGCGGGTAAATGGCAGATGAGATTTAATACAAATAAATGTAAGGTTATGCATTTGGGAAGGAAAAATAGCCATTATATAATCTTATTGGAGCAAATCTAGGTGTATCAGATATTGAAAGGGATTTGGGAGTACTAGTGGACAACCACCTAGGTAGCAGTGCTCATTGCCACGGAGCAGCTGCAAAGGCAAGTAAAATATTAGCATGTATTAAGAAGGTTATAGAAGCAAGGGTAGCAAATATAATTCTGCCACTATACAAATCCCTAGTACGCCCTCATTTGGAATATGGAGTACAATTTTGGGCACCACTTCATAAAAGGGACATTTTAGAGCTGGAAAAAGAGAAGGGCAACAAAACTAATAAGGGGAATAGAGGGGCTAAGTTATGAAGAAAGACTAACCAAATTAAACTTATTTTCGCTAGAAAAAAGGCGTCTACAAGGGGATATGATTACCTTATATAAATACAACCAGGGTTAATATAAGGCTTTGTCAAGTAAACTTTT
The DNA here is from genome assembly GCA_027410445.1 of Discoglossus pictus. Classification (NCBI taxonomy): domain Eukaryota; kingdom Metazoa; phylum Chordata; class Amphibia; order Anura; family Alytidae; genus Discoglossus; species Discoglossus pictus. The sequence continues at coordinate 54,756,091 of CM050172.1, read as the reverse complement.
TGTAGCAAGAGATTTTCAATTGACAAGAGGACATCCTTTGAGGTTAGAGGAAAAATAATAAGTTGGCATATAGACATATATATATATATATATATATATATATATATATATATATATATATATATATATATAAATCCTTTGGACCTGTCTCTAAGCTAAATTCATCTTATGACCTTATCAGGGTGGAGACAACAAGCTCAGCTGGCGTATGATACTATACACTTTTACAATTAATTTAATATTGAATTTTGCTATAATAATGAATTACCTAGGAATAGTTTTAATGATCAATGCATAATTAAAACAACTAGCTCTTGTTTGGGGTTACAGTGGTTCGTTCTTTTAAAGAACTATTAACTGATTTACTTTTAATTTCTAAATAATTGTTCCTGTTTAATACTTCAAAAAGGTATACTATAATTGCAAGTGTCCTTTTGGCATAATAAAGCTGGCTCATCAACTAGTTATAGCAAATGACATATATGTAGTAATTTTTTTTTATTACTATTTAAAATTATTTTTCAATATTTTAGTTTATGTAAAAAAATATATTGGAAAGATGGCAGCATCCAGGGTAGTAAACAGGAAGAAAGGGGCAGTTACAAAATGTTAGAAGTAAGTAAGCTGTACCTATTATATGACAATGTCATTGTGGAACATAACATTAATTAAGCCTATTGAAAACATTTAACTTTTCTATGCAATTATTCTTTATCATAGGATTCCATTTTCTTTTCTTTTTATTTCTTTCTAATACTTCCTCAGAAAGGCGTATTGCTAGTTAGCTACAAATATCCCAAAACCTTTATCTGCATATAAAGTCTCCTCCAACCTTGTTGTTGCTGTTCAGTCGTGTCTAACTTTGTGACCTATGGGTTGCAGCACATCAGGCACATCTTGTGTCTGATTGTGCTTATCTATAAGGTTTTTAATGTCAAAGGTACTGGAGTGGGTTGCTAGTTTTTTCTTCAGCCTCTCTGCTATGACCCTACATGGTATAGCTCACAGCTTCATTGAAGTCCCTTCACCATGGCAAGGTAGCGATCCAGAAGGGGCCTCCAATGTTAGCAGAAATCAAAATGGTATTTCCAAGGTAAAATAACTGTAAATAAATTAAGGTTGTATTTTTGTATTCTAGAAAAATGTGTTTTCTATTGTTAAATGTATTTTTTCAAATAAGAAAAAATATATATAGGACTTGAGTGTTCAACTATAATTTGGGTGATGATATAGCTCCCTAATTACTTCTAGTTCAGAGGTTATCTCCAGTACTTGTCTCCGAAGCCTGTAATCCATTCTGTAATGCCATAATTATAAAAGGATCCTTCTCCGCAAGAAGTCGTTAAAACTAATGTAAATAGTGTGATTAAGTTCTCTGTGTCTTAATTAGAAAAGTGCAGTTTCCATGACAAGCAAATTAGAGACAATGGTGGAGAAAAAAAAAGCACTGGCCACTAAAGTAATCTTTGGTGAGGAAAATGCTTCCGATATAAGGTTTTAAATTAACTTAACTTGATAATGGATAAAAACTAAACACAACCTTTAAACGTTTAACTTTTACATACTATTATTACTTACTGTGTTCCATTACCTTTTCTTTGCTATTCAATTGGCATCTTTTGGCTACCCGCAAAATATTTGCAGGTTAGAGGTGGAAAATCGCTGCGGTTGTCAAAACCTTAAGTCCAACCCATCTAAGCCTTTGATCTTTCAAGCCCGTAAATGTTACAATGGCAAATCTCTATTAAATTGCTAAAATTCCTCATGCCTGCAATTGTTTTCATTTCCGTAAATGGCAAATGTAGAAGAAAATACTACGAGTATTATACGCCAGATAGGACTCGCAAGGGAGTTAAACACCTGATCGTAGCACTGTAAATGCAAATAAAAAAAATCAATGGTGCACTTTAAAAGACTGGTAAAGTGATGAAAGACATAATTAGTTGCATAACAGTCTCAAGCTCACAAATATGCAATCACAATTTATTTTTATTTTTTTCAATTCCGTGCTATATAAATCTCAGTAATCAAGGAGTTAATACATATCAGGCCACCCACGTGGACTAGAACAGTATCGTCATTCATAATTATTTTTTGTACATTGCCGGATTGCGAGTCCTATTGCATATCGGACTTCTAAACGCTAATTGATTGATATTTATCCTCCATGTTTTACTGACGCCATTTACTGATGGCTGTTTCTAAGTCAGTAGTTACGGCCTTGCTTAATTGATCATGATCATGCTCTGAAATGCTATTTAAGAGGGTTCATGGTTTACAGTTAAGGCTTGCGGCCAGGTAGCTGCAGGCATGTTCAATTGAATCGCTCTGTAACTGTTGCAAATTTAAAGCCTGCAGACTTATGGCCAGTATGAAGTCAACTGTGGGCTTGCAATTGAATGGAGGCCTATGTTTTTTACTTTCTACATTTATTTAAAATGCTCAAAAAATGATCTTAGTTTGTTTATAGGCCTGGGTGTTGTTACTTAGATGCGTACAAAAAAATTGTCCTATGGATCCTATTTAGGAATCCTTGAACAACCAACCAAGGTTGTACAGAAACACCTTTTATGCAGCCTTTATTTTAATTATCCTTGCCACATACTAATTTTAAAAAAATTAATCTTTATTTGTACATTTAAAATATTGTTAAAAATGCAACAATTAAAAAATTCATGTTAAACCCTAGGTTTTTAATCCTTTGGGTTTTTTGATGTCCAGCAAATTATTAAAGGTTTATTTCGGTTTTATTTTTGTTGTTATTAAATTCTTTGCTTTTATCACAGCTTTTGTATTTAATTACTTTATTATGCTCCAGTCAATAAAAGATTTTATTTTTCAATTCAACTGTATTTGTGTATTTTTGGTTATTTTTCCTTGATCAAATCCTTATCAGGTACCCTGATTTTTAATTTACATAAGATAGGATTTTTCTTTTATAATCCTTTTATCTGTTTATAGTTTTGTTTATTCATACAGCACTTCACTTGAGTATGTGCTTTAGGTGCCTTTGTATTTCTTTTGTGTTAATCTTTTACCCCTATTTACGTTAATTTCGTAATTCTTTTACTTAAACTGCATTTTAATTCAAATTGTGCTATTCAAAACTGTTATCTTAAAGTGCTTGTGCTATTGTGACTTAATGCTAATTTATTCTTATATTGTTGAATTAACCTTTTACCTTGTGACTGTTAGTTTGTCACAGTCACTACTTTACCTTATTAATTTGGTGCCCCTGATGAGTGAGAGACTGATAGAGCCTCACGAAACGCGCGTCGGGAGATTTTGACATCATCAGTAAGCGCGATCACAGCGCAGACCATGCCAACATAGCGTGGAGCATGATAGATATAGCTCTATAGCTCCAGGACCACTACTAACTTAAAAGAAAGGAAGCCAATACTTTCACCACAAATTTACAATATAGAAACAACAGAGTAGTATACAAGAATAAGAAAATAGAAAAGCAAGAAAAAGAAAAAAGTAGGGAAAGCATAATTAAAGCAAAAAACAGAAGAAAAAGGAGGACACAATCTCCTTTAAAAAAACTAATAGACAGAAGCATTAATGAAACATACAGTTTAAGATACAGCAAAAAATCAGGAGTGTATACATTTTAAAAAATAGCACAGCACCAGCACTTAAAATTAATAGTAATTAGTAATTAGTGACTGTGACAAACTAGTCACAAGGTAAAAGGTTAATTCAACAATATAAGAATAAATGAGCACTAAGTCACAATAGCACAAGCACTTTAAGATAACAGTTTTGAATAGCACAATTTGAATTAAAATGCACTTTAAGTAATAGAATCACAAAATCACCATAAAAAAGAGGGTAAAAGATTAACACAAAAGAAATATAAAGGCACCTAAAGCATATAGTCAAGTGAAGTGCTGTATGAATAAACAAAACTATAAACAGATAAAAGGATTATAAAAGAAAAATCATATCTTATGTAAATTAAAAATCAGGGTACCTAATAAGGATTTGATCAAGGAAAAATAACGAAAAATACACAAATACAGTTGAATTGAAAAACAAAATCTTTTATTGACCGGAGCATAATAAAGTAATTCAAATAAAAAAGCTGTGATCAAAGCAAAGAATATAATAACAACAAAAATAAAACCGAAATAAACCTTTAATAATTTGCTGGACGTCAAAAAACCCAAAGGATTAAAAACCTTGGGTTTAACATGAATTTTTTAATCATTGCATTTTTAACAATATTTTAAATGTACAAATAAAGATTGAATTTTTTTAAATTAGTATGTGGCAATAATAATTAAAATAAAGGCTGCATAAAAGGTGTTTCTGTACACCTTTGGTTGGTTGTTCAAGGATTCCTAAATAGGATCCATAGGACTACATTTATTTACCGTATTTTTCGCCCTATAAGACGCACCGGCAGATAAGACGCACCTAGTTTTTAGATGAGGAAAACAAGAAAAAAAAAAATCTGAATCAAACACAAATACACTCAAACACAAATACACTTTACACACAGATACACACCTACATTACACACAAATATATATATATATATATATATATATATATATATATATAGATACACATACATACATATACATACACACATACATACATATATACACACACATACATACACACACACATACATACACACACACACACACACATACACATACATATCCATATACTGCAGCATTTGGGAGCCATTGACCCTCCCTGACCCTCCTGATCCTCCCTGACCCTCCTGATCCTCCCTGACCGTCCTGATCCTCCCTGACCCCCCTGATCCTCACCTTTATAGATACACATGCATACATATACATACACATACACACACACACACATACATACACACACACACATACACATACATATCCATATACTGCAGCATTTGGGAGCCCTTGACCCTCCCTGACCCTCCTGATCCTCCCTGACCCCCCTGATCCCCCTGATCCTCACCTTCCTTCTGATCTCTGCCATCTTGATCTCACCCCAGCGCTTCCTACCAGCACTCCACGTGTACTGCAGCGTTGCGTGTGTGACGTCACTAGGACGCACCGGCCGACGCGATGCTGGTAGGAAGCGCTGGGGTGAAATCAAGAGGACAGAGGCAGTCTGAAAAGGTATATTCGCCGTATAAGACGCACCAACTTTCCTCCCCCAGTTTTGGGGAAGAAAAAGTGCGTCTTATACGGCGAAAAATACGGTAAGTCATAAACTGTCTGATCCTTGACATGAGCAGTAAGTGCTGTAGTGCAGTGGCCCTTGAAGGCACTATACTGTTACAGTTATCTAGTTCACAATTTACTTACATAGTTACATAGTAATTTAGGTTGAAAAAAGACTTTAGTCCATCAAGTTCAACCTTTTTAGATCTCCTCTGATCTGCAATACGCAGATTTGTTGTTAATTGATCAAAAGAAAGGCAAACAGAAAAAAACAAAGAAACTTTGCCAATTGTCTCAACAGAGAAAAAAATATAAACTTCCTTAATGACCCCAGATACTGGCGATTGGATTCATCCCTGGGTCAATACTCCCTCTATTTATCCAGGATAGCCCTTAATGCCCTTTTTATTTAAAAAAAAAATATCCAATCCCTTTTAAAAGTTATCTATCGAATCTGCTGTCACCACGTCCTCTGGTAGAGAATTCTACAGATCAACCACCCTTTCTGTGAAGAACCCTTTTCTTTATTTAAGGTAAAATCTTTTTACTTCTAATCTCAAAGGATGTCCCCTTGTCAGTTGAAAACCTCTTGGCACAAACAGTTACCTTGACAAAGCCTTCTATTGACCCTGGATATATTTATATAAGGTAATCATATCCCTTCTTAGAGGCCTTTTTTCTAGAGTAAATAAGTTTAATTTCGTTAGTCTTTCTTCATAACTTAGCCCCTCCATTCCCTTTATTAGCTTTGTTGCCCTTCTCTGTACTTTTTTCCAGCTCTGAAATTTCCTTTTTTGTAATGTTGCCCAAAATTGTACTCCATATTCTAATTGAGGGCATACTAGAGATTTGCATAGTGGGAGAATTATATTTGCTTCCCTTGCTTCTATACCCTTCTTAATACATGCTAATATTGTACATTCCTTTGCTGATGCTGCTTGGCATTGAGCACTTTTACCTAGATGCTTGTCCACAAGTACTCCCAAATCCCTTTCAATATCTGATACCCCTATATTTGCTCCATTAAGATTATAAATTGCATGGCTATTTTTCCTTCCCAGATGCATAACTTTAAATGTATTCATATTAAATCTCATCTTCCACTTAGATGCCCATTCCTCTAATTTATTCAATTCCCTTTGAAGGGAAAGTACATCATTTTCTGATTTAATTGCCTTGCACAACTTGTGTCATCAGCAAAAATGGAGACACCATACTCCAATCCCACTTCCAAGTAATTAATAAATATGTTAAAAACGAGGGGACCCAATACTGAGCCCTGAGGAACCCCACTTACTACATTAGTCCAATCGGAGTATGTTTTATTTACAACAACCCTTTGCTTCCTGTCTTTTAGCCAGCTCTCAATACATAAGCAAATATTTATGGCAATTCTTGCATCCCTTAGTTTGCTCAATAGTCTCCCATGTGGCACTGTATCAAAAGCCTTTGCCAAATGCAAATAGACTACATCCACTTGCTCCAAGTTCCTACTAACCTCCACATAGAAACTAATTAGGTTTGTTTGACATGAACTATACATCATAAATCAATGTTGGCACCTACTTATAATGCTGTTTCAATAGACATATTCCTGTATATTATCCCTTATTAATACTTCTAAAAGCTTTCCCACTACCAAAGTGAGACTCACTGGTCTATAATTTTCCAGATTTGCTCTTGCTCCCTTCTTAAATATAGTTATCACCTCTGCCTTTCTCCAGTCATCTGGTATAGACCCTGTGTTGAATGAATCCTGAAATATTATATATAATGGTTTGGCTATTACAGAACCCAGTTCCCTCAGTACCCTTGGATGTATTCCATCAGGACCTGGGGCTTTATTAACATTTATTTTTCCAACCTCTTTTGGATTTCTTCCTGCGATAACCAGTTATTTGGTAAATGTAGTGTAGTCACATTATGTTTCAGTGACCCAACCACTGGTACCTCCATTGTGTATACCGCAGAAAATAACCTATTTAGCTCATCTGCCTTTTCCTGGTCACTAATTATCAGGTGGCCTGTGTCACATTGTAATGTTCCTATAGCTTCCTTTCTGGCCTTCTTCCCATTAATATATTTCAAAAATATTACTCTCTTTTGCAACTAACTTTTCATTTTCGATTTTAGCCAGTCTAATAGCCCTTTTGCAAGCCTTGTTGATTTCTTTGTACTTGCGTAAAGCAGTTTCTGCCCCCTCTTGTTTGTATAATTTAAACGCTTGTTTTTTACTCCTCATCTTCATCTTTAATTCATTGCTAAGCCACATGGGTTGTGATTTACTCCTTCTACTTTTATTTCCACATGGTATATGGTGATAAGTATGTTTATTTAGTAAGGATTTGAACGTTGTCCATTTATGTTCAGTATTTTTACCTGTCAGTTCTCTGCCCCAGTCTATACATTGTATCACTGCCCTTAGACCGTTAAAATCCGCCCTTTTAAAATTAGGAGTTTTCTTTAGCCCATTAGAGTTATGTTTTTTTTATTCAATCTCAAATGAGACTGTGTTATGATCACTGTTTACAAAAGGTTACCCTATTTCCACATTCGATACTATATCAATATTATTTGTGATAACTAAATCTAAGATAGGCTCACTTCTAGTAGGTTCTTGTATAACCTGGGCCAGATTATGATCACTGAGTGTACTCAAGAACCTGCTCCCCTTAGCTGAACTACTGGTCTCATTTATCCAGTTTATTTCAGGGTAATTAAAATCTCTAAGGGACTATATCTACAAAAGCGCAAGTACTCTGGTGATGTTTTTTTTTTCATTGGGGGAGTATCATTATGCCATATAATAATTAATGGTGGTATATCCTTTTGACTACTTTGAATTGCAAGTCTGCTTTAATGACACATAGTAGTTTGTGGCAATAAGGAGTTCAGTATCTGTCTACTCCCTGATTAGCCTTAGTGGATACTCCCCATATAAATGGTTAACAACCGGCCTAAAACATCTTTTTATAACATAGGAGTACTTAGCATGCGCTTTTTTTCAGATCGTTTTAATTTAAACTTTTTTTGAGCTATCATTAAATATTTTATCTTCCCAAGCATTAGCAAAGTAATTTGCCATATGAGGGAAGATGTCATGTGACATCAATATGGGATAATATATACGTTACTGGCTCTTTAAGAGTAATCTACCCATCCAAACAGCTATTCTTTGTTCCTTTCTTGTTTACAATTACAATAATATAATAATAAGATGTCAGGCACCAAGGAACTGTCATATAGTGATACATTGAGATCATTAAAATCTCCCATTATTAGAACTTGCCCATGCTTAGCTGCATTTCCAATCTGTAACAATTATTGCATTTCTTCACTTTCAATTATATTTCAGGGTTTATAGCATACCCCTAGTAATATTCTTTTAGAATTTGCTCCTCTGCTATTTAACTCTATCCACAAACATTCGACATTACCGCTAGTTCCAGCATACATATCTTCTCTGACTATAGGCTTAAATTCAGGCTTAACATACAGACAAATCCCTCCTCCTTTTTACCATTGCCTCTATCTTTCCTAAATAGGTTATAACCATCCAGATTAACAGTCCAGTCATGAGATTCATCCCACCACGTTTCAGTAATCAATTAAATCCCATTTCTCATTATCTGCAAATAACTCTAACTCTCACATTTTTCCTGGCAAGCTTCTGGCATTAGCGAGCATGCACCTTATGTTATGAGTCTGTAGTTCTGAAGTGCCTGCCACTGTACTTGAGTTACTTAGCAATATCTCCCTATTGACTATACTCACCATCCCCCAGCTCCTCCCGCATGACTAGTTAAAAGTTCCTTACCCCCTCTACACTTACTACCCCATTACTTCTATCTCGTCCCTCCCCCACCTAATAGTTTAAAAACTCCCCCAGCCATTCTACCATCCTATCCCCTAGCACAAAAGCTCCCTCATCATTAAGGTGCAATCAATACCTGCTATAGAGATTGTACCAAAGTGAGAAGTAAGCCCAGTGCTCTAAAAACCCAAACCCCTCCTTAATGCACCACATTTTTAGCCATGCATTAACCTCCCTAAGCTCTTTCTGCCTCCCTGGGTACTGGTAGTATCTCAGAAAATACTACCTTGGAGGTCCTTGCCTTCAGCTTATTACCTAATTCTATAAAATTATTCTTTAGGACACTCCATCTTCCACTAACTTTGTCATTGGTACCAATATGTACCAAGACCGCCAGTTCATTTCCAGCCCCTCCCAATAATTTGTCTACCCGATCCACAACATGCCGAACCCGAGCACCCGGGAGACAGCAAAATGTTTGATTGCTGGGATCTGGGTGACAAATCATCCTGTCTACCTTCCTAATAATAGAGTCCCCAACCAGCAGAACCTGCCTGTTGCTCTGTCTATTCTCCCCGCTCACTCGTCCAGTAGAACTGTTCTTCCGGCTGTTAGAGGGAACAGCTCTATCTGAATGGACATCCCCAACAGTTTCATTCAATCTGGCAAATCTGCTGGTGCTTGTCAACTCAGAACTGGCCTCCCTCCTGCTCCTGTTCCCCCTGCTTTCCCTTGTAACTGTAACCCACCTACCTCCCTGGACTAACCTCACAAGCCACAGCTCCTCCCTCTATGCTAGGCCCAGCTAAACTGTGCTCCGTGAGCACCAACCCCCTTTCCAGTGGAGCAATAACACTAAGTCCTGCAATTCTCCTCTTCAGTTCTCCAATCTGAGTTTCCAGAGAGGCAACATGCTCACACCTGTCACAGAGGTATGGACCCTGGATCATCTTTTCAGTATTGCATACATATGACAGGATGTACACTGAGTGAAGTTGCCACTGGACTGACTCATACTTACAGTGGGTAAAAAAAAAAAAATGTATAAAGCACTACAATGTTCTCCCCTTTGCACTCCTTCCTTATATTTAAACTCCTACACGTATACTAGAACTGCCCTTATGCTGGAAGTGTTTGTACCTTCCCCTGTTTTTATTAGGTTGTTATTACTCACCTGCCCACTACTCACTGCACAAGTACACAACACACTTACTGTTCAGGAGAAATCACAGAACAGATGCATGGCATATAGAGAAATAACTGAAAATGTGACACTGAGGGATAAGTTTTTTCCCCTTAAATATATATTAACATATAATAAGAGATTGAAAGTTTGCGAGTTTTCAATCTTGTGTCAGTGCCTTGGAAACAATCACTATGTACATTTGATTTTAATCTCAAAAACAGGGCCATAAGGTGTTTATTTGTTATTGCCATGCACTTAATCTCTGTACATCACTACCGAATATGTATGGTGCTTTACAAATAAAGATAATAATAATAATAGTAAATAAAAATATATATTTGAAATAAAATTACGACAAGCATGTATTAACTAGCAAATGTGTTTAATTGTCAGTTTTTATTTTAGAGTTCCATCAATAAAATTGGTGAAAATAATAAAATATTATCAGCATTAATTTCTTATACATGAGCAAATCTGAAAAACTTATATTGAAAGTAAAAATAAGAATAATATTCATTAAATGTATTTAGTTTGAAGTTTTCTTTTAAGAAATCAATATACCATTAAAGGGACTCTTAAGAAAAAAATTGTATTTGAATGTAACTAGGTTATTTAACATAATTTTACCTTCCTCAGTGTAATTGTGATGTGCTTCATTTGCTTCTAAGAAGCCCAGAGAGTAACAGATTCTCAACGTTTTGAGACTCCTGTTCTCTCACAGGAAAGCTGCCATCTTGCATAGCTGTAAATGAATGTGACACAAGGGAGGGCTTCATACTTCAGTGTCTCATGCTGCCAAGAAGTGGACAATGACATATTGTGTCTGAGCAGCATGAGACACTGGCAGTGTGAATTCCCTCCCATGTGGGTGTGGTTTTAGGTCACAGCTATGCAACCCTGTATGAGAGAGAACAGAGGGAGGTAAAAGACGCTGAGAATCTGTTTCTCTGGATGCTTATTTGAAGTAAAGGAAGGATAAATTAAATTTATAAATACAATAAGGAAATTTAAATTAATTATATACTACACAGTATATTATAAATGTGTCACCCAAAATATTTTTTATATAAAATGGCTAAAGAGACCCGTTAATAAAATGAATTAATATATGAATTTACTTACCTGAATGCTATTTTCTTGCCCAACTGATTGTAACTAATGATTCATTCCTGAAACATACATATTAAAAGGATCCATGATAATTGCACGCATTATCCCATTATCTTTTGACAGTTGTTTTTTATACACTTATACGCCTTCTGTTGATATGACTACGTACTTATTATAAAGAACATTTTTTCTCATTTTAAATTGCATGTCTCTGCTTCTCTCTCTTTTCCTTTTGATACATAGATGAACAAAGGCAGGATCTTACCTCCTTCATATTTTTTAAACTGTAATTTTGCATTGCGTGTAATTGTAGTATTCATATCAAGTGACAGCTTCCAAGACAGTTGGAAACTAAATAAATAAGTTTAACTAGTTATGCATCTCTGTAATCCTCATATTTTCTCTACATGAGACATTTGTTTGCAACTGTAAGACTGGAGAAATCTGATATTTGTTTTTTTATAGACCATACAACATATATTTTGTTACAAAGCATGTACAGTTTGGGAACAAATTTAATGTTTTTAAAGTATATTTAATGGATTTTTTTTAAAGGAATACTTGTCAGGATGATATGCAGTGCCTTGCCAAAGTATTTACCCCCTTGACTTTTTACCCATTTTGTTACATTCAAGCTTAAATTCAATGTTTTGTTAATCTGAATTTTATGTGATGGGTCAGAACACAATAGTCTAAGTGTGTGAAGTGAAATGAGAAAAATATATACATAAAACTAATTTTTAGAAATAGGAAACAGAAAATTGGCATGTGCGTATGTATTCACCCCTTGTTATGAAGCCCATAAAAAGATCTGGTGCAACCAATTACCTTCAGAAGTCACATAATTAGTGAAATGATGTCCGCCTGTGTGTAATCTAAGTGTCACATGATCTGTTATTACATATACACACCTATTTTGAAAGGCCCCAGAGGCTGCAACACCAAAACAAGAGGCACCACTACCAAACACTGCCATGAAGACCAAGGAACTCTCCAAACAAGTAAGGGCCAATGTTGTTGAGAAGTACAAGTCAGGGTGAGGTTATAAAAAAATATCCACTCTTTGATGATCCCCAGGAGCACTATCAAATCTATCATAACCAAATGGAAAGAACATGGCACAACAGCAAACCTGCCAAGAGACGGCCGCCCACCAAAACTCACAGACCGGGTAAGGAGGGCATTATATAGAGAGGCAGCACAAAGACCTAAGGTAACCCTGGAGGAGCTGCAGAGTTCCACAGCAGAGACTGGAGTATCTGTACATAGGACGACAATATGCCGTACGCTCCATAGAGTTGGGCTTTATGGCAGAGTGTCCAGAAGAAAGCCATTACTTTCAGCAAAAAAATAAAATGGCACATTTTGAGTTTTATGAAAAGGCATGTGGGAGACTCCCAAAATGTATGGAGGAAGGTGCTCTGGTCTGATGAGACTACAATTGAACTTTTCGTCCACCAAAGAAAACGCTATGTCTGGGGCAAACCCAACACATCAAATCCCCCAAAGAACACCATCCCCGAAAATGACAAGGGGGTGAATACTTTTGCAAGGCACTGTACAAAGAACAAAGTGCCAGATATACCTGTCCATTCTTGTGCTCATGTCTTACACATCTGATAGTTGGTTACATGCTTCAGAAACAAGAGAAGATTTTCGATAACGTCAAAGGACGACTAGAGAGTTACAGTATATTTATAGTATGATCTTATTGAGAATTTGAGTTGATATTGGGACATTTAAAAACAAAAAAATATTAAAACAAATACAGCCTTTAACGGGGGCAGGCCTTTTTGCATTTGTTGATAACGGATTAGACCTCAGAGAGGAATGGGAGTAGCTGTGGATGAATGCAGATTAGATCTGTTCGATTCTGTTGAATAACTGCCAATAAATTGGCACTTCACAGAAGAAATAACTAGCAGAGCAACACCTAATAGGATTTATTGTCTATTTGTTCAGTTGTATCCAACTGTCCATGACCCCATGCCAGGCACAATTGTTATATCCCTGATTATCCTTATTAATAAGGTTACCTTGGCAAAGATACTGGAGTGGCCCACAATTTGTCTGACCTCTCTGCTATGACCTTCCCATCTTGGATGACCCTACATAGTTTAGCTCACAGCTTCATTGAAGTACGAAAGCCCCTTCACCATGACAAGGTAGCGATGCAGAAGGGGGCCAGTAGCACACTAGCATCCAACATGGAGACAAACTCTAACAATGCCTTACTGCCCATGGCTTACATGTATGCAGGTAGTTTATTTAAAAAACAGGTGAAGTATTTTATAAAATTCAATGTCTCTTTAACAATTATAGAATAACCATACATTTTTGTTGTATTGTGAATAAATTCTCATCTTGAAAGTTTTGATGCAGCTGTTTTGTTCCTTAGATGCAGAAAGGGATTTTGAAAGAATTATTTTGGATTATTTCTCTAATGCTCTTGCTATATTTAGTTTATCTCACAGATTAAGATTCCATATTTTTGCTATATAACATCTGTCTATCTCTAAAACTAATATGGATGATTTTATATTAGTGCTGAAAGAGTTTTACAGTGTAGATCAGTGTACAATGAAAATAACTTTTATATGAGCCTGACCAAGTTCATAATTAGGCAGGAAAAATCTCATGAAGCTAATGAAGCTGATTTATATATATATATATATATATATATATATATATATATATATATATATAGTACAAATAAGGAATAGTACATTAGTGATTCTAGTTGAATGTCTAAAAATAAGTTGATAAAAACTTATTTCCTGCTCAAATTTCTCAGAAATACAGTATATGCACTGCAGTCTGGGAAAACTGGACGGGACATGCAAATGAGGCCACATAATGCACCATCACTCTGTCAATCCAAACCATTTTAAACATGGCTCCTTTAAAGCATATGCTTACTGTATTTCACAGTTTTAGATATAGCAACGGATGGATTTTTCACAAACCAGGTCACTTAACCACATACAGTACTGTTTCACAGTTACTGCAGATCCTCAGTATGGTGTGAGTGCCTGGTTTGTGTGTTGATTGTTGTAAAGAGTAGTTCTATACAGCATGTATTACACATGTGGTGGGCTAAGAGTGATAGAAGCCCTCCACCGTACATATATATATATATATATATATATATATATATATATATATATATATATATAATCTCTATGATACATTGTTTAAGGCTGTGTGTATGAGGGTGTTTATATTCATGCACTAGCAGGACTTGCAGTTTACATTTCAGCTGTTTGCTATCAGGAAGAAATTAAAGCAGACATGATGAATTTTCGTATGCGTAAACTGCTTCACCAATTCACATTTTCACTAAAAAGTACCACTGTGTATATATATATATATATATATATATATATATATATATATATATATATATATACTAACATATATATGTATTAGGTCCTCTCCTTTTTAACATATTTATTAATGACTTAGAGAGGTGGGTACTAGAAAGTAGTGTCTCCATTTTTGCTGATGACACGAAGTTGTGCAAGGTAATTAAATCAGATAATGATGTACTTTCCCTCCAAAGGAATATACATCAAATAGAGGAAAGTGCATCTAAACGGCAGATGAGATTTAATATGAATAAATGTAAAGTTATGCATCTGGGAAGTAAAAATAGCCATGCACTTTATAATCTTAATGGAGCAAATCTAGGTGTATCAGATATTGAAAGGGATTTGGGAGTACTTGTGGACAACCACCTAGGTAAAAGTGCTAAATGCCAAGCAGCAGCTGCAAAGGCAAGTAATATTTTAGCATGTATTAAGAAGGGTAAAGAAGCAAGGGAAGCATATAGAATTCTGTCATTTTACAAATCCCTAGTACGCCCTCATTTGGAATATGGAGTACAATTTTGGGCACCACTTCATAAAAAGGACATTTTAGAGCTGGAAAAAGTACAGCAAAGGGGAACAAAACTAATAAGAGGAATGAAAGGGCTAAGTTATGAAGAAAGACTAACCAAATGAAACTTATTTTCCCTAGAAAAAAGGTGTCTACAAAGGGATATGATTACCTCATTTAAATACATCCAGGGTCAATATAAGGCTTTGTCAAGATAACTTTTTGTACCAAGAGATTTTCAACTGAGGTTAGAGGAAAAAATATTTCACCTTAAAGAAAGAAAAGGGTTCTTCACAGTTAGGGTTGGTGAAACTGTGGATAACTAGAGAAGTAATATTGATCCAGGAAGAAATTTGATAGTCTGTCTCTGGGGTCAGGAAGGAATTTTGCTTTTTTTCCCCTTATGAGACAATTGGCAAAGTTTCAATGGTTTTTTTTTCTGCTTGCCTTCCTGTGGATCAATTAACCATTATTAACAAACTAGCGACTTGCCCGTCAAAAATGACGGGCAATAAAATTGTAAGGCAGGTATTGCTGTTTGCCACAGACATTATTTTTTTTGGTGGTCTGAGATCCTTTGGCGCTCATTGCGAGCCTTGCGCTGAGCGCCTTAAGCGCTCATTGCGTGGCTGGCAATGAGCACCTTCGGCGCTCATTGCGAGGCACTTGGTTGTTGTATTTTTTTTATCAGAGGCTCTTTTGCTGTCATTGGAAGGTTGGCGCTGATCTGCTTTTTGCTCTTATTGCAAGGCTGGTATAGTTTATGTGCTATGAGCAGCATTGGCGCTCGTTGTGAGGCGCGCAGTGAATGGCTTTTGCATTTATTGCAATAGTGTTTTTTTTTGTATATGTATTTTTGTATGCTAATTAAATAAGTAATAAATTAATAAATAATTATACTTTACCTATTTGTAAGTAATATATGCAGGAAGCATTGTGCTGAAGAGCTGACAATCTGTTTCGATGTTCCTGCAGCATACAATGTAGGTTTGCACTGTTGTGGAGCTGAGGTGTAAGTGTCAGCAATGTGTGCAGTGTGTAGTGCGCGAGGGGAAGCCGTTAGTGTAGCTGTGTACTTCCGCATTCTCTAAGTTAGTGTTGTAAAATGGCGGCGAATGTGTATGTGGTACGCGGCTGTGGATGATTTAGGTCCTTGCTAAAAGTGTATCTTGCACCTCGTACGGCTTTTTGGAAAAGCTGTATGTGCGTGCCGTTGTTTTGCGGCTTTAGGGGTCGTGTAGCCTCGTTTTCGTTTTTGTCGGCGGCTATTTTTTCTCTCGCTTAGGGTATTTTCGTGTGTCTAAACTCAGTAAATAGGACTTAAATTGAGGTGTAACTTCACTTGCAGAGGTCTTGTGTGTATTTATTGTTTTTTTAATGCTCTCAGCTGCGCACGGTTCGGCCATTAAGGTTGTATTTTTGCAAGTTCGGAATGGTTAGTGTAAGTCTGTCATTTTTTATTTCTAAGTCCTGCGGCTCGTATTTTTTTGTGTAAGTCCGTATTTAGTCATTGCGTGTTAGATGTATTTGTTTCAAGTCCTGCTTCTCTGTGTGTTTGTAACCGCTTGTGAGGCGCCGTAGAGCTCTTGAGTGGATGCACTGAGCTATGGGGAGCAGAAAAGAACTGTCAAAACAACTGTGTAACAAGGTAATGGAACTTCATAAACATGGAAAAAGATATAAAAAGATATCCAAATCATTGAAAATGCCAGTCAGTACAGCATTCATAATAACAACTGCACCTCCTTTGTCTGCCGGTTTAATGGTGATGTCGAGTTCTTTATGGCAATTCTTTCTGATGAAGTGAGATTGTGTATGTTTCTTTTACATTGTGTTATTATAACGGATACAGTTCTCAGACGAAAATGTTCTATATAACTATTCAGTTTGGTGTTACTACCAGGTGGTGGGTTGAAATGTGTATGGGGGGGGGCTTCTTGTTACAATCTAATGATGTTGTGGTATGTCCCTTGTTGTGGTAAAATGTCCGAGTATACTCATAGTCTCAAATTCTGATATTCTCTAAAAATATTTTTATGTCCATAATTTACACAGCTGCTAATGTTATTAGTCTACTTAATACTTCACAAACAAATGTTTTTTTCTTGAACTACAGTGGCCCTTTATTAACAGAAAAGAAAAAACAAACACATAGAAGCAATATTAAAGTTTTATTGAACAGGTTATCAAAATAGCATACTGGTGTATGGAAAGTGTCAACATGCACTGCAGTGACAGAGCTACTGCAAGTTAAGCAGGTGCAAAGCACATCTTGGTAGGGGCACTCTGTTACCAGCAGCAGAGTTTTAGAATACAGAATAATGTATTACAGAAGTAGGTTATTTAAGGGTAATCTGATAATCTACATATATTTTTGGCTGGCTATTGAACCTTACATGCAACTACCTTCTACAAAAAAGTTGGAGGGGGTCCCCCAAATTATATTGCACCCTGCTCTCATTAGCCCCACCACTTGTGCACTGTGTTTAAAATTAAAATAAATTGTACATACAATCTTACTGAACGTGCATTGAAAACCAAAACACTTGAGGCTAAAAGATGTCCTTACCCTCCATAAGGTAAGCATTGTGGACATAAGTGGAATATTACAGTTTAACTGATAGTGATAACGTACAGTTATTAGCCCAGCAGGTATTGTTTGTGTGTTTAAGTGAATGCTTAAGTGGATGCTTTTGCAGAAATGTACATTACACATATAATTAAATATAACTGCATTGTGTTATTAGTAATAGATTTGAGTGGAAGTGTTAGATAATTGAGCTTGAAAGTTGGGTATTTTATGCATCTATCCAGGACTATACTTTCTTTATTTCTCCATATCTATAGCCATGAATTAACTTTCATAGTGGGGTGGATAAGGAAGAAGAGCATGCTTAGATGATATAAATATGTATATTGAAACAGCCTCTAAGAGTTCATTTTTGGCCCCAAATAAGTATAATTAGAGGAGCTTCCAGTATTGTTAATTTACACATAATATTTTAAACTCAATTATGTGTTTTCCATTCAATTTTCTAATAACAACCAGTTGCAATTATTTATTTTACACATTTTAAAATAAATAACAAATTCCAAAAAAGAATAATAAATAAACAATTGCATCATTTAGTTTTTAAGTACTGAATTTGATGGATTCGGATACAATCTGTATTCACTTATTTTACAAATGCCCTCTCCAATTACCTCCAATTACCCCCATTTAAACAGAACTTAATTGCAGAGTAGAACTCCATAAGATAACTGTCCAACTCAAACTACAGACAAATTACTCAATTACATGATTCCTGCAAGAACTCCCACAAGTCTCGTACGTAGCTATGCAAGGTCTTGCAAGCAGATTTGAGGAGCTATTCTATGGCTACCCTTAAAATACTGACTACACCCAGGGGGGTTGCGGTAGCTCTCTAGCTCTAATATGTGCTCACAGCCTGCCTAATGTATACCCGTTGTATGAAACTCTGTACTCTCCATAACATCTATCTATATAAACATCTTCACATGGCAGGGAAGGAGTTAAAATACATGAAAATCAATACAGTGGGTTAATCACCCCTTAACATATATCCCAATACCCTTATTGGGCCATGAGGCCCCCCTTTCCCCCATTCCCTGCTGCTAAATTAAGTTTCAAGTTAGTAGTTTTAAACTGCTTTGAATCTACCCATGCATTTTCAGAATACACCTGCGCCATTCAATGGTATTCATTAGTATCAATGAATATATATGCTAAAGTGTTATATTTACAATATTTGCTCTATGTTACTTGAATAAATTACATATCTGAATATATTGTCCTTTTGCACCAATTTCAAAGCATATTAATTACATAGCCTATAGCCCAGTGGTTAAATCCCTGGGGCCTCATTCTATTAGCGGCCGTAAATCGGCCGTAAGGCTGCGATTCCTTGCGGGGGTTCTGTTAACTCGCGATTCTATTATACGGCCCGCAAGGATCTCCTCTTACGGCCGGCCGCATATCTTGGAACCGGCCGTAATCTCACAAATATAAAAACTCAAAAATAAATTCAAGCCTGCACTGTACAGCTCTGTAAATGCTAGGGATCATATTGGGGGACATGAGGATTAAAAGGAACCCACTCTCAAGCTTGCACATCTGCCCAAACCCGAGTTCAAATTAACTGTTTATTTTCCGGCTGCGGCGTGGGTGTGTCTGAGGTGCTCCAAGCACTCTGGACTTTTTACATGGATATTTTACGGATATTAAAAATAAAATATTTTACGGATTTGAGTACAGGATAATTATGTGCTATTTTTTCTAACACCTAAAATCCCTTTATAGTCTTCTCAAAGTGCAGGATGGCTTTATTTGAGCTATTTTATGTGCTTAATTGGTGCTAGCGAGACCTCTTTCCTGCAAGTAAGCTGCGGCTCGTTTTTAGCCTTGCAGAGAGGTTTCCCGGAGCAATTGAATTGCAAAACTCTTGCGGCCGTTTTAGATCAAAGGCTTTCCTCTGGCGCGAGCAGCCGCAAGAGATAGCAAGGCACCGGCCGCAAGCCTGCCGGAGCCTCCGGCCGTAAGGGAATAGAATAGCCGAATAGCTTGCGGCCGGTCCTTGCGGCCCCGCAACGGCTGCGGCCGCTAATAGAATGAGGCCCCTGGACTGTGAAATCGCAGATGTGGAATTGAGTCCTATCACATCCTAATTTCTCTTTTTAAATAGTATTTTTTGTTATAAAATAAAACTGTATGTATACATATATAAACTTAAAGGGTTATATAAGACAAATATGTGTATTGTAATGCCTTTGAAATGGTTCTTTAAACTACATTAAAAATGATAAGGTGAAAGAAAAGAAGGGGACTCAATCTACTAAACCTTAAATTCTAAAATGAAATGCTTTTACCCACAGTACCACATCCCTACATAATAAATAATGAGTATAGAAGTCAATAAAGTTAAAGTATAATTAGTTTGACAGTGACAGCATGCAGCTTATTATCTATGTAATATACTGTGGTAAGGCTTCAGTTGCTATACAAGCAATCACATATAATAGTTGTGGATCTTGCAAGTTTGTTGGTAACGCTCTGGAATGTTACAACCTTGCGCATGCATAATGCGAGGCACGTATGACTTAGGCTGCAATGAGCGCCGAAGATACTCTTTGCCGGTCTCTTTATGAGCGCCAAAGGCGCTCATCACGAGGCCCGCAGGACTTAGAGGCGGCTGCAATGAAAGATCACAGATGAAACGCGTAGCACTTTCCCGCTGATCGTGAGGCAAGTAACAGTTTACGATTTTAACGTCCGAAAAGGTCTCAACTGCGTAACTCGAAAGACCACCAAAACCAGCAAAATAATTGTAAAAAGTTACTAACACACTCACACACAGCACAGGGGGAGAGCCATTAAGCCTGTGAGTGAGGTTGCAATCTAATTTGAGCCATATTTGGAGTTTTTCATCGAAAATCGGCTAAGTGAGGGGAAAAAATGGTGGCCGAAAAAACATAAAAATTATGAAAACCAGGTAGAAGACATAAACACTTACCCGAATAACGCAAGGCACACTGGACTTAGAAAATACATGACGCAAAAGCAAGTAACACTTACTTGAACAACGCTAGGCACACAGGACTTTGAAAATAAAACCAACGGCAGTCAGAGCCACGCAAAGATTCAGCAGTGACAAAGAGGAGAAAGACACAGAGACGGGACAGGGGGGAGTTGGTGGAAAGAGGCACATGGCATTCCCAAGCACAAAAGTTGCACGTTGCCAAGGCCTGCAATGACCAGCGCTCATCGCATGGCCCGTAAAGTAGACAGGAAGAGAGGCTCGCAATGAGCACCGAAGGTGCTCAAAAGGGGCTGAACATCGCATTGTGTGGAAAAAAGCATTTCCAGGCTTCAAATTTTATTGCCATCGTTTTTTACGGGCAAGTCGCTAGTTATTAAATAAAATTATTTTTTTAGTAATAACAAAGTGAATTTTTGCTTAAAAAAATGTTTTTCCACCATCTATCTGAAGGTGTAAAACACAAATGCTGTCTTTAGTGTCCCTTTAATAAAATATTAACAATACAATAAATATTTGATGAAAACAATTCAATGTAGCTTTTTAAATGTTCACTGCAGGAAATGACAAAATTTATATATTTGTGAAAATATGTAACATATTAAAAGGATCAATTCATAGTAAATACTTTTCCTATAATAGCTAGAGTACAGTAGTATTGCCTTCATAAAAAAATATTTATCTGAATTTCCGGTATGAACTTGCAGTGTGATTCACATTTACCTTTAATAAAATATTCATGAGGAAAGAGAAAACAAACTCTGACTGTTCGCTCAGCTGTAAATTGGTGTTAATGAATGTCTGCTTTCTCTGCATAAATTAATGGTCGCCTTCAAGAAAGCCCAGACAATTTGGAGGGCAGATCTTGCTGTGGAGAGTTGTCAGGGAAACAGCAATACATCATACAGTGAGCTCGGAGTTTCCTATCTGTATCCTGCTGTGCAGACGCGTTTCAGAACCTTTTATTTGTGCACTTTAAAGTGAGGCAGCAACCGTACACATATAAATAAATGTAATTGTAACTGGTAATTGAAAGCATACATTATGTGAAAGAGTTCTTCTTGTCTTTAAAAGGTATAGAAGCAACGGAAACAAATATAATTCTGCCATTATACAAAACCCTAGTACTATTTTGGGCACCACTACATAAAAAGGACATTTTAGGGCTGGAAAAAGTACAGAGAAGGGCAACAAAACTAATAAGGGGAATGAAGGGGCTCAGTTATGAAGAAAGACTAACCAAATTAAACCTATTTTCTCTAGAAGGGGATATGATTACCTTATATAAATATATCCAGGGTCAATATAAGGCTTTGCCAAGTGAACATTTTGTGCCAAGAGGTTTTTAAGTGACAAGAAGTCATCCTTTGAGATTAGAAGTAAAAAGATTTCACCTTAAAGAAAGAAAAGGGTTCTTCACAGTAAGGGTGGTTAATCTGTGGAATCCTCTACCAAAAGGAGGTGGTGACAGCAGATTCAATAGATAACTTTAAAAAGGGATTGGATATATTTTTAAATAAAAAGGACATTCGGGGCTATCCTGGATAATTAGAGAGGGAGTATTGATCCAGGGAGAAATCCGATTGCCAGTATCTGGGGTCAGGAAGGAATTTTATATTTTTCCCCTTTTGAGACAATTGGCAAAGTTTCACTGTTTTTTTTTCTGTTTACCTTCCTCTGGATCAATTAATTAAAAATGAATCTGCATATTGCAGATCAGAGGAGATCTAAAAAGCTTTAATATACTAAAAGTCTTTTTTCAGCCTCAATTATTATGTAACCATATCACATGTGTAGTTATTGCTCACAGTGGGGTTGATAATCCCCAAGAGTATGCCCAGATAGACAACTAACAATTGTAACAGTGAATTGTAAATGTTGAAGCCTAATTTTTTTATCTAGTCTACATCAACTGGACATACTCTTGTGACTTATCACCCCCCACTGTGAGAGAATTAATTATATGAGTAAAAGTCATTAGGAGAGTGGGAGGACATTTTCATGATTTGTGCTGGTATAATGAGTCCCATTAAGCATTCCACTATATTTATACAAATAAAGTAAAAGTTATTTCCTTTTTAAAATTAAATAACAGTAGTCACTCCTTCTAAAACAATAGTCAGACAAAAAACTGAATCGCTAGTGTCTCCAATAGGATATTACTAAGAATATCTTTCCAAAAAGTTTAGGTTGATAGTAATGCTAGCAATAAACTCCTCTAACCAAAATACTAGGAAAATAAACATATCAATGACAGCATAGGTAATAAATGAACAATAATAAATGAACAATTGCAAATGCATATACTGCATTCATTAGCAAAGTAACATAAAGAGTATCGCCCATACAAGGCCAAAGTCTTTATATTAGTCCTTGAATTCAATTTTCCAGTAATGGAAATATACAGTCTCCAAAGTCTTTTTGTGGAACCAACCACACAAATTCAATTAAATTACCTAAAAGGCCTATGATGGTTGTAGATGATCTCACCCACGCAGTACACTGATATAGAACCATATAATATCTAGAAGAACAATCACTGAGTGAACTGGATCCGATGTGAATGATCGGCTACTTTTTTCAATAAATTGCGGCTTGGTATCTTCAATATGAAGCAAGTATTTGTGCAGCCTCTTTCATAAAAAGCCTGTTCACAGGTGTTTATATATATGTAAAACAGAAGGGTATGGGGGAACAAGAAGCGCCCAAATAAATCATAGTGCAGCTCAATCAAATATTTATTAGATCAATACAAATAAAAAAATATTTTGCACTCATAAGTAAAATTTTAAAACAAGATGAGGTACAGTATGTTATACGTGTAAACGGGAGCCCAAATGCGGGAGGAAGGATGTCTTCTCTTCTTATCTCAGTTCAGAAGCTTCATTCCACTAAAGACAATACTTTCAATTAGAGATGTCGCGGACAGTTCGCCCGCGGACTATTCGCAGCGATTTTGGCATGTTCGCGTTCGCAGCGGATGGCGAACACATTCGCTTTTCAGTTTGCCCCCTATACTTTATCACTGAGGAAACTTTGACCCTGCACCTCATAGTCAGCAGACACATTCCAGCCAATCAGCAGCATACACTCCCTTCCAGAGCCTTCCATCTGAAGGACAGCATACATTTTAGAATCATTCTGAAGCTGCATTCGTTGTGAGAGGACAGATAGTGTAGCTGCTGGAGATTTAATAGGGAACTAGATAGCCAGGCTGTGTATTTAGCTTCCACTACAGACCTGGAGGACTCATCTGATATCTGCTGCAAGGACAGCAACCCAAAAAGCCATTTTTAGGGCTAGAACATCATTTATTTTATTTTATAATTTTTTTCTGTGTAATCTAATTGCATATGCCTGCCTGCCAGCGTGTGTGTGTGTGACAGGCTAACACCTAACAGCTTATATTGTGCTTATTTTCACTACTCATACCTGGTGGTGTACCATACATTGAAAACAACCATTTTTTTCCTATAATCTAATTTCAGTTGCCTGCCTGTGTCAGGCTCACAGCTTATACTGTGCTCAGTGAAATAAAACAACACTTTTTTGACTGTAATAGATTGAATAGCAATTGCCTGCCTACAGGCGTGTGTGTGAAGCCTATCTGGTGCAACCGTAGTGTACAGTGACATAAAAAAAAACTTTTTTGACTATAATCAATTGAATATAAGTTGCCTGCCTACAGGCGTGTGTGTGAGGCCTACAGCAGCTACTCTGCCAACTTTTGCCAGTGCACAATGACACTCATATCTGGTGGCACCTTAGATTGCATGCGCAGAGCCCCAAATTAGAAGTGGGAGGACCGACCAAGAATCTTTTTCCATCTCCCGCTTCCAAAAATCCATGCCATATACACGTCCCCTGATAGGTGACGTAACAGGTATTAAACTGATAGGAATAAATAGTACAACTGAACACACCACTCCTATGTGGTGGCACCTTAGATTGCACGCGCAGTGCCCCAAATTTGAAGTGGGAGGACCGACCAAGCATCTTTTTCCATCTCCCTGTTCCAAAAATCAATGCCAAATACACGTCCCCTAATAGTGGACGTAACAGGGATTAAACCGATAGGAATTGTATTACTTAACAGTACACACCTTATAATAATGCAGACAGAGGCAACGCAGAGAGAGGAGTCTGAAGAAGAGTCAGAGGAGGAAGGTGGCTTTGAGGAGGTGGAAGACCAAACACAGCAGGCGTCCCAGGGGGCTTGTTGTCACCTTTCGGGGACCCTTGGTGGCTGGGTGGAGGAAAAGACCTTCAATGACATCAGTGAGGACAAGGAACGGGACATGGCTAGCTTGGTATCCAACCTTGTGCAAATGGGGAGTTTGCGGTTGTGCAAAGGGACTGTTTGCGGTTGTTTGCGGTGCATTAAACGGGGAGATTGGTCTGTTACTGTGAAGCGGTTGTAACCCTTACACTACCTGATTGATACAACATCATACCTGATGTTTTAAAGCATGTTATTCCAAACAATTTAGGAATGTTAGGTGATTTATGCCCTTTATGGCTTAAAACCAGACTCTGCATCAACTATGTAATTTTCCGTGGGAGTTTTGCCATGGATCCCCCTCCGGCATGCCACAGTCCAGGTGTTAGTCCCCTTGAAACAACTTTCCCATCACTATTGTGGCCAGAAAGAGTCCCTGTGGGTTTTATATAGTCCAAATACTGAACTGATTTTAACTTTTATGCTTACTTTTTAATTAATGGTTTCATTGTCTTTGTCTCTAAATCAATGACGTCCACTTTTTTTTTTTGTTTTTGAGTAAAATATGTTCTAGCACACATAATTGATATATATATATATATATATATATATATATAAATATATATAGTACACCCCTCACAATTTTGGAAATATTTTATTATATATTTTACACTCTGCTTCAATGAAACGTAATAAGTGTACAGCCTGTATAACAGTGTCAATTTGCTGTCTCCTCAAAATAACTCAACACATAGCCATTAATGTCTAAACCGTTGACAACAAAAGTGAGTACACCCCTAAGTGGAAATGTCCAAATTGGGCTCAAAGTGTCAATATTTTGTGTGGCCAACATTATTTTCCAGCACTGCATTAACCCTCATGGGCATGGAGTTCACCAGAGCTTCACAGGTTGCCACTGGGGTCCTCTTCCACTCCTCCATGATGACATTACATAGCTGGTGGATGTTAGAGACCTTGCACTCTCCCATCTTCCATTTAAGAATGCCCCACAGATGGTCAATAGGGTTTAGGTCTGGACACATGCTTGGTCAGTCCACCACCTTTACCTACAGCTTCTTTAGCAAGGCAGTGGTCGTCTTGGAGGTGTGTTTAGGGTTGTTATCATATTGAAATACTGCCCTGGGGCCAAGTCTCCAAAGGGCAATATGCTCTGCTTCAGTATGTCACAGTATGTGTTGGCATTCATGGTTCCCTCCATGAACTGTAGCTCCCTAGTGCCAGCAGCACTCAAGCAGGCCCAGACCATGACACTCTCACCACCTTACTTGAGTGTAGGCAAGACACACTTGTCTTTGTACTCCTCACCTGGTTGCTACCACACATGCTTGTCACCATCTAAACCAAAAAATAGTTCTCTTGGTCTCATTGGACCACAGGACATGGCTACAGTAATTAGTCCTTAGTCTGCTTGTCTTCAGCAAACTGTTTGCAGGCTTTCTTGTGCATCATCTGTAGAAGAGGCTTCCCTCTGTGACAACAGCCATGCAGACCAATTCAATGCAGTGTGCGGCGTATGGTCTGAGCACTGACAGGCTAATCCCCCATCCCTTCAACCTCTGCAGCAATGCTGCCAGCACCCATACGTCTATTTCCCAAAGACAACCTCTGGATTTGATGCTGAGCATGTGCACTCAACTACTTCAGTCGACCAGGACAACACCTGTTCTGAGTGGAACCTGTCCTGTGAAACCGCTGTGTGGTCTTGCCCATCGTGCTGCAGCTCAGTTTCAGGGTCTTGAGAAAGGTGATAGACTGGCCAATCATGTCACCAGACCTAAACCCTATTGAGCATCTGTGGGGCATCCTCAGACGGATGGTGGGGTTAGTGCAAGGTCTCTAACATCCACCAGCTCCATGATGTCATCACGGAGGAGTAGAAGATGACTCCAATGGCAACCTGTGAAGCTATGATGAACTCCATGCCCATGAGGGTTAATGCAGTGCTGGAAAATAATGGTGACCACACAAAATATTGACACTTTGGACCCAATTTGGACATTTCCACTTAAGGGTGTACTCACTTTTGTTGTGTCAGTGCAATTGATCTGACATAAATAGTACACTGTATAGATTAATATAGTTTCTTAAAATATTACAGTGTATAGATTGATTAGGTTCAAAGATCAAGTTATTGACAAGTATTCGCTGTGTGCAGAATGTAATTGAAAAGGGGAGGATAGAACAGATCTCATTTGTTCTGGGGCACACGCTGTTCTGATCTCACTTAAATGGGCAAAAACATTTTAAAATATAACTTTAATTAAATAATTTATTAACATCCTTGTTGATTTATCCACAAGGATTTTAATAAATTATTTAATTAAAGATATATTTTAAAATGTTTTTGCCCATTTAATTGAGATCAGAACAGGGTGTGCCCCAGAACAAATGAGATCTGTTCTATCCTCCCCTTTTCTATTACATTCATTATTATCTCAGGGAGCACCCCTGTATTCTTTCAATAAGGTCAACACTTTGAGCCACCACATCTTTTTTTTAATCTTTTTTTACACTGTGTGCATAAATTACTTGTAATGGTATAACAGTAAATATCAAGGATAAACAATTAGGAGTGTTAACAGTTGTAAAATGTGATATTTAGTTAGATCACAATGTACAATCTCTTATTGGGATGATTGGATAACAGTTAGTCTTAAAACACTTTATGTTTGGTTAGATCAATGTATCAATTAATAACCAATGGATACAAACTTATAAAGTATAGATTAACAATTTATGTTAATACAATCTATAGTTACATAGTTACATAGTTACATAGTAATTAAGGTTGAAAAAAGACTTTCAGTCCATCAAGTTCAACCTGTTAAGATCTCCTCTGATCTGCAATATGCGGATTAGTTATTAATTAAATTATTGATTAAACAATTATTAATAGTATAGTATTGGAGAATGAATAAAGAGTTAGTCCATCAAGTTCAACCTTTTTAGATCTCTATTGATCTTTTTAATTTGGACTATTTATTATTATTGTTAATTGTTAATTATTGTTAATTGATCCAGAGGAAGGCAAACATAAAAAAAACCCCATTGAAACTTTGCCAATTGTCTCATAAGGGGGAAAAAAAGCAAAATTCCTTCCTGACCCCAGAAACTGGCGATCAAATTTCTCCCTGGATCAATATTCCTTCGCTAGTTATCTAGGATAGCCTTGAATGCCCTCTTTATTCAGAAATATATCTAACCCCTTTTTGAAGTTGTCTATCGAATTCGCTGTCACCACCTCCTTTGGTAGAGAATTCCACAGTTTAACCACCCTAACTGTGAAGAACCCTTTTCTTTGTTTAAGGTGAAATCTTTTTTCCTCTAACCTCAACGGATGTCCTCTTGTCAGTTGAAAATCTCTTGCTACAAAAAGCTCACTTGACAAAGCCTTATATGGACCCTGGATGTATTTAAATAACGTAATCATATCTCCTCTTAGACGCCTTTTTTCTAGCGAAAATAAGTTTAATTTTGCTAGTCTTTCTTCATAACTTAGCCCCTCCATTCCCCTTATTAGTTTTGTAGCCCTTCTCTGTACTTTTTCCAGCTCTAAGATGTCTTTTTTGTGAGGTGGTGCCCAAAATTGTACTCCATATTCCAAATGAGGGCGTACTAGAGATTTGTATAGTGGCAGAATTATATCTTCTTCCCTGGCTTCTATACCCTTCCTAATACATGCTAATATTTTATTTGCCTTTGCAGCCGCTGCTTGGCTTTGAGCGCTGTTACCTAGGTGGTTGTCCACTAGTACTCCCAAATCCCTTTCAATATCTGATACCCCTAGATTTGCTCCATTAAGATTATAGATTGCTTGGCTATTTTTCCTTCCCAAATGCATAACCTTACATTTATTTGTATTAAATCTCATCTGCCATTTAGCCGCCCATTTCTCTAATTTATGCAAATCCTTTTGTAGGGAAAGTACATCATTATCTGATTTTATTACCTTGCACAACTTAGTGTCATCAGCAAAAATGGAGACACTACATTCGAGTCCTACTTCAATGTCATTAATAAATATGTTAAAAAGGAGAGGACCCAATACTGAGCCCTGAGGAACCCCACTTATCACATTAGACCAATCGGAGTATGTTCCATTTACAACAACCCTTTGCTTCCTGTCTTTTAGCCAGCTCTCGATCCATGAGCAGATATTTACTGCAATTCCTGTATCCCTTAGTTTGCTCACTAGTCTTCCATGTGGCACTGTATCAAATGCCTTTGAAAAATCTAAAAAGACTACATCCACTGAGTTGCCCTGATCCAAGTTCCTACTAACCTCCTCATAAAAACTAATTAGATTGGTCTGACACGACCTTTCCTTCATAAATCCATGTTGACTGCTACCTATGATCCTGTTCAAATAGACATATTCTTGTATTCTGTCCCTTATTAACCCTTCTAAAAGCTTCCCAACTACAGAAGTGAGGCTCACTGGTCTATAATTCCTATGTTTGGTTAGTTCAATATAGGAGTATATAAACAGTGTATATGATTTTATAAAGTTTGATTACAGTCTGTCAAAAGGTTTTTATTTTGACACAAAAAGCATGGGAAGGCATGGAAACACATTAGAATTAATTGCTCAACAGTCTCGAACCCATGAATATGCAATTAAAAATATAATTTTTAACTGTTATTTCTAAGTAATATTGATCCCGGGACTCAAGGGGTTAACACATTTCATGAAACCCACATGGACTAGAACAGATGCTCTAATACATTTGAGTGCTAGATTGCTTCATTGCGAGCCTGTTCAGGAAATATTACTTATTCACTATCATTGATTCATAGCCTCTGAAATATTTTTTAATTGCATATTTGTGAGTTTGAGACTGTTGTGCAATTAATTGTAATGTGTTTCAATGCATTCCCATGCGTTTAAAGTTCAGTAGTGTTTGAAAAAGTGTTTGAAAAAGCCCTTGTGCGTCCTATTTTGAACACGTAATATTTTTGACAGAAATGTGATACTTGTTTCAGTTGCGAGTCAGACTTAATGTTTGTAATGTTCAAGCTGCGCTAAAACCAATGGAGTTCTAAGCCTGAATTTGCATCGTTGATTGGTCACTGAGAAGCCCATCCACTCCACGGTCCAAGGGAGGATTCCTATAGCCAAGGCAGGAGAATTTTGGAGCTGCGTTGCACACCTCCCCTGTGTCATGACAAGTTGATGTCAGTGGTTGAATCTTGGTGCAGGAACCGTCAGTGGCAAGAATTAACAATAAACTATTTTGATCCATCCCTGGCAGTGATCAGGATCTTCCAGAGGAGTGGAGGAAAGATGTAGGCTCAGAAGTGGTGTATACAGCGACTGGCAGGACAAGCAGTGTCCCAGGCTAATGAGCTGTTGAGGTAAATAATTGCTCATTTGGTAGAGGTGATCTAGGAGAAAATAAGCCTAATAATAGATGACCGGGGAACAGATCTTCTGACTTAGCAGAAGGCCTCCTTGGGACTCTGACAGGATGATAAGTTAGCAGAGTGGCTGCAGGATCTGGCGTGGGATGAGATCCCCTTGGAAAAACAGTAGGATAATCTGAGAACGGCGGCTACCACATCATAATGACCCCTTACTTTGGGATAGAGCTAATGGAAGGGCTCCAGGAGGCTCTGCAGGGCAATTTAGAGTGTGGCATCCGAACTGTCTGATCAGCGTCATTGAAAACTAGAAGTTGAACCAGTACAGAAGAGGCAGCAATGATTGAACCATTGTTCAAGAGCGAAGTGCAGGAGAAGGAGAGTAAGCAGATTGACTGCAAGAGGCAATCCTTGTTGGTTTCAGAGTGAATCCTTGCAGATCAGAAGAAGTAGGTACTGCTGGCAGTCTATCATGGTTCAGAGAATGTGAGAGCCAAACATCTCCCTGTAGCAAAAAGCCAAGAGTGGAGTAGTAATCCTCATCATCCCCCTGGGAATGTTACATAGTTACATAGTATTTAAGGTTGAAAAAAGACTTTCAGTCCATCAAGTTCAACCTTTTAAGATCTCCTTTTATCTGCAATATGCGGATTAACTATTAATATGTTGTATATAAAAATAAAAAATAAATAATCAATTCCTTCCTGATCACAGACACCAGTGACCGGACTTCTCCCTGGATCAATACTGCCTCTCTAATTATCCATGATAACCCTGAATTCCCTTTTTAATTAGAAATAAATCCAGTCCCCTTTTAAAGTTATCTATCGAATCCGCTGTCACCAACTCCTCTGGTAGAGAATTCCACAGATTAACCACCCTTACTGTGAAGAACCCTTTTCTTTCTTTAAAGTGGAATCTTTTTACTTCTAACCTCAAGGGATGTCCTCTTGTCAGTTGAAAACCTCTTGGCACAAAAAGCTCCCTTGACAAATCTTTATACTGACCCTGGATGTATTTATATAAGGTAATCATATCTCCTCTTAGACGCCTTTTTTCTAGAGAAAATAAGTTTAATTTGGTTAGTCTTTCTTCATAACTTAGCCCCTCCATTCCCCTTATTAGTTTTGTTGCCCTCCTCTGTACCTTATCCAGCTCTAAAATGTCCTTTTTATGAAGTGGTGCCCAAAATTATACTCCATATTCCAAATGAGGGCGTACTAGAGATTTGTATAGTGGCAGAATTATATTTGCTTCCCTGGCTACTATACCCTTCTTAATACATGCTAATATTTTATTTGCCTTTGCAGCTGCTGCTTGGCTTTGAGCACTGTTACCTAGGTGGTTGTCCACAAGCACTCCCAAATCCCTTTCAATATCCGATACACCTAGATTTGCTTTATTAAGATTATAAATTGCATGGCTATTTTTCGTTCCCAGATGCATAACTTTACATTTATTCGTATGAAATCTCATCTGCCATTTAGATGCACATTCTAAGAGGAGATATGATTACGTTAGTCTAAGAGGAGATATGATTACGTTATTTAAATACATCCAGGGTCCATATAAGGCTTTGTCAAGTGAGCTTTTTGTAGCAAGAGATTTTCAACTGACAAGAGGACATCCGTTGAGGTTAGAGGAAAAAAGATTTCACCTTAAACAAAGAAAAGGGTTCTTCACAGTTAGGGTGGTTAAACTGTGGAATTCTCTACCAAAGGAGGTGGTTACAGCGAATTCGATAGACAACTTCAAAAAGGGGTTAGATATATTTCTGAATAAAGAGGGCATTCAAGGCTATCCTAGATAACTAGCGAAGGAATATTGATCCAGGGAGAAATTTGATCGCCAGTTTCTGGGGTCAGGAAGGAATTTTGCTTTTTTTCCCCCTTATGAGACAATTGGCAAAGTTTCAATGGGGTTTTTTTTATGTTTGCCTTCCTCTGGATCAATTAACAATAATTAACAATTAACAATAATAATAAATAGTCCAAATTAAAAAGATCAATAGAGATCTAAAAAGGTTGAACTTGATGGACTAACTCTTTATTCATTCTCCAATACTATACTATTAATAATTATTTAATCAATAATTTAATTAATAACTAATCCGCATATTGCAGATCACAGGAGATCTTAACAGGTTGAACTTGATGGACTGAAAGTCTTTTTTCAACCTTAATTACTATGTAACTATGTAACTATGTAACTATTCCTCAATTTTATGTAAATCCCTTTCGTGGGAAAGCACATCACCATCTGATTTAATTACCTTGCACAACTTCGTGTCATCAGCAAAAATGGAGACACCACACTCCAATCACACACTACCACTAAGTCATTAATAAATATGTTAAAAAGGAGAGGACCTAATACTGAACCCTGATGAACCCCACTTACCACATTAGTCCAATCGGAGTATGTTCCATTTACAACAACCCTTTGCTTCCTGTCTTTTAGCCAGCTCTCAATCCATGAGCAGATATTTACTGCAACTCCTGTATCTCTTAGTTTGCTCAATAGTCTCCCATGTGGCACTGTATCAACAGCCTTTGCAAAATCCAAAAAGACTACATCCACTGAGTTGCCTTGATCGAGGTTCCTACTAACCTCCTCATAGAAACTAATTAGATTTGTTTGACATGACCTATCCCTCATAAATCCATGTTGACTCCTACTTATAATCCTGTTCAAATAGACATATTCTTGTATATTATCCCTTATTAACCCTTCTAAAAGCTTCCCCACTCCAGAAGTGAGGCTCACTGGTCTAAAATTCCCCGGATTTGCTCTTGCTCCCTTTTTAAATATAGGTATCACATCAGCTTTTCTCCAGTCATCTGGTAGAGACCCTGTGTTGAGTGAATCTTGAAAAATTAAATATAATGGTTTGGCTATTACAGAACCCAGTTCCCTTAGTACCCTTGGATGAATTCCATCAGGACCCGGGGCTTTATTAACATTTATTTTTTCCAACCTCTTTTGGATTACTTCCTGTGTTAACCAATTATTTGGCAAAGGTAGTGTAGCCCCATTATGTTGCCGTGTCCCAACCATTGGTACCTCCCTTGTGTATACCGAAGAAAAGAACCTATTTAGCTCATCTGCCTTTTCTTAATCATTAATTATCAGACGGCCTGTGTCACATTGTAATGTTCCTAAAGCTTCCTTCCTCGCCTTCTTCCCATTAATATACTTAAAAATATTTTAGGGTTAGTCTTACTCTCTTTTGCAATTAATTTTTCATTTTCTATTTTAGCCAGTCTAATCGCCCTTTTGCAAGCCTTGTTGATTTCCTTGTATTCCTGTAAACCAGTATCTGTCCTCTCTTGTTTGTATAATTTAAATACCTGTTTTTTACTCTGTATCTTGATCTTTAAATCATTGTTAAGCCACATTGGATGGCATTTACTCCTTTTACTTTTATTCCCACACGGTATATGCCAATGTGTTTGTATATTTAGTAAGGATTTAAATGTTGTCCACTTGTGGTCAGTGTTTTACCTGCCAGTTCTCTGTCCCAGTCGATACTTTGTATTGCTGCACTTAGACGGTTAAAATCTTCTCTTTTAAAATTAAGAGTTTTTGTTGGCCCCTTAAAATTTTGTTTTTTTAATTTAATCTCAAACGAGACTGTGTTGTGATCACTGTTTCCCAAAGGTTGCCCTATTCCAACATTAGATACTATATCAATATTATTTGTGATGAGTAAGTCTAAGATTGCTTCATTTCTAGTAGGCTCTTGTACAACCTGGGCCAGATAATGATCCATGAGTGTACTCAAGAACCTGCTCCGCTTAGATGAACTGCTGGTCTCATTTATCCAGTTTATTTCAGGGTAATTAAAATCTCCCATTATTAGAACTTGACCATGCCTAGCTGCATTTTCAATCTGTAACAATAATTGCATTTCCTCACTTTCAGCTATATTTGGGGGTTTATAGCATACTCCTACTAATATTCTTTTGGAATTTGCTGCTCCGCTATTTAACTCTACTCACAAACATTCAACTTTATCACTAGGTCCACCATAAATATCTTCTCTGACTATAGCCTTAAATTCAGACTTAACATACAGACAAATCCCTCCTCCTCGCTTACCATTGCCTCTATCTTTCCTAAATAGGTTATAAACATCCAAATTAACAGTCCAGTCATGAGATTCATCCAACCACATTTCGGTAATGCCTATTAAATCCCATTTTTCATTAATTGCTAATAATTCTAACTCTCCCATTTCTCCTGGCAAGCTTCTGGCATAAGCAAGCAGACACCTTATGTTATGAGTCTGTAGTTCTGAAGTGCCTGCCACTGTACTTGAATTACTTAGTACTACCTCCCTATTGACTATACTACCCCTCCCCCCCATCTCCTCCCCTGAGTTGTTAATTCATCCCTTATACCCTCTACACATTCTACCCCATTACTTATATCTAGTCCCTCCCCCCCCCACCTACTAGTTTAAAAACTCCTCCAGCCTTTCTACCATCCTATCCCCTAGTACAAAAGCTCCCTCATCATTAAGGTGCAATCCATCCCTACTGTAGAGATTGTACCGAAGTGAGAACTCAGCCCAGTGCTCTAAAAAGCCAAACCCCTCCTTAGTGCACCACATCTTTAGCTACAGATTAACCTCTCTAATCTCCTTCTGCCTCGGGCTAGCACGTGGCACTGGTAGTATCTCAGAAAATACTACCTTCGAGGTCCTTGCCTTCAGCTTATTACCTAGTTCTCTAAAATCATTCTTTAGGACACTCCATCTTCCACTAACTTTGTCATTGGTACCAATATGTACCAAGACCGCCGGTTCATTTCCAGCCCCTCCCAATAATTTGTCTACCCGATCCACAACATGACGAACCCGAGCACCCGGGAGACAGCAAACTTTTCGATTGCTGGGATCTGGGTGACAAATCACC
Organism: Discoglossus pictus; assembly: GCA_027410445.1. Lineage (NCBI taxonomy): Eukaryota > Metazoa > Chordata > Amphibia > Anura > Alytidae > Discoglossus > Discoglossus pictus. Next base: position 54,720,862 of record CM050172.1, on the reverse strand, counting down.
CTGTCTACCTTCCTAATAATAGAGTCCCCTACAACCAAAACCTGTCTGTTGTTCTGCCTATTCTGCCCTCCCTCTCCTCAAGTAGAGCTGTTCGCCCGGCTGTTAGAGGGAACAGCTTTATCTGGCATTGCCATTCCTGAATGGACATCCCCAACAGTTTCACTCAATCTGGCAAATCTGTTGGTGTTTGCCAACTCAGAACTGGCCTGCCTCCTCCTGTTCCCCCTGCTTCCCCTTGTAACTGTAACCCAGCTGCCTCCCTGGACAACCTCACTAGCCCCAGCTCCACCCTCCATGCTAGGCCCAGCTAAACAGATGAGTCTGGTATTGATCTGGGGTAGATCCGCAGCTAGGTAGCTCTTGTCGGGCTCTGTTGCAGTTTACCGCGATCAACCAGCAGGGCCTCAGTCGCTGGAGATGGTAAAGACACTGGAGACAGATAAGCAATCAGGAGAGTAAAGCCATGAGATCCCTCTGCAGGTGGGCCAGGCTGATCAGCAACATAAGCCAGTGGTTGGTCTAGTCAGCCTCTACAGATAAGGGGGCAGCAGAGCAAGCAGAGCCCGGCAAGAGCTACCTAGCTGCGGATCTACCCCAGATCAATACCAGACTCATCCTGATGGTCTCTAGGAAGAGGCTGATCCACAAGTACAAAGCCAACACACAGGGCAATCTGAAGAGGGCACAAGCCCTGTGATTCTGATGCCAGCTATCACTATAGCAGCACGAGCAGAGCAGAAAGGCCAGCAGAGATTAGGGAAGACCGATCCACCAACACACCCCTGATGAAGCAGGGTGTCCAGAGGTGATGGTTGTGTAGATTCCAGGAACCCCGACCACTACAACCAGGCTGGAATCAGAAGGGTCGTCGGCAGCTGAACATGGTCCGAGGCAGAGGAAACGGATCGATCGCCATTTACATTGAGGCCAGAGTGGTGCCATGATCCCTATCATCTCCTCCAGGCAGAGGACTTGTTACTTTTCTGCATTGTGAGGGGCCTGGAATAAAAGCCTGTCACCAGAAGCCCATCCACTCCATGGTCCAAAGAAGGATTCCTGTAGCCAAGGCAGGATAATTCTGGAGCTGAGTTTGACCTCCTCCCCTAGGCCGTGACAATGTAAATCTGTAAAGGGTATGTATACATAGTTACATAGCAATTGATGTTGAAAAAATACTTTTAGTCCATCAAGTTCAACCTTTTAAGATCTAATCTGATCTGCAATAATTGAACTTAAGGCTGTAATGTAACAAAATAGGTAAAAAGTCAAGGGGGTGAAAACTTTTGCAAGGCACTGTACACTGCAAATGCGTAGGGATCAGAGAAACCAACCCACACCAATTAGAAAGTACAAAAAACAAGTGTCATATCGAGAGTTTCAGACAAAGAAGTCAACAGTAGTAGAAGGAGCCATTGAATCTGGGTGCAGTGTTTTTCTCTTTTGGGGGTGGGGGCAGGATTTCAAAAAATCTATATTGTTCTATGTTTACTTCATAGCAAATGATTTTAGAAAGTAAAAACTAAATAAGTGCAACCTTTAAATATTTAAAATTATTCTTTACTCTGGGATTCAATTATCTTTTCCAAAATGCTTCTTTCATCTGATTTCTCAGCAAGGTACGTCAAAGTAAACTAATGTGTGTCTTTGTGAGTGTGTCTGAGTGTGTGTGTGTGTGTGTCTGTGTGAGTGAGTGTCTGTGTGTGTGAGTGAGTGTGTCTGTGTGAGTGAGTGAGTGTGTCTGTGTGAGTGAGTGTGTGTCTGTGTGTGTGTGTAAATATGTGAGTGAGTGTCTGTGAGTGTGTGAATGAGTGAGTGTGTCTGTGTGGGTGTGTCTATGAGTGTGTATAAGTCTGTGAGTGAGTGTATGTCTGTGTGTCTGTGAGTGAGTGTAAATTTGTGTGTGTCTGTGTGTGCTTTTGCCACACACGGCTGCCTCTGAGTTTGACTGGGTGGGGGTCAAACTTCGTGGTAGCCCTGTGGGGCTAAAGCTCTAGCTACATTTGAATATAAAGAGCATTTATTTTAACATTAATTCACTCAGTAACATATGGAGAATTTATATGTACTTGTTGCTTTATGTATCCCACAAATGCATAAACTGTTTAAAATAAGTAACATAATTCCTATGTGGAGGACCTTTCAAGTTAAACTTTTATGATTAGTTACCATTGGGGTCCACTTCAGTAGTATTTCTGTGTATCTGAATATAAGGAAGAACTGTTTTGTTGAAGTGGCATTTGACAGCGGGATACAGTTTGCACGTTAAAGCTCTTTGTTCATATGCCCCTTCCCAAGACGCGCCAACGAGTGCACTCCGTGGTGCGCCATTTGTCATACAGATGTAATTCCAATCCTTTCTATTTGTCTATCAAAATTGGTTCCCGAACAATCGCACACAGTAGGGAATCACGGATAAAACATATTCTGTGAATCTCAGTTGCAAATTATTATAATTAACTAAATGCAAAAAGAAGCTTGTTTAGGAACAACTTAGAAATGGCAACTCTGCTGTCCCAGAAATAAGAGAAATTGATTACAAAATAGGGGTCTTAGAGAACGCCATAAAAATTACATGTTTTTTAACACTAGGGGATGTGTGGCTTAAAATACTTTTTGTACAGCCAATGTCACAGCCCGTACTAGATTAAAATGAACAGTTTTCAAAAATAAATTGAATTTACAGACTAAACGAACACAATCAAACTATTTCAAGTATACATTTTGGAAGAACTACACTTAAAATATGCAATTATGTTCTTGTAGGATGCGTCATTGTGATTTCTGTCAATTAACATCCTGGAGTAAGAGGAAACTTTGCACAATGGAAATGTGACCAGAATATGTGGCAAAGTGAGGGCCGCAGTTGCTGGTAAGGAGCACCAAAGGCTCTACAGCACCTCACAATCGGTTAAAAACGACCACACTATCGAGACTTAGAAAAAAAAGCATAGACACGCAATGACTAACTACGGACTTACACAAAAAATTACGAGCAACGGGACTAAGAAAAAATCCATTACGGACTCGCAAAAATACGACCTTAACGGACAACCCGCGCACATCAGCAAACATTAAAAAATACAAAAATAGACACAAAAATAAAATAAAAACATTACCCACACCAAGGGGGGACATCCAGGACCTCTGCAACACTGCTTAAACTTCAAATTCTGGCAAATTTACAAAGTTTACACACTCGAAAATCCCCTAAGCGAGAGAAAAAACGGCCCTGAAAAAAACGAAAACGAGGCTACACGAACCCTAAAGCCGATAAATTCCACAAAGCAAATAAGGCTTTTACAAATCATTATGGCCTACAACATACACCATTAGCAAGGACGCTTCGTCATACAAACCCGCCTACCACATACACATTCGCCGCCTTTTTACAACACTACCTTAAAGAATGCGGAAGTACCCAGCTGCACTAACGGCTTCCCCTCGCGCACGCAGCCTTTTTTACACTACACACTTCACACATTGCTGACACTTACACCTCAGCTCCACAACAGTGCCAACCTACATTGTATGCTGCAGGAACATCAAAACAGATAGTCAGCTCTTCAGCACAATGCTTCCTACATGTATTACTTACAAATGTATTATTTATTACAAAAATTAACAAATAACACTATCGCAATAAACGCAAAAGCCATTCACTGCGCACCACACAACGAGCGCCTATGCTGCTCATAGCACACAAACTACACCAGGGGACAGCCTTGCAATAAGCGCAAAAAGCAGATCAGCGCCAACCTTACAATGACAGCAAAACCGCCTCTGATAAACAAAAAAAAATACATCAACCAAGAGGCTTGCAATGAGCGCCAGCACCAGGCTTGCATTCACCGCCGAGCCCACAATCAGTATGTGCTAGCCAAAGACACAAAACCGCTCAAGATTTACGAGTGCTAAATAATTAAAGTTACACAAAATCAATATTCTATTAGACCCATTACTCTAGCTAGCAAATTAATTGATTCATTTCAAGTTTCTGTCAAAAATGTTACTGGAACTAAATGGTACTTGCAAGGGCTTTTTCAAACACATGGTACAGCTGCAGCAGCAATTTAAAACAAACTAATGTACTGTACTTTAAAAGCATGGGAAGCAATATAAATACATCAAAATTAATTACACAACAGTCCTAAACTTACAAATATGCAATTAAAAAAAATATTTTTTATGTTTTTTATTGTGTTAAATAGATCCCGGGACTTAAGGTGTTAATACATATCATGGAACCAACATGGACTAGAACAGTTGCTTTAATGATTTTTATTGATTTCTACATTGCTGGATTGTGAGTCTTTTCTGAGTGAAGTTTAAGTATAAATTGCATGTTTTACTGACATCATCATGACTGTCTCATTACTATTGGTTGGGCCCAAGAAGTATTGCAATGTTTAAGAAGTAAATTATTGCTAGCTTAAATATTGTCAGATCTTATAATCACGTCCCATGAAATCCTACTTACGAGTGCATGGTTTCCATGTGGAGGCTGTGAGAGGGCAGTGGCGAGTTAGAGACAACTAAATGCGTTTAAATGTTTAGAAAAAAATGCAACCCACAGCCAAAATTTGGGGTTAAAAGCAATTACGGGTTTAAGATTGAATGGGGCTCCATATTACCTTATACTGAAAATGTCCTCTCCAAATAGCACATTTCACAATAGACTTCAATGGCAGAGTAAGGCCTCATATGATAACTATCCCCCTCAAGTTACCGACAGAATAGTAGTCTAAAATGGAGTCCCCTATGGCACAATCAGACTAAATATAACATTTTCTACAAAGTGCTCCAAATTCTAATCCCCTATATCACAGATTACACCATGCAAAGCAAAACTACCTAGCTATGCTAATCACCCGTACCAGAAATATTGCGAGAGAACTGCTACAAGAGACTGCAGCAACTCTAAGCTGAAAGTTATGGAAAACTTTTCCTTTCATTTTTCAGTTTCAAAACATAAGGAAATAGAGAAAGCAGTATCTGGAAAACTGGAGTTACCAAATCTAATCAGACTTTATGGATCACTCGCAAAATATTGCAGAACCGTAACTACAGAAAGCTGAAGAAAATATTTCTGGTAACAAAGTCCACTCGCAAATGGTTTAAAAACCAATACAGAGTGAGGCAACACAAATTAAAGGGACAGGAAGCCACTCAAAACAATAGAAAGCATGTAATATCATCATTGCAATAGGCAATATAAACAATTCAGTTTTTCACATGTGATCCATCAGACAAATGGGGACAGAAAATGTTGTGCTCACAGCTTGATACATTTGTTGAAGAGATAGCACATTAATAAATAGCATCAGAAATCATGTAACTGCATTACAAATAATATGGTAGTCACAGAGACACAGGTGTAAAAAATAAAAAATATTATTTATATACCAATACAGTAGAATCTAAGTTAACCAGAACTCAGGTAACCAGAACTCTCAAGCAACCAGAAAAAAAATTGAAGAAATCTAGAGGTGTTTCTATACTTTTTAATTAAAAAAAATAGCCTAATAGAAGAATATAAATATTTGGACCCAGAAGGAATTATTTATTATTGACAAAATAAATGATGATTTCTTTACTATAGTTAATGTTCATGCGCCAAACTCAAATCAGAATAAATTCTTCAATAAGATACTAAAAAATTCAAAAGATGAAAAAAGACTGCGTAATAATTTGCAGAGATATAAACATGTGTTTGAATTGTGAATTAGATACAAAGTCATCAAAAATATCTAACCCGGATTCAACTATGATTAGTAATGCAAATAGCTTTAGTATCGCCCTAATGAAATTTGATTTGTTTGATGCCTGGAGAACCTTTCACCCTCGTGAAAGAGATTACACCTTCTTCTCTAATAGGCATCAGAAATATACAATGTCTGCATATTGTCAGGTTGAACTTGATGGACTGAAAGTCTTTTTTCAACCTTAATTACTATGGCCCTCATTCAATTGCGATTTGGCCAATTGAATAGTGCTCTAAATAAGCACATAACATATTTTTTTAAAGAAGTTTTTAGTTAGTGAAAACCTTGCTTTTGGATAGATGTTTACTAACTAAAAACTTCTTTAAAAAAATACGTTATGTGATTATTTAGACCCCTATTCAATTGGCCAAATTGCAATTGAATGAGGGCCTATGTAACTATGTAACGATAAATTATTTCTTAGTAGACCAACAAACGCTTGAGAAAATTTCACAAATTTAAATCAGGCCCATAGATTGGTCCGATCATGCTATGATCTCAATAAAACTTTTCAGACACAAAATAACATCAATAGAAATATCGATATGACTCTTTTCAAAACCTCTGAAAATAGAGATAAGTGGAGCAAGAAAATATCAGAGTTTTTTTCCTTTAAATACTAATTAAATTAAGTCCCAGGTAATAGTCTGGAACTCACATAAAGCCTATATAAGAGGCATACTCACTTCTTGGTCAATGTATAACAAAAAAAAGAGGGGCATATCTAAGACAATTATATATTAAATTAAATGAGCTAGAACAACAAAATAAAATCAATGCAAATAATACTTGCACATTAGAAATTATTAAAATTCAATCTAGCATTAGGAGAAAACTTTGAATACAAGTAGATAATAAGATATGGCAGCTTCAGCAAAGATTTTACCATTTTGGTAACAAGGCGGGAAGACTTAGCAAATATGCTTAAGCAAAGAAAGTCAAAATAGAGAATAAATAAAATGGTGGACCATAATAGTATAGAATGTATTAAACCTAAAGAAATAGGTCAGATATTTCTCAGATATTACAACACCTTATATAATCTGGAAGATAATCTTTCCTTTAGGAAACCTACTAAAATTCAAATAGAACAATTCTTGACGGAGCTTAACATTTCGAAATTAACTAAACATTAATTGGAAAATCTAGAAAGAGATATATCAATTAAGGAAGTAGAGTCAGCTATTACGTCTTTAAAACTCAATAAAGCTCCAGGTCCAGATGGTTTTCCAAACCTTTATTACAAGTATTTTATGCCAGTATTAATCTAAAACCTGACAAATACATTTAATGAGATAAAGTCATGCATGTATGCACCTCCGGAGATGCTTGAATCAGCCATAATTACAATACCCAAAGTGGAAAAGAGTTCCTACAATTGGTTTAATATCGGCCAATTTCACTACTTAACATAGATATAAAAATGTATGCTAAAGTTTTAGCATCAAGGTTAAACTCTTTGCTACTTGAACTGATTGACTATGACCAAACAGATTTTGTAAAAACCAGGCAAGGAACCGTTAATTCTAGAAAACTGCTCGATCTGATTGCCTTTTTTAAGGATAAAAAGATCCCAATGCTTGCCCTGCACTTGATGCAGGAAAGGCATTTGACAGGGTAAGCTGGGACTTCATAGATCAAGTGCTTTGTCAATATGGGTTTGGCAATTTTGGATCACAAGCAATTAAAGCCCTATACAAAAAGATGTCTCGGCTCTTGTAGTCAGACTAGGTTACAAAACTGACCCTCTTAAGATAGCAAATGGAACATGACAAGGTTGTCCCCTACTTCCTCTAATACTAGCTTTGGTTATTGAGCCATTGGCCAAACTGCTAAAAAATACACAGATTGAAGGTATTAATACAGGGATAAGGTTTAACAAGCTTGCAATGTTTGCAGATCACATTGTGGTGACAACAGCAAACCCACTTAGTTCGCTAAGACATTTAGATGATACTGTAAATAAACAGTGAAGTGTCCTACTATAAACTAAACACTTCAAAAATAGAAGCTTTGGCAATAAATATAGATTCTGAAACAAGAACAATAATAAATGAGAGTTTTGGGATAGATTGTGACCAAAACAAAATTACTCATTTATTTAGACATATAATATGCACCTAATATTCGCACCTTAGTTAAGGTGCATAACTTCGACAGAGTATTTAAACAGATTAGTAATATTTTAAATAATAGGAAGAAGTTAAATCTATCACGGTACGGCAGAATATCATCCACTAAAATGTAAATTCTCCCCCCAAAAAATGTACCTACTGAGAAGTATTCCATTAGAAATAACAAAGAAAACTCTATCCAAATTCCAAGTTCTAATAAATACATTTTTGAACAAGAATAAAAAAAAGAAGGATTAAATCAGGTATTACACATAGGCAGTTAAAAAAGGATGACTTGCAGCCCCAAATATAACGTACTTTGAAGCTATAAGACTAACACCAATATTAATGTGGTTTAATAAAAACATGACAAAACATAAGGAAATAGAGAAAGCAGTATCTGGAAAACTGGATTTAGAATATTTAATATGGGGTAAAGAAATTGAAAAATAAATCTTAAAAAGTTGCCTCCTGTGGTTTCTCATCTGATTAATACATGGTATAGACTTAATAAAAAAGTGGAGATTGGTTATATTACCCTCACCATTAATCCCCACTAGATATTTAAGTGAGAGCCTTGTAAAGGTGAATTGTGAATTATGGAATATTTATACAATTTCAGACCTGATAATTAATGGAAGATTAAAACTTTTCAAATGTTGATCAACCTCTCACCTTACAACATGTCCTCATGATCCTTCTCCATCACAGCTAATCCCTCTCCTATCCACCACACATCTATTCAACCTCTCCCTAAACACTGGTAAGTTTCCATCCTCTTTAAAACATGCCACAATTACACCAATTCTCAAGAAGCCCTCACTTTTATTCCTCACATCCAATTAACAAAATAATGTCAGTTTCACCTAAAAAACATCTCCAAAATTTGTCATTATCTTACAGAAGACACAGCTAAAATTCTAATACACTCTCTCACCATATCTCGACTCGACAACTGCAATTCCCTCCTTGCTGGCCTCCCCATCTCTCGTCTGTCTCCCCTCCAATCCATAATGAACGCCTCCGCTAGACTCATCTTCAATACCAAATGATCAGTGTCTGCAGCTCCTCTCTGTCAGTCACTCCACTGGCTTCCCATAGCTTCCCGAATCACATTTAAAATCATGACCCTAACGTATAAAGCCCTCAACAACAGTGCACCCCCTTATATCTCCGTTCTTGTTTCAAAATACTCTCCCAACCGCCCCCTTTGTTCTGCTAATGACCTTATTCTTTCCTCATCTCTCATCACCTCCTCTCACTCCCATCTTCAAGACTCCTCTCGTGCTGCCCCTACTATTTGGAACTCCTTGCCCCGCTCCATTAGACTATCTTCCTGCCTCAAAACCTTTAAAAAAAAATACTAAAGCCACGCCTGTTTAAAAAATCTTATCACCTTCAGCCTTAACATGTACAACTGAACATTCCACAGCTTAATAACACCTACACCCACAATCTACAGTACAACACACAGACACCTTCACTTGACTGAAGAAATTGCTTTCACACCACCATCTTGCATTTGTCACCCTCTTGTATCACTCCTAAACCCTTAGGCCCTCATTCAATTGCGAATTGGCCAATTGAATAGTGCTCTAAATAAGCACATAACATATTTTTTTTAAATACATTTTTAGTTAGTGAAAACCTTGCTTTTGGATAGATGTTTACTAACTAAAAACTTCTTTAAAAAAATATGTTATGTGCCTATTTAGACCCCTATTCAATTGGCCAAATTGCAATTGAATGAGGCCCTTAGATTGTAAGTTTGCGAGTTTTCAATATTGTGTCAGTGCCTTGGAAACAAGCTCTATGTACATGTGATTTTCTGCTCAAAAACAGGGCCCCCCATTCTTTACAAGGTGTTCAGTTTGTTTTTTGCCATGTACTCAACCCCTGTACATGTAATATGTTGGAGAGTTCTAAATAAAGATAATAATAATAATAATAATAATAATAATAGAATGAATATAGTTTACTTAAAGATAAGTGAATAGAATATAATTATCTACTATCAATAATATCAAAATTAGAATATAGACAAATGCTTAGGCCTCTTACCAAATTTTAAATGAAAATAATTGACAAAAATAAGAAAAATCACAATTTCACTCTGCCACAAAAGCTTAAGGGCAACAAGTAAAGTCAACAAAAACCTTGAAAATGGGAGGAGGAATTTTGAAACTACATGGAATTATGATTTATGGTGTAAAGCCTTTGAATTAATGGTTAAAACAATAAAATCTGTTAATTTAAGAGAAACATACTTTAAGGTTATTCAGAGATGGTACATTGTACCAAGTGTAAAATCAAAATTTGGTAATGGTAATTTGTCAGACAGGTGTTGGAGGTGTGAAACAGAAAGAGTCTCCACAGCACATATGTGGTGGGAGTGTAAACATATTCAGACGTTTTGGCGTTTCTGTGTCAATAAAATTACTAAATATGGCATAAACCATACACCTGAGTTGGTACTGTGTCACATATTCCCTGAAAAAATTTAATACAAAGTTAAATTTGTATCGATTCAAATATTATTAACCGCTAAATGGTTAATTGCTTTGAACTGGAAGAAGAATTCTCTCCCACTTTGGGAAGAAATAGGAGACATACAGCCCTATTAAATTCCCTCAACATAGCTGTAGCCTGTAACGTAGCCCGCAAGACTTACCATTATTAAATTGGCCACGTAAAGCAACCCACTAATAATCTGTGGGTTACAGGCAAAAAAAAAACTACGGGACGTCAACATTTGAACTCTGCGGCCACAAATCCTTTGTTCTGTCAGGCTTGTGATTGTTATGTTCGAAAATCACTATTACATTTCTACAAATCCAATGGCGTTTAAACCCATTACCTGCAAATGGAGCCAAAAAGCCAACGGGTGCTTGAGAGGAATCGCAAGGGGGTTAAAGTCCTATCCGTAGAACTGTAAATGCAAATATACACACACTACTGTATTTTCAATTAAAGAGAAAGTGATTTTAATATTCATTTTAATAGCACAACATTCTCAAGCTTGCTGTTTAATTTCCGTGTTATATCGATCCCGGCAATCAATGTGTTAATACATACAATGAGACTCACATGGACTAGAATATCATATTTACTGATTTATTAATGTTGCATTATTTCTGGAATGCGGTTCTGATCGAAAGGCTTTAAAATCTAACCTCCATTTTTGAGTGACGGAATGATGATGATCTCATTTGCCATTCGCTACGTCTAAACCCATAACTACGGGTTTGACTAATTGATCATGTTCACGGCCACACATCCAATGTGAGCAAGAATGGTTTATGGGTTTGCGTCTACGGCCAGTAACTCGCGGCATGGTTTAAACGCTCTGCAACGCAGCCTGAATTTTAAGCCTGCAGCCTTTGTGACTGTGCCGATGCCGCTGCGGGTTTCAATTTTAATGGGGCTGATTTTGTCCAGAAATAGAAGTTTTGAAAAAAGATTTCATAAGATCTAATTCAAATGCTCAGGTTAAAAGCAATGCAGAATGGAGAATATGGGATCAGTACTCAACTTTAGTTAATTAGGTTTAATGGCCTTTTCGCTTCACTACTTATTAATGTTTAAATATTTATTGGTTCTATAAGGTATGTATAGATAAGACATCCAAGACTGTTTTGTTTGTTATGTATGCAATGTTTGTATTGTCAATTATTTTTTGATTTTCTTATCATTAAAAAAAATAATCAACCTTTTTAGATCTCCTCTGATTTGCAATACGCAGATTAATTGTTAATTGATCCAAAGGAAGACAAACAGAAAAAAAAACAATGAAACCTTGCCAAGTGTCTGAAAATGGGGATACAAATATAAAATTCCTTTCTGACCCCAGATACTGGCGATTGGATTCAATACTCCCTCTCTAATTATCCAGGATAGCCCTGAATGCCCTTTTTATTTAAAAATATATCCAATCCCTTTTTAATGTTATCAAATCCGCTGTCACACCTCCTTTGGTAGAGAATTCCATAGATTACCAACCTTACCGTGAAGAACCCTTTTCTTTCTTTAAGGTGAAATCTTTTTACTTCTAATCTCAAAGGATGTCCGCTTGTCAGTTGAAAACCTCTTGGCACAAAAAGTTCACTTGACAAATCTTTATACTGACTGGATGTATTTATATAATGTAATCATATCATCTCTTAGACGTCTTTTTTCTAGAGAAAATATGTTTAATTTTGTTAGTCTTTCTGCATAACCCTTTTCAGCACTAAAATGTCCTTTTTATGAAGTGGTGCCCAAAATTGTACTTCATATTCTAAATGAGGGCATACTAAGGATTTTATAGTGGCAGAATACATGCTAATAATTTATTTGCCTTTGCAGCTGCTGCTTGAGCACTGTTACCTAATCCCATACCCAAATCCCTTTCAATATCTGATATCCCTAGATTTGCTCCATTAAGATTTTAAATTGCATGTCTATTTTTCCTTCCTAAATGCATAACTTTACATTCATTTGTATTAAATTTCATCTTCCATTTAGATGTACATTCCTCTAATTTATGTAAATCCCTTTGGAGGTAAAGTACATCATTATCTGATTTAGTTATCTTGCACAACTTTGTGTTACGACAACCCTTTGCTTCCTGTCTTTTAGCCAGTTCTCAATCCACAAGCAGATATTTACTGCAATTCCTGTATTCCTTAGTTTGCACAATAGTCTCCCATGTGGCACTGTATCAAACATCTTTGCAAAATTCAGTGTCGGCATCACCTCTCTGTCAATCACTCCACTGGCTTCCCTTTAAATAAAATTTAAAATCATGACACTAACTTACAAAGCCCTCAACAATAACGCTCCCCCATACATCTCTGCTCTCATTTTCAAATACTCCCCCACCCGTCCTCTTCGTTCTGGTAATGACCTTCTTCTTTCTACACCTCTTGTCACCTCCTCTCACTCCTGCCTCCAGGACTTTGCTCGTGCTGCCCCAATTCTCTGGAACTCCTTGCCTTGCTCCACCAGATTATCCTCTTGCCACAAAACATTTAAAACCTCACTTAAAAACGCATCTCTTTAAAGAAGCGTATCACCTTCCATGCTAACAACCTTATCACCTCTCTCTCCCTCTTTTACCACTCACTATACCTTAGATTGTAACTCTGCAAGTTTCTATCCTAAGTACTTTGGGAATGTACCATGGACATTGGATTCCTAGCTCAAAGACAGGGCCCTCCTTGCTTTGCTATATGTTCATTTGTATTTATCTTTGTCTGAACTTAACTTATGTACAGAGCTACGGAATATGTCGGCGTGTTATAAATGAACTATAATAATAATAATGATAATTACTCTAAATGAGGCAATGAATCAAAAAGCCACTGCGTCTGCAATAATCTGATTGAATGTCTGGGGTTAAGTTTGAAACTCAAATGGACACTGTGGTGCTTTTACATTGTTTGAGGAGCAGCATATAGAATAAACACAGAAGGAGGCACCACTGGGATTGAACATTTGAATATGTTTCAGAAAGAAGGCAAAGCTTTCCTGGACTTGGATAACAACTCAAGAAAAGTGCTATGTTCTTTTGATTGAACTGTTAACCACCTGACAAAAGCATGGCCCACTAATCACTGCTCTATTGTTCTCCTACATTCCTCTCGCTAATAGTATATAGTATATAGCTAATAGTATCACTAAGGCTGGAGGAGTTTTTAAACTAGTAGGTGGAGGGGAGGGACTAGATATAAGTAATGGGGTAGAAAGTGTAGAGGGTATAAGGGATGAATTAACAACTCAGAGGGGAGGAGATGGAGGGAGGGGTAGTATAGTCAATAGGGAGGTAGTACTAAGTAGTTCAAGTGGCAGGCACTTCAGAACTACAGACTCATAACATAAGGTATATGCTTGCTAATGCCAGAAGCTTGCCAGGAAAAATGGGAGAGTTGGAATTATAAGCAATTACTGAAAAATGGGATTTAATAGGCATTACCGAAACATGGTGGGATGAATCTCATGACTGGACAGTTAATCTGGATGCTTATAACCTATTTAGGAACATTAGAGGCAATGGTAAATGAAGAGGAGGGATTTGTCTGTATGTTAAGCCTGAATTTAAGCCTATAGTCAGAGAAGATATTTATGGTGGACCTAGAAATAAAGCTGAATGTTTGTGGGTAGAGTTAAATAGCAGAGCAGCAAATTCCAAAAGAATATTAGTAGGAATATGCTATAAACCCCCAAATATAGCTGAAAGTGAGGAAATACAATTATTGTTACAGATTGAAAATGCAGCTAAGCATGGGCAAGTTCTAATAATGGGAGATTTTAATTACCCTGAAATAAACTGGATAAATGAGACCAGCAGTTCATCTAAGGGGAGCAGGTTCTTGAGTACACTCATGGATCATTATCTGGCCCAGGTTGTACAAGAGCCTACTAGAAATGAAGCTATCTTAGATTTACTCATCACAAATAATATTGATATAGTATCAAATGTTGGAATAGGGCAACCTTTGGGAAACAGTGATCACAACACAGTCTCATTTGAGATTGAATTAAAAAAACTAAATTTTAAGGACCAACGAAAACTCTTCATTTTAAAAGGGCAGATTTTAACGGTCTAAGGGCAGCTATACAAAGTATAGACTGGGACAGAGAACTGGCAGGTAAAAATACTGAGCATAAATGGACAACATTTAAATCCTTACTAAATATACTGTGTGGGAATAAAAGTAAAAGGAGTAAATCCCATCCAATGTGGCTTAACAATGATTTAAAGATCAAGATACGGAGTAAAAAACAGGCATTTAAACTATGCAAACAAGAGGGGACAGAGACTGCTTTACAGCAATACAAGGAAATCAACAAGGCTTGCAAAACCGCGATTAGACTGGCTAAAGTAGAAAATGAAAAATGAATTGCAAAAGAGAGTAAGACTAACCCTAAAATATTTTTTAATTATATTAATGAGAAGAAGGCGAGGAAGGAAGCTATAGGAACATTACAATGTGACACAGGCCGTCTGATAATTAGTGACCAGGAAAAGGGAGATGAGCTAAATTGGTTCTTTTCTTTGGTATACACAAGGGAGGTACCAGTGGTTGGGACACGGCAACATAATGGGGCTACACTACCTTTGCCAAATAATTGGTTACCACAGGAAGTAATCCAAAAGAGGTTGGAAAAAATAATTGTTAGTAAAGCCCCGGGTCCTGATGGAATACATCCAAGGGTACTAAGGGAACTGGGTTCTGTAATAGCCAAACCAATATATTTCATTTTTCAAGATTCACTCAACACAGGGTCTCTACCAGTTGGCTGGAGAAAAGCTGATGTGATACCTACAGTATATTTAAAAAGGGAGCAACAGCAAATCCAGGGAATTATAGACCAGTGAGCCTCACTTCTGGGTCATTTCAAACAAATCTAATTAGATTCTATGAGTAGGAGGTTAGTAGGAACCTGGATCAAGGCAACTCAGTGGATGTAGTCTTTTTGGATTTTGCAAAGGCTTTTGATACAGTGCCACATGGGAGACTATTGTGCAAACTAAGAGAAACAGAAGTTGCAGTAAATATCTGCTTATGGATTGAGAGCTGGCTAAAAGACAGGAAGCATAGAGTTGTTGTAAATGGAACATACTCCGATTGGACTAATGTGGTAAGTTCATGGTTCAGTATTAGGTCCTCTCCTTTTTAACATACTTATTAATGACTTATTGTTAGGATTGCAGTGTGGTGTCTCCATTTTCGCTGATGACACGAAGTTGTGCAAGGTAATTAAATTAGATAGTGATGTGCTTTCCCTCCAAAGGGATTTACATAAAATTGAGGAATGGGTATCTAAATGGCAGATGAGATTTAATACGAAAAAATTTAAAGTTATGCATCTGGGAAGGAAAAATAGCCATGCAATGTATAATCTTAATGGAGCAAATCTAGGTGTATCAGATATTGAAAGGGATTTAGGAGTGCTTGTGGACAACCACCTAGGTAACAGTGCTCACAGCCAAGCAGCAGCTGCACAGGCAAATAAAATATTAGCATGTATTAAGAAGGGTATAGAAGCCAGGGAAGCCAATATAATTCTACCACTATACAAATCTCTAGTATGCCGTCATTTGGAATATGGAGTACAATTTTGGGCACCACTTCATAAAAAGGACATTTTAGAGCTGGAAAAGGTACACATGAGGGAAATGGAGGGGCTAAGTTATGAAGAAAGAATAACTAAATTAAACTTATTTTCTCTAGAAAAAAGGCGTCTAAGAGGAGATATTATTACCTTATATAAATACATCCAGGGTCAGTATAAAGATTTGTCAAGGGAGCTTTTTGTGCCAAGAGGTTTTAAACTGACAAGAGGACATCCTTTGAGGTTAGAAGTAAAAAGATTCCACCTTAAAGAAAGAAAAGGGTTCTTCACAGTAAGGGTGGTTATAATCTATGGAATTCTCTACCAGATGGGGTGGTGACAGCGGATTCGATAGATAACTTTAAAACAGGACTGGATTTATTTCTAATTAAAAAGGGAATTCAGGGTTATCATGGATAATTAGAGAGGCAGTATTGATCCAGGGAGAAGTCCGGTCGCCGATGTCTGGGATCAGGAGGGAATTGATTTTTTTTTAATTAATAGTTAATCCGCATATTGCAGATCAGAGGAGATCTTAAAAGGTTGAACTTGATGGACTGAAAGTCTTTTTTTAACCTTAAATATTATGGGCCTCATTCTATTATCGGCCGTAAAACGGCCGCAAAGCTGCGATTCCTTGCGGCCGTCTTACGGCCCCGTGTAGAGCTACCTTTACCTTGCAATTCAAATAGACGGTGCCGCAAGGATATCCCCCTTACGGCCGGCCGCATATCATGCAACCGTCCGCAAGGTCTGAAAACTTTAAATGCAAAAATAAATTCAAGATGGCACTGTAAAGCTCTGTAAATGCTAGGGATCATAATGGGGGACATGAGGATTAATAGCAACCCCCTCTCAAGCTTGCACATCAGCCCAAATCCTATATTTCATCAACAGTTTATTTTCCGTCCCGCAGCCTGGGTGGGTCTGAGGTGCTCCAAGCCCTCTGGACTTTGTCCACGGATATTTGACATGAATTAAAATAAAAATTATTTGCGGATTTGAGTGTAGGGGAATGTTGTGCTATGAATGCTAACACCCCCAATCACTTTATCGTCTCATAAGAGTGCAGGATGGCTTTACTATGTGCCTAATTGTGTGCTTGCGGGACCTTTTTGGTGCAAGTAAGCTGCGGCTCGGTTTTAGCCTTGCCGAGAGGGTTCCCGGAGCAATAGAATAGCAACCAGGGGTTTCTTGCGGCAGAAACTCTTGCGGCCGTTTAAGATCAAAGGCTTTCCTGCGGCGCGTGCGGCCGCAAGGGATAACAAGGCGCCGGCCGCAAACCTGCCGGAGCCCCCGGCCAGAAGGGAATAGAATAGGCAAATAGCATCTCCTACGGCCGATAATAGAATGAGGCCCTAGGTAACTATGGCTTTTACTTCCATTGTGAACAAGAGACTTGGTAGATCCTGTGTTAATTGAACAAATTTAGTTAAAAAGGTCTGTCTGCCCTGCATGCTTGGTCGATCGCTCACTACCTTGAGCCAGTAGGAGAAGCTAATAAATGTTACATACATATTTAAACTTCACAATGTGCTCTATGTTTTCTTAAATGTAAAGGGACACTTTTGTTTACTTAGTACCTCTAATTAGCAATAAAATCAGCATTTCAGGGGGAAAAAATAATTTGAACTTTTGAATTTAGTATTTTGATTTCTTGACGATATGCTTCTCTCTGTTGAGGTGTTATACGATCTATCCTGAAAGCTCTCCAAGATATTTGGACGGTATAGGATTTCCTGCAATATCCAATCCAGGGAAGGAGGCAGATAAAATAATGTTATGAGGACAATAGAAAGAGACTCCCTCCAGAACAGCCTCCTGGACAAATCTGCCTCCACTCCCAGGATATCTGATAGGGATGGAGGGAAGCAGTTCTGCTAAATTCAAAAAAACTATTTTTTTCTTCAGACCAACTTAGGTTTGCCTATCTGTATACTACAATGAGAGGTCCAAATATTCCTATCAGGGCATCCTCCCGCACCCTAGACACCTGATATGGGATGAACAGAATCAGATCTTATTGTTGTTGTTTAGTTGTTCAGTCGCGTCTGACTCTCCATAACTCGATGGACCACAGCACTCCAGGTGTATCTCTCAGTCATTGCCACTCTGAGCACCATCAAGTTCATGTTCATTGCTTCAGTGACCTCATGTATTCATCTCCGCCTCTGTTGTCCCCTTCTTGTGCCTTCAATCTTTCCCAGCATCAGAGTCTTTTCTAGGGAATCCTGCCGTCTCATGATATGGCCAAAATATTTGAGCTTCAGCTTCATGATCTTACCTTCTAGTGAACAATCTGTCCTGAAGTATTCATTTATTGGATCTTCTTGCAGTCCAAGGGACTCTAAGCAGTCTTCTCCAACACCACAATTCAAATTTACGGCGCTCAGACTTCTTTACGGTCCAGCTCTCACATGCAGATCCTTGTTGATATTTTAATATCTTTACTTTTTACTAGCTTTTCCAAGCTTGCCATAGCTTTCCTCCCCAGAAGCAATGTCTTTTAATTCCATGACTACAGTCACCATCTGCAGAGATCTTGGATCCAAGGAAAATAAAATCTGCCACTGCCTCCAGTTCTTCCCCGTCTATTTGCCAGGAAGTTATATTGCCGTTTGCCATTATCTTTTTTTTTTTTTTTTAACGTTGAGCAGCAGGCCAACTTTTGCACTCTCTTATTTTACCCTCATCAAAAAGTCCTTTAGTTCCTCCTCACTTTCAGCCATCAGATTAGTATAATCGGCGCATCTGAGGTTATTAATATTCCTTCCAGCAATATTGATTTAACCACCTGACAAAAGCATGGCCCACTAATCACTGCTCTATTGTTCTCCTACATTCCTCTCGCTAATAGTATATAGTATATAGCTAATAGTATCACTAAGGCTGGAGGAGTTTTTAAACTAGTAGGTGGAGGGGAGGGACTAGATATAAGTAATGGGGTAGAAAGTGTAGAGGGTATAAGGGATGAATTAACAACTCAGAGGGGAGGAGATGGAGGGAGGGGTAGTATAGTCAATAGGGAGGTAGTACTAAGTAGTTCAAGTGGCAGGCACTTCAGAACTACAGACTCATAACATAAGGTATATGCTTGCTAATGCCAGAAGCTTGCCAGGAAAAATGGGAGAGTTGGAATTATAAGCAATTACTGAAAAATGGGATTTAATAGGCATTACCGAAACATGGTGGGATGAATCTCATGACTGGACAGTTAATCTGGATGCTTATAACCTATTTAGGAACATTAGAGGCAATGGTAAATGAAGAGGAGGGATTTGTCTGTATGTTAAGCCTGAATTTAAGCCTATAGTCAGAGAAGATATTTATGGTGGACCTAGAAATAAAGCTGAATGTTTGTGGGTAGAGTTAAATAGCAGAGCAGCAAATTCCAAAAGAATATTAGTAGGAATATGCTATAAACCCCCAAATATAGCTGAAAGTGAGGAAATACAATTATTGTTACAGATTGAAAATGCAGCTAAGCATGGGCAAGTTCTAATAATGGGAGATTTTAATTACCCTGAAATAAACTGGATAAATGAGACCAGCAGTTCATCTAAGGGGAGCAGGTTCTTGAGTACACTCATGGATCATTATCTGGCCCAGGTTGTACAAGAGCCTACTAGAAATGAAGCTATCTTAGATTTACTCATCACAAATAATATTGATATAGTATCAAATGTTGGAATAGGGCAACCTTTGGGAAACAGTGATCACAACACAGTCTCATTTGAGATTGAATTAAAAAAACTAAATTTTAAGGACCAACGAAAACTCTTCATTTTAAAAGGGCAGATTTTAACGGTCTAAGGGCAGCTATACAAAGTATAGACTGGGACAGAGAACTGGCAGGTAAAAATACTGAGCATAAATGGACAACATTTAAATCCTTACTAAATATACTGTGTGGGAATAAAAGTAAAAGGAGTAAATCCCATCCAATGTGGCTTAACAATGATTTAAAGATCAAGATACGGAGTAAAAAACAGGCATTTAAACTATGCAAACAAGAGGGGACAGAGACTGCTTTACAGCAATACAAGGAAATCAACAAGGCTTGCAAAACCGCGATTAGACTGGCTAAAGTAGAAAATGAAAAATGAATTGCAAAAGAGAGTAAGACTAACCCTAAAATATTTTTTAATTATATTAATGAGAAGAAGGCGAGGAAGGAAGCTATAGGAACATTACAATGTGACACAGGCCGTCTGATAATTAGTGACCAGGAAAAGGGAGATGAGCTAAATTGGTTCTTTTCTTTGGTATACACAAGGGAGGTACCAGTGGTTGGGACACGGCAACATAATGGGGCTACACTACCTTTGCCAAATAATTGGTTACCACAGGAAGTAATCCAAAAGAGGTTGGAAAAAATAATTGTTAGTAAAGCCCCGGGTCCTGATGGAATACATCCAAGGGTACTAAGGGAACTGGGTTCTGTAATAGCCAAACCAATATATTTCATTTTTCAAGATTCACTCAACACAGGGTCTCTACCAGTTGGCTGGAGAAAAGCTGATGTGATACCTACAGTATATTTAAAAAGGGAGCAACAGCAAATCCAGGGAATTATAGACCAGTGAGCCTCACTTCTGGGTCATTTCAAACAAATCTAATTAGATTCTATGAGTAGGAGGTTAGTAGGAACCTGGATCAAGGCAACTCAGTGGATGTAGTCTTTTTGGATTTTGCAAAGGCTTTTGATACAGTGCCACATGGGAGACTATTGTGCAAACTAAGAGAAACAGAAGTTGCAGTAAATATCTGCTTATGGATTGAGAGCTGGCTAAAAGACAGGAAGCATAGAGTTGTTGTAAATGGAACATACTCCGATTGGACTAATGTGGTAAGTTCATGGTTCAGTATTAGGTCCTCTCCTTTTTAACATACTTATTAATGACTTATTGTTAGGATTGCAGTGTGGTGTCTCCATTTTCGCTGATGACACGAAGTTGTGCAAGGTAATTAAATTAGATAGTGATGTGCTTTCCCTCCAAAGGGATTTACATAAAATTGAGGAATGGGTATCTAAATGGCAGATGAGATTTAATACGAAAAAATTTAAAGTTATGCATCTGGGAAGGAAAAATAGCCATGCAATGTATAATCTTAATGGAGCAAATCTAGGTGTATCAGATATTGAAAGGGATTTAGGAGTGCTTGTGGACAACCACCTAGGTAACAGTGCTCACAGCCAAGCAGCAGCTGCACAGGCAAATAAAATATTAGCATGTATTAAGAAGGGTATAGAAGCCAGGGAAGCCAATATAATTCTACCACTATACAAATCTCTAGTATGCCGTCATTTGGAATATGGAGTACAATTTTGGGCACCACTTCATAAAAAGGACATTTTAGAGCTGGAAAAGGTACACATGAGGGAAATGGAGGGGCTAAGTTATGAAGAAAGAATAACTAAATTAAACTTATTTTCTCTAGAAAAAAGGCGTCTAAGAGGAGATATTATTACCTTATATAAATACATCCAGGGTCAGTATAAAGATTTGTCAAGGGAGCTTTTTGTGCCAAGAGGTTTTAAACTGACAAGAGGACATCCTTTGAGGTTAGAAGTAAAAAGATTCCACCTTAAAGAAAGAAAAGGGTTCTTCACAGTAAGGGTGGTTATAATCTATGGAATTCTCTACCAGATGGGGTGGTGACAGCGGATTCGATAGATAACTTTAAAACAGGACTGGATTTATTTCTAATTAAAAAGGGAATTCAGGGTTATCATGGATAATTAGAGAGGCAGTATTGATCCAGGGAGAAGTCCGGTCGCCGATGTCTGGGATCAGGAGGGAATTGATTTTTTTTTAATTAATAGTTAATCCGCATATTGCAGATCAGAGGAGATCTTAAAAGGTTGAACTTGATGGACTGAAAGTCTTTTTTTAACCTTAAATATTATGGGCCTCATTCTATTATCGGCCGTAAAACGGCCGCAAAGCTGCGATTCCTTGCGGCCGTCTTACGGCCCCGTGTAGAGCTACCTTTACCTTGCAATTCAAATAGACGGTGCCGCAAGGATATCCCCCTTACGGCCGGCCGCATATCATGCAACCGTCCGCAAGGTCTGAAAACTTTAAATGCAAAAATAAATTCAAGATGGCACTGTAAAGCTCTGTAAATGCTAGGGATCATAATGGGGGACATGAGGATTAATAGCAACCCCCTCTCAAGCTTGCACATCAGCCCAAATCCTATATTTCATCAACAGTTTATTTTCCGTCCCGCAGCCTGGGTGGGTCTGAGGTGCTCCAAGCCCTCTGGACTTTGTCCACGGATATTTGACATGAATTAAAATAAAAATTATTTGCGGATTTGAGTGTAGGGGAATGTTGTGCTATGAATGCTAACACCCCCAATCACTTTATCGTCTCATAAGAGTGCAGGATGGCTTTACTATGTGCCTAATTGTGTGCTTGCGGGACCTTTTTGGTGCAAGTAAGCTGCGGCTCGGTTTTAGCCTTGCCGAGAGGGTTCCCGGAGCAATAGAATAGCAACCAGGGGTTTCTTGCGGCAGAAACTCTTGCGGCCGTTTAAGATCAAAGGCTTTCCAGCGGCGCGTGCGGCCGCAAGGGATAACAAGGCGCCGGCCGCAAACCTGCCGGAGCCCCCGGCCAGAAGGGAATAGAATAGGCAAATAGCATCTCCTACGGCCGAATGAGGCCCTAGGTAACTATGGCTTTTACTTCCATTGTGAACAAGAGACTTGGTAGATCCTGTGTTAATTGAACAAATTTAGTTAAAAAGGTCTGTCTGCCCTGCATGCTTGGTCGATCGCTCACTACCTTGAGCCAGTAGGAGAAGCTAATAAATGTTACATACATATTTAAACTTCACAATGTGCTCTATGTTTTCTTAAATGTAAAGGGACACTTTTGTTTACTTAGTACCTCTAATTAGCAATAAAATCAGCATTTCAGGGGGAAAAAATAATTTGAACTTTTGAATTTAGTATTTTGATTTCTTGACGATATGCTTCTCTCTGTTGAGGTGTTATACGATCTATCCTGAAAGCTCTCCAAGATATTTGGACGGTATAGGATTTCCTGCAATATCCAATCCAGGGAAGGAGGCAGATAAAATAATGTTATGAGGACAATAGAAAGAGACTCCCTCCAGAACAGCCTCCTGGACAAATCTGCCTCCACTCCCAGGATATCTGATAGGGATGGAGGGAAGCAGTTCTGCTAAATTCAAAAAAACTATTTTTTTCTTCAGACCAACTTAGGTTTGCCTATCTGTATACTACAATGAGAGGTCCAAATATTCCTATCAGGGCATCCTCCCGCACCCTAGACACCTGATATGGGATGAACAGAATCAGATCTTATTGTTGTTGTTTAGTTGTTCAGTCGCGTCTGACTCTCCATGACTCGATGGACCACAGCACTCCAGGTGTATCTCTCAGTCATTGCCACTCTGAGCACCATCAAGTTCATGTTCATTGCTTCAGTGACCTCATGTATTCATCTCCGCCTCTGTTGTCCCCTTCTTGTGCCTTCAATCTTTCCCAGCATCAGAGTCTTTTCTAGGGAATCCTGCCGTCTCATGATATGGCCAAAATATTTGAGCTTCAGCTTCATGATCTTACCTTCTAGTGAACAATCTGTCCTGAAGTATTCATTTATTGGATCTTCTTGCAGTCCAAGGGACTCTAAGCAGTCTTCTCCAACACCACAATTCAAATTTACGGCGCTCAGACTTCTTTACGGTCCAGCTCTCACATGCAGATCCTTGTTGATATTTTAATATCTTTACTTTTTACTAGCTTTTCCAAGCTTGCCATAGCTTTCCTCCCCAGAAGCAATGTCTTTTAATTCCATGACTACAGTCACCATCTGCAGAGATCTTGGATCCAAGGAAAATAAAATCTGCCACTGCCTCCAGTTCTTCCCCGTCTATTTGCCAGGAAGTTATATTGCCGTTTGCCATTATCTTTTTTTTTTTTTTTTAACGTTGAGCAGCAGGCCAACTTTTGCACTCTCTTATTTTACCCTCATCAAAAAGTCCTTTAGTTCCTCCTCACTTTCAGCCATCAGATTAGTATAATCGGCGCATCTGAGGTTATTAATATTCCTTCCAGCAATATTGATTTAACCACCTGACAAAAGCATGGCCCACTAATCACTGCTCTATTGTTCTCCTACATTCCTCTCGCTAATAGTATATAGTATATAGCTAATAGTATCACTAAGGCTGGAGGAGTTTTTAAACTAGTAGGTGGAGGGGAGGGACTAGATATAAGTAATGGGGTAGAAAGTGTAGAGGGTATAAGGGATGAATTAACAACTCAGAGGGGAGGAGATGGAGGGAGGGGTAGTATAGTCAATAGGGAGGTAGTACTAAGTAGTTCAAGTGGCAGGCACTTCAGAACTACAGACTCATAACATAAGGTATATGCTTGCTAATGCCAGAAGCTTGCCAGGAAAAATGGGAGAGTTGGAATTATAAGCAATTACTGAAAAATGGGATTTAATAGGCATTACCGAAACATGGTGGGATGAATCTCATGACTGGACAGTTAATCTGGATGCTTATAACCTATTTAGGAACATTAGAGGCAATGGTAAATGAAGAGGAGGGATTTGTCTGTATGTTAAGCCTGAATTTAAGCCTATAGTCAGAGAAGATATTTATGGTGGACCTAGAAATAAAGCTGAATGTTTGTGGGTAGAGTTAAATAGCAGAGCAGCAAATTCCAAAAGAATATTAGTAGGAATATGCTATAAACCCCCAAATATAGCTGAAAGTGAGGAAATACAATTATTGTTACAGATTGAAAATGCAGCTAAGCATGGGCAAGTTCTAATAATGGGAGATTTTAATTACCCTGAAATAAACTGGATAAATGAGACCAGCAGTTCATCTAAGGGGAGCAGGTTCTTGAGTACACTCATGGATCATTATCTGGCCCAGGTTGTACAAGAGCCTACTAGAAATGAAGCTATCTTAGATTTACTCATCACAAATAATATTGATATAGTATCAAATGTTGGAATAGGGCAACCTTTGGGAAACAGTGATCACAACACAGTCTCATTTGAGATTGAATTAAAAAAACTAAATTTTAAGGACCAACGAAAACTCTTCATTTTAAAAGGGCAGATTTTAACGGTCTAAGGGCAGCTATACAAAGTATAGACTGGGACAGAGAACTGGCAGGTAAAAATACTGAGCATAAATGGACAACATTTAAATCCTTACTAAATATACTGTGTGGGAATAAAAGTAAAAGGAGTAAATCCCATCCAATGTGGCTTAACAATGATTTAAAGATCAAGATACGGAGTAAAAAACAGGCATTTAAACTATGCAAACAAGAGGGGACAGAGACTGCTTTACAGCAATACAAGGAAATCAACAAGGCTTGCAAAACCGCGATTAGACTGGCTAAAGTAGAAAATGAAAAATGAATTGCAAAAGAGAGTAAGACTAACCCTAAAATATTTTTTAATTATATTAATGAGAAGAAGGCGAGGAAGGAAGCTATAGGAACATTACAATGTGACACAGGCCGTCTGATAATTAGTGACCAGGAAAAGGGAGATGAGCTAAATTGGTTCTTTTCTTTGGTATACACAAGGGAGGTACCAGTGGTTGGGACACGGCAACATAATGGGGCTACACTACCTTTGCCAAATAATTGGTTACCACAGGAAGTAATCCAAAAGAGGTTGGAAAAAATAATTGTTAGTAAAGCCCCGGGTCCTGATGGAATACATCCAAGGGTACTAAGGGAACTGGGTTCTGTAATAGCCAAACCAATATATTTCATTTTTCAAGATTCACTCAACACAGGGTCTCTACCAGTTGGCTGGAGAAAAGCTGATGTGATACCTACAGTATATTTAAAAAGGGAGCAACAGCAAATCCAGGGAATTATAGACCAGTGAGCCTCACTTCTGGGTCATTTCAAACAAATCTAATTAGATTCTATGAGTAGGAGGTTAGTAGGAACCTGGATCAAGGCAACTCAGTGGATGTAGTCTTTTTGGATTTTGCAAAGGCTTTTGATACAGTGCCACATGGGAGACTATTGTGCAAACTAAGAGAAACAGAAGTTGCAGTAAATATCTGCTTATGGATTGAGAGCTGGCTAAAAGACAGGAAGCATAGAGTTGTTGTAAATGGAACATACTCCGATTGGACTAATGTGGTAAGTTCATGGTTCAGTATTAGGTCCTCTCCTTTTTAACATACTTATTAATGACTTATTGTTAGGATTGCAGTGTGGTGTCTCCATTTTCGCTGATGACACGAAGTTGTGCAAGGTAATTAAATTAGATAGTGATGTGCTTTCCCTCCAAAGGGATTTACATAAAATTGAGGAATGGGTATCTAAATGGCAGATGAGATTTAATACGAAAAAATTTAAAGTTATGCATCTGGGAAGGAAAAATAGCCATGCAATGTATAATCTTAATGGAGCAAATCTAGGTGTATCAGATATTGAAAGGGATTTAGGAGTGCTTGTGGACAACCACCTAGGTAACAGTGCTCACAGCCAAGCAGCAGCTGCACAGGCAAATAAAATATTAGCATGTATTAAGAAGGGTATAGAAGCCAGGGAAGCCAATATAATTCTACCACTATACAAATCTCTAGTATGCCGTCATTTGGAATATGGAGTACAATTTTGGGCACCACTTCATAAAAAGGACATTTTAGAGCTGGAAAAGGTACACATGAGGGAAATGGAGGGGCTAAGTTATGAAGAAAGAATAACTAAATTAAACTTATTTTCTCTAGAAAAAAGGCGTCTAAGAGGAGATATTATTACCTTATATAAATACATCCAGGGTCAGTATAAAGATTTGTCAAGGGAGCTTTTTGTGCCAAGAGGTTTTAAACTGACAAGAGGACATCCTTTGAGGTTAGAAGTAAAAAGATTCCACCTTAAAGAAAGAAAAGGGTTCTTCACAGTAAGGGTGGTTATAATCTATGGAATTCTCTACCAGATGGGGTGGTGACAGCGGATTCGATAGATAACTTTAAAACAGGACTGGATTTATTTCTAATTAAAAAGGGAATTCAGGGTTATCATGGATAATTAGAGAGGCAGTATTGATCCAGGGAGAAGTCCGGTCGCCGATGTCTGGGATCAGGAGGGAATTGATTTTTTTTTAATTAATAGTTAATCCGCATATTGCAGATCAGAGGAGATCTTAAAAGGTTGAACTTGATGGACTGAAAGTCTTTTTTTAACCTTAAATATTATGGGCCTCATTCTATTATCGGCCGTAAAACGGCCGCAAAGCTGCGATTCCTTGCGGCCGTCTTACGGCCCCGTGTAGAGCTACCTTTACCTTGCAATTCAAATAGACGGTGCCGCAAGGATATCCCCCTTACGGCCGGCCGCATATCATGCAACCGTCCGCAAGGTCTGAAAACTTTAAATGCAAAAATAAATTCAAGATGGCACTGTAAAGCTCTGTAAATGCTAGGGATCATAATGGGGGACATGAGGATTAATAGCAACCCCCTCTCAAGCTTGCACATCAGCCCAAATCCTATATTTCATCAACAGTTTATTTTCCGTCCCGCAGCCTGGGTGGGTCTGAGGTGCTCCAAGCCCTCTGGACTTTGTCCACGGATATTTGACATGAATTAAAATAAAAATTATTTGCGGATTTGAGTGTAGGGGAATGTTGTGCTATGAATGCTAACACCCCCAATCACTTTATCGTCTCATAAGAGTGCAGGATGGCTTTACTATGTGCCTAATTGTGTGCTTGCGGGACCTTTTTGGTGCAAGTAAGCTGCGGCTCGGTTTTAGCCTTGCCGAGAGGGTTCCCGGAGCAATAGAATAGCAACCAGGGGTTTCTTGCGGCAGAAACTCTTGCGGCCGTTTAAGATCAAAGGCTTTCCTGCGGCGCGTGCGGCCGCAAGGGATAACAAGGCGCCGGCCGCAAACCTGCCGGAGCCCCCGGCCAGAAGGGAATAGAATAGGCAAATAGCATCTCCTACGGCCGATAATAGAATGAGGCCCTAGGTAACTATGGCTTTTACTTCCATTGTGAACAAGAGACTTGGTAGATCCTGTGTTAATTGAACAAATTTAGTTAAAAAGGTCTGTCTGCCCTGCATGCTTGGTCGATCGCTCACTACCTTGAGCCAGTAGGAGAAGCTAATAAATGTTACATACATATTTAAACTTCACAATGTGCTCTATGTTTTCTTAAATGTAAAGGGACACTTTTGTTTACTTAGTACCTCTAATTAGCAATAAAATCAGCATTTCAGGGGGAAAAAATAATTTGAACTTTTGAATTTAGTATTTTGATTTCTTGACGATATGCTTCTCTCTGTTGAGGTGTTATACGATCTATCCTGAAAGCTCTCCAAGATATTTGGACGGTATAGGATTTCCTGCAATATCCAATCCAGGGAAGGAGGCAGATAAAATAATGTTATGAGGACAATAGAAAGAGACTCCCTCCAGAACAGCCTCCTGGACAAATCTGCCTCCACTCCCAGGATATCTGATAGGGATGGAGGGAAGCAGTTCTGCTAAATTCAAAAAAACTATTTTTTTCTTCAGACCAACTTAGGTTTGCCTATCTGTATACTACAATGAGAGGTCCAAATATTCCTATCAGGGCATCCTCCCGCACCCTAGACACCTGATATGGGATGAACAGAATCAGATCTTATTGTTGTTGTTTAGTTGTTCAGTCGCGTCTGACTCTCCATGACTCGATGGACCACAGCACTCCAGGTGTATCTCTCAGTCATTGCCACTCTGAGCACCATCAAGTTCATGTTCATTGCTTCAGTGACCTCATGTATTCATCTCCGCCTCTGTTGTCCCCTTCTTGTGCCTTCAATCTTTCCCAGCATCAGAGCCTTTTCTAGGGAATCCTGCCGTCTCATGATATGGCCAAAATATTTGAGCTTCAGCTTCATGATCTTACCTTCTAGTGAACAATCTGTCCTGAAGTATTCATTTATTGGATCTTCTTGCAGTCCAAGGGACTCTAAGCAGTCTTCTCCAACACCACAATTCAAATTTACGGCGCTCAGACTTCTTTACGGTCCAGCTCTCACATGCAGATCCTTGTTGATATTTTAATATCTTTACTTTTTACTAGCTTTTCCAAGCTTGCCATAGCTTTCCTCCCCAGAAGCAATGTCTTTTAATTCCATGACTACAGTCACCATCTGCAGAGATCTTGGATCCAAGGAAAATAAAATCTGCCACTGCCTCCAGTTCTTCCCCGTCTATTTGCCAGGAAGTTATATTGCCGTTTGCCATTATCTTTTTTTTTTTTTTAACGTTGAGCAGCAGGCCAACTTTTGCACTCTCTTATTTTACCCTCATCAAAAAGTCCTTTAGTTCCTCCTCACTTTCAGCCATCAGATTAGTATAATCGGCGCATCTGAGGTTATTAATATTCCTTCCAGCAATATTGATTTCAGCTTTGGATTCATCCAGTCCAGCCTTATGCATGATGTACTCTGCATGTAAGTTGAATAAATATGGTGACAATATACAACCTTGTCGCACTACTTTTACATAGTTACATAGTTACATAGTAATTAAGGTTGAAAAAAAGACTTTCAGTGCATCATTTTAACTTTTAAGATCTCCTCTGATCTGCAATATGAGGATTAGTTATTAATTAATTAGATGTTAATTGTTAATTAATTATTAATCAAGTAAAACTTAGCCAATCAAGTCAAAGGGAGAAAAAAAATTCCTACTGACCCCAGATACTGGCGATCAGATTTCTCCCTGGATCAATACACTCTCTCTAATTATCCAGGATAACCCTGAATTCCCTTTTTAATTAGAAATAAATCCAGTCCCCTTTTAAAGTTATCTATCAAATCCGCTGTCACCACCTCCTGTGGTAGAGAATTCCACAGATTAGCCACCCTTACTGTGAAGAACCCTTTTCTTTCTTTAAGGTGGAATCTTTTTACTTCTAATCTCAAGGGGTGTCCTCTTGTCAGTTTAAAACCTCTTGGCACAAAAAGCTCCCTTGACAATTCTTTCTACTGACCCTGGATGTATTTACATAATGTGATCATATCTCCTCTTAGATGCCTTTTTTCTGGAGAAAAAAAGGTTAATTTGGTTAGTCTTTCTTCCTAACTTAGCCCCTCCATTCCCCTCCATTCACCTAATCTTGAACTATTCTTTTGTTCCATGTTCGGTTGTGACCGTGGCTTCTTGGTCGACATACAGATTCTTTAGGAGGAGGAGGAGATAATCTGGTATTCCCATCTCTTTAAGGACATGCCAAGTAAAACATTTTTTTGGAACTCTCTTGCTTTCTCTATTATCCATCGTACATTGGCAATTTGATCTCTTGTGCCTCTTCCTCCTGTGGAACTCGGCTTGCACATCTGGTAGTTCCTGGTCCATATATTGTTGGAGTTGAGCTTGTAGAATCTTAAGCATTACCTTGCTGGCATGTGAAATTAATGCAATTGTTCAATAATTGGAGCACTCTTTGGCACTGCCTTTTTTGGGATTAGGATGTAGACTGACCTTTTCCAGTCTATTGGCCATTGTTGAGTTTTCCAAATGTGTTGGCATTAGGCAAGTAACACTTTCATAGCATCATCCTGTAGAGTTTTGAATAGTTCAATTGGATTTCCATCACCTCCTGTAGACTTATTATCAGTAAGACATCCTAGGGCCCATCTCACTTCGCTCTCCAAGATGTCTGGCTCCAGCTCATTGGACAAATTATTGAGGTCATCACTTCTGTTAAGATCCTTCCTGTACAGATCTTCTTTATCTGATCTTTTTCTGTTAAGTCCCTACCATTTTTGTCTTTTATCACGCCCACTTTGGCATGAAAGGTGCCTTTTAGGTTTCCAATTTTCTTGAAGAGATCTCTTGATTTAGTTGGACAAATCTTTTCTCATCTCCACTGCCTTTCGCTTTCCTTGTTGCAAACTTCGGTCCAAAGTTCTTCAGGGGTTCTATCTTCCATGTCTAGTCCTTTAAATCTATTATTTACGTCCACTGCATATTCGCAAGGGATATTATTTATTTTGTATCTACTTGATCTGATGGTTTTCCCTCTTTTCTTCATTTTAATTTTCACGTTTGCAATAAGATGCTCATGGTCTGAGCCACAGTCAGCTCCAGGTCTTGTTTTTGCTGACTGTACAGAGCTCCTTCATCTGTGGCTGTAAAGTATATAGTCAATCTGATTTCTATGTTGTCCATCTGGTGAGAGTTTGTTGGAAGAGGGTGCTTGCTACAACCAGAGAATTATTTTGACACAATTCTACTAATCTTTGACCTACTTCATTTTGTAATCCAAGGCCAGTTATTCCGGGTGTCTTTTGGTTCCTTACTTTAGCATGCCAATCTCCTATGATGGTAGTAACATCCTATGTCTTCGTAGAACTGGACAACGTCAGCTTCTTCAGCATCTGTGGTTGGAGCATAGACTTCACTATCACTGTGATAGTAAATAGCTTGCCTTGAATTCAAATTGAAATCATTCTGTCATTTCTTGGGTTTTAACCGAGCACTGCTTTGGCCACTCTTTGATTGACTATTAAGGCTTCTCCATTGCTACTGTGGGATTCTTGACCACAGTCAAAGATCTGGTGGTTGTCAAACGTGAAATGTCCCATTCCAGTCCATTAAAGTTCACCAATTACCTGGATATCAATGTTTAACCTTGTCATTTCATTCTTGACATCATCTAGTTTGCCTTGGTTCATAGTTGTAGCATGTTACAGGTTCCTATTCTGAATTGGTCATTGCAGCAGCAGACTTTCCTTTCCCCTCCAGACATATCCACAGCTTGGTGTCCTCTAGGCTTTGGCCCAACCACTTAATTAGATCTGGTGCTACTTGTACTTGCCCTCTGCTCTTCCTCAATAATGTGGTAGGCAAATTCTGACCTGAGGGGCTCATCTTCGGAGCCATATCTTTATGACACTGGTTGTGCCTGTCCATAAAGTTTTCTTAGCAAAGATACCAGAGTGGGTTGCCAGTTCCTTCTCCAGTGGACTGTGATTTGTCTGACCTATCTGCCATGACCTGCCCATCTTGGCTGACCCTACATGGTATAGCTCACAGCTTCATCGAAGTATACAAGCCCCTTCACCACAACAAGGTAGAGATCCAGAAATACAAAACACTAAACTTTTTTCCAAACACTGATTTTTAGTAATTAAATAAACAAATGAAACCGTATTGTATGAGCACTACAGTGGTCTTTAAAGTGAGGCCATTAAAAAATGTAATGTATCATTAATTCCGTTCAAAACATATAGCAGTTAAAGCCATATTTTCTTTTTAGCTAAAATAACAAGCTTGACATATAAAAAAATAATTGTGTAAGTCTGCCCAGATGTTTGCTCGGTAAACATTAGACAGCCTGTGTACCTTATTCCCTTATGCATTCTATAATCATACAGCAACAGCATTGAGAATAAATAGTTCTTGACCTTGCAAAATATATATATTCAGATGTATCCCAAGTCTGTCATTATTCCCTAGTTAAAGAAGTTTGAGCTTGTAAATTATGTTTTTTGTGGATTTCATTATTCGACAGACTGATTAGCTTGAGGCAGATCTGTTTACACAGAATGTATCAACTCAAAGATTCCATGACCTTCCACGAACACACATTGTCATAGATCATTAGATTATGTTACATAGTTACATAGTAATTGAGGTTGAAAAAATACTTTTAGTCCATCAAGTTCAACCTTTTTAGATCTCCTCTGATCTGTAATATGTGGATTAATTGTTAATTGATCCAGAGGAAGGCAAACAGAAAGAAAAAAAAACAGTGAAACTTTGCCAATTGTCTCTAAAGCAGAATAAAATATAAAATTCCTTCCTGACCCCAGATTCTGGCTCCCTGGATCAATAATCCCTCTCTAATTATCCAGGATAACCCTGAATGCCCTTTTTTGTTTAAAAATTATTTTAAAATATGTATTGTGGATTTAATTAAAATTATATGAAGACAGAGCCTTTGGTATATTTTTTTGCTCTGTATGCATTACTTATTCCGGAGCTAGAACATGTGATTTTTTTGAAGACCTTAAAGCAAGAAGTACTAAGGTAACAAGATAGGAGGAAAAAAGAAGGTTATGAGCAGAAAAAAAGAGTGCGGTTGGGGGAGTAGTTGGAAACAAGGGGACATATATAAGTGTTAAAGTCTTTATATGTTAGGGGCAAGATTTAAAGATTTTAAATGGGATTCTCGAGGCTATGGGAAGCCAGTGGATTGACTTCAGACACTGATGGTTGAGCGAAGTAGATAAGTTGAGCGGAGGCTTTCATAATTCATTGGAGTGGACACAAACAGGTGATGGGGAGGCCAAAAAGGAGCAAGTTGCAGTAGTCAAGGTGAGACATGATTCAAGGTGAGATATAAACTATAAATATGAATTTATTGAATTTCTTTAATTAAAGTCACTAATAACACCTATAGATTTCAAGAACTTATTCCGTCAAAAAAGTTTACACAACTATTTTAATATCACAGCATCACCCCCTCTGGGGTATTATATCACTTTAGTATTAAAATATTGTTAAATGATTAGCAGCCCTATTAAAATCCGTAGCACGTAACAAAGGCCGCAAACCTTGCAGCTTTTAAATTGGCCAAGGACTTGCTGGGTAAGGGCGAGAAAAGGCTATGGGACGTGGAAATTTTAACTGCGCGGCCGCAAATCCTTTGATTTGTCATGCCCGTAACCCGTAAACGGAGCCAAAAAGCCAACGTGTACTAGAGAGGTCCCGCTAGGAGGGTAAAGTCCAATCCGTAGTACTGTAAATGCAAATATACACACACTACTGTACTTAATAAATGGAAAGTGATGTTAGGCATTAGAATTAATGGCACAACATTCTCCAGCTCGCAAATCGGCAATATAAAATACCTAATTTCAGTGTAATTTCTGTGTTATATCAATTCCGGCAATCAATGTGTTAATACATAGAATGGAACTCGCATGGACTAGAATATCATATTTACGGCTTTATCAATATTGCATTATTTCTAGAATGTTGGTCCGATCGTAATTGGTAATTGAAGCCCGTAAGACTTTGAAATCCAACCTCCATTTTTCAGTGACATAATGATGACTATCTCTGTTGCCATTGGCTCTATTTAAACCCGTAACTATGGGTTTGACTAATTGATCATGTTTATGGCGGCTCATCCAAC
This sequence comes from Discoglossus pictus, assembly GCA_027410445.1. Classification (NCBI taxonomy): domain Eukaryota; kingdom Metazoa; phylum Chordata; class Amphibia; order Anura; family Alytidae; genus Discoglossus; species Discoglossus pictus. The sequence goes on along the minus strand of CM050172.1, from coordinate 54,686,719 downwards.
GTTCGGAAAATGGTTTATGGGTTTGCGTCTCAAGCCTGTAACTCGCAGCATGTTCTAATTTAATTTGTCTGTAACTTAGCTGAATTTCAAGCCTGCAGCCCTTGTGGGCTTGCCGATGCTGCTACGGGCTTCTAATTTAATAGGGCTGATAGTCTGTCACTAGAAGTATCTAGTAATAATAAGCTGATTAAAGAAATTAGGTCTTCACTGTCATTTACTATTGTTGTTACACATAATCATTGCTTAAAAATACCCTTTACTATTGCTATTACTACTTTGTTTGTTTTGTGCATGGTTGGGGGAGAGAGAGGGATAAATTATGAGCAGTAGAGAGGAGGCAAAAAGGGGGTAGTAGTCTGGGAGCAAGCATAGTCTGGGTAGGCATAATGCACTACAATAGAAATGTTTAAGTTGGAAGGTAGCTGATACTCAAAAATAATATATACCCACTAGCAACTTGCCTGTCAAAAATGAAGGCATTACAATTTGAAGCCTGGCAATGCTGTTTGCCACACAATGGGAGCCTCTGCCCCTCTACTTGATGGGATATGCTCATTGTGAGCCTCTCCCCCCCTTGCTTTACTGGCCTAGTGATGAGCATCTTCAGCGCTCATTGCTAGTCTCTCCCTCTGTCTTCTTCCTCCCTTGTCTCTCTTTTCACCCTCCTCTCCCTTCCTTGTGTCTGCTTTCCCCCCTCCTCTCCTTCCCTTGTGTCTCCTCACCCCCTGTGTTTATACCCCCTTTCCCTCCCCTGTGTCTTTCCCCCTGTCCCCCTCTGTTTCTCTTCCCTCCCCCTCTTCTGTGTCTCTTGCACCCCTCTCCCTCCCCTGTGTCTCTTTCCCCGTGTCTCTTCCCCCATGTGTCTCTTCCCCCCTCCCTCATGTCTCTACCCCCATTCCCCTCCCCTGTGTCTCTTCCTCCTCTCCCTCCCCTGTGTCTTTCCTCCCCCCTCTCCCTCCCCTGTGTGTCCCCCCTCCTCCCCTGTGTCTTCCTCACTCCTCTTCCTCCCCTGCGTCTCTTCCCTCTCCTCTCACCCCCTGTGTGTCTCCTCCCCCCTCTTCTCAATCCCCTGTGTTTCCACCCTCCTTCTCTGTGTCTCCCCACTCCTTCCCTGTGTGTCTTCCAGTCTGTTATCCTCTCCTGTGAACACGCACAAGCCCCGCCGCAATCCGCATCTGTGCCCCCGCCGCGCAATGTGCATGCGCGGGGGTTTCGGCACGGCAATCCCAGTTGTTAAACTGCGATTTGTCTCAAGCGTGACGACGAATCGCAATGTGACGACTATTATATGTGATAGGATAACATATAAGCTGTTATGATGTTGAATCACTAGTTATTTGGAATGTAACTCAATTTCTTCAGCTCTATGCTCTCAGAATTCCAGAGAATCGCATAAACAGACCTGTCTTCACTGAATAAGTAGGTTCCTTGGTTGATTTCTTCAGCTCAGTGCTCTCAGTTTTCCACAGAATAGGACAGATAAAGCAGCTTCAGTGAATGAGTAGGTTCCTCAGTTGATTTCTTCAGCTCTATGCTCATTATCTGCTTGGGACAATTAGGTATACTCTAAAAGGCTTTTTGTTCAGTCATGGTAGAATAATTTAGACAGATTTTTAACCACAGCATTCATTCTTCTACTTATCATTGTCTAAGAATTTAAAAGGCTGCTAAAGCCCAAAACTTGCTGTCATGCTTTAAAAAGAACATGTTTTAGAAATTATGATTTTTTTTTCCTGTGGAAAATAAATTATATTCCTTGAAGAAAATCAAAGAAATAAAAATACAGTTATTGCACTGCATTCTGGGAACCTGGACGGTGAAATGCAAACGTGCCCACAAAGGCTTTGCTCTTTAATTCAAATACCATATCAAACATGGCTCCTTTAAAGCATATGCCTGCTGTATTGTACAGCTTTAAGCAAAGCCCAGCACTGTTTCAAGGTTACTGCCTCTTATCAGTGTGGGGCAGGTTCCTAGCTTGTAGTAGGTTTTGTGGAGAGGTAGCTCACCACAACAATCATTTAATTTATGTTTGGCGAAAGAGCTATAGAAGCCCTCCACAGTACAGTAGTATATTAAATAAACAGTACATTTGTGTTCACATTTGAACTTTGAAAACAAGTTAGAAAAAAACTTGCTTCTCGCTCAGAATTAAATACATATTTATATTTAAAAACTTTGAACACACAATTGGCTAAGTCTTACTTGTTTATTTTTTCTGTTTCCCTTCCTCTTAAATAATTGACTAATAATTAATTAACAACTAATTAATTAATATTTAATCTGCATATTGCAGATCAGACGAGATCTTAAAAGGTTGAACTTGATGGACTGAAAGTCTTTTTTCAACCTTAAATACTATGTAACTATGTAACTATGTAAATATCTAAAACAGAAAAAAAGCAAAAATAAAAAATAATAAGATGATGCCTCTGCTTTACCTTATATAAAGGTACCTTAGATAAAGGGTCCTTTACATTTCAGAGAACCGGACTTATATTTACTGATCCAAGCTGCCTGCTTCTATGTATGTGCGTGTGTGTGTGGGGGGTCAAATTCCAAAGGGTCCAATGATTTATCAAATCACAATCCCACAAGTCCCCTGCTTCTGTTTCTGTAACCAGGTATTTATGGAATTGAATAGAATATCAGATTGTCATACAGTGACAGCAGTTAAGGCGCCTACAATGGCCATATTTAAGGCGCCTTTTTTTTATCTGGTACAAAAGATATGATTAAAAACATTCCTGTGGAGAAAATGTAAATTTTCTGAATCTCTGCACTATTCAGTAAAGTACTTGTTCTGTCACAAACACTTAGCCAAGATTATTGAGATGTGACAAGTTTGGTGACAGGAGAATAGGACCTGGCCAATTTAGTTGGATTCCAGCCATGCTTTTCATAAAGAATGGGTCTGGCAACATTGTAACAAACTATATTTTTACTCAAGGAATCGATGAAGAGGCAGCTTGACTGGCAGCCGGAGGAATTCAGTGTTTTTGGAAGGAGTATAAAAAAGAAAACATCACAATAGTTGGAGATCAGCTGGAGGACAATATTGCTGAAAATAGACTAGAGTTCAGTGACCTTGATATAACATCGAAAAATGAGCTGTTCACTCAAATCCAGTAAGGGTTGATATAAAGTAATGACAAGAACAAATTGTAGCAATTAAATTCAGAATAAAAACACTAGCTCTACTACAACAGGTATTTCCTTGTAATTGTTACGGACCATGTAGCTCAAGAAAAAAGGCACTTGTTTGTGAAGTATGTAATTAAGAACATTAGTGGCTGTGTAAACAATGGACATAGACATTTTTTTTATTAAATAAGAATTTTTGAAGACTGTTTATGAATACAGGAATCCATTTTGTGCTTGTAATATAATTTCATGAGAGCTGGTTTATGAGGGGTGTGTATATGAGACAAGGAGGGAACAGGGAGAAAATGACTCCAGGGTCCAACGCATATATATATATATATATATATATATATATATATATATATATACATATATTTATATATATATATATATACATATATATATATATATATATATATATATTGTGACAAGGATGGCCATTTACCACAGAGATTTTGGTAACAAAATGTTCTGCAACACATAGATTTATGATGTAGGAGACTTGTTTATTTTTAGGACTCATAAACAAGGATCCAGAAGTAGTAATTAATTTTGAGAAAATGTTTTCAATAAAAATCTATGTAAACGTTCTGACTAAACATTCAGGAACACCCTGACTACACCCGGGCAACTTCTCTGCTCTGGAGAAATATGATTCACAGAGAAAGCAATGAATCCAGTTGTGCTACTTCCAGCGGAGGTTCTTGTGGATCGGATACAACAGTCTCTGACATGTGGTGTAGTGCCACCTTGTGGCCAGGGTACAAACAGTCTCTTATAAGTGGTATAGTGCCCCCTTGTGGCCAGGATACAAACAGTCTCTTATAAGTGGTATAGTGCCACCTTGTGGCCAGGATACAAACAGTCTCTTATAAGTGGTATAGTGCCACATTGTGGCCAGGGTACAAACAGTCTCTTATAAGTGATATAGTGCCATCTTGTGGCGATGGTACAAACAGTCTCTTATAAGTGGTATAGTTCCACCTTGTGACCTTTCAGTATTATATTCGGCCTTGCAGGTGGCTTCAGTCTGCAGCACAGGTCCTCAGCATATTGGAAATGTTTCCAACAGCAGCTTCCTTGATTTGTCACTCTCTGATTCCAGCACCCACACTTCCTGTGTCTGTCCTCTTACTTTCCCCCAGCTAATTGCTTTAATTCTGTCAGCACTGGACTAATGGACCTGATCAGCCTAGTGCTGACATATCTTCCTTATATAATGTATCTGTGGGTCCGCCTGACTTTGTGACAATATATATATATATATATATATATATATACATTGGATATAAAAAGTCTACACAACCCTGTTAAAATGTCAGGTTTCTATGCTGTAAAAAATGAGACAAATATAAATCATTTCAGAACTTTTCCACCTTTAATGTGACCTATAAACTGTACAACTCAATTGAAAAACAAACTGAAATCTTTTAGGTAGCGGGAAGAAAAAATATAAAAATTAAATAATATATAAGATTGCGAAGGCATCTCCTGTGCAAAGCCCGCTTCAGATCACCCCACAGATTTTCAATCGGATTCAGGTCTGGGCTCTGGCTGGTCCATTCCAAAACTTTAATCTTCTTCTAGTGAAGCCATTACTTTGTTGATTTGGATGTATGCTTTGGGTCTTTGTCATGCTGAAAGATGAAGTTCCTCTTCATGTTCAGCTTTTTAGCAGAAAGGTTTTGTGCCAATATTGACTGGTATTTGGATCTGTTCATTATTCCCTCTATCTTAACTAAAGCCCCAGTTCCAGCTGAAGAAAAACAGCCCCAAAGCATGATGCCTTGGAAATTCTTTTTTACCCTTCTCCTGACTGATACCTTTTAACAATGAGATCCCTCTGATGCTTTGGAATCTCTCTGTGGACCATGGTTTTTGCTGTGGGATGCGACTAAGAACATTTCAGGAAAGACCAACTAGAGCAGCTGAACTTTATTTGGGGTTAATCAGAGGCACTTTAAATGATGGCAGGTGTATGCTGACTCCTATTTAACATGATTTGGAATGTGATTGCTTAATTCTGAACACAGCTACATCCCCAGTTATAAGAGGGTGTGCAGACTTATGCAACCAAATTATTTTTCTTTTTTTTTTCTTCCCTCCACCTAAAATATTTCAGTTTGTTTTTCAATTGAGTTGTACAGTATATAGGTCACATTAAAGGTGGAAAAAGTTCTGAAATGATTTATCTTTGTCTCATTTTTTTACAGCACAGAAACCTGACATTTTAACAGGGGGTTTTATATACACTAATAATATATATATATTGTTGTGGTGAACTACCTACTCATAATTTCCACAACACAGGCTGAGATCCCGCTCCATGCTGATGATAGCCAGTAAGCTTGAAACAGCTGTACATGGATTGGATACTCAGCCTGTGTTTATTCCAGCCTTGGCTTTGCATTAAAGCTGTGTAATACAGCATGCATAAGCTTAAAGGAAGCCATGATTGATAATGGCTGCGGAATGAAGAGCGAGGCATTTGTGGCCATATTTGTGTGTCCCAGCTCAACTTCCCAGAATGCAGTGTAATAACTGTTTTTCTCGGAACTCTGAGCTGGAAGCAGGTTTTTTAACTTGCTTTAGACATTCAAGTGTGAACACAGATGTACTTTTTATTTACTATATATATATATATATATATATATATATATATATATATATATATATAATAATAATTGCCTCACGGAAAGAATAAGTAAATTCGTTGACGAACATCTAAAAGAAACAGTTAAAACTCTGCCATCATACCTTCAAGATACATTGGATGTCTTAAAACAGTTAGATGACATTACAGTACCTGAACAAACAATTTTAATCACAATTGACGTCGAACAGCTTTACTCATCTATTCCCCATGATATGGGTATTCAAGCAGTCAAACACTTTTTAAGTATGCACAGTAGTGAAGATATCGAAATTAATGAACTCATTATTACACTTCTTGAGTTCACACTTACCAAGAATTATTTCCTATTTGACAATCGGTGGTACCATCAAAGCAAGGGAACAGCGATGGGGACCTCCTGTGCGCCCAGCTATGCCAACCTATATCTAGGCTACTGGGAGGCAACTGAAATCTTCAATGAAGAAATTCAGAAGTTCACGGAAAATATACTACTGTGGCAGCGCTTTATTGATGACATACTACTTTTTTGGACAGGTTCCAAGGAATTATTTCTTGAATTTATCAACATATTGAATCAGAATGACATGGGTCTAAGATTCACATATATGGTCAACAATAGTGAAGTCGAATTTCTGGATGTTACTATTTTGAAAGACAATACGGGCAAGATACACACATCAGTATTTCGCAAACCCACTTCTTCACTGGTCTAGCCAACACCCTCTAAGATCAAAATCAGGGATACCGACTGGACAATATCTGCGATTAAAACAAAATTGTGATAATGAATTGGATTTCAAGCAAAAAGCAAAAGAATTACGAATGAGATTCAAACAAAGAGAGCCTATAGTAGAGCCTTGTTGAGCAAACGTGAAGACTTGATATACAAGGATAAAAGCGAATTCAAAGATCAGGATATGAAAATACGTTGCATAATGCAATATGGCCAAGATTGGCGTGCTATAAAACAAATCCTTAAAAAACACTGGTACATTTTACAAGAGGATGAGGCACTAAAAGAATCATTAACACCTGAACCCTCCATAACATATAGGAGGAATAAAAATATAAAAGATACATTGGTAAGGAGTTATTACAAACCTCCTTGAAAACCATTGAACTGGTTAACTCCAACAATAGGATTATTCAAATGCGGCCACTGCAAAGCTTGCAACTACATCCAACCTAGCAAAGAATTCATTGACTATAAGACAGGAAAGAAGTATCCAGTAAAAACCTTCTTAAACTGTGAAACCACACACGTTATCTATGTAATGACTTGCCCGTGTCACAAATATTATGTTGGAAAAACTTTTCGACAACTACGAAGGCGGATCCTGGAACATGTGTATTCAATAACTAAGTTCCTTATACAGTGGATATAAAAAGTCTACACAACCCTGTTAAAATGTCAGGTTTCTATGCTGTAAAAAAATGAGACAAATATAAATCATTTCAGAACTTTTCCACCTTTAATGTGACCTATAAACTGTACAACTCAATTGAAAAACAAACTGAAATCTTTTAGGTAGCGGGAAGAAAAAATATAAAAATTAAATAATATATAAGATTGCGAGGGCATCTCCTGTGCAAAGCCCGCTTCAGATCACCCCACAGATTTTCAATCGGATTCAGGTCTGGGCTCTGGCTGGTCCATTCCAAAACTTTAATCTTCTTCTGGTGAAGCCATTACTTTGTTGATTTGGATGTATGCTTTTGGTCGTTGTCATGCTGAAAGATGAAGTTCCTCTTCATGTTCAGCTTTCTAGCAGAAAGGTTTTGTGCCAATATTAACTGGTATTTGGATCTGTTCATTATTCCCTCTATCTTAACTAAGGCCCCAGTTCCAGCTGAAGAAAAACAGCCCCAAAGCATGATGCCTTGGAAATTCTTTTTTACCCTTCTCCTGACTGATACCTTTTAACAATGAGATCCCTCTGATGCTTTGGAATCTCTCTGTGGACCATGGTTTTTGCTGTGGGATGCGACTAAGAACATTTCAGGAAAGACCAACTAGAGCAGCTGAACTTTATTTGGGGTAAATCAGAGGCACTTTAAATGATGGCAGGTGTATGCTGACTCCTATTTAACATGATTTGGAATGTGATTGCTTAATTCTGAACACAGCTACATCCCCAGTTATAAGAGGGTGTGCAGACTTATGCAACCAAATTATTTTTCTTTTTTTTTTTCTTCCCTCCACCTAAAATATTTCAGTTTGTTTTTCAATTGAGTTGTACAGTATATAGGTCACATTAAAGGTGGAAAAAGTTCTGAAATGATTTTTCTTTGTCTCATTTTTTTACAGCACAGAAACCTGACATTTTAACAGGGGGTTTTATATACACTAATAATATATATATATATATATATATATATATATATATATATATATATATATATACATAAAACTATTTTTAGAAATAGAAAACAGAAAGATTTATTTTTCTTTACTAGGTGTTTTTTTGATAATTAATTAAATATACAAATGACACCATATTGGACTGTGGGAATAAAAGTAAAAGGAGTAAATCCCATCCAATGTGGCTTGACAATGATTTAAAGATCAAGATACGGAGTAAAAAACAGGCATTTAAATTATACAAACAAGAGGGGACAGAGACTGCTTTACGGGAGTACAAGGAAATCAACAAGGCTTGCAAAAGCGCTATTAGACTGGCTAAAATAGAAAATGAAAAAATGAATTGCAAAAGAGAGTAAGACTAATCCTAAAATATTTTTTAAGTATATTAATGGGAAGAAGGCGAAGAAGGAAGCTATAGGAACATTACAATGTGACACAGGCCATCTGAAAATTAGTGACCAGGAAAAGGCTAAATAGGTTCTTTTCTTCGGTTGGGACACTGCAACATAATAGGGCTACACTACCTTTGCCAAATAATTGGTTAACACAGGAAGTAATCCAAAAGAGGTTGGAAAAAATAAATGTTAATAAAGCCCCGGGTCCTGATGGAATACATCCACGGGTACTGAGGGAACTGGGTTCTGTAATAGCCAAACCATTATATTTAATTTTTCAAGATTCACTCAACACTGGGTCTCTACCAGATTACTGGAGGAAAGCAGATGTGATACCTATATTTAAAATGGGAGATTTTAATTACCCTGAAATAAACTGGGTAAATGAGACCAGCAGTTCATCTAAGGGGAGCAGGTTCTTGAGTACACTCAGGGATCATTATCTGGCCCAGGTTGTACAAGAGCCTACTAGAAATGAAGCTATCTTAGATTTACTCATCACAAATAATATTGATATAGTATCTAATGTTGGAATAGGGCAACCTTTGGGAAACAGTGATCACAACACAGTCTCGTTTGTGATTGAATTAAAAAAACAAAATTTTAAGGGGCCAACAAAAACTCTTAATTTTAAAAGGGCAGATTTTAACGGTCTAAGGGCAGCAATACAAAGTATAGACTGGAACAGAGAACTGGCAGTTAAAAACACTGACCACAAGTGGACAACATTTAAATCCTTACTAAATATACATACACATTGGCATATACCGTGTGGGAATAAAAGTAAATGGAGTAAATGCCATCCAATGTGGCTTAACAATGATTTAAAGATCAAGATACGGAGTAAAAAACAGGCATTTAAATTATACAAACAAGAGGGGACAGAGACTGCTTTACAGAAATACAAGGAAATCAACAAGGCTTGCAAAAGGGCGATTAGACTGGCTAAAATAGAAAATGAAAAATTTATTGCAAAAGAGAGTAAGACTAACCCTAAAATATTTTTTAAGTTTATTAATGGGAAGAAGGCGAGGAAGGAAGCTATTGGAACATTACAATGTGACACAGGCCGTCTGATAATTAGTGACCAGGAAAAGGCAGATGAGCTAAATAGGTTCTTTTCTTCGGTATACACAAGGGATGTACCAGTGGTTGGGACACAGCAACATAATGGGGCTACACTACCTTTGCCAAATAATTGGTAAACACAGGAAGTAATCCAAAAGAGGTTGGAAAAAATAAATGTTAAAAAAGCCCCGGGTCCTGATGGAATTCATCCAAGGGTACTAAGGGAACTGGGTTCTGTAATAGCCAAACCATTATATTTAATTTTTCAAGATTCATTTAACACAGGGTCTCTACCAGATGACTGGGGGAAAGCTGATGTGATACCTATATTTAAAAAGGGAGCAAGAGCAAATCCGGGGAATTATAGACCGTGAGCCTCACTTCTGTACTGGGGAAGCTTTTAGAAGGGTTAATAAGGGATAATATACAAGAATATGTATATTTGAACAGGATTATAAGTAGGAGTCAACATGGATTTATGAGGGATAGGTCATGTCAAACAAATGTAATTAGTTTCTATGAGGAGGTTAGTAGGTACCTGGATCGAGGCAACTCAGTGGATGTAGTCTTTTGGGATTTTGCAAAGGCTTTTGATACAGTGCCACACGGGAGACTATTGTGCAAACTAAGTGATACAGGAATTGCAGTAAATGTTTGCTCATGGATTGAGAGCTGGCTACAAGACAGGAAGGAAAGGGTTGTTGTAAATGGAACATACTCCGATTGGACTAATGTGGTAAGTGGGGTTCCTCAGGGTTCAGTATTAGGTCCTCTCCTTTTTAACATATTTATTAATGACTTAGAGGTGGGATTGGAGTGTGGTGTCTCCATTTTCGCTGATGACACGAAGGTGTGCAAGGTAATTAAATCAGATAATGATGTGCTTTCCATCCAGAGGGATTTACATAAAATTGAGGAATGGGTATCTTAATGGTAGATGAGATTTAATACGAATAAATGTAAAGTTATGGATCTGGGAAGGAAAAATAGCCATGCAATTTATAATCTTAATGGAGCAAATCTAGGTGTATCAGATATTGAAAGGGATTTGGGAGTGCTTGTGGACAACCACCTAGGTAACAGTGCTCAAAGCCAAGCAGCAGCTGCACAGGCAAAAAAAATATTAGCATACATTAAGAAGGGTATAGAAGCAAGGGAAGCCAATATAATTCTGCCACTATACAAATCTCTAATACACCGTCATTTGGAATATGGAGTACAATTTTGGGCACCACTTCATAAAAAGGACATTTTAGAGCTGGAAAAGGTACAGAGGAGGGCAACAAAACTAATGAGGGGAATGGAGGGGTTAAGTTATGAAGAAAGACTAACCAAATTAAACTTATTTTCTCTAGAAAAAAGGCGTCTAAGAGGAGATATGATTACCTTATATAAATACATCCAGGGTCAGTATAAAGATTTGTCAAGGGAGCTTTTTGTGCCAAGAGGTTTTCAACTGACAAGAGGACATCCCTTGAGGTTAGAAGTAAAAAGATTCCACCTTAAAGAAAGAAAAGAGTTCTTCACAGTAAGGGTTGTTAATCTGTGGAATTCTCTACCAGAGGAGGTGGTGACAGTGGATTCGATAGATAACTTTAAAAGGGGACTGGATTTTTTTCTAATTAAAAAGGGAATTCAAGGTTATTATGGATAATTAGAGACACAGTATTGATCCAGGGAGAAATCCGATCGCCAGTATCTGGGGTCAGGAAGGAATTTAAAAAAAAATCCCTTTGAGACGAAAGTCTCACTTTTTTTTTTTCTGTTTGCCTTCCTCTGGATTAATTAATAATTCAAAAGTAAAGGGCTATTGTTATTGTATTTAGGTATATGTTTATAGGGTATGCACATAATATATTGAATGTTTCTCTCTGGAGGGCGAACATTTTCTATGTCTGTCAATCTCATGGGATTAGAAGATAAGAGTCATCGCATTGTAATATGTGATTACATTTGGAACTGAAAGCCTCCATTTGATCTGTGTGTATACCAGTGGCGGCTTGTGACTTTCCAACTTGGTGGGGTGGAAAACAGAGACCTGGCCCCTCCCCTTACATTGACTCCACCCAACCGTATAAATGTTACCACAACATGTATAGACACTGCCTAGTGACCAGTGGCGGCTTGTGACTTTCCAACTTGGTGGGGCGGAAGACAGAGACATGGCCCTTCCCATTACATTGACTCAACCCAACAGTATAAACCCCTCCCCTTCATAACATTTTACCTGTATAGACCCTGCCTAGTGACACAGACTCCACCCACAAAACTGATCCCATAGAGAGAGACAGTGACAGAGAAAGATAGAGAGTGGGGGGGGGGATAGAGAGAGAGAGGGATAGAGAGAGGGATCCCATTAAATATCCGATACCCGACGATTTACTCCATTAAGATTATAAATTGCATGGATATTTTTCCTCCCTTAATGCATAACTTTACATGTATTCATATTAAATCTCATCTGCCATTTAGTCACCCATTTCTCTAATTTATGCAAATCCCTTTGGAGGGAAAGTACATCCTTTTCTTATCTAATTACCTTGCACAACTTTGTGTATTCAGCAAAAAATTGGACAATATTTTCCAGTCCAACATCTAAGTAAATAATAAACATGTTAAAAAGGAGAGGATCTAATACTGAACCCTGAAGAACCCCACTTAACACCAATCTGAGTATATTCCATTAACTACAACCCTTTGCTTCCTGTCTTTTAGCCAGCTCTCAATCCATGAGCAGATGTGTCATCAGTGAATATGTGTTTTTGTAGGTTTTATCTAGCAAGACAAGACTATACACTCACTTAGTTTGCACAATAGTCTTCCATGTGGCACTGTATCAAAAGCCTTTGCAAAATCCAAAAAGACTACATCCACTGAGTTGCCCTGATCCAAGTTCCTACTAATCTCCTCATATAAACTAATTAGGTTTGTTTGACATCACCTATTCCTCATAAATCTGTGTTGACTCCTACTTATAATCTTATTTAAACAGATATATTCTTGGATACTATCCGTTATTAACCCTTCTAAAAGCTTTCCCACTTCAGAAGTGAGGTGTACAGGTCTATAATTTCCTGGATTTCTTCTTGCTCCCTTCTTAAATATAGGTATCATCTCTGCTTTTCTCCAGTCATCGGTAGAGACCCTGTGTATCTTGAAAAACTATATGTAATGGTTTGGTTATGCTTGAATGTATTTCATCAGTACATGGGGCTTTATACACATTAATTTTTTCCATCCTCTTTTGGACTTCTTCCAGCGTAACCAATTATTTGGTGAAGGTAGTTTAGCTTCATTTTGTTGCAGTGTTCCAACCACTAGTATCTTCCTTTTATGTATACTGACGAAAAAACCTATTTAGCTCATCTGCCTTTTTCTGGTCATTAATTGTCAGATAGACTTCTCATTTTCTATTTTAGCCAGTCTAATAGCTCTTTTGCAAGCCTTGTTAACTTCCTTGCAGTCTCTATTCCCTCTTTTTTTGTATAATTAAAATGCATGTTTTTTACTCTTTATCCTTACCTTTAAATCATTTTTAAGCCACATGAGATGTGATTTACTCTTTCTACTTTTATTTCCACATGGTATATGGTGATAAGTATGTTTATTTAGTAAAGATTTAAACGTTGTCCATCTACGTTCAGTATTTTATCCCACTCTATACTTTGTATTGCTGCCCTTAGACCATTGAAATCTGCCCTTTTTAAAAAAAATGTTTAATTCATTTTCAAATGAGACTGTATTGTGATCACTGTTTCCAGCATTTGATATCATATCAATATTATTTGTGATGACAAAATCCAAGATAGCTTAGTTTCTAGTATGTAATTGTATAACCTGGACCAGATAATGATCTCTGAGTATGCTCAAGAACCTGCTTCCCTTAGCCGAACTGCTGGTCTCATTCATCCAGTTTATTTCAGGGTAGTTAAAATCTCCCATTATTAAAACTTGACCATGCTTAGCTGCATTTCCAATCTGTAAAAATAATTGCAGTTCCTCACTTTCAATTATATTTGGGGGTTAAAAGCATACTTCTACCAATATTCTTTTAGAATTTTCTCCTCCGCTATTTAACTCTATCCACAAGCATTCAACATTATGGCTAGTTCCAGCATAAATATCTTCTTTTACTATAGGCTTACATTCAGGTTTAACATAGACAGACAAACCCCTCCTCCTATTTTACCATTGCCTCTATCTTTCCGAAAATAGGTATAACCTTCCAGATTAACAGTCAAGTCATGAGATTAATCCCACCATGTTTCAGTAATGCCTATTAAATCCCTTTACTCATTAACTGCTAATAATTATAACTGCCATTTTTCATGGCAAGCTTCTGGCATTAGTAAGCATACACCTTATGTTGTTATAAGTTTGTAGTTTTTAAGTGCCTGCCTCTATAGTTGAGTTACTTGGAAATACCTCCTATTGACTATACTAACCCTCCCCCTTCTCCACCCCCATGATTAGTTAATTCATTCCTTACCCCGTCTACACTTTCTACCCTATTACTTTTACCTTGTCCCCTCCCAACTACTAGTTCAAAAACCCCTCCAGCCTTTCTACCCCCCTAGCACGCAAGCTCCCTCATCACTAAGATGCCATCCATCCCTGCAATAGAGATTGTAATCAAGTGAGAAGCCAGCCTAGTGCTTTAAAAACCCAAACCCCTCCATAATGCACCACTTTTTTAGCCACGCATTAACCTGCCTAAGCTCTTTCTGTCTCCCTGAGGTATGAACTCTGGATCAGTTGTCCAGCAGTTCATACATGTGACTGACAGGATGTACACTGACTGAGGTTGTCATTGGACTGACTCATAATTACAAATAAAATATATATATACATAAATTTTCTTTCCCTCCTTTCCTTCCTCTTGCCCTCTAATATGACCCCTTTTCTTTGAACATATTGTTTCTGCCAGTGTTTTCATGGCTAGTGCAAATAGTACTAGTGATAAGGGGTAACCTTTGCGTGTACCTCATGTATACGAATCATTTCTTATTGTGGGCCAGAAAGTTTGAGGAACGTCTTAGGTTTTGTGTATAATGTTACATAGCTACTATAGGGACATGAGGATTAATAGCAACCCCCTCTCAAGCTTGCACATCAGCACAAATCCAAGTTTACATTAACTGTTTATTTTCCGGCCGCAGCGTGGGCGGGTCTGAGGTGCTCCAAGCCCTCGGGACTTTTTACATGGATTTTTGACATAAATAAAAAAATAATTTATTTACGGATTTGAGTGTAGGGGAATGTTGTGCTATTTTTGCAAACACCTACAATCACTTTATAGTCTCATAAGAGTGCAGGATTGCTTTATTTCGGCTTTATAATGGTGCTAGCGGGACCTTTTTCCTGCAAGTAAGCTGCGGCTCGGTTTTAGCCTTGCAGAGAGGGTTCCCGGAGCAATTGAATAGCAACCGGGATTTTTTTGCGGCCGAAACTCTTGCAGCCGTTTTAGATCAAAGGCTTTCCTCCGGCGCGAGCGCCCGGAAGGGATAGCAAGGCGCCGGCCGCAAGCCTGCCGGAATCCCCGGCCGGAGGGGAATAGAATAGCCGAATAGCTTGCGGCCGGTCCTTGCGGCCCTGCATCTCCTACGGCCGATAATAGAATAAGGCCCATAGTATTTAAGATTGAAAAAAGACTTTCAGTCCATCATGTTCAACCTTTTAAGATCTCCTCTGATCTGCAATATGCGGATTAACTATTAATTAATTAGTTGTATATATATAAAAAAAAAAATCAATTCATTCCTGATCCCAGACACCGGCGACCAGACTTCTCCCTGGATCAATACTGCCTCTCTAATTATCCATGATAACCCTGAATTCCCTTTCTAATTAGAAATAAATCCAGTCCCCTTTTAAAGTTATCTATCGAATCCGCTGTCACCACCTCCTCTGGTAGAGAATTCCACAGATTAACAACCCTTACTGTGAAAAAAACCTTTTTTTTCTTTAAGGTGGAATCTTTTTACTTCTAACCTCAAGGGTTGTCCTCTTGTCAGTTGAAAACCTCTTGGCACAAAAAGCTCCCTTGACAAATCTTTATACTGACCCTGGATGTATTTATATAAGGTAATCATATCTCCTCTTAGACGCCTTTTTTCTAGAGAAAATAAGTTTAATTTGGTTAGTCTTTCTTCATAACTTAGCCCCTCCATTAGTTTTGTTGCCCTCCTCTGTACCTTTTCCAGCTCTAAAATGTCCTTTTTATGAAGTGGTGCCCAAAATTGTACTCCATATTCCATATGAGGGCGTACTAGAGATTTGTATAGTGGCAGAATTATATTTGCTTCCCTGGCTTCTATACCCTTCTTAATGTATGCTAATATTTTATTTGCCTGTGCAGCTGCTGCTTGGCTTTGAGCACTGTTACCTAGGTGGTTGTCCACAAGCACTCCCAAATCCCTTTCAATATCCAATACACCTAGATTTGCCCCATTAAGATTATAAATTGCATGGCTATTTTTCCTTCCCAGATGCATAACTTTACATTTATTCGAATTAAATCTCATCTGCCATGGATTCATCCCATGTTGCAATAGTTTTAATAAAAGTGACTATGTGTTTTATTGTTTCAAATTAGTAAATCCATCTCAGGGAGTAAAATGCCTTCTTTATATCTAGGGAGAGTAAGCATGAATTTATAGATTTTTTTCTTTGTTAAGTGTTTTAAATTCAGTATTTACCTAATGTTATCTGGAGCTTGCCTCTCCAGGAAGAACTCTACTTCGTCTGCATTTACCGTATTTGGCAGAAAAGTGTTTAATCTGTCTGCCATTATTTGTTCCTGAGGACCAGCAGATAAATTCTGACAGATCTGCACCAGTCATATGACTAGCTGTTGAGAACCACTGTTGAATGTTGCTAGTAGGGATTCAGTTACATTAGTAAATGTTAAACTACCAAAAAAACACCATTTAGATGTAATTAGTCATATCATAGGCCAAACCTATATGTTTATCAAATATTATAATTGTCTAACTATGAGACATCGTCACGCTGTTTGCGTAGTGCGTATGACTTAGAGATTAGAGCGTGAGGCTCGCTGTTAAACTCTGAGCACTTAGGCAAAGAGCGACGAAGGTTCTCATTGCCAGCGAGCCTCGTGTAGCCGGGCGTAGCCGGCGAGCGGTTAAACTCTGAGCACTTAGGCAATGAGTGCTGAAGGCGCAGCGAGACGTTAAACTCGGAGCAGTTGGGCAATGAGCGCCAAAGGCGTTTACCTAGGAACAAATGCTCTAATGCTTTTAGTTTTAGCTATTTTAGGGGGATATCTGTGTGTGCAGATGACTATTCCTGTGCATAATTATTAGGCAACTTAACAAAAAACAAATATATACCCATTTCAATTATTTATTTTTACCAGTGAAACCAATATAATATTTCAACATTCACAAATATACATTTCGGATATTCAAAAACAAAAGAAAAACAAATCAGTGACCAATATAGCCACCTTTCTTTGCAAGGACACTCAAAAACCTGCCATCCATGGATTCTGTCAGTGTGTTGATCTGTTCACCATCAACATTGCGTGCAGCAGCAACCACAGCCTCCCAGACACTGTTCAGAGAGGTGTACTGTTTTCCCTCCTTGTAAATCTCACATTAGATGATGGACCACAGGTTCTCAATGGGGTTCAGATCAGGCGAACAAGGAGGCCATGTCATTAGATTTTCTTCTTTTATACCCTTTCTTGCCAGCCATGCTGTGGAGTACTTGGACGCGTGTGATGGAGCATTGTCCTGCATGAAAATCATGTTTTTCTTGACGGATGCAGACTTCTTCCTGTACCACTGCTTGAAGAAGGTGTCTTCCAGGAACTGGCAGTAGGACTGGGAGTTGAGCTTGACTCCATCCTCAACCCGAAATGGCCCCAAAAGCTCATCTTTGATGATACCAGCCCAAACCAGTACTCCACCTCCACCTTGCTGGCGTCTGAGTCGGACTGGAGCTCTCTGCCCTTTACCAATCCAGCCATGGGCCCATCCATCTTGCCCATCAAGACTCACTCTCATTTCATCAGTCCATAAAACCTTAGAAAAATTAGTCTTGAGATATTTCTTGACCCAGTCTTGACGTTTCAGCTTGTGTGTCTTGTTCAGTGGTGGTCGTCTTTCAGCCTTTCTTACCTTGGCCATGTCTCTGAGTATTGCACACCTTGTGCTTTTGGGCACTCCAGTGATGTTGCAGCTCTGAAATATGGCCAAACTGGTGGCAAGTGGCATCATGGCAGCTGCACGCTTGACTTTTCTCAGTTCATGGGCAGTTATTTTGCACCTTGGTTTTTCCACACGCTTCTTGCGACCCTGTTGACTATTTTGAATGAAACGCTTGATTGTTCGATGATCACGCTTCAGAAGCTTTGCAATTTTAAGAGTGCTGCATCCCTCTGCAAGATATCTCACTATTTTTGACTTTTCTGAGCCTGTCAAGTCCTTCTTTTGACCCATTTTGCAAAAGGAAAGGAAGTTGCCTAATAATTATGCACACCTGATTGAGGGTGTTGATGTCATTAGACCACACCCCTTCTCATTACAGAGATGCACATCACCTAATATGCTTAATGGGTAGTAGGCTTTCGAGCCTATACAGCTTGGAGTAAGACAACATGCATAAAGAGGATGATGTGATCAAAATACTCATTTGCCTAATAATTCTGCACTCCCTGTATATATATATATATATATTATTAAAACATAATGCTTTCATTTTCATATATTGAAGCTATACATACAATTGTCACATATATTTATTGTCATAAAATGTAAATAATAAAAACAAATATATAATATATATATATATATATATATATATATATATATATATTGTAACAGTGCCACTACCACTCGCAGGGTCAGTGCCCTGTTTTAACCAACTATTAATCTTAATGGAGGAAGGCACAGGAGGCTTTTCATTCCACTCCAGGTTTTTATTTTGACACAGCCAGCACATGAAAATAACATAAACAGAAAAGAAATGTAGCTTCCTTGCAGCTCTCACTATACACAGTCCCAATACTTGATACTGGCTTCACTCTTTCAGTATTACCTTCTTCAGGGACTTTCACTTGCCTGTAATCATAAGCCTCTCTGTGTCTTTAAATACTTTCACCCTGTTCAGGGGTTTCACTTGCTTGCAATCTCAGGTCCCTCTCTCTCTGGACTGCACGCTTTTGAGACTCTCATGCTTGGAGCTTCGGCCTCTGCTCACCGGCTCCAGCTCAGGCCTTTCCTGACTTGGGCCTGTGTCTCCCAGGCAGTTCCAAGCCTGCAACTCCACACACTGTATCACAGACAGGCTTCTGGCAGGGACCACACCAATTTCTCCAAGGGAGCCTTTTGTAGCAGGAGTTAACTCACTTCCTGCTGGAATAAACACCATTTTACCTCCAGATTGGCCTCTAGGTGGCGCTCTGTTACAATATATATATAGTTCCTTGCCGTAGTTACAACATTGATTTTACTCATTATTATAATCCTGACATTCTCATTTCCATTTGGCTCCTAGAGCTGTTTCTCATCTGTAAAGCTTGGTTTGGGTATGTCCCACACTAAAATCTCTGAGTGCTGTAATGAGGGAAAGAGTTGAGCAGAGGTCCTGGACTGTTTACTGGAGTTTAACACCCCTGCTCCATAAGTTACAGGGGAATCTGAATATAGATCCTGTTTTTACTTTTACCATTTCTTGAGTAAGCCATTTTCTTCCATTGAGAAGATATTTGTCTGCTACTTTTGTACCTTGAATGTCATCTCTGGTATTTAAATGAACATGGAATTTTTTTCCTGCATTCATTTCTAAGGGCATGTTTCAAGTATTCAAAAAAAAATGTGTATGATTAATTAAACATTTGAATCTGTTTTTTTAAGCTGCAAGTGCTTAATTTGAAAAAATAAAACACTCTGTGACACATTTACAAATACCCTCTTTCAGACGGTTGTTCAGATGGAACTACTTTCAAAATCTTTTTAATTATTTTATCACTTTCAAAGCATATTGGAAAAACATATTTTTTGTTTACTGAAATGTCAGGATATATTTATGACAAAAAAAGCATAATTGTCTCCCTTACAGCCAACACATTGTACAGAATGCACATGATAAGATTATTCTTGACAGATAATGACAATGGTTGCTTGTTCATCTGATGCTTTAGACAAATGATCAGATATGGTAATATCCATTACACAAGACATGTAGGATATGGCTCCCAGCATGTAATGCCTTTGAAACATTTTGACACATGTCACATTGCTTTCATTTAGATGGTTGACATAAACATTTTACTACAGGTGTAAACACAACAATAGTTTCATGCTTAATTAAAATAGTTTACATTATGATGTTTAATGATTTTTTAAAAATGTAATTTGTAAGGGGGCAACAACCTGTAGTACAATTAATTTGAATAAATATATCAAATCAATAGCAATGATAAATCAATCAAAATAATTAATTAATACAAATCAGTAGAATGATAGAATGAGGCAGTGATCACAGTGATTCACTTCAATGGCCGGGATGCAGGATTCCAGATCACATAATCTGTACAACTCAGGAAATTCTTGATATTATTATTTTTATTCCACAAGACACACCAACATTTCAAAACCTATAAGAGTTTTTTGGCAAGATATAAAAGTAGAGAAAACAACAACTTTAAATTCCTTTCCCAATCTCACCAACGCACTGAATTGACGTCACTCAACCACAAGATAAATAAGACCTGACCAAATACCTCTATTGGCCATTGTTTTGGCATAGGACAAGCAACATTTTCACAGCATCATCTTGTAGAGTTGTGAATAGTTCAATTGGGATTCCATCAACTTCCTCTTCTTTATCTGAACTTATTTATGTTAAGTCCCTACCATTTTTGTCTTTTATGACGCCCACTTTGGCATTAAAGGTGCCTTTGGCATCCCCAATTTTCTTGAAGGCTTCTCTTGACTTACCTATTCTTTTATCCTCTTCAATCTCTTTACATTGCTCATTTTAGAATATCTCCTTGTCTCTTCTTGCTATTCTCTGGAATTCTGCATTCAGTTGATCAAATATTTTCCTATCTTCACTACCTTTCACTTTTACTTTTTTCCTGGGCTACTTTTAGAGCCTGATCAGACAGTCAGTTAGCCTTCTTAGATTTCTTTCTTTTAGGGATATTCTTTGTTGCTGTTTCCTGGATAATGATGAAAACGTTGGTCCAGAGTTCTTCAGGCATTCTATCTTCCATGTTTAGTCCCTTAAATCTATTCTTTACTTCCACTGCATATTTGTATCTACTAGGTCTGACGATTTTCCCTCTTTTCTTCAGTTTAATTATGAACTTTGCAATACGATGGTCTGAGCCGCAGTCAGCTCCAGGTCTTGTTTTTGTTGATTGTATAGAACTCAAAGTATATTGTCAATATGATTTCTATATTGTCCATCTGGTGATGTCCATGTGTAGAGTTGTCTCAGAGGCTGTTGGAAGAGGATGTTTGCTATGACCAGAGAATTATCTTTACAGAATTCTACTAAACCCTGACCTGCTTCATATTTTTCCTTCAAGGCCAAACTTGCCAGTTATTCCATGTGTCTTTTGGTCCCCTAATTTAGCATTCCAATCTCCTATAATGATGATCTTTTCTGGGTGTTATATCTATGACATGTTAAATATCTTCATAGAACTGGACAACTTCAGCTTCTTTAGCATCCATGGTTGGAGCATATACTTGGATCACTGTGATGTTAAATGGCTTGCCTTGAATTTGAATTGAAATCATTCTGTAATGTATTGGGTTTTAACTGAGCACTGCTTTGGCCACTCTTCGATTGACTATTAGGGCTACTCCACACATCCAGTTTGCCTTGGTTCATAGTTCTAACATTGCTGGTTCCAGGCACATCCTCAGCTGCTTGTCCTTCCGGCTTTGTCCTAACCACTTCATCAGATCTGGTGCTACTTGTATTTGCCCCCTGCTCTTCCTCACTAAATGCACCTTCTGACCTGAGGGGCTTATCGTCTGATGCCATATTGTTATGTCTCTGGTTGTGCCTGTCCATAAAGTTATCTTAGCAATGTTACTGGAGAATGTTACAGGTTCCTTCTCCAGTGAACAGTGATTTGTCTGACCTCTCTGCCATGACCAGCCTATCTTGGGTGACCTTACATGGTATAGCTCACAGCTTCATTGATGTACACAAGCCCCCTCTCCACAACAAGGTAGTGATCGAGAAGGGATTATCATTTGTATCGACCAACTATTTTGGTGAATTATATACACCAAACATGCCTTTTAAAAGAAACATAAAATTTGATTCTTTTAAAATTAATCCTACTCTCAGGACATTTACAATGATAAGTTAAATAACACATCTGTGGACAAAAATAGATTAGATATAACCTTAAAGGGCCACTTCATTCTGCACAATTTGGAGAACACCACTGTAAAAATCTCCTAAAAGCATGTTTATGCATATTTTTGTAATACGTACATTTTTCACTAAGAAATTAAAAATGTAATCTCTGTTTACATGTGTCACTGGCAAACCCACAGACAGACCCGTAGCAACAGCTCAGTGCAGTGAACATAATTTAAAACAAAGAGTTAACCCTTTACAAATTTATCTGTGCAGAGAATGGAATGCTTGAATCACCTAAATAGGTCAGTTGTGGGTTAACTGGTCTCTGCATTCCTGAGTTCAGGGAAAAATCATGGCTTCACTGCATAGTTTGACATATGTTATTAATCATGGAAGAGTTACTAGGCAGATCACAGTGGGTTTGTAAACAGACCTAAAACCCTAGATTTGTAAGTGTTATTAGTGTAATTAAAAAAAGATAATTTTAACATACAATCTTGTGCTTTTCCACACCATGAAGAGAGCACCTACAGTAAGGTAAATGGTAATTTAATGCCCAAGAAAGTGAGGCTATTAAATCTTTATCTTAGAAGGCTAATATTATTATTCACCCTGCAGATGAGGGTGGCTCGGTAGTGCTTTTAGATTACATTGATTATAGAAATGAGGTATTGAGGAAGTTGTCTGATGCTGATAATTACCGCCTGTTAAAATAGGATCCCATAGAGTCTTTTAAATATAGTATAGTGTATAGTCTCCAAGCTCATTGGGCAGGCCTTGACACAAGGTTGGATTAATGAACAGATCTCTAGCTTTCTTACATCTGAATTTAAAATGTGTCCTATCCTGTATATGTTGCCCTAGATTCATAAATATCCCATCCTCTGCGGATGATTATTTCTGCCAGAAGCTCACTTTTACAACCCTTAGCCCAAATTCTTGATGGCTTCTTGCAAACCATAGTACAAAATGTTCTTTCTCATATAAAATACTATTAATAATAATGACTATTGGTTGTCTATTTAAAAAAATCCCACCATCTAATATTACCATCTGATGATTGTCTATTGGCATCTCTTGAATTTTGGGATCAATGCAGTAAAGGAGGGATTTCTGGATTCTGCACTCATTCTCTGATCAGTTTGAGTCACCAAAAACCTTGGGAATGATGTTCCACTGGGCCAGTGGCTCCCTGGCCTAGGGATCCCAATAAGCCAAACTATTTATAACTAGAGCTGGAACCATCTCAATCTCCCAATCTCTCTCCTATAACCAGTTGTAATTTTGTATATTTTTTCCTAAAATGTATAAACATATTAATAGATTTGAAAAGAAGACATACAAATTGATTGTCCCACTGACACATTTATTACTAATCTAGTTTATTATAGGTTATTATTATACATGGGCAATTTAAAACTTTGCAAAAGTACTCCAAATAAGTATTCTAATGTTCTAAAGATCATTATATTAAGATTTAAAATTATTTTTCATGTTAATTACATTCATACTAGAAACACCTCAGTTGAATTTTTACCTTTCCCTTATCTTCCTTAATTGCTGTCAGTTTAGTAACCTTTCCTAACTATTTATAAGATACTTTACAGCGAAGAAGTCTAAAGGGCAAACACTTGTTAGTAGATGTTTTTTTATTCACATCCAAGTGAATAAAAAAATATTGCAGGCTGAACTAGACAACTGCTAAGTTGCAAACATGGGCCCTGATGTTAATCCCTGCAAAATCAATTACGAGTGCCATAGCTTAACCCAGAATGTGTTGTTATATGTATAACATCCTTTTTTTTTTTTGTGATACATGTTTATGTCCCAAATCATTAAAAATCATGATTACAGATTTATAGTTTAAGGTATAACAAAACATACATTTATTATATACACATATCTTGGTCACATAGATAAATATGTGTGCATTGGTAACATGTGTATTTGGTGTAACTCCCAGGAAGGCAAGATGCTGTTTGGAAAAATTACTAATGGAAAGGCAATAATTGTAAAGATGCATAATAATGATTCATAGCATCCACTAGAGTCACATATGAACATTACGCGATAATAAGCATAATCAGATGAATACATATCTCATCTGTCCTCACCTCATGAAATAGAGGTAACCATTAATGTTCATAGCACATACATTGTGTCATCATCTGAAATTACACAGATGCTTCAAATCATGGATTGTTTAATCCAATTCAATCAAGCACATAAAGAGTATTGATAGATGTAGAACCTGACAAAACCACAAAAGATGGTTAGAAGATAAAAAGGAGCAACAGGGGGAGACATTTCTAGCAAAATCAGTACCTACAGTACATGTATTTATGCTGCAACAGTACAACATATACAAGCAGCAGCAACTAGACATGACCAATAGTCATGATGCAGACATTCACAATGATGGCTTAGCTTTTAACACATTCAGTGTGCCAATTGGACTATCACTATCTATCTCTGATGCTGGTGAGCCACAGTGATGTAGCATGTGATAGGTATACAGGTGTTATCATGGACTACTTGATAATAATGATATCATTATGTAAACACGTACCCATTAATATTATTTTCAAACATGAATCTTCATCCTCAATATCTGAAAATCACAAAAGAATAATGTTCAATCAGATTGTTTGGAAGATGACATGTTTCAGCAATGCATTAGGAAATGCATGTTTGTTCAACAGATTTTAATTGGACTATGCAAGTCAACAGGCATATCAACATTGGTACTAAGTGTATCGAATAGGTAATAGAGACAGAGAGTACCCTTTAATAGTGCACACCTACTAATCCCAAATTATAATTTGGGATTAGTAGGTGTGCACTATTAAAGGTTACTCTCTGTCTCTATAAGCTATTCAATACATGTTATTTACCCTTAGTGGCACCCTATGAACAGGTCATTACAAAGGTACACCTAGTGCCACCATTTTTTTCTATTTTAGTACTAAGTGAACATAATTACAGTCATGTGTTCATTTTAAAAGCTGTATAATACGGCGGGCATATGCTTAAAGTAAGCAATGTAAAAAGTTGCTATTTTTGGAGTAAAAGAGTAAGGTACATTGTATTCTCATTTGCATGTCCCCTCCTTTTAGACATGCAAATAGGCTTATTAATGTATTATTCGTTTTCTGTACTCATTTTCTGTACTCTGTACGGTGGAGAGCTTTTCTCACTCTAGTGCTCACCATACACTAAATAATTGTTATATATATATATATATATATATATATATATATATATATATATATATATATATATATATATACAGTGGATATAAAAAGTCTACACACCCCTGTTAAAATTTCAGGTTTCTCTGCTGTAAAAAAATGAGACAAAGATAAATCATTTCAGAACTTTTTCCACCTTTAATGTGACCTATAGACTGTACAACTCAATTGAAAAACAAACTGAAATCTTTTAGGTAGAGGGAAGAAAAAATATAAAAATAAAATAATATGGTTGCATAAGTATGCACACCCTTAAAGTAATACTTTGTTGAAGCACCTTTTGATTTTATTACAGCATTCAGTCTTTTTGGGTATGAGTCTATCAGCATGGCACATTTTGACTTGGCAAGATTTGCCCACTCTTCTTTGCAAAAACACTCCAAATCTGTCAGATTGCGAGGGCATCTCCTGTGCACAGCCCTCTTCGGATCACCCCACAGATTTTTAACTGTACAACTCAATTGAAAAACAAACTGAAAACTTTTAGGTGGAGGGAAGAAAAAAAAAAAAGAAAAATAATGTGGTTGCATAAGTCTGCACACACTCTTATAACTGGAGATGTAGCTGTGTTTAGAATTAAGCAATCACATTCCAAATTGTGTTAAATAGGAGTCAGCATACACCTGCCATCATTTAAAATGCCTCTGATTAACCCCAAATAAAGTTCAGCTGCTCTAGTTGGTCTTTCCTGAAATGTTCTTAGTCGCATCCCACAGCAAAAGCCATGGTCCACAGAGAGCTTCCAAAGCATCAGAGGGATCTCATTGTTCAAAGATATCAGTCAGGAGAAGGGTGCAAA
The DNA here is from genome assembly GCA_027410445.1 of Discoglossus pictus. Classification (NCBI taxonomy): domain Eukaryota; kingdom Metazoa; phylum Chordata; class Amphibia; order Anura; family Alytidae; genus Discoglossus; species Discoglossus pictus. Next base: position 54,660,705 of record CM050172.1, on the reverse strand, counting down.
AGAATTTCCAAGTCATTAGATATACCATGGAACAAAGTGAAGACAGTCATCATCAAGTGGAGAAAATATAGCACAATAGTGACATTACCAAGAACTGGAGCTCCCTCAAAAATAGATGAAAAGACGAGAAGAAAACTGTTCTTGGAGGCTACAAAGAGGCCTACAGCAACATTAAAGGAGCTGCAGGAATATCTGGCAAGTACTGGCTGTGTGGTACATGTGACAACAATCTCCCGTATTCTTCATATGTCTGGGCTATGGGGTAGAGTGGCAAGACAAAAGCCTTTACTTACGAAGAAAAACATCCAAGCCATGCTGATTAAGTCAGATGATAGCCACTGTATAAATATATGACTTACAATCTTTGGTTACTTCTTGGAGATGGAGAACAGGTAAATAAATGTATGACTTATAATTCCCTAGTGTTTGACACGAAATATATTAGGGAGTGAAATGTTATTACTAGCCTACAAAACTACATCAAAACTAAAATATTCCCCAGAGGTTTGCGGATACAACTTTTTCCAGCATCTCATTTGTGCAGATGGATTGAGACCATTAGTAGATGCTCTAATGAACTGATGAGTTAAATATATGAAACGGAACAAGAAAATCTCAAATTGATCAATCAACAGGTTACACATTGTCCTACAAATGTTGACAAATTTAGAGATCTGGCTGAATATGAGGACATAAATATTAACTTGCACAGCAATATTGATAAATTCAAGCGGGAAATAACTATCAGAAAACAAAATAAATTTACAAGAGACTGTTTGGATTACCAACACGGAAGAATATATAAATTTGCTAACTCACTAAGAAAATAAAGTGGGACTGATATTAGCTCTTCCGACATAGACCACTCTAATAAAGAAGATAGTTCTCACACAACATCAGCTCATCTTCCGATTAATTCATCACAGACTCATTCTGTGATGAGACCAGTTACAAAGATCTTACATATATCAATCAACTATGGAGCATTTTTTAGCCAAGGGGCGCGACCAAAGGCAAAGAAGCAATTACAGACTGCCAACATTTCTTTTGAGTCGTGCACATATGGCCAATAACACACAAGAAACCCAGGAAGGATTAAATCAAACTGTGAATAAATAAATAGTTTCTATTCATGATGTGTTTCATAAGCATGAATTTTTAAGTCATAAAAAGTACAATGAAGAAATCATTAATCTCTCTCAATTCAAATTGGACCATTCGCACAAGTCCTTTTTAACTAAAGGTCTCTCCTATGTTCCAACAAGCCTTTCTAATTTGTTTATGAATATTAAGGACATCAATCTATTCACTCGTAAGTTAGGCTTAAATAAATATTTTACAGATAAATCTGAAAGAACACTCATTGGTCTAGGCTTGGAGAAAGAAGACAATGAAGTATATAATGATCTTATCGCTCTACTTAATGAGCAACATCTACAAACATCAGAAATACCTGACATAATGCAAACCACCAGATACGGGGAACTGCTATGGGGACAGCATGCACCCCCAGTTATGCCAATTTGTATTTAGGGTACTGGGAGAAGACTATAGTGTTTTCAGATCGAATGGCAAAATTCTCACAGGGCATCTTGTTGTGGCAACGTTACATAGATGACGTCCTGATGCTTCGGGGAGGCACTTTATTAGGACTTCAACACAACTCAATGACAACTATATGGGTATAAAATTCACTTACAACACTAATCAACATCAAATTGAATTTGTGGACCTAAATCAGACCAAAGACGAGATAGGAGCCATACACACATCAGTGTATAGAAAACCAACAGCTTCAAACTCATTACTAAAATGATGTAGTGAGCACCCTTTACCCTTAAAATCTAGCATCCCCGTTGGACAATATTTACGTCTCAGAAGAAATTGTGAAACCCTGACTGAATTTAAGGATCAGGCAAACAAGCTGAGGTACAGATATAAAAGTCGAGGCTATCCTAACAGAATCTTCAAAAGAGCTTATAAATGTGCCTTAGAGTCTGACAGAACACAATTGCTATATGGACAAAAAAACAAACAAGAGGAACAACTAATACGATGTGTTATGTCATACGGTAGTGACTGGAAGGAAATAAGAGCTATTCTAAATAAACATTGGAATATCCTTATTGATGATTCTACTTTAAAAGTACATCTACCAAAAGAACCTTTTATCACCGATAGAAAGAAAAAGACTATAGGTGATAGTCTTGTCAGAAGCTTTTATCAACCTTAGGAGAATAAAACATGTGGCTTACACCCATTGGACATTGAAAGGCTTGTCCTTACATACAACAAAATCAGGAATTTTTACATCCAACTACATTGATTAAATTTCCGCTAAAGAGATTCATAAACTGCAATACTACACATTTAGTTTACATCATGATGTGCCCCTGCCCAAAAATCTATGTTGGCAAAACAATAAGGCAGTTGGGAAGAAAGATATTGGAACATACCTACTCTATAATCAATGAAATGGACACGCCTATCTCAAGGCACATAAAGCTGTTTCATGCTAACAAGCCCATACACAATATCCATAAGAATCCAAGAGGTGGAGATCTTGATAAACATCTTCTACAGCTAGAAAGCAATTGATATTTTTATTAAATATCCTAATTTATTACATTTTAAGGGGCCAAAAAAACCTCTTAATTTAAAAAGGGCAGATTTTAATGGTCTAAGGGCAGCAATACAAAGTATAGACTGGGACAGAGAACTGATAGGTAAAAATACTGAACATAAATGGACAAAATTTTAATTCTTACTAGATATACATACTTATCACCATATAGCAAGTGGGAATAAAAGTAAAAGAAGTAAATCACATACAATGTGGCTTAGCAGTGATTTAAAGATAAAGATACAGAATAAAAAAACAGGCATTTAAATTATACAAACAAGAGGGGACAGAGACTGCTTTATGGGAGTACAAGGAAATCAACAAGGCTTGCAAAAGGGTTATTAGACTGGCCAAAATAGGAAATAACAAATGAATTGCAAAAGAGAGTAAGACTAACCCTAAAATATTTTTTAAGTATATTAATGGGAAGAAGGCGAGGAAGGAAGCTATAGGAACATTACAATGTGACACAGGCCGTCTGAAAATTAGTGACCAGGAAAAGGCAGATCACCTAAATAGGTTATTTTCTCCCGTATATACAAGAGTATATCTATTTGAACAGGATTATAAGTAGGAGTCAACATGTATTTATGTCATATGTCATGTCAAACAAATCTAATTAGTTTCTATGAGGAGGTTAGGAGGAACCTGGATCAAGGCAACTCAGTGGATGTAGTCCACGATTTTGCAAAGGCTTTTGATACAGTGCATGGGAGACTATTGTGCAAACTAAGAGATACAGGAATTGCAGTAAATATCTGCTCATGGATTGAGAGCTGGCTAAAAGATAGGAAGCATAGGGTTGCTGTAAATAGAACATACTAATGGACTAATGTGGTAAGTGGGGTTCCTCAGGGTTCAGTATTAGGTCCTCTCCTTTTTAACATATTTATTAATGACTTAGAGGTGGGACAGGAAAGTAGTGTCTCCATTTTCGCTGATGACACAAAGGTGTGCAAGGTAATTAAATCAGATAATGATGTACTTTCCCTCCAAAGGGATTTACACAAAATTGAGGAAAAATAGCCATGCAATTTATAATCTTAATGGAGCAAATATAGGGATATCAGATATTGAAAGGGATTTGGGAGTACTTGTGGACAACCACCTAGGTAACAGTGCTCAAAGCCAAGCAGCAGCTGCAGAGGCAAATAAAATATTAGCATGTATTAAAATTAAAAAGGGTATAGAAGTGAGGGAAGCAAATATAATTCTGCCACTATACAAATCTCTAGTACGCCCTCATTTGGAATATGGAGTACAATTCTGGGCACCACTTCATAAAAAGGACATTTTAGAGATGGAAAACGTACAGAGAAGAGCAACAAAACTAATAAGGGGAATGGAGGGGCTAAGTTCTGAAGAAAGACTAAACAAATTGTCTTATTTTCTCTAGAAAAAAGGCATCTAAGAGGAGATATTATTACCTTATATAAATACATCAAGGGTCAGTATAAATATTTGTCAAGGAAGCTTTTCAACTGAGACTGACACGTTTTCAACTGACAAGAGGACATCACTTGAGGTTAGAAGTAAACAGATTCCACATTAAAGAAAGAAAGGGGTTCTTCATAGTAAGGGTGGTTAATCTGTGGAATTCTCTACCAGAGTAGGTGGAGACAGCAAATTTGATAGATAACTTTAAAAGAGGATTGGATTTATTTCTAATTAAAAAGGGAATTCAGGGTTATCCTGGATAATTAGAAAGAGAGTATTGATCCAGGGAGAAATCCAATCGCCAGTATCTGGGGTCAGGAGGCACGTTTTTTCCCTTTGAGACAATTGGCTTAGTTTCACTTGTTTTTTTTGTTTTTTTTTGCCTTCCTCTGGATCAATTCATTATTAATATAAATAAAGATAATAATAATAAGGGGACATGAGGGCGGTACCGGAAGTGAAATACACACCAGATCGAAGATGAGCTGGTGGTAGGAGAGCTGGGAGGTCATGTATAGCAGACAGCGGTCATCCTGAGCCCATACCGGATCCAAGGCTACAGCTACTATACAGATGCCCTTGAAGCCTAGAGAAGGTCCTCTTCAATACAATGCAGCTAAGTAAAACTAAGTAAAGCTTAAAAACAATATATAAATTATATGTACTCTGTTTATAAGTTTTCCCTTTCCATCTCCCTTCTCCCTTCTCCCCGTATGCCTGAAAGAAAGTAAAAAGACAAAACCCCAAGGCTACTAGCAGGGATAAAAGTGTGGCTAAAAGCCAAAAAGTTTATTAAGCCGAGTTTGGTAATAGTCGGAGGACGGAGATAGTCCCCGTGAAGATCCCGCGAGAATACGCGTGAAGGCGCGCCAAGGAGAGAGATCCCCGCGAAAGAATCGCGGGAGACAAAGTTTTAACTAATGAACAAACGAACCAGATACAAGGCCTAAAATAAAGGTGATCGATTGCAAGAGGCATACTATGCCCCAGGAATATCAAATTGAAATAAAAAGGCTAAGAAACAACGAGAACCCGCTAGGGAGCTAAATTGGGGTATATAAAAGAAAAGGACAATGGAAAATAGGCTAAGGCAGAGGGAGTAGAGGAGAAAGGGTTAAGGTAAAAAAAAAATAAGCTTTATGAAAATATGCAAGAGGCAAGAGGCTAAGGGCGAAGATATAGAAAGTACCCTTTCAAGATATTACAAAAGGTGATACAACCAACACAAATAAAATAAGACAAGTAAAACAAAAGGACTGTACAAATAAGTTAAGTGGAGAAGATTAAAAACAAGAATCCACAGGACTATTTCCCAAAAAATAACAAGATGGCAAATAAGAAACCCCAAAATGCTATGAAAATAAAAAGTAAGGAGAAGAAGACAGGTGCTCCAGAAACAAATCAATTTTTTTCGCCAAAACAAAAAATTAGTACACTAGAAATAACACAATCGGAATCATCCTTTTTGGAACAATCTGTAATTTCCTCCCCGAAGAAAATAGTACAATCTCCCCTTGAAGATATTGAAAAATTACAAGAGGAACCATTAACATATTTAAAAATGAAAGACCTTCTATATGATTTTCAAGAAAAGATTACGATGGAATTAACAAAACAGTTGTTAGAAAACAAAAATTCAGTTAAAGAAATAAGTAAAAGAATAAATGAACTGGAAATTAAATGTGATAAATTAATCATGGATAATAACGCATTACTGAAATACACAAACAATTTGGAATATAAAATTGAAGAATTAAATATGAAGATAAATCTTATGGAAGGACAGATCAAGGAAAAATAAGAATAAGGGGAATAAAGGAAAAGATACTGGAAAAAGATCTACCAGGATATATTAAAGACCTATTTAATAATTTAACACCCCAAACTACTAAAGATGACACTAAAATAGAAAATATCCACAGGATTCCCCTCCCTAGAGGACTAGACAAAAATATACCTAGAGACGTTATAGTTAATCTTCAATCCCTTATTTTTAGAGATTCAATAATCAAAGCTAATTCCATAAAAAGACCGATGGATGTTCCATATGATAAAATAAAAATATTTCCGGATCTGTCTAAATATACTCTGAACAAAAGAAGAGAATATATGGCAATAACACAAAGCCTAAGGAAAGCAGAAATTAAATACAGATGGAAATATCCCACGGGACTATTTATAATGAAAGATAATATATGGTACAAAATAGACTCTGTTAAAGAAGGACTTTCGCTGCTACAAAAATGGAATATAGAAGTGGATTTATCTACTCATCCTAAAATTCCTGGGAAAAATCCAGAAGAGGTAACTAGTTATCGTCCTATTTCACTCATTAATATAGATCTAAAAATATATACAAAAATCATGGCTAACAGATTAAATAAAATTATACCAAAGTTGATACATTTTGATCAAGCGGGCTTTGTTCAAGGCCGCCAGGCATCAGACAATACTAGACGTCTAATTGATTTAATGTTCTTTATTCGGAAAAGAAGGATCCCCACATTAATCCTGTCACTGGATGCAGAAAAAGCATTCAACAGGGTTAGTTGGGAATTCTTGGATGCAGTATTACAGAAGTTCGGGTTTGCTAATTTCGCTTCTAAAACAATTAAAGCTATCTATAAGGATACAACAGCTTATATTGCAGGTACAAACTTTGAAACAGAGAGGTTTGGGATTAGTAACGGTACACGACAGGGATGCCCCCTTTCCCCATTGCTTTTTCTGTTATTTATGGAACCATTGGCCTCATTAATAAGGAAAGCTGAAAATATCAAAGGTATAAAAATAGGAAACAACGATTATAAAATAATGCTATTTGCAGATGATATCATGCTAACATTAACAGACCCAATAGATTCATGTGCCAAATTACAACATCTGTTAACAGATTTTGGTAGAGTTTCGTATTTTAAAATAAATCCTTTGAAATCAGACATTATTCATAATTATATAGAGCAAGATACACTAAATAAATTTAAAAAATGATATGCATTTAATTGGAATACTAAGCAGGTCACTCATTTAGGTATAACATTTACTTTCCAAAACAATAAAATTATAGTAAATAATATAATAGAAATATTAAAACAGATCAGAATATTATTATATGATTGGAACACAACAAGATTCTCATGGTCGGCCAGAATAGCCATAGTTAATATGAGTATCATCCCCAAAATAACATATTTACTCAGATGTGTCCAGGAAAAAGTTCTGGAATATATTATTAAAATAATTCAACAAATAATAGATAAATTTATATATGCAGGGAAAAAAGTGAGAGTTAAAAAAACTATAACAAATAGAAAGTTCGATCTGGGAGGTATGGGATCTCCAGATATGAAAACGGTCAGTGAAAATATAGCAATATCTCATATAATTAATATGAATTTACAACATAGGATAATAGGATGGAAAAACATTGAGGAAGAGCTCGTGTGAATTATTCCAATAAGAACATTGCTGGGGAAATTTAATGGAAAAGAAGCACTATGGGAGAAATTACCAGAAGGTATTAGATCTATTATAAAATTCTGGGGGAAAAGCAAAATTAGAGCAGAGTTATTTCATATACCTTCCGCTTCTATACCTATAGATATACTAAGAGATAAATCATTTAATATAGAAGTGAATTTACTGGAAAAAGCTTCAATTTTGTATATAGCTGATCTATATCCAGCAGGCAGCTTATTAAAGCAAAGGGAACTTCAGGAGAAGGGTGTACCAAAATCCTTCTCATGGATCAAATATGGAATATTGCTAGAAAAAATGAAACAAAAGGGATTTATGTGTGATAAAATAGATAAATTGTATGACCTGGAAGCAATCATGATTAAAGGTCTGGTGAATCATTTGGTATCTAAAATTAGTAAAAGTAGGATTAAATTTATGAAATTTGGGAAAACAAAGAGTATAAAAGATTGGGAATATAACCTTAATATAGACTATAATGAGCAAGAATGGTTAAGGGCCTTTAGGTTAATAAAGAAATCCTCTATTAATACCATGTATAGAGAGTTGTATTTTAAATTAACACAAAAGTGGTATATGGTTCCAGCAACTATGAAAAAGATCGATTCCCAAAAATCTTCACTATGCTGGAAAGGCTGTGGCAAAGAAGGCAATGCACAACATATCTGGTGGGAATGTGATAAGATAAGACAATTCTGGGAAGAATGTTGTGGACACCTGACCTTAATTGCAGGGACAAGATGTCCGTGTTCCCCGGAGTTAATATTGTTCCATATAGGGATAGAATTTTTTTTTCCAAGTAATAAATTATTGATATCTCATATATTACTGATCATTAAAGCAATGGTAGTTAAATATTGGAATAAATTGGAAATTCCTAAGTGGAAAGAGGTTATTAATAAAATCAATTATAATAAAGATCTGATGAAAGAAAATATTAATGAAAAGTACAAGAAAATGAACACTATTAATTGGACTATCTGGGAGCAGTATATGGACAAATATTAAATGGGGAACACGGAAAATAGAGATAGCAAGGCACCGGCCGCAAGCCTGCCGGAGCCCCCGGCCGTAAGGGAATAGAATAGGCGAATAGCTTGCGGCCGGTCCTTGCGGCCCCGCAACAGCTGCGGCCGCTAATAGAATGAGGCCCATAGTATTTAAGGTTGAAAAAAGACTTTCAGTCCATCAAGTTCAACCTTTTAAGATCTCCTTTGATCTGCAATATGCGGATTAACTATTAATTCATTAGTTGTTAATTAATTATTAATCAATTATTTAATTATTTTTTTTGTTTGTTTCTTTTTTTATTATTATTAATTAGTCCAGAGGAAGGCAAATAGAAAAAAAAAAAAAAGACACAAACGAGACTTAGCCAATTGTCTAAAGGGGAAATGTTAAAAATTTGGATCATTACTGTCTCTCTAATTATCCTTTATAACCCTGAATTCCCTTTTTAATTAGAAATTAATCTAGTCCCCTTTTAAAGTTATCTATCGAATCCGCTGTCACCACCTCCTCTGGTAGAGAATTCCACAGATTAACCACCCTTACTGTGAAGAACCCTTTTCTTTCTTTGAGGTGGAATCTTTTTACTTCTAACCTCTGTCAGTTGAAAACCTCTTGGCACAAAAAGCTCCCCCGACAAATCTTTATACTGACCCTGGATGTATTTATATAAGGTAATCATATCTCCTCTTAGACGCCTTTTTTCTAGAGAAAATAAGTTTAATTTGGTTAGTCTTTCTTCATAACTTAGCCCCTCCATTCCCCTTATTAGTTTTGTTGCCCTTCTCTGTACCTTTTCCAGCTATAAAATGTCCTTTTTATGAAGTGGTGCCTAAAATTGTACTCCATATTCCAAATGAGGGCATACTAGAGATTTGTATAGTGGCAGAATTATATTTGCTTCCCTGGCTTCTATACCCTTCTTAATACATGCTAATATTTTATTTGCCTTTGCAGCTGCTGCTTGGCTTTGATCACTGTTACCTAGGTGGTTGTCCACAAGCACTCCCAAATCCCTTTCAATATCTGATACACCTAGATTTGCTCCATTAAGATTATAAATTGCATGGCTATTTTTCCTTCCCAGATGCATAACCTTACATTTATTCGTATTAAATCTCATCTGCCATTTAGATGCCCATTCCTCAATTTTATGTAAATCCCCTTGGAGGGAAAGCACATCATTTTCTGATTTAATTACCTTGCACAACTTTGTGTCATCAGCGAAAATGGAGACCCCACACTCCAATCCTACCTCTAAGTCATTAATAAATATGTTAAAAAGGAGAGGACCTAATACTGAACCCTGAGGAACCCCACTTACCACATTAGTCCAATCGGAGTATGTTCCATTTACAACAACCCTTTGCTTCCTGTCTTTTAGCCAGCTCTCAATCCATGAGCAGATATTTACTGCAATTCCTGTATTCCTTAGTTTGCCCAATAGTCTCCCATGTGGCACTGTATCAAAAGCCTTTGCAAAATCCAAAAAGACTACATCCACTGAGTTGCCTTGATACAGGTTCCTACTAACCTCCTCATAGAAACTAATTAGATCTGTTTGACATGACCTATCCCTCATAAACCCATGTTGACTCCTACTTATAATCCTGTTCAAATAGACATATTCTTGTATATTATCTCTTATTAACCCTTCTAAAGCTTCCCCACTACAGAAGTTAGGCTCACTGGTCTATAATTCCCCGGATTTGCTCTTGCTCCCTTTTTAAATATAGGTATCACATCAGCTTTTCTCCAGTCATCTGGTAGAGACCCTGTGTTGAGTGAATCTTGAAAAATTAAATATAATGGTTTGGCTATTACAGAACCCAGTTCCCTTAGTACCCTTGGATGTATTCCATCAGGACCCGGGGCTTTATTAACATTTATTTTTTCCAACCTCTTTTGGATTACTTCCTGTGTTAACCAATTATTTGGCAAAGGTAGTGTAGCCCCATTATGTCGCAGTGTCCCAACCACTGGTACCTCCCTTGTGTATACCGAAGAAAATAACCTATTTAGCTCATCTGCCTTTTCCTGGTAACTAATTTTCAGACAGCCTGTTTCACATTGTAATGTTCCTATAGCTTCCTTCCTCGCCTTCTTCCCATTAATATACTTAAAAAATATTTTAGGGTTAGTCTTACTCTCTTTTGCAATTAATTTTTCATTTTCTATTTTAGCCAGTCTAATCGCGCTTTTGCAAGCCTTGTTGATTTCCTTGTATTCCCGTAAAGCAGTCTCTGTCCCCTCTTTTTGTATAATTTAAATGCCTGTTTTTTACTCCATATCTTGATCTTTAAATCATTGTTAAGCCACATGGGTTGTGATTTACTCCTTTTACTTTTATTCCCACACGGTATATGCTGATGTGTATGTATATTTAGTAAGGATTTAAATGTTGTCCATTTATGTTCAGTGTTTTTACCTATCAGTTCTCTGTCCCCGTCTATACTTTGTATTGCTGCCCTTAGACCGTTAAAATCTGCCCGTTTAAAATTAAGAGTTTTTGTTGGCCCCTTAAAATGTTGTTTTTTTAATTCAATCTCAAATGAGACTGTGTTATGATCACTGTTTCCCAAAGGTTGCCCTATTTCAACATTTGATACAATATCAATATTATTTGTAATTATGAGTAAATCTAAGATAGCTTCATTTCTAGTAGGCTCCTCTATAACCTGGGCCAAATAATGATCCCTGAGTGTACTCAAGAACCTGCTCCCCTTAGCTGAACTGCTGGTCTCATTTATCCAGTTTATTTCAGGGTAATTAAAATCTCCCATTATTAGAACTTGCCCGTGCTTAGCTGCATTTCCAATCTGTAACAATAATTGTATTTCCTCACTTTCAGCTATATTTTGGGGTTTATAGCATACTCCTACTAATATTCTTTTGGAATTTGCTGCTCCGCTATTTAACTCTACCCACAAACATTCAACTTTATCACTCGGTCCACCATAAATATCGTCTCTGACTATAGCCTTAAATTCAGGCTTAACATACAGACAAATCCCTCCTCCTCGTTTACCATTGCCTCTATCTTTCCTAAATAGGTTATAACCATCCAGATTAACAGTCCAGTCTTGAGATTCATCCCACCACGTTTCGGTAATGCCTATTAAATCCCATTTTTCATTAATTGCTAATAATTCTAACTCTCCCATTTATTTGTCAATAATTGATCCCGAGGAAGGCAAGAAAAAATTGAAACTTTGCCAATTGTCTCATAAGGGGGGGGGAAAAGCAAAATTCCTTCATGGCATACTGGCGATCGAATTTCTCCCTGGATCAATATTCCTTTGCTACTTATATAGGATAACCTTGAATGCCCTCTTTATTCAAAAATACAGCTATGCCTTGTTTAACTCTGTAGATAAGTTCCAGGCAATAAGAGTGTTAAGCGAAACAGCTCTAAACGGGGCAGTTTAACATGGGGAAGATAGGGATAGGGGAACTCATAAAAAAATCACCACTTTAAATTGAAATTTAAACTTTTTTGGTTTTATATGAACTTGAAAGAAACAGTAAACATAACACTAACACAAATTGAACATTAGCAGAAACATAAACTTTAAATTATTGATGTTGAAGCTTCTGGCTAATCCTGGATTCTGTTTTCTTATAGCGAATCAGAGTGTTCAAAGGGGTCCAGCAGGCAAAAACAGCGTTATAGTGAAGCAGTGCTATAGAAAATCAGAGCGTTAAAAGGGATCTGGCAGGCAAAAACAGTGTTATAGCAGGGGTTTAGCATTAAAAGGGATCTGGCAGGAAAAAACAGCGTTATAGCAGGGATTTAGCATTAAAAGGGGCCTGACAGGAAAAGCTCTATAGTGAATCAGCTCTAAACGGTGTAGCTCTAAGTGGGGTATACCTGTATATCTAAACCCTTTTTAAAGTGATCTATTGAATCCGCTGTCACCACCTTCTTTGGTAGAGAATTCCACAGTTTAACAACCCTAACTGTGAAGAACCCCTTTCTTTCTTTAAGGGGAAATGATGGATGTCCCTTGTCAGTTGAAAACCTCTCGGCACAAAAAGTTCACTTGACAAAGCCTTACATTCCCTTGCAAAAGTATTCTCCACCCTTGGCATTTTTCGTGCTTTGTTGCCTCACAGCTCTGAGTCACTTTGGATAAGTCTCTATGAGCTTGCCACATCTTACCACCCGGATTTTTACCACCATTTCTGCTTGCAAAACTGCTCCTTGAAGTTAGATGGTTTGCGCTTGTGAACAGCAATCTTTAAGTCTGGCCTCTCTGATTAATGGTCTCCTTGCCCGGTCCATGAGTTTTGGTGGGCAGCCGTCTCTTGACAGGTTTGCTGTTGTGCCATGTTCTTTCCATTTGGTTATGATAGATTTGATGGTGCTCCTGGGGATCATCAAAGATTTGGATATTTTTTTATAACCTAAGCCTAACTTGTACTTCTCAACATCATTGTCCCATTTCTTGTCTGCAGAGTTCTCTGGTCTTCATGGCAGTGTTTGGTTAGTGGTGCCTCTTGCTTAGGTGTTGCAGCCTTCAAAAAAGGTGTGTATATGTAATGACAGATCATGTGACATTTAGATTGCACACAGGTGGACATCATTTCACTAATTATGTGACTTCTGAAGGTAATAGGTTGTACCAGAACTTTTTATGGGCTTCAAAACAAAGGGGGTGAATACATACGCAATATCCCCCAAAAATTTTTGTATTTCTAAAAACTAGTTTTATGTATATATTTTTCTTATTAAATTAAATATGGTAATCATATGCCCTTGTAGATGGCTTTTTTTCTAGGGTAAATAAGTTTAATTTGGTTAATCTTTCTTCATAGCTTAGGCCCTCCCTTCCCCTTATTAGTTTTGTTGCCCTTCTCTGTACTTTCCTACTAGAGAAGTGAGGCTTACAGGTCTGTAATTCCCTGGATTTGCTCTTGCTCCCTTCTTAAATATAGGTATCATATCTGATTTTCTCCAGTCATCTGGTAGCAACCCTGTGGTGAGTGAGCCTTGAAAAATTAGATGTAACGGTTTCGCTATTACAGAACTCAGTTCCCTCATTACGCTTGGATGTATTACATCAGGACCCGGGGCTTTATTAACATTTATTTTTTCCAACCTCTTTTGAATTTCTTCCTCCGTTAACCAATTATTTAGTGATTGCAATGTAGTCCCGTTTTGTTGCAGTGTCCCAACCATTGGTACCTCCTTTGTATACCGAAGAAAAGAACCTATTTAGCTCATCTGCCTTTTCCTGGTCACTAATTATCAGATGGCCTGTGTTACTTTGTAAAGTATTTATAGCTTCCTTCCTCACCATCTTTCCATTAATACATTTAAAAAATATTTTTGGGTTAGTCTTACTCTCCTTTGAAACTGAATTTTTGCAAGCCTCGTGGATTTCCTTAAGTTCACATGAAGCTGCCTCTGTTCCCGCCTTCTTGTATAATTTAAATGCATGTTTTTTTTTTCCTTATCATGATCTTTAAGTCATTGTTAAGCCACATGGAGTGTGATTTGCTTTTATTTCCAAATGGTAAATTCCGGTGTGTTTGAATATTTAGTAAGGATTTAAATGTTGTCCATTTATTTTTATTATTTATCCCAGTCTATATGCTGTATTGCTGCCCTTAGACCATTAAAGTTAGCCCTTTTAAAAATGTGAGTTTTTGCTAGCCCCTTACAACTCTGTATTTTGTATTCGTCTCATAAAAATAAAACAGTGTTGTGATCACTGTTCCCAAGGGTTCTCCTATTTTAACATTTGATATTATATCAATATTACTTGTGATGACTAAATCCAAGATTGCCTAATTTCTAGTAGGTTCTTGTATAACCTGGGTCAAATAATTATCCCTGAGTGCGCTCAAGAACCTGCTCCCTTTAGCCGAACTGCTGATCTCATTTATCCAGTTTATTTCAGGGTAATTAAAATGTCCCATTATTAAAACTTGCGCATGCTTAGCTGCATTATATATCTGCGGCAATAATTGCAATTCATCACCCTAAACTATATTTGGGGGTTTATAGCATATTCCTACCAATATTCATTTAGAATTAGCTCCTTCCGCTATTTAACTCAACTCACAAAGATTCAATGTTGTTGCTAGTTCCATTATAAATATCTTCTCTGACTACAGGTTTAAAACCAGGCTTAACATACAGACAAATCCCTCCTCCACTTCTACCATCACCCCTATCTTTCCTATATATGATATAACTTTAATTATTTAGAGCTTGTAATATTCGAGCTATGCTTAAACCAATGGAGGTCTAAGGCCGGTGATTCCGGGCAGGTTACTCATAATCAGAACGTAATTAGCTAATAGAATATGTAACAATATTGAGAGCAGTTTTAAGTGTGTATAAATTTACAAATTAGACAATAGAATAGGGCCCCCTAGAGCACTTGATTTACATGGAGGCCTTGGAGCCATATTCTGTCCCCCTATATCACAAATTACACCATATTTATGTACAAATTAAAATTACCTTGCGATTCTGTTCCCCCATCACAGAAACATTGCGAGAGAACTACTAGTTTGGCAAAACAAGGCTGAAAATACTGGAAGAATTTTACATTGATTTTTGCACTGCCTAGTGACTTCTTTTCACTTTTACACAAAAACCCTATTCAATTGTGACTTTACGGATCTGTTGCAAATCAGGCAGAGCTGTAACTAGAAAACATTGAGGAAACATTTATGGGTACTAAATAGTACTCGCAAATGGCTTTAAAACTGTTTCTAACAGTGGGAGCAGCACTCGAAGAGACATTACTGCACTAAAAAACAATGCAAAAGCATGGAAGTTCATCATGATTTGACACTTAACATTCAAATATACACAGATGTGGAATCAAAAATGACGGGGCAATAAAATTTGAAGCCATGGCTATGCTGCTTGCGACACAATGTAAAGCTTTTGGTAGTGCTTTTTGTGCTATAGTGTCACTTTAAATGCTTCTGGGGGCTTAGTAAGGGTTTGAAAAAAAGGTCTTTGGTACTTGTAAATCTCTTTTCTGATTCTTGCAGTTACGGTAGTGTACTGATTTGCGAGTGATCCATAAAGTCTTATTAGTATAGGGTTTGGGTGTCTCAATGGAGATTTTTGCCTTGCTTTTCGTCTTTGTCTTGTAGTTCACTCGTAGCAGTCACTTGTAGCAGTTTTCTTGGGATGTTTTAGAGATGAGGGATTAGCATAGCTAGGAAGGATTTACTGTGCTGCTACCATACTCGTAATTGCTTACCCAGAGATTTATATAAGGCCCTAAGTTTGCAATCCACTATAAAAATTGACAATGTGTAACGTCTGCGTGGTCCTTACTGCGTAGGCTTCACACAAATTTTCCGGAACCGAGCATCTGCATTGCTTACTGGAATGCTCGCATTATGGGCAGGAATGCGCAAAGGCGTGTTGCTGGTAGGAACGCGAACATGCGTTCTGCATGCAGGAGCACAAGCATGGGAGAAAGGGCACAGAGAGAGAGAGAGACAGAGGGCAAAGAGACAGGGCACAGAAAGAGACAGAGGGCACAGAGAGAGAGGGTGGAGACAGAGGGCTGAGAGAAAGAGAGCAAACACAGATGGCTCAGAGAGTGACAGGGCACAGAGAGAGAAAGAGGACAGAGAGAGAGAGAGAGTGCAGGGGCAGAGGGCACAGAGATAGACAGAGAGCACAGAGAGAGAGTGGGCAGAGTCAGAGAGACAGAGAGGACTGAGACAGAGGGCACAGAGAGAGAAAGAGGGCACAGAGAAAGAGAGGGTAGAGACAGAGGGCACATTAACCCTTGCAGTGGGGGTCACGGTTGTGTCCCACACTGCATTTAAAAAGTTTAAATTCCCTGCCCCTAGTCCTTAAAGGGCCTGTGGCTCACTAAAAGTTATGGCCGTCAGCACGGGTACTGTAAGTACCCCCACCAGCACCTAAAATTAACCCCTCAATGCTGGGGATCCCCACATGGTCCCCACATTAACCCTCGCAGTGGGAGTCCTAATCTCACACGATCGGGGACCCCTGCTGCATTCAAAATTCAAATTTAACCATAAAAATCCTCAAAGGACCAGCGCTAAATAAAAATTTACACTGTCACTCATGGGGCTCTATACAAAGCCCCATGAGCACCCAAATTAACCCTGTCACTCATGGGTGTCAATACAGACCCCCATGAGCCCCTAATTAACCCTGTCACCCATGGGGGTCAAAACAGTCCCCCTTTTGCCTCTAATTAACCCTGTCACTCATGGGGTCAATACAGAACCCCTAAGATTCTATTTAAAACCTTCAGTCCAATAGGGGTCTATAAAGACCCCTATAGGACACTACATAACCTCTATAATAACACTTTAAGTGCCATGAGGGTTATCCAAGACCCTTATGACACAAAGTCTAAACACTACACTTTTAACCCTAAATACATGAACCCAACCCTAACTGGGACTATTTAAACCTAACTGGGCCTAATAAACCCTAACAGTACCTATTTAACCCTAACAGTACCTATCTAACCCTAACTCGGTTTATTTAACCCTAACATTACCTATTTAACCCTATGTGGACCCAGTAACACTATCTAGGCCTATTTAACCCTAACTGGGCCTTTCTAACCCTTACCTATTAAACCCTAACAGTAACAGTACATATTTAACCCGAACACTACCTTTCTAACCCTAACTGTGCCTATTTAAGCCCATATCTTATAAACCACTAAATCTAAACTAACCCCCCTCTACCCTAACCTACTAACCCCTACACTACCTACCTAACTCCCTATTAACTCCCCCCCACCACACTAATTACAACAACAACAAAAATAAGTCACAGAAAATAAAAAAAGCTATGCTACAAAAAACTAAAAAAGAACATAACAAACCCCCACTACAGAAAAAAAAGCTATGTTATAAAAATAAAAAAAGAACATCTAATTAGTTTCTATGAGGAGGTTAGTAGGAACCTGGATCAAGGCAACTCAGTGGATGTAGTCATTTTGGATTTTGCAAAGGCTATTGATACAGTGCCACATTATTGACTATTGTGCAAACTAAGAGATACAGGAATTGCAGTAAATATCTGCTCATGGATTGAGAGCTGGCTAAAAGACAGGAAGCAAAGGGTTGTTGTAAATAAAACATACTCCGATTGGACTAATGTGGTAAGTGGGGTTCCTCAGGGTTCAGTATTAGGTCCTCTCCTTTTTAACATATTTATTAATGACTTAGAGGTAGGATTGGAGTATGGTGTCTCCATTTTCGCTGATGACACGAAGTTGTGCAAGGTAATTAAATCAGATAATGATGTGCTTTCCCTCCAAAGGGATTTACATAAAATTGAGGAATGGGCATCTAAATGGCAGATGAGATTTAATATGAATAAATGTAAAGTTATGCATCTGGGAAGGAAAAATAGCCTTGCAATTTATAATCTTAATGGAGCAAATCTAGGTGTATCAGATATTGAAAGGGATTTGGGAGTGCTTGTGGACAACCACCTAGGTAACAGTGCTCAAAGCCAAGCAGCAGCTGCAAAGGCAAGTAAAATATTAGCATGTATTAAGAAGGGTATAGAAGCAAGGTAAGCAAATATAATTCTGCCACTATACAAATCTCTCGTACGCTATCTTTTGGAATATGGAGTGCACTTTTGGGCACCACTTCATAAAAAGGCCATTTTAGAGCTGGAAAAGGTACAGAGGAGGGCAACAAAACTAATAAGGGGAATGGAGGGGCTAAGTTATGAAGAAAGACTAAACAAATTAAACTTGTTTTCTCTAGAAAAAAGGTGTCTAAGAGGACATATGATTACCTTATATAAATACATCCAGGGTCATAATAAAGATTTGTCGGGGGAGCTTTTTGTGCCAAGAGGTTTTCAACTGACAAGAGGACATCCCTTGAGGTTAGCAGTAAAAAGATTCCACCTGAAAGAAAGAAAAGGGTTCTTTACAGTAAGGGTGGTTAATCTGTGGAATTCTCTACCAGAGGAGGTGGTGACAGCGGATTCGATAGATAACTTTAAAAGGGGACTGGATTTATTTCTAATTAAAAAGGAAATTCAGGGTTATCATAGATAATTAGAGAGACAGTATTGAGCCCTTTGAGACGATTGGCTAAATCTCGCATGTTTTTTTTTTTCTGTCTGCCTTCCTCTGGATTAATTAATAATAAATAAAAAAATAAAAATTGATTAATATTTAATTACCAACAAATTAATTAATAGTTAATCCGCATATTGCAGATCAGAGGAGATCTTAAAAGGTTGACCTTGATGGACTGAAAGTCTTTTTTCAACCTTAAATACTATGGCCCTTATTCAATTGCAATTTGGCCAATTGAATAGTGGTCTTAATAAGCACATAACATATTTTTTGAAATAAGTTTTTAGTTAGTAAACATCTATCCAAAAGCAAGGTTTTCACTAACTAAAAACGTATTTGAAAAAAATATGTTATGTGCTTATTTAGAGCACTATTCAAATGGCCAAATCAAAATTAAATGAGAGCCTATGTAACTATGTAACTGTAACTATGTGACATTACAAACCCCGCCTACAGAAAAAAAAAGAATTACACACCTGAAAAGCAAATACATACACATATATACATCACATTACAATACATACAAAATATTATACAGTAATATACACAATAAATACAGTTCAAATATACCCCATATCTACATACTATTTAACCCTATCTATATACTTTAACCCCTATCTAAAATACATTAAACCCCATCTACAAAACAATAACCTCTATCTAAAATACATTAAACCCTATCTACAATACAATAACCATTATCTAAAATACATTAAACCCTATCTACAATACAATAACCTCTATCTAAAATACGTTAAATCCTATCTACAATACAATAATTCCTATCTAAAATACATTAAGCCCTATCTACATACATTAAAATACTAAATCTAACCTAAAATAGAATAAATAAAACCACTTACCTTGCCTAGATGTCCCTTTAGTGATGACGGGTTTCATGGTGCAGGTCTCACCACTAGGAAAAAAAAACATCAAATTAGTACAAAATTCAACACTATATAGAAAAAAATAAACATTCTAAATATTCTAAATATTCAACTTACCTTTCCAGCATGTCCCCGTTTCTTCTTGTCTTCTCCTGCTCGGCCCCTGGAAATAAATAAACACTATATTAGTCACAAACCCAAATACACATAAAAACAACAATAAACATATTATACATTAAACTTACCATGTCCCTGTCCTCCTGGAAGTCTGCCCCAGCTGGGCCCTTGAAGAATCCGGCGCTCTAGAAAACAAAAACGAACGGAGCTCCTCCCTGGAGGAGCTCCCCGATGCTAATAAGGCTTCTAGTGTTAAGTCTGGTTAAAAAAGATAGGGTTTAATGCATTTTAGATAGGGGTAATGTGTTGTAGTAGGGTTTATTGTATTTAAGATAGGGGTTAATGTACAGTATGTAGATAGGGTTAACTATTATGTAGATAGGGGTATATTTGAACTGTATTTATAGTGTATATTACTGTATTATATTTTGTACTATCGAATTGCCCGTCAAAAAATGATGGCAATGAAATTGTAAGTCAGCTAAGGGTGTTTGGTGTATATAATGTGGCTGATGTAGCGTCGTTCGTTTTCATTGTCGTGCAAGTTTTTTGGAATATTAGTTTTCTATGTCGTGCAAGTTTTTCGGAATATCTGTAGCTGTTTGGTGGGCTTTTTCAGAATATCCGTAGCTGTTTGGTGGTGTTTTGTGTGTTTATGGTAGTGTTTTGCGTGTTTAGGGACCTTTAGCCTCATATTCGTTTTGTTCGGCGGCCATTTTTTCTCTCGCTTAGGTGATTTTCGGGTCTTTAAACTCCGAAATTTTTGGTTAAATGGAGGTGTAACTTCACTTGCAGAGGTCCTCAGTGCCCCCCCTTGCTGTGAGTAACCTTATTATGTGTTTGTTGTTTGTATTTGTTGTGTTTGTAATGTTTTTGGGGTTGCACTGGTTGCGTCCTTGTTTTCTAATCTCGTAGGTGGTTTTCGGCAAATACGTAGGTGTTTGGTGGTGTTTTACGTCAACTCCCATTGGCTCTGCCTACGTGGGAAACCTGGGTTTCCGAAATCGGATGTCGCCCATGGCTAACTAAATAGCTTTGAAAACGCGGGAGAAAAGCAGCTCACAGCTCACTAGAAGACATCCGACCCTCTGTGAATGAGCTGCAAGCTGGCAATTGAACAAGGCTGTCTGTCGGGGTGTAACTTATTGATAGTTATTGCTCAATGGCTTTGGTGATAGTGTGGATGTATGATCAGCATCAGAGCCATTCGACATAAAATCTAACGCCCCACAAAGATTTTATTAAGTGTCACATAGCTGATAAGAGACTGACTAAAGCACACATTCTATTTGAGCAACATAATTAGTGTTGGTCCATAAAATCGGCTGCTGGAGCTTTGTTCCCGAACATTACACACTTACCTATTCAAGACTCCTCAGCCATAATATTACTGATCTTTGCCACATCTCATAAACCCAAGCCTTGCAGTTAAGTTACAAGGCTCAGGTTTTGCGGGTAAGGCTGTGCTCAGTAAATCACTGATCCCAAACAAACTAAAATTTATGAGAATCCCTGGGGATTGCCTCCGTTCATACACGCGTTGGAGGGAATCCTCGGGATCCCCCTACCTAATCACACTATTTACATAACCAAAGGGGTCCATTGAGACCTCCATGTCAACTAAATATGTTAACTTAAAGGACCCGCATTGCACCTATAAGTTATCCCTTGCTGCAGGGGTCCCAACAGGATCCCCTGGCATCTAAAATGAATCCAGATGCTGTGGGGTTCATCAATGACCACTGTGGCATTTAAATAATTAACCCACGGCCATGGAGGTCTGTAAAGGTCTTGCGGAATCTAAATAATTAACCCCTGCCCAGTGGTCCTATAAGTACCTCTGTGGCACCTAATCAATGAACCCCATACCATGGGGGTCTACAATGACTCCCAATGGATATCTATTAACCCTTAAGATACCATAGGGGTCTATATAGACCCCTATGGTATTCCAATTAACTCCTACCTACCATGGTGGTCTATACAGACCCCCCATGGTATACCCATTAACCCACTACCTACTCCCTTAATAAACTAAATTAACCCATACCTACCATGGGAGTCTACACAGACCGCCATGGTAAACTAAACAAAATATGGTAAAACACAACACTGTACTATTAAAATTAAAAAACCCAAATAAACGAATAAAGACAAATAAATCTAAATTACAAAAAATAAAATAATCATACACTGCAAAACAAAATGTATAAACCCCTTAAATTACCAATGATAAAAAATAAAAATTTACCACAAATAATAAAATGTTACAAAAATACAAAAAGAATTTAAATTTAGAAGAAAAAAATTCAATTAAAATTAACAATTTTGTAGATGCTGCTGGTCCTTTAACAACCCACGGAGCAGAAGGGGGATCAAATTGAAATGCTGAGGAGGTCCTTTAAGGTCCTTTAATTAATGTCACTTTAAGTGCTGCTCCGGCACTCAGCAAAGATTTTAAAACTGTTTGCAAGTGCTATTTAGTACTTATACATGTTTCTTCACTTTTTCCTATTTGTGAGTGCTTGGTAATCGCTCAATTGGCAATGGTTTATGTGTAGTAAGATAGTGGCAGTGAAATCAATCATTAATCTTGCCTTAATTTGCGGCTTAGGTCTGCCGAAGTCATCATGGGTTAGTTCTCTGTTAACAATGCTGCGATAGGGAAATAGAATAGCTAAGGAGATTTTCTTTGCAGGAAATGACGATGTAACTTTGCAATATAGGGAATATAGAGCCCTAATAAATTCAGGCTACATGTTAACACGTAGCCCGTAACTCCTAATTTACGTGTTACAGGTATTAAATTATCCCTGTAACGTTGCTTGTGGCCACTACTTGTTCAATTCAGCTATTAATCTACAACGTGGTCACTCGCGAGCAAGCAAATGAAGATCAAAGGCTAACGTGTGTTTGAGAGTACCCGCAAGGGTAGTAAAGCCAATACGTAGCACTTCTATTGCAAATAACACTCTACTGTACATTTATTATAAGGGAAAGTGATGTTAGGTCTTAGAATTAATAGCACAACATTCTCAAGCCTGCAAATCAGCCCCGAAAAATACTTTATTTCATGTTTATATTTTGTGTTAATCAATATACTGTAACTCGCATGTAATAGAATATCATATTTACAGCTTTAATAATATTGCATTATATCTGGACTGTGGGTCCGATCACAAACTGTAATTGAAGCACGTAGGACTTTGAAATCTACCCTCCCCTATTTTAGTGACATAACGCTAACGATCTATTGTTCCATTTGCTCCATCGGCTTAATTGTGTGCATTTGAGCACGCAACTCAGACGGCTGAGAACTGGTTTACGAAATAGTGTCTCTCGCTCATAGCTCGCAGCCCTTTCTAATTTAATAAAGATTTACATACTACACGTTTCACTTATGAGGCTGGAATTTAATATGGCCCATAATAGGGCTCTAAGATTAGTAGTATTAGAGCTAAGTAAGATTTCCGGTATTAGGTTTATTTTTAGCTAATAAAATACCGTATATACTCGAGTATAAGCCAAGTTTTTCAGCCCTTTTTTTAAGGCTAAAAAGGGCCCCCTCTGCTTATACTCGAGTCACTCCCCCCCCCCATGTCTGTCTCCCTAACACCCCCCCATGTCTCTCTACCCCCCGTGTCTCTCTAAACCTTTGTCTCTCAGACCCCCCCTGTTCCTCTACTCCCCTTGTCTTTCTACCCCCCCGTGTCTTTCTACCCCCGTGTCTCTTTCCCTCCCCCCTCCTCATCCTCAACCACCCTCCTTATTCTAATCCCCCCCTCATCATTCCAAACCCCCCTCCTCACTTTACCCCTCTCCCTTTTCCCTGACTTACCTTCATCTGCAGCTTCTCCTCCGGCCTCTGCTCTTTCCTGCGTCGGAACCTGGTATATGCTAATGACGTGGCGCGCATGTGACGTCACGTCATTAGCATATACTGGGTGCCGACGCAACCCCCCTCCCCCCTCCTCATCCTCAACCCCCCCTCCTCACTTTACCCCTCTAAATATCCCCCCCTCTCCCACTTACCTTCATCTGCAGCTTCTCCTCCAGCCTCTGCTCCTTCCTGCGTCGGCACCCGGTATATGCTAATGATGTGGCGCACATGTGACGTCACGTCATTAGGATGAGGATGGGGGGGTTGAGGATGTGGGGGTTGAGGATGAGGGGGGGTTGAGGATGAGGATGGGGGGTTGAGGATGAGGAGGGGGGTTGAGGTTGAGGAGGGGGGTTGAGGTTGAGGAGGGGTGTTGAGGAGAGAGGTTGAGGATGAGGAGGGGGGTTGAGGAGGGAGGTTGAGGATGAGGAGGGAGGTTGAGGAGGGAGGTTGAGGAGGGAGGTTGAGGATGAGGAGGGGGGTTGAAGAGTGAGGTTGAGGTTGAGGAGGGAGGTTGAGGAGGGAGGATGAGGAGGGAGGTTGAGGATGAGGAGGAAGGATGAGGAGGGAGGTTGAGGATGAGGAGGGGGGTTGAGGAAGGTGATAAGGGAGGGGGAAGAGACACAGGGAAGGGAGAGGGGGAAGAGACACAGGGAAGGGTAGAGGGGAAGAGACACAGGGAAGGGAGAGGGAGAAGAGACACAGGGAAGAGAGAGGGCACAAGAGGGACACAGGGGGCCGCACATTTCCCACCCTCGGCTTATACTCGAGTCACTCATTTTTCCCAGTATTTTGTGGTAAAATAGGTGCCTCGGCTTATACTCGGGTCGGCTTATACTCGAGTATATACGGTACTTATTTATTTATACTTGTAGTTTACATCTCTGCAACAATTGGGAATTTGGCATGTGTTTATTTAACTAAACCGTTTTATAAACCGAAAAATAAAACACAACTTTTACATTTTTATCTTTTATAACCATGTTGTCATTATTATTTTTGCAGAGTGATAAACTAGTTCTGTGCAAAACACTGTCAGTTTTAGTCAATTTCCCATTGGCCAGATAGAAGCTTCCTTTCCTTTCAATGTCTCCACACTCTTCAGAAAGTTGATCAGTAGGAATCAAAATTGTAGATTCCACTGCAAAATAATTGCAGAAATTTTTTGGGGGGATTTATGGCTGCAGTGGTCCTTTAACGATAAGTAGAGAACATTCTTGTTGTATAAGGTGAAGTGTGAGGATGTTATTTTCTGTGTCTTAGCCCTGCCAAGGCAAACCAAGAGCCTGTGACTGAAGACCCAAGACTATGACATGACTTTTTAGCCAGAAATCACTAATTAGTCCACAGAGCCAATTTAATACGTCCAGATCTTGGCATGCTAACTGTAGCTTGAGAAGTCATTGAGTCAATTGAACAGTGCTAATTTCCCAAGATTGTTTATAGTGTGCTTAGCTGTTAAACCATATCTTCATACAATGCTAACTACAGCTCTATACATTAGAATTCAGTTAATTTTTCTGGTGATTTCCAAGTAGGTAGAGGGTGAAGGTGTACATTCTTTAAACGACCACTACATAATGAAAAATATGAAGATTTTCAAAAACAACTGACTAAGAGTATAATTATGAAGAAACATTGTCATAAAGCTAGTTTTTAATTATAAAATAAATAAACGTTAATTCTTCTGCTGGACCCTGGAAGAATTCATGATACTATGATGGTGGTTGCATGTATACATTTCTGCAGCAATAGAGCTTATCATTTACCTTGTGAGGGAAGAGTAAGATACTTGAAGCCCCACAAATCCCACTCCCTTCTCACTCCTCTCCCACCCTCCCCCATTTCAGCAGATAAGCACCTACTCTCACGCATCAAGCCATTGAATTAAGGGTACAATAAACACGTGGCTAAAATTTGACTTAAATCTAAAGATAATATAAATAAAATAAGACTTACACATTGGCTCAGGAGGACACGATCACCCTGTTCTCATGGGAGCTTTCAATCTAAGAGATATCCAATGTAGTCTAGATTTAGTTTGTGGGACCTTATCTGCAATTCCTAAAAGTGGACTGAGTAAGAAAAAATATGAAGGGATAAGGAGTGGGGAGAGAGAAGATGGGTAAGTAAATGAGAGGTAATAGACACTGTAGAACAAAATATATGGTCATAATTTTTTATAGAGAGAAATTATATATGGTCTTTAGGATTTCTACTATGAACCTCATGGACAGTTTAGACTATCTTCCCAGTAAGCACAGATGCGTTAAACATGTTGCTGTTTTTAGTCACATGTAAATGTGTGGTCAGAAACATGCCAGGTGGATAATGAGATGTACATAGAGACAATGAGTAATGTGTATTACTGGGAAACAGAGCACAATAATCTTGTAAGGGAGTTGGTTTAAATAAGCAAATGAGGCTCAGGTGCAAACCATCATAGCAATCACACAATCAATAGCACCAGGGTCGAGTCCTAGGAAGAGCCTGGCCAAATAATGAGATGGCATGGACTCTGTGTGTCAAGCTGGGAATTATAGGCCAGGTGAGTTCCTAACCAAAACATTATTGGTTAATTTTTAGACATTGTGTATTCCATGTAACACATTTTGAGGCAGAGAAGGAAACAACGAGGTACATTGCTGTATCATCTGCATATATATGGAAATGTCAGAATAGGTTAGAGTGCCAAGAAATAAGGTTCAAGTGATGTGATCTAAGACCCTTTTGGTCACCAGCGGTGAACTCCTATCATTGGATGGAAGTGAACAGTAGAGGGCAATATCACAGATCAATAGAAAATAGAAAAATCTATCTATCTATCTATCTATCTATCTATCAGCTAGCTATCTGTCATCTGTTTAGGTTAAAAGCAAAAGTGATAAAAAAGCTTTGGAAGTTAGACTGAATATATGTATATATATATAATTCTGTAACACAAATCATGTGCACTTCTTTATTCCTAAAAATCCGCAGATAATGATGCTGCAACCCTCTGCCAAATTTAGCTAATCTAGTCAATATAGTACGTGCTATTGTACATATCTTTTTGCATAACTTACATTTGCACTGTTTAGACTGTTTTGTTGATGTACAATATCATTATTAAAGGCATAACTATTTCTCTCTGCAACCTTTTATTATTAAAAAGGCAATCATTATGAAATGTTCAAGCAAGATCTCAGCAAATAATTAATTTATATAAATAATTAGAAATAACATATATAACATACCTATTTCTAACTAACATGTTATTTAATAATCATAATTTACATTTTGTATACATTTTTTGATTTAAAGTGGTAGTGCAACAGACATACAAAAATGATGTGGGAGTTATGAAACTACCGTATTTTGCCCTTGGAAAACTGCATAAAATGTATAAACCCTCCAAAGGGATTTACATAAAATTGAAGAATGCTTGTGGACAACCACCTAGGTAACAGTGCTCAAAGCCAAGCAGCAGCAGCAAAGGTAAATAAAATATTAGCATGTATTAAGAAAGGTATAGAAGCAAGGGAAGCAAATATAATTCTCCCACTATAGAAATCCCTAGTACGCCCCCATTTGAAATATGGAGTACAATTTTGGGCACCACTTCATAAAAAGGACATTTTAGAGCTGGAAAAGGTACATAGGAGGGCAACAAAACTAATAAGGGGGATGGAGGGGTTAAGTTATGAAGAAAGACTAACCAAATTAAACTTATTTTCTCTAGAAAAATACCGTCTAAGAGAGGATATGATTACAGTATATAAATACATCCAGGGTCAGTATAAAGATTTGTCAAGGGAGCTTTTTGTGCCAAAAGATTTTCAATTGACACAAGGACATCCTTTGAGGTTAGAAGTAAAACGATTCCACCTTAAAGAAAGAAAAGGGTTCTTCACAGTAGAGGTGGTGACAGCGGACTCAATAGATAACTTTAAAAAGGGATTGGATATATTTTTAAATAAAAAGGGTTTCTGGTTAATTAGAGAGGGAGTATTGTTCCAGGGAGAAATCTGATCGCCAGTATCAGGGAGGAATTTTTTTTTTTCCCTTTTGTGACAATTGGCAACATTTCATAGTTACATAGGGCCTGATTCTATTAACGGCCGTAGGAGATGCGGGGCCGCAAGGACCGGCCGCAAGCTGTTCGGCTATTCTATTCCCTTCCGGCCGGGGATTCCGGCAGGCTTGCGGCCGGCGCCTTGCTATCCCTTGCGGCCGCTCGCGCCGGAGGAAAGCCTTTGATCTTAAACGGCCGCAAGAGTTTCGGCCGCAAGAAAGCCCCGGTTGCTATTCAATTGCTCCGTGAAACCTCTCTGCAAGGCTAAAACCGACCCGCAGCTTACTTGCAGAAAAAAGGTCCCGCAAGCACACAATTAAGCACATTTTAAAGCCATAATAAAGCCATCCTGCACTCTTATGAGACTATAAAGTGATTGTAGGTGTTAGCATTAATAGCACAACATTCCACTACACTCAAATCCGTAAATATATATTTTTTGAATTTATGTCACATATACATGTAAAAAGTCCAGAGGCCTTGGAGCACCTCAGACCCGCCCACGCTGCGGCCGGAAAATAAACAGTTAATGTAATCTCGGATTTGGGCTGGTGTGCAAGCTTGAGAGGGGGTTGCTATTAATCCTCATGTCCCCCATTATGATTCCTAGCATTTACAGAGCTTTATAGTGCCGTCTTGAATTTATTTTTGCGTTTAAAGATTTCTGAGCTTACGGCCGGTTGCAAGATATACGGCCGGCCGTAAGGGGAGATCCTTGCGGGCCGTATAACTGAATTGCAAGATAACGGCCTTGTGGCCATTTTAAAACGGCCGATAATAGAATGAGGCCCCTAGTATTTAAGGTTAAAAAAAGACTTTCAGTCCATCAAGTTCAACCTTTTAAGATCTCCTCTGAACTATTAATTAATTAGTTGTATAAAAACAAAATAAAAAAAATCAAATCCCTCCTGATCCCAGACACCGGCGACCGGACTTCTCCCTGGATCAATACTGCCTCTCTAATTATCCATGATAACCCTGAATTCCATTTTTAATTAGAAATAAATCCAGTCCCCTTTTAAAGTTATCTATCAAATCCGCTGTCACCACCTCCTCTGGTAGAGAATTCCACAGATTAACCACCCTTACTGTGAAGAACCCTTTTCTTTCTTTAAGGTGGAATCTTTTTACTTCTAACCTCAAGGGATGTCCTCTTGTCAGTTGAAAACCTCTTGGCACAAAAAGCTCCCTTGACAAATCTTTATACTGACCCTGGATTTGATTATAAAAGGTAATCATATCTCCTCTTAAACGCCTTTTTTCTAGAGAAAATAAGTTTAAGTTGGTTAGTCTTTCTTCATAACTTAGCCCCTCCATTCCCCTTATTAGTTTTGTTGCCCTCCTCTGTACCTTATCCAGCTCTAAAATGTCCTTTTTATGAAGTGGTGCCCAAAATTGTACTCCATATTCCAAATGAGGGCATACTAGAGATTTGTATAGTGGCAGAATTATATTTGCTTGTGCTTTTTCTGTTTGCCTTCCTCTGGATCAATTAACAACTAATCTGCATATTGCAGATTAGAGGAGATCTGAAAAGGTTGAACTTGATGGGCTAAACGTCTTTTTTCAACCTTAATTACTATGTAACTATGTATATTTATATAGTAAAAAAAATAGTACATCTGTGTTCACATTTGAATGTCTAAAGCAAGTAAAAAACCTGCTTCCCGCTCAGAATTCCGAGAAAAACAGTTATTACACTGCATTCTGGTAATGTATGTATTACACATACATACTACAGTAAAAAGAGTGAGATTTGCACCCCTGGTGTGTGTGTGTGCGTGTGCACGTGCATGTGTGTCTAGCTCTGCCTCTGGTGTTGCCCTATACATTGATGTCTATTTTTCATTATGGTTGCAATGTTAGAGAACTGAGCAAAGTTACAAAAAGATAAGAGGGGAGGGAAAACGGCACAAACTCTCCTAGTGTAGATATCTTCAAATCAAATAGGGACACACATCACAACATGTATATTTATAATGCTCACCTTATTTAACCCCAATATATGAGGTATCAAAAAAGCAGTCTTTGTACAATGCCTATTTGGTCAGCAACCTGTGTTTTCGTATTCTCTTCCACTTGAGAGAGAATGGTGTTCTTATGCCCACTGTGTGTGCTTAATAGTGTATTAATGTGAATTTACACACAGAACTGGTATAATCAAATATAATTTATTTCAATAAATATTAGGAATACAATGAGGTCAAATTGATAGTAAATACAAAAATATATGCATATATATGATAATGAAAATCTATCAATTATGATATCTTATCAAATGCATTTTGCTGACTATTTTGCAGCTTCATCAGTGATAAGACACTCCGGAAAAAAAACATAAATGTCTATTATGTAAAAAGTCATAATTGTATAAACATTTTTGTACATTTATACATATAATATATAAAATATATAATAAAAGAACAATATAATAATAAAATATAATATATAATATATATGCATAGATACATTTTGGACAAATATCTACACAACCATGGGTTTAATATTGTAAATCCTACACATATGCCTTTATAATAAACACCTCAAATAGTGCTACTGTACATGTGCTTGGGATAAATTAGATCAAAAACTGAGACCCAAAACATAACAGTGCAAAGTAATAGGAAACCACACAGAAGATAATATAAAATAAAAATGATATAATAGAACTATAGGCAACTCTGGTTAACTGGAAATTTACTACATACTACCGATACACGTCCAGACTGTCTATTATGCATAGGCTATGCACTCACCTAGCTTGTATATTTTAAAGATTACGGTATATATTCTGTATGGAAATATGGCTTCATATGTAGTCATGCAAATAAAAAAGAAGTTGTACATGGGCCCCATATTTCCAGTTAACCAGAGGTTGCCTATATCATGGCATATGTGTAGGATTTACAATATTGAACCCATGGCTGTGTAGATATTTGTCCAAAATGTATCTATGCATATATATTATATATTATATTTTATTCTTTGATAGTTCTTTTATTATACATTTTATATATTATATGTAGAAATGTACAAAAATGTATATTCAATTACTATGACTTTTTACATAGTAGACATTTATGTGTTTTTTTTCAGAGTGTCTTATCACTGATGATGATGCAAAATAGGCAGCAAAACGCGTTTGATATGATAACATAATTGATAGATTTCCATTATCATATATATATATATATATATATATATATATATATATATATATAATATATATACATATATTTTTTTATCTACTATCAATTTGACCTCATTGTAGTCATAATATTTATTGAAATAAATTATATTTGATTATACCAGTGTAAATGCACATTAAAACACTATCAAGTACACACAGTGGTCTTAAGAACACCATTCTCTCTCAAGTGGAAGACAGTATAAAAACACAAGTTGCTGACCGAATAGACATTGTACAAAGGCTGCTTTTGTGATACCCTATATTCGGTTGAACAGGGTGAGAATTATTAATATACATGTTGTGATGTGTGTCCCTATATTGATTTGAAGACATTTGCACTGTTTTCCCTCCCCTCTTATCTTTTTTGCATAGTACTGGACACCATTGTGAACAGTGTCAACAAAACTAGCTGCAAGTCTCCTATATATTTTGGGACAATTCAACATGAGATTATATACTCAAAAACGGGATAAAATAGAAGATTAATCCTACGACCATCCACACCGTTATTAAGACACTCAACCACTGTAGCCACCCAAAATCATTACCCGGCCTAAAAACCATGTTTTTTGCACCTAAAGTTTCTAAAAGGCCTCTATTAACTCACGCAGGAAAAAAAATATTTTTATGTACACCTATGCATCTTCTATCAAGCTTTGCTTCTGATATTTTATTTTAAGTTCAATAGGATTACAGTTTAAGAACAAATTAATGATGTGTACTGTAAGTGCTTTCCTGTTGCTACACAGTTATTACTGACATCCTGCAGAAAATCAGATTGATTATCTAGCAAAAATGTTTTTTCTTGTTGCTTTTATAATTATTTATTTTAAAATGTTTATTAAAAAAACTATAAAAGGGCCAAAGGAAAGGTCCCAATTATTACAGGATAATAACATACCAGTAAAAATCGGAATATTTGCAACTTAACTTTAATATTTAAAAACGTCTAATTTAGTAATTGAAAAACAGCTTTGAATTTACAATGTTTTGGCTGTCACTCTGTTCAAGAAGTCCTGCCACCATATTTGTCTTGTTGTCAGTGCCTAATTACCTGATTACTGGATTACTGTTTTTTGGAGTCTGTCTGTTCACAGATTTGATTCAAAGAAGCTAATTGCAAAATAATCCCTTAAAGGGACATGGAATGTTTATTTCTTTGTTGCATCAAAAAGCAGGTATATGATAATGTGTCACAGTGTGTTTACTTTTTCAAATAAATGTCTCAGAACAAACAAAACGTATTCTGTAGTTTAATTGCTGTTGGGAACTTGCCCTCTGCCAGGCAATGAGATCTACACACTAACATGTGCTCTCTGCATTTCCTGTTAGTTTCAGTTTCAAAGGTTTTTCTTAAAGACATATAGAGGTTTCATGGATTAGGAACATGCCTATTAGAGGAGAATCAGTAGTTTATGCAAACACTTTTGTAGGGACAGAAATCCCCAAAATAAAAATTAATAAACTTACTCTAGAGTTTGCATAATTTCTTTGTTTTTTGGCAGTTAGATTTGAGACAGAGTCCTTGAAAAACCCAAGCTAAATTAGCATAAAATTCATAATAAGGTTTGGCCAATCAGAGGTAGTTATAAGATTGTAGCAATATGGCAATTCAGTTTCTACACACAGTCACTCTGCAGTAAAGCATCATGGCATTTGTAGTTATTTTCCCTTTCTCTCCTCTCTTGAATGATGCAGCTGCTCTGGATTTCTTCATTGTGCTGCTACTTTCTGGAAGGTTAGCATAGGGTTAAAAAACATTTAAAAAAACTGTTGTATCCCATTTGCCTTTAATCCGGGGGGGGGGGGGGGGGGCATTTATCAGTCATGAGATAATTAGGTATTGATAACAAAGCCAATCCCTTAATAGAAGAATTTTGCAGTATTCACCATTTAGTACATGTGGCCCAAAGTTATAGGAGAGGAGAAATGTCTTTGGAAATATTTGGAAAATGTTGGCACTTATTCCACAGACTCCAAAATGTGTCAGTGATTGCACCCTTCTCTTCTGTAGCACAGTATGTGAGCTGCCACCATCCTAATGGCTCTGCCTAGATATTGTTGAATTTGACCTTTATAAAATAATTTTCCATTGCAGAAATGTCATTCACTCCAATATATTTTGCTAAGTGGGACAGAAACTCCTTTGCTGAACGTTACATCCTTTACCTTTTTGACAGCGCAGAGAATAAATGTATAACACTCTTGATTCATTTCCTATTTTTACAGTGAGGACACTGGTGATTTTTTTGATAGAATGAAGAGTGTTCTTCAGAAACAAGAGAGCATGCAGCGGTACTGGAGGAATGAGGTAAAGTATGTTTTGTAATAGATTGTGTCATCAAGAATGTTACTTCACCAGATTACTCTGCACCAACATATAGAAGGTGGAAAAGTATGTTGGTGCTTTCTTTTTTAAAACTGCTCCTAAAATAATTGAGTTATGAGTTTTCGAAAAGTAGTAATTTTTGACTGCTACTAACCTTAGGAAGTTTTGAGTTTTCTGTAAAAGTTATATATTAGTTATATGTGTTTCTTGCACCTACTGGAAAGCAGGTAGAGGCATAGTATAGTAGTACAATTTGGTGACTATTAAATTAAGGTTGTGGGTTTAAATTCTATGCTTTCTTTTTTTATAAATAATGTAGATTTTGTAGAACAGAAAATATGTATGAGACAAATCAGAGTGGTGTAATGTTTTTTAAATAGTTAAACTAAATCAAAACATGAATGTTAGTATGGATAAAAATTGAAGAACTGGGATTTGAACTCACAAGTATAAATAAAGAAATCAATAAAGCTTAAAAATCAGTGTAACAGTCATATTCGGAACCTTTCATTTATGCAGCTTTCTCGTGAGAGGGCTTCGCTGGCTTAACAAAAAATAAATAACATTTCCAAATCAATTCTTAAACAATTTAAAAAATAAAATGTTTTTTTTCCCCACATGATTTTCAAGCCCCTACATGATGGTGCACAGCAATTTTAGTGACTTCCACATCCCATTAGAGAACCACTGTTTTAGAAATACTTTGCATGTTTATAAATTATCTACGCAGTTTATTGTTGCAGGGCTGCATGGGTTATACAAGCAATAAAAAATGCAAGTGAACCCATTTAGAAATAAATTAAATAACTTTCCCATGTGATTTTCAAACCCCTATCTTTTTCTTTTTGTAATTTTATAATTTTACACTATAGCTCTTTTTCAATAACAAAGAGACCTATTCTATTGGCTAATACGTAAGTTTATACACACTTAAAGCTGGGACGGTGTAAAAACCGGAACGGTACGGAACGGGCCGGAACTGGACATTTATAAAAGAAATCAATGACAATATCACTGGGATGGGATGTGTTAGATAATATTGAGAACAATATATAAGAACCAAAACCAAGTTGATATAATACTTTATTAACCCTTTAAAAACCAAAATATCAAACGGAACAGGCAAAAATAGCGCACACTTCATAAAGGGAATTCATGCTAAAATCATTAGGATGTGTTAAATATAATTGAGAACTATATTTAAGAGCCAAACCCCATCTGATAGTATGCTTAATTAACCCTTTAACATGCCAGAATACAATATTTAGCAAAAAGGACCCGGAACGTCGACTTTCCAGAGGGTCAAAAATACCAAATTCCCCAAATACACATAACTAGGTGGGATTCATGTAATAACCTTCATAAATTCCACAGAAATTTATTTCAAGTACCCGTTCCGGGCAGAATACTATATTTCACAAAATGACTCGGAACGGTGACTTTTGAGACGGTCCATATTACCAAATTCACCAAATTTATGTAACAAGGTGGGATTCATGTAATAACCTTCATAAATTCCACAGAAACTAATTTCAAGTACCCGTTCCAGGCCAGGATACAATATTTCTCAAAATGACACAGAACGGCAACTTTCCAGAGGGTCAAAAATACCAAATTCACCAAATACACATAACTAGGTGTGATTCATGTAGTAACCTTCATAAATTCTGCAGAAATTAATTTCAAGTACCCGTTCCGGGCAGAATACAATATTTCTCAAAATGACCTGGAACAGAGAATTTTTAGAGGGACAAAAATACTTAAACTGTGGAATTCTCTACCAAAGGAGGAGGTTACAGCGAATTCGATAGACAACTTCAAAAAGGGGTTAGATATATTTTTGAATAAAGAGGGCATTCAAGGTTAAACTAGATAACTAGCGAAGGAATATTAATCCAGGGAGAAATTTGATCGCCAGTTTCTGGAGTCAGGAAGGAATTTTGCTTTTTTTCTCCTTATGAGACAATTGGCAAAGTTTCAATGTTTTTTTTTTTTTCTGATTGCCTTCCTCTGGATCAATTAACAATTAATAATAAATAGTCCACATATTAAAAAGATCAATAGAGATCTAAAAAGGTTGAACTTGATGGACTAACTCTTTATTCATCCTCAAATACTATACTATTAATAATTATTTAACAACTAATTAATTAATAACTAATCCGCATATTGCAGATCAAAGGAGATCTTAACAGGTTGAACTTGATGCACTGAAAGTCATTTTTCAACCTTAATTACTATGTAACTATGTAACTATTAATTAATCCAGAGGAAGGCAAAAAGAAAAAAAAAAAACAAGTAAGACTTAGCCAATCGTCTAAAAGAAAAAAAAAATAATTCATTCCTGACCCCAGATACTGGTGATCGGATTTCTCCCTGGATGAATACTGTCTCTCTTATTATCCATGATAACCCTGAATTCCCTTTTTAATTAGAAATAAATCCAGTCCCCTTTTAAAGTTATTTATCGAATCCGCTGTCACCACCTCCTCTGGTAGAGAATTCCACAGATTAACCACCCTTACTGTGAAGAACCCTTTCTTTCTTTAAGGTGGAATCTTTTTACTTTTAACCTCAAGGGATGTCCTCTTGTCAGTTGAAAACCTCTTGGCACAAAAAGCTCCCTTGACAAATCTTTATACTGACCCTGGATGTATTTATATAAGGTAATCATATCTCCTCTTAGACGCCTTTTTTCTAGAGAAAATAAGTTTAATTTGGTTAGTCTTTCTTCATAACTTAGCCCCTCCATTCCCCTTATTAGTTTTGTTGCCCTCCTCTGTACCTTTTCCAGCTCTAAAATGTCCTTTTTATGAAGTGGTGCCCAAAATTGTACTCCATATTCCAAATGAGGGCATACTAGAGATTTGTATAGTGGCAGGATTATATTTGCTTCCCTTGCTCCTATACCCTTCTTAATACATGCTAATATTTTATTTGCCTTTGCAGCTGCTGCTTCGCTCTGAGCACTGTTGCCTAGGTGGTTGTCCACAAGCACTCCCAAATGCCTTCCAATATCGGATACATCTAGATTTGCTCCATTAAGATGATAAATTGCATGGGTATTTTTCCTTCCCAGATGCATAACTTTACATTTATTCGAATTAAATCTCATCTGGCATAATCTTATCTGCTAGTCATGTGTATTGGGTGAATTTGGTATTACTGACCCTCTAAAAGGTCAATGTTCCGGGTCATTTTGTGAAATATTATATTCTGGTCCCAAACGGTACTTGAAATTAGTTTCTGTGGAAGTTATGAAAGTTATTACATGAATACCACCTAGTTATGTGTATTTGGTGAATTTGGTATTTTTGACTATCTGCAAAGTTGCCGTTCCAGGTCATTTAGCGAAATATTGTAATCTGGCCTGGAACGGGTACTTGAAATTAAGTTCTGTGAAATTTATGAAGGTTATTACATAAATCCCACCTAGTTATGTGTATTTGGTGAATTTAACACATCCCAATGATTTTAGCATAAATTCTCTTTATAAAGTGTGCGTTCTGGCCTATTTTTACCTTTTCCATTTGATATTTTGTTTTTTAATGGGTTAAGAAAGTATTATATCAAATTGGTTTTGGTTCTTATATATTGTGCTCAATATTATCTAACACATCCCAGTGAAATTGTCATTGAGTTCTTTTATAAGTGGCCTGTTCCGGCACGTTCCGTTCAGGCTTTTACACTGTCCCCTTAAAACTGCCCTTAAAATTTACACATATTCTATTAGCTACTCTCATTCCTATTATGAGTTACCCACACACAATCACTACGGGCCAGGCAAAGCTATAAATTCAAGCTTAGAATCCCATTGGTTTTAGCACAGCTCGAACATTATGAGCGCTAAATAATTAAAACAGATATTCTATTAGACCCGTAGATCTAGGTTGCAAATAATGTCTAACCCGCAAATGAAAAAAGTATCAAGTTTCTGTCAAAAATATTGTGAGTCCTAAATAGGACTCGCAAGTTTTTTTTCAAACACTTATTGTAGCTGTAGCAGCAAATAAAAACACAATACTGTACTTTAAAAGCATGGGAAGGCAAAGAAACACATTAGAATTATTTGCAGAACAGTCTCAAACCCACAAATATGCAATTAAAAAATATTATGTTTAACTGTTATTTCTGAGTAATATTGATTCCGGGATTCAAGGGGTTAACGTATATCATAAAATCCACATGGACTAGAACAGATGATTTAATGCATTTTATAGACTGCAAGATGGCATGATTGCAAGCCTGATCGGCAAATATTACTAACTGGCACTAATTAATTATTTACTGATGTCATGATGACAGTCTCATTTAAATTGCAGGCTTGCTTAAATATTGTCAGATCATATAATCACGCCCTCTGAGATCAGACTTAAAAAGTCATGGTTTATGTGTGGAGGCCGACAGACTTAAATTGCGGGCTTGTGGCAATAAACATGTAAACTTTTAGAGAGAAAAAACACATCCACAGAAAAATTTAAGGATTTTCAAGCTTCTAATGGAATATGGCTCAAAGTAAGTAAAAACAAAACAAAATGTTTTTGTTTTGTTTTGTAGAGGTGATAGTGTTAAACCTGTAATATAAATGAATACAAATCATAGGTGGGTGGGTGTGGACAAGGTAGGTGGGAGGGCAAGTTATTTCAGTTCAGATGCTGAAGAGAGGTGGTGGTATAGGTTCAGAGGCAAAAGAAAAGTAAATATAAATGGGAAAGTGACAGTTGGAGACTGAATCTGCAAAATGGATGGTATCAGGCTGAGTGGTGCATTTGGTTGAATCTCTGCAGCAGAAATGGCTGCTCGTTCCTGGTGATAAATGCAGTCAATACAGATTTGTGAGGGATAGGTTGTGTAAAACAAACCAAATTAGTCTGTATGAGGAAGTTAGTCGGAACTTGGATCAAGGCAACTCAGTGGATGTAGTCTTTTTGGATTTTGCAAAGGCTTTTGATACAGTGCCACAAGGAAGACTATTTTGCAGACTAAGGGATACAGGAATTGGATTGAGAGCTGGCTAAAAGACAGGAAACAAAGGGTTATTGTAAATTGAACATACTCAGTTTGGACCAATGTGGTAAGTGGGGCTCCTCAGGGTTCAGTATTAGATACTCTCCTCTTTAACATATTTATTAATGACTTAGAATTAGGACTGGAAAATAGTATTCAATTGAGCAATAGTTAGTTACTGTAGCCCGTAATGTAAACTAATTTGCTTTCAATTGACGTCTTTTATCTACCCTCAAACGATTTGCGGGTTACAGACTGAAAATCCCTGCGGAAGGGGGTTAAACACCTGTTAGTAGCAATGTAAATGCAAATAAAAA
This sequence comes from Discoglossus pictus, assembly GCA_027410445.1. Classification (NCBI taxonomy): domain Eukaryota; kingdom Metazoa; phylum Chordata; class Amphibia; order Anura; family Alytidae; genus Discoglossus; species Discoglossus pictus. The sequence goes on along the minus strand of CM050172.1, from coordinate 54,622,303 downwards.
ATACTGCAATACTGCACTTTAAAAGACGGGAAAAGCGATGAAAGACATTAGAATGAATTGCACAACAGTCTCAAGCTCGCAAATCTGCAATCAAAAATTATTTTTATTATGTTTTATTGCTGTGTTATATCAATCTCGGTTAATACATAGCAGGCCACCCACATGGACTATAACATTTCCTTCATTAATTTTATTTATTTTGTACATTGCCGAATTGCAAGTCTGATCATATATCGGACTAACCTCCATGTTTTACTGACGTCATGATGACAGTCTCATTTATTATTGGCTGTTTCTAAATCGGTAGTTATGGCCTTGCTTAACTGATCATGATCATGCTCTTAAATGCTACTTACGGGTGCACGGTTTACAGTTTAACCTTTTGTCCAGGTAGAAGCGAGCTTCATCAATTGAATCGCTCTGTAACTGTTGCAATGGAATAGGGGCCTAAGTTTTGCAAGGTAATTCAATCAGAAAATGATGTACTTCCCTTCAAATGGATTTGCATAACTTAGAGAAATGAGCAGTTAAATTGCAGATGAGATTTAATATGAATAAATGTTATGCATCTGGGAAGGAAAATAGCCATGCAATTTAGAATCTTAATGGAGCAAATATTATTTAAATGGATTTGGGAGTGCTTGTGGACAACCACCAAGGTTACATTGCTCAATGCCAAGCAGCATCTGCAAAGTCAAAGTAAAAAAAAAAAAAAATAGAATGTATTAAGAAGAGTATAGAACTGAAGGAAGCAAATATAATTCTGACACTATGCAAATCCCTATTACGCCCTCGTTTGCAATATGAAATACAGTTTTAGGCACCACTTCATAAAAAGGACAGTTTAGAGCTGGAAAAAGTACAGAGAAGGACAACAAAACTAATAAGGGGAATGGAGGGGCTAAGTTATGAAGAAAGACTAAACAAATGAAAAGTGTTTTCTCTACAAAAAAAGGCATCTAAGAGGGGAAATGATTACCTTAAATAAAGATATGCAGGGTCAATAAAAGGCTTTGTCAAGTGACCTTTTTTGTGCTAAGAGGTTTTCAACTGACAAGAGAACATCTCTTAAGGTCTTAGGCTTGAAGGGAAAAGAAAAGAGATTCCACCTTAAAGAAAGAAAGGGTGGTTAAACTGTGGAATTCTCTACCAAAGGTAGGGGTGATGGTGGATTCGATAGATAACTTTAAAAAGGGATTGGATATATTTTTGAATAAAAAGGGCATTTATCAGCCTGGAAAATAAGTATTGATCCAGGGATGAATCCGATTGCCAGTATCTGGGGTGAGGAAGGAGTTTTATTGTTTTTCCCTTTTGAGACAACTGGCAATGTTTCAATTTTTTTTTTTCTGTTTGCCTTATAATTAACAATCCGCATATTAAAAAGGTCAGGTGAACACTCTTATTCAGTCTCCAAGGCTCCTTGCAGCATTGGAGACTGAAGAAGAGTGTTGACCTGATTTTTTGTTATTCATTCAAGAGTGGAGGGAAGATTTGTTGTGTTATTGGTGAGTTCATATAAGTTTCCAATATTAGACACCCTCCCCCATAGGCTAAATAGAGCCACTTGCAAGTATACTTGAAATGCTACCCTCTGGCACCTTGAAAACCATCATGGCAGCTTCCATACACTAGCAGATTCTTCTAAAACTGAGGTTAAATTTGATTTAGTCATATTACTAATGTTTTTATACCTTACAAACATATGTGGTTTTGCGCATCTTTTTGGCAATCTACAGTGTGTTTTTTAGGTTCTGGGTAAATAAAAGCAATGAGTTAAGATCTGCAAATCTGGAAGTCAAACCCATAGCCATGCAAATTAGCAATGTTTATTTAAGCACTACAATTTGAGACTTTGATGAAGATTTACTCAGCAAAACAGGTGCCAGGCCTTGTGTTTGATGTGCCCTGTTGCCTGTTGGACAAACTGCTATCAGAACACTTAGATTAGCTTAATAAATATCCCCCTTTCAGAGGTACTCTGAGTTATTCATAAAATGAATTTTAAAAAGCTATTTTTAAAACTATGTTTTAATAAATTAGTATGTTTTTGCAGGGGGTATTGAATAACAGCTTCCCACCTCCTCCAGAGAATATTGGGGAACAGAGGGGAGCCGAAAAACTGATGCTGAGCAAAAGAGAGGTAATTTTATCCCCATGGCATTCACTGTATGAAATATTATCTTGATCCTTGAAAATCTTATATTATTAGGTATTTGTCTCTTATCTGATTCCTTCCAATCTTCCTCTTTCCCCATCCCTCTCTTTCTCTCTCCTTTCTCTGTTTGTTTGCCCCCGTCTCTACCCCAACTTTATTTCCATCCGCCCTGCTCTCTCTTTCTCTATCTCCTCCTCCCTTCGTTGTTACTCCTCTCTAGCTCCCCATTTTTCCCCATTGCTTCCAATATTCCTCTTTCTCCCTCCCTCTCTTTCACTCTCCCTTCTCCCTTTATTGTTTTCCCTCTTTCCCTCACTATTTGCTTCCACCCCATGCTTTCTTTCTCCGTCTCCTTCTCCCTTTGTCGTCCCCCTCTCTCCCTCCCCATTTCTTTCCACCCCTCCAATCTTCCTCTTCCTTCCTTCCTTCTTTCCCTCTCTCTTTATCTCTCCCTTCTTCCTTCTCCCTCTCCCTCCCCATTTCCTTCCATCCCCTCTAATCTTCATCTTTATCCCTTCCCTCTCTCTTTCTCACTCCTCCCCATCATTCCCTCCTTCCACATCTTAGTATCAATTACACTAATCATTTATTTATTTGTTTGTTTGCATTTTTAAAGCTGGAAATGCTGTATGAAGAAATGATCTATACACTGGTGTACATGGCTGGTGTTGTTTCCTCTGAACATGTTGGAAGTGAGGAAGAATTATTTAATTATCTTCAAAAGGTATGTTAGCTTGGTCAAAATGATTGATTTGTTTATTAAATTAGGCTGTTAGCAAGCAAACACTGGGTGACATGATGTGTGTCTGAGCAACATGACCAATGGTAGTGTAAACCCCCGGCCCTGTGGATGTTAGTTTTAGGTCACAACTGTGCAAGATGGCAGCTTTCATGATGGACAACAGAAAGAAAGGGGGTTGGCAGTACTAAATGAAGTGTACATTTTACATGACAATAACATTGAGGAGGATATGTGCTCTTCCCCTGCAAGCTGCGCCTCCTGGATTTAGCATAATAGTGTCCTAAAATTACAAACAGAGAAGGGTATATATATCAACTGGTGATAAAAGTGGGGATAGGCGGGGATAAGAAAAAACAACACTGTTTCGTTACTAGCTCCTACTGAAAACATAGGAAAAGGGATTATTTAACTTATTTTTTTTATCCTTACTTGTATCCCCATATGTTTAATATTCCCTAAAGCGTTCATGCATTGCTTAAAGGGGCTTGGAATTTAGCAGTTCCGATCTGAATCATTAACCAAAACATTGCAAACCAAACCAAGTGGAAAAAAATATTTTAAAAATCAATGCAAATGTAATTTTTATACAACCCAGAAATTCTTTCCTCTGCCCTATCTGCATATAAGTTGCAGGTTCTGAAAGGACCATAAATCACAAGTGCTATGGAAATGTACATGCATTCTATTTGGCACATGTCATGCAAATAGGATATGAGAAAAATATTATAATGACTAGAATAATCAATTTTATTGAGTTCGCTTATCAATTTATAGAAAAATATACACTTTATGCAGAACAATTTTTATTGAAGCAAAACCAATAATAAACAATTGAATGTATCAAAACATGTGGAAACAATCAAAACAGTATAATCTTAGGTATAACGTAAGTTTTGTAGGCCAACTAAATACCTTTTGTTTATATGTATTAGGGTATATAAGGTGTTTTATAACAGAATTAAGTTAACTTTTACTTATCAAAGCAATCAGTCTGTTTTTGATAGAATGAACCCAAGGAGAAAACTCACGTTCCGGACCATGACCCCAAAACCTTTTTTCAGGTTGTACCCACCTTATCAATTGTATCAGAAAGATTGTATCTGGACTATTTCAATTCTATTATAAAATGTAATAGAGACTTACAACTATACCCAATATGAAGTTAGCAAGGAGATCTTTGTCTGGACAGGACTGCTCCTTAATTTGTTTAGAAGTAATCTCTCTTGGTCTTCTTTTTAGGAAGAATTTGTAGCAAAGATAGATGTAGTAAAAATCACAGAGAAAATACAAAAGGGCAGAAGTTTATGCCAGAGAGTGACAGTGAGAAAAAAGCCCAGAGCCTCCCTTTTAATATTATTATTATCATTTATTTATAATGCGCCAACATAATCCATAGCGTTGTACATAAGTTAAGTTCCAGACAAAGATAAATTAAAATTAACATATAGCAAAGCAAGGATGGCCCTGTCTTTGAGATTGCAATCCAGTGTCCATGGTGCTTTTCCCAAAGCACATTGCAGGATTGAAACTCACAGACTTACAATCTAAAGATAATGATAAACTCTTTCCTTTTCACCCATTCCCCATCACAGGTTTTTTTTCAACCAATCTCAATAGCTTCCCACCATGTTTGTATGTATGTAAATACATAATTAAGATATGGCAATAAAATGGTGTATAGGGGGTTATTTATGTACGCTAGAGGTCAAACAGGCTCCATGGCCCAACTATGAGTTATACTTTGAGACAAATTAATTGTTTTTTAAAGTTTGAATAAGTCCTTGTGTCACTATCTACACCTGTTTTGATAATCTGTCACTAAAACAATGAAGACTTTAACAAATAGTAACCTTGGATACATATATTACTGTCATAAGACAATCCTAATCATATTCAAGGTTGCTGAGCCACCAGAAATTATTCAGTGTTTGCCCATGTCCTGACTGAGGGAACTGTTCGTAAACTCAAAACTGTGTGTAAAAGGAAAATGATTAAGCCTTCATCTGGGAAATTATCACACAATAAGTACATATATATTTACAGTGGTAACAACAAAACCAACCAAAAAATCATATACAAAGTAGGCAATACATATATGATCTTGTATCCACAAATGCCATGACACACAACAACAAAAAAAATCATATTTTCTGTTTTGTTACTCCAAACATACTAATACCAAAGGAGAAAAAACATAGGAACTTGTAATTGATGCACCCTTCAGGACTTGAGAGCTTCCACCTTTTTCTCCCTATAACAGCAGAGGTTCCAACTATGATAGAATGTTAAACTATAGTTAAATTCTTTCCCCTTCTGGATTGTTACCTTGTTGTGGTGAATGGGTACTTGTGTACCTCAATGAAGCTGTGAGCTATACCATGTAGGGTCAACCAAGATGGGCAGGTCATAGCAGAGAGGTTAGACAAATAGCTGTCCACTGGAGAAGGAACTGGCAACCCAGTCCAGTATTTTTGGCAAGCAAACCATATGTATAATCAGAATAAGAAACACAGTCAGATATGCCTGTCGTGCTGTGTCCATATAGTCATAAAGAATCCATTATTTAAGGACTGAACAACAACAATATTAAGTACTTTGTCACTTATATATCATTTTAATAAATGCATTTTCTTAAAATAACAATAATGTTTCCCATTTTGAGCTGTCAGGTAGCTTTTCTGATCTCCCAACAAAATAGGTTGAAGCTTTTTTGTTAATTTAAGTTACATAGTACATAGTAATTGAGTCCATTAATTTCAACCTTTTAAGGTCTCCTCTGATCTGCAATATGCAGATTAGTTGTTAATTGATCCAGAGGAAGGCAAACTCCCAAAAAACCCAAGTGAAACTTAGCCAATCGTCTCAAAAGGAAAAAAATATGAATTCCTTCCTGACCCCAGATAGTGGCGATCGGATTCCTCCCTGGATCAATACTCTCTTTCTAATTAACCGGGATAACCCCTTATGCCCTTTTTAAAAATATATATATATCCAGTCTATTTTTAAAGTTATCTATTGAATCCGTTGTCACCACCTCCTTTGGTAAAGAATTCCACAGATTAACCACCCTTACTATGAAGAGCCCTTTTCTTTCTTTAAGGTGGAATGTTTCTAACCTCAAAGGATGTCCTCTTGTCAGTTGTAAACCTCTTGGCACAAAAAGCTCACTTGACCAAGCTTTATACTGACCATATTTATATAATGTAATTATATTCCCTCTTAGACACCTTTTTTTGTAGAGAAAACAAGTTTAATTTGGTTAGTCTTTCTTCATAACTTAGCCCCTCCATTCCCCTTATTAGATTTGTAACCCTTCTCTGTACCTATTCCAGCTCTAAAATGTCATTTTTATGAAGTAGTGCCCAAAATTGTATTCTATATTCCAAAAGTATTATTGCATTTGTTACGGTACCCCCACACATATAAGGGGGCGCCAAGTCCGTTTTAGCCGATCCGCCCATCGAGTGATATAGGGACAGCTACTGCAGGACACCCATTCCCCCAAACTGGATCCAAGGGGAAAATACTCCAAGCCTTGAACTGGAACCTCACGAATAGCCGCTAGCAGCTGAACAGGAAAAGCACCCCAAGATGCTTACATTCCTGGCAGTCAGTCTGTAACAGCATCCCATGAATCCCCCCAAGAACGAGACATAAGCTCTGTGTTTGAGGGTCAAGCAGTGAACTCTCCTCTTTATTAATTACAAAGACATATTAAAACCATTTTCACATACACAGTAGAGGGAGGGGCTACCTGAGGTCAGCCCCTAATGGCCTCTGGCCAATCAGACAGGGTTAAGGTGTGGGAGCCAGGAGTCCCCTCCCCCAGGAGCCGCCCACTAGGTGTGGCTAACTGCTCATTCTACCTCTGGCGGTGGAGAGAGTAACATCTCTAGCTCACTTATTTCCCTTCTGGGAGTATGGGGAAACCCCAGGCCATTTCATTATTCAAGAGTCCCTACCCCCATTGTTCATGGTGCCATCTTGTCTGCTAAAACCCTTTTGTTAAGCTATCTCCCCTGCTGTGCATGTAGATAACCTTTGCTCCTAACCATCTGGCCTTAGTGACTCATAGCTGGGGGTGGTCAGAATCGGTAACACATTTTTCCACATTATTCATAACTTTAAAAGTATGTATCACATTCACATAAAACGTACATTTTCAGAATCAGCATACTTCAAATACAAACATATGTCCAAATGATATAATTTGGTCCAGTGGTTCAAAAGTTAGATCATAGTCCTTTCTGACCAAATGAAGCATGGCTTCCATGTCTTTGTAGGGGGAAAATCAACATGGGCCGTAGTCAAAAGGAAGGATTTGGGCAACCAGACTTCTCCAATTCGCAGTGACGAGACTGATCTCGTCACATCTCTCCCCTTTTCCAAACAGACTAACAGGGTATCTGACCTCCTGCCGGTCAGTGCCCTGGTTAGTCCAGCAGCCCACCCACAAAACACAATCAGCAGTACAGCCCACCCACAATAACTGGCTACTACACCTGGGTAGAGAAGAAACTTTTCCAGGTCCAGGTGCCTCACCACGGCTGGGCGGGGTACTGGGAAGCTGCCTTGGTGGGTTGCTGAGTGGGCAGAGACCAGCGGTACTCTGCCCTTGTTGCTTTAGGTGGAGACCATCTGTGTCCCCTTTGGATCCATAGCTCTGCGGCTGTAGGTGGAGACCGGCTGTCTCCCCTTTGGCTAACCAGCCCTGTTGTTGGAGAATGGAGTCTGAGCTCTCAATTCCCTGCATATCAATGGGCTGCTGGGCAATGGAGACGGGGCTCCCAATTCCCTGCAGCTCACCCTGACGCTGGGGAGGGAGGACGCTGCTCTCCTCTCCCTGCAAGGTACACTTCCGCTGGGGAGGGGAGACAATGCTCTCCACTCCCTGCACTCCACACTGGCGCTGGGGATCTGGGCTAGCCACCCAGCATCCCTGTAGGGCCGGTGGAGAGACCTCGGTCCCATCTCCACCTGCCGCCTGGGGTTCCTCCCAATAAATCTCTATAATATCTTCCCAGCTGAAGGGGTCTGGATCTGGGTCTGTCACCTTGCTGTAATGCTGAGCCTTCCCAATGGAGTGGAAGAGATCTCGGTAGTCCTTCTCCAGTTCCCACTCCAGGGTTGCTAGGTGAACAAGGTCTTGCTCTACCTCATGGGGGTCATCCCAGTCATGCCTAGCCTCCCTTTCATAGAAAATATCCTGAAGTCTGGTCTGCGCAGGGCTCCCAAAGTCAGGATCTCCAAATGACTGCCATAACAACCCAGGACCATCAAACTCCTCTGCCTCTGGCTTGTCATGCTCGGCTGTCCAGGGTATATACTGTGCCATATACCACCAGAGCGCCTGGTAGGCATCCTCCAGCCATAGCTCCTGCCATGCACGGAGCTTGAGTTCCTCCACCCATTCCTCAAGGGGCTGCTCTCCCAGGAAGGGCATGTGCAGGGCCACTTGCTTCTGCAACCGCTGCTCTTCACTGGGGAGACTCTTACCCCGCTGGTATTGTACATTATCCAGGGCTGGGTACCAAATGCCTTTCCTTAATGCATCCCGGCCATCCAGGTCCTCATCCTCGTATAGCACTGCTGGTTCCATTCTGCTGCTTTTAGGGTCGCTGTGCTGGGACATGCGTTGCCCCCAACTTGTAAATCCACAGAATGGTGTCTCCTGTAACTTTCCTTCTGGCTGTGGGAACAATCCCGCCGCTTGCCACCAGTGTTACGGTACCCCCACACATATAAGGGGGCGCCAAGTCCGTTTTAGCCGATCCGCACGACCAGTGATATAGGGACAGCTACTGCAGGACACCCATTCCAAGAACGGATCCAAGGGGAATCTGCTCCAAGCCTGCAACTGGAACCTCACGAATAGCCGCTAGCAGCTGAACAGGAAAAGCACCCCAAGATGCTTACACTCCTGGCAGTCAGTCTGTAACAGCATCCCATGAATCCCCCCAAGAACGAGACATAAGCTCTGTGTTTGAGGGTCAAGCAGTGAACTCTCCTCTTTATTAATTACAAAGACATATTAAAACCATTTTCACATACACAGTAGAGGGAGGGGCTACCTGAGGTCAGCCCCTAATGGCCGCTGGCCAATCAGACAGGGTTAAGGCGTGGGAGCCAGGAGTCCCCTCCCCCAGCAGCCGCCCACTAGGTGTGGCTAACTGCTCATTCTACCTCTGGCGGCGGAGAGAGTAACATCTCTAGCTCACTTTTTCCCCTTCTGGGAGTATGGGGAAACCCCAGGCCATTTCATTATTCAAGAGTCCCTACCCCCATTGTTCATGGTGCCATCTTGTCTGCTAAAACCCTTTTGTTAAGCTATCTCCCCTGCTGTGCATGTAGATAACCTTTGCTCCTAACCATCTGGCCTTAGTGACTCATAGCTGGGGGTGGTCAGAATCAGTAACACATTTTTCCACATTATTCATAACTTTAAAAGTATGCATCACATTCACATAAAACATACATTTTCAGAATCAGCATACTTCAAATACAAACATATGTCCAAATGATATAATTTGGTCCAGTGGTTCAAAAGTTAGATCATAGTCCTTTCTGACCAAATGAAGCATGGCTTCCATGTCTTTGTAGGGGGAAAATCAACATGGGCCGTAGTCAAAAGGAAGGATTTGGGCAACCAGACTTCTCCAATTCGCAGTGACGAGACTGATCTTGTCACAGCATTCAATAATTTATAAGCCCCTACTTTTTTTCTATGCAGTTGCCTATGCCCGAGCATGCCCAGTTTCTTTATGTGCAGTCTACTGCACTCACAACAATATCTAATGGCTTATAGTTACATAGTTACATACATAGTTACATAGTTATCAGCAATTAAATGCAAGGGTCACTCATTAAAGGGCCAGTAACCTCAATGTAAATTGAACGTTAAAATGATCTCCTATCTTTTTATTAAAATTATCTTTTTTATCAGCTAAAAAAAGTTTAAAGTTTAAAATGTATGTTTACATACAAGTGCATCCTACCCACTAGCTGTTGCATGAATAATAACAGTTTGCCAAGTGCATCTGCAAGCTGTGTGATTCTCTATGGGGGGAAGGCTGACCAGTTAACCCATAGCTGTTCTGTTTTAGGTGTGCCTGCACAGAGAGCAGAAACCTGAATTTTCTGCTGTAGGAAAAAATAGAACCTGTTCCCTTCAAGCTTGATATATGAGCAGTATGATAAAAACCTGATGACACTAAGTTATGCAAAGTAATTAGATCAGAAAATGATGTAGAAAATTAGATCAGAAAATTTGCATAAATTTGAGAAATGGGCAACTAAATTGCAGATGAGATTCAATATGAATAAATGTAAAGTTGTGCATTTGGGAAGGAAAAATAGCCATCCAATTTATAATCTTAATGAAACAAATCTAGGGGTATCAGATATTAAAAGAGATTTGGGTGTGCTTGTGGACAACCACCTTGGTAACAGTGCTCAATGCCAAGCAGCATCTGCAAAGGCAAAAAAAATATTAGCATGTATTAAGAAGGGTATAGAAACAATAATAATTCTACCATTATACAAATCTCTAGTACGCCCTCATTTGGAATATAGAGTACAATTGTGGGCACCACTTCGTAAAAGGGATTTTTTAGAGCTGGAAAAAGTAAAGAGAATGGCAACTAAACTACTAAGGGGAATGGAGGGGCTAAGTTATAAAGAAAGACTAACCAAATTAAACTTAGTTTCTTTAGAAAAAGGCATCGAAGTGGGTATATGATTACCTTATATAAATATATCCAGGGTCAATATAAAGCTTTGTCAAGTGAACTTTTTTAACTGACATAGTAAAGGTGGAATTCTTCAGCAAAGGAGGTGGTTACAGCAGATTCGATAGATAACTTTAAAAAGGGATTAACTTAAAAAGGGCACTCAGGGTTATCCTGGTTAATTTCAGGAAGTATAAATCCAGTGACTGAAAAACGAATTAACAATTAATCCACGTATTACAAAAGCCAGAGGAGTTATAAAAAGGTTGAACTTGATGGACTAAAAGTCTTTTTTTCAACCGCAATTACTATGTTACTATGTATCTATGTTTTACAGCTTCTCATCTTGATTTTGGCTTCCCTACATGATAGTGCAGTGCAGTGGTGCATGGTTTCAACAATACAATTGGAAAACTTATAAAACATACAGCCATGCATCCCCCCCCCCCCCCCCTCATAGATGCCTTCTAGAGAGGCTTTGCAGCAAAGCAGGACTTGATCGTAGATGCAAATGGAGTAAAGATAAAACATTTTAAAAATAATTAACTTTATATATTTATTTTTTTAACTATATGCTCAGTTTTGATTATTTAGCTTTAAAAAAAGGTTCATACACTGGTCCTTTAAATATAGGTGAAACTTTTTTTTCTGTGGACCACACTTTTATCTTGTTTGCCATAGTCTAGTACAGAGAGACCTTTGTAATGTGCTCAAAGCTTTGAAGATTGGACACATCTAAAATAAAAAAAATGTACCTCTCACCAAATTCTACATATAGACAAGCAACAGAGTTGATGTATTTCATTAATACATGAAAAAAATGTATTACTCTTTGAAAGCTACAACGTCATTCATTAGTGTTCAAAAAAGACCACCTGCTGCATAATGGAAATTGATGCCTCTAAAAGCATCAAAGATAATGTATTTATGGCATATTTTTGGGAGTGTATTATAGCATCAAAGTGTGTACAGTATAATGTATGAATCCAATTACCTTCTTACATTTTAATTATATTATATAAAATTAATATTTTTTTCTTTGCAATTGTGTTGGAGATTTTATTTATATTATTTATTTTTTTATCTCTCGAGATGCACATCATATATTAAATGTTTATGCCTTTTTTTTAAAGGCAACCCAGTCTTTTTGGTTAATATATTGCACCAATCTGTACCCAATTATAAAATTATTTAATCACAATTATATAACTGACATAATTAAATATCAAAGAATCACTTAAATCAGCTAAATGTGGACCAACATCTCAGTATAGATATCCTAAAAGCACTTAGTGAAAAATGCTTGTATTTCAAAAATTCAAAGACAAATCATACAAAATCATATTTGTGTTTACATGAGTCACTGACTTCCCTAGACAGACTTGTGGCTATACTTCCATGTAGTGAGCAAAAGAAAAAAGGGAATTAGCCCTCACAATATCTATTTATCTAGAGCATGTGATGATGGAATCACCTAAACTGGTAAGTTATGGGTTAACTTTTTCAGCACTTAGATCTGGTCTTCATCTGCACAATTAAACAAATGCATAAACTTCTGAACTATGTAATCCAATTCAGTTACACACATACAGTGTGTTCAAAAAATCTAAAACCTGAAAAAGCTGGTCAAAACCTAAAAAAGGCATAGGAGCATAAAAATCTAAAAGAAACAACTGAAAGTACAGTGCAAAATACCATAACTGTAACAGTACACCAACTTACCTGATCTTCACCTGCAAGCATTACTAACCATTAGGTGGGTGTCATTTGCATCTTTGGCTGGCCCGTAGTGATTGTGGGCGGGGAACTCTTAATCGGATTGCGAGTAACTAATAGAGTATGTGGCAATTTTAATATGTGGCAATGTCTGGAGAATGGAGTGAATAATGCTACTGGAATCTAAATGTTGCACATATAGTGATACTAGCTCTTTAAGCTTATGTGTAACAAAAATACCTTACAAATGGAATGCATGTCAGTATGGAAGAATATAGGATAACTTTATAAATAAAACAACACATCAGTTTGGTAAGCCTTTAAAAGGGACAGATCAGAGGTCCTAAGTATGGTATAATAATAAAGTATAAATGAAAATATAAATATTTACAGTTGGAAGTTATTAGAAAATGAAATGTAGGAACAGAAAAAAAGCTTTGAATTTACTGCATTTTGACTGTCATTCAGTTCAATTGATCCTCCAATCAGAAGAGTCTTGTTATAAGTACCACATGATCCCATTATTGATAAGTTTCTTCCTGAATTAAGGGCTTCCTTTTGCATATAGCTTCTCAGATAACAATTTGTGAACAGTCAGACTCTATACAGAAGCAGTATACATATGACAGCCATTAATCTTGTGATTACTTAACTAGGTACTGATAACTAGACCAATCTGGTGGAGGATCTCTTGGGCTTGATGACAGTCAAGATGTAGCATTTTCATATCTATTTTGCTATTACTGATTTATATTTTTATAACTTCCAAATGCAAATATTCATAATTGAGTTTGTAATTAGCTATCATACTATAATTTAGATGTTACGGCCAATTAAGTATTTTTATTTTGCACTTGACAATTCAAGCAAAGAGTCAAATCAAGAAATGTATAAAATATTCAGATACAATTATGTAGTCAAGCATTTTTAATTAATTTTGAATTACAGGTTTTTGGAATGAGTAAAAGTGAACATGATGTTATCTACCTTCGTGTCAAGGAGTCAAAGGTAACATTAAAATTACTATTTTGTATTGCCATGTATTTTGTAACATGTGTTGCAGTATTTATTAGTAAATCTGTGATTTCTATTGCTTGTTTCAGTGCATACACTAAGGGCCTCATTCAAATGTGATTTGGCCAATTGAATAGGGCTCTATATAAGCACATAGCAAAACATTTTTACAGATGTTTTTAGTTAGTGAACTTCTATCCAAAAGCAAGGTCTTCACTAACTAAAAACTTCTGTAAAAAATTTGCTCTGTGCTTATATACAAACCTATTCAATTGGCCAGATTGCAATTGAATGAGGCCCTAAGAGTGTGGTATTCTATATTAAAAGGCAATGCTGTTTTCCATATGTTGTGCAAAGCAACTTTACTACCGTCCTTAGGTCATTCTTTATTCCTTCCAGTTGGTAGCTGCAGCTCACGGTTCTGGCTGTGCTTCACTCCCGAAGAAGTAGAGAAATTGCCACAGAGATTTTGACCACAGTGGTAAATTGTTGGTAACGCTAATATCATCAAGTTGAAATATCACCTCATCTGGAAGCACCAAGAGCTGCAGTTACCAATAGAATGAACTAAAAAATATTAGTATTTGTCTTGTGAAGTGAAAGGTAATTTGGGGAGTTCACAAATATTATTAATTATAATGTTAATATTAAATTGTTTACATAGCAATGCAGAATCATAGATCAAAGGGAGCTGTTTAAGTTTCTAAGATGATATTAAAAACTATTTTTTGCGCAAATCAAAGTTACCAGAGAAATTAGGTAATCCTTTAGTTCATCCAGTGGGTGCTTGGTAGTTGTGCTTCTAGATAAAGTTATGTTTCAACATGATGACATTCGCATTACCAAGGAAACACAGTAATAATGTCTCTACGTGTTTCACCCACTGCAGAGCTTCTTCCTGAGTGTTACACTGTCTCCTTGGTAAAGCTAACATAAACATGTTGCAACGCCACTTCATCTGGAAGCACAGCGGCAACTGACAACTCTTGTAATTTTACTTTTCTCAAAAGATATCATCTTGGAACCTTCTAGATTGATCCAAACAACATCTTTTAATAAATAATTCTACATGTTTGAATACCAAAGGACTGAAAATGCTGCAGTTAACTTGTACCTTACTTCTGCTTGTTTAGTGTTACCTGTTTAATTGTATACACAGTAATTGACTGGTTTTAAACAATTTGCCTATTGTTTGTTCCACTTCATACTGTAAATATGGAATTTTTCAAAGCAAGTAAATAAAATAAAGGTGATATAAGGAGAGTTAAAAAGATTACTCTTGATGGCAGGATGGAGCTGCCCACATAATCTTAGAAAGTGTGTTGAGAAAGCTATTATAAACAGTAGTTGGTAATGTTGTGCTGTTAGTGGCTTCAGTACACAGTAGAGAGGTTAATTAAGCTGGCCGTGGGTGGTTGTGTAGAACCTACTAATGAGGTCTACTCTGCACTTAAGAGCAGCACATTTTTCAGAAGATGGATTTTTAAATAAACAAGCAAAAAATAGAAAAAAACTGCAAGAAACATTTACACAGTACAGTAGTATTTTTGCACTGAATAGAAATTTTCAGTAAACAAAAAAGAAAATCTGACATTACGTTACTAAGCAACACTCTGGAAGCCATTTTGTATTAAAGAGGTTTGAATTACTCTGACATATGTTAAAGGTTCCTTTTAGCGCAAAGCTGACAACATGTAAAAAAAACAAATGAGCGATGTTGATACCTTGACTAGTATGTAATTTTGTGTGGGTCCATTTTAAGTTACTTTTATTGTCTACAACACATGACAATGTACTAATAGGATAGGATGAGGTGAATTAGGGGGTATTTAGAAATAGCCTGTATTATATCAGTCTAGTCTCACTCAAAAGAGTGACCCAGCCCGAAATACCAGGTAATTCTACAATGGAACAGGAGAAACAGCAAACCCCAGACGCTTTTTGGCCTCTATGGGCCTTGTCAGTGAGGTACAGCTGAACTCCCTAAGGCACAGTGAGCAAGGAGTCCATGTCTGGTTCCCCCTATCACCCATAAAGTGAGGAAATGTAAACAAAAAGAGTAGAAGTGCGCATCTGAGAACGAACAATACCTAAGTAGGATTGCTCTATAGGCCTGGTTACCTACTCAGAGAGCAACCTCTTTTAGCTCACTTGTGCCCTTCACAGGTAGACATATCCTGTGGTTTATCAGTCTGGTCTCACTCAAAAGAGTAACCCAGCCCAGAAATACCAGGCAATTCTACCCTGAACAGGAGAAACAGCAAACCACAGACACGTTTCAGCTTCAATGGGCTTCGTCGGTGGGACTCCTTGCTCACTGTGCCTTACAGCTGCACCTCACTGACGAGGCCCATAGAGGCTGAAGGGCGTCTGGGTTTGCGGTTTCTGTTTTGAGTGAGACCAGACTAATATACTACAGGATATTTCTCCCTGTGAAGGGCACAAGTGAGCTAAAATAGGTTGCTCTCTGAGTAGGTTGCCAGACCTATAGAGCAAACTTATGTAGGTATTGTTTGTTCTCAGATGAGCACCTCTACCCTTTTTGCTACAATAATTTAACACTGAAATTTGCCATTTTGACCTGTTAGTCATCATTTCTGATTCACTCACAGATAAATATATTCTACTCATGAGAGTGACTGCAGTAATTACCTATTAGCCAATCAGGTATAGGATCCATTGGATAAGTTGTCTGGAGTGCAGTAGCCTACACAAAAAGCAGGGGTTTAAGTTTTTTTTTTGGGGGGGGGGGGGGATACAGCTCATTGTATACACAGGCTGTACAATAGCTTACATATACATACATACGTACAAACATCAAAAAATCTGCAGGGGATTTATCCCCCCGCACCCCAGTTTTACACCCATGCTTGGTTGGGGAAAAAAAGTGGAAAATTATGAGCCTCAGTTGCATGTCACTAAACAAAATGCTTAGCTGCAGTGGGGCAATGTTCCATGAGTAATTATGTTGCAAAATAGGTATTCTAGCTTGCGTGGGACATGTAGGTAAAATGAGAATGGCTTTTTCTTTCCATAGCATATATACACACGTTTTGCCACCATAATATATCTGTGACTAATCAAAAATTGCCATTTTATCATTACATTGTTTTGCCCTTATTACTATGAGGAAATATTTGTGCATGTGGAAAAGCTTACAACAGAGAACCACACAATAACTTAGTTATATACCACATTGACCTTTAGTGCACCCTGGCCCATAAGTAAGTAAGTCAGAAATGTACTCCAAAAATTGCAGAGGTTCATACATCTTGACACACTGATAGATTAAACAAGAAAATAAGCAGATGACCTGCAGCGCTTAGACTATACAAAATACAGTCATCTGTCTCTGTAAGGCACCAAATCCGAGCTGCCTATTTTGATTACTGATGTTAACTCAAATTAGAAAATAAAGCCAATCTTCTTGTGTCAAATTTTCTTTACAGGACCACTGCACAATGAAAACAATATATATTTTGAAAAATGTTATTTTGACTCAGGGCATAATTACGGTAGGTAGAAAATGTCATAAAGCTAGTTTTTAAATGAAAAGTATTCATTTTGATTCCTCTTCTGGCCCTTTGAGGCATTTGTGATACTTTGGTAATTTTTCTGTATGAGTGGAGCATTCACATTTCTGGAGAGCATTGCTTGTATTAATAGATGCAACTCCTGCTTCTGAGCATGTGTGAGGGAAGGAGATCGGTGTCATTTTGAATAAGATCCAAATATCTAACAAATCCTTCTTATCTCACCCTCACCACCCTCCACATATATTTACATATACAAATGATTTATTCTTTTTTTTTGTAGGGGTTAACCTTTCTACTGATGTATAATAGTAAAATAAATAAATAATAAAGTTGAGGAATATCACATTTATTTCTGACCAAAAGAGGTCATTAAATGACAAGAGCACAGAAGGCTTTTATACACTTAATACATGCATTGTAAACACCCTGAGTCAAAAGTGATTAGTCTATCTTTATACATCAACGTCATTCTATAAAAGTATACACTGAAAGTACATAACTTAGAGAATTTGACATCCAAGATGTCTCGTTGACTAAGAACATCCAAACACTGATCTTTAGCAAATGCCAATATTTTTATAAATTTGCAAAAAAAATTGTAATCATTTCAAATTTGCAGCAAAAAATCTCAAGCAAACACATTGTAAGAAACATATAACATACTAATTATGAAAGCCCCTTAGTATATAGATACCAAATGGGTATATGTCCACATGTTTGCTTCTTTGTAAATGTAAGACCAGTATTGATGTTCAAGTTCTGAACATCCAATAAGGTAAATGCTTCCCTTTTATCTCCTTCAGTCTGTATCTCTATTCACTATCTCCCTCTATCTCCCCTTCCCTGTCTCAGTGCTCCACCCCTGACTTCCCATATCCTCCTTTCCTTGCCTTTGTACCATATACCTCTCTTCCCCTACCACCTCTTACCTTTTCTCTTTCTCCTTCTCCATTCCAGTATCTCTCCCCATTCACCTCTCTCAGACCCCTTTCTTTCCCTTGTCTTTGCTTTCCTCCCTCTCTATACCAAATCCCTGTCTTTTCCCATTTCCCATCTCTCCCCTTTCATCTCTCTCTATTTTCCCATCCCCTTTCTCTCCAATCACCCCTCTCAGGGCTGTTGATGGGGAGTCAAGGGGTTCTGATGGCAGCCCTGATCTGCCTCACCCCTCTCTGTCTCCTCAGTTTGCTTTCTTCTCCACCTTTTTCTTTACCTCCTCTTCCCCAAACCCCTTTCTCTCTCCTATACCTCCCATACACCTCTCACTCCCAGCCCCCCACCCCCCACTTTACTCCTCTTACCCCCCCATCCCCTTCTCTACCTATTTGTCCGTATATATTTTTCTTATATTTTTTCTTATATTGACTTCCTTCTTCCCCATCCTTACCTCTACCATCTTCACTCTTCTCTCTTCCTCAACCGCACTCTAGCACCTTCCCTTCCCTTCTCTCCCTGTGCTAGGCCGTGGAAGAACAGCCTGACCAGTATGTTAATTTAACATGCTTGGTTCTCAAGGGGCTTAATGCATGTAGTGTAAAAAAATAGTGTCGTGCAGCGTGTAACTTATTAGATGATTAGCAGAAGTTTACACTGCTAATATTGCAAATTTGTTACATACTGCAAAGCTACAATGGTCCTTTAAGAAAAACTTTTAAAATTACTTAAAGTGTAGGAAAGTAAATGTAAAATGACACAGAAGTCTGGTATCAGTTTAATTAGCAATTGGATTTTAATTGCTTGATCTAATTAGCCCTGTTAAAATCCCAGTTAAATTAACTTGATAAAAACATACTATACATTGTACTAGCCATTGTTCTACCGTAAACCATTCCTAAGATCTTTAGTCTGTTTGTGTGGCTCATTTATATTAATGTGCAGCACCATATGCTAATTTGTGACTAGTCTGCTTGCTAAGTGTGAGGGAGTGGATTTAACAGTATGATAACACTTTTGTAGTTGTTTTTTCATCACAGAAACTAACAGACAGCACATCAAAGCAGGACATTAGTATTCATGGGCTTACAAGTAAAGGCTGATAAATTGCAGAGTGCACTAATTGTGCCCAGGTGAGAGGGGTGTGGCTTGACTGTTAAACTAGTATAAAAGGTTTGTAAGCTGTTTTTAGGCTGTTTACAAGTGGATTTACCTTACATGTAAAGGCTGATAAATTGCAGAGTGCACTAATTGTGCACAGGTGAGAGGGGTGTGGCTTGACTGTTAAACTAAAATAAAAGGTTTGTGAGCTGTTTTGGGGCCTGTTTACAAGTGGATTTACCTTACAAGAAAAGGCTGATAAATTGCAGAGTGCACTAATTGTGCCCAGGTGAGAGGGGTGTGGCTTGACTGTTAAACTGGTATAAAAGGTTTGTAAGCTGTTTTTAGGCTGTTTACAAGTGGATTTACCTTACATGTAAAGGCTGATAAATTGCAGAGTGCAGTAATTGTGCACAGGTGAGAGGGGTGTGGCTTGACTGTTAAACTAAAATAAAAGGTTTGTGAGCTGTTTTGGGGCCTGTTTACAAGTGGATTTACCTTACAAGAAAAGGCTGATAAATTGCACAGTGCATAAATTGTACCCAGGTGAGAGGGGTGTGGTTTGACTGTTAAACTAGTATAAAAGGTATATGAGCTGTTTTGGGGCTGTTCGCAAGTGGATTTTCCTTACAAGTAAAGGCTGATAAATTGCAGAGTGCACTAATTGTGTCCAGGTGAGAAGGCAGAATTTAATATAATTAGAAGAAGGGGCGAACTTGTGAGCTTGCAAACATTTTCAGTATGAAGTGCAATTCTAGTAAAAGCGTAGGAGTTTAAATAAAAGGAGAGACTTCAAAGAAAAGGGAGGGCAGATTTATAGTGCAAAGGAGGAAAGCTTTATACAAATATATTATTTTATATTCTTTATTTTTCCCACTGAAATGTTGTAGACAATAATAATAATTATGAGTCAGTCCAGTGGCAACCTTATTCAGTGTACATCCTGTCATATGTATGCAATACTGGAACAGAGGATCCAGGGTCCATACCTCTGTGAGAGGTGTGAGCATGTTGCATCGCTGGAAGCTCAAATTGGAGATCTGGAGACGAGAATTGCAGCACTTAGTGATATTGCTCCACTGGAAAGGGGGTTGGTGCTCACTGAGCAGAGTTTAGCTGGGCCTAGCATGGAGGGTGGAGCTGGGGCAAGTGAGGATGTCCAGGGCGGTAGCTGGGCTACAGTTACAAGGGGAAGTAGGGGGAACAGGAGGAGGCAGGCCAGTTCTGAGTTGGAAAACACCAACAGATTTGCCAGATTGAGTGAAACTGTTGGGGATGTCCATTCAGGAATGGCAATGCCAGATAGAACAGTTCCCTCTAACAGCCGGGAGAACAGCTCTACTGGAGGAGAGGGAGGGCAGAATAGGCAGAGCAACAGATTTTGGTTGTAGGGGACTCTATTATTAGGAAGGTAGACAGGGTGATTTGTCACCCAGATCCCAGCAATCAAACAGTTTGCTGTCTCCCGGGTGCTCGGGCCTGTCATGTTGTGGATCGGGTAGACATATTATTGGGAGGGGCTGGAAATAAACCGGCAGTCTTGGTACATATTGGTACCAATTACAAAGTTAGTGGAAGATTGAGTGTCCTAAAGAATGATTTTAGAGAACTAGGTAATAAGCTGAAGGCAAGGACCTCCAAGGTAGTATCTTCTGAGATACTACCAGTGCCACATGCTAGCCCAGGCAGGCAGAATGAGCTTAGGGAGGTTAATGCATGGCTAAAGATGTGGTGCGCTAAGGAAGGGTTAGGGTTTTTAGAGCACTGGGCTGACTTCTCACTTCGGTACAATCTCTACAGTCGGGACGGATTGCACCTTAATGATGAGGGAGATTTTGTACTAGGAGATAGGATGGTAGAAAGGCTGGAGGAGTTTTAAAACTAGTAGGTGGGGGGGAGGGACTAGATATAAGTAATGAGGTAGAAAGTATAGAGGGTATAAGGGATGAATTAACAACTCATATGGGAGGAGATGGGGGAGGGGTAGTATAGTCAATAGTGAGGTAGTACTAAGTAATTCAAGTACAGTGGCAGGCACTTCAGAACTACAGACTCATAATATGAGGTGTATGCTTGCTAATGCCAGAAGCTTACCAGGAAAAATGGGAGAGATAGAATTATTAGCAATTAATGAAAAATGGGATTTAATAGGCATTACCAAAACGTGGTGGGATGGATCTCATGACTGGACTGTTAATCTGGATGGTTATAACCTATTTAGGAAAGATAGAGGCAATGGTAAACGAGTAGGAGGGATTTGTCTGTATGTTAAGCCTGAATTTAATCCTATAGTCAGAGAAGATATTTATGGTGGACCTAGTGATAAAGTTGAATGTTTGTGGGTAGAGTTAAATAGCAGAGCAGCAATTCCAAAACAATATTAGTAGGAGTATGCTATAAACCCCCAAATATAGCTGAAAGTGAGGAAATACAATTATTGTTACAGATTGGAAATGCAGCTAATCATGGTCAAGTTCTAATAATGGGAGATTTTAATTACCCTGAAATAAACTGGAGAAATGAGACCAGCAGTTCATCTAAGGGGAGCAGGTTCTTGAGTACACTCAGGGATCATTATCTGGCCCAGGTTATACAAGAGCCTACTAGAAATGAAGCTATCTTAGATTTACTCATCACAAATAATATTGATATAGTGTCAAATGTTGGAATAGGGCAACCTTTGGGAAACAGAAAGCACAACACAGTCTCATTTGAGATTGAACTAAAAAAAAAAATTTTTTAGGAGGCCAACAAAAACTCTTAATTTTAAAAGGGCAGATTTTAACGGTCTAAGGGCAGCAATACAAAGTATAGACTGGGACAGAAAACTGATAGGTAAAAACACTGAACATAAATGGACAACATTTAAATCCTTACTAAATATACATACACATCAGCATATACCGTGTGGGAATAAAAGGAAAAAGAGTAAATCCAATGTGGCTTAACAATGATTTAAAGATCAAGATACAGAGTAAAAAAACAGGCATTTAAATTATACAAATAAGACAGGACAGAGACTGCTTTACGGGAATACAAGGAAATCAACAAGGCTTGCAAAAGCGCTATTAGACTGGCTAAAATAGAAAATGAAAAATTAATTGCAAAAGAGAGTAAGACTAAACCTAAAATATTTTTTAAGTATATTAATGGGAAGAAGGCGAGGAAGGAAGCTATAGGAACATTACATGTGACACAGGCCGTCTGAAAATTTGTGACCAGTAAAAGGCAGATGAGCTAAACAGGTGATTTTATTCCGTATAAACAAGGGAGGTACCAGTGGTTGGCACACTGCAACATAATGGGACTACACTACCTTTGCCAAATAATTGGTTAACACAGGATGTAATCCAAAAGAGGTTGGAAAAAATAAATGTTAATAAAGCCCCGGGTTCTGATGGAATACATCCAAGGGTACTAAGGGAACTGGGTTCTGTAATAGCCAAACCATTATATTTAATTTTTCATGATTCACTCAACACAGGATCTCTACCAGATGACTGGAGAAAAGCTGATGTGATACCTATATTTAAAAAGGGAGCAAGAGCAAATCCAGGGAATTATAGACCAGTGAGCCTCACTTCTGTAGTGGGGAAGCTTTTAGAAGGGTTAATAAGGGATAATATACAAGAATATGTCTATTTGAACAGGATTATAAGTAGGAGTCAACATGGATTTATGAGGGATAGGTCATGTCAAACAAATCTAATTAGTTTCTATGAGGAGGTTAGTAGGAACCTGGATCAAGGCAACTCAGTGGATGTAGTCTTTTTGGATTTTGCAAAGGCTTTTGATACAGTGCCACATGGGAGACTATTGTGCAAAATAAGAGATACAGGAATTGCAGTAAATATCTGCTAATGGATTGAGAGCTGGCTAAAAGACAGGGAGCAAAGGTTTGTTGTAAATGGAACATACTCCGATTGGACTAATGTGGTAAGTGGGGGTCCTCAGGGTTCAGTATTAGGTCCTCTCCTTTTTAACATATTTATTAAGGACTTAGAGGTGGGATTGGAGTGTGGTGTCTCCATTTACGCTGATGACACGAAGTTGTGCAAGGTAATTAAATCAGATAATGATGTGCTTTCCCTCCAAAGGGATTTACATAAAATTGTAGGAATGGGCATCTAAATGGCAGATGAGATTTAATACGAATAAATGTAAAGTTATGCATCTGGGAAGGAAAAATAGCCATGCAATTTATAATCCTAATGGAGCAAATCTAGGTGTATCAGATATTGAAAGGGATTTGGGAGTGCTTGTGGACAACCACCTAGGTAACAGTGCTCAAAGCCAAGCAGCAGCTGCAAAGGCAAATAAAATATTAGCATGTATTAAGAAGGGTATAGAAGCCAGGGAAGCAAATATAATTCTGCCACTATACAACTCTCCAGTACGCCCTCATTTGGAATATGGAGTACAATTTTGGGCACCACTTCATAAAAAGGAAATTTTAGAACTGGAAATGGCACAGAGGAGGACAACAAAACTAATAAGGGGAATGGAGGGGCTAAGTTATGAAGAGCATAACATATTTTGGCATGTAAGAGGAGATATGATTACCTTATATAAATACATCCAGGGTCAGTATAAAGATTTGTCAAGGGAGATTTTTGTGCCAAGAGGTTTTCAACTGACAAGAGGACATCCCTTGAGGTTAGAAGTAAAAAGATTCTGCCTTAAAGAAAGAAAAGGGTTCTTCACAGTAAGGATGGTTAATCTGTGGTATTCTCTACCAGAGGAGGTGGTGACAGCGGATTCGATAGATTAAAAGGGGGCTAGATTTATTTCAAATTAAAAAGGGAATTCAGGGTTATCCATGGATAATTAGAGAGACAGTATTGATCCAGGGAGAAATCTGGTCGCCGGTGTCTGGGATCTGGAAGGAATTTTTTTTATTTTTTTATTTCCCTTTGAGACGATTGGCTAAGTCTCGCTTGTTTTTTTTTTTTCTGTTTGCCTTCCTCCGGATTAATTAATAATAATAAAAAAAAAATGATTAATAATTAATTAACAACTAATTAATCAATAGTTAATCCTCATATTGCAGATCAGATGAGATCTTAAAAGGTTGAACTTGATGGACTGAAAGTATTTTTTCAACCTTAAATACTATGTAACTTTGTAACTATGTAACTATGTAACATTATAATAATAATACAGCACAAACAATCTGCAATGTCTCAATAATTATTTAATTACAAAAGGGCTGGCTCAAAAGGCCTTTAAGAAGAATTTGATTTTGCTGTTACTATTTTTATTAATGAGTTATCAACAGTTCCACCTTAAAAAGGACCCGTTAAGAAAACAATTATTAAAAACAAGTATTACTTTTTTGTCTACGTCATTACAACATTCAGTGGCAGATGTACTTGTTTTTAGATGTGGTTTGATACTTTGATTGGGACGTTAAAGGGACTCCAAAATCAAGTTATTTTTTAGATACACTTTGTACTAACTACTTTATTCGAAAGTAAAATATTCCTTTTAATCTTTTGTATTTAGTATTTTTATGCAAATGACCGGATCCTGAATATTAATTTTTTGCTTTCATGAAGTTATAATGACAGTCTGCTGTCTGTGGTGGCAAAACAATGCCCTCCAAGGGTATCACATAGGTAGATTCTCTCAACCACCCCTATTAAGCACTCTGAGCTGCAATCTAGCATATTGAGCAACATTTTAGCATAAAGGAGCAATTAATGCCAAATACTTCAGAAAAATGTCTAGTGCAATGTAGACAGTTTTTAATGGTGTTTATAATGCAACCAATTTATTTTTGAGGTGACAGCATTCCTATAAACAACACATAAAACTGTCTAAACACAGTACCAGCCTTTGATTCATAAAGTAATAACTTAGCATTGATCTGCCTTAATATGCAAACTAGCAGATTATTATTACTAATTCATTGCTTTAATGTGCTAATTAATACAAAATATTCTTATGTATTTATGTGGTGCCCCAATGTTACCATGCAGTTAGATAACTTCCCCCACACTTATTAAGCACTCTGAGCTAAAACTTAGCTTATAGAACCACACAATAATATAAAGGAGCTGCACAAATAATGCTGAATATCTTGGAATGGATTTACTTTAGGGAAACACAGCTACTTCAGTGTGTAGGTTGGTTTAACTGTTTTCTTAACTTGTTGGTGGGGTGACAATGTTCAGCCCTCAGCAGCATTTTGTAGAGTGGTTAAATGCCAGCAATTAATAGAAGATGGGAAATTAAATTGTATTTCACAACTACCTTATTGCAAGAGGGCTATGCAATTACAACTTGAGGCAACACTATTAACCTGATCACCTTGAGCTAATAAAATTGCCCTAAAATTGTAAATCTTCTGCTCAGGTCTATTATCTGAAAGCACACATTTTTCTTGTTGATAAAGCAATAATCTCAGCATTTTACCATCATTGCAAATATTAATATCCTAAAATTGATTTGACCTTATCCATTAAAATTCAAAGTAATCTTATTTCTACCACTGGCAATCAGCATTTAATTGAATACATTTTTTCTTGTAGTACTGTTAAAATTATTATAGCAGGATGTAAATTGCAGTTTAAAAGAATGACTGAGATGGCAAACTACAATTGTTTGGGTTATATGGACATGATTACCCATTCTGACAGCAGCTGCTTTTAGCTCACTTGTACCCTTAACAGGGAGAAATATCTTTTATACACAACAACAAAATTAATTAGAGGTGCTCAATCCGAGAAAGGACAATACCTGAATTAGGTTTGTCCTATAGGTCTGGTTAGCTAATCATTGAGCAACCTCTTTTAGCTCA
This sequence comes from Discoglossus pictus, assembly GCA_027410445.1. Classification (NCBI taxonomy): domain Eukaryota; kingdom Metazoa; phylum Chordata; class Amphibia; order Anura; family Alytidae; genus Discoglossus; species Discoglossus pictus. The sequence continues at coordinate 54,596,574 of CM050172.1, read as the reverse complement.
CTTGTGCCCTTTACCGGGAGATATATCCTGAAGTATATCAGTCTGGTCTCACTCAAAAGAGTGACCCATTCCTGAAGTACCAGGCAATACTACCCTGAACAGGAGAAACAGCAAATCCCATACACATTTTGGCCTTTGTGGGCCCCGTGAGTGATGTGCAGCTTTACTCCCTACGGCACAGTGAGTAAGGAGTTTAAGTCTAGTTCCCCCTATCAACTTTAGGGTGAGAAAAAACCCTAAGTGTCATTTGCATACACAACAACAAAATTAGAGGTGCTCAATCTGAGAACGGACAATGCCTGAAGTAGGTTTTTCATTTAGGTCTGGTTAGCTACTCAGAGAGCAACCTCTTTTAGCTCACTTGTGCCCTTCACAGGGTGAAATATCCTGAAATATGTTCAATCTGGTCTCAGTCAAAAGAGTGATCCAGCCATGAAACACTAGGCAATTCTACAGTGAACAGGAGAAATAGCAAACCCCAGACACCTTTTTCGACCTTTGTGGCCCTCATCAGTGAGGTACAGCTTTACTCCCGAAGTCCACGTCTGGTTCCTCTATCACCCTTAGTGTGAGAAAAACCCCTAAGGTTTGTCTCGGGGTTGGGTCACTCATTTGAGTGAGTCCAGACTGATATACTACAGGATATTTCTCCCTGTAAAGGGCACAAGTGAGCTAAAAGAGGGTGCTCTCTGAGTAGGTAACCAGACCCAGAGAACAAACCTACTTAGTTATTGTTTGTTCTCAGATTGAGCATCTCTGATTTCTTTGTTGAGAAATATCTTGTAGTATGTCAGTCTGGTCTCACTCAATAGAGCAATCCAGTCCCAATATACCAGCAGGAGAAACAGCAAAACAGAGACATATGTTTCAGCCTTCATTGGGCCTTGATAGTAAACTGCAGGCACATTGAGCAACCAGACTGATGTACTGCAGGATATTTCTCCCTTTGAAGGGCACAAGTGAGTTAAAAGAGGCAGCTCTCTGAGTAGGTTACCAGGTCTAAGAAACAAACCTACTTACTGTAGGTATTGTTCGTCCTCAGATTGAGCGCCTCTGAATCTTTATTTTGCTTGTGCAAGTGACCCTTGGGGCCCTAGATCTTGACTTCTTGCTCAGAGGAGTATTTCTTAGATCATTGGATCTTTTTGATAGGGTGCTTGCATTTATACATGCAAGCTCTTCTCTCCAAGAATGTAAATGTCTGGCTCACACTCACAACTTCCACCAAAGTATCATGGATGCATCCAGCATTTATTTTTTTCTTATTAAAGACACATTTTGGGACTTTTTCCATGCCTATTTGTGTTTTTGTCAGTAAGTACACATTTTCATTGTACAGTGGCTGCTTAAAATGACTTATTGAATCCCCTGCAGGACACCTTATAATATACAGAACAGGAGTTGCCCAGACTTCTAGTTTGCCAAAAGTTGACTAATACTGTCGACTATACTGTACTACCCAGCAAATATTATCAGTTTAGAAAATAATTTGTATTACTATACGAAGAATGACTTGGGTTCCCTTGTCATCCAGTGGTTAAGATTTGGTACTTTCACCACTGAGACCTGGGTTCAATTCCACTCAGGGAACAAAGAGGTCACACCACCCTGAAGCCAAGCAGGGTTGGGCGTGGTGATTAATTGGATGGGAGACCACCTAGGAATACCAGGAGCTGTATGCTGTGGCCCACAGGAGAAGGAACTGGCAATCCACTCCAGTAACTCTGTAATGAATACCAAGGGGATCAGTCAGTATGGTGTGTTGCGGTCCATAAGGTCACAGAGAGTCTGACATGACTGAGCGACACAAACACACAAACGATGACTTCCAGCAGTATTTGAGATATATAATGGATTCTAACATTCCTGCTTACAGCTGTTTTGACTTATATTATAATGACCTTAATATCTGCCCATTTTATAGTCATATTAAGGTTTCAAGGAAATGTAAAATTTAATTTAAATAAGTATTTATAAGAACTGAATGCTTAATAAAATGTAATCTGCTGTTCTCTTTTCTTTTAGGCTCCAATTTATGCGTTAAAAATTACTGTTGTACAGGCCAGAAATTTACTGGCGAAAGATGCCAATGGTGAGTTGGTCTGTAGACTTATTGAATTGTTTTTGAAAATGCAATTATGTTTGTTAAGACTTGTAACGTGAAGAACAGAGGCATAAGTTCTTGATGACTCAGCATTAACCAGTTATACCAATATATTCATGAGCACCACATTACTTAACACATTTATCCCCCTCAATGTAATTATCATGTAAAATGTACCCATGACTTATTCCTAACATGCACAAACTAGCAACTTGATTCAACTTGAACTTCTGGAACTGTACCCATTCTTCCTGTTAACACACCTATAGGCTACCATGTTCCCTACATTCTGTGAACTAAGTTTAAGATAAAGCCAAATACACGGGGAGGTGGGGTGATTTACACTCAGTGTGGTAGAATGAACATGTTCTAGGATATTTCTATTAATGTGAGAACCCATTGTATATCTACCTCCCATGGACCAAATCTCTCACCTATCTAACCCTCAGTCTAACATGCCGTCTCTGTGATCCTTATCTTTCCAATCTTTTTATCAGATCCTGGTTATATCATATTTTTATTGTTATTTCCTAATTATTTGATTTAATTTTTGCACACATTACTGAGAGATCTCAGTACAACTTTTCTATAGATTTCCATAAAACAAACTTTGGCCTATATAAACTGAAAGTATTCCTTAAAATAATAGTAAGAAAAGTATGTACCATTTAGACAAAAAGAAAACTGTAAGAATATATCTAACAATATAAGTCCACCCTTGAGGGCCTTGACAAGTGTACCAGATACACAAAGCCATCAGTATAGTTGAATAATATAATTGGTGACATTTTCACTGCCAGAATTCCTTCTTAAATGTAATGTTACATGATCCTGTTCTGTACCACGCACAGATGAACAGAATGTATTGACTGATTCCAGCACTGTAAAAGATAAGAAAGATTTTCTGGTGGCAGAAACATAACACATTGCGTGGGAGAAACTGTGCAACAAATTGATGCCTTGTAATTAGGTTAAAATACAAACAATTGAGAATATATTAATGTTTATAGCAAACCTTGAATAGTTCATTGCTTGCTTTTAAACCCTGAAATGATCTAATTGAGTTTGTTATATTTTACTGTGCATTATAAAAAAAGTTGTACAGTGATTGTAATGTGATAAAGTTGTTTTTCTTTTTATGTTTATTTTAGTAAATACTACTAATCATACACTGTGGGCTAAATTCCTTAACCCGGTCTGAGATGGCAACCTATTGGCAGGGCTATATAAGCTGCATAAGTTACAAGTACAGGAAAATGGAACAACTGCTTGGATTTATTGTAAAATTAAATCCAAGGGCAAGGTCATATATAATTTTTTCAAAAGAGAGATCAGGGGTGTGTTTCTGCCTAGGCCCATAAGGCTCTGGCATAGGGGAGCACATTTGAAGGGGGCAGCAGGCTGGCAGAAGATGCAGTGCAGTAAATGGAAATATGTTTGCATATGCACAGAAACGTCTATATGCAGTGATATTTCTGTCAGTAAGTGTACTTGAGACTTTATGAAATTATATATCAAAGGACATCCGTTGAGACTGGAAGTAAAAAGATTTCACCTTAAAGAAAGAAAAGGGTTCTTCACAATAAGGGTGGTTAATCAGTGGAATTCTCCACCAAGGGAGGTGGTGACAGTGGATTCGATAGATAACTTTAAAAAGGGATTGGATATATTTTTAAATAAAAAGGGCATTCATTGCTATCCTGGATAATTAGAGGAGTATTGATCCAGTTAGGAACCTGATCGCCAGTATCTGGGGTCAGAAGGTAATTTTATATTTTTTTCCCCTTTTGAGACACTTAGCAAAGTTTCACTTGGTTTTTTTTCTGTTTGCCTTCCTCTGGATCAATTAACAATTAATCTGCATTTTGCAGATCAAGGGAGATCTAAAAAGGTTGAACTTGATGGACTAAAAGTATTTTTTCAACCTCAATTACTATGTAACTATGTTACATCGGATAGGATTCTGAGCTTGTGTATAATCCACCCTTGGCTTTGCATAAAAGCTGTATAATGCAGCAGGCATAAGCTTAAAGGAAGCCATGTTTAAAAAGGGCTATAGATTGCAGAGCAAGGCATTTGTGGGCACATTTGCATGCTCCTCTTCCCAGATTGCAGTGTAATAACTGTATTTCTCAGAAATCTAAACTGGAAACAGTTTTTTTTAACTTGTTTTAGACATTCAAATGTGAACACAGATGTACTATTTATTTACTATATAAATATATATATATATATATATATATATATATATATATATATATATATATATATATATTGTGGCAAGTCTCCACTGGGAACAATAGATGAGGCTTTAATATTTTTCCATATTTTACTTTTGAATCTGCTCTGTAAGTCAGTGCACAGTTTTCTGTCTGTTGCAGTAATCAGTGTACAGGTGAGAGTGGGTGTGGCTTGGCCTGTGTAAGTTATATCTGGGTGCATTTGTGTGAGGTCTGGTTTGAATCCGCTCTGTAAGTCAGTGCACAGTTTTCTGTCTGTTGCAGTAATCAGTGTACAGGTGAGAGTGGGTGTGGCTTGGCCTGTGTAAGTTATATCTGGGTGCATTTGTGTGAGGTCTGGTTTGAATCCGCTCTGTAAGTCAGTGCAGAGTTTTCTGTCTGTTGCATTAATCAGTGTATAGGTGAGAGTGGGTGTGGCTTGGCCTGTGTAAGTTATATCTGGGTGCATTTGTGTGAGGTCTGGTTTGAATCCGCTCTGTAAGTCAGTGCAGAGTTTTATGTCCTGTTGCAGTAATCAGTGTACAGGTGAGAGTGGGTGTGGATTGGCCTGTGTAAGTTATAACTGTGTGCATTTTGTTATTTTCTGTTGAATCGGTTCTGTGGGGCAGGACAGTGTTTTCTATCCTGTGCTCATTTATCATTGTACAGGCGAGTAGGTGGGGTCTATTTTAACAAGGGAAGAGCGAGCTTGGGAGCTTGCAATCATTTCAAATGTAAGTGTAGTTAGTGTGTAGGAGATTAAATAAAAGGAGGAAATCCAAAGAAAAGGGGTATTATAAGAAAAAAACAGAAAACAAACATATATATTGTTTCTTTTTTGTTTGGTTTAAGGTGTGGAAAAGAAATCTTTATACAAATACATTGATTTGTTTTCTCACTGTATTTTTGTAACTGATAATCATGAGTCAGTCCAGTGGAACCTTACTCAGTGTCCATCCTGCCAAATGTATACACTACTGGAACAGATGATCCATGGTCCATACCTCTGTGACAGGTGTGAGCATGTTGCCTCTCTGGAAGCTCAAATTGAAGATCTGGAGAGGAGAATTGCAGCACTTAGTGATACTGCTCCACTGGAAAGGGAGGTGGTGCTCATGGCGCACAGTTTAGCTGGGCCTAGTATGGAGGGAGGAGCTGGGGCTAGTGAGGATGGCCAGGGAGGTAGCTGGGTTACAGTTAGAAGGGGAATCAGGGGGAACAGGAGGAGGCAGGCCAGTTCTGAGTTGGCAAACACCAACAGATTTGCCAGATTGAGTGAAACTGTTGGGGATGTCCATTCAGGAATGGCAATGCCAGATAGAGCTGTTCCCTCTAACAGCCGGGAGAACAGTTCTACTGGAGGAAAGGGAGGGCAGAATAGGCAGAGCAACAAACATGTTTTGGTGGTAGGGGACTCTATTATTAGGAAGATAGACAGGGTAATTTGTCACCCAGATCCCAGCAATCGAACAGTTTGCTGTCTCCCGGGTGCTCGGGTTCGGCATGTTGTGGATCGGGTGGATAAATTATTGGGAGAGGCTGTAATGAACCGGCGGTCTTGGTACATATTGGTACCAATGACAAAGTTAGTGGAAGATGGAGCGTTCTAAAGAATGATTTTAGAGAATTAGGGAATAAGCTTAAAGCAAGGACCTCCAAGGTAGTATTTTCTGAGATACTACCAGTGCCACGTGCTAGCCCAGGGAGGCAGAAGGAGCTTAGGGAGGTTAATGCGTGGCTAAAAAAGTGGTGCAGTGCAGAGGGTTTTGGGTTTTTAGAGCACTGGGCTGACTTCTCACTTGGGTACAATCTCTATAGCAGGGATGGATTGCACCTTAATGATGAGGGCGCTTATGTGCTAGGGGATAGGATGGTAGAACGGCTGGGGGAGTTTTTAAACTTGTAGGTGGGGGGGAGGGACTATGTAAAAGTATTGGGGTAAATAGGGTAGAGAGGGAAAGGGATGAATTAGTTACCCATGGGGAGGAGAAGGGGGAGGGTTACAATAGAAAGTAGGGAGGTATTAATAGGGGCCTCAAATACAGTGGCAGGCACTTCACAACAGCAGAGCCATAGCAACATAAAGTGTATGATTGCTAACGCGAGAAGTTTGCCTAGGAAAATGGATGAGCTAGAAATATTAGCAGTAGAAGAAAAATGGGGCTTATTAGGCATTATGGAAACATGGTGGGATCTCATGACTGGACTGTTAATCTGGATGGTTATAACCTATTTAAGAAAGATAGGGGAAATGGTAAAAGAGGAGGAGGGATCTGTCTTTATGTTAAGCCTGAATTTAAGCCTATAGTCAGAGAAAATATATTTATGCCGGCACTAACGGCATCATTGAATCTTTGTGGGTTGAGCTAAATAGTGGAGGAGCTAATTCTAAACTCATATTGGTGGGAGTATGCTATAAACCCCAAATATAGCGGAAAGAGAGGAAATACAATTATTGTTACAGATTGGAAATGCAGCTAAGCATGGGCAAGTTCTAATAATGGGAGACTTTAATTACCCTGAAATAAACTGGATAAATGAGACCAGCAGCTCAGCTAAGGGGAGCAGGTTCTTGAGTACACTCAGGGATCATTATCTGGCCCAGGTAATACAAGAACCTACTAGAAATGGGGCGCCATCTTGGATTTAGTCATCACAAGTAATATTGATATAATATCAAATGTAAAAATAGGGTAACCCTTGGGGAACAGTGATCACAACACAGTCTCATTTGAGATTGAACAGAGTTGTAAGGGGCCAACAAAAACTCTAAATTTTAAAAGGGCTAACTTTAATGGGCTACTGGCAGCAATACAACATATAGACTGGGACAAAGAACTTACAGGGAAGAATACTGAAAATAAATGGACAACATTCAAATCCTTACTAAATAAACATACTCATCAGCATGTACCATGTGGAAATAAAATGAATAGGAGTAAATCACATCCCTATGTGGCTTAACAATGACTTAAAGATCATGATGAGGAAAAAGAAACATGCATTTAAATTATACAAGAAGGAGGGAACAGAGGCAGCTTTATGTGACTATAAGGAAATCAACAAGTCTTGCAAAAGGGCTATTAGACTGGCTAAAATAGAAAATGAGAAGTCAGTTGCAATGGAAAGTAAGAATAACCCTAAAATATTTTTTAAATATATTAATGGGAAGAAGGCCAGGAAGGAATCGATAGGACCATTACAATGTGACACAGGCCATCTGATAATTAGTGACCAGGAAAAGGCAGATGAGCTAAATAGGTTATTTTCTTCAGTATACACAAGGGAGGTACCAGTGGTTGGGACACCGCAACATAATGGGGCTACACTACCTTTACTACATAATTGGTTAACGCAGGAAGTAATACAAAAGAGGTTGGAGAAAATAAATGTTAATAAAGCCCCAGGTCCTGATGGAATACATCCAAGGGTACTGAGGGAGCTGGGTTCTGTAATAGCCAAACCATTATATCTAATCTTTCAAGACTCACTCACTACAGGGTCTCTACCAGATGACTGGTGAAAAGCAGAGGTGATACCTATATTTAAGAAGGGATCTAGAGCAAATCCGGGGAATTATAGACCAGTGAGCCTCACTTCTGTTGTTGGGAAGCTTTTAGAAGGGTTAATAAGGGACAGAATACAAGAATATGTCTATTTGAACAGGATCATAGGTAGCAGTCAACACGGATTTTTGAAGGATAGGTCGTGTCAGACCAATCTAATTAGTTTTTATGAGGAGGTTAGTAGGAACTTGGATCAGGGCAACTCAGTGGATGTAGTCTTTTTAGATTTTCCAAAGGCATTTGATACAGTGCCACATGGAAGACTAGTGAGCAAACTAAGGGATACAGGAATTGCAGTAAATATCTGCTCATGGATCGAGAGCTGGCTAAAAGACAGGAAGCAAAGGGTTGTTGTAAATGGAACATACTCCGATTAATCTAATGTGATAAGTGGGGTTCCTCAAAGTTCAGTATTAGGTCCTCTCCTTTTTAACATATTTATTAATGACATTGAAGTAGGACTCGAATGTAGTGTCTCCATTTTTGCTGATGACACTAAGTTGTGCAAGGTAATAAAATCAGATAATGATGTACTTTCCCTACAAAAGGATTTGCATAACTTAGGGAAATGGGCGGCTAAATGGCAGATGAGATTTAATACAAATAAATGTAAGGTTATGCATTTGGGAAGGAACAATAGCCAAGCAATCTATAATCTTAATGGAGCAAATCTAGGGGTATCAGATATTGAAAGGGATTTGGGAGTACTAGTGGACAACCACCTAGGTAACAGCACTCAAAGCCAAGCAGCGGCTGCAAAGGCAAATAAAATATTAGCATGTATTAGGAAGGGTATAGAAGCCAGGGAAGAAGATATAATTCTGCCACTATACAAATCTCTAGTACGTCCTCATTTGGAATATGGAGTACAATTTTGGGTACCACCTCATAAAAAAGACATTTTAGAGCTGGAAAAAGTACAGAGAAGGGCTACAAAACTAATAAGGGGAATGGAGGGGCTAAGTTATGAAGAAAGACTAAGAAAATTAAACTTATTTTCCCTAGAAAAAAGGCGTCTAAGAGGAGATATGATTACGTTATATAAATACATCCAGTATATATAAGGCTGTGAAGTGAACTTTTTGTAGCAAGAGATTTCAACTGACAAGAGGACATCCTTTGAGGTTAGAGCAAAAAAGATTTCACCTTAAACAAAGAAAAGGGTTCTTCACAGTTAGGGTGGTTTGAACTGTGGAATTCTCTACCAAAGGAGGTGGTGACAGCGAATTCTATAGACAACTTCAAAAAGGGGTTAGATATATTTTTGAATAAAGAGGGCATTCAAGGCTATCCTAGATAACTAGCAAAGGAATATTTTTCCAGGGAGAAATTTGATCGCCAGTTTCTGGGGTCAGGAAGGAATTTTGCTTTTTTTCCCCCTTATGAGACAAATGGCAAAGTTTCCATGTTTTTTTTTTTTTCTGTTTGCCTTCCTCTGGATCAAATAACAATTAACAAATAATAATAAATAGTCCACATTAAAAAGATCAAAAGAGATCTAAATAGGTTGAACTTGATGGACTAACTCTTTATTCCTCCTCCAATACTATACTATTAATAATTATTTAATCAATAATTTAATTAATAACTATTCCGCATATTGCAGATCAGAGGAGATCTTAACAGGTTGAACTTGATGGACTGAAAGTCTTTTTTCAACCTTAATTACTATGAGCCTCAATCTATTATCGGCCACAAACCGGCCGTAAGGCTGCGATTCCTTGCGGGGGTCCCGTTACCTCGCAATTCAATTAAACGGCCCGCAAGGATCTCCTCCTACGGCCCGGCCGTAAATCTTGCAACCGGCCGTAAGCTCTGAAATCTAAAAAGTCAAAAATAAATTCAAGACAGCTCTGTAAAGCTCTGTAAATGCTAGGGATCATAATGGGGGACATGAGGATTAAAAGTAACCCACGCTCAAGCTTGCACATCAGCCCAAACCCTAGTTTAAATTAACTGTTTATTTTCCGGCTGCGGCGTGGGCGGGTCTGAGGTGCTCCAAGCCCTATGGACTTTTTACATGGATATTTGACGTATATTAAAAAATAAATATTTTACGGATTTGAGTATAGGGGAATTTTGTGCTATTTTTGCTAACACCGAAAATCACTTTATAGTCTTCTCAAAGTGCAGGATGGCTTTATTTGGGCTATATTTTGTGCTTAATTGGTGCTAGCGGGACCTCTTTCCTGCAAGTAAGCTGCGGCTCGGTTTTAGCCTTGCGGAGAGGGTTCCCGGAGCAATTGAATTGCAAATAGGATTTTCTTACGGCCGATTTCCTTGCGGCCGTTTTAGATCAAAGGATTTGCGAGCGGCCGCAAGAGATAGCAAGGCACCGGCCGCAAGCCTGCCGGAATCCCCAACCGAAGGGGAATAGAATAGCAGAATAGCTTGCGGCCGGTCCTTGCGGCCCCGCAACGGCTGCGGACGATAATAGAATGAGGCCCTATGTAACTATGTAACTACTATATTAGCCCGTGTTAATATATATTAGCCAAAATAATACAACAAAAACAAATCAAAGAAAATAAAAGGCCTAGCTCCTACTGGAGCAATACCTTTAACCTATGTAACCTTTAGCTAGTTCAATAACTATTATACTATACTATACTATATAAACAAGACAAGAACAGTCCATTATTTGTTTTAGATTCCCTGACCTGTATCTTCCAGAAGTCCAGGTTTTCACTTTGTTGCAGATGGCTCATAAGCTCCAAGCTGCTGTCTCTCTGTCTTTTGTGGGGGTGTTGTATTTTTTGTCCAGCACCAATAGACAGCACACACTACTGTGTGTGGGGATCTTTCTTAAACTCAGACCAGCTCAGTACACACACTTATGTGTGCCTTTCTAAAGGTGCACACAGTTCTTTTACACTATTGCACATGTTGCAAGCCCCAAACAACGCCTCTTAGACACTCAGATACAGTCCAAATGGCCCACCCAAATTAGTATATATATATATATATATATATATATATATATATATACACATATATATATATATATATATATATATATATATATATATATATATAGACTAGTCACTTACCCATCAAAAATGATGGTATAATATTCTATCGATTTTGTGTGTTCGGTCTCTTTGTGCGCCCCCCCCCCCCCCCCTCTGTTTACCCTGTCTCTCTCTCTGCACCCTTTCTTTCTCTCTCTCTCTCTCTCTCTCTCTCTGTGTCCCTCCTTCCCTCTTGCCCTCCTTCTCTCTCTCTCCTTCCTTCTCTCTCGCTCTCCCTTCTTCGCTTTGTCCCTTCCTCTCACTATCTCTCTCCCTTCCTCTCTTTCTCCCTCCTTCCTTTTCTCTCTCCTTCTCTCTCTCCCTTCCTCTCTCTCTCTCCTCTCCCTTCCTCCTTCTCTATCTCCCTCTCTCCCTCACTCTGTCCCTTTCTCCCTCTCTCCCCCTCCTTCTCTCTTTCCCCTACCTTCTCTCTCTCCTTCTCTCTCTCCCTATTCTTCTGACTCTCTACTCACTCTCCCTCTCCCCCTTGTTCCTTCTCTCTCCTTCCCTCCTCTCTCCCTCCCTGTCCTTCTCTCTTCCTCTCCCTTTGCCACACAATGCGAGGCTCGTAATGTGTGGCTTTGCTGCTCAATGTCAGACTGGCAATTTGCATCTACGCCTCGCAATGCGAGGGGCGCATTTACAACTCACAATTCTCTCTCCCTCCTTTTCCTTCTCTCCTTATTACTCTCTCTCCCTCCTCCTTCCTTCTCTCCCCTCCTTCTCTCTCCCTCGCCTTCTCGCCCCCCTCTCCCTTCACTGCACAATACGAGCATTACACACAAACTCGGCTGATGACAACTATATTAGTGATATATATATATATATATATATATATATATATATATATATATATATTTTTTTTATATTTATATAAATAAATAAATAAATAAATAAATATAAATAGAAATATATATATATATATATATATATATATATATATATATACAACATTTATAGTTACATAGTTACATAGTTACATCAGTCCATCAAGTTCAACCTGTTAAGATCTCCTCTGATCTGCAATATGCGGATTAGTTATTAATTAAATTATTGATTAAATAATTATTAATAGTATAGTATTGGAGAATGAATAAAGAGTTAGTCCATCAAGTTCAACCTTTTTAGATCTCTATTGATCTTTTTAATTTGGACTATTTATTATTATTGTTAATTGTTAATTATTGTTAATTGATCCAGAGGAAGGCAAACATAAAAATTTAAAAGTCTTCCTCCTTTAGTAGATAGTTACGATCTGAAATGTAGAAAGGGAAAAGGAGGAACTGCATGTGGGGCATGGGGGAGGTAGGTGTCATATATAATAGTTGTGGTAATTGCTAGTTTGTCGGTAACGCTATGTTACCAACAACTTGCGAGGCCCGCAAGTTGCGGGTTTGCCGAGGCCCGTGATGAGCAGTGGGGTAGCGCAATGCATGGCGGTGGGGTAGCGCATGCACAGTGCGTGCAGTGGGGTAGAGGGAGGGGGAAGGTACACAGGAGAGGGAGGGGGGAAGAGATACAGGGGAGGGAGAGGGGGAAAGGACACAGGGGAGGGAGGGGGGAAGAGACACTTAACATTCAACTTTGTCACTAGGTCCACCATAAATATCTTCTCTGACTATAGGCTTAAATTCAGGCTTAACATACAGACAAATCCCTCCTCCTCTTTTACCATTGCCTCTATCTTTCCTAACTAGGTTATAACCATCCAGATTAACAGTCCAGTCATGACATTCATTCCACCACGTTTCGGTAATGCCTATTAAATCCCATTTTTCATTAATTGCTAATAATTCTAACTCTCCCATTTTTCCTGGCAAGCTTTTGGCATTAGCAAGCATACACCGTATGTTATGTATGTTATGAGTTTGTAATTCTGAAGTGCCTGCCACTTGAGTTATTTAGTACTACATCCCTATTGACTATACTACCCCTCCCCCATCTCCTCCCTTATGAGTTGTTAATTCATCCCTTATACCCTCTACACTTTCTACCCCATTAATTATATCTAGTCCCTCCCCCCCACCTACTAGTTTAAAAAAAGCTCATCCAGCCTTTCTACCATTCTATCCCCTAGCACAAAAGCTCCCTCATCATTAAGGTGTAACCTATCCCTGCTGTAGAGTTTGTACCGAAGTGAGACTATACACATTATTCACATAGATTTGCTTCTTATGCCAGGCTTGATTGGGTTTTCTCTAATGATTTGAGCTTTAAATATCTAGACTTAGCAGATATTAAACCGATCTTAAGATCAGACCATGGTATGGTATCGATCAGCTGGAAAGGAGATGTTAGAAGCAAGAAACATTGCCCATGGAGACTAGATCCCTACATCTTAAAAGCTGAATATGTAAGTAATAACATTAAAAAAGAAATCAATCAATTCTTTGAAGAGAACTGATATTCAGTTAACTCCAGTGTAACCCTGTGGTTGGCTCATGAGGCTTATATCAGTGGGATTTTGATAAAAACAATTAACAATAATTAACAATTAACAATAATAATAAATAGTCCAAATTAAAAAGATCAATAGAGATCTAAAAAGGTTGAACTTGATGGACTAACTCTTTATTCATTCTCCAATACTATACTATTAATAATTATTTAATCAATAATGTAATTAATAACTAATCCGCATATTGCAGATCAGAGGAGATCTTAACAGGTTGAACTTGATGGACTGAAAGTCTTTTTTCAACCTTAATTACTATGTAACTATGTAACTATGTAACTATGTATTTGCTAAAAGATAGAGGGAGAACGTTGAGGGAGATGTACAGTATATAGATCTGGCTAAATTGGATAGAAAACATAAACAAAACCTTGATAAAAACACTCTGGAGGAAATGAAGGTGCTACAGGGCTCAATTAAAAAAATGTAACAAAAAAAAATGGATGACGCAAGATTTCAATTTTTGCAGAGATTCTATTTTTGGGGGAACAGAGCAGGAAAATATTTAGCATATAGGATTAAGCCAAGTGGTACAAATAAACGTCTGGATAAAATTAAACTTGGGGATAAAATAATTTTAAATCCAGAGAATATAGTACAAATCTTTAAAGATTATTATTCCGCATTATACAATTTGGAAGCGAATAATGAAAAAAGAGTGGCTTAGGAGAAAAAAATCTGAAATTTTTTAGCAAAAATTAATCATCCTAAAGTATCAAAGGAAGATTTAGACTTGCTAAATAGGGAAATTACTGAAGAAGAAGTCGACAGGGTTATTGGCAATTTGAAGACTGACTCTTCACCTGGCCCGGATGGTTTTAATAATCACTACTATAAAATGTTTCATAGAGAAATAATGAGGGATCTGGTGAATATGTTCAATGAGATAAAAAGGGACGATAGAGCTCCTAGTGAAATGTTAGAAGCTGGTATAGTGAACATCCCAAAGATAGATTCTGAAATATTAGAATGTACAAACTTTAGACCTATATCTTTATTGAATAATGATATAAAAATCTATTCAAAGATATTAGCTTTGAGGTTGAATAAAATAATGAACTCTCTAATTGAAACAGCCCAAACGGGTTTTATAGTTGAGAGACAGGGAACCTCAAATATTAAAAGATTATTGAATTTGATTGAATTCCTTAATAAAAAGGGCAGTGTTTGTCTCATTGGATGCAGAGAAAGCTTTTGACAGAGTCGGGTGGAGATACATGGAATTAACGCTGGAAAAGTTCAGTCTGGCTGATTTTGGCCTTAAAGCCATTGGTGCATTGTATGGGTCTCCATCCGCCTCTCTCAGGGGCTTAGGTTTTCTTTCAGAGAAATTTGCTATTTCAAATGGAACTCGGCAAGGATGCCCGCTCTCCCCAGTTTTATTTTCTTTATTAACTGAACCATTGGTTCAATCGATTAGAAGCTCAGATAATATCAAGGGTATTAAGATAGGCTCAAGTATACATAAAACAACTCTCTTTGCAGACGATATGGTAATAGCTGTGGAGAATCCATCTAGTTCTTTGAATTTCCTTCACAAAATCATTGAATAATTTAGTGCAATATCTAATTACAAAATTAATATCATGAAATCCAAAGCACTGCCTATTAATCTATCCTTGGCTGAAATAGAGTATTTGAAGGGTAAATACCAATATAAATGGCAGAATAAGATTCAGCATTTAGGTATTGATCTTTATGTCAATTTAAAACAAGTTATCGTGCATAACTTTAAACAACTTTATTCAAAGATAAAAAAAACTCTACAAGATTGGGGAAATAATATTAGGTCTTGGTCTGGACGCTTAGAGGCGGTAAAAATGGGCATTCTCCCAAAAATTACTTATTTGTTACGCAGTTTTCCACTGTGGGTACCAGCATACATTATCTATAAATTCCAAATCTTAATCGATAAATACATACATAATTATAAAAGTATTAGGATAAAGAAAGTCTATATGATATGCGATTTTGAAAAGGGAGGAGTCGGATACCCGTTGATTAAAAACTACCATCAAGCCATAAAAAAAAGTCCCAACTAGTACTATGGACTCAGTCACCTGATCTATGTAATTGGTCTCAAATTGAGAACTTCGACTTAGAATCGGGGGATCTAAACCTTTTACTGTTTTCCACAGAGGGGGAGTTTAAGGATAGTAAAGTAAGAGGAAGTCTTACATTAAAAAAATCATAGGTGGTGGTGTAAATTTAACGCTTGCTTCTCTCTAATGCCCCTACCCAGCCCAATTACGCCTTTGGCCTCATTGACCAAATTATTTGATTCTAGCCTACTTAGGATGTTAGTGAGAAAACGAGCCCTTTGTCTAAAAGATATATATGGGGATAAAAAATTAATGGAGTTCCAAGAACTTATTAATAGTTATTCAATCTCCATAGATAATTGGCTAGAATATATTAAATTACAGAAACTATTGGCTTCATCCCCTTTCTATATGGAGGAGACAAGGAGGTTGACAGATTTTGAAATTGTAATCTCTTCTAAAGATAAAAAGCACCTTGTGTCTAAATGCTATAAAATCATTAAGAAACAATACCAACTTGAGAAACCCTTTATTCGGAGGTTATGGGAAAATGATATAGGTAATTCTTGGCCTATCGAAAAATGGCACTCATCCTTTTCTCTAATGGCTAGATTTATAAAAAATTTAACATATAGGAAAATTCAGTTTAAAATTATCAACAGATGGTACATAACTCCAATTAAATTGGGACAGTTAAACAACTCAGAGGAACAAAAGAACTGCTGGAGAGGTTCTGGGCAGAATGGTTCGCACTTTCATATGTGGTGGAGTTGTCCGCTAATACAGAATTTCTGGTCGGACAGTTTTAAACACTTATCAAAGACCTGCGAAAAGGTAATAACTCTGGCACCATAATTGGTGATCTTACATTTTTTCTAAGATGATTTTTCAACTTCAGTTAAAAGTATGGCTTTGCTTTTCCTTATGGAATCAAAAAAATGTGTAGTTTATTGGATGGAACTTCTAGAAAGATTGGAATATGTTCCCCTCTTAGAATGTGGTTTAAGTAAATGGGCCCTATAGAAAAAAAAATTATCTTCCTGGCAAGTTTCTGGCATTAGCAAGCATACACCTTATGTTATGAGCCTGTAGTTCTGAAGTGCCTGCCACTGTACTTGAGTTACCTAGTACTACCTCCCTATTGACTATACTACCCCTCCCCCATCTCCTCCCCTATGAGTTGTTAATTGTTGACTATAGGCTTAAATTCAGGCTTAACATACAGACAAATCCCTCCTCCTCTTTTACCATTGCCTCTATCTTTCCTAACTAGGTTATAACCATCCAGATTAACAGTCCAGTCATGACATTCATTCCACCACGTTTCGGTAATGCCTATTAAATCCCATTTTTCATTAATTGCTAATAATTCTAACTCTCCCATTTTTCCTGGCAAGCTTTTGGCATTAGCAAGCATACACCGTATGTTATGTATGTTATGAGTTTGTAATTCTGAAGTGCCTGCCACTTGAGTTATTTAGTACTACATCCCTATTGACTATACTACCCCTCCCCCATCTCCTCCCTTATGAGTTGTTAATTCATCCCTTATACCCTCTACACTTTCTACCCCATTACTTATATCTAGTCCCTCCCCCCCCCCCACCTACTAGTTTAAAATCTCCTCAAGCCTTTCTACCATCCTATCCCCTAGCACAAAAGCTCCCTCATCATTAAGGTGCAATCCATCCCTACTGTAGAGATTGTACCGAAGGGAGAAGTCAGCCCAGTGCTCTAAAAACCCAAACCCATCCTTAGTGCACCACATATTTAGCCACGCATTAACCTCCCTAAGCCCCTTCTGCCTCCCTGGGCTAGCACCTGGCACTGGTAGTATCTCAGAAAATACTACCTTGGAGGTCCTTGCCTTCAGCTTATTACCTAGTTCTCTAAAATCATTCTTTAGGACAGTCCATCTTCCACTAACTTTGTCATTGGTACCAATATGTACCAAGACAGCCCGGTTATTTCCAGCCCCTCACAATAATTTGTCTACCCGATCCACAACATGACGAACATGAGCACCCGTTCAATTGCTGGGATCTGGGTGACAAATCACCTTGTCTACCTTCCTAATAATAGAGTCCCCTACAACCAAAACCTGTCTATTGCTCTGCCTATTCTGCCCCCCACTCCTCCAGTAGAACTGTTCTCCCTGCTGTTAGAGGGAACAGCTCTATCTGGCATTGCCATTCCTGAATGGACATCCCCAACAGTTTCACTCAGTCTGGCAAATCTGTTGGTGTTTGTCAACTCAGAACTGGCCTGCATCCTCCTGTTCCCCCTGTTTCAACTTCTAACTGTAACCCAGCTACCTCCCTGGACATCCTCACTAGCCCCAGCTCCACCCTCCATGCTAGGCCCAGCTAAACTGTGCTCAGTGACAATAAAATATAGTCCAAAAATCTGAAATCTTTTTAAAATAGAAGCTGGTCCAGGGTCTGCAATTAAATTATTAATGGCCCTGCATATTGGCATTATTATTGCATTCCACTTTCATTAAGATTATTTAATTAGTAGTAACTTGCCCATCAAAAATAACGGTATCATATGTTATGTTCAACTGTCTCTCTCTGGCCAATCTCTCTCTGTGTGCCCTCTGTCTCTGTGCGCCCTCTCCCTCTGTGTGCCTCTGTTTCTCTGTGCTCCCTCTCCCTCTCTGTGTGCCCTCACTGTGCACCCTCTGTCTCTCTGTGAACCCTCTCTTTGTGTGTGCACTTTCTTTCTGTGCCCTCTGTCTCTCTCTGTGCCTACTCTGTGTTCTCTCTATCTCTCTCTGTCTCTCTCTCTCTCTCTCCATCCCTCGCAGGTGTTATTCCCAAGCTCAAATCATAGTGGATAGTGGATTATTAGGTCTACAGTGTTCACTCCAACTCTCCACTTACTTTCTCACTTAATAGATCTAGTGATTGTGTATGACCTCGCAAGATCCATTAGGTGCCCCTGTGACAATAACAGCAGTACACAATAAATGAATACACTTGAAAGGCATTATAGACAATAATATACCTCTGACTCCCCTCTACTGTATATTTATTTATTTATATATATATATATATATATATATATATACATATATATATTTATTTTATTTTTTGTATCATGAATTCCTTCCTTATTTTTTAAATAATTTACAACTGAAGCCAAACATACACAACAACATTAAATAATATTACCATTTTAAAACTAAGGAGGGAGGAGAACACCACACTGGACGGCCACGGAGTGACAAGATGGCGTGTCCTGTGCGGTCGGTTGCCTACCAATCAGCACCCAGGCTCTGCTGGATCAAGTGGCACTGCAGCCGAGCCATGGGAGTCTGGGGCCATCCTCCGTACCCTACATAAGTAGCAATCAACAATGAAGATTAATTGTTAATGCACCGTTGCAACTACTGTACATTTTGCTGATACAGTAAAACTATACATTCACTCGTGTTTTATTATTATCAGGATTTGCAATGTTTTTGTAACTCTCTACTTATAAGTTAAAATTCCTTGACACTTTAGAACTGTAAAAAGAAATTAGGGCGAGAGAAAGAAGAGTGTGAGATAGACTCTGAAAATGGATTACTGCTAGAGGTGAGCAAATGAACAGTGCATAAAAAAAATGTTTTGGCGGGTGGCTATCATTATGGCCATCACTTTGCTATAATTCCTCTAATTTATATGCAGTCTGAAAAGACCTTCTGTTACAGTTTCACTTTAATAATGTCAACCTTTTCTTAACTTTCTTAAGCAGTGTGCAAGTTAAAGGACAATTGTGGCCATTTTATAATATACTACTTTGAAGAAACAACAAGTTTTTAGAATATAAAAAATAGACGGCTTCTACTTTTTTATTTTCATATGCAATTACGCTATTGTGGAAACTACCATTTTGGCTTCAACACATCAATTTCCTGAGGTTGGTGGAGACTTTGAAGACACAAGAAGTGTCTGTCTTCACTATAGGAATGTGTTAGTTACATCTGCCAAAGCTCTTAGCAGCGCTAAAGGTAATCTAATTAGTTTACAAGAAGACACCCACAAGTGGCGGAGCTACCGCCGGTGCAATGCAGTGAGGCCCTTCTGGGGAGGGGGGTCCCAGGGCAGTTTAAAGTGATAGACATTTTTTTCGATTTAATTTGTTTTGATTGCTGCACTGTAGTGGGGCACACCCTCAGCTGCTTCCCCCCCCCCCCCCCCCCACACACACACAATGGAACTGCCCAAATCACACACGCGATTGTGCGTGTGCAATTTGCAGAAACAGTGTTCAGAGCTTCACAGAGGGAGATCGGGGGTATTAGGATGGTGAAGAAATAATATGGGTAGGAAAAATATATATAATATATACGTGTGTGTATATATGTATGTGTGTATATATTTATTTATGTATGTGTGGTGTGTATGTCTATGAATGTGTGTGGTGTATATGTGTATGTATGTGTGTGGTTTAGTGTGTGTGTATATATGTATGTGTGTGCATGTATATGTGTGTATGTATGTGTGTATATATATATATATATATATTGTGACAGGCTGGCTGCCACTTCCAGGGTCAAAGCCCTGTTGACCGTCTCTGTAATGAAGTATCTCAGGAGGCGTTGTAGCTTTAAGGAGCTTTACTGAAAACTTTGTCAGCAGGTACAAACAAAAAGAATGCAAAACAAAGCCTAGCTTTCCTTGAAGCACTAACTAAACAGAAATAGCAGTTTTTTCTCACTAGCATCAACTAATGCAAAAATAAAACGTTCATGTATACAGGCCTGTAAGTTTTCTGCTGCAAAAGTCTGTGGGTTTGCTTCAGCATGCAGAGCTGTCTCTCCTGGCTCTCAGTCCAGACTGAACCCACCCTGCTGAGTGCTCAGTAGTCCTTTTAAAGGCAGAATGCAGCTGGGCTTGATTAGTCTGTTGCAGGAGGCTTAACTCTTTCACTCCCACGGGGAAAAAGGGCTCTGGTAAGTCTGCTACTTACATTCACCCCTTGTATGATTCTATTACACCTCCCCCTCCCCAGCTTGACACCACAGGGTTGAGCGGCCAACGCCGTGAGGCAATGAATTCGAGACAAAGCATCTGCATTAGCATGTAGGCTGCCGGCTCTATGGAGGACACGGAAACAGTAGGGCTGCAGGGACAGGAACCATCTCGTTACCCCGGCTGTTCTTTTCCTTATTCTGCTGCATCCATTGCAGGGGTGCATGGTCAGACACCAGAGTGAACTTCCTCCCTAAGAGATAGTAATGAAGCGCCTCAGTGACCCATTTGATGGCCAGGCATTCCTTTTCCACGATGGAATATTTCTGCTCTTGTGGCAACAGTTACGGCTCAGGAATAAAATGGGATGTTCCTCGTCCTGCACTACTTGCGACAACACAGCGCCCAGTCCTACTCCCGAAGCATCCGTTTGCAAGATGAATTCCTTCCCAAAATCTGGGGTTACTAGCACAGGATTCCGACATAGGACCGACTTTAGGTCCGTGAACGCTGCTTCAGCCTCTGAACTCCATTTAACCATATTGGGCGCTCTGTTTCTTGTAAGGTCTGTCAGGGGGGCAGCTCTTGTAGAGAAATGGGGTATGAATCTCCTATAATACCCTACTATCCCCAAGAAGGCCCTTACTTGTTTCTTATTCAGAGGTTGTGGCCAGTCCTGAATTGCCTTCACCTTGTTGAGCTGGGGTCGAACAACTCCTCTCCCTACCGTATATCCCAAATATTTGGCCTCACTCAGACCGATGGCACACTGGCCGGGGTTTACTGTAAGGTGTGCGCGCCTTAGGGCTTCCAAAACTGCTTCCACTTTCAGCAGATGTGTCTCCCAGTCGTCAGTATAGATGATTATGTCATCTAGGTAAGCGGCTGCGTACTCTGAATTGTGGCGTAACAGCTTATCCATCAGTCTCTGGAAAGTAGCCGGTGCTCCGTGCAATCCAAACAGTAGTAACTTGTAATGAAAAAGCCCGTCAGGTGTTGAAAAGGCAGTTTTCTCCTTGGCCGCTTGCGTCACGGGTATTTGCCAGTACCCTTTAGTCAAATCCAACGTTGTTAGAAACCTCGCTTTTCCGAGTCGCTCTATTAGTTCGTCTACTCTAGGTATGCATCGAACTCTGATACATCGTTTAGCTTGCGAAAATCGCTGCAAAACCTTACAGTTCCATTAGGTTTTGGAACCAGGACAATGGGGCTGCACCATTCGCTTTGAGACTCCTCGATTACTCCAAGTTCTAACATTTTGTTCACCTCAGCCCTTATTTCGGTTCTCTTCGCTTCAGGTATGCAGTAAGGTTTAATCCTTATTCTCACGCCTGGTTTAGTGACAATATTATGATAAATGGCAGTGGTGCGACCTGGGTTGGTGGAAAACACATCCGTATTCCGCTTCAGCATTTTGTAGGTTTCCTCTCTTTGTGCAGGGGACAACTCTTGTGATACATAGGCTTTCAGAGGTTCAACACAGATTTTGGACTCGCTGGCATCTTCTGACTCCTCAGCCAGACAAGTGACATCCATCACTTTTGTTCGCTCTTTCCAGGGTTTTAGAAGGTTTATATGATATATTTGCTCTCTCTTGCGACGTTCAGGTTGACTGACTTTGTAATCCACCTCACCGATAGATTCAATAACTTCGTAGGGGCCTGGCCATCGGGCCAGTAATTTGCTTTCGGTTGTTGGCACTAACACTAGAACCCTGTCTCCGGGTTGAAACTTCCTCACCTGGGCTGTGCGTTTGTAATAGGTTTGCTGTTTACTTTGAGCTCGTTCCATATGGTCTCGCACCAGAGGGATAACTTTGGCAATTCTTTCTCTCATGTTCCTTACATAATCCACAATATTTTCGGCCGGCACTATTTGCTCTTCCCATTCTTCCTTTAATATGTCCAGAATTCCTCTGGGATGGCGGCCGTAGAGGAGCTGGAAGGGAGAAAATCCTGTGGAAGCTTTGGGGACTTCTCTTATAGCGAAGAGTTTCCCATCTCGTGCTACAAATTTTCTTAGCATACTCTTCAAAGTTTTATTGAACCATTCTACCAGTCCGTCTGTTTGCGGATGGTAAACCGAGGTCCTGAGTGATTTAACCTGTAAAAGCTGGCACATGTCTCTCATCAGCTGTGACACAAAAGGGGTCCCTTGGTCTGTTAGGATTTCTTTGGGTAATCCCACCCTTGAGTATAGTTGAATGAGCACTTTTGCTATATTTTTTGAGGTGACGGTGCATAAGGGTATGGCCTCCGGGTATCTGGTGGCATAGTCTATTATTGCGAGGATGTATTGGTGCCCTCGTGCTGATTTTTCTAGTGGACCCACCAGATCCATTGCTATTCTTGAAAACGGCTCCTCAATTATGGGTAAAGATACCAGTGGAGCTCTTAGATCGGAGCGGGGAGCTGTCAATTGGCATTCAGGGCAAGATGCACAGTACTGGGCTACTTCAGCAAATATGCCAGGCCAGAAAAAACGTTTCAATATCTATCCCAGGGTTTTATCCTTCCCAAGGTGACCCCCAAGGAGGTTACAGTGGGCCAGATCAAGGACTTTCTTCCTTTGTGCTCGGGGACCTAAGAGCTGCTCCAGTGTTTCTTCCTTCGAAGGAACGACCCTGTACAGCAAGTTATTCCACAGTATGAAATAAGGGCCCTGTCTCCTCTCTCTCCCGGCGACCGGAGTCCCGTTCACTTCCACAAGCTGACGACGTATGTTCTGTAGGATCGGATCCACAGCTTGGTCACGTGCAAAGTCATTCTTGTCAGGGAAACACTGTAGTGGAGTAAGTTCCTCTTCTACATGTTCTCCTGTTTGGGCCCTTTCTTCATCAGGTTGAGCCGTGGGACCTTTCTGGACGGTCTCCCTCTTTTCTCCTGTCTGGCAGGCTGCTAAAGCCTCCTCAACGGCTTTCCTTCTTATCTCTGTGCCTAAGCGCTTAGCTTAGGCTTTCTCTCCCGCTTCTTTTTGCGGGTTTTCCCGGATCCGGAGAATACATCCTGGTCCACAAACTGTGGTAGTGACCACAGGGTTTCCTTGGCCTCTGGGCCACTCTGTTTGGATTATCTTTGGTTTTCACCTTTTCCTGTTTGGAGGAGGTCTTCAAGTTGTGGAAAATCCCTGCCTAATACAACAGGGTAGAGTAGATTGGCTATTACAGGAGCGGTGAGTAACATCTTTTTCCCCTGAACCTCCAGTGCTGCGGTACCAGTAGGGTACAGGTTCACTGTCTCATGTACACAGGTGATGCCCACCTTCATTGTGTTCTGTATTTTGCTGGATTTTATAAATTTGGCCGAAAACAGGGTCACCGCACTCCCAGAGTCAATTAAAGCTATGGTTTCCTTTCCATTCACTTTTATGGCTTTGACGAACTGATGTAGTTTTCCAGCCACTCCTACCAGGTTGATCATATTGCAGTGGTACGTATGTTCCCCCAGGTTGCACTGCATGAGTTCCTCCTTATTTGGGCAATAGACAGCTATGTGTCCCAATTCCCCACAGTAAAAGCATTTGATCTTGCTTACTGGGGTCCCTCTTTGCTTGTTTTCTTCAGGAACTAACCTTTCTGGGTTCTGGGCCTTGGCCTGGTTCTCATCCAGTTAGGAGGCCGCCTTTGAACACCAGAGGTCTCCTCTTTTGAGAAACGGGTTAGTTCCTTCATGGCGAGATATCTTTCTGTTAGGGAGATAAACTCGTCTGGGGTCTCTGGCTCGTTTTGCCCCACCCATTCTCTTAAGCCTGGTGGTAAGCTTAGCAAGTAGCGGTCCATGATCAGCAATTCTACAATTCTCCCTGGTCCATTGCTGTCCGGCTGTAGCCACCTTTGGGCTAAGTGCAGCAACTCAAACATCTGAGGGCGAAGGGGCTTATTCTCCCCAAACTTCCACAAATGGAATCTTTGTGCTCTGACACTGCGGGTAACTCCGGATCTGGCTAGGATCTCTGCTTTCAAGGTGGCATAATTCAGGGCTTGTTCACTGTCCAGGTCGAGGTATGCTTTTTGCGCTTCTCCACATAAATATGGTGCAACAATGCTGGCCCAGTGCCCTTGGGGCCAGGCTTCTCTGATGGCAGTTCTTTCGAAGCTCAATAGATAAGTTTCCACATCCTCTTCAGGACTCATTTTTTGTAGAAACTGATTTGGCTTGCCCCTCATACAAGTCTCTGTTGACACAGCAGGTTTGAGAGGTGTCATTTGCTGTAGCTGGGCCAACAGTATTTGGTTGGTCTCCCGCTGCAGCTTCCACTCTTCCATGGCTTGGGCATGTTGTTCTGCCAGGACCTGGGTGGCTCTAGCTTGCTGTTCCGCCAGTGCTTGTGTCGCCTGGGCCTGTTGCCTTAGGAACTGTTGTGTAGTCTCCTGCTGATGGGTAGTGGTCTGTATTAAGGCTTTCACTAGCGCCTCCATTTTGTACTGTGAGCTGTCTTCTTAAGCGCAGACAATGTATATCCCACCACTGCCACCAAAATGTGACAGGCTGGCTGCCACTTCCAGGGTCAAAGCCCTGTTGACCGTCTCTGTAATGAAGATCTGAGGAGGCGTTGTAGCTTTAAGGAGCTTTATTGAAAACTTTGTCAGCAGGTACAAACAAAAAGAATACCAAACAAAGCCTAGCTTTCCTTGAAGCACTAACTAAACAGAAATAGCAGTTTTTCCTCACTAGCATCAACTAATGCAAAAATAAAACATTCATGTATACAGGCCTGTAAGTTTTCTGCTGCAAAAGTCTGTGGGTTTGCTTCAGCATGCAGAGCTGTTTCTCCTGACTCTCAGTCCAGACTGAACCCACCCTGCTGAGTGCTCAGTAGTCCTTTTAAAGGCAGAATGCAGCTGGGCTTGATTAGTCTGTTGCAGGAGGCTTAACTCTTTCACTCCCATGGGGAAAAAGGGCTTTGGTAAGTCTGCTACTTACATACACCCCTTGTATGATTCTATTACAATATATACATATATATATATATATATATATATAGTGTGTGTGTGCGGTGTTTATGTATGTATGTATTGATATATATATATCTATATATATATATATATATATATATATATATATATATATATAGTTGATGGAGGGGAGCATGGTGCAAAAAAAATGCAGCCTCCCTGCGTGGGGTGGGGGGGGCCCAAATTTTTATTTTGCACCGGGTCCCTCCATTCGCTAGCTCCGCCACTGCACCCACATAATATATTTCTGTTCATTCTTGTACTTCCTAGTGTGTATAATACAGGAATACCCTGATTCACTTGTGCTCCTGCATGTAGGCGCCCTATGTGAATTAGAGCTAAACAAGACATTCTAATGACATAGTGCTGCAATAGCATTATGGTGAATATGCAACTCTAAGGGGGGTTTTAAACGTGATTTGGCGCAAGGAGTTTGACCGGAAAGAATGCTATAGCTAGCACTCAGTGGGGTAGCGTTAAGCGGGGTTTCCCTGTATGTTACATTGTTTACTTATCAGTGCCGAAAGCACTTCTTTACTTAAGCACAGTGCACATAGTGCATAAGAATGTTTGGTGGACCATAAACCTCCTTATGCAATGTTCACACAAATGCTGCCTGCCCCAGAGCAAACAATGAAGCAAATATGATATACTAGAAGAAGAAGAATGAAACAAGATGATCCAATAAAAATGGCATAAAAATATCTAACACTTTTGTGTGGGCAAATATGGCTTTCATTTTTGTACTGTCATTAATTTAAGAAAATATCCTTGATTATAGTGTCCCTTTAACTGATATAAACAGTTACGTTGCATTGGGTGGCATTTTCTTTCTTTTGTTGATTTAAGTGTTGCTTTCTCAGCTCAATACTGGAGTACTAATCCTATGAACTGTTGTGTTCCTCTAGCTATGGAAGGCTTTGAGTGACAAGCCTACATACACTTCATTATCGCTGCTTCAAGGACTGGATGTAGCTTTTTCATTTCAAAGTATCAAAAGAAATACCCTGAAGATCTTAAATAGTGTTCTCTGCCAGATGTTGATGCCTCAGATCCTGGCTTTGCACTCACTGCAGGGATCGCCATGTGCTATTTTGAGAGACTGTGGCTTCAGGCTCTTGTCACAAGCTATTTGTTTAAGTAAATTTCTCTTCACGGGTTATTGGTACCAGATGAAAAGCACAAAGCTGGTACACATCCCCTGTGGGACAAATACATATTTTGGGTTCTTTTTATAAGTACCAAAGACTGATAATATACAAATAAAACATAGGTAGAATTTGCAACTAATCAACATGTAAATATTTAAAAATGTTCACCTAGTCATACCTAACATCTCTACCTCACTGAAGATGGAGAATCATTGATGGGTCAGCTCTTCATTCTTTCCCTCTCTTCCCAGCATACACAATCCTTGGGACATCACGCAACATCCCATTACATCAAGCAAAGCATGTAACACATGGCATCAGTACAATTGGATAAAAACTTAACTAATAATAAACTTTAATAAGCTATTAGCTCATTTAGAATATGGAGTACAATTGTGGGCATCACTTCATAAAAAGGACATTTTAGAGCAGGAAAAGGTACAGAGAACGGCTACAAATCTAAGAAGGGGAATAGAGGGGCTAAGTTATGAAAAAAGACTAACCAAATAAAGCTTAGTTTCTCTAGGAGGAGATATGATTACCTTATATAAATACATCCAGGGTCAGTATAAAGATTTGACAAAGTGAGCTTTCCAACTGACTTGAGGACATCCATTGAGGTTAGAAGTAAAAGGATTCCACCTTGAAAGAAAAGGGTTCTTCACAGTAAGGGTAGTTAACCTATGGAATTCTCTACCAAAGGAGGTGATGGCAGCAGATTTGATAGATAACTTTAAAAGGGGACTGGATTTAGAGAGAAAGTATTGATCCAGGGAGGAATCTGATTGCCAGTATCTGGGGTCAGGAAGGAATTAATTTGTTTTCCCTTTGAGTCTATTGGCTAAGTTTCACTTGGGTTTTTTCTGTTTGCCTTCCTCTGGATTCAATTAGCAACTAATCTGCATATTGCAGATCAGAGAAGATCTTAAAAAGGTTGAACTTGATGGACTGAAAGTATTTTTTTACCTCAATTACTATGTAACTATGTAATAACAGAACATGTTTATTCCCTGTAAAGGAGTGGATATAAAATATTGCTTTCAAATAATTATTTCAATTCCGGTAATAAAAAATATTAATGTAAAAAGGGCACAAACTGGGACTTGAACTGACAAAAATCCCCCATCCTGTATTTCTGCTAACTATTAACAAACTAAAAACATTTGCAGGTGCTATGAACATGAAACATTTTTAGAATAAATCAGAATGATGTATGTATATTGGCTTTGTGGATTGAGGGATATGAAGGAGGAAAGAGATAGAAGTGAGGAAGATTTGTTAAATAGCAGTTACAGAGTGACATAGCAATTGAGGTAGAAAAAATACTTTTAGTCCATCAAATTCAACCATTTTAGATCTCCTCTGATCTTTGTAATATGTGGATTCATTATTTATTGATAATTGATCCAGAGTAAAGGCAAACAGAAAAAACACATTGAAACATTGTCAATTGTCTCAAAAGAGGAAAAAATTAACAGCCATATTAAATTGCGATTCTGCACATTTAAAAGGGCTCTATTTAAGCACATAGGGCCTCATTCTATTATCGGCCGTAGGAGATGCGGGGCCGCAAGGACCGGCCGCAAGCTATTCAGCTATTCTATTCCCCTCCGGCCGGGGATTCCGGCAGGCTTGCGGCCGGCGCCTTGCTATCCCTTGCGGAGGAAAGCCTTTGATCTTAAAAGGCCGCAAGAGTTTCGGCCGCAAGAAAATCCTGGTTGCTATTTAATTGCTCCGGGAACCCTCTCTGCAAGGCTAAAACCGAGCCACAGCTTACTTGCAGGAAAAGGTCCCGCTAGCACCAATTAAGCACATTATAAAGCCGAAATAAAGCCATCCTGCACTCTGAGGAGACTATAAAGTGATTGTAGCACAACATTCCCTTACACTCAAATCCGTAAATAAATTATTTTTTAATTTATGTCAAAAATCCATTGTAAAAATCCCGAGGGCTTGGAGCACCTCAGACCGCCCACGCTGCGGACGGAAAATAAACAGTTAATGTAAACTCGGATTTGGGCTGATGTGCAAGCTTGAGAGGGGGTTGCTATTAATCCTCATGTCCCCCAATATGATCCCTAGCATTTACAGAGCTGTACAGTGCGGTCTTGAATTTATTTTTGCGTTTAAAGTTTTCTGAGCTTACGGCCGGTTGCAAGATATACGGCCGGCCGTAAGGGGAGATCCTTGCGGGGCCGTATATTTGAATTGCAAGATAACGAACCCCCGCAAGGAATCGCAGCCTTGCGGCCGTTTTACGGCCGATAATAGAATAAGGCCCATAGCATATTTTTTTTACAGAAGTTTTTAGTTAGTGAAGACTTTGTTTTTGGATAGAAGTTCACTAACTAAAAGCTTCTGTAAAAAAAATATGCTAAGTGCTTAAATAGAGCCCTTTTAAATTTGCTGTATCGCAATTTAATAAGGCTGTAAATTCTTTCATGTCCCCAGATACTGGCAATTGGATTCAACCCTAGGATCAATACTCCTTTTCTAGTTATCAGGATAACTCTGAATGCCCTTTTTATTCAAAAATATATCCAATCCCTTTTTAAAGTTATCTATCAAATCTCCTGTCACCACCTCCTTTGGTAGAAAATTCCACAGTTTAACCACCCTTACTGTGAAAAAACCTTCTTCTTTCTTTACAGTGGAACCTTTTTCCTTCTAACCTCCAGAAATGTGCTTGCCATTTGAAAACGTTTTGTAATTGCATCACATTGTATTTTATACTTTTCTCCTTCCTTCACACATTACTAAAAGCAGATAGTTTGCATAAATAAATTCAAGCCCTGCTCTCCAAAAATAAAAGTGATCTTCTCATACAGGCATCAATGTTTATTAATTAAAAACTAGCTTTGTGACTTTTTCCTGGCCTAATTATATTTTTTTCTTTTTATATATTTTTTTACTGCCCTTTAAAGAACAACATAGCTATTTATCCAAAATTATATATGTTTGGACATTTGATGGATATATACCTTTTTTAGGGTAATAATCAATACTACCTATATAGTTCCCCTACAGACATAAACATTAAGGGTAGAAATATGTCATTAGTGGAGGAATCACTAATGTGGAAATAGTTGGATAAAATATCTACATGCCTATAAATTTGTTTTTCCAAGGCAATTTACAGACTTACAGGCAAATCTTAGGTGCAAAAAAAGAGAAAGACAGAGGGTATGTTTGGGTTTGTTGCTAGAATAGTGGAACGCTTCAGAGATGGTTTGAAGTGTTGGGTATGCCAGGTCATATGATGTACCATTGATGGGCCAATGGTGGACTTGTGATAAAGTCCATAAAGCTAGGTATGGTGATAATGATCAACGTTCTCTATAGTCAGGCTGAGGCAGTAAGAGAAGATAGGTCTTCAGGTAGTTGTGCAAAAGAGTGGAAGAGAGATTGTTCACAGAGTAGAAATGTTCATGTTCAACCATGAGTATGGAGTCAATTCTATGTCTTGGATATTTCTCATCAGGTTGGTAAGTTAATCTAGTTACACAGATATACTATTTGATCCAATACTTACAAAATAGAAGCTAGTGTTAGAATTAAATAATTCTGGAGTAGAGTTAAAGTCAACCTTAATCACTGTGGTTAAGTATAAAAACAGATAAATAGTTGACTCAAAGGACCATGACCTTCCTATTCAGTTACAGATCATCTGTTCTATAGTACAGTTTTGTATATCTTAGATATAAGGACAACCTTTACTAGTCAAACGCTCAAGAGCGGTATATATATATATGTATATATATATATATATATATATATATATATATATAGTATATTATTTTACAGTTCTATACACCTCTACACTTCTATGCATCAAGTAGTGCACGTCAGTGTCTATAAATAACATTTTCTGCTGAAAATGTTTCCAATATCAATGCTTTTGTACTTTGCAGGATGACATCCCTGTACAGCCATGTTCCCTCATTAAATACAAAAAGTCATGTCAAGTTTATTTTATTATCTTACTCTTTATAATTGGTATAGGATTCAGCGACCCATATTGCATGCTGGGAATTATGATAATGCAAAGCTCAAAAGAGACAGAGGAAAAGAAAGAAAGGAAGTTTAGCTTCAGAAAGAAGAAAGACAAAATGGAAAAACGTTCGAGTATAAGGGAAGTTCTGCCGGCAAAGTACATCCAGGTCACAGAGGTCAAAAGCAATACATTGAATCCAGTTTGGAATGAAAACTTTCTTTTGTAAGTAACAAGAAATTGCTAAGAAAAGTAGGATTTATTGTTGTATATTTTTCTTTATTTCTTTATATTTCCTTGAAATAACAGTATACAAATGTAAATGAATAATTTTAGTTTTTCCATGTAGTACATTGTTTGGTGTTTTAGAGTTTATCTGGGATTTTCTGGTATTTTCTATCCATAGTATTTCTTTATTGGGTGCTACTGTATATTGGGCATTATAATTTAGTAATGTGACCCATTCCATTTCTGGCACAATAGTGGCATTAAATTTTAATACCTGCAGTGGAATTGAGTATCATACTAGCACATCATTATGTGCTACATATTAAGAATTCATAATACCACAAAAAATCTACTTCTATATTATTCTATCAATTCAATATATAAAATAAGGTAACATTTTATTAAGTTATATCTATAGGATTTGGGTTGTTCACTCTTTAGTGTCGAGGTTTCTTTAATGGTCTAGTAGTAAGGTATTTTCTCACAAGTTAATTGCCTAATAGTGTGTGGAGAGAAGCAGACCCGAAACACAAAAGTTCTTATGTAAGTTTGAAATTACATAGATTTTTCTTTCAAACTAATTTTATTGCTAGCCAGTTACTTTAATAAATACAATCATTCTGTGTTCCGTGTTCCTTTGTTTGTGCCATAAAGTCTTTATTTATACTGAATTATTTTTTGTTCTGTTTTACAGTGAAATTGATGATATTTTTACAGACCAACTACACTTGGATATCTGGTATGTGCCAAGATATACTCAGTCTCTTTACTACACATGTTTTACTTTTTATTTAATATGTTATATATACATGTATAATAAATAAATGTAAAGTTATGCATCTGGGAAGGAAAAAATAGCCATGCAATGTATTTTCTTAATGGAGCAAATCTAGGGGTATCAGATACTGAAAGGGATTTGGGAGTACTTGTGGACAACCACCTAGGTAACAGTGCTCAACGCCAAGCAGCATCTGCAAAGGCAAGTAAAATATTGGCATGTATTAAGAAGGATATAGAAGCAAGGGAAGCAAATATAATTCTCCCTAGTATACAAATCCCTAGTATGCCCTCATTTTGAATATGGAGTACAATTTTGGGCACCACTACATAAAAAGGACATTTTAGAGTTGGAAAAAGTACAGAGAAGGGCAACAAAGCTAATAAAGGGAATGGAGGGGCTAAGTTATGAAGAAAGACTAACCAAATTAAACGTATTTACTCTAGAAAAAAGGTGTCTAAGAGGGAATATGATTACCTTATATAAATATATCCAGGGTCTATACAAGGCTTTGTCAAGGGAACATTTTGTGCC
The DNA here is from genome assembly GCA_027410445.1 of Discoglossus pictus. Classification (NCBI taxonomy): domain Eukaryota; kingdom Metazoa; phylum Chordata; class Amphibia; order Anura; family Alytidae; genus Discoglossus; species Discoglossus pictus. Next base: position 54,564,580 of record CM050172.1, on the reverse strand, counting down.
AAGAGGTTTTAAACTGACAAGGGGGCATCCTTTGAGATTAGAAGTAAAAACATTTCACCTTAAAGAAAGAAAAGGGTTTTTCACAGTAAGGGTGGCTAATCTGTGGAATTCTCTACCAAAGGAGGTGGTGACAGCGGATTTGATAGATAACTTTAAAAAGGGATTATATATATTTTAAAATAACAATGGAATTCAGGGTTATTCTGGATAATTATATGGGAAGTATTTATCCAGGGAGGAGTCCGACCACCAGTATCTGGGGCCAGGAAGGAACTTTATATATTTTTCCCCTTTTAAGGCAATTGGCAAAGTTTCAATATTTTTTTTTTCTGTTCTATTACTTTGGATCAATTAACAATTAACAATTAATCTGCATATTGCAGATCAGAGTAGATTTAAAAAGGTTGAACTTGATGGATTAAAAGTATTTTGTTCAACCTCAATTACTATGTAACTATGTAATATATATATATATATAATTTATTTTACATATATTAAAAATTAAGATTTTGCATTATGCTGCAATTATATTAATTAAAAAATAATTAATTAATTTAAATTAATTAACATTAATAATATATTTTTTGAATTATACTAAAGGGACCCTTTAGGTAATATTTTATGTTGATGTGACTTACATAGTTGCATAGTAATTGAGTTTGAAAAAATACTTTTAGTCCATCAAGTTCAACCTTTTAATATCTCCTCCGATCTAAAATATGCGGATTAATTGTTAATTGTTACTTGACTTAATTAATTGACTTAATTAATTGTTAATTGACTTAATTAATTTGATCATCCTCAGTGTAATTTTAACATAAAATGTACCCTTCACCAGAGCAAACATTCTTTACCTTCTGGACCCTTTTCCTTTCCTAAAATGTTCTATTATGTAGGTGCCATATTTCATAGCTGTGACCTAAGGTAACACACCGAGGGGAGGGGTATCGCATGATTTGTGTCTAACAACCAAACTGTGTGTCTGAGCATCAGAAGACACTGGTAGATGTGTTTGTGGCTTTAGTCCTTTTGGCTTTACATATGTTCTAAATGAGTCATTGCCATGAATATAATGTATTCTCCATTCCAGGGACCACGACGATGATGTTTCGGTTGCAGATGCTTGCAAGAAACTTAATGAAGTTAGTGGATTTAAGGGAATGGGCAGGTAAGATATAGTTCTGCTTAATAAATTTCCAGAGAGAATAATATTATTCAGCTCTTCATCTAGGTATTCATAGTATGATGCATTTAAAGGTATGTAGAAGTTTTCCTGTTTTTAATATTAAAGTAAACTACTGAAGTGTTTATTTGCATATCTAAACCTCATTTTATAAACAAGTGCTTAAAAGCTCTGTTTTCACCTACTCAAATCTTCCTCACAGTGCCTAAAAAGGTCTGCACCCACAGCTCATTAATACAATGTTTCTGTAGGTGCTGGCTATACTAGATAATATACTATATACAATCACACACTGTCGCTCAGAAGAATTAAAAAAATGTCAGGTTATCTGCCATAGGACACCTGAGTTAATCAGTTACATTCTGGTTGATCCACCTGGGCTCAGGCAGAGAAAGAATGAAACCCTTGCAGGCTCTAGTTGACCGCCATTTTGCTAAAGCATCATTTTTGACATAGTTACACAAATCTCTGGTGGTCTATTATCTATGTGGCTTATAGACCGCGGGCAGTTAGACAGTGATGTTTTATTATATATGAGATATGGTTGATGTGAAGCCTCGTAAGTTTAAATTGTACTACAGCACAACACATGGGCGTAGGAGCAATCTCCTGCCCCTGAGCACGCGCCCCAGGGCCCAGCCTACTTGCTGCCATAACACGCCCATGAGGAAGGGGCAAGCCCACTTTTTTTAACCACGGGGCCGGGTAACTCCCCCACGGGCCACAGAGCAAGAACGGGATCCCTAAATCGGGTGCCCCCCCCCAACAAAGCTTTGGCCCATTTAATGTTTTCTTTAAATTCAAGCATCATTAGCTCCAGCCCAATCTCAGTGATATGTATGCCATCATGCAGGAACCAAGAATCCTCTGAATTGTGCTCAAATTCTCTGTGGCGCAGTGCCAGGAATCCGACCCTACGAATGAAACTAGCCAAGATATGACAAGCCTTATCTAAGCAAATTGGATGCCTGCCATTCTGCCATACCCTCCTCCTAATGATTTCAGACCATATCACCATCACACCCAGGAATCTTTCCCTCCAACCAGAGACATGCCTCTTCATGTCCCTCACTTATCTTTTTATAGGAACCACCCCCAATTCATTGCCCTCAGCATGAATTAACGTAATAGCGGGGCTAACAAAATGCTGGGCATACTTGTCAATCAGCCTGCTTACTTGTGACCATCTCAGGTCTCGTATACTGGCCCATTGCACCTGCATGATATCTTCTGGCACGCCCAGTTGTAGGCCATCCTGTGAAATGTAGCGAACCTCTGAGCCCAGTACATATTGGAATGGCCAATAACCTAGAGCTACTTCCTGGCGCCTGTAAAAGATATGGAGAAGTTAGCTAACGGCAGCCGCTGGCCTCATATAGCTCTGGAACCGCCTTGATTCCCACCCCCCAATTCTCATTACAACATCCTCTGGCAAACCCAGTCCTGCCACAGTGGCAGCCCCAATTCGAAATGAATGAGTGCCAAATTCGGCCTGTTCTAACCCAAGGCGCTGCAGACAGACCTTTAGGACTTTCAAGAATTGGAACCGGGAAAGGGCAAGGCCATTTTTGTGTATTAACAGCTTGCCTGGTTGGCCTGGCCGCTGCTGCAAGTAATTGCTAACACAGTCAAAAGGACAATATTCAGGACCAAATCTATGTAGGGTAATTTTCTTTCCCCTACCCTCCTGATCAATTTTAGTTTTTCTTAACCAGATCACAACACTTTCCCTCTTGAGGCTGACATCAACTTGCCTTTTAGCCGCAACCAGTTCCCCAACTCTAAACGCTCCAAAAAAGGCTAGGGAAAAGGCAGTCTGAAAAAGCAAGGTTTCTTTTGGAGAGCTGCACACCTCACTAAGCATTGCCCCTAGATGTAGTAGCAACGCAATCGTGATGGGAAGCCTCTTGTCCTGTACAGCTTTGCCTTTAAACATGCCACCAATAACTCGCTTCACCATAAAAACCTTTCTCAGATCCTTTATACCTGCCAGCTTAAACAAAAAAACTAGGGCCGCCACCTGATGTCCAATGGCTGACTTTGAACACCCGTCACTTTTGCACTTCAGCAAATACCACAAGATTCTGGTAATCTTTTCTTCAGAGTCGGCACTACCAGCTAACTCCAGCAACTCACTCCACTTAAACCAGACCTTTTTATATACGCATTCCAGGTAGCAGGTGCCAGGTCCTTATCAATGTTGTTATCTCTGCGCTCCAAGTTCCCAAAGCTCCACTGGAACACTGCTGATCCTCTTCCAGCGTCAACTGCCTGAAATGCTCCCACTGGAAACGAGAAAGGGCATCAATAATCCCAGTTACGTGCCTAGCTCTAAACCATATGTTCTACTGCAAACAGCCTAAAACCAAGTGCCTAATCAGTTGTTTCACTGACACGGACAATGCCATAGTGACATGTTGTCTGAGAAGAAGACTATCTGGCAGTCTTTTAGCCTATTGCCCCATATGTGCAGTGCCACAACTATGGGAAATAACTTGAGGAAAGCCAGGTTTTTCTTCAAAACTGCCTCTTCCCAGTCAGCTGGCCACCGAGTGGCGCACCAATTACCCACAAAGTAATCTCTGAAACCGCTGCCAGAGATGCATCTGTATCAAAGCTGTAATTCGTTATTAGATAATCTCTGTGGATGAATGAGCGTTTTGCCATTGAATGTATTCAGGAATGCCAGCCTGACCCTGAAATCATCCTTCATTGTGGCAGATACCCCAATTAAATGATGTGGTCATTTTATACCTGTCGTCGCTAGGGCAAGCCTTCTGAAAAAATATCCTGCCCATAGGAACGCAAAATTCAGTTTGCCCAACATGGATTGGAGCCGCCAAAGCGTCACCATTCTGGCTCCCACCAAAGCCGTTATCTCAGCCAGTAATACTGGCTGTGGTGATCTGCTTTCTTCATTCGGGCTTGATAAGGCTGTTATGGCCAAACCTACCCAGCAGATACACCAAGTTCTTTATATCCCTTAGCCAAGAGAGATGATGTTTCTAAAAATGTCCTTCATCAGGTGCAGCATTTAAAAATATGAACTCAGACTCAGCTTTATAAAAACAGGAAGGACTGCTTTAACAGTTGTTGCAATTCATAACAGATTCAATAGATGTCAATTTTAAACTTTAGCTAACAACATTCAAGAGCATGAAAATTCCCTTTTCATTATGAGCATTTACACTGTTCATTAATTGTGCAGTATCAGGGCAGCTATAGTCTCTGGCACTCTGACACATATATAAATCCTCTCAGAGTCACTTAATAGCTGGTTTACCTTCCTGGACCTTCAAGTGCAGCTATAGCCTCTGGCACTCTGACACATATATAAATCCTCTCAGAGTCCCTTAAAGCTGTCACCTTTCTTTCCTGCTGTCTGAGTCATCACACACTCCATGCAGCACAGATTTTACCTCAAACAGCGATTACATAACTAATTGATTCTTCCAACTGAAAGATACTGGCTACCTCATTCTAAAATATTTAACACTTAATGAACCAAACATGCAGCATACAGAAGCACACATCACAAGTCAATCACACATAACATACAGTAATTAACATAACATAACATACTGTAATCAACTTAATATAACATTAAATAACTATAAACAGACTTAGCCCAGTCCCACACCACCAGATCACATGAGTCCTAAACACTGGTGGTCAGGAGGATCATGACACTGGTGTCTTGCCCTTTTGTAGGTTTTTCACTGGGCTTGCTACTGTTCCTTGGCTTGCTGCATCTGGTCACTGAGTGCTCACCCCCACAGTTGGAGCAAGCATGTCTGAAATGGCAGTTGGGGGACCATTTGCAAATACCTTCATTGTAGGCATAGCAGATTATCCTGCCAATGCTCAGCTTAAGAGCGGGAGGTGTACTCCTTCATATGCCCCCCTCCCAGAAAGATCGGCATGGCCCTCATTGGCGTGATGACATTCAGCCAATAGGCTATTGCCTTTTCGCTTTTTGCTTTTTTAGATAGAGCAAAAGAGAATGGACTATACCTTGAAGTGGCTCACTTTCCTGTCCAATACTCTAACCGCGTAAAGATGCCCCACCAAGTTCAGGGGGTCATTTACGCTAAGTACCTCCGAAAATGCTACCAGAGCTCTACCATCCGTAAGGAGGGCAACTCCATCCTGAACTTTAGTTGGAGAGGTGTTCTGTGTCCAAGCTTTAGCTGCTAAGCCCGCTACCTATTCCCCAAGGTCCTTAACGGTTATTGGTATCTTATGGGTATCCAGAAGGCCTCAAAGCCCTGCTAACAATGTATCCTGGCCACCTTTACCCACCCTGTCTATAGCAGCTGTGTTTATTTGTTGGCTACATGCCATCTCACCTTGATCCTGGGGGGCAGATGCCATCAGTGGAACATGTCCACCCGTCCCGTGCGTTTGCCCCGGAGTTCAGTTGTTGAGGTCTCATCCACCTTGGCTCACAGTCTGAGCCGGAACAAACGCAGCTGCAATTGCAAGACCTTCAGCTACGGGATCTTTACCGATCCCTGGATGTCCTGGGAAGGTAAGAAGAACTATCACTAGCCTGTGGTCGCTGATTGCGACCTACCCCCTTCTCTGACAGACTGCAAGTGCTGGTTCCGCATTGCAGTGTAGGCCTGCCAGAGGACCAGGCTTCCCCTAAACCCCCCAGGCCACCAGCCACTGAAGACTGCACCTGAGAGACTGCACGCGCTGGGGGGGGGGGGGGAATTATCCCGCAGGAGCACCTAGGTGGTCCTCCAGCCATTTTACTTCATAGCATAAGACCTTGGAGGAGACTACCTCGAAGGAGATCCGTTGCCTCCATAATATCCATGTTAGTGATGCTATGCAAAATCTATATGCTATGGGCTAGAAAGTTAAGGAGGGTGGGGGGGGGGGGGAAGGGGACCAACAATAGGAAGGAAAAGAAGGATAAAGGAGGAAGAACAACAAGAAAAAAAAGGTATAAACAATGGGGGGAGGGGAGGTGAAGAGGATTTAATGCAATACCAGGGCCTTGGAGAAAAAACTACCACCACTGGCACCTATGCAAACTGGTTAGCAAATGTCTTGAATTAACCCAGGATGAGAAGTACCACGCCACACAAACTCACTGTGCTGGACAATTATGGTGGGAGAGACAACACGGACCGCATACACATACAAACACTTATAAGGCAAAAGGAGCAAATGCCATGCTGGTCTGCCGCAGAGTGAGGAAAATGGCGCCGATGCGCGCCACTACACCCTTCTGCGTCACCCGCATGGCAGACCAGTCACTGAGGATGTGCGCCCAGGCTCCACTGGGCCATAGGAGACTACTAGCTACCTCAAGGAGCCTGGGCCGCCTTCCGTGTCCGTCATGACTTAAATAGCTGCTAATGTTGGTATTTTGGTACATACTTCACAAACAAGTAATTGTTTTCTTGAACTACAGTGGCCTTTTAAGTCAAGCTGTTTTTAATCCTTGATAGCAAATTTGTCCAATAGTATATATATAGTAATATAGTGTTGATAAGCAAATAATTAAAAATGACAATGAAGCACATAGAAGGAATTTTGTCTAATAAAAAAAATCCAATTTGCTTCTCTCCTTTATTGGACCCTTGCCCTTTATTTAAAACACATACCAAGCTTCAGCCTTATGTTTCTATAATGGGTATTGATGTTTATCTTGTTTCTTTTATAAATTGGGGAAGTGTCTGCCAACTGATCCTATTACATAGTTACATAGGACATGACATTGAAAAAATACTTTTAGTCCATCAAGTTCATACTTTTTATATCTCCTCTCATCTCCAATATGCAGATTAATTGATAATTGTTAATTGATCCAGAGGAAGGGAAACAGAAAAAAAAACTAAACTTTGACAATTATTTCAAAAGGGGGAGAAATATAAAAATCCTTACTGACCCCAGATACTGGCGTTCAGATTCCTCCCTGAATCAATACTCCCTCTCTAATTATCCAGGATAGCCCTGATTATTTAAAAATATATCCAATCCCGTTTTAAAGTTATCTATCGAATCCACTGTCACCGCCTCACTTGGTAAAGAATTCCACAGATTAACCACCCTTACTGTGAAGAACCCTTTACTTTCTTTAAGGTGAAATATTTTCACTTCTTATGTCAAAGTATGTCCCCTTGTCCATTGATAACATCTTAGCACAAAAAGTTCACTTGACAAAGCCTTGTATTGTCCCTGGATATATTTATATAAGGTAATCTTATCCTCTCTTAGACGGCTTTTTTCTAGAGAAAATACGTTTAATTTGGTTAGTCTTTCTTCATAATTTAGCCCTTCCATTCCCCTTATTAGTTTTGTAGCCCTTCTCTGTACTTTTTCCAGCTCTAAAATGTCCTTTTTCTGTAGTGGTGCCCAAATTTGTACTTCACTTTGAAAATTAGGGCATACTAAGGATTTATATAGTGGGATAATTATATTTGCTTCCCTTGCTTCTATACCCTTCTTAATACATGATAATATTTTACTTGCCTTTGCAGATGCTGCTTAGCATATCTAGGAGGTTGTCCACAAGCACTCCCAAATCCCATTCAATATCTGATACCCCTAGATCTGCTCCATTAAGATTATAAATTGCATGTCTATTTTTCCTTTCCAGATGCATAACTTTACATTTATTTGTATAATTCTCATTTGCCATTTAGTCTCCCCTTTTTTCTAATTTATACAATTCCCTTTGGAGGGAAAGTATATCATTATCCGTTTTCTGTTTTAATTACCACAACTTAGTGTCGTCAGCAAAAATACTTTCCAATACTATGCTTTTATTTACACAGGTACTTTAAGCAGATAGTGAAATCTGCAAGAGCCAATGGGACTGCTGGGTCTGCTGAGGATAACGCAGATGATTTCTTAGGATGTCTTAATATCTCCATTAATGTAAGTAAACAGGAAACCTTGAACTACATCTGTTTCAGGGGGAAATGTGTTTGTGAGCAGATGGGTGAATCATCCTGTGTGTGCTAGACCATAAGCTTATTTCTGAAATGGAACAGCTAGCTATACAAGTAGTGCATTTGTGTGTACATTTGAATTCCTAAAATAAGTTAATAAACTTATTTCCTGCTCAGATTCCCATGAAATAATGTGTTTGCACTGCACTCTGGGACACCGGAAGGGAATATGTAAATGAGCCTGCAATGCATTTTCACTCTTTATACCATTTTCAACATGGCTCCTTTTATACTATATGTGTGCTGTTGAGCTTCGGAGCACAGCATAAGATGGATTTGCATGACTCGGGAAAGATACCCGATAGTACAGTTTCTTAACTCATGCCGTGGACTGAGAAGGCTATCAGGGAAGAAGAAATCCAACAGAAATACAGCAATTGTAAAGGTGGACACTAAATGTGTGTGTTCAGTCCTTCAGTTGTATCCGACTCTCGGTGACCATATGGACCGCAGCACCCAGGCATATATTTCAGAGTTTCTGGTTGTGCTTATCCATATGTTTTTTTGGCAAACATACTGGAGTGGGTGGGCAGTTCTTTCTCCAGTGGACCGTGATTTGTCTGACCTCTCTGCTATGTCCTGTCCATCTTGGGTGACTCTACAATGTTTAGATCACAGCTTCATTGAAGTACAAAAGCCCCTTCACCACAACAAGGTAGCAATAGGGACACGATATATGAGTGAGTAAAACAAAACTCTTATGCTTCTATGGGTTTATCCTTAGGGTGTGGACATAGCAAGCAGAAAAAAAAGTAGTAATAACTGAGGCTTAATTAAGTGCACAAATTGAAATGGGTCTTTGAAAGCTTAATATCTAAGTACACCTTTGGTAGCAAGTCAAGTCTAGTAATTATACAGATACAATTGCATATCTGCCTTGTAATGAAACCATGGGTGATATACAGTATATATATATATAAATATATATATATATATATATATATATATATATATAGAGAGAGAGAGAGAGAGAGAGAGAGAGAGAGAGAGAGAGAGAGAGAGAGAGAGAGAGAGATGAATAATCAGAGTATAGTGAAGTGATACCTTTGTTATTGGACAAACATATTCATAGTTTTCGTGACAAGCTACAAGCTTTAGAGAGATGATCCTCTCTATATCAAGTCAAAAGCAATACTAATAAAAATGTGGGAGAAGTAAAATAAAGTGGACACAATAAAAGAGGGATAAAAATTGAAAAAAATTAATTGGGCAGAGATTAGTAAGAAACAGACCAGCATAGTAAATAATGGCCTGAGAGGTCAGCATGTAGATCAGGTTTTAGATAAGAGCACAGCAGAGTCATAATTAAGAGCAGTAAAAGTCACCACAGTTTGTGGATTAGAAAAACAGCAATTGAACGGGGACGGTATGTGGAATGTGTATAAGTTATAAGACATTTAGATAATGGGATAGAAAACATAAATCAATATTAAGCCCATCCTTGGTATAAAAAAATGTAATCATTTTTATTTAAAAAGTTTTCCGCTGTTGGATAGTTCTGAAATTCTTTCTGATTATTCATCTAGATTACTGGACATTCACAGCTACCTCACTCTTTATATATATATAAATATATTTATATATATATATATATATATATATATATATATATATATATATATCTCAAAAAAAGGATTGGAATTTTATTAAAGCTACGCAACCATAAAAATATATTATAATTTGACTGCTTACAAGAGGGATTCCTATGACTTGGAATATAGGATAGATGAACAGTTGGTATCGACAGAGAGTATAAATACACTGGTATATATAAGTGTGGCTATCTATTTAACATAAGGGGTGGTTATAGGTACATAACAATACTAAATGAGTGGGTATAAAGATATGATCTATGTCGAGAAGACCGAGCGCCAATTCAGGCGCAGGATCCTGGATCATGTACTCTCAGTTAAAAAACATCTGGACACTCATTTATCCAGACATATACCGTATTGGTCCGAATATAAGCTGCAACCCCATATAAGCCGCATCCGTAAAGTTCAAGGGGAAAAAATAGAAAAAAGGTAGTACTCAAATATAAGCCACACCCGTAAAATTGGAGAGAAAAAGACTCTCAAAGTGATCAGCCATTGCAAGAAACAGGTTTCTAATTAGCACTGTAGCTTTGTTTGCAGGTTACAGACTTTACAGGATGTTAGAATCACTAAAACCGTAAATCGCTATTCAATATCGCAGTCTCAAGCATGAAATCGGCACCCTTAACTCGCAATCGCGCAAATCGGCAGTCATTTTGCGTTCGCAAATAGAAGCCGCACACGTAACAAGCAAAGTTCGCAAATCTGCAATGATTTTTTTTGCGGTCGCGAATATAAGCCGCACCCGTAACTCGCAAGCTCAAAAATCGGAAAAAAGGTGCGGCTTATATTCGGACCAATACGATGCATTTAATTCATTCCAATGAAATGGATCATGCCAGCTTTCATATTATTGATACAATTAAAACAACAGTAAGAGGAGGTAATATGAGACATCGCCTACTTCAGCAAGAAACTAAGTGGATCTATCTGTTAAATGCACAAAACCCCCACTGGTTAAGTGAGGGATTCTCTTATACAGTTTATATTTAGTATCCATTTTCTGATTTGGACTATTGCACCTATTTTATAAGATTTTTTCATACGATTATTCACCAATTCTCTAAGCAAGAATATAGATCTACAACATTTATAAATATTTATAGGATTTCAAATTTGAAATAAAAGCATATGAATGTATTCAGTACATTATGCTGGTCTATATACATTTTGATAAGATTTATCTTATCTCCTTTCTAAATTAACAAATTAACTTATGGTAGATGGTGAAAACTGTTGGTATAAGCTGATTATCTTCACCACAAAATATCTTCTTTTTGAATATATAATAAACATCCTTGTCCAATTCAAATATCTAATGTACAAGGACACACCTTCGGAATAGGTTATCATTAGTAATAATAATGCCTATTGCCTGCATAGAATGATAGACCAGTTTGTGAACACACATCTATGTATGCACATGAGAGAGGTTAGAAGACCAGTTTGTGAACAGGCATCTACATATGTATATGAGAGATTAAAAGATTAGAAAATAGCATCTATTGGTTGGCACATAGTGATGCATGAACTTGTGAATAGGCATCTGCATATGCATACGAGGAATGGTATGGCATCCATCTTTATTACTGCAGGTTATGATCACCTTCATGAACCTCTCAGTCGAGTGAAGCCTATGCATTTAGCACTATGTTTACTATAGTTGCATCCCCTTGAATCAAATATACTGTAGTATTTGCTTTCAAGATTTTAGTGCAGTCAGCAACAGTCATAGCACTACTTACACTGTCAGTAATGGCCAATATCACACTCGTATTAAGTTAACGCCCATCACACACCCTCTATCCTACTGTCCGATGCTTGTGTACATAATTGTATTAACACATCATATTCATTTTTGATCATGATCACAGAGTACACTTTTTGATAATATAATTTTTGTTTGAAATGAAAAATGTAGATCCTTCAGTGATCATTGATTTATTTAGGTGGGCACATAGTCTAATGATAGCTAATACCCACTACACCCGCTTACTTGCCTGTTGTATGTACATTTGACTGTACTAATATATATATATATAATTTTTATTATAATTGTATAACTAGTCTGTGAACAGACATTTATATATGTGGATGAGATATCACAAGATTAAACAGACATTTATATATGTGGATGAGATATTTCAAGCTCACATAAATAACATTGTTTAATACTTGGCAATACATGCACCTATGAACAGGCATCTGCACATATATACAAGGGATTCTAAAAGATCTGCCTCCACTGCTGTCGGTTGTGATCACCTTCATAAACAGCTCAATTGAGTCAGTTATGGCACACGCCACCCATTTTTTGTCCGATATTTGTGCACATAATTGCACTAAGACATTACATTTACTTTGATCATGACTATATAATACTAGCAACTTGCCTTCAAAAATGACGGCAATAAAAATGCAAGCCTGGTAATGCTGTTGACCACACAATGTTATGCTATGTACCTCTGACTTTATGATATACTTATTTTTTTATGTTTTTTTTTAAAGTCATGTTTGATGTATGTGAAAATGGCCAATGTTTTTTTTTTTTTTTTTTCACTAAATGTGTTTATTGTTGTACCATGTAACCTGTACATTAGTAATAAAAAATGACATTGTTTTTAAATGTTGACAATTTTTATTGTAACCTATACATAAATATAGTAAGAATGCTTTTTAGCATTTTTTAACATATTTAGTTTGTCAAACAGTAAATATTATTTCACACATGTCTCAAGTTTTATTAATGAACAATGTATTACACACATTAATTTATGTTGGAGAGTGTGAAGATTATTTTTTTCACATCTGCTGTGATCAGCAATATTAAATCTAGAGGAAGGCAAACAGAAAAAAAAACATTGAAATATAGCCAACCAAAAAAATAAATTCCTTCCTGACCCCAGACACTGGTGATTGCCTGACTCCCTGGATCAATAAGGTCTGTGTATATTGACCCTCTCCTAAAACTGCTAAATACATACACTGCAAACTCTAATTAAATACAATGTAATTGATAATTGCATTCAATGAAAACCAAAGCAACAGTATTTTATCTACAACTTTCAAAGTATATACAATGTAAGTACTAACTATATGCAAATAACCAACTAACTATAACATTTAAAAAACAGCTTAAAATCTTTATGATGCTTATCCACAATTTTTTTTTATTGGGTTGTGTGGTTTGGCAAGTTTTGTGCAGCCCTGCTTGTTATTTTGGTATGAATATTTTAATTAATTAGTGGTTTTTCTAAATAGAGCCCAGCAGACGACTAATGTTGCCTGGGATATAAGCACTGTACTGTTTTGTTTTTTTTGTTGTTGTTTTTTTTGACAAAATGTTTCATCTCAACAGACGTGAAAGTTATTCCTTTGGATGGATTCCCTGTTTGCTTATTTTTAGTTTTTTTGGGTTGGTGCCATTTTTTTGCTTTGTTTTCTTTGTACTTTTTGAATTTGGCACATTGAGTTGTTGATGTTAAATAGTGGTTCCTCTAAAAAGAGCCCAATAGACATGAAAGTTTATCTTTGGGATGTAACCACTGTTGTTTGGGTAGTCAAGTCACAACACTTCAAATACACAATATTTTCAGTAAATACTCATGTAGTTGGTCTCCCTGGATTTCACTTTTTTTGATGCAAAGCTTTATTTGTGACGGATTTGTGGATTTTGAAAAAGCTACATATAATTGACCATGTGCAAATACTGGTTCCTCTCAAAATATTTCAACTGATTTAAAAGTCTGACCTTGTGATTTATTAATGGTCATTGCAAATGCCATGATAATGGGAAACTGTCTCCTTTGTAGTACAAAGAGCAAGCTACAGTAACTCGGAGCCAAATCTATTCTTGGTATAAAAACTTGTTCACCTTTATGAGGAAATAATTTCTGCATGTATGAAATGGTCTCTTAAATCTTGAACCATGAATCTTGTTCCATTACAAATACCCTTTTTTGTTTCATATTTCTCAGTAACATGACAATTGCCCCTTTTTTCAGTTGCAAAATATGTGAGGGCCTTCCAGAGGGAGTTAATGTATTTATAAATTCTGTGTTAAAATTTGATTGACTCTGTTTATCATCAGCTAGTACAGAATCTAATTTTTTTGTGGTGCATCTATTAATTTTTAGATGTTGTTCTTTATATCCAATGCATCTTTATTTCTGGATGTTATCATTACTTTCTGTGCAAGTTCGTCTGAATCCTCATTGCTTATTCCATTTTGGAATATAGCAGATATTAGTGAATCTTGTCAAATCATTTCTGCTGGTATTTCAACAGTGTCATCTGCTAAGTTAGTTATTAGCTCTGTTTTTCCTTCCCCAATTTTAATTACCCAATCATTTAAATAATTTTATCCTTCAGATCTCATGTTTTTCTCTAATCTGAGGTGTGTAAATTATTTCCATAGTGGACTTGACTTTATACAGGTTTCCATTATGTCTGTTCTATTTCCATGGACAACAACAGGTAAGCTTTGTCTGAACCTAACAATATCACCTTTCCTCCAAAAGGCAAATCATTAGCCATGACTTCACGCAACAAACGATCAATACATTTCAGAGCATGGTATGACATCATAGTGGCCTCATCTATGATAATTAATTTAAATTTTTTTAAATGATTTTCTTGAAATGATTTCATTCTAATATCTGAAACAGATGCTTCCAAACTTGGAACTGGAAGTTTAAATCCATTATGCACTGTTCTGCCACCTTCTAATAATAGTACTGCAATTCCAGTTGTTGCAAATGGAAGTACCATTTCACCTTTACCTCTAATTGAACTCATCAACAAATTATAGAGAGTAGTTTTTCCAGATCCACCAGGACCATCTAGATAGAAATAACAGTCTTTCATCTGCTCATCATCTATGGCTTTTTGTATTGTCTTAAAAGCATTCATAGTTACATAGTTACATAGGCCCTCATTCAATTGCCATTTGGCCAATTGAATAGGGCTCTAAATAAGCACACAACATATTTTTTTAAAGAAGTTTTTAGTTGGTAAATATCTATCCAAAAGCAAGTTTTTCACCAGCTAAAAACTTCTTTAAAAAAAATATGCTATGTGCTTATTTAGAGCCCTATTCAATTGGCCAAATCGCAATTGAATGAGGCCCATAGTATTTAAGGTTGAAAAAATACTTTCAGTCCATCAAGTTCAACCATTTAAGATCTCCTCTGATCTGCAATATGCAGATTAACTATTAATTTATTAGTTGTTAATTATTAATCAATTATTTAATGTTTTTTTTTTATTATTATTAATTAGTCCAGAGGAAGGCAAATAAAAAAAAAAAAAAACACAAGCGAGACTTAGCCAATTGTCTCAAAGGGAAATGTAAAAAAATTGGATCAATGCTGTCTCTCTAATTAACCATGATAACCCTGAATTCCCTTTTTAATTAGAAATAAATCTAGTCCCCTTTTAAAGTTATCTATCGAATCCGCTGTCACCACCTCCTCTGGTAGAGAATTCCACAGATTAACCACTCTTACTGTGAAGAATCCTTTTCTTTCTTTGAGGTGGAATCTTTTTACTTCTAACCTCAAGGGATGTCCTCTTGTCAGTTGAAAACCGCTTGCCACAAAAAGCTCCCCTGACAAATCTTTATACTGACTCTGGATGTATTTATACAAGGTAATCATATCTCCTCTAAGACGCCTTTTTTCTAGAGAAAATAAGTTTAATTTGGTTAGTCTTTCTTCATAACTTAGCCCCTCCATTCCCCTTATTAGTTTTGTTGCCCTTCTCTGTACCTTTTCCAGCTCTAAAATGTCCTTTTTATGAAGTGGTGCCCAAAATGCTTGGCTTTGAGCACTCTTACCTAGGTGGTTGTCCACAAGCACTCCCAAATCCCTTTCAATATCTGATACACCTAGATTTGCTCCATTAAGATTATAAATTGCATGGCTATTTTTTCTTTCCAGATGCATAACCTTACATTTATTCGTATTAAATCTCATCTGCCATTTAGATGCCCATTCCTCAATTTTATGTAAATCCCCTTGGAGAGAAAGCACATCATTATCTGATTTAATTAGCTTGCACAACTTTGTGTCATCAGCGAAAATGGAGACACTACACTCCAATCCTACATCTAAGTCATTAATAAATATGTTAAAAAGGAGAGGGCCTAATACTGAACCCTTAGGAACCACACTTACCATATTAGTCCAATCGGAGTATGTTCCATTTACAACAACCCTTTTCTTCCTGTCTTTTAGCCAGCTCTCAATCCATGAGCAAATATTTACTGCAATTCCTGTATCCCTTAGCTTGCACAATAGTCTCCCATGTGGCACTGTATCAAAAGCCTTTGCCAAATCCAAATAGACTACATTTACTGAGTTGCCTTGATCCAAGTTCCTACTAACCTCCTCAAAGAAACTATTTAGGTTTGTTTGACATGACCTATCCCTCATAAATCCATGTTGACTCCTACTTATAATCATGTTCAAATAGACATATTCTTGTATATTATCAATTATTAACCCTTCTAAAAGCTTCCCCACTACAGAAGTGAGGCTTACTGGTCTATAATTCCCTGGATTTGCTCTTGCTCCCTTTTTAAATATAGGTATCACATCTGCTTTTTTCTCCAGTCATCTGGTAGAGACCCTGTGTTGAGTGAATCTTGAAAAATTAAATATAAGGGTTTGGCTATTACAGAACCCAGTTCCCTCAGTACCCTTGGATGTATTCCATCAGGACCCGGGGCTTTATTAACATTTATTTTTTCCAACCTCTTTTGGATTTCTTCCTGCGTTAAACAGTTATTTGGTGAAGGTAGTGTAGCCCCATTATTTTGCAGTGTCCCAACCACTGGTACCTCCCTTGTGTATACCGAAGAAAATAACCTATTTAGCTCATCTGACTTTCCTGGTCACTAATTTTCAGACGGCCTGTGTCACATTGTAATGTTTCTATAGCTTCCTTCCTCGCCTTCTCCCCATTAATATACTTAAAAAATATTTTAGGGTTAGTCTTACTCTTGTTTGCAATTCATTTTTCATTTCCTATTTTAGCCAGCAGTCCCTTTTGCAAGCCTTGTTGATTTCCTTGTACTCTAGTAAAGCAGTATTTTTACCTGTCAGTTCTTTGTCCCAGTCTATACTTTGTATTGCTGCCCTTAGACCGTTAAATCTGCCCTTTCAAAATTAAGAGTTTTTGTTGGCCCCTTAAAAAAAAATCTTTTTTAATTCAATCTCAAATAAGACTGTGTTGTGATTACTGTTTCCCAAAAGTTGCCCTATTCCAAAATTTCATACTATATCAATATTATTTGTGATGACTAAATCAAAGATAGCTTCATTTCTAGTAGGTTATTGTATAACCTGGGCCAGATAATGATCCCTGAGTGTACTAAAGAGCCTGCTCCCATTAGCTGAACTGCTGGTCTCATTTACCCAGTTTATTTCAGGGTAATTAGCTGCATTTCCAATCTGTAACAATAATTGTATTTCCTCACTATCAGCTATATTTGAGGGTTTATAGCATATTCCTACTAATATTCTTTTGGAATTTGCTGCTCTGCTATTTAACTCTACCCACAAACATTCAACATTACTGCTAGTTCCACTATAAATATCTTCTCTGATTATAGGCTTAAATTCCGGCTTAACATACAGAAAAATCCCTCCTCATCTTTTACCATTGCCCCTATCTTTCCTAAATAGGTTATAACCATCCAGATTAACAGTCCAGTCATGGGATTCCTCCCACCACCATTCTTTAACGCCTATTAAATCCCATTTTTCAATAATTGCTAATAATTCTAACCCTCCCATTTTTCCTGGCAAGCTTCTGGCATTAGCAAGCATACACCTTATGTTATGAGTTTGTAGATTGGCGGTGCCTGCCACTATACTTGAGTTACTTAGTAATACCACCCTATTGACTATACTACCCCTCCCCCATCTCCTCCCCTATAAGTTGTTAATTCATCCCTTAAACCGTCTTCACTTGCTTATATCTAGTCCCCCCCCCCCCCCCACACACACACACCTACTAGTTTAAAAACTCCTCCAGCCTTTCTACCATCTTATCCCCTAGCACAAAAGCTCCCTCGTCATTAAGGTGCAATCCATCCCTGCTGTAGAGATTGTACCAAAGTGAGAAGTCAGCCCAGTGCTCTAAAAACCCAAACCCCTCCTTAGTGCACCACATCTTTAGCCGCGCATTAACCTTACTAAGCTCCCTCTGTCTCCCTGGACTAGCACTTGGCATTGGTAGTATCTCACAAAATACAACAGTGGAGGTCCTTGCCTTCAGCTTATTACCTAGTTCTCTAAAATCATTATTTAGGACACTCCATCTTCCACTAACTTTATTATTGGTACCAATGTGTACCAAGACCACCGGTTCATTTCCAGCCCCTCCCAATCATTTATCTACCCGATCCACAACATGCTGAACCAGAGCACCCGGGAGACAGCAAACTGTTTGATTGCTGGGATCTGGGTGACAAAGCACCCTGTCTACCTTTGTAATAATACAGTCCCCTACCACCAACACCTGTCTGTTGCTCTGCCTATTCTGCTCTCCCACTCCTCCATTAGAGCTGTTCTCCCGGCTGTTAGAGGGAACAGCTCTATCTGGCATTGCCATTCCTGAATGGACATCCCCAACAGTTTCACTCAATCTGGCAAATCTGTTGGTATTTGCCAACTCAGAACTGTCTTGCCTCCTCCTGTTCCCCCTGTTTCCCCTTCTAACTGTAACCCAGTTACCTTCCTGGACATCCTCACTAGCCCCAGCTCCACCCTCCATGCTAGGCCCAGCTAAACTGGGCTCAGTGAGCACCAACCCTTACCAGGGGAGCAATATCACTAATTGCTGCAATTCTCTTCTCCAGTTCACCAATTTGAGCTTCAACAGCAGGCAACATGCTCACACCTGCCACAGAGTTATGGACCCTGGTACATCTGTTCCAGGATTGCATACATATGACAGGATGTACACTGAGTGAGGTTGCCACTGGACTGACATAATAATAATTATTATTGTCTACAAAAATTCAGTGGGAAAAATAAACAAGAATAAAAAAATATTATATTTTTATAAAGTTTAAAAAAAGAATAATAATAATAATTATATATATATATATATATATATATATATATATATATATATATATATATATATATATATATATATATATATTCCTCTTTCTTCCCCCTCTTTTCTTTAAACTCCCCTTCTCCTTTTTATATCAACTTCTGCCTTCTCACCTGGGCACAATTAGTGCACTCTGCAGTTTATCAGCCTTTACTTGTAAAAAGTAAAATCCACTTGATAATTAATAAAAGTTATGTTTTAAATTATTCTCTCTAGAGATTGATAAAAAGAGGTGTGCCCTTTAAAAGGGATTTTTTTTCCTAAAATAAATTTTTTATCAATACGTATCCCTAGGAGCAACCCCTGTCAAATTGTTTGTGTACAAACTTTATACCTAGAGCCACCATTTCTTCCTTATCTTTTAAGGTAATCTTTAAAATTACAGTTTATAGAAAGGAGTATGTATTTAGTCACTTGGGGAAATAAGCCCGTCAGTTATACCGGAGTACCAAGATCCAAAATTGGATAACAGTATAGAATAGACATAGGCTCTATAATGACCAATGAGTGTTTTTATCAAAATCAAACAAAGGAAAGAAAAATAAACATTCTCTATATTAGTCAAAAACCCTTCTTAATATTCATCATAAATAAATTTTATTGTGATTAAATCTAAAATTGCTCAATTAATTATCAATGTATTGTCGTGTGTCACAATTAATTAGTAGGGTTGTAGATCCATATGCATTTAATATTTCAGTTAGCACATCACTAACAGTATAGCAAGGATGAACACATATACTCATTGAACATATCGCACTTTAGTAGTACAGTATAACTAGTGGCATAAATATAAATATCAATACACTGATAAATAGTATAGCAATTCAGGTGAAAAAAATGAGATATAAGTCATGACTGGGAGTATAATGATATTTAATCTGTGTCCCTACAATACCTATTGTGTAGCGTAGATTACAGGACTCGCTACTTACCCTCTAAGAGACAAAAAAGACTGTATGTATTCACTCTTAAACATGAAAAAATCTACACTCTCTAACATCAAGACTAATTCCCATAACAATTAAATCCCGTATGATATCAGTATATATGCCACACAGTTTATCAATGTAGTTCACACATTAAACAGTAATATCCTCAAGCAGCCACTGGCTTGGTGTCCAGAGATAGAAAGCACATCTTAATATCGGCCAACGCATACAGCGTCTGACGTCATCTCTTTAGTTAACAGAAGATCATGGTCTGACGCGCTTGTTTCGCGTCTAATCTTCTTTTGAAATCATCATCAAACACGACACTGAAAACTAAGTGAATTATTTTTTTAATTCTTAAAATTGATGGATATTTTGTATATAACTTAGTAATCCCTTTAACTGCCTGCCTGTCTGCAGACCATTTGAGTCCAGTTCTACAATGAACAAAATTACAAGCACTCTGCAAATAATAATAAAAATCGTAATTGTTTTCCCCTATATGACGCAAAAAATCAAAGACACTTTACTCAGGGGTCATAAAGCTATGTAACATGTCATATAAGATATTCATCAGAAACTTATATTCGTCAGAAACTTACTGTTTTGTATTTCCTCAGTTTAATACATTTGTTTTAGTTATTTTACCTTGTTGGGTTTTTAAGAGTTGTAATCTTTGGAAGAAAAAAAAATGAGACTGAATCAAAAAGGAAATTGGAACTTTATTTGCTGTGAATGGTTTAATGGTTGAGACATGTAGTTGATGACACCAGATAAGTTTATTACAATTGTTTTGATATGCTATGTTCCATGTGATATTGATTCTTTCAATAAAAAATATATCTAAATTAATATCATTACTGCAACCAACAAATGTCTTTAGTCATTCTAACCCAAGAGGGAAAATTTGAAATGTATTATTGCAGTAAAAATGTGAGCATTTAGAGGGAGCTTGCAATTTTTGGTCTATTGAGGACCTGTGGGAATATTTTGACTCCTGCTTAGGGTCAGTTTAGCTAAACAGATTGAGTGCCATTTTTAAACAACTAAAAAACAGTGAGGAGCAGTTTTAATGACTTCAGTTTCTCTTTAAGTAAATGGACCCTACAGTATATAGTCACACTTTACGACTCCAGTGACACAGAACGTTCTTCAACCTCTTAACAATATCACTTTTCTCTTATAATCTGTCATGGGTGGCCCATGTCATGGGTGGCTTCATTTGAAGACTATGATATAAGGAGATTACACTTACCCCAAAACAGAACCATAGATTTTCTGAACAAGCTCTGGAATTACATAATGTTGGATGTTGGAGAGCGGTCTATTCCTCCCAAATATTCTCAGCAGCACTTTAACTTTCTGCCTTCCAGTACTGGAAACAAAAAATACCATAGATTTCCAAAAAGTGGAAACAAGGGAGAGTGCACCAACTTATAGTACAGTATTATTTATTCCAAAAATAACCATAAAACATTTTGTGACCTAGATTTATGAAAGGGAAATGTATCTGAAAACCCATAGATGTTCAGGATTTGATATAACTGTATTTACAGGAATGGGAATGTCAGATCACCATTAACTATATATTCCACATTTCATGTTTAGGAACCCTTGTTGGATGTATCATGTCTTTTAATGTAACATATTATACTAAATACTGTAATGTTTGCAGGAAATCCCTGTTGGGGGAGTGGATAAGTGGTTCAAACTGGAACCAAGGACAAGCTCTTCCAGAGTACAGGGTGACTGTAACCTAATTATCAAGCTAATTTCAAACCAGGTGAGTAAACTGAATGTATTATATTAATTGCTTACTAAAAATTGAAGCCTGCTTACCTTTATAAAATACATTTGTTAATATTATTAAAATATTTATTAAATGTTAAAGCTCAGCATGGTCAAAGCTGATGATTCACTAAGGTTCAAAAATGCTTTCTTTGCTGTTTATTGCACAAAGTGTGGACGTTAATTACACTTTAAAACCACCACTTATCCCATTTATTACCCGGTTTAAAGGGGCAACTTGTTTGTCATATATAAATGTTTTAACTACATTTAATTAATTAATTAATTTGATCATCCTGAATGTAGTTTGAAAAAAATGCACTCATTAATTTGTAACAAACCCACAGAGTAAGTGTTTCTAAGGACATGGAACCTCCCGCTTTCTCCCTGTATACTCCTGTGCAGGCTGACCTCTTGTGATGTTCAGAACTGCATTTTTGTGAACTAAGGACAGGGAGGTGATTCGCACACAGCATGTCACTGTTACACACTGCTAGAAGCAAATAAATAGTTCCATTATGTGCTAATACACATAACTGCAGGATTTTCATATTTTCACAGCCATGTATTACATAGTATTTGAGGTTGAAAAAAAACGTATAGTCCATCAAGTTCAGAGTTCTGAGATACTTCATTGGCCATTCAGATGGGATGAGATGAAAGAGGCACATTGGGGATTCCACAGAAGGAAAAAAAAAAACATTTCTGTCAACTTTCAAGCTAGCATGATAAATAACAATAATAACTATTCTTGATTGATCCTAAAGAGATTAATAAATTAATAAAGCCCCAGGTCCTGATGGAATACATTCAAGGGTACTGAGGGAGCTGGGTTCTGTAATAGCCAAACCATTATATCTAATCTTTCAAGACTCACTCACTACAGGGTCTCTACCAGAGAAAAGCAGAGGTGATACCTATAATTAAGAAGGGAGCAAGAGCAAATCCGGGGAATTATAGACCAGTGAGCCTCACATCTGTAGTTGGGAAGCTTGTATAACGGTTAATAAGGGACAGAATATGTCTATTTGAACAAGATCATAGGTAGCAGTCAACACGGATTTATGAAGGATAGGTCGGGTCAGACCAATCTAATTAGTTTCTATGAGGAGGTTAGTAGGAACTTGGATCTGGGCAACTCAGTGGATGTAGTATTTTTGGATTTTGCAAAGGCTTTTGATACAGTGCCTCATGGGAGACTTTTGAGTAAACTAAGGGATACAGGAATTGCAATTAATATCTGCTCATGGATTGAGAGCTGGCTAAAAGACAGGAAGCAAAGTGTTGTTGTAAATGGAACATACTCCGATTGGACTAATGTGGTAAGTGGGGTTTCTCAAGGTTCAATATTAGGTCCTCTCCTTTTTAGCATATTTATTAATGACATAGAAGTAGGACTCGAAAGTAGTGTCTCCATTTTTGCTGATGACGCTAAGTTGTGCAAGGTAATTAAATCAGATAATGATGCACTTTCCCTACAAAGGGATTTGCATAAATTAGAGAAATGGGCGGCTAAATGGCAGATGAGATTTAATACAAATAAATGTAAGGTTATGCATTTGGGAATGCAATTTATAATCTTAATGGAGCAAATCTAGGGGTATCAGATATTGAAAGGGATTTGGGAGTACTAGTGGACAACCACCTAGGTAGCAGTGCTCAATGCCAAGCAGCAGCTGTAAAGGCAAGTAAAATATTAGCATGTATTAAGAAGGGTATAGAAGCAAGGGAAGCAAATATAATTCTACCACTATACAAATCCCTAGTACGCCCTCATCTGGAATATGGAGTACAATTTTGGGCACCACTTCATAAAAATAATATTTTAGAGCTGGAAAAGGTACAGAGAAGGGCAACAAAACTAATAAGGGGAATGGAGGGGCTAAGTTATGAAGAAAGACTAACCAAATTAAACTTATTTTCGCTAGAAAAAAGGTGTCTACGAGGGGATATGATTACCTTATTTAAATACATACATGGTCAATATAAGGCTTTGTCAAGTGAACTTTTTGTAGCAATAGATTTTCAACTGACAAGAGGACAGCCTTTGAGGTTAGAGGAAAAAAGAATTCACCTTAAACAAAGAAAAAGGTTCTTCACAGTTAGGGTGCTTAAACTGTGGAATTCTCTACTAAAGGAGGTGGTGACAGCGAATTCGATAGATAACTTCAAAAAGGGGTTAGATATATTTTTGAATAAAGAGGGAATTCAAGGTCTTGTCAGCCATCGACCGCGAGCCCTCTAGACTTAGGCTGCAATGAGCACCGCAGGCGCTCATCGCCAATGGCGCCAGCCTCCCCCTCTGCCTCTCTCTCACTTCCCCTCTGCCGCCATTACAGGCCGCAACCGCGAGGCCTGCGGGGCTCTCTCATACCCCTCCCTATTAACCCCCTTGGGATGCAATCCTCCTCCTCCCTCCTAGCCCTTATCCTCCCTCCTTCCCCCTCTCCAAAAACCTCCTTATCCCCTTTTAGGATTGAGGAGAAGAAAAAAAAATTACACATTAAAATTTACAGGAGAAAGAAGAATGAGAGGTCGAGAATTAAAAATTGGAGAGTGTAAGAGGGTTTACAAGTGTACAGTGTAGGGTAAGTATGATTTGTAGGAGTGTGCCACTACCTGCTTCTGAACATGTCTAACAATTTGCATGGCACAACCCTGGCAATTTGAGTCATACTGCTGCCGACTGAAACTGTGCTGTCCTAGGCCTGGGCTTATTGGCCTAAATGTAAAATAAACCATTGAACTAACGTACATCGAAGGGTGAATATATTCCTTCTTGGCACTGAAAAACAAGAACATTTTATCCTGTAATTCGGTTTACTGATTAAATCAAATAAAACAATGTTTTATAGTGCAAATCGTTGCCATGGTCCCTCCTGCATATTTTTAGCTTGTATATTACACATAATTCAAAGTGTAAGTGATCTTTATATGCAATAAATTGGAGTTAGATTTTTATGCCCACATCTGGAAGCCAGTCATGTAAATTTGAGAACTTGCTCTGCTGCCAGTATGATTGTGTTAGGATTCAGATGTAATTTGATTCACTCAATATGAAAACAAATCACCTGCTATAAAAATCTGAATTGAAAAATGTGTTTCAGAGGGACACAGCACTAAGCAAGAAAGCATCTGGTGCGGTGATTCATGAGATGCTCCTGATCCAGCTGCTACAATATGAACACAAGCAGACAGAGGTAAATAAACTTATTATCATAAAAAAAATGTTCTGGTGTTTCTGAACTTGGGAGCAAAAGGCATTTTTAATTTGTTCGTATTTATATAGATTGTAAGCCTTTTGTACCAGTATTTACATGTATGTCATATTTGCCTTATGTATTCACTATGTCCTGTGTACATAGCACTATGGAATAGTTTAGAGCTTTATATTTAATTGATAATAATAATAGGAAGTAATCACATCATGACTGTTAAAAGGACGTGGAACACAACACTTTTTATGAATCTAAAACAGCATGCTTTATGCACATAGTTATGTTTTGTATTAATAAATATTAAGTAGAACTATATTAAAACTAACAGGAAGTGCACAGGGCACACATACATCTGTAGATTTTATTGGCAAACAAGTATTACTACTATGAATGATCTATATTACTGTTCATTAGCTGACAGAGGCAAACCCCCAGATCAGTGTTAGACATCTGAATCAGTTTATTTCTTCTTTGAGAGCATCATTTGATAAAAGAAAACACTTAGTAGTACATTATCAAATTCCTTTTTGGATGCAACAGAGAAAAAAATCCTTTTAACGCCCCTTTAAACTGCATTTGATAAAAGAACTTAACAGGAAGGTAATGGGTGGATTTATTGGACTTCACTGAAGACACCAACATAGAATTCAAGGCCTTAGACCAATCCCCTCATATTCCGTAATTCTTTTTCTCATGCATTTTTTATTCTGAATACCAAAATAGAAATATCAGACTGTTTTTCAGACCGGGTAATAAATAAAAACCAATTCTGCCTGTAGTGATAGGATTAGAGTGACAGAGATTTTCAAATTTCTACAGGATTCAAAATATTGGCTTTTAGTATTGAAGTGATTAAACTTGGTTAGGAGTTCCTAAACTTTCTTATAATGTCTGGAATGATATGAGGTTTTTACTGATTTATGAAATGCCAAATTAGTATGATGCCTGCAAATATTCACTGTTGTATGTATGATGGAGATTGGCCCAGTGAAAATACTGAATAATTGAACAGTGAGGCAGGGAAGAGAACAGATATGTGAGTTTAAATTTGATTTTATATCTGTTCCAAAGGCCCAAGGAAAGACTTATGAAGGGACTCATATAATTCCTGTTGTTTTGATATGCATTTCATATCTCTGCTAGAAAAGAGTAAATGTCCCTTTTTTAATTGCAGAAAATCATGTCAACACTTCAGCTCACTTTTTATCCCAAAACAGAAATGCCAATTTATCACTAAATATTTAGTGCCATAAAATTCATGTGTCATGTAGGATTTTATCTGCTCTTGACAGGTACTCCCTCTTGGACCTTGTTATTTGTTCACAACCATAGATAGCACATGCTCAGATTCTCAACAACATTAAAGTTGACCATTATAATTAACAAGAAAATTGCACTGAACAAAGAGCAATCCACACTAAATAAGTACTGTTAGCAAGGAGACATAATGCAGAAATACATGGTGGGGGATTTTTGTCAGTTCAAGTCCCAGTTTGTGGGACTTGAACTGACAAAAATCCCCCACCATTGCCAATTGTCTCAAAAGGGAAAAATAATTCCTTCCTGACCCCAGAAACTGGCGATCAGATTCCTCCCTGGATCAATACTCCCTCTCTAATTAACCAGGATAATCCTGAATGCCCTTTTTATTTAAACATATATCCAGTCCCTTTTTAAAGTTATCTATCCAATCTGCTGTCACCACCTCCTTTGGAAGAGTATTGCACAGATTAACCACCCTTACTGTGAAGAACCCTTTTCTTTCTTTAAGGTGGAATCTTTTTAATTCTAACTTCAAAGGATGTCCTCTTGTCAGTTGAAAAACGTTTGGCAAAAAAGTCCCTTGACAAATCTTTATACTGACCCTGAATGTATTTATATAGGGTAATATCCCCTTTTAGATGCCTTTTTTTTCTAGAGAACATAAGTTTAATTTGGTTAGTCTTTCTTCATAACTTAGCCTCTCAATTCCCCTTATTAGTTTTGTTGCCCTCACTGTACCTTTCCCAGCTCTAAAATATCCTTTTTATGAAGTGGTGCCCATAATTGTACTCCATATTCCAAATGAGGGCGTACTAGGGATTTGTATAGTGGCAGAATTATATTTGCTTCCCTTGCTTCTGTACCCTTTTTAATACATGCTAATATTTTATTTGTCTTTGCAGCTGCTGCTTGGCATTGAGCACTGTTACCTAGGTGGTTGTCCACAAGCACTCCCAAATCCCTTTCAATATCTGATACACCTAGATTTGCTACATTAAGATAATACTTTGCTTGGCTTTTTTTCCTTCCTAAGTGCATAACTGTACATTTATTTTTATTAAATCTCATCTGCCATTTAGATTCCCATTCCTCTAATTTATGTAAATCCCTTTGGAGGGAAAGTACATCATCTGATTTAATTACCTTGCACAACTTTGTGTCATCAGCAAAAATGGAAACACTATTATATCACTTAAGTAAAAATAATTATTAAAAAGAGCTTGTTTCATTTGAACACAACATTGCATATAAAAAGCTGATTTACCACTGATCCATCTATTGGACCTTTTGTGTTATCTGCCTGCACAGGGCCGCAGCGCACCATGGACTTTGATCACTTTGATTTAGGGTTAAGGTTTAGATTTTGGGTTAAGGTTATGGTTTGGATTTAGGGATAGGGTTTAGGCTTAAGGTTAAGGGTTAGAGTGTAGGGTTAGGGTACTGCAAGATACCAAAGATGTCACATACACACACTCACTCTGTCACACACACACACACTCACCCTGTCACACACATACACTCACTCTGTCACACACATAAACTCACCCTGTCACACACATACACTCACCCTGTCACACACATAAACTCACCCTGTCACACACATACACTCACCCTGTCACACACATAAACTCACCCTGTCACACACATACACTCACCCTGTCACACACATACACTCACTCTGTCACACACACACTCACTCTGTCACATACATACACTTACCCTGTCACACACATACACTCACTCTGTCATACACTCACCCTGTCACACACATACACTCACCCTGTCACACACACATACACTCACTCTGTTACACACATACACCCTGTCACACAAATACACTCACTCTGTCACACACACACACCCTGTCACATACATACACTCACCCTGTCACACACATACACTCACTCTGTCACACACACACTCACTCTGTCACATACATACACTTACCCTGTCACACTCACTCTGTCATACACTCACCCTGTCACATACATACACTCACCCTGTCACACACATACACTCACTCTGTCACACACACACACCCTGTCACACACATACACTCACCCTGTCACATACATACACTCACCCTGTCACACACACACTCACTCTGTCACATACATACACTTACCCTGTCACACACATACACTCACTCTGTCATACACTCACCCTGTCACATACATACACTCACCCTGTCACACACATACACTCACCCTGTCACACACACACTCACTCTGTCACATACATACACTTACCCTGTCACACACATACACTCACTCTGTTACACACATACACCCTGTCACACACATACACTCACTCTGTCACACACACACACCTTGTCACATACATACACTCACTCTGTCAGACACATACACTCACCCTGAGATAATACTTTGCTTGGCTTTTTTTCCTTCCTAAGTGCATAACTGTAAATTTATTTTTATTAAATCTCCTCTGCCATTTAGATTCCCATTCCTCTAATTTATGTAAATCCCTTTGGAGGGAAAGTACATCATCTGATTTAATTACCTTGCACAACTTTGTGTCATCAGCAAAAATGGAAACACTATTATATAACACACTTACACTCACTCTGTTACACACATACACTCACCCTGTCACACACAAATGATATCACACACATACACTCACTCTGTCACACACATACACTCACCCTGTCACATACACATACACTCACTCTGTCACACACACACTTACCCTTTCACACATAAACTTACCCTGTCACACACATACACTCACTCTGTCAAACACATAAACTCACCCTGTCACACACATACACTCACCCTGTCACACACATAAACTCACCCTGTCACACACATAAACTCACCCTGTCACACACATAAACTCACCCTGTCACACACATACACTCACCCTGTCACACACATACACTCACTCTGTCACATACATACACTCACTCTGTCACATACATACACTCACCCTGTCACACACATACACTCACCCTGTCACACACATACACTCACTCTGTCACATACATACACTTACCCTGTCACACACATACACTCACCCTGTCACACACATACACTCACTCTGTTACAC
The DNA here is from genome assembly GCA_027410445.1 of Discoglossus pictus. Classification (NCBI taxonomy): domain Eukaryota; kingdom Metazoa; phylum Chordata; class Amphibia; order Anura; family Alytidae; genus Discoglossus; species Discoglossus pictus. Next base: position 54,535,429 of record CM050172.1, on the reverse strand, counting down.
ACATACACCCTGTCACACACATACACTCACTCTGTCACACACACACACCCTGTCACACACATACACTCACCCTGTCACATACATACACTCACCCTGTCACACACATACACTCACTCTGTCACACACACACTCACTCTGTCACATACATACACTTACCCTGTCACACACATACACTCACTCTGTCATACACTCACCCTGTCACATACATACACTCACCGTGTCACACACATACACTCTGTTACACACATACACCCTGTCCCACACATACACTCACTCTGTCACACACACACACCTTGTCACATACATACACTCACTCTGTCAGACACATACACTCACCCTGAGATAATACTTTGCTTGGCTTTTTTTCCTTCCTAAGTGCATAACTGTAAATTTATTTTTATTAAATCTCCTCTGCCATTTTGATTTCCATTCCTATAATTTATGGAAATCCCTTTGGAGGGAAAGTACATCATCTGATTTAATTACCTTGCACAACTTTGTGTCATCAGCAAAAATGGAAACACTATTATATCACACACTTACACTCACTCTGTTACACACATACACTCACCCTGTCACACACAAACGATATCACACACATACACTCACTCTGTTACACACATACACTCACCCTGTCACATACACACACTCACTCTGTCACACACACACACTCACCCTGTCACATACACTCACTCACCCTGTCACATTCATACACTCGCTCTGTCACACACATACACTCAGCCTGTCACACACATACACTCACCCTGTCACACACATACACTCACCCTGTCACATACATACCCTGTCATGTCACACACACACTCACCCTGGGTTGAGGTGTGCTGCGCGTAGGATGGGCAGCCTGTCAGCAGATCGGCTCTCTCCCTGGCTCCTCCATGTGCTCGGCTTGTTCTTGTTCCGATACTGCACTGATCTGATCCTGCCCCCCTAGCAGGCTGTAAACCCCCTGCTACCTTGATCAAGCTCCTTACGACGCTACTGTAGGCGACCCCTGGCAAATCATCATTCAACCTCCAAAGGGGTCACGACCCCCAGGTTTAGAACCGCTGCTCTAATGCATTACTTTTATATGCAATTATGCTACTGTGGATTCTACCTTTTTAGTTTCCAGTTATCTACTTCCTAAGGTGAGAGGAGACTTTGAATAAACATGAAGTTTCTACCAGCATCTACCGCTCTCATTAGGTCACATTAGGACACATCTTGTTGAGACAGAAGCTGCATGAAGTGAAGAAAATGATAACCTGCAGTAAAGATAAATTGCATATTTTTTTTACATTCTAAAACATTTTACCATTATTAAGTTTTGTTTTTCAAAAGAGCATATAGAAAAAAATTAACCACAATGTTTAAGAGGTCCTGAATAACAACCCAAGAAGCCTTCTTTTCAGCTACCCCTGATAAGGGATTAAGCAAAACAGCTAATATTGACATCTATTTTGCATGTATCTGCATAAATGAGATGGAATAATACCTTAATTTTTCCTTTAATTCCCACTCAGCATCTGCCTGCTTTGCAAATGAATTTTAGTAATCTGTGGAATTGATTATGTAATGTTCAGGATTTTCTATCTGTTGCAGTTAAATGTATAATTCCAAAATGCCCCAAAATCGATATTTTGCCTAACATTGTTTCTTAAAGGTCCGCTGAACCTGATATTTTATACTGAGTCTAAATTAATCACCTTTGATGCTTTCTATAACTATTATAGTGAACTATATGAAATACTTTGGACTTATTTGCTTTATTTAGCCATTCATACTGCTCAGTACAGGGGCTGCCATTTTGCCTCTCATATTGTTGCTCATTGATATCTACCTCCATATTGATTAGCTTGTTCTTGCAACAGTAACATCATATGCACATATGATAGAGGGCAGGGCCATGTAGAAAGGAACACTTTATTAAACAAATAATCTATATATATATTTTTAATAATCATTTATGTATTGATGGATGTGTGTCTTCTAAAGTGCATTTGTGTTAATCATTTAAGCTCTTTGAAATTAAGTTTGTATATGTATTGTTTTATCCTGTAACCTAAATAAAAATACGGTTATTAAAAGAAAAGATTTAAAAAAATGGGGAACATTCTCTAAGCACCACATTATCCATCTGCATAACTAGCAATAGCTAAAAAAGAAAAATTAACTAATATAGGAAATGTAACTCTTCCCAACAGACAGCCTTATTAAATAGTGATTCTGCAAACTGAAAAGGGCTCTATTTAAGCACACAGCATATTTTTTTACAGAAGTTTGTAGTTAGTGAACTTCTATCCAAAAGCAAGGTCTTCACTAACTACAAACTTCTGTAAAAAAATATGCTATGTGCTTAAATAGAGCCCTTTTAAATTTGGCGAATCGCAATTTAAAAGGCTGAGAGACAGCACACTTGTTACTAATTAGTACCACCAGCCATTATGTATTCTGTGATTCAGAGGTGGAAAGAAGCAGTCTAAAACTTCAACTTCAAATTCAATTTCAGATATTTAGCAGCTAATTCAAAAAGGGAACACTTTTGACACATTATTTTCTAGTCTCTTTGTGATGGTGCAAAGCACAGAGTGACTTCAATGTCCCTTTAATTTCATCCACCCATTTGAATATCATTTCTATGAATAGCTTCAGTTTAGTTATTCTTTCTTTTTAATTTTTATGGAGGTATTGATAAAGAATTATTGTCTTTTAGATGGATACTTGGAACTGGAAAGGAGAAATGAGCAAGCATGCATTCACAATGCTGTCCCACCACAGCATGCAGACAGACCTCTCTGCACTTCAACAAGCCGTTATGTGAGTATTTTGATGTCAGTATGTAATGTGTGGAGCTGTAACAGATTAACATGTAGATTAGTGTGCAGTGAACAATTAGAATATCAGCCTAAATAATGCAGTCTGCACTTGCCCATGCTTTTCCATTGCATATTACTTTATGCTACAATAACAGCTAGGGGTTTAATAAAATAGAAAAAAAAACTTGTTTTAATATATAAGGACAGCAGTGCAATTAAAACAACTTAAAATACCTAAAATCAGAATAAAATATTATTTTGGCGTGGATATATTGGTCTATCTGATGTGTGATATTTCACTTTAATTAATTCCTATGACGCTCTTAGGTCTATTGTATAGATAGTTCAAAATATAAACATGCTATAGATACAGTATAGCCCATCAGGTCAAAAAGAAATGGACTAGACTGAGTATTGCTCTTTTGTGCAAACAAACTGGCAAGTGGATTTTACTTTTTGCAAGTAAAGGCTGATAAATTGCAGATTGCACTAATTGTGCCCAGGTGAGAGGGGTGTGGTTTGCCTGTGTTAAACTAGTATAAAGGGTTGCGAGCTGTTTGGGGCTGTATGCAATTGGATTTTTATCTTTTTGCAAGTAAAGGCTGATAAATTGCAGATTGCACTAGTTGTGCCCAGGTGAGAGGAGTGTGGTTTGACTGTGTTAAACTAGTATAAACGTTTGTGAGTTGTTTGGGGCTGTTTGCAAGTGGATTTTACTTTTCGCAAGTAAAGGCTGATAAATTGCAGAGTGCACGAATTGTGCCCAGGTGAGAAGGCAGAAGTTAATATAAAAAGGAGAAGGGGCGAACTTGTGGGCTTGCAAATACTTCTAGTATAAGTGCAATTCAAATTAAATTGTGTAAGGGGTTTAAATAAAAGGAGGGAGTTCAAAGAAAAAGGGGGGAGGGATTATTGTGCAAAGGGGGAAGAAAAGGTTTTTTTTTTACAAAAAACTTTTTATACAAACATATTATTTTATATGCTTTATTTTTCCCACTGAATTTTTGGAGACGATAATAATAATTATGAGTCAGTCCAGTGGCAAACTCACTCAGTGTACATCCTGTCATATATTTGCAATAATGAAACAGATGATCCAGGGTCCTTACCTCTGTGAGAGGTGTGAGCATGTTGCCTCTCTGGAAGCTCAAATTAGAGAACTGAAGAGGAGAATTGCAGCACTTGGTGATATGCTCCACTGGAAAGGGAGTTGATGCTCACTGAGCACAATTATGCTGGGCCTAGCATGGAGGGTGGAGCTGAGGCTAGTGAGGATGTCCAGGGAGGTAGCTGGTTTATAGTTAGAAGGGGAATCGGGGGGGGGGGGGGGGCAGGAGGAGGCAGGCTAGTTCTGAGTTGGCAAACACCAACAGATTTGCCAGATTGAGTGAAACTGTTGGGGATGTCCATTCAGGAATGGCAATGCCAGATAGAGCTGTTCCCTCTAACAGCCAGGAGAACAGTTCTACTGGAGGAGTGGGAGGGCAGAATAGGCAGAGCAACAGACAGGTTTTGGTGGTAGGGGACTCTATTATTAGGAAGGTAGACAGCAATCGAACAGTTTGCTTTATCCCGGGTGCTCGGATTTGGCATGTTGTGGATCGGGTAGACAAATTATTGTGAGAGGCTGGAAATGAAACGGCGATCTTGGTACATATTGGTACCAATGACAAGTTAGTGGAAGATTGAGTGTCCTAAAGAATGATTTTAGCGAACTAGGTAATAAGCTGAAGGCAAGGACCTCCAAGGTAGTATTTTCTGAGATACTACCAGTGCCACGTGCTAGCCCAGGGAGGCAGAAGGATCTTAGAGAGTTTAATGCATGGCTAAAGATGTGGTGCACTAAGGAAGGGTTTGAGTTTTTAGAGCACTGGGCTGACTTCTCACTTCGGTACAATCTCTACAGCAGGGATGGATTGCACCTTAATGATGAGGGAGCTTTTGTGCTAGGGGATAGGATGGTAGAAAGGCTAGATGAGTTTTTAAACTAGTAGGTGTTGGGGAGGGACTAGATATAAGTAATGGGGTAGAAAGTGTAGAGGGTATAAGGGATGAATTAACAACTCATAGGACAAGGAGATGGAGGGAGGGGAAGTATAGTAAATAGGGAGGTATTACTAAGTAACTCAAGTATAGTGGCAGGCACCACCAAACTACAAACTCATAACGTAAGATGTATGCTTGCTAATGCCAGAAGCTTGCCAGGAAAAATGGGAGAGTTAGAATTATTAGCAAGTAATTAAAAATGGGATTTAATAGGCATTACTGAAATGTGGTGGAATAAATCTCATGACTGGACTGTTAATCTAGATGGTTATAACCTATTTAGGAAAGATAGGGGCAATGGTAAAAGAGGAGGAGGGATTTGTCTGTATGTTAAGCCTGAATTTAGGCCTATAGTCAGAGAAGATATTTATGGCAATACTAATGATAATGTTGAATGTTTGTGGGTATAGTTGAATAGCGGAGCAACAAATTCCAAAAGAATATTAGTTGGAGTATGCTATAAATCCACAAATAAAGCTGAAAGTAAGGAAATAAAATTATTGTTACAGATTGGAAATGCAGCTAAGCATGGGCAAGTTTTGATAGTGGGAGATTTTAATTACCCTTAAATAGACTGGATAAATGAGACCAGAAGTTCAGCTAAGGGCAGCGGGTTCTTGAGTACATTCGGGGATCATTATCTGGCCCAGGTTATACAAGAACCTACTAGAAATGAAGCTATCTTAGATTTAGTCATCACAAATAATACTGATATAGTATCAAATGTTGAAATAGGGCAACCTTTGGGAAACAGTGATCACAACACAGTCTCATTTGAGATTTAATTAAAAAGCTAAATTTTAAGGGGCCAACAAAAACTCTTAATTTTAAAAGGGCAGATTTTAACAGTCTAAGGGCAGCAATACAAAGTATAGACTGGGACAGAGAACTGATAGATAAAAACACTGAACATAAATGGACAACATTTAAATCCTTAATAAATATACATACTTATCACCATATACCAAGTGGGAATAAAAGTAAAAGGAGTAAATCACATCCAATGTGGCTTAACAATGATTTAAAGATCAAACTACGGAGTAAAAAACAGGCATTTAAATTATAATTTACTGTAAAGTGGGATTATTTACAATTTGGCCTACAAATTTTATTATTTCAAAAATAACAACAACGAATTAAAAAAAGTGTAAAAGCAATATAAAACCATTAGAAACGATTCTCCTCTGACAAAATGTGATTTAATTCACTTTTTTAATAATATACAGAGATATTAACTGCCTCTTACTTTTTAAGAGGAATCATGGAACTTGTAGTGCACTTAAGGTAACTATTACACACATTCCTTGTCTTGTAGGTTTTTTATTAAAAAAAAGAGACTTTATGATTAAGTATTGTAGATGAAAAGTTCTCTATCATTATATATTAAGTGCGTAAGGATTCTTACATTTCAAACCTTTTAAACTTTTCTTGTGTGAGGTATTATTTGCAGTAATGTTGGCAGTAGAAATTACCTTAAACTAAGGCAGAGAAATTTAGAATTTTTTGTCTCATCTCTCAATATGAGACTTATATTATTTTTCTTGTCTCTTATCCTATATTAAAGTTACCTAGATACATAGGGCCTCATTCAATTGCGATTTGGCCAATTGAATATGGCTCTAAATAAGCACATAGCATATTTTTTTTAAAGAAGTTTTTAGTTAGTGAAAACCTTGCTTTTAGATAGATGCTCACTAACTAAAAACTTATTTTAAAAAAAATATGCTATGTGCTTATTTAGAGCCATATTCAATTGGCCAAATTGCAATTGAATGAGGGCCATAGGGTTTATATTCCAATTGGAATCCTGCAGTCCCAATCTCACTGTGTGCAATGCACATTAGTAGCAATTACCCTATTTTGGAGTGAGCTGTTCTGATAACTATCCGGGCAAAATTCAGAACTCTCAGGGCAAAATTCAAAACTCTAAACTTTGTTTGTTTCTGAAGTTGCTTAATTTTGCTTTAATTAGTAGTTAAATACTATCTATTTGGGTCATATTGCCTTATATATTTGATCCATACTGCCATACCAAGTATTATGTAATTTGCACCATGCTGTTTGGCCGGAACGCTATTGCTGCATGTCATTACTTCCTGGTTTAGCGTGGACTACGTCGTGCGTAATGACGCACGTATGCGTGTAAACACCTACGCCTGACACGTTTCGACGTACTATGACGTCTTTGTCAAAGGAGGAAGGCATAGATGCCGTTGACAGTCTTTTATAGTGAATAGGTTACCAAAGGAACCCATATCGGAATGGTGGTGTTAGTCAGTGTCATATAGAAAGGAGTTATCCGGCATATATGGTGGATTTATATAAATGTAACCCTGTCATTAATCTGTATATATTGTATACATGTCACCCTGCCATAAATCTATATATATATTACAGTATGAACACATATTAAGTGTAAAGGAATACAAGGACTAGGCTTGAATACATAAACTATTAAGCATATATAATGAGCTGATGCATATATAACTGCCATTAATTTAATCCATCCTATTGACAGTTTTGCTTATATTAATATAAATGTATGAAAGGGGAAAGTCTCTATCTTACTATCTCGTATATTATTAATAATTAATAATATTTAGAGTATTATATCTATCAGAATCTATAGGTTCAGATATTTAAAACAAGTGAATGTTTTCCTAAATTTAAATAAAAATCAGTGAACAATAAGCCTCTAAAGCAAACTATAAGTAAATGCGACTATGTCTTTAATAATATAAAAATGAAGATTGTCATACAGTTAATGATAATGTCATGCTTGTGAAGAAATATACCTAATATGTGTGAGAATAAATATGCTATACACTTGAATATTGATTATAATATACATGTATTAAATATAAAGTTATATTTACATGATACAGATGTGATGAAGTGCAAAAGTAAACCTCAGTGAAAAATGGAAAAAATATACATGTGTAGTGTAGTGTGTAATACTAACTTTAATTAAATCCTTGAGTTTAGGTTCAAGTTTCTTTAGTTCATTCGTAAATGATTCTGAATGTATTTATATCATTATCCATTAAAGATCTTATCCTTTACCTCATTTCATAAATAATATTGAGACCCAGATGTTGGGCCATTATTGTCTGAAACTATATAAGGTAATAGACTTTGTTGCCTTCTTAGTGCTTAGCATAAGGGGGAAGCCTATCCTTGGATGGTTACTACCTTAGGCCTTTTATTTATATGTAGATACTTCCAGGTATATTTATATCTGAGATTTACTGAATAGCATTCTGTTCAAGAGTGTTAATATTGAATCATACTATATGTCTCAGTTCCTAGAGTAGATGATCATGGAGAAAGGATTTTAGGCCATTATTGTTTGACATTATGTGAATTGGTTCCACATAGGATGCCGTAGTATTTTTCATTTTCCATTCTCCATTTTCAGATGAATGGTGTGAAAGAAAAAACTTCATTAAGCCCTTTGGGAGCTTGGGCCCTCAGATTATAAATCCATCTTGCCTCACATTGTAAAAGCTTTCTTTCAAGGTCTCCTTTTCTTGGACCTGAATCTACACTGTCCACCACACAAAATCTGAGAACATCGCTGTTGTTGTTGTGCTAATATTTGATATGGCGTGCAATTGGCGTATCATAAGAGTTGTTAATGGCATAGATATGCTCGCCAATTCTATGACGTAGCTGTCTTCGTGTTTTACCCACGTATACCTTATTATATAAACATGTGGCTACATAAATGACTCATGTAGACATACAATTGTAGAATTTGTCAATCTCAAAAACTTCCTTTGTGATAGGATGTTCATATCTTTTTGTTGGTTTTATGTACTTACAGAAGCTACACCACCCAATTCTAAAACATCCTTTTGGTGGTTGTAGCCATGTTTCCCGTGGGTTGTTCTCTTTGAAGTAACTGTGTACTAACATGTCTCTGAGATTGGTACCTCTACGATAAGTAATATGTATTTTAACTGGGAGGATTTCCCTCAGATCTTCATCACTCAATAGTAAGTGCCAATGTTTCGAAAGAATGTTCCTAATAATATTGGAACCATATCCATAGGTCATAATACATCTAGTTGACACAGGCCGTCTGAAAATTAGTGACCAGGAAAAGGCAGATGAGCTAAATAGGTTCTTTTCTCCGGTATACACAAGGGAGGTACCAGTGGTTCGGACACTGCAACATAATGGGGCTACACTACCTTTGCTGAATAATTGGTTAACACAAGAAGTAATCCAAAAGAGGCTGTAAAAAATAAATGTTAATAAAGCACCAGGTCCTAATGGAATACATCCAAATGTACAGAGGGAACTGGGTTCTGTAATAGCCAAACCATTATATTTAATTTTTCAAGATTCACTCTCTACAAGACGACTGGAGAAAAGATGATGTGATACCTATATTTAAAAAGGAAGCAAGAGCAAAGCTGGTGAATTATAGACCAGTAAACCTCACTTCTGTAGTGGGGAAGCTTTTAGAAGTGTTAATAAGGGATAATATACAAGAATATGTCTATTTGAACAGGATTATAAGTAGGAGTCAACTTGGATTTATAGGTCACGTCAAACAAATTTAATTCGAGAGCTGGCTAAAAGACAGGAAGCGAAGGGTTGTTGTAAATGGAACATACTCCGATAGGGCTAATGTGGTAAGTGGGGTTCCTCAGGGTTCAGTATTAGGTCCACTCCTTTTTAACATATTTATTAATTATTTAGAGGTGGGACTGGAAAGTAGTGTCTCCATTTCCGCTGATGACACAAAGTTGTGCAAGGTAATTAAATCAGATAATGATGTGCTTTCCCTCCAAAGGGATTTACATAAAATTGAGGAATGGGCATCTAAATGGCAGATGTGATTTAATACGAATAAATATAATGTTATGCATCTGGGAAGGGAAAATAGACATGCAATTTATAATCTTAATGGAGCAAATATATCATAGTATCATATATTGAAAGGGATTTTGGGAGTGCTTGTGAACAACCACCTAGGTAACAATGCTCAAAGCCAAGCAGCAGCTGCAAATGCAAATAAAATGTTAGCATGTATTAGGAAGGGTATAGAAGCCAGGGAAGCAAATATAATTCTGCCACTATACAAATCTCTAGTACGCCCTCATTTGGAATATGGAGTGCAATTTGGGCACCACTTCATAAAAAGGACATTTTAGAGTTGGAAAAGGTACATAGGAGGGGAACAAAACTAATAAGGGGAATTGAGGGGATAATTTTTGAAGAATGACTAAATTAAGTTTATTTTCTCTAGAAAAAAGGTGTCTCAGAGCAGTTATGATTACCTTATATAAATACATGCAGGGTCAGTATAAAGATTTGTCAAGGGAGCTTTATGTGCCAATAGGTTTTCAACTGACAAGGGGACATCCTTTGAGATTAGAAGTAAAAAGATTCCACCTTAAAGAAAGAAAAGGGTCCTTCACAGTAAGGGTGGTTAATCTGTGGAATTCTCTGAGAGGAGGTGGTGACAGCGGATTTGATAGATAACTTTAAAAGGGGACTAGATTTATTTCTAATTAAAAAGGGAATTCAGGGTTATCCTGGATAATTAGAGAGAGAGTATTGATCCAGGGAGAAATCCGATCACCAGTATCTGGGGTCAGGAATTAATTATTTTTTTCCCCCTTTGAGATGATTGGCTAAGTTTCACTTGTTTTTTTTCTGTTTGCCTTCCTTTGGATTAATCAATAATAAAAATAAAAAAACAAGTTGATTAGTAATTAATTAACAATTAATTAACAACTAATTAATTAATAACTAATGTGCATATTGCAGATCTTTAAAGGTTCAACTTGATGGACTAAAAGCCTTTTTTCAACCTTAATTGCTATGTAACTATGTAACTAAGAAGTGTATAACTCCTAGTCCTCATAGCATATATATCACTTTGGTCCGAATCTTTGGGGGAATACACAGTCTTTTATTCTATGACCTTTCTTTGACCCAAAAAAACTTTTATGCCTTAAGATATTGCTATCTATTCCAAAATAGCTTGTTTATGCTCTTGTTCTAGGGTCTCACTATTCTCTTGTTCTAGGGCCTCACTTTTGATGTTGGTAGCTTGTGTTTACACAGCCTCTCATTCTAGGACCTCTCTTTTGATGTTAACCAAAATGGCAATTTCATCACTATATATTGCTGTTTGTTAACACTCGATTGTATGTCTCTTTAATACCATTATTCACACACTGATACTGAGGTATTTTTCTTTCCATATTTCAAAAGTCTCATTTTTCATTACCCAGTGACAGATATTGTAACTAGAGGTTCACAGATCCACCTTGCTATTTATTCCACATATCAAATATATACCTGCATAAATTGGTAATGAAATTGCAGGGTCTTTTGTTTATATATCTCTCTTTGCATTCTTTGCTGGAATCCAGTCTTATTATCTACAGTGTAATTAATTGTATTACATCAACGATATGACAAAGTCACCTAACACTGTTAATTATGATACTAAATACCAATATATGAACAACCACAGTGTGTTCACAATTTCTGACACAACACTGCTATAGCCATCTAGCAACTGTTTACTCTGTTGGTGACTAATCTCAGCTTTTCTATCCCATTCACGTTGCTACAGTAATGTGGAAAGGAGTCTGTCCACTTATTTAGGACATACAGGTGTAACATCGGCGTGGCACTTATTATATTAAGCTAAAAGCATATTGAGTGGCCTGAACACTGAGGGTTCTATATAAGCACAGAGCATATTTTTTTTTACAGAAGTTTTTAGTTAGTGAACTTCTATCCAAAAGCAAGGTCTTCACTAACTAAAAACTTTTGTAAAAAAAATATGCTCTGTGCTTATATAGAGCCCTATTCAATTGGCCAAATTGCAATTGAATGAGGCCCTGAGACAGTACAACATTTCCATATGCTTCTATTAGCCTGCATGCTAGAGCTCCTCAGCTAGTAAATAAATAAAATAACCTGAACGCTGAAACAGTGCAGCATTTGCTTGTGCTTCCGTTATTTACATGCTAGATCTCCTAACACATGTGACTTTTTCAAAACTCCTCCCTTTGAAAAAGTCATCTTTTCAGTCTTTTATTCTGATTTTAGGTATTTTAAGTTGTTTTAATTGCGCCCCTGTCCTTATATATTAATACAAGATTTTTTTTCTTTTCTATTAACCCCCTAGCTGTTATAACTTCAGGGTGAATCACTAATAGGACTTGGTATCCTAGATGTATCTTTATATTATTTTATGCTGCAACAATACAGCCAAACTCCCATGTGGATAATAATGGCAATAATCATCCATAAGAATGAGATAACAGACTGTGGTTGGTGGCTGGATCAGAAAGGCTGATCAATTGTTGGTTTACTCATTAATGGGATGGTTGCAGGTTATTAGTTATGTCCACCTAGTTTTCTTCTCAGGCAATGTTATCTTGATTTCTCCGCCCATGATGTCCAACATGACTGTTCTGAGCTTTAACTTCTCCAGCACTTTGGCTTTTTTGTTATGGAATGCTGAGAAATGTTTAACCCATGCCTGTCTCTCTGAGACACATTGATAGTATATACACACACACAGAGTTGGGATCACTATACTGACATACCTCATGTTGCAAGGACATGACAGCAGTATGTGATATGATGTAATACAATGATGGACGCCATTATCCACGATAATGATAAAAACAAGATAAGCCATGTGATTAAATATTGATTAAATATTGAGTGACAAATCCATGGAGAAAGCTAAATATCTTGGAAATACTCAGTGGAGATAAAAAAAATGTAATACAATGATGGTGCATTGAACGAGGTAGTAATAGTAATAGTAATACTAATTAAGGTTGAAAAAAGACTTTCAGTCTATCAAGTTCAACCTGTTAAGATCTCCTCTGATCTGCAATATGTGGATTAGTTAATTCATTTGTTGATTAAATAATTATTAATAGTATAGTATTGGAGGATGAATAAAGAAGAAAGTTACAAGTTAACTGCAGCGTTTTCAGTCTCTTGGTACTAAAACATGTATAATCGTACATTAAAAGGCAAGCTCTCTTGAAGTTACTAAGAGAATATGAAAAATATTTTGTGTAAAGTTACCACAGATAATCTTTTAATCCATCTAGCTGTTAGTTGGTAGCTTCAGTTCTCAGATTCTGCTGATGATAAAGTGGCATTGCAATGTGATTTGAGTAGGGGGTTACCAAGGAGACATGATAGCCGATCACTGTGATAATATCTCAGACGCTATGGGTCTTCTGCAAGACTCCTGGATTAAAGGATTGTCTTGATTTGTTATTATCTTAGAAGCTTCAAGACTAATCCAAACAACAGTGTCTTTTAATATATGAATATACATATGACACTGTAATCTACAGTTTATAAGCTGTGTCTCCTGGTTACATAGTAACATAGTTACATAGTAATTTAGGTTGAAAAAAGACTTTAGTCCATCAAGTTCAATCTTTTTAGTTCTCCTCTGATCTGCAATACGCAGATTTAGTGTTAATTGATCCAGAGGCAGGCAAACAGAAAAAAAAGAAACAGTGACATTTTGCCAAATGTCTCAACAGGGAAAAAATATATAAAATTCCTTCCTGACACTAGATACTGGCAATCGTATTCCTCCCTCGATCAATACTCCCTCTCTATTTATCCAGGATAGCCCTTAATGCCCTTTTTATTTAAAAATATATCCAATCCCCTTTTAAAATTATCTATCGAATCTGCTGTCACCACCTCCTTTGGTAGAGAATTCCACAGATTAACCACCCGTACTGTGAAGAACCCATTTCTTTCTTTAAGGTGAAATCTTTTTACTTCTAATCTCAAAGGATGTCCCCTTGTCAGTTGAAAACCTCTTGGCACAAAAAAGTTCCCTTGACAAAGCCTTGTATTGACCCTGGATATATTTATATAAGGTAATCATATCCCCTCTTTTTTCTAAGGTAATCATATCCTCTCTTTTTTCTAGAGAAAATAAGTTTAATTTGGTTAGTCTTTCTTCATAAATTAGCCCCTCCATTCCCTTTATTCGCTTTGTTGCCCTTCTCTGTACTTTTTCAGGCTCTAAAAATGTCCTTTTTATGTAGTGGTGCCCAAAATTGTACTCCATATTCCAAATTAGGGCATACTAGGGATTTGTATAGTGGCATAACTTTCCATTTCATCTGCCACTTAGATGCCCATTCCTCTAATTTATGCAAATCCCTTTGGAGGGGAAGTATATCATTTTCTGATTTAATTACCTTGCACAACTCTGTGTCATCTGCAAAAATGGAGACACCACACTCCAATCCCATTTCCAAATCATTAATAAATACGTTAAAACGGAGGGGACCTAATACCGAACCCTGAGGAACCCCACTTATCACATCAGTCTAAACCTGAGTATGTTCCATTTACTATAACCCTTTGCTTCCTGTCTTTTAGCCACCTTTCAATCCATAAGCAAATATTTAATGCAATTCCTGTATCCCTCAGTTTGCACAATAGTCTCCCATGTAGCACTGTATCAAAAGCCTATGCAAAATCCAAATAGACTACATCCAAGTTCCTACTAACCTCCTCATAGAAACTAATTAGGTTTGTTTGACATGACCTATCCTTCATAAGTCCATGGTTGATTAATATCTTTTTTTTAATAACATGGTTGTCTCTGTTGGGCCCCCTCAGATCCTCCCGCAGCCTTCAAACCTCTGTGGCTCCCGTGGACCCCTGTGGCACCTGAGGCCCCCCATGGGCCACCAGATGCCCCTGCGGCACCCACAGTTCCTCTGTTGCCCCCCGCAGGACCCTGTGTCTTCCGCGGTCTTCTGGGGCCCCTCAACAGGGAAAAAATATATAAAATTCCTTCCTGACACTAGTTACTGGTGATCGGATCTTCTATGGCCCCAGGGCCCCCCTGTGCTCCATGCAGGCCTTGTGCCCCCCCCCCCCCGTGTTCCCTCTCAGCCTCTTGTGGTCCTTTGCAGACCTCTGCAGCCTTCCTCAGCCCGGTGTTTCTGCTCAGCCCCTTGCCTGTGTTTCTGCTCAGCCCCTTGTGGCCCCCCTTGGCCTCCCTCAGCCCCTTGTGGCCCTCTTGGTACTTGCAGGCTTCTGTGGCCCCCTGCTGATCTTTGTGGCCTTCCTCGTCCTTTTGTGGCCACCTCGGTCCTTTTAGGCTCCTGTGGCCCCCCGTGGAAATCTGTGGCCCTCTAGGACCTCTGTGGCCCTCCTCGGCCCTCTCGCCTGCCATGGCCCCTCTTCACCCAAGGAAGTGGAATGCAGCATCAGGCATTTATATAGGTATATTATATATATACACATGTATAGATGAATACATACATTTATATGTGTATGTGGTGTGTGTGTATATACAGCATCTCACAAAAGTGAATACACCCTTCACATTTTTGTAAATACATCTCTTAGAAATGACACTCTGCTACAATGTAAAGTAGTAAGTGTACAGCCTGTATAACAGTGTAAATTTGCTGTCCCCTCCAAATAACTCCACCCACGGTCAATAATGTCTAAACCGTTGGCAACAAAAGTGAGTACACTGCTAAGTGTAAATGTCCAAATTGGGCCAAAAGTGTGTGTGGCCACCATTATATTCCAGCACTGCCTGGTCATGGAGTTCACTAGAGCTTCACAGGTTGCCACTGGAGTCCTCTTTGACTTTTTTCCATGATGACATCACGGAGCTAGTGGATGCTAGAGACCTTGCACTCCCCCACCTTCCGTTTGAGGATGCCCCTTAGATGCTCAATAGGGTTTAGGTCTGGAGACATGCTTGGCAAATCCATCACCTTTACCTTCAGCTTCTTTAGCAAGGCAGTTGTCATCTTGTAGGTGTTTTTGGGGTCATTATTGGGTTGGAATACTGCCCTTCTGCCCAGTCTCTGAAGGGAGGGGATCATGCTCTGCTTCAGTATGTCACAGTACATGTTGGCATTCATGGTTCCCTCAATGAACTGTAGCTCCTCAGTGCCAGCAGCACTCATGCAGGCCCAGAACATGACACTCCCACCAACATACTTGACTGTAGATAAGACACATTTGTCTTTGTACTCTTCACCTGGTTGCCGCCACACACATTTGACACCATCTGAACCAAATAAGTTTATCTTGGTCTCATCAGACCACAGGACATGGTTACAGTAATCCATGTCCTTAGTCTGCTTGTCTTCAGCAAACTGTTGGCAGGCTTTCTTGTGCATCATCTTAAGAAGAGGCTTGCATCTGGGAAGACAGCCATGCAGACCAATTTGATGCAGTGTGCGGTGTATGGTCTGACCACTGGCAGACTGACCCGCCACCCCTTCAACCTCTGCAGCAATGCTAGCAGTACTCATACGTCTATTTCTCAAAGACAATCTCTGGATATGACGCTGACCACGTGCACTCAACTTCTTTGGTCGACCATGGCAAGACCTGTTCTGAGTGGAACCTCTCCTGTGAAACTGCTGTATGGAAAAGCCCACTGTACTGCAGCTCAGTTTCAGGGTCTTGGCAATCTTCTTATAGCCTAGGCCATTTTTATGTAGAGCAACAATTCTTTTTTTTCAGATCCTCAGAGAGTTCTTTGCCATGAGGTGCCATATTGAACTAGTATGAGAGAGTGTGAGAGCAATAACACCAAATTTAAAACACTTGCTTACCATTCACACCTGAGATTTTGTAACACTAACGAGTCATATGACACCGGTTAGGGAAAATGGCTAATTGGGCCCAATTTGGACCTTTCCACTTAAGGGTGTACTCAATTTTGTTGCCAACGGTTTAGACATTAATGGCTGTGTGTTGAGTTATTTTGAAGGGACAGCAAATTTACACTGTTATACAAGCTGTACACTTACTACTTTACATTGTAGCGGAGTGTAATTTCTTCAGTGTTGTCACATGAAAATATATAATAAAATATATACAAAAATGTGAGGGGTGTACTCACTGTAGTGAGAAACTGTATATTTGTGTGTGGATATATATATATATATATATATATATATACATATATATATATATATATACATATATATATATATATATATATATATATATATATATATATATATATATATATATATATATATATATATATATATATATATCCCACCTCTCATAGCCCTCCCACACACCTTTCAGTTGTTTTAACAAATTTGTTCTGCTCATATTCTCTGGATCTGATCTCATATGTTCCTCTCTTTCCAGCTTAGCTCATAGCAATTACCTTCCCTGAAGTTTGCAGTTTGCAACTGCTTTCTCTGCCCTCCCTCCCCACCTGTGCATTCTCTTAATTTGTAGAAACTCATATGACTTGCACCTGCTCAGTCAACACCACCTGCTAAAAAAAAACAAAAAAAAACAAAAAAAAACATTGTCATAAGTCTCTTAGCTACTCACCTACCACAGCCATTCTCAACCATATCACACTCTTTTCCCTGCTCCTGAATCTATATTACTACTGCTACCATATCTTAGGATAATAATTCTTCCCCCACAATCTTCTAACCTATTTTTCCTCACACATTGTCACAATGCTCTCATTCTTTCCTCTTTCTTATTACCTACTGCCTCTCTCTTAGACTTTCCTTTGCAGCATCTCCATATCACGTCCCCAACAATATTACCATCTCACCTCCCTTGCTCTCCTCTCCTCTTCTCTGCTACCATGAGCTCCTCTCCCTCCTCCAGTCACGATATAATCCCCTCCCTAACACTCACAAGCAGAAACAGCACTGTAAGTCCCAGTCCAATCTTCTCTAACGTTCTCTCCTCCTTCTCCTGGCTGCGAGAGATATATATCCCCTAACCCAGGCCCCTCACTCATCTCCAGTCGCTATCAGCCACGCTTTGGTTCAAGGCCAGCAAACACCCGTAACACCCAGAATCTCAATTTCTTGGGCACTTTTCTGCCTGGCTCCCTCACCTTCTTTCCTCCAGTGTTCATTCACTGGTACTTGGAGATTTTAACATTGCTATTGACACTCCCACCTCCCCAGCAGCAGCCAAACTGCTTGCACTCACCTCTTCCCTTGGCCTCTCACAACTAACAGATTCTTCTATTTATCATGCTGGACATTCTCTTGACCTTATCTTTACCAATCTCAGCACAACCTCCTACCCAGTCATCTGTCCACTCCCTCTATCTGATCACCACTTCCTTACTTTCAACCTCACCACATCACCCTCTCACCACCCCTCTCCAACCCCTGCCACCATCACAAACAGAAACCTGAGAGCACTTTACCCTTCTCAGCTCTCCACTATTATCCAACACCTTATCAGCCCCATCACCAACCTCAACTGCTCTGACACTGCCACTGCACTCTACAACTCTACTCTTTCTTCCACCCTTGACACTCTGGCATATGCACACACAGATGCCCTCGCTCTTATCCACAACCATGGCATACTACACAACCACGATACATCCAGAGGTGCTCCCGCACTGCTGAACGACTATGGAGGAAATCACGCACTTCAGCAGATTTCCTACACTACAAATGTATGTTACGCTCCTATTCCTCTGCCCTTAACCTTGCCAAACAGCAGTACTTTACAACACTAATATCAATTCTGTCCTCTAACCCCAAGCGTCTGTTTGCCATTTTCAATACTCTCCTCCGCCCACCACCTACTCCCATCCCTTCATTTCTCACAGGTGAAGACATCACCAACCGTTTTATTCCTAAAATTCAAAATATCCGCAATGAACTCTTATCTCATAGTGGCTCTCACACTCCACCATCTAAACCAACCAACAACACCCAGTCTTCTCCCTTCTCCAATACCACAGCCACTTTGAACTGCTTTGATCCAGCTACAGAGGATGAAGTCTCCAAACTGCAATCATCCACTCACCTCACTACCTGTCCTCAGGATCCTATTCCATCTCAGCTCATCTCTCCCCTCTCTACCACACTAATCCCAGCTCTCAAACATACTTTCAACCTCTCCCGTACAACTGGCATGTTTCCATCTTCTCTAAAATATGCCATCGTCATACCCACCCTCAAAAAACCCTCATCTGACTTTGACGTTGCATCTAACTACCGCCCTATCTCTCTGCTTCCCCTGGCTTCCAAACTGCTGGAGAGGCTCGTCTATAACCACCCTACCAGCTTTCGTGCCACACCTAGTCTCTGAAACTCCTTGCCTCGCTCCACCAGATTAGCCTCTTGCCTCAAAACATTTAAAACCTCACTTAAAACGCATATCTTTAAAGAAGCATATCACCTTCCACCCTATCAGGCTTATCACCTCTCTCTCCCTCTTTTACCACTCACTATTCCTTAGATTGTAGGTCTGCGAGTTTCTATCCTAAGTACTTTGGGAATTCACCATGAACATTGGATTCCTAGCTCCAAGACAGGGCCCTCCTTGCTTTGCTATATGTTAATTTGTATTTATCTTTGTCTGAACTTAATTTACATCGCAACGGAATATGTCGGAGCTTTATAAATTAAATATAATATTTATAATAATATATGTGTTTTTCTTGGAATTCTGAGCTGGAAGCTGTTTTTTTAAACTTGTTTTAGACATTCAAATGTGAACACAGATGTACTATTTATTTACTGTACATATATATGTATATATATATATATATATATATATATATATATATATATATATATATATATAGAGAGAGAGAGAGAGAGAGAGAGAGAGAGAGAGAGAGAGAGAAATAATACATGTGTAAGCCCATCTGCAAGTCTAAAAATAAGTTTAACAACAATACAGTTATTGTACTGCATTCTGAGCCACTGGGCGGGGACATGCAAATGAGCAGACAATGCAATCTTGCTCTTAAATGCAGTACAATAACTGAATTTCTGGGATTCCTGAGCGGTTAATAAGTTGTTAAACTTATTTTTAGATTTGCAGATGGGCTTACAAATTTATTGTTTTATGTACTCACCATACACTAAATGGTTGTTAACAATATAGCAATTATTTCACATATGGTGGGCTAAGAGTGATAGAAGCCCTCCACCGTACAAAGTACAGTAATGCAAATAAGGAATAGTACATTAGTGATTCTTTTTAAATGTTTAAAAATAAGTTAATAAAAACGTATTTCCTGCTCAAATTTCTCATAAATACAGTATATGCACTGCAGTCTGGGAAAACTCGGTGGGACATGCAAATGAGGCCACATAATGCACCATCACTCTGTCAATCCAAACCATTTTAAACATGGCTCCTTTTAAGCATATGCTTACTGTATTTCACAGTTTTAGGCATAGCAACAGATTTAGTTTTCACAAACCAGGTCACTTAACCACATACAGCACTGTTTTTTGATTAGAGTGGCCCTTTAAACTCATTTCTATTGAAAGACACTCATATCTAACCCATTCTTCCTCAAATCCTTTGTTTATGGCGCCTCCTATGAAGTGCATTGAGTTATTAAAATCTGCAAATGACAACTAAAGTGTGAGAAAGCAAATGTCAGAGCTCATTGATTTATGCGCCGCGTCTGTATGGAAGAGAAGGCCGGATCATCCGTCTAAGCCTCTTTAGCAGCTGGTGTGATCCACATTGATCGGTGTTCTGTGGCACCTGAAGAGCTTTTACTGCACTTGTCTAAACAGCAGACGCCTGTTATTACTTTTCAAAATATTTTGCCTTATAATAATAAGTTATTTTTATGACACATGCACTGCAAAGCCTCGAATCACCCTGAACAACAGCTTTCTAAATATAATTCATATTATTAGATTATTATTCATATAATCCATATTCCACTTTGTAACATATTTTATATTATTATTATATTATTGAAGGGTTACTTCAGAATGCAATATATATATATATATATATATATATATATATATATATATATATTAGTGATGTCGCGAACATCAAATTTTCGGTTCGGGAACCGCGGACGCGAACTTCATCAAAAGTTTGCGAACCAGGCGAACCGCCATAGACTTCAATGGGCAAGCAAATTTAAAAACCCACAGGGACTCTTTCTGGCCACAATAGTGATGGGAAAGTTGTTTCAAGGGGACTAACACCGGGACTGTGGCATGCCGGAGGGGGATCCATGGCAAAACTCCCACAGAAAATGACATAGTTGATGCAGAGTCTGGTTTTAAGCCAAGGGCATAAATCACCTAACATTCCTAAATTGTTTGGAATAACATGCTTTAATCGAATAGGTAGTGTAAGGGTTACACCCGCTTCACAGTAACAGACCAATCTCCCTGTTTAATGCACCGCAAACAGTCCCTTTGCACAACCGCAAACTCCCCATTTGCACAAGGTTGGATACCAAGCTAGCCATGTCCCGTTCCTTGTCCTCACTGATGTCATTGAAGGTCTCTTCCTCCACCCAGCCACCAAGGGTCCCCGAAAGGTGACAACAAGCCCCCTGGGACACCTGCTGTGTTTGGTCTTCCACCTCCTCAAAGCCACCTTCCTCCTCTGACTCCTCTTCTTCAGACTCTCTCTGCGTTGCCTCTGTCTGCATTATTATAAGGTGTGTACTGTTAAGTAGTACTATTCCTATCGGTTTAATCCCTGTTACTTCCACTATTAGGGGACGTGTATATGGCATTGATTTTTGGAACAGGGAGATTGAAAAAGATGCTTGGTCGGACCTCCTACTTCGAATTTGGGGCACTGCACGTGCAATGTAATGTGCCACCAGATAGGAGTGGTGTAATAAGTTTTACTATTTATTCCTATCAGTTTGATACCTGTTACGTCACCTATCAGGGGACGTGTATATGGCATGGATTTTTGGAAGCGGGAGATGGAAAAAGATGCTTGGTCGGTCCTCCCACTTCAAATTTGGGGCACTGCACGTGCAATCTAAGGTGCCACCAGATATGAGTGTCAATGTGCACTGGCAAAAGTTGACAGAGTAGATGCAATAAGCTTCACACACACGCCTGTAGGCAGGCAACTGATATTCAATCTATTACAGTCAAAAAAGTGTTGTTTTATGTCACTGTACACTACGGTTGCACCAGATATGAGTGTTACTGTGCACTGGCAAAAGTTGGCAGAGTAGATGCAATAGGCTTCACACACAAGCCTGTAGGCAGGCAACTGATATTCAATCTATTACAGTCAAAAAAGTGTTGTTTTATGTCACTGTACACTAGGGTTGCACCAGATATGACGTATCACTGTGCACTGGCAAAAGTTGGCAGAGTAGATGCAATAGGCTTCACACACATGCCTGTAGGCAGGCAATTGCTATTCAATCTATTACAGTAAAAAAAGTGTTGTTTTATGTCACTGTACACTACGGTTGCACCAGATATGAGTGTCACTGTGCACTGGCAAAAGTTGGCAGAGTAGATGCAATAGGCTTCACACACACGCCTGTAGGCAGGCAACTGATATTCAATCTATTACAGTCAAAAAAGTGTTGTTTTATGTCACTGTACACTACGGTTACACCAGATATGACGTATCACTGTGCACTGGCAAAAGTTGGCAGAGTAGATGCAATAGGCTTCACACACACGCCTGTAGGCAGGCAACTGATATTCAATCTATTACAGTCAAAAAAGTGTTGTTTTATGTCACTGTACGCTACGGTTGCACCAGATATGACGTATCACTGTGCACTGGCAAAAGTTGGCGGAGTAGATGCAATAGGCTTCACACACACGCCTGTAGGCAGGCAATTGCTATTCAATCTATTACAGTCAAAAAAGTGTTGTTTTATGTCACTGTACGCTACGGTTGCACCAGATATGACGTATCACTGTGCACTGGCAAAAGTTGGCAGAGTAGATGCAATAGGCTTCACACACACGCCTGTAGGCAGGCAACTGATATTCAATCTATTACAGTCAAAAAAGTGTTGTTTTATGTCACTGTACGCTACGGTTGCACCAGATATGACGTATCACTGTGCACTGGCAAAAGTTGGCGGAGTAGATGCAATAGGCTTCACACACACGCCTGTAGGCAGGCAACTGATATTCAATCTATTACAGTCAAAAAAGTGTTGTTTTATTTCACTGAGCACAATATAAGCTGCTAGGTGTTACCCTGTCACACACACGCTGGCAGGCAGGCATATGCAATTAGATTACACAGAAAAAAAGTATAAAATAAAATAAATTATGTTCTAGCCCTAAAAAGGGCTTTTTGGGTTGCTGTCCTTCAGATGGAAGGCTCTGGAAGGGAGAGTATGCTGCTGATTGGCTGGAATGTGTCTGCTGACTGTGAGGTGCAGGTTTAAAGTTTCCTCAATGATAAAGAATAGGGGGCGAACCCAAAAGCGAATGTGTTCGCCGTTTGCTGTGAACATGAACATGCAAAAATCGCCGTGAATAGTCCGCCGGCAAACTGTTCGAGACATCACTAATATATATATATATATATATATATATATATATATATATATATATATATATATATATATATATATATAAAATACAAACAATGCAAGTAACTTTATTAACCAATAATATGTGAAACATAGCCACGATAAGAACAAGGGGGATCTACAGTAGATAGGGATCGGTTTGTTTTATATATATATATATATATATATATATATATATATATATATATATATATATACAGTATCTCACAAAAGTGAGTACACACCTCACATTTGATCCGAAGGAAGCAGAACAGAAAAAATAACATTGAAACTTTTGTCTCATAAGGGAAAAAAAAAACTAAATTCCTTCCTGACCCCAGAAACTGGCGCTCAAATTTCTCCATGGATCAATATGCCTTTGCTAGTTATCTTGGATAACCTTGAATTCAATATTTATTCAAAAATATATCTAACCCCTTTTTAAAGTTATCTATCGAATTTGCTGTCTCCACCTCCTTTGGTAGAGATTTCCACAGTTTAACCACCCTAACTGTGAAGAACCCCTTTTCTTTCTTTAAGGGGAAATCTTTTTTCCTCTAACTCAAGGGATGTCCTCTTGTCAGTTGAAAACCTCTTGGCACAAAAAGTTTACTTGACAAAGCCTTTTATTGACCCTGGATGTATTTAAATAAGGTAATCATATGTCCTCGTAGATTACTTTTTTCTAGGGAAAATACGTTTCATTTGGTTAGTCTTTCTTCATAACTTAGCCCCTCCATTCCCCTTATTAGTTTTGTTGCCCTTCTCTGTACTTTTTCTTTTTTAATTAAAATTTTAAATATTTTTTATTAGATATAAAAATACATTACAGATTACAACAATTACCATATATAGTTGCACACAAAGCAGTGTCAATTCATATACAGTAGGTTACAGTACAGTTTTATAATTTGTCAAAACAGCAATTTTTTCACCAGCCTTTAATATAAAAAATAGTATTTAATTTTTACTTATTTAAAGGCCTTAGAAAAGTAATATTAGAAACCATGCTGGGCTCGAACCAGTCCTGTACTGGTCTATAAAAAAGGAAACTATGAGCGACCCAAAGGCCTTTATACTCGTTTTAAGGCAAACATTTTCGGTGACAATGCCACTCATTCACATACAAGAACAATTAAAATAACCAACCAAGCAAAAAAAAAAAAAAGGGGGGGGCTAATTAAAGTGTGCAAGCCGGGGTCCAAATCAATTATCCACCTTGCTATCCCATAATTTCCATTTATTTGGGGGTATGTTGTTAATCCAGATATAGGTAAGATCCGTCGCTAACAGGCGATTTTTAGTATCTCTTGAATGGAAGGAGTTATTTTCTGTTTCCATTTTTGGGCAATACTGCTTTTAGCCAACATAAAAACTTGAATAAGCATTGCTTTTAACTCCATAGAGAGCGAATGCAGGAATATATGTAATAGGATCATTTCTGGCAAAGGACTGAGTGATATTCCATAAGTCAGATTAATATAGGCCAGGCAGTCCTCCCAGAATTTTTTGATAACTGGGCAGTTCCACCATATGTGGAGGTTGGTGCCTACTTGATTGCACTCTCTCCAACAGAATTTTTGAGTGTCTGTTTTAGTAGTTTGAAAAAGGCTAAATGGGACTAAGTGCCATCTATTAATAACTTTAAAATAACTTTCTCGGTACGACACATTTTTAATAATTTATCAGTTATTTAATTTATCAGTGAGTGCGAATGCTGCATGCCAAGATTTAATTGGCCGTTCCTTTTTAAGGTCTATTTCCCATGATTTAATTTTCATAGATTTATTAAGATGTTGTTTTTTCTTAAGTATATTATGGCATTTTGCCATTAGGTGGGATTTATCATCAGATAAGATTAGTTTTTCACATTCGTATAACCCTCCTTGGTTGAACTTATTGAATCCAAGAGATTTTATATTCCAACCACCATACTGGTGGTAAACTAAACTTTATTGCCAACTCTTCAAAAGAGTACACCATGTAATTTTGGAAAAGTTCCCTCAAAAAGACAATTCCCTTCTCTATCAGGGAATGTAATATTAAATAGGGAAATATTTTAGCTAGGAGTGCATTGGGGATAATCTTACTAAGGTAGGGCATAAGCGAATGTTTTTCATTAATCTTGAACCAAGCGTTACTGCATTTTTAAAAATATGTTATCTGATGATGATATTTCTCCCCAGTCTTTTTGCCTAAGAAAAATGAAAGAACCAATTTCTCCCTTTTGTTTTCAATCTGTGTCCAATGATTGTCCACAATTGGATCAGTTGCATCTCAGGAAATTAGAGATTGTTATGGCTTCTAGGTAGTTTGTTAATATGGGGTATGCCATGCCCCCTTTTTTAAAGCTTCCTGCCATTTATTGAGCTTTAATTCTTATGTTCCTGGCATTATGAATACATTTATCTAGTAAAATTTGAAGTTTGCTTATCATATATCCCAGTAACGAAAAAGGGATGCACCTCATTAGGTATGTGATTTTTGAAACCATGATATGTAAGACCCTTTCCATTGAAATATAGATGCTAATACATTTTTGTAAACTGCTTTGTAATTTTGAGATGTTAATCACTTTATATCTGAGTAAAGATAAATACCCACATGTCTGATAAATGCTTGCTATTTATAATAAAAAATTGATCTCAACAATAAATTTGTTTCTTCTTGAATATTTAGTTGCAATACTTCTGACTTAGACATAGTGAGTTTATAGTAGGACATTTTAGAGAATTTGGCAATGCATTCATGCTGCCCTCTCAGAGAGTCCACTGGATCTACTTGTGTTCGACATGACCTATGTTTATTCCCTTAATGTACTTATATACGCAAATAGCTATTGCTAAAGGCTCAATCATGAGCACAAAGATTAAGGGGGAGAGGGGACACCCCTGCCTCGTCCCGTTAGTAATATCGAACCCGGGGGATCTAAACACTAGGCCTTCCACAGAGGTGGATGGGGCCACATATAGAGCCTTAATGGCTTTAGAACCAAATTCGCCCAAACCAAATTTGGAAAGAATCTGGTCCATGTAGTTTGTTGAAGGCCTTTTCCGCATCAAGAGAAAGAAAAATTGAGGGAGATTTGTTATTCTTAGAAATAGAAATTAAATGTACAAGTTTTTGTATGTTATCTGTTCCCTGTTGACCAGCTATAAAGCCTCTTTGGTCTTCAGAAATTAGTAATTTCATAATCCAATTCATTCTGTTGGCTAAATTTTTAAATCAGAGTTGAGCAGCGAGATAGTCCCTGCACTCCATATGGCTACATGACCCCTAACTAAGGCTACATGACCCCTAACCATACGACTTTTGCCCAGGAACGTACAAGGTACAAAATACACTATTAGGAAACACGGAAAATGTTCCAAACCCACGTAACACATACACAATCGCAGCCATTTTAATAATTTATAATATCACCACACTAACTTGCAACTAATAACGTTACCATTCTAAAATGGAGCTTTACACAACTAAGCAAATGGTTTGCCCTCACGCACGCAGCCTATTTATAATGCACACTTGCCACATTGCTGACACTTACACCTCAGGTCAGCAACAGTCTAAATGTACATTGCATGCTGCAGGAAAATAAAAAATGATTGTTAGCTCTTCAGGATATTGATTGCTGAATATATTAATTACAAATAGGTAAAGTATATTAATTTATTATTTAATTAAGTAATTATTATAAAAAATATATATTTATATAAAAAAAATGAAGAGCAGGGGAGAGGCTCACGCGATGAGCGCCTAAAGCACTCACAATGAGCGCCCAGGGTGCTCAGAGGAGCAAAAGTACATGAGGGGAGAGCCTTGCAATGAGCACCGAAGGTACTCAGAGGACTAAAAGCCTTACATTGTGTGGCAAACAGCATTACCTGCCTTACAATTTTATTGCCGTCATTTTGTGACGAGCAAGTCGCTAGTTTCTAATAATTTCCAGTAATTCCATCAGGAAAAATGTTTTCAGCGTTTAAAACATTCTTGCTTAACACATGCAACCTTAGTGGCCCTCCTGAGGGTTCTGAACAGGTGTCCCATCTTGCACATTTGAAATGTCTCTCAGCTTCAGGGCAATCCTTAAAATAATGTCTACCTTCATAGCAGAGATTACATATAATTTCCTTATCAAATTCAGAGCTGTTATGTCCTATTTTACCACACTGAGAACACCAATGTTTATCACTTGTAGAACTCTGTGGTGCCTAGTGGAATCACATTTAAAGCAATTTTTTGGTTGTCCCCAGTAAAAACATTGGATCTATCCTGTTGTAAATTCACCAGCACTGGCAGCTGCAGTGCCAGCAAGTAACAGCTAGATGGCGTTGTGGATATTTTGCAGCGCTGACGATATTTCACACAAGTTGTAACCTTAGAAGGTTACCCTAACCCTCACCCTAACCCTTACCCTTTGTTCCTCTGCAGTACCTGGAGTGTTCTCAGTCATGATAACACATGAGACCCCAGTCTTCCTTTTTCATTAAATGTGTATCTCTTGCTCTTGGTATCTTTTTTCGTGTCCATTAGTTTACTTTCTATATCAGTTTCAGTATTCCTTTCTCTTGTAGATAACTTTGGGCCTGGCTTACTGAGGACTCCATTTCATCATCCATTCCATTGCTGTAGATTTTGTACTTAATTTTCAAAAGAATCTTTCTCTTTTGCCAGAGAGTGGGATCTGGTGGTAACTCCTCTGCCTCCTCCAGGATCAGTCACCGTCTTGGATCTCAGACCCTCCCCTTCCAGTGTGAGGGGGAGGCCAAAACTGCTCTTGGGAGCTTGCCCTCTATCAGCCAATGAGATCTACAGACTGAAGTATGCTCTCTGCATTTCCTGTTGGTTACATTAAAGTGTGAACAGGTTTTACTTAATATATTTTATGGAAAAAAACGGCCTGGTATAAAACAGGCTATTTTAAATGCAATTAAGCTGCAAGAGAATCTACCATTTTGGTTTCTGCATATACTAAATAACATGGAAGGATACTTTTTAAATGTAGTTGAAGCTTCAGTCTGTCCATTGGGAATGTAACAGCTAATATTTACATAGATGCACCCTCCTGAGAAAGTAGCTGAAAGAAGCAACGCATAAAAGATGCACTGAAGAAGTCACGGAGAGTGTGATGATGTTGATTAGGAGAGTCGGTGGATCAGTTGTAGGAGGGCACAGTGTTGCTTGGGGCTGTATATGAGGGTCAGTATTTGAATTTAATTCTAGCAGCCATAGGAAGCCAGTGATGGGCTTGGAAGAGTGGGGCAGCAAATGGGAAACAACAGGTGGGAAAGACTGGGGCATTTATCATAGATTGAAGGACTAAGAGAAATACCAGTTAGGTGTAAGTTGTGAGTTACAAGTAATTAATCCATAAGAAAGAAGTATAAAATGAGAAATGATTGTGCATGTAAAATATTATTTTTCAATGACAGATATACCAGTATTGTCACTGGCCCTTCAGTGCTTGTACATTATACCTTCAAAATAGATTGTGTACTATATATATATATATATATATATATATATATATATATATATATATATATATATATATATATATATACTGTATATATGTCATTGTTTTAATATATTGGAGTATAAGGAAACTTGCTTATACTGAAATGTTCTTTTATGTTTTTTATTCATAGAAAATGGCAAGCTTTCAGCAAACATCACCAGGTGCACTCCATGGACTACAGTTACCTGTTAGGACTTCTGAAAAGCATTGAAGAACAGTGGGACCCAGCAATGTTCAAGAGAGAACAGGTAATCTGCAAACTTGGAGTGCAGGGCTGCATTTACAGCTTAGCTGCTACAAAGACAGGGACAAAAAGAGAACCTTTATCTTGTGGCAAGTACATCAAATCGGTCTAAGAGCTAATGTCCTAGTTCATCTACAATGTTTTTCATAGATGCTGAATACAAAGGTTGATACTGTATGTGAAAACCAAAAATGAATAGGGACATTTATCTTCCTGCAAACAGGGCAACCATCACCTCTCCACATGTACTGAACACATGCAAAAAAATGTATCTTTTTATGTAAATTAATTTGCTTAGACAACATGTTTCACTGCTTGGACCAGTTTAGATAGATAGATAGGTAGATTGATAGGTAGATTGATAGGTAGATTGATAGGTAGATTGATAGGTAGATTGATAGGTAGATAGATAGATAGATAGATAGATAGATAGATAGATAGATAGATAGATAGATATTTTAGGGAAAGCTTTTAAATAGAAATATGTTTTTTTTGAATAAACTGCATATACATTTGCTTCTTCTCAACACTTGGTTTGAACACACTGTGATCTTGAAATGGTCTTTCTGGCAGCCCTTGACATCTCTGTTTCATTAAAATTCGTAATGTATCCCTTGTTTCACATTCCTACCACTCTTTTCAAGTGTCAGTTTTTTACTTGGCCTCAACCATTATGTATGCTATATTAAGTTTGTTGTTCAAGGTTTTAGCCCATATTGCCAGGTTGTATATGGCATAAAGAAAACAAATTAACCGGCCTAATGTTATGTAGTTTTGAGTGAAAGAGTTAATACAAAATCAGCCTCCAAATAATTAAAAGTAACCCTTTTAATATCTCCCATAATTCTTACAGTAAATGCTGCCACTACTTAATCACTTTAATGTACCACTGTGGTACCCCAACGAGATGAGCTAGATGATTTGATTAGACAGTGATCAAAGGGTCATTTACCTCACTATAAGTGCTCTTCATGATGTGAAAGAGCACAAAATTCTATGTTAAAATGATCTATAGTTTTTTTTCTAATTACACTAATAACACCCAAAAAAACTATGGTCTTAGGTCTGTTTACCACCAGACTACTGACTGTTCCATGATTAACAACATCTGCCACACCGGCTGGTGAAGCTCTGTGCGAAGACAAAGATTTATAGTTCTCACTGAACTTCAGGAATGCAGTAGGACAAGTTAGCCCTTAACTGTCATTTTTTGTAGATTACAGCAGTCATTTCCCTGCACAGATGAATTTGTAAAGGGTTTCCTCTCTGTCTGCTTGCGCTCACGGCAAAGAGCAGTTGCTGTGAGTGTGTCTGGGGGCATGTCAGAGTCTCCATGTAAACAGAGTTTTCATTTATAAATGTCTCTGTGAAAAAAGAACATATTTAAAAAATACAAAAAGTATTGAACTTGATTGAACTTGATGCACTGAAAGTCTTTTTTTCAACCTCAATTACTATGGCCCTCATTCAAATGCGATTTTGCCAATTGAATATGGCTCTAAATAAGCACATAATATATATTTTTTAAAGAAGTTTTTAGGTAGTGAAAACCATGCTTTTGGATAGATGCTTAATAACTTACATAGTTACATAGTTACATAGTAATTAAGGTTGAAAAAAGACTTTCAGTCCATCAAGTTCAACCTGTTAAGATCTCCTCTGATCTGCAATATGCGGATTAGTTATTAATTAAATTATTGATTAAATAATTATTAATAGTATAGTATTGGAGAATGAATAAAGAGTTAGTCCATCAAGTTCAACCTTTTTAGATCTCTATTGATCTTTTTAATTTGGACTATTTATTATTATTGTTAATTGTTAATTATTGTTAATTGATCCAGAGGAAGGCAAACATAAAAAAAAAAACCATTGAAACTTTGCCAATTGTCTCATAAGGGGAAAAAAAAGCAAAATTCCTTCCTGACCCCAGAAACTGGCGATCAAATTTCTCCCTGGATCAATATTCCTTGCTAGTTATCTAGGATAGCCTTAAATGCAGGTAGTGGCACACTCCTACAAATCATACTTACCCTACACTGTACACTTGTAAACCCTCTTACACTCTCCAATTTTTAATTCTCGACCTCTCATTCTTCTTTCTTCTGTAAATTTTAATGTGTAATTTTTTTTTCTTCTCCTCAATCCTAAAAGGGGATAAGGAGGTTTTTGGAGAGGGGGAAGGAGGGAGGATAAGGGCTAGGAGGGAGGAGGAGGATTGCATCCCAAGGGGGTTAATAGGGAGGGGTATGAGAGAGCCCCGCAGGCCTCGCGGTTGCGGCCTGTAATGGCGGCAGAGGGGGAATGAGAGAGAGGCAGAGGGGGAGGCCGGCGACATTGGCGATGAGCGCCTGCGGTGCTCATTGCAGCCTAAGTCTAGAGGGCTCGCGGTCGATGGCTGACAAGACCTTGAATTCCCTCTTTATTCAAAAATATATCTAACCCCTTTTTGAAGTTATCTATCGAATTCGCTGTCACCACCTCCTTTGGTAGAGAATTCCACAGTTTAACCACCCTAACTGTGAAGAACCCTTTTCTTTGTTTAAGGTGAAATCTTTTTTCCTCTAACCTCAACGGATGTCCTCTTGTCAGTTGAAAATCTCTTGCTACAAAAAGTTCACTTGACAAAGCCTTATATTGACCCTGGATGTATTTAAATAACGTAATCATATCTCCTCTTAGACGCCTTTTTTCTAGCGAAAATAAGTTTAATTTTGCTAGTCTTTCTTCATAACTTAGCCCCTCCATTCCCCTTATTAGTTTTGTAGCCCTTCTCTGTACTTTTTCCAGCTCTAAAATGTATTTTTTGTGAGGTGGTGCCCAAAATTGTACTCCATATTCCAAATGAGGGCGTACTAGAGATTTGTATAGTGGCAGAATTATATCTTCTTCCCTGGCTTCTATACCCTTCCTAATACATGCTAATATTTGATTTGCCTTTGCAGCCACTGCTTGGCTTTGAGCGCTGTTACCTAGGTTGTTGTCCACTAGTACTCCCAAATCCCTTTCAATATCTGATACCCCTAGATTTGCTCCATTAAGATTATAGATTGCTTGGCTATTGTTCCTTCCCAAATGCATAACCTTACATTTATTTGTATTAAATCTCATCTGCCATTTAGCCGCCCATTTCTCTAATTTATGCAAATCCTTTTGTAGGGAAAGTACATCATTATCTGATTTTATTACCTTGCACAACTTAGTGTCATCAGCAAAAATGGAGACACTACATTCGAGTCCTACTTCAATGTCATTAATAAATATGTTAAAAAGGAGAGGACCCAATACTGAGCCCTGAGGAACCCCACTTATCACATTAGACCAATCGGAGTATGTTCCATTTACAACAACCCTTTGCTTCCTGTCTTTTAGCCAGCTCTCGATCCATGAGCAGATATTTACTGCAATTCCTGTATCCCTTAGTTTGCTCACTAGTCTTCCATGTGGCACTGTATCAAATGCCTTTGAAAAATCTAAAAAGACTACATCCACTGAGTTGCCCTGATCCAAGTTCCTACTAACCTCCTCATAAAAACTAATTAGATTGGTCTGACACGACCTTTCCTTCATAAATCCATGTTGACTGCTACCTATGATCCTGTTCAAATAGACATATTCTTGTATTCTGTCCCTTATTAACCCTTCTAAAAGCTTCCCAACTACAGAAGTGAGGCTCACTGGTCTATAATTCCCCGGATTTGCTCTAGATCCCTTCTTAAATATAGGTATCACCTCTGCTTTTCTCCAGTCATCTGGTAGAGACCCTGTAGTGAGCGAGTCTTTAAAGATTAGATATAATGGTTTGGCTATTACAGAACCCAGCTCCCTCAGTACCCTTGGATGTATTCCATCAGGACCTGGGGCTATATTAACATTTATTTTCTCCAACCTCTTTTGTATTTCTTCCTGCGTTAACCAATTATTTAGTGAAGGTAGTGTAGCCCCATTATGTTGCAGTGTCCCAACCACTGGTACCTCCCTTGTGCAAACCGACGAAAAGAACCTATTTAGCTCATCTGCCTTTTCCTGGTCACTAATTATCAGATGGCCTGTGTCACATTGTAATGGTCCTATCGATTCCTTCCTGGCCTTCTTCCCATTAATATATTTATAAAATATTTTAGGGTTAGTCTTACTTTCCATTGCAATTTAGTAAGGATTTGAATGTTGTCCATTTATTTTCAGTATTCTTCCCTGTAAGTTCTTTGTCCCAGTCTATATGTTGTATTGCTGCCCGTAGCCCATTAAAGTTAGCCCTTTTAAAATTTAGAGTTTTTGTTGGCCCCTTACAACTTTGTTTTTTGTAATCAATCTCAAATGAGACTGTGTTGTGATCACTGTTCCCCAAGGGTTCCCCTATTTTTACATTTGATATTATATCAATATTACTTGTGATGACTAAATCCAAGATGGCCCCATTTCTAGTAGGTTCTTGTATTACCTGGGCTAGATAATGATCCCTGAGTGTACTCAAGAACCTGCTCCCCTTAGCTGAGCTGCTGGTCTCGTTTATCCAGTTTATATCAGGGTAATTAAAGTCTCCCATTATTAGAACTTGCCCATGCTTAGCTGCATTTCCAATCTGTAACAATAATTGTATTTCCTCACTTTCAGCTATATTTGGGGGTTTATAGCATACTCCCACCAATATGCGTTTAGAATTAGCTCCTCCACTATTTAGCTCAACCCACAAGGATTCAATGATGCCGTTAGTGCCAGCATAAATATCTTCTCTAACTATAGGCTTAAACTAAAAACTTCTTTAAAAAATATATATGTGATGTGCTTATTTAGACCCCTATTCAATTGGCAAAATTGCAATTGAATGAGGGCCTATGTAACTATGTAACAATTTCAACATGTTTGTATGAAATCTTTTATTTGATTTAATTAAGTGGCCTTTTGATAAAATTCATATTCAAAGTTTTAAATAAATAGTATTCAAATTTAAGCTTAAGCTCAGAGTTCAGACCACTATCAGCCCAATATAAAGTCAGCTGGGGAGACAGCATTTTCTAAATTTTCTGACACAAACTATACTAGCACAATTATCTTGATTGCTTGGAGATATGTGTTAAAGAGATTTTCGTTGTCAACAAGCTTTTACTGTGGGGGAAATTTATGAAACATTGTTTATTCTTATTTCAAACCACTTTGTTCCTCAAACCCTTTAGATCTATATATCAGCCAACCCCTTCACTTGTCCTTAATGCCCTTGCCAGAGTGGAGAAAAACACTAGATTGAAGACTGATACTGATAAACTTTAAAAATAAATATAATCTATGAATACTGATATTATAAATTATTAAATTCAAAATACAGGGATCTATTAATTCACATGCTAATGGATTCTCCTACATACATATTATTTATCTACTAGCGAATTGCCCGTCAAAAAATGACGGCAATGAAATTGTAAGGTAGCTAAATTAGTAAATGAATATAGTGTACCTATTTTGAAGCATTGTGATGAAGAGCTGGCAATCTGTGTTGATGTTGCTGCAGCATTAGTGGTGTGGAGCTGCTGTATAAGCATGCTGAATGTGTGCAGTGTAACACTGTGCGTGCGCGAGACCAAACCGTTAGCGTAGTCGTGTACTTCCGCATTGGTGTAAAATGGCGAGTAATGTGTGGTATAGGTCTGTATCGGAATATCCGTAGGTGTTTTGTGGTGTTTTGCGAGTTTAGAGTGCTGTAGCCTCGTTTTCGTTTTGTTCGGCGGCCATTTTTTCTGTCGCTTAGATTTTTTTTTAGTCTCTAAACTGTTTTATTTTGAGTAAAATCGAGGTGTAAGTTGCATTTTTGAGGTCCTGGGTGCTCCCTCTTGGTGTAGGTAAGTTTTTTATGTATGTGCTGTGTGTATGTATTGTGTTTTAAATGTTTGTATGTCGGCGTGTTGCGTCCGATGTTTGCGAGGTCGTAATGTGTGGTAACGTGTTTCGTACGTTGTTTGCGTGCCTCGTAAAATTTAGCGAGTGTCGTAATTTGTGTGTCGTGTTTTTTGAGTAGCGACGTGAATTTTGCGAGGGTTTGAGGCCCTTGCCCAGTGACCTCGCCAGCAACTGAGTCCCTCGCTTCGCGAGGGGCCTCAGTTGCTGACATGGAGCGCCTTCGGCGCTCCATGCCAGCAACTGAGTCCCGTGCCCAGTGACCTCGCCAGCAACTGAGGCCCTCGCTTCGCAAGGGGCCTCAGTTGCTGGCATGGAGCGCCTTCGGCGCTCCATGCCAGCAACTGAGGCCCTTGCCCAGTGACCTCGCTTCGCGAGGCCCGCGGCTCGCTACGCGAGGGCCGCGGGCTCGCTACGCGAGCCCGCAAGCGTGAGCAACGACTCGTACGCTCACAACTATATATGTGATATGCGTAATTGGATTGGTGAACTCATCAGCAGGGGTATGTTTACATTTTAGCTGTCCTAGGCCTGTTTAGATTTATGCTGCATACATGTACCATTTACAACTCACCTTTTTACTATATTATATACAAATCACAAGGTACCACACTACTAGATTTAAAGGGTGTGTATGTATTATTCTTGTTTTATATTAATGTTGTAACTATGTTTCAGAATGTAAAGCATAACACAGGCTTATTCATTTGTATATGCATTTATGCCACTATGGAATCTCACATTTTAGTTTCAGCAGATCAACTTCCTGAGGTGGGGGGAGACTTTAACTGTACAGGAAGTTTGTGTCTACACAATAGAAATGTGAAAACACTAAATGCACCAAAGAGAAGCTCATTATCTATAATGATATGGCCTCCAGAGAAAATAGGCAGCATCAGACAAGAAAATAAAATGAAAGCCTGCAGCAAAAATTAGTTTCAAAAATATAAAGACTGTGTTTAGTCTATTTGTGGTAGAATAACTTTTTGCCCACTATTATTTTTATTTAAACAAAAAAAAAAAAAATGAATTTGACCACAGTGCTTTAGCACATGTTCTTTTAAATATATGATATAATTTTTAAGTTCCATGTCTCTTTAAACCCTGACGTACCTCCACTAATAAAAAAAAACTTTCAGCCAGAATACACTCTCTTCTAGCTGAATACATTTGGTTTATTTGTTTTTGAGGTGTTCAATTGAAAGTCCACACTGCACCATCACGTATTCTTTATATCCATAACAAGATCTTGAATGGAATTTAAATCTACACATTTATCACACTGTATATTTAAGACATATTGTTTATTTGTTGATGTATTGTTTTTATCTTCTTTGTTAAAACTATTTCACCAAATCAAAATGGTAATCGGAAGATAAATCAAAAATATAGTTTTACTTTTGCCTGCATTTATTTACTCTTGACGTCCCAAAACCAAATTGCTGTTTTAAAGCTATTCTTAAAGCACATGATAAACTGACTATAGTTACTTTGCAAAAGTATATGATATCTGAGATATTCAGCATTTTTTGTGTTATGTTAATATGCAAATGCGTGGATACGGAATTCAGTGTGCTTATTTGTTTCTTTGGTCTGTTTGTTTCTTGGGGTGCAAAAACAGCATAAAGGAGCCATACAAACAATGCTGAAACTCTCAGCAATAATCTAATATACATAAACGTGGCTAGTACAATGCATAGACATATTTTAATGTTTTATAAGATGAAACTAACTTTATTACAGACAAAAGTATAAGCATAATTTACTATCAACACAGTATATACATATACTGTATATTTAGTATGAAAACATCATGTATCTCTTACTATTGGATGATCACATATATAGTTGTCGTTATTGCGAGTTTGTTGGAAATGCTATGTTAAATAATTGCAAGGCTTGAAAGTTGCGGGTTGGCTCACGATGAGCATCGAAGGCGCTCATTGCAAGGCCCGCAAGTAAGAGGGGGGAAAGGCTTGCATTGTATGGCAAACAGCATTGCCAGGATTCAAACTTTATTGCTGTCATTTTTGACGGGCAAGTCACTAGTTAGATATATAGAGCAATATTTTATTGGAATCTAGTTCCATAATTACAGAATTCTTATAATTAAAGAATTCTTCTTGAATAACTTGACTTGTTTATAGATACTTTAAAATAAACAACCTTTACTTTTTAACTATTACATTTAATTTTTCATTTTGAAGCTGGGGGGGACATTGGAGTCAGATAATATCTCTATTCAGTTATATTGAAAAGCTGTCACATTGTGCAATTTAACAAATGGATTAAATGGAAGTGCAACTCTCCAATGTGACCCTCTCCTTCGGGCTCCACCATAAAAAAAGCAAAGCCTGCTAAGATTTTCTGTAAAAATGCTTTTATGTGAAAAACTTATACAGGTCAGTGTTGTTACATACTTCATAAACATGATGTTTTCCAAAACTACAGGTATCCTATAATCTTTTTAACTGACACAATTGGCAGAGTAAAAGATTAAAAGATTCTCACCTTCTGTAACCTCCCCATTTCCTCCTGTTCTGTCTCATGAGAGTTGATATCTTGCACAGATGTGAATTAAAGCCAAGTCCACAGGGCAAGGACTTCACCCTACCATCATAAACACAGCATGTCACTGCCTGCTTGTTAGCAGCATGAGACACACCAGTGTGAAGCCCCTCCTCTCGGGATATGGAATTTCCAGTGAGAATATGTTACTCTGGAGGCATCTTGAGTATTGAGGAGGATATAATTAATGAATTAATCTAATTAAAACACTAATGCTTTTCATTAGGGTATGATTGAAATTGACATCATATCCCTTCTCTCTCACTGACCTAGAAGCAGGACATTGCAATGGGCCCATAGCTCTCCAGAAATGTAAACTCCCCTCTCACATACACAGCTTTCATCTTTGTATCATGGACCCCTCCTAAGTACTGCAGAGGCATCAAAATTATTTTTTTCTTATTAAAAACTAGCTATATGACTTTTTTTTTCTTGCTTAATTACACTCTAAGCCAGACCCATTGTTTCCATGCAGTGGCCCTTAAAGTGGCATTTTGTTCTAATTCTGATTGGCTTCAACTGAATATGATGTATTGATATTTTTGTTGTTTGATTTTATTTACTGTAATAATGTTTTGTTTTTTTCTCTTATTTGGCTGATCCTCAGGAGCAGAGCTTAGCAGAGTGTTTCACGCTGTTCACTGAATATTGCTTCTCGTTGTTGAAGAAACTCAGAGAGAACTTCCCTGTTCTCAACACGACAGTCATTAGTCGACTAGAATTCATGTTACGGTAAGATGCAATGAACTGGACTCTTCAGGATGATATTTCAAATGAAAGCTTTTGGTTTAATTAGTTATTTTTTTCCTGGCTCTGTCACAGGTGTCTTAGTCAAATCCACAGCATGCACGCTTTCAAACTTGTGTGCCCATTCCACAATGAACTGCATCTGGAGATTGCAACTGTCATAAAGGTATGCAGATCATTAAATCACTCCAGGTTACTTTGTTTCAACTACCTAATTTTAATATACAATTGCAATTTCACTCACTTATAATAATCCCCCAGAGTAACAAATTCTTAACTTGTTTCTAAGGCAATGCCCACAATCTTCTTTTAAAATAGAAAGTTGCTGTTTTAGTAAAAGGGGATAATTGAGCTGCAATGCTGTGGGATATTTGCTTGACAAATAGTTTATATGAGTATTCATTTATTGGTTTATACCTATAAGTCCAAAATAAGGGGTAGAGACTGTGTACTAAGTTTGTATGTTGATATGGAAAAGGGGTACCGGTACTTTAAATTATATAAGACATTGATAGAAGCAATACATATCTATTATTTGCTGTATAGAGTAGTATTTAATAATAGTTCACTATTTAACACTTTAGCTCCTAGAAGTCTGGAAGATATATGTTTAGTGGCTAATAAATATCATGTAAATACTTTACCTACCCTCTATTCTACCCTCTATGGGTAGTTTAAAGTTTCTGTATCTTTCCTCTGTCCAAGCATGAGAGCTCCCCATTCACAATGCATGCTTAGCTGTTACATGTAGTTGGAAAGTTGAAATGTT
The DNA here is from genome assembly GCA_027410445.1 of Discoglossus pictus. NCBI lineage: Eukaryota > Metazoa > Chordata > Amphibia > Anura > Alytidae > Discoglossus > Discoglossus pictus. The sequence goes on along the minus strand of CM050172.1, from coordinate 54,496,522 downwards.
CTGCATGTTTTATAGAAAGGAAGCGAGTAGATGAACAGAAGTTCTGTTATTTCCACCCCAATGTACTTTCTTGTATCATTATTTTGGGACATTTTAAATTACCGAACAAGGGCACTCTCGACAGATTGGCACCCATAATGGAAAATTCAAACCTGGTCAACCACTTACTTATTACTACACTTTTATAACAGTGTAATTAATTCAGATATTGAATGTAAATTGAGCACACATTTGTCCACAGGTATAAATCTGGAATTCCTGCACCCAACCCATATGCATATAAAGAGTTATATTATTCTACAGGCCTCTAAGTAACACTTTTCTACTGCACTCAAGGACGCCGTGAGAGTGCAGAAATCATATATGAGAGCAACAAGTGACACCAGTCCCGCCCTCCACTAAACATTGTTCTTTTCCCTTTCTATTAAATATTTAATCTCACACAATCGTGCTCAACAGGCAGGGGATAAATGTGGCCTTCAGAGACTTCCATAACAGTCCCTCTCCTGTTGCACTGCACAGTAGCACATATAGCTTTCCTTCACCATTTTATTAAATGCACATCCCTTTCTATTCTACCTCACAAAATAATCCACTTCACCATCTAACTCTATATATCCCTTCAAAAACCTCTTAGTAGCCCTGCTTTATTGATTCCACAAAACGATCAGTAATTTGTGCAAGGTAATTTAATCAGAAAATTATGTACTTTCCCTCCAAAGGGATTTGCATAAAATAGAGGAATGGGCATCTACAGATAAGATTTAACACAAATAAATGTAAAGTAATGCATCTGGGAAGGAAAAATAGCCATGCAATTTATAATCTTAATGGAGCAAATCTAGGGGTATCAGATATTGAAAGGGATTTGGGAGTGCTTGTGGACAACCACCTAGGTAACAGTGCTCAATGCCAAGCAGCATCTGCAAAGGCAAGTAAAATATTAGCATGTATTAAGAAGGGTATAGAAGCAAGGGAAGCAAATATAATTCTACCACTATACAAACCACTAGTACGTCCTCATTTGAATATGGAGTACAATTTTGGACACCACTACATAAAAAGCACATTTTAGATCTGGAAGAAGTACAGAGAAGGGCAACAAAGCTAAAAGGTGGAATGGAGGGGCTAAGTTATGAAGAAAGACTAATGGAACTAAACTTATTTACTTTAGAAAAATGGTGTCTAAGAGGAGACATGTATATATATATCCAGGGTCAATACAAGGCTTTGTCAAGGGAACTTTTGTGCCAAGTGGTTTTCAACTGACAAGGGGACATCCTTTGAGATTAGAAGAAAAAAGATTTCTCCTTAAAGAAAGAAAAGGTTTCTTCACAGAAAGGGTGGTTAATCTGTGGAATTCTCTACCAAAGGAGGTTGTGACAGTGGATTTGTTAAATAACTTTAAAAAGCGATTGGATACATTTTTAAATAAAAAAGGCATTAAGGGCTATCCTGGATAAATATAAAGCGCGTATTGATCCCGGGAAAAATCCGATCACCAGTATCCGCGGTCAGGAAGGAATTTTCTAATTTTTTTCCCTGTTGAGACAATTGGCAAAGTTTCACTTGTTTTTTTTTTCTGTTTGCCTTCCTCTGGATCAATTTACAATAAATCCGCATATTGCAGATCAGAGTAGATCTAAAAAAGTTGAACTTGATGGACTAAAGTCTTTTTTCAACCTAAATTACTATGTAACTATGTTAATCTGTGGCATTCTCCACCAAAGGAGGTGGTGACAGTGGATTTGATAGATAACTTTAAAAAGGGATTGGATATATTTTTAAATAAAAAGGGAATTTAGGGTTATCCTGGATAACTGGAGATGGAGGGTTGTGTCTGATCGGCCAGTATCTGGGGACAGGAAGGAATTTTATATTTTTTCCCCTTTTGAGACAATTGGCAAAGTTTCACTGTTTTTTTTTTTTCTGTTTGCCGTCCTCTAGATCAATTAACAATTAATCCGCAGATTGCAGAACACAGGAGATCTAAAAAGGTTGAACTTGATGGACTAAAATTATTTTTCAACCTCAATTACTATGTAACTGTGTAACTATGTAATGTTCCACCATTTTGATTGTAGTGTATGCAGGTATTGAAGAGAAAATGGCTGAACGGCATGCCTTGCAAAACGTAAAGTATGTAGTCAGTTTTTAATTTCCATCATAAGAAGTTGAGCTGGCAGCAGCACCCAAAAATACAAAAGAAGGCTTATTATATGGGCCAAACGTATTGGTATCTGATAACTGCTTATCATACTGACAGACCTATTTATTAGTTTAGAAAGAAAATTTCCCACACTGTTTCAAATAATATTATACCATGGAAATGTCCACTGATTGTTTGTGTACAATATCTAGGAGCCCTGGATCAAACTGAGATAAATAACAGGCTCGGAAACAGTCCTGCCTCATAAAAACTAGCTCTGGAATTATTTTTAGTGTTCTATTACTGCTTGTGGTTCAAATGAGTGGGCGCATTATATTAAATAATTTACATCTATTTATGTTTTACAGAAAGGCACTCTGGAATGGTATGAAAAAACATATGCCAGCCTTAAAACTGAAGAAAAGGTGTGTAATAGTGTTTGACTTTTTTTGACATGCTACAAAATATATTCAGAATTTGTATTTATTTTTCTTTGGAAATTCCTATAGCATGTTTACTTTATTATCCTGTTTCTTATGTGGTCTGCCAGTGTAATTTTTTTTTTCTTTAAGTCGAGTTGCAGTAATAGTATAGAGAGATAGAAAAATAGTGTGGGGAGGATGGTGTTTAAAAATAAAAGGGTGAGTGAAGAGGTCTCTAATATTAGCTTAATGTAAACTAGAATAATAATAGTAACAACATTTAAGAAAGATATAGAAGGAAGAGAAGCAACTATAATTCTGCCACTATACAAATCTCTAGTACGCCCTCATTTGGAATATAGAGTACAATTTTAGGCACCACTTCATAAAAAGGACATTTTAGAGCTGGAAAAGGTACAGAGGAGGGCAACAAAACTAATAAGGGGAATGGATGGGCTAAGTTATGAAGAAAGACTAACCAAAGGAGGAAATCTACAAAGGTTGAACTTGAAGGACTAAAAGTCATTTTTCAACCTCATTGAGATATAAAAAATATATATACAAATATATATAACATATATATACAAAAAATATTCCACTTAACCCATTGTGGTATTATACAAATTTTGTCACATATAGGTGATATATTGCACCTCACAATAGAGTTTTTTTACTGTTGAGTTACAGTTCTTTTATATCAGGATTAAGTTTCCCATCTGAAGGCTATGCATTTTGTTTTGTTAATAAAGCCATGTTTGCCACCCCCCCCCCCCAAAAAAAAGTTGTAATTATTGTAACTCACCTATTTATGGTTCCATTGCTCAAAGGTAATCTCTGGGTTTCTGATGCTTTATCTGCTTTGTGGGCTGGGCAAAATTAATTTGCCCTAGCATAGTGCAAACATTGTACAAGGAGCTGTAGGAAGTTTATACTCCAGCAAAGCAATATTGCACACATCCACAAGTAAGTAATAAATAAGTGTTTTTTAGGTTAAATATAGATTTAATAGCATTACCTTAAAGTATACTGTATTTAGATTGCAACAAGCTTCTATTACAGTGCCTCTTCAAGCAAATTCTGCATTTACATTCTTGGTTTGCGACTTCTACAGTTGCATTGTTCAATATGTACAGAGGAATCAAAGCCCTCCGTTCTTGCTTTTCTAAAAAAAACTATGACTCCTTTGAAGATCAAGTGGGAGTGAATTAACTCTGTAAACAAAAAAAAAAAAAAAACAAAAAGAAGAAGAAAAAAGGCTCCTATTTAATCCAGTATGCCCTATTACATTACCCTTTTTAATTATAAATAAACAATATAATAGCATAGAATCAAATATTTAGAATTTATTAGCAACTATAACACTATTAAAAAACGACGATTAAAATACAAACGGTTGCCCTTGCAGCCAATAACGCCCTCACATATAGTATTGTATAGTGTATTACAGGTCTATTTCAAATGAAGATAGGGGAATAAGTGACAATCCCCATTCTGCCACACCCTAATAGGATCTTCCTTTTATAGTAGGGTGAGTTTTTTTAGAAGGTTTAGATTAGTCTTCATCTTTATGCACATTTAGGGAGTAAGTGGCTGGCTCCTCTATGCCACTCTTATTAGGTTGTATATCGGTATATAATATTGCCCTTAAGCACTTTATTTCCTAAAGTGGTTTGGAGATTACCACCAGCAATACTTTGCACATAGACTTTATACATTGATGTCATTTATAAGGGCAACCGTTTGTATTTTAATCGTCATTAATGCTAATAAATTCTAAATATTTGATTCTACGCTATTATATTGTTTATTTATAATTAATATGGGTAATAGGGCATACTGGATTTAATGGGAGACTTTTTTCATCTTTCTTTTTGTTGTTTACATTGATATTTTTATTCCGTACCAGGTTCTAAGAGCGACACAATATATTATTTGGTCTAGAGGTTATAGGATTATCAGATGCTCTTTTTTTGCCCAAGAAATGTCAGCATATACATTTTATTTTTGTATAAGTGAATTAACTCTGCATAGAAATCAAAGTTGGCCACCAAAACCTCCCATTACTGTACAATTTTTACAGTATTAGTGTGAAGGAAAGAGGGTTTTGATTTTCTTGGATACTTTGAGTATTGCAGTATACAATTTAAGAGAATTAAATAAAAAAATGTTTTAATAAAATCAAAAAGGTCTTAACCCAATCTAATGGTTTTAATAGTTTGGTACCTTTAGTAGTTAGATTCAGTATCAGTTGCAGAGCTACTGCTTGTGCATCAGGTAACAAGCACCGGGGTGGTACTGACATGGTACCACCACATGGTACTGATATGGTACCCTCTGCTATTGACAACAGCCTGGATAAATGGGGGATATTAATTTATTAGGGTGCAGGGCATAAAAGCATTTACATATGGTTTTGGCTTTTTTATTGACTCTTACTGGTACTTACTTACCTTGTACAGAAGGGTTTGCACTGGGACCCTCCATAACTCTGTCACTGTTCTGTATTCTGTATTGTTATTTTTAAAGTAACAATAATAGATCAAATTTAAACTAGCAAACAATACATTTAAAATAAGCTAATATGTAAGTTAATATACTAAAATGTACTAACAACTATTATTTATTTGTTATATGATAGAATAACGTGGAGAATTTGAAATCTCTCGTAAAGTTGTCAGATGCTGTACATGAAGATATAGAGAAGAGTCAAAATGTGTACAATAAGCTCTTTGTCAAGTAAGTTACCCTTTAAAATAACTGTTTAGTTTTTTTATTTTTCTAAGTAAATACATGAAATGGTACCATGTAGTCTAGGGAAAACTTCACATGATTTTGAAATATGTAGCTAGCTAACAACATTGGGCACTAAATACGACATAAGCATGAAAGCATTTTTGATAACATTTTAATTTTGTCAGACTTTTCCTGTCTACTGGATGACATGTTTGTCTTCCTTCCTATCCGGTACTCATCCTCATTTACTAATATGAATACAAACACCTATTCTCCCCTAACTGAAAAACAAATTGTCAGACTCCTAGCTAGATACACCACATGTCTCCTTGCTACAGCATGAGACACTGGTAGTGTGTAGCCCATCCTATTCGGCCTTAGGCTAGTACTGTGGAAAACATCACCATATATGAGAGAAAACGGGAAGAAAGCGCAGGTTCCAGTAGGTGAGAATGGGGCCTTATTATAACTAGTGAAGTGTAAATATTATATGACAACTGAGGAAAATAAAATTAAGTCACCTAAATAAAACATTTATATGTCAAAAACAATTTTGCCTTTAAATGTAAAGTATAGTTAAGTATCATTAAACTCACATCAATAGTAGGATTTTATGTGCTGTAAATCTCTTCACGGATACTTCACTGCCTCTCTGTATTATTTTTCTTACTAAATGATTCTTTTTATATAATAATTATATTGAAGAGAAAGAAGATAATTAATTAATCCAGTTAAAACAATTATATAAAACAAAAAAAGTGCCCAGCGTCCTTTTAAAATGACAGCGTCTCTTTTTCTCCAGAAACTTAAAATACAATTGAAATAAAAAACTGAAAATATTTGTTTATCATAAATATAACATTTATTCTCCAGTATTGTCAAGGTCGATTTCTTCAGTATCACGTATCGACAACTAGAAAAACTGGTAAGTCTTTTTATTTTTTACGCCATTATTTTTTTCTAATTCTCTAAAGCATTCCATTGGGTTTGATTTGTTATATCAGAAACTTTACACTGATATGATTAGAACATTTAACCCATTACTTCTTACCAGGTGCTCTGCTGTTAGTTTAATTCCTGTGAAGTTAACAGACTCAACAGTTACTGGCTTCAAATTTGTACTAATTGCCCTAAATAGGTGTTTTAACAATGCAGTTAATCATCTTGATTTAACCAAAACAAAACAGCATTATTTAAAGTCGATGGGCTTTCCTTACTACATACATTTTTAAAGTGACTACAGTGAACATATTTTAACTGCTAGGTGTTGGTAGAGGAATTCAGGCAAACTCTCTGTGTTTTCTTTAATGAGCTCCTCATTTGCTAACTTTTAATTATCAATTTGCCATTATCGTAACTCTAAGTCCTGTTTTTACCATTGGATTTTGCAAAAGTTGCTGTAGTAAACACATCTGTTAGATTAATCTAATTGACAGTGTAACAGTGCTAATATGACCTAGCCACCATCACATATAATAGTTGTCAAACTGTGAAACGTTGCCACGCCTTGCCAGCTCGCAGAGAGAGCTCGCAAGAACTGAGTCCCTTGCGAAGCGAAGGACGCAGTTCGGGCCGCAAATGCGGACCCTCGCAAAGCGAGGGGCCGCATTTGCAGAGGTGGAGGCTCCCACGTCGGCTGCAATGAGCCAAAGGCTCATTGCAGGCTGCAAATGCGGACCCTCACAAAGTGAGGGTACGCATTTGCGGAGGTGGAGTCTCTACGGCGCCTCCAAAGCAATTACAGACAGCCACAGAAGTGGGACTTTGAAAAAAAAACTATAACATGCAATGACTAAATATGGACCTACACAAAAAAATACGAGCCACAGGACTTAAAAAAAAAATTACAAACTCTCAAAAATACGACTTTACTGGCCGACCCGTGCACACCGAAAAACATTAACAAAACACAAAATACACACAAAAATAAAAAAAAGGGGGGACAGCAAGGACGTCTGGGAGTCAGTTTGCACGCAAATTTAAGTCCAATTTACATAGTTTAGACACTCGAAATGTGTGCAGTGTGTAGTGTAAATAGGCTGCGCGTACCTCAGCTCAACAACAGTGCAAATCTACATTGTATGCTGCAGGATCATCGAAACAGATTGTTAGCTCTTCAACACATTGCTTGCTGCATATATTAATTACAAATAGGTAAAGAATATTAATTTATGATTTCAATAATTAATTAATTATCATGAAAAAATACATATACAGAAAAAAAAAAGAAACACCACAGTATCGCAATAAACGACAAAGCCGTTCACAGCGAGCCTCACAAGGAGAGCCAACGATGCTCATAGGATACAAACTACACCAGGGGAGAGCCTTGCAATATGCGCAAAACGGAGACCAGCGCGGACCTTACAATGAGCGCAAAAGCGCCTCTGATAGCAAAAAATACACCAACCGAGAGGCTCATGTTGGTGCTCAGAGCAAGGCTTGCAATGAGCGCCGAAGGATCTCAGACGACCAAAACACTTACTGCCTGTGACAAACAGCATTACCTGCCTTGCAATTTCATTGGCCCGCCATTTTTGACAGGCAAGTCGCTAGTTTATATATAGTTTTGGATAAAGGAGAGATATGTTAAAAATGATGTGTGATTATTATATCAAACTCGCTTTTGAAAATATTTCTTAGTTATTCCAAATATTAATCAGTTAAGGTTTTGAAAGGTAATTTTTCAACAATGTAAAACCAGTGCTACATTTATAATCAAGTGCAATCCAGCTCCAACATATGAAGGTAAAATTGCAACAGAAAGGGTCAACAATCAAGTCTTCTAGTGGGAATTTTACATAGCATGTTTTAATCGTTGCATGAAAAAATTGAGTTCTGTCCCAAAATCTTTTAATCCCTGAGAAAAGACTGACATTGACAGTCTTTTAATTTCTGTCTACAAATTCATGCAGAGACTGGATACCCACATTATTCACAGTGTATGTAAGTGAATATCCCTTCTAATAAATGCTTGTTTTGTTCATGGCAGGTGGCGGATGATGTGAGCGCTGCTATGGAAGAACTGCGAGGATCAGAGCATGAAAACCCTCATATCACTCACGCCATGGGGGAAGCTTTGTTTGAGCTTTATATCACTTTAAACGAGCTCAGAAAGTTTAGGGATTACCTACCTTTGAAGTAAGTGCAGTAGTTTATTGTTTAGACTAAATGTTATCTAGTTCAATAGGTTATTGCATCATTAATGGACCACTGTGCTCACAATTTTAAAATGTTCTCTTTATTAAATGTTATGTGCAATTATGCTACTGTGGAATCTACCATTTTGGATTCAGGAGGTCAACTTCCTGAGATGGGAAGAGACTTTGAGTGCACAGGAAGTGTTAGTCTGCGAAAGGCGAATGTGGCAACTACCAGTGCTCTCAGCAGGACTACATAGAATCTTATTAGTTTATAAGGACATACTTTCCTGAGAAAACAGTAAAGAGCAGGAAATAATGAAGAATAGAGTAAAGAATAATTGCTTTCTAAAGGTTAGTTAGTATGAACTTGGATCAGGGCAACTCAGTGGATGTAGTATTTTTGGATTTTGTAAAGGCTTTTGATACAGTGCCACATGGGAGAATTTTGAGCAAACTAATTGCAGTAAATATCTGCTCATGGATCGAGAGCTGGCTTAAAGACAGGAAGCAAAGGGTTGTTGTAAATGGAACATACTCTGATTGGCCAAATCTGGTAAGTCGGGTTCCTCAACGTTCAGTATTAGGTCCTCTCCTTTTAAACATATTTATTAATTACGTAAAAGTAGGACTTGAAAGTATTGTCTCCATTTTTGCTGATGACACTAAGTTGTGCAAGGTAATTAAATCAGATAATGATGTACTTTCCCTACAAAGGGATTTGCATAAATTAGAGAAATGGGTGGCTAAATGGCAGATGAGATTTAATACAAATAAATGTAAAGTTATGCATTTGGGAAGGAAAAATAGCCATGCAATTTATAATCTTAATGGAGCAAATCGAGGGGTATCTGATATTAAAAGGGATTTGGGAGTACTTGTGGACAACAACCTAGGTAGCAGTGCTCAATGCCAAGCAGCAGCTGCAAAGGCAAGTAAAATATTAGCATGTATCAAGAAGGGTATAGAAGCAAGGGAAGCAAATATAATTTTGTCACTGTATGCAATCATTTGGAATATATATTATATTTTTGGATACCACTTCATAAAAAAGGACATTTTAAAACTGGCAAAAGTACAGAGAAGGGCAACAGAACTAATAAGGGGAACGGAGGGGCTAAGTTATGAAGAAAGACTAACCAAATTAAACTTATTTTCCCTAGAAAAAAGGCGTCTATGAGGGGATATGATTACCTTATTTAAATACATCCAGGGTCAATATAAGGCTTTGTCAGGTGAACGTTTTGTACCAAGAGATTTTCAACTGACAAGAGGACATCCGTTGAGGTTAGAGGAAAAAAGATTTCACCTTCAAGAAAGAAAAGGGTTCTTCACAGGGTGGTTAAACTGTGGAATTCTCTACCGAAGGAGGTGGTGACAGCAAATTCGATAGATAACTTTAAAAAGGGGTTAGATATATTTTTGAATAAGGAAGGCATTCAAGGTTATCCTAGATAACTAGCAAAGGAATATTGATCCAGGGAGAAATTAAATCGCCAGTTTCTTGGGACAGGAAGGAATTTTGCTTTTTGTTCCCCCTTATGAGACAATTGGCAAAGTTTCAATGTTTTTTTTTTCTGTTTGCCTTCCTCTGGATCAATTAACAATTACTAACAAATAGCCCAAATATTAAAAGGATCAGAAGAGATCTAAAAAGGTTGAACTTGATGGACTAACAGTCTTTATTCAACCTCAAATACTATGTGCTATACTATGTACTATACTATGTTGTACCTTATCTTGTTTAATTATTTAAAATAGTGTATAGATAAAAATGACCATAGCAGTCATTTAAAGGATTAGGTATTAATATAATTCATATTCAATGTCTTAAAAAACAATATTCAGTATTACGCTTACTTTCATTAGCTTGTAAAATTTCCAGTACCGCTGATTGTCTCCATCAAGGGGTATAAACAACTCCAGCTAGGAGGCAGTCCAAAATGGTCTTTGTTGCCTGAAGAAAACAATTTAACATACAAGGGGTCTCATTCAATTGTGATTTTGCCAAGTGAGTAGGGCTCTATATAAGCACAGAGCATATTTTTTTACAGAAGTTTTTAGTTATCCAAAAGCAAGGTCTTCACTAACTAAAAACTACTGTAAAAAAATATGCTCTTTGCTTATATAGAGCCCTATTCAATTGGCCAAATTGCAATTGAATGAGGCCCAAAGTCTCCAACCAATGAATAGCATCTACTTCTGTCTAGTCATAAGCTAGTGTCTAATCATTTGGGACTGGCTTCCACGAAGAGCTGCTTCCACACATTGATGACATCATAAGGAGTGTAGACAAACAGCTAAACTGAGGTTTAGAAGTTGATGATTGAGAATAGGTTTAATATTGAATATTTTCTTCTAAATTATTGAATATGAATGATATTAAATATCAATGCATAAGTAAAACATCTAGCTCTTGTTTTAGGGAATTACAAAGGGGCTTTAAACCAGTAATGGACAACACAGTCCTATGACGGCCGCCAACAGTCCAGGATTTCAGTATCCCTCTTCTTGTCTATTCAGGATCTCTCTGCTTGAGCTCAGCTGATTTACTGAGTCTTACTCATTTGGATTGATCCACCTGGGCTCAATTATAGACAGATGGCAATACTGGACTGTTGACGGTCCTTGTATTATTATTATTATTATTATTATCATTTATTTGTAATGCACCAACATATTCCGTAGCGATATACATGGGTTAAGTTCCAGGCAGAGAAAAAAACAATATAAACACATTGCAAAAAATGGAGGGCCCTGTCTTTGAGCTTTGAATCCCGTGTCCATAGTACTTTCCCCAAAGCGCAATGCAAGATTGTATACTCGCAAACTTACAATCTAAATTGTTGTGAACAAAACTTTAAACCAAGCAGGGATGCAAGAATATATTCTCAGCATATAACATGTACATACAGGGACTTATCTGATCACTTGGCTTGTGGGACTTTAGCCCATGGTATAATACCTCCTAAATATAATACCTCATAAAGAGACACATTTGTGAAAAATACATATTTTGTGGAAAAATACATATGTAAATAAATATACGTGCATTTGGTTGTTGAGTGGAAGTGTTAGATAACTGAGCTTGAAAGGTAGGTATTTTAAACATAAATGACATGAAAACATGCTGTCTGGTAACTGTATATATTAACATGCTGATTTTGCCAACTGGATTCACCCATCCTGCATATCTCCATATTATGAGAATTAATAAATCACCTCTGATAAAGTTTCCAGTAGATAGGGAGGATATTTTTAGGTTTTGTATGCCTAAACTACTGAACCTTCAAGTTATCTAACACCTCCAGCCAAGGGGAGATATGGGAATGGTAGAGAGTATGTGTATATATATATATATATATATATATATATATATATATATATATATATATATATATATATATATATATCACTATGGAACATGTTAGCATGTTACAAAGAAAAGAGGATAATATATATATTGCCTCCTTGCTTTTCTCAACCAAACTATCCTCCTGCCTCAAAACCTTCAAAACCTCACTAAAGACACATCTCCCTTCCCAACATACACAACATTTCTCTCACCCTCCTGCACCAACACACAAAACCTTTAGGCCCTCATTCAATTGCAATTTGGCCAATTGAATAGGGGTCTAAATAAGCACATAACATATTTTTTTAAAGAAGGTTTTAGTTAGTAAACATCTATCGAAAAGCAAGGTTTTCACTAACTAAAAACTTATTTTAAAAAAATATGTTATGTGCTTATTTAGAGCACTATTGAATTGGCCAAATCGCAATTGAATAAGGGCCTTAGATTTTAAGTCTCAATTTTTGGGGAAAGAACTATGGACACCGGATTCAAAGCTCAAAGTCAAGGCCCTCCATTCTTTGCAATGTGTTAATATTGATTATTTAACTTATGTATAGCGCTACAGAATATGTTGGTTACAAAAAAACAATAATATATATATATTATATATATGCCTTGCAAAAGTATTTGCCCCCCTTGGCATTTTTCATGTTTTCTTGCCTCACAACCAGGAATTAACATGGATTGTTTGAGGATTTGCATCATTTAATTTAGAGAACATGTCCACAACTTTGAATATTTTTTTTTTATTGTGAAGCAAACAACAAATAGGACAAAATAACAGAAAAAGTCAATGTGCATAACTATTCACCCCCCTAAAGTCAATACTTTGTAGAGCCACCTTTTGCGGAAATCACAGCTCCAAGTCGCTTTGGATAAGTCTCTATGAGCTTGCCACATCTTATCACTGGGATTTTTGCCTATTCCTCCTTGCAAATCTGCACCAGCTCCTTCAAGTTGCATGGTTTGCGATTGTGAACAGCAATCTTTAAGTCTGGCCACAGATTTTCTATTGAATTGAGGTCTGGGCTTTGACTAGACCATTCCAACATATTTAAACCACTCAAGTGTTGCTTTAGCTATGTGTTTGGGGTCATTGTGTTAGCTATGTGTTTGGGGTCATTGTCCTGCTGGAAGGTGAACCTTCGTCCTAGCCTCAAATCACGCACAGAGTTTTGCTCAAGAATATCCCTGTATTTAGCACCATTCATCTTTCCCACAACTCTGACCAGTTTCCCAGTCCCGGCTGCTGAACTACATCCCCACAGCATGATGCTGCCACCACCATGTTTCCCTGTGGGGACGGTGTTCTTTGGTTGATGTGATGTGTTGGGTTTACGCCAGACATAGCGTTTTCTTTGATGTGCGAAAAGTTCAATTTTAGTCTCATCAGACCAGAGCACCTTCCTCCATATATTATTATTATTATTATTATTACTTTTATTTGTAACGCGCCAACATATTCCGTAGCGCTATACATATATGTATGGGAGACTCCACGTGCCTTTTCACAAACTCAAAATGTGCTATTTTGTTTTTTCCTGTAAGTAATGGCTTTCTTCTGGCCACTCTGCCATAAAGCCCAACTCTATGGAGCGTACAGCTTATTGTTGTCCTATGTACAGATACTCCAGTCTCTGCTGTGGAACTCTTCAGCTCCTCCTGGATTACCTTACGTCTCTCTGCTGCCTCTCTGATTAATGCCCTCCTTGCCCAGTCCGTGAGTTTTGGTGGGTGTCCGTCTCCTGGCAGGTTTGCTGTAGTGTCATGTTCTTTCCATTTGGTTATGATTGTTTTGATGGTGCTCCTGGGGATCATCAAAGATTTGGATATTTTTTTATAACCTAACCCTGACTTGTACTTCTCAACAACATTGTCCCTTACTTGTTTGGAGAGTTCCTTGGTCTTCGTGGCAGTGTTTTGTTAGTGGTGCCTCTTGCTTAGGTGTTGCAGCCTCTGGGGCCTTTCAAAAAAGGTGTGTATATGTAATGACAGATCATGTGACACTTAGATTGCACATGGGTGGATATCATTTCACTAATTATGTGACTTCTGAAGGTATTTGGTTGCACCAGAGCTTTTTATGGGCTTCATAACAAAGGGGGTGAATACATATGCACATTCCAATTTTCTGTTTTCTATTTCTAAAAAATCGTTTTATGTATATATTTTCTCATTTCACTTCAACAACTTAGACTATTGTGTTCTGATCCATCACATAAAATTCAGATTAACAAAACATTGAAATTAAGGCTGTAATTATTATTATTATTATCTTTATTTATATCGCGCCAAACTTAACACGTTGTAAAGAATGGAGGGCCCTGTTTTTGAGCATAAAATCAAATTTACATAGTGCTTTTTTCCAAGGTACTGACACAAGATTTAAAACTTGCAAACTTACAATCTAAGGGCCTTCATCTATTATCGGCCGTAGGAGATGCGGGGCCGCAAAGACCAGCCGCAGGCTATTTGCCTATTCTATTCCCTTCCAGCCGGGGGCTCTGGCAAGCTTGCGGCTGGCGCCTTGTTATCCCTTGGGGCCGCACGTGCCGCAGGAAAGCCTTTAATCTTAAATGTCTGCAAGAGTTTCGGCCGCAAAAAAACGCCGGTTGCTATTCAATTGCTACGGGAACCCTTTCGGCAAGGCTAAAACCGAGCCGCAGCTTACTTGCACCAAAAAGGTCCCGCCAGCACACAATTAAGCACATAATAAAGCCATCCTGCACTCTGATGAGACGATAAAGTGATTGGGGGTGTTAGCATTCATAGCACAACATTCCCCTACACTCAAATCCGAAAATAATTTTTATTTTAATTCATGTCAAATATCCATGGACAAAGTCCCGAGGGCTTGGAGCACCTCAGACCCGCCCAGGCTGCGGGACGGAAAATAAACCTTTAATGAAATATCGGATTTGGGCTGATGTGCAAGCTGGAGAGGGGGTTGCTATTAATCCTCATGTCCCCCATTATGATCCCTAGCATTTACAGAGCTTTACAGTGCCATCTTGAATTTATATTTGCATTTAAAGTTTTCTGACCTTGCGGCCGGTTGCATGATATGCGGCCGGCCGTAAGGGGTATATCCTTGAGGCGCCGTCTATTTGAATTGCAAGGTAAAGGTAGCTCTACGCCGGGCCGTAAGACAGCCGCAAGGAATCGCAGCTTTGCGGCCGTTTTACGGCCGTTAATAGACTGAGGCCCTCAGGGTTTAGGTGTGATGCAAGACAAATGCAAGATGGCAGTGTGAAAGCAATTTGTTTAGTCAAGTAGAGGTGCCTGTGTGTTGTACTGTAGATTGTGGGTGTAGGTGTTATTAAGCTGTGGAATGTTCAGTTGTACATGTTAAGGCTGAAGGTTATAAGATTTTTTAAACAGGTGTGTTTTTAGTAATTTTTTTAAGGTTTTGAGGCAGTAAGATAGTCTAATGGAGCGGGGCAAGGAGTTCCAAATAGTAGGGGCAGCACAAGAAAAGTCTTGAAGACGGGAGTGAGAGGAGGTGATGAGAGAGGAGGAAAGAAAAAGGTTGTTAGCAGAATGAAGGGGGCTGTTGGGAGAGTATTCTGAAACAAGAGCAGAGATATAAGGGAGTGCACTGTTGTACAAGGCTTTATATATTATGGTCATGATTTTAAATTTGATTCAGGAAGCTATGGGGAGCCAGTGGAATGATTGACAGAGAGGAGCTGCAGACACTGATCGTTTGGTATTGAAGATGAGTCTATCGAAAGCGTTCATTATGTATTGGAGGGGAGACAGACGAGAGATGGGTAGGCCAGCAAGGAGGGAATTGCAGTAGTCGAGTCAAGATATGATGAGATTTTTTCTGTGTCTTCTGTAAGATAATGATGAATTTTTTAGATGTTTTTTAAGTGAAACTGACAAGATTTTGTTACTGATTGTATGTGAGGAATAAAAGAGAGAGCGGGATCCAGTAGCACCCCAAGACAACGGGCATGGGAGATAGGAGTGATGATGGTGTTAACAGTGAGAAATATTTGAGGAGTGGAAATTGTAGTAGAGGGTGGAAAGATTAGGAGTTCAGCTTTAGACATGTTGAGTTTGAGATGACGGGCGGACATCCAGGAGGATATGCTAGAGAGGCAGTTGGAAACTTGAGCTAAAAGAGAGGGGGGTAGATCATGTGCAGAGTGGTAGATTTGAGTATCATCTGCATAGGGATAAAACTGAAATCCAAATGTAACAAAATAGGTAAAAAGTCAAGGTGGGGTGAATACTTTTGCAAGGCACTGTATATATATATATATATATATATATATATATATAAATATATATATATATATATATATATATATATATATATATATATAGTTACATAGTTACATAGTAATTAAGGTTGAAAAAAGACTTTCAGTCCATCAAGTTCAACCTGTTAAGATCTCCTCTGATCTGCAATATGCGGATTAGTTATTAATTAAATTATTGATTAAATAATTATTAATAGTATAGTATTGGAGAATGAATAAAGAGTTAGCCCATCAAGTTCAACCTTTTTAGATCTCTATTGATCTTTTTAATTTGGACTATTTATTATTATTGTTAATATATGTCCATCTATATTATTTGTTTCCATTTTGGATAAAAACATCCCTTCTTAACATGCTGCACAAGTCATTTCAGGAAGGTATATTGTCACTTTCTACTTCAAATAGTTTCAATAGAATTTTACATAATTCATTTGTTCACAAAACTGTGATATTTATTTGAAGTTGTCCTGAATGTTATACACTTGCGTGGGTTGTAATAAATAAATGACCAATTCCCAATGCTAAAACCCTTAAACTATCTCTGGTAAGTCAGCACTGCAACAAACCTCACTTATGTAGCCTAAACTTGTTCAGACTTGATATGTTGCATCTGACAATTTGGTGAATGGGTGACGCTAGCTTATGGGTCCATTGTAAGTCCTAAATAGATACGTTACTCTCAATTAATTTCTTGGCCACTGCAGAGACGCTATAAACAAGAAAATTGCTCCGGACAAGGTGGCCACTAAGTGGTTGAGAAATGCGTTGAAAGTGACTATTTTAGACTTACAAATAACACATTGCTTGATGTCACCAATTCTCCACATAGTCCGACGAAGAATATAGGGTAATGTGAAACACTGAGTGTTGGTGAAAGGACTGAATCCATTTTCACAGAAGGCTTTTCAAATGTGTATTTTTATTAACATTATTACAGTAATTAATATATTTACATAGTTACATAAATGAGGTTGAAACAAGACTTTTAGTCCATCAAGTTCAACCCTTTAAGATCTCCTCTGATATGCAATATGCGAATTAGTTCTTAATTGATCTATAGGAAGGCAAACAGTAAAAAAAAACTGTGAAACTTATAGCCAATCGTCTCAAAAGAGGGAAAAAAATAATTCCTTCCTGACCCCAAATACTGGCGATCGGTTTCCTCCCTGGACCAATACTCTCTCTCTGATTAACCAAGATAATCCTGAATGCCCTCTTTAAATACAAATATATTCAGTCCCTTTTTAAAGTTATCTATCGAATCCGCGGTCACCATCTCCTTTGGTTGAGAATTCCACAGATTAACCACCCTTTTATTGAATCTTTTTACTTCTAACCTCAAAGGATGTCATCTTGTCAGTTGAAAACCTCTTGGCACAAAAAGCTCACTTGACAAAGCTTTATACTGATGTATTTATATAATGTAATCATAACTCCTCTCAGACGCCTTTTTTTTAGATAAAACAAGTTTAATTTGGTTAGTCTATTTTCATAACTTAGCCCCTCCATTCCCCTTATTAGTTTTGTTGCTCTTCTCTGTACTTTTTCCAGCTCTAAAATGCCCTTTTTATGAAGTGTTGCCCCAAATTGTCCTCCATGTACCAAATTAGGGCGTACTAGAGATTTGTATAGTGGCAAAATTATATTTGCTTCCATTGCTTCTATACCCTTCTTAATACATGCTAATATTATACTTGCCTTTGCAGATGCTGCTTGGCATTGAGCTCTGTTACCCAGGTGGTTGTCCACAAGTACTCCCAAATCCCTTTCAATATCTGATACCCCTACATTTGCTCCATTACGATTATAAACTGCATAGCTATTTTTCCTTCCTAGATACATAACTTTGCATTTATTAGTATTAAATCTCATCTGCCATTTAGTTGTCCATTCCTCTAATGTATGTAAATCCCATTGGAGGGAAATTACATAATTAACTGATTTAATTAGCTTGCACAACTTTGCGCCATCAGCAAAAATGGAGACACTACTTTCCAGTCCCATTTCTAAGTCATTAATACATTTTTTAATACTGAACCCTGGGGAACACCACTTACCACATTAGTCCGATTGGATTATGTTCCATTTACAACAACCCTTTGCTTCCTGTCTTTTAGCCAGCTCTCAATCCATGAGCAGATATTTACTCCAGTTCCTGTATCCTTTAGTTTGCACAATAGTCTTCCATGTGGCATTGTATCAAAAGCTGAGTTGCCTTGATCCAGGTTCCTACTAACCTCCTCATATAAACTAATTAGTTTGTTTGACATGATTTATCCCTCATAAATCCATGTTGACTCCTACTTATAATTATGTTCAAATAGACATATTCTTGTATATTATTCCTTATTAACCCTTCTAAAAGCTTTCCCACTACAGAAGTGAGTCTCACTGGTCTATAGTTCCCCTTATTTGCTCTTGCTCCCTTCCTAAATATAGGTATCACCTCTGCTTTTTGCCAGTCATCTGGTATCGACCCTGTGTGAATCTTGAAAAATTAAATATAATGGCTATTACAGAGTCCAGTTCCCTCAGTACCCTTGGATGTATTCCATCAGGACCTGGGACTTTATTAACATTTATTTTTTTACATTTACATTTTTGGTGAAGGTAGTGTAGCCCCATTATGTTGTAGTGTCCCAACCACTTGTACCTCCCTTGTATATACAGAAGAAAAGAACATATTTAGCTCACCTGCCTTTTCCTGGTCACTAATTTTCATATGGCCTGTTTCACGTTGTAATGTTTCTATATCTTCCTTCCTGGCCTTCTAACCATAAATATATTTAAAAATATTTTAGTGTTAGTCTTACTCTGTTTTGCAACTCATTTTTCATTTTCTATTTTAGCCAGTCTAATAGCTCTTTTGCAATCCTTCTTGATTTCCTTGTACTTACGTAAAGTAGTCTCTGTCCCCTCTTGTTTGTATAATTTAAATGCCTGTTTTGCACTGGATCTTGACCTTTAAATCATCGTTAAGCCACATTGGATGTGATTTACTCCTTTTACTTTTATTCTCACATGGTATATGGTGATAAGTATGTATATTTAGTAATGATCTAAATGTTGTCCATTTATGTTCAGTTTTTTTACCCATCAGTTCTCTGTCCCAGTCTGCATTGCTGCCCTTAGACCGGTAAAAT
Organism: Discoglossus pictus; assembly: GCA_027410445.1. Taxonomy (NCBI): domain Eukaryota; kingdom Metazoa; phylum Chordata; class Amphibia; order Anura; family Alytidae; genus Discoglossus; species Discoglossus pictus. Next base: position 54,477,309 of record CM050172.1, on the reverse strand, counting down.
TTGCACTTTTAAAATTAAGAGTTTTTGTTGGCCTCTTACAAGTTTGTATTTCTAATTAATGAGACTGTATTGTGATCACTGTTTCCCAAAGGTTACCCTATTTCAACATTTGATAGCATATCAATATTATTTGTGATAACTAAATCCAAGATAGCCTCATTTCTAGTAGGTTCTTGTATAACCTGATCCCTGAGTGTACTTAAGAACTTGCTCCCCTTCGCCAAACTGCTGATCTCATTTATCCAGTTTATTTCAGGGTAGTTAAAATCTCCCATTATTAAAACTTGCCCATGCTTAGCTGCATTTCCAATCTGTAACAATAATTGCACTTCTTCACTTTCAATTACATTTGGGGGTTTATAGCAAACACCTACTAATATTATTTTGGAATTTGCTGGTCCGCTATTTAACTCTACCCACAAACATTCAACATTATCGCTAGTTTGAGCATAAACATCTTCTACAGGCTTATATTCAGGTTTAACATACAGACAAATCCCTCCTCCTCTTTTACGATTTCCCTTGTCTTTCCTAAAAAGGTTATAACCATCCAGATTAACAGTCCAGTCATGAGATTCATCCCACCATATTTCAGTAATGCCTATTAAATCCCATTTTCAATTAACCGCTAATCATTCTAACTCTGCAATTTTTCCTGGCAATTTTCGGGAATTAGCAACCATATACCTTATGTTATGAGTTTGTAGTTTTGAAGTGTCTGTCTCTGTGCTTGAGTTACTTACTAATATCTCCCTATTGACTATACTAACCCTCCCCCTATCTCCTCCCCCATGTTAATTCATCCCTTATCCCCTCTACACTTTCTACCCCATTACATTAATCTATCCCCCCCCCACCTACTAGTTTAATGTTGAAAAAATAGACTTTAAAAACAAGTTCAACCTTTTTAGATTTTTAGAATTGTGAACTGATCTAGCACTAGGCAAGAAAAAATGTAAATATTTCCAGTTTATTCAATAGGGGAAAATCCTTCCTGACCTCCCAAAAATTGACTATTACTAATTACTATTATTCATTGGAAATATGTATGCCCATTATTTTTAACTGACACAACCTGGTATGATATCTGTTGAATCTGTTGTTACAACCTCCTTTGGCAGTGAGATCCACAGTCTGACGGACCTTACTGTGAAGAACTCTTTTCTTTCTTATCTCTAACATTTTATATACAGCAGAGAAAGAGAAAAAATGCATGTCTCAACATGCCAAAATACCTTTTTTCTGCACAGAATTTCTCAGTTTTCTCTCTGCCACTAAGGATTCTAGATCGAGACATGGATATGAGGCTCTAAATGTGTCACTTTTTGCCTCTAGCAGCAAATCCAACTGGTGACCTGCGGACAACATGTAAAAGTGCTTTCTGTGGCACACTGACTTCCAGGGAGCCTCCTCACAAACCTTATTAAATTGAAACAATTGGGACAGTAGAAACCCTTGGAACATTATATATAAAACTTCCGAAATGCTTACTTATTTCAGGCAGCCTTCAGAAAATAGCCTTGGACTAAGGCACAGTCCTAGAAACCCACTCACAGACTGCAGTTTCACCCTTACATGTGAGTTTGGTTCTGGCAATTGTGAAATTAGACTGGAGAGAGGATTCAGACCAGGCACTAATTAAGTTATGATTTTTTCCCCCTATTCATATTCTAAAGATACGTTTTCATGACAAAATATAGAAAACAAAAGGATTTTACAGATCAAATAAATTATTGTCCATACATTCAATCAAAATAACCTGCCATGCATTGTTTTCTTATTTTTTTTCATCCCTTTTCCCGCTTTTTAATTAACTCCCCCTTTTTCCTCTAACCTTCCGCCTCCTTTCTTCCTCCTTTCCCCTCCTTCAATAACATTGCTTTAAAACTTGTAATTGTTTCACAGTTTCCTTCCAACTTTTACATTCTGACACAAAACAAACAAAAATTCTCTAAATTACTAATCAACATAATTTTAAACCCACTTTGTATTTTGGCGACTTTACCATTACACACCACTGTTCCAAGTCTACCTCCTTTTAAAACAATATAAATTATAAATTCACTGATCAATATGGAGTATTTTTTTTAAACGCGCTATGAGCTCTCAGAGGCTTGACTTGTATAGAATAACTTGGTTTCTTTCTCCAAAATTCTTTCCTGTGGTCTGTTACTACAGAGACAATAAATGCCTGGCATTATCTGGATTTCACAACCTTTTTAAGGTCTCAATCCACATCTGGTTACAAACAATCCATGAAAAGACTTGTGAGCGGATCCACAGAGCAGTTGAAGTGGATAAGGTACTTGTAACAATTTTATGCTATTTTTGTTAATGTTTTGCTATAAAATGTTTTTTCTTTAAATACTGCACTATCACAAATCCAGTTTCGAGAGATTATTTAAACTGTACATTGCTGTTTATTTTTTTTTTTTTAAAGACATCTTATTTCATCTTCTCTTTTCATTCTGGAGTCAACATCTTGTGCTAGCTTGCATCTTTGAGCTCCAGTGTTAGCGCTAACAACTTTAATGAAACTGCACCAGTTAGCTAAGATGAAGTGAGGTGACCCATCTCTTATGCTACAGAATATTCTGTTATTCTGTACTAACGAATATTATATACTAAACTCAAAGAGGCAGCATGTATTGAATATCTGGCTGCTTTATAATATAAAGAAATGGTGTCATATATTGTAGAAAAGACAACTAAGAGAACACTAATGATGAAAAAATCAACTGTTCTTAAGTACAATTAAAATAAATCATCTCACTTTCTCCAGATAATAGTAGAGGAGCTAGGAGCTAGTTATTAAAACCACTTAAAATTTATGTATATATATATATATATATATATATATTTTTTTTTTTTTTTTTTTTTTTAAACCACCTAAAATGTATATATATATATATATATATATATATATATATATATATATATATATATATATATATATATATATATATATATATATATATATATATATATAAATCCCAAATCCCAGAATGGATTTGCAATCTACTATTTAAATGATTACTTTCATTATGCTATTGTTTCTTTTTCTTCCTTTTTTTTTTAAAGAGCATTAGCTTTATTACCATTATGCTTTTCAATAATTAGAGATAAATCTTTCATGGATAATGTAGTTCAAGGAGTGATTAACTCCTATAGAAAGCAATACGGTTAATATAACACATTTCATATTTACTGGGACTTCAGCTTTAGAATAAACTTAAGAAAAAAGCAATATGTAGTTGGTGTGTATTGGGTGCTTAACACCCTTTACAATTTTTAGAGAACCGTATACATCACCTAGATTAGTATTTAAACAAATTCAAAAACCTTTATCAAATACATCTTAATAGATAAGTATAAAATCTTTTTTTAAAGAAAAGAAAGAAAAATAATACTTCAAAAAGCTCATATATATAGTACTATATCCTGTTATGTGAAGAGAACCCTAGTTGAAATATATAAATTTAAAAATAGAGTATATTGCAATAATAAGGTGACTATGGTAAAGGTGATAAGAAATAAATAAATAAAATAATAATTGATAAATAAATATAGCATATATAATATACTAAGGGCCCTATTAAATTCCAGCCTCGCAAATAAGAGGCTTCTACTTAAATCCTACGTACTGCAAAATTTCTCAAAGTTTCTTGAGCAACGTATGAGCTATGCAGCAGGGCCGTACATATCAACACTGCGAAAATGTATATGAGTGACAGCCTGCGAGATGATCTTGCAGGCTCCCGCACCTCAACAAGTAGTGCAGGGGTCCTAAACGGGACCTCTGCGGCAGCTCCCCACATGAGCCCTGCCGTGGGGGGTACTCCAACTACCCCCCGGCACCTAAAATTAACCCCACACCTTGCTGCATGGGTCCATAGGGACCCCCGCAGCCCCCACACATTAACCCCTTGCAGCGGGGATCCCCGATCTGCACCGATCAGGCCCCAGCTGCATTTAATACTTTTAAATTCCCCGCTACAGCTCCTTAAAGAGCCCGCGGCACACTATTTCTAATCCCTATTGCGGCACCTAAAATTATCCCCCCCTCTATGCTGGGGGTCCACATCGAGACCCCCGAAGTGTCCCCACATTAACCCCTTGCAGCGGGGGTCCCCGATCTGCATAGATCCAATACAGACCCCCATAAGGCCTTAATTAACCCTGTCACTCATGGGGGTCAATACAGACCCCCATAAGCCTCTATTTAACCCCATCAGTCCCATAAGGGTATATTATGACACTGATGCGGCTGTTAAAACCCTAACATTAACCACATTAAGTGCCATGACGGTACACAAGGACCATCATGACACTAACTACAAACACTACACTATAACCCCCAATAAACCAGTAAATCTAAACTAACCCCCCTCTACACTAATCTATTAACACTTACACTACCTACCTACACTACCTACCCCCTAATAAACCTCCCCACCACTCCAATTACAAAAAATAAAAAAACCTACATTACAGAAAATAAAAAACCTACAGTACAGAAAATAAAAAAACCTACATTACAGAAAATAAAAAAATACATTAATAATGTAATTAAAATAGTGTTTAAATGATGAAGTAAATTTAAATAAATTAATAAAGTAATATTATCATATTATCATATATATAAAAAAACATTAGTTATAAAATATTGGATACGGAACACTGAATATTAAATTAATACTGATAGCCTAAATATTATCAACTTAAGCAACGGTTTTATGTACATAAAGAAAAGCCTAATAGATGTATTTCAAACAATACTAGTATGCAATTCCATCTAGATTGGATCCCCCTTTTTTAATCCTTTCTATTTCTATATATATATATATATATATATATATATATATATATATATATATATATATATATATGTGTGTGTGTGTTTTTATATTTTTTTTAATGTATATATATATATATAGATATACATATATGTATAACTATACTTATATTTATTCTATTCTATATTAGATTCATCTATTACATTATAGTACACTACGTGCTGTCTTTATTGTTTTGTGCCTTGTTGTGAGCTAGAAGGTTCAGAGATCAGAAAAAAATTGTGTTAATGCACAGAATTCAATAAAGCTTAAATTATTTAATATGGCATCATGACGTATGCATTGCGCGTTGTGTAATGTCATCACGTTAGTGTGATGGCATCACATGCGGTGCCCGATTGCAGCACGGCAAAAAATGGCACAACTTGAAGCAGATAAAAGCTAAGGAGATGCAGGTAAGTGCCACATGCGAACAGGGCCTTTGAGAAAGCTGGTTGTACCCAGCGAAACCGGTCATGCGGGCAACTACAGAGCAGCAAAGAGACGATACCACAGATAAGTACACCTAACGGATTTGTTTTATTAGTCCTCATACCATCAGTAGGTCCCATTTGGGTCCCAACCTACTATTTAGCGGATGGGGATATTGACTGCCCTTGGTCAAGACTGAGGAGGTATATATTCTAATACCAAGAATGATAGGCGTAATGGTATCCTGTCTCTATTGATTATAACAGTGTTATTTTTGAACCCTAACAGCCTTATTAAATTGCAATTCGGCAAATTCTAAAGGGCTCTATATAAGCACATAGCATATGTTTTGTACATAAGTTAGTTAAGTTAAGTTTTAGTCAGTGAACTTCTATCCAAAAGCAAGATCTTCATGAACTAAAAACTCCTGTAAAAAAAATATGCTATGTGCTTATATAGAGCCCTTTAGAATATGCCAAATTGCTATTTAATAAGGCTGTAGGATTTCAACAAGAGTTATGAGGGTTCATTTACACATCCCATGAATATGCTATATTAAGTAATGTGCTAAACCTATATGCATACTTCAATTATTGCATGGGTATATCAATTACAGCACTTTTGATCGCATCTTATATTATAGACTTCTTAATTATTGATATATGAGGACCTATAGATCATTTGTACATAGTTTCAGATAGAGTAAAATTTAACTCACTACTATTGCACAAAACACTTTGGGCCTCATTCGATTATCGGCCGTAAAACGGCCGCAAGGCTGCGATTCCTTGCGGGGGTTCCGTTATCTTGGAATTCAATTATACTGCAAGGATCTCCTCTTACGGCCTGCCGTATATCTTGCAACCGGCCGTAAGCTCAGAAATCTTTAAACACAAAAATAAATTCAAGACTGCACTGTAAAGCTCTGTAAATGCTAGGGATCATATTGGGGGACATGAGGATTAATAGTAACCCACTCTCAAGCTTGCACATCAGCCCAAACCCGAGTTTACATTAACTGTTTATTTTCCGGCCGCAGCGTAGGCGGGTCTGAGGTGCTCCAAGCCCTCTGGACTTTTTACATGGATATTTGACATATATAAAAAAAAAAAAATTATTTATGGATTTGAGTATAGGGGAATGTTGTGCTATTTTTGCTAACACCTACAATCACTTTTTAGTCTCCTCAGAGTGCAGGATGGCTTTATTTGGGCTATATTATGTGCTTAATTAGTGCTAGCGGGACCTTTTTGCTGCAAGTAAGCTGCGGCTGGTTTTAGCCTTGCAGAGAGGCTTCCCGGAGCAATAGAATAGCAACCGGGATTTTCTTGCGGCCGAATCTCTTGCAGCCGTTTTAGATCAAAGGCTTTCCTCCGGCGCGAGCGGCCCCGCATCTCCTACTGCCGTTAATAGAATGAGGCCCTTTGTTTATATCCACAACATTCATTCTATTACTAGTATTATGTTTGTTTCTTTTATATATTTATTAATGAATAATGCATCAGATATTAGACTACAATATTGTTGTCATTATACACTATTAGTACTATAGTACTTTTATTAATAGGCACTTTATTATTGTATTATAAACATTTTGTATATTATATATTCTATATTGTATTTATTAATAAAGGAGCACAAAAGCACCTTTATTTGTAGCCACCTTATTATTGCATTATACTCTACACATAACATTTTATTTTTCTTTCTTTTCTTTAAAAAAAGATTGTATACTTATCTATTAAGATGTATTTAATAAAGTGTTTTTTTTTTTGTTTTTTTTTTAAATAGTGATCTATGTGATGTATACGTTTCTCTAAATAATGTTAGAATAAGTTTATAATGGTTTTTGTTTATATATTTTTAATGATAGATAATAAAGTGTTTGAACATTTGTTGTGCCATGTCCCTTTAATTATTTTTTACCGTTCTGGTAAGGAAGATCTTAATGTAGTTTCAGTATAGTGTTTATGAATTTTTCATTGTCTGTATTTCAACCTCATATCAGCGTATCACAGCAGCGCAGGTCGGGATGTATCCTTTGTCCTTTTTGCTCACAGCTGCACAGATGTTGCTGCCAGGGTCTGTCTGCAGTTTTTTCCATAGTTTGTATCAGTAACTAAGTTCAAAAACAGACATGAAAGAAATATCATAAATTAAAGCACACTACATACAGCAAATTCCTTATCATCTGCATTCCTCTGGAAAATAAATTGCTGTTATATTTGGCAGTAAATACCAAATAAAATATATGTCTTTTTCTTGGAATTTTTTTTTTAAAAAAACAGAGATAAACTTATGACCAGATATTGGACAAGATTTACTAAAATGTGCAAAGTTAGTGAAGAGATTAGCTGTATGTATTAAGCTTTCTTTTACATTTTCAGGTCATTGAAGGGCAATGAACCTCAGCACCCGTGCACTATAGTGTTGCGTATACTCCAATGTCAAGTACCGTATATATATACGCGAGTATAAGCCGACCTGAGAATAAGCCGAGGCACCTATTTTACCACAAAATACTGGGTAAAATGAGTGACTCGAGTATAAGCCGAGGGTGGGAAATGTGCTGCCCCCTGTGTCCCTCTTGTGCCCTCTGTGTCCTCCTCTTTCCCTCGTGTCTCTTCTCCCCTCTCCCTTCCCTGTGTCTCTTCCCCCTTCTCCCTTCCCTGTGTCTTTTCTCCCCCTCTCCCTTCCCTGTGTCTCTTCCCCCCCTCCTCTTTCTCAATCTCCCTCCTCAACCTCACTCCTCATCCTCAACCTCCCTCCTCATCCTCAAACCCCTCCTCATCCTCAACCTCCCTCCTCATCCTCAAACCCCTCCTCATCCTCAACCTCCCTCCTCATCCTCAACCCCCTCCTCATCCTCAACCCCCTCCTCAACCTCCCTCCTCAACCTCAACCCCCCATCCTCAACCCCCATCCTCAACCCCCCTCCTCATCCTCCCTCCTCAATCTCCCTCCTCATCCTCAACCTTCCTCCTCAACCTCCCTCCTCATCCTCAACCTCAACCTCCCTCCTCAACCCCCCTCCTCAACCTCAACCCCCCCATCCTCAACCTCCCTCCTCGACCTCACCCCCCCATCCTCAACCCCCTCCTCAACCTCACCTCCCTCCTCAACCACCCTCCTCAACCTCCCTCCTCATCCACAACCTCCTTCCTCAACCTCCCTCCTCAAACCCCCTCCTCAACCTCAACCCCCCATCCTCAACCCCCTCCTCAACCTCAACCCCCCCATCCTCAACCCCCGATCCTTCTCATTCTAAACCCCCCCTCCTCATTCTACCCTCTAAATACCCCCACTCTCCCTTTCCCCTCACTTACCTGCATCTGAAGCTTCTATTCCGAGCTCCGCTCCTTCCGGCGTCTTGACGTGGCCCGCATGTGACGTCACGGCATTAGCATATACCGGGTGAGGTATATAGTGAGGGGAAAGGGAGAGGGCCAGGGGTATTTAGAGGGGTAGAATGAGGGGGGGTTTAGAATGAGATGGGGGGGTTGAGGATGAGGAGGGGGGAGGGAAAGAGACACGGGGGGTTAGAGAGACACAGGGGGGGTAGAGAGACACGTGGGGGTTAGAGGGATACGGGGGTGTTAGAGAGACACGGGGGGGGTGGGGGAGTGACTCGAGTATAAGCCAACGGGGCCCTTTTTAGCCTTAAAAAAAAGGCTGAAAAACTCGGCTTATACTCGAGTATATACGGTAATAACACACTTATATTTAAACATATACAGCCTTATTAAATTGCGATTCGGCCAATTGAATAAAGCTCTATATAAGCACATAGCATATTTTTTTTACAGAAGTTTTTAGTGAGTGAACTTCTATCCAAAAGCAAGGTCTTCACTCATTAAATTGCGATTCAGCCAATTGAATAGGGCTCTATATAAGCACAGAGCATATTTATTTTACAAAAGTTTTTAGTTAGTGAACTTCTATCCAAAAGCAAGGTCTTCGCTAACTAAAAACTTCTGTAAAAAAAATATGCTCTGTGCTTATATAGAGCCCTATTCAATTGGCTGAATCGCAATTTAATAAGGCTGATAGCATATAAATCCAGGCATACCCCTTTTAACTCTGTAAATGTGTTCCTAGAAGACTAAGTGCTAAACGAAACATTGTTAAACAGGTAAATTTTAACATAGGGTAAATCACAGGTAAACTCGATTTTAAAATTCCTTCCATGGCGTTTGGTGTTTTGGAATGTTGCACAAGCATCAAATCCGTGTTACTCGGAATGTGTCGGACAAAAACAGTGTTATTTCCAATGGGGGATGTGTCAGGTAAAAACAGCTTTATAGCAAAACTGTGTTAAACGAGGTAGTGTTAAGCGGGGTCTGCCTGTGTATGTGTGTGTATATATATATATATATATATATATATATATATATATATATATATATCAAACACACACACACCTACATATTTATTGTTGTGCTCAATAGTTTGCATACTTTTGGCAAATTGGTAATATATGTACCATTTTTAAAGAAAACATGAGTGGGCATGCAAAACACATTTCTTTTATTTCTTATGGGATTCATATAACATCATAAAACAAAACATGGCAACAAAGAAAAAAATGAAATGACCCTGTTCAAAAGTTTGCTTACCCTTAGTTCTTAATACTATGTATTGCCCCCCATCAATAACAGCGTGCAGTCTGTTGTAATAGTTGTCTATGAGGCCCCTAATTTTTGCAGGTTTTAAAATTTCCCATTCGTCTTGGCAAAATGCCTCCAGGTCATGCAAATTCTTTAGTCGTCTTGCATGTACCTCACGTTTGAGATCTCCCCAGAGTGGCTTGATGATATTAAGGTCAGGAGACTGTGATGGCCATCCCACAACCTTCACCTTTTTCTGCTGTAACCACTGGACGGTCAACTTGGCCTTGTGCTTAGAGTCATTGTCATGCTGCAAAGTCCAAGTGCATGCGCAGCCTTCGTGCAGAAGAATGCAAATTGTCTGCCAGTATTTCCACAAGATTCCCCATGCCTTTAGAGCTCACACACCCCCAAAACATCAGTGAGCCACCACCATGCTTCACAGTGCGGACGATATTCTTTTAACTATAGGCTTTGTTGACCCCTCTCCAAATATAGCACTTATGGTTGTGACCATAAAGCTCTATTTTTGTCTCATCACTCCAAATTACAGTGTGCCAGAAGCTGTGAGGCCTGACAAGGTGTTGTTGGGCATTTTGTAACCAGGCGTTTTAATGGCATTGGCGCAGTAAAGGCTTCTTTCTGGCAACTCAACTTTGCAGCTAATTTTCTACAGAGCTGCCTGTATTTCTCCTGAGGTTACCTGTGGGTTTTTATTTGTATTCCAAACAATTCTTCTGGCAGTTGTGGCTGAAATCTTTCTTGGTCTACCTGACCTTGACTTGGTAGAGAACCCCGAATTTTGCACTTCTTAATAAGTGATTGAACAGTACTGACTGGCATTTTAAAGGATTTGGATATCTTTTTATATCCTTTTCCATCTTTATGAAGTTACGTTACCTTGTTACGCAGATCTTTTGACAGTTCGTTTCTGCTCCCCATGGCTTAGCATCTAGCCTGCTTAGTGCATCCACGTGAGAGCTAACAAACTAATTGACTATTAATACACAGACTAATTGCAATTTAAAAAGCCACAGTTGTGGCAGTTGTGGGAAATTGTCCTTCATTTTTTTTTAACCTGTGTGTTTAACCTTTTGTGTCTGTAACAAGGCCAAACATTCAAGAGTATGCAAACTTTTAATCAGGGCCATTTGTTTGATTTCTGTTACCATTATGATTTTAAAAGGAGCCAAACACCTATGGGATAATAAATGGCTTCATAATAAATAAATAGCTTCATATTTTCAAAATGAATGCCCAAATTTCACAATTTCTGCCAGGGTATGCAAACTTCTGAGCACAACTCTGTATGTGTATATATATATATATATATATACATACATCCACCAGATACGCATGTACATTTACATATGTATATATATATATATATATATATATATATATACATACACACCTACATAAATACTTTCTTACCTGCCGCAGAGGTCTTCGGGGGGGGGGGGGGTCTGTTTCACATCAGCCCTCAAGGACCGAGGGGGCCACAAACAGCAGAGGAAGGCCGCAGGGGCCACAGGTGGCTGAGGGGGAATACAGGGGGCTGAGCACGACTGCAGAGGTCCTGCATGGGGCACAGGGGACCACAGGATTGTTCTGCTCATCTGGACTCATCTGGCATCCTCCTGGCACTCTGGACTTTGGACTGTGTTTGTGTCTGTCAGTCCATCAATCTGTGTGCTAGTACCCGTCAGGCTCTGTGCCTGTGCCCGTCAGTCTCTCTGTCCACTCTTCCATAAATTCTTGGCTTTTTATATCAGATTGTGGGCTATGTCCCACCCATGGGTGTAGGAACTGGGTAGGATGAAGGGGACAAATCCCCCCCCCCAGATTTATCATCATATGTATGTTAAGTGTCCTGTATATCAAGTGAGCTGTATCCCTCCCACAATTATTTTGGTTCCTACACCCCTTGTCCCACCCTCTCTATACATCATACATGGTAATAATTTAGATTTAGACTGAGTTCCACCGGTTGTCAGCTGTCTAAAAATGTACATATGCCATTTATACATCTCCCTAAGGCTTGCTGATTTTACTTAAAATCAAGACAAACTGTTCACTGGTTTGCTCATATGGCTGAAGCTCAAATATTTTGGCCATATCATGAGAAAACAGGATGGAGCTCAGAGGAGCCTGGCGTGCTGGGGTACATAGGATCACAAAGAGTCCAACACGACTAAACAACTAAACAATAGCAAAAACAACAGTCAAAGGCTTACCCAGAAAGTATTTTCTATTAAAGAATTTTGCAGTTAATTTGGCTTATCCAATCCTGTTGTTGTTTTTTTAGAACAGTATGATCTAGACCTACACATAAGCTGTAAAAGCAGTACCTTCATATCTTCTCTCTAAACACAGACATAATGGTGCCTACTTCTTTAAATCATCTGCGTGTTCATTTATATATCCCACAGGAACACACCTCATTTGAAATTCCATGCACAATAAGAATCTCTCCAAGCCACCAAACTTCTGAAAGCATAGTAAGATCACATCTATTTAGAACAGTAAAGATTTCAGTTTGTGACTTATGATTGCTTAGACTTTTAACTAATCAGATATGGGGTGGGAGTAATTCAAATACTCAATTTTAATTGGCTTAAAAATTATTGATACATGTTTCAGCCTCCTGGAATCAGCACAATTAGGGCCACATTCAATTGTGATTCAGCCAATTGAATAGGGCTCTATATAAGCACATAGCATATATTTTTTTTAAGAAGTTTTCAGTTAGTGAAGACCTTGCTTTTGGATAGAAGTTCACTAACTAAAAACTTCTGTAAAAAATATATGCTCTATGCTTATATAGAGCCATATACAATTGGCCAATTCGCAATTGAATGAGGCGCTTAGTATATAAGGCGCGTTTGCTCTCAAATAAAACATTAATGGCCGCAGAACCTCCTCAGTTTTTTTTTTTTGAAGAGCAGAAAGTTTTTTAGATGGAGGCTCATTTCCTGGTCAAAGATAAGGGCCGAGGGCTTCAATCAAGACAGAAGAGGACCAATTCTTTAATCAGCATGGGAGTGCCCGGTTATCCAGGGCTAAAGACTGAGGACAAAGGCTTCACTGATCGTTGCTGGAGAGTGTCAAAGCATAGTTAATGCATTTTTTGCTCCATTACAGGTTTCATTCTCTTTTGATTTTCAGTAGTATTTTTCTTTTGTTTTGTGTAAGGGACTATGGAAGTCCTTATGGACTGACATTGGGGGTTAGGGTCCAATGGGAGTCCAATATGGGCCCCTGTGGTGGTAGGAATGGTCCAGGAGGTTAATATTAGTTTGTGTAGGGATTAACGTTTGGTGCCAAGGGGGTAGGACCTCTATAATATATTGGTTAACAATAGGTGCCATAGGGGGACAATTATAATTCAAGCCTCAGGGGGAGAGAGACACAGGGGAGGGGGGAGGGAGAAGAGACACAGAGGATGGGGGAGAGACACACAGGAGGGCGGAGAGACACAGGGGAGGGAGAGGGGGGAAGAGACACAGACGAGGGGGAGAGAGACATGGGAGGGAGAGGGTTGGAGACACAGGGGAGGGGGAGAGACACAGGGGAGGGACAGGGGGGAGACACAGGAGACGGAGGTGGGAGAACACACAGGGAAGGGAGGAGAAAGGAAAAAAACAAGCGTGGAAGACACAGGGGAGGGAGAGGGGAGTTGGAGGAGGGGGAAGAGACACAGAGGAGAGGGAGGAGGGGGAAGAGATACAGGGGAGGGAGTGGGGGAAGAGACACAGGGGAGGGAGTGGGGGAAGAGACACAGGGGAGGGAGAGGGGGGGAACGAGACACAAGGGAGTGAGAGGGGGCAAGAGACAAGTCATATATTATCCCTGTCATTGAGACACAATTTATCAAACTATATCATGCCATCATATTTGACGGGCAACTCGCTACTATATATATAGTTTTAAAAGTTTAAGATCCATTTAGAACATATTTATTTAGGCATGGAAACGCCATAAAGCTTGTTTTTAAATGACTGCTATACAATGAATAATATTTTATATGTCTAACAAAGAGCATAATTAAGCAGGGAAAAGTCATTAACCTACTTTTTATTTAGAGAAAAAATATATTGTGATGTATCTGCTGGAACCTGGAGGCATCCATGATAATCTTGTGGAAGATGTGTATGTGGGAAGGGTGTTTACATTTCTGGAGAGAAATTGTTGCATTTCCTGATGTGAGCAGTCTGTTTTTGGGACTGTGAGGCAGAAGGAATCTGGTGTCACTTTCTATCAAATCCAATTATCTAACAAAACCTCTTCTCCCTATTCAAAAACTGAACATTCAAAAATTTAGATTTTCCCAAAAATGTTTTTATGTCCATAGTTTACACTGCTGTTAAAAGACGCTTTCACCCCAACAACAAGTTGATTTAATCTTAAAGAACATTAAATGAGGAGTGGACCTAACTGCATAAGGTTACTTAGGGGACATACTTTTTGACAACACACAGACTGTAATCCTAGTTAGCACATCAATACAGCTAATAAGTATAATAAAACAACTGATTTGCATAAGAAGAAAACCGCAAAAGTGCTGGTAATGTCAGGTAGTACTTGCGTACAGTGTTGATGTCGTTTTTGTACGCGCTTTAAGAACAGCTTGATTTTGGGGTGACACAGTCCCTTTAATGGACTTTCAGGCAACATAAATATCCCTTAATGAGGTAACAGCTGTTTATTCTATTTGTACATGTAATTCACTTAGCAAATGACAATTTTGATCTTATTTGCACAGCTTGAATATGTCGACTCGCTTTCCAAGCACAGCAGCTCTGCGGTCGATGTCACAATCTGCTTCTCGCAAATCAAAGAATTTTGGACACAGCTTTCCTGGCCTGACTCTGCTGAGGCATTCGTGTTTTTAACTCAACTCTCAGATGTAAGTATTAAAAACACAAGCAGATCTGTCATTATATGAAATTAGTGCCTTTTGTATAATTAAAGGGGCTCTAAACTCATATTGCATCTCACATGCTCATCATGTAGTGCAGTCAAAATCAAGTGGGACTGTAAAAATGTTGTCATTTAAAGCTCTGGACTCTATTTTATAATTATTAAATGCTGCTATGTTAGCTATTAATACAATCAAAGTGTTTAATTGACTTGGTGTCATCGGTTCAGCTGTACCAGTCAATATATTGAGCTTATGGGGAGCTCTCAGGTCATGAAGAGAACACAAGCTCTCTCTAACGGTTTTTATTTCAATAATATAGTTTAGCTTTTTTTACTCTGGAGGAAGAGGAAAAATATATTTTTTTATTACTTCAGGACTTTCAAGGAGCTTCTAAATTTTTGATCATTTCAGAAACTGCAGAGTCAGCCAATCTCCACGCAGCTGGAGGAATACCTGGGTTTAAAAAAATGTTTATCACTGTTTTGAAGATCTTAGCTACTAGAATCTATTTTGTATTCGATATCTAATTTTTTAAAGTGTGATATGAAATATATTTAAGGTGTTAATATAACGCACTGATCTTTTGCAGGACATCTGTAAAGCAGCAATACATTATTCAGAAGCAATTAAACGTAAGGTTGACAGAAGTCATCAGTCAGCTGGACAGACTGCGGTCACAGAGCAGGTAAGGACAACTTTGAGACTACTGAAGAGCAGATACCATGGAATAGTGTGTTTGTGTATGCCAGGAAAAATAAATATAGAAATATCTAATTGCGGGGGCATTTCTGTCTGTCATATTTGATATAAATTTGAAATTTAAGTTCAAAGGGGTTTGGAAGATTCCCTGTTTTACCTTAAAATAAACTATATTATATATATATATCTAAACTTTAGTTTCTTAACAAGTGTTTAAACTGAAACATTCCAAACAGTCCCTGCAAAAGTCTGCTCCCCTCTGTAGTACTAGATTTACTTACCAGTCACAGATGACCATCAATTTCAAAACATGCTGTTGAGAAGCAGTCTGTGATTGTCTAGTACATTTAGTGCTGCTAAAAACATTCAGCCTTATTAAATTGCGATTCGGTAAATTTAAAAGGGCTCTATTTAAGCACATAGCATATTTTTTTACAGAAGTTTATGGTTAATGAAGATCTTGCTTTTGGATAGAAGTTCACTAACTAAAAATATACTGTGTGCTTAAGTAGAGCCCTTTTAAATTTACTGAATCACAATTTAATAAGACTGATTGTGTACATGAACTACAGGGAGATGACCTTTGTAGGGACTCTTTAGAAGATTTCAGACAGTATAAATAGAGCTTTTAAGTATTTGTTAATAAAATAATGTTTAGATATGCAAATAAAGGGAGCAAGAGCTGTGATCTATCGCCCGCCTGGATCACCCTCTCAATTTCTGAATCACTTTGCAGCCTTCACTCATTGTTGGTGATTTCAACATAGCCGCTGACATACCCACCTCCCCAACAACCGCAAAATTATTAATTGCACTTACCTCTTCCCTTGGCCTCTCACAATGGACAGATTACCCAACTCAACTCACCGTGATTCCCACTCCATTGACCTTATTTTTACAAATCTCTGCACTATTTCCAACCTTGTCATCTCCCCACTTCCTCAATCTGACCACTACCTGCGAACTTGCAACCTCACCTCACCTTCTGCTCACCACCCTTCTTCAATCCCTGCTATCAGAACCTGCAGAAACCTGCAAGCACTTAAACCACAACAACTTTACAGTGTGCACCCACCACCCTTACCTGCCACTTAACAGTACAATATGACTCTAACCTCCACCCTTGACACTCTTGCCCCCTTAACTACAAGCAAACTCCCTCGCTCTCATCCTCTTCCTCTAACTTCAAAACTGCTTGAGCGGCTTGTCTACAATCGCATCACTCAATTTATATACTCCAATTCCCTTATGAACCCCTTCCAATCTGGCTTCCGTGCCCAACACTCTACAGAAACAGCCCTCACAAAAGTCACCAATGACTTGCTACCTGCCAAATCAAAGGATCACTTCTCTATTATAATTATCCTGGACCTCTCTGCTGCCTTTCAGTTGACCACCCTCTTCATCCTAACTCTCCTCTCTTTTGGCATCCATGACACAGCTCTCTCATGGTTCACATCCTACCTAGAAGATCATACATTTAGTGTCTCCTTCTCTGGCACCACTTCTTCACCTCTCCCTCTGTCTGTTGGCATACCCCAAGGTTCAGTCCTAGGCCCCTTCCTCTTCTCCATCTACATGTCCTCCCCTGGTACCCTAATAAAATCCTTTGGATTTCAGTATCATCTCTATGCAAATGACACTCAAATCAACCTCTATCCCCCACTCTTTTAGCTCAAGTTGTCAACTGCCTGTCTAGCATATCCTCCTGGATGTCTGCCTGTCAACTCAAACTCAACATGTCTGAGACTGAACTCCTTATCTTTCTATCCTCTACTACAGCTTTCACTCCTCAAATATCTCTCACTGTTGGCCATGGCATCATCACTCCCATCTCACAGGCCTGTTGTCTTTGGGTTCTACTGGACCCTTCCCTCTCTTTTATTCCTCACATACAATCAAAAACACAATCTTGTCAGTTTCACCTAAAAAACATCTCCAAAAGTTGTCACTATCTTAGAAAAGACACGGCTAAAATTCTAATACGCTCTGTCATCATATCTCGACTCAACTATTTCAATTCATTCCACGTTGGCCTCCGCATCTCTCGTCTGTCTCCACTTAAAACCATAATGAACGCCTCCGCTAGACTCATCTTCCATACTAAACGCTCAGTGGCTGCAGCTCCAGTCGCTCCACTGGCTTTCTATTGCCCCCAGAATCAAATTTAAAATCATGACCCTAACATATATAGCCCTCTACGATAATGCACCACCTTATACTCTGCTCTTGTTTCAAAATACTCTCTAAACTGCCCCTTTGGTTCTGCTAATGACCGTTTTCTTTCTTCCTCTCTTATTGCCTCCTCTCAGTCCCGCCTTCAAGACTTTTCTTGTGCTGCTTCTTCTGTCTGGAACTCCTTGCCTATCTCCACTAGACTATCTTCCTGCCTCAAATCCATTAAAAAATCACTAAAAACCCACCTGTTTAAAAAAACCTATCACCTTTTGCCGTAATATGCACAATTGCACACTCCACAACTTAATAACACTTACACCCACAATCTACAGTACAACACACAGACACCTCCACTTGATTGAACACATTGCTTTTACACTGCCATCTTTAACCCTCTTGTATCACACCAAAACCCTTTAGAATGTAGGTTTGCAAGTTTTGAATCATGTGTCAGTGCTTTGTAAAGTGTTGATTTTGTTTTTGCAATGTATTTAACCCCTGTATCGCTTCATGGAATATGTTGGTGCGTTACAAATAAAGATGATAATATTAATTATAGACCTGTAAGCCTCACTTCCGTAGTGGGAATGCATTTAGTAGGGTTAATAAGGGATATTATACAAGAATATGTCTATTTGAACAGGATTCAACATGGATTTATGAGGGATAGGTCATGTCAAACAAATCAAATTAGTTTCTATAAGGAGGTTAGTAGAACCTTGGATCAAGGCAACTCAGTGGATGTAGTATTTTTGGATTTTGCAAAGGCTTTTGATATAGTGCCACATGGAAGACTATTGTGCAAACTAAGGGATGCAGGAATTGCAGTACATATCTGCTCATAGATTGAGAGCTGGCTAAAAGACAGGAAGTAAAGGGTTGTTGTAAATGGAACATACTCAGATTGGACTAGTGTGGTAAGTGGGGTTTCTCAGAGTTCAGTATTAGGTCCTCTCCTTTTTAACATATTTATTAATGACTTAGAAGTTGGACTGGAAAGTATTATCTCTATTTTTGTTGATGAAATGAAGTTATGCAAGGTAAAAAGATTCAGAGAAGGAATCCCAAAGGGATTTACATAAATTAGAGAAATGGTCGACTAAATGGCAGATGAGATTTAATACGAATAAATGTAAAGTTATGCATTTACGAAAGAAAAATAGCCATGCAATTTATAATATTAATGGAGCAAATCTAGGGGTATCAGCTATTGAGAAAGGGATTTGGGAGTGTTCATTGCCAAGCAACAGTTGCAAAGGCAAATAAAATATTAGCATGTATATAGAAACAAGGGAAGCAAATATAATTCTGCCACTATACAAATCCCTAGTACACCCTCTTTTGGAATATGGAGTACAATTTTGAGCACCACTTCATAAAAAGGACATGACAGAGCTGGAAAGAGTACAGAAAAGGACAACAAAACTAATAAAGGGAATGAAGAGGCTATGTTATAAAGAATGAATAAACAAGCTAAACTTATTTTCTCCAGAAAAAAGAGGGGATATAATTAACTTATATAAGTACAGCCAGGATCAATATAAGGCTTTGTCAAGTGAACTATTTGTGCCAAAAGGCGTTTAACTGACAAAAGGACATCCTTTGAAGTTAGAAGTAAAAAGATTCCACCTTAAAGAAAGAAAAGGGGTCTTCACAGTAAGGGTGGTTAATCTGTGGAATTATCTATCCAGGTGGTGGTGACAGCGGATTTGATAGATAACTATAAAAAGGGATTGGATATATTTTAAAATAAAAAGCACATACAGTACAGTGTTATCCTGGTTAATTAGAGAGGGAGTATTGATCCAGGGAAGAATCTGATCATCAGTATCTGGGTTCAGGAAGAACATTTTTTTTCCCTTTTGAGACAATTCTCAAAGTTTCACTTGTTTTTTTCTGTTTTGCCATCCTCTGGATCCATTAATAATTAATCTACATACTGCAGATCAGAGGAGATCTTAAAAGTTTGAACGTGATGGACTAAAAGTCTTTGTTCAACCTCAATTGCTATGTAACTATGTAAATAAACAATTTAGAGGAATATAAGGATTTTTTTTTATTATTTTCCAAAATGTATTATGAATTAGAATAGCGCCGCTGTTAAAAAACAGTCTGATAATAGAATATCACAAGGGACTAATTTGCAATCACTCTCCAACTATTTTTAGCAAGATTTTTCCCTTGGTCATATCTGCAGCTTGAAAAAAAGTGATAGTTTGGAGAATAGACTTATGGCCTTGATGGGTCCTCCTGCCTGGAAGGCTCCTCCTGCCTGGAAGGCTCCTACTAGATAGAGGAAAAAGAGGTGGCCGATATATCAAAGGACCACTAATACAACAATTGATTGACCATTCTGTGGAAATGGAATTTTTCTCCCTTTCCAAACATTAAAATATAGAGAGTGTTGTAGCCCTTAGTATAACTAAAAAGCTATGGACTGCAATATAAAAACAAATATAAAAATAACAACCCAATAGTCCCTAAAAGTTTGGATGGATCCAAAAACCCATAGGTTGTAACATCTAATAAACACAATAGTATAGATGCCCTAATTAGGGAACCTCATGGCTGAATCCATCTGCTCTTTGCTAGGTCTAACCAGCTATTCAGGAATGGACCTAATGTACGTTTCGCCACCTAAGTGGCTTACTCATAGGCTTAGATTATATTATCTACTATTGGACTGTTTTTTTAACAGCGGCGCTATTCTAATTCAAATAAACTTATTAGTATATAAATATAAATAAACATATAACAATGGAAAAGGAGTAGTAGTAACTGGGGCGTGTCGTATCACAAATCTGATTTGGCCTAGGGCAGCATAAATCCTAATTGACTTTAATGGTCCTTTTATATAAACAACTACATCCCACGGAGAACCACTGTCCCCAAGCGCCTACCTCAGTTTTTTTTCTCACACCCATAAGCATGTCCTCCAGACTGAAAGCTCTTGCAATAATACACCTTAATTCATTTGGTATCAGTGTTCATGTAGAGGCATGTCTGATGGGAAGAGTAATTATCTCTGATATAGTAGATTGCAAATTTAAATTCCTTTCCTACCCTTTTTATGACATTAAACTTCCAAATATTTCAAATGATTTAATAAAGTTCAGGAGCAAAGTATCTTAGAAATAAATCACTACTTTGTTCTCTGTTGCAAAGAGTGTATATACCAAGAACTGTTGTTTACAAAAAAACTGGTTGTGCAATGTATAGCTATATTTAGTACATTTAAAATGGATATCTAATGTGTCTGATCCAGTTTGATAGACAACATGTAATATTTTTACCATATTTTAATTTAACAGCTCTGCATAATCCTGAATAACGTTGAACATGTACGTAAGTTTATGGGCAACATTCTACGAGATCTGGACTGGAAACCTCTGGAGACCTCAGCAGATTCGCCAGGTGGTATTGACGGAAAACAGCAAGTGCAAAAAGCTCTGAACACCCAACTGCAAAACATTGATATAGACATGCAAAGAGAGGCCAAGAACCTGATATCACACCTAACTGAAAAGGTACCGAGGCACAGCTTTCTTATGGAGTATTGAAAAAAAATATATATGATTTTGGTACTAATTGATAGGAAAATCCATATAGAAATAAGACTATTGCCAAATTCAATTTAACACACTTCAAACATCCAGGTATACGTTGAATGGGCCAATGTAGTCCCTTTCTGTAATAAATGTAAAAGACTGTTTACGTTACAGACCCTTTTTTGCATAACCATTAACATATTAGGAAAATCAACACTGAAGACTTTGGAAAAGCAGTGTGTTTAATAAGCTTTTGTAGTTAGTGGTTTTAGATTTAGTGTACACTGTCCAATTACACTAACTAGAACTGGCTGAATAAAGCATACTGAATAAAGAAGTGTTATATTACCCATATTAATTCAATTGTTATTTTTACTGATTGATAGTAAATTAGAGAGATCCATTAGTGGGTAAAAATTCTGCATTTCTGCATTGGAGATGGATGTTGTGAGTTCAAATCCTATATATATATATATATTTCAGTTCAGGTCTGTGACAAATAAAGGTGTTGGAGAAGTTTTATAATATTCATTAAAACATAATAAAAATAATAATGGGCCAGAAGGGAACTAATGGAATTTGAACGGAGGCACCATATTTCTGCATTATAAAGACGGTACAAGTCATATTTTTGTAATTAAAACTAGATGTATGATTTTTTTCCTGAAAGAGTTTTCAAACAAATGTATTTTCATTGTGCAGTGGTCCTTTAAACTCTCCAAATAACATTAATATAGCTCCTTCATTTTACTTGTACCCTTTTTTTTTTTAAATACTATAATAATTTTTCTCTTGTTTATGCAGATGATTGGAGACATAAAGAAATATATCCAGCACATTAGCCTGTCCCCTGATTCCATACAGAATGATGATGTAAGTACATGAGTGATTTTACTACAGCTCTGGGGTAAAATTGGCTTAGCAAGGTAAAATACTTTTATGTTGTACTGGCAGCTGAGACCATATATCATAAAGAAAATCTGAAGCCAAGAACAATCATCTGACTATTCTGTAAAGTGGCATAATATTTATTAATAAATGTAGCTTACTGTGAAAATGCCACAGTGCAGAAATTCCAGTTGATTGGTTATGTAGAGATATTATTAGATTTCAATTAGGTGCTCAGCTGTGCAGCATGATAAATAAATAATATAAAGCATCAATTACAGTGTTACATCCATGTAAGAGGCAGTCTTTAAATAACTGAATATACTGTAGGTCTTACTTGCATCAAACAGTCTTATATTCCTCACAGGTTTCTAATTATAATAGGATCTAAGACAAAATTCTGCTGGCATTAAAGTGAAATAGAATGTAATGGTTAAAATGTAAAGGTTGTATATATTTATTTAAACCGCTATCCTGTCATGGTTAAGAGGCTTGTGTACTTCAATGAAGCTGTGAGCTAAACCATGTAGGGACACCAAGATTGAAGGTCATAGCAGAGAGGTCAGACAAATCACAGTCCACTGGAGAAGGAACTGGGAACCCACTCCAGTATCTATGCCAAGAAAAACTTATGAAAAGGCACAACCAGAGGCATAATGATTGACTCTGACGTGCTGCGGTCCATGGTGTCACAGATAATTGGACATGACTGAATGACTAAACAATTTATTTAAAACTTTGTAAAGCCATTTATCACATTTTCAAGTTGCATTCCTCGTAAAAGTGTAAAATAAATATGACACTTCAGTGCTCAGAGCAAAACATGACCCCAAACCTTTTGGGTGAGGTTCAAGCCAACAGTAAAATATGCAATTACTTGACAACGGAAGAGAAAGTTTTAAACTGCATAATGGAAGAGTTGAAAAAGTTGAAATAGTTCAGAGTTCCTATGGATCTCCATGGAACGAAGATTAACCCCTATACAATGGGGTTCACTATGAACCCCATGGCATACTACACTATAACCATGGGGGTTCCCATGAGGGTTCCTATCTAGCCTCGTTTTAATCAATGTGGACATTTCAGTGTTGTTTTCTGACCTATCATTTATCTGCATCTGACGATCACTATAAAAAAAATGGGAAACCAAATCATTATTAGAAAGCAGTGACAGGAGATTTGATTAAAACCGATTTTAATGGTTCACTATTCACAAAGCAGGGAGGTAACCTGAGATGAGACATAAGGAGTGTCGCTGAACAAATGACCAGTTACCGTCATACCTGGGATATCCCCAAAGCCCAACAAACCTGAAATAACGACATGACACCAATCTGGGTATAAAAACTGGCCACAGCTTCTTTATTAGACTTAACAGGTAAAACCAAAACCAAATTTTAATTAACCAATATACCAACTAGTGCTTGCCCGCCCTACTTAGCCTAATACCCCTCAGGGGACCCCGTGCCCCTAGAGGCTCCTCCTCCTTCACCGACGTAGGAGGGCAAGCACTACCGCCCCCTGCTGTGACATACAAAACACGTACCATATACCTTACAAAACTTTTATGCATGTTTTTTTTTTTTTTTTTTTTTTTTTTTAAATAACATTCCAAGATAGCGAAACAAAAGGGAGGGAGGGTGGGAACTAACCTACAGCTCTTTGCTTAGGCTCATGTGTGCTCAAACTGCTACACGCATCCCTTTAAGAAACCTCTGCTGAAACCCCTCCTCTCTCCCCTCTCTGCCAATCAGAAACCACTCCTATCCTTTGCTTCCTTCTCTGGTCACCACCCACTCCCCTTCCACTTTGCTCTGCCGTGGGTTCAATGACCAGTTACCGTCATACCTGGGATATCCCCAAAGCCCAACAAACCTGAAATAACGACATGACACCAATCTGGGTATAAAAATTGGCCACAGCTTCTTTATTAGACTTAACAGGTAAAACCAAAACCAAATTTTAATTAACCAATATACCAACTAGTGCTTGCCCGCCCTACTTAGCCTAATACCCCTCAGGGGACCCCGTGCCCCTAGAGGCTTCTCCTCCTTCACCAACGTAGGAGGGCAAGCACTACCGCCACAAACGCACGTCACGTGCGTTCCGCCACCGAAGCTATGGCCCTTGCAATGCTGTCCTTAATTGCATAAATAAACAAATTCAACCCAATTGGATTTAAGTGCACCCCATCTTTCATAAAATATCCCTCAACGTCAACTATCTCAAAGTCAACGTGCCTTATGGTGATCCCTCCATGCCTCCTAATGAAACTCGACATTGCCTTGTTGACTCGCTTCCTACACCTGTCCATCGTTGCCCCATCCATGGGAGCCCTCCACTTCCTACGCTGGATCATTTATGACCATACTATCACCAAACCCAGGAAGAGAGCCAACAAGCGCCCTACATCACGCTTCATTATCCTGATCAACTCCTTGATTGGCATGTTGCCTAAGTCATTACCCCAGCGTGAACAAACAACACCTCGGGCCCCTCAAACATTCTAGCATACCCTGCTATATGCTCCACCAGCTTGTGCCACTTAAGCCCTCTAACTCCCAACCACCGGAGTGACACCCGATCTGAAGGGAATCCCAGCTGCAAACCTCCATCCTTGATCCCAGCCTCCTTCCTGGTCCAGTAAATATACGAGTGACCCGTGAGCCACACCTGCCAGGTGGAACCTGTCATAAAGAAAGCCTTAATTACCAGTTACTAACTCTGGCCGAATATATGACCTGAAGCTATTAGACCCCCATCTACCTATTCTCTTAACCCAGTCATCCCCCATACCTGACCCCGCTGCCTCAGTTGCTGCCCCTATCCTAAACGAATGCGACCCAAACTGAGATGGTGTTAGCCCAATTCTACCCAATGTTAACTTGAGAACGGAAATGAACTGGAACTGAGATAAAGGACTCCCATCTTCGTGCATTAGGAAGGGACCCTGCTTCTTACCTTTAACTACCCTGAAACTAGTTACTAATTTACAAGGGCAGACTGCGAATGAATTAGGATGCAAATAAATGGCAGACCCCTTACCATAAATGTCGGTCTTCGACCGCCAAACCCATATAACCAGTGAATGACCCAAATCTTCTAAATCCTGATCCTGAAGACCTCCCATAACTGTCTTGTTCCGGCTTACCAGTTCGCTAATCCGAAATGCCCCAAAGAAAGCGAGCGAAAACGCTGTCTGAAACAATAGCGCCTCGTACTCAGATTTGCAAATTCCACCTAGCTCGCCATATAAGGATTGCAAAACTGCAAATGATATAGGCCTCCTCACATCCTTTCTTTTGGTCCCCCGTCTCATTCCCTTTAAAGCCTGCCTCACACAGAAATTTTTTGTGACGTCTGGCCTCCCCTGCAGCTTCAACATGAAGGCCAGGGCTGTTATCTTCCTACCTACAACAGACGGGGATATTCCCCGCTCCTGGCACTGCAGCATGAACGCGATGAGGGTACTCAGATCATTTACCTCACCGCCACTCTTTCTGGCTAATTCTTCCCCAAAAGCTTCCCACTCCAGCCACACTTTCTTATAACCCATCCATGTGGTTGGTGCCAGCGAATTCTTTATCAACTCCCCCAGCTCCACGCTCCCATGTTCCATAAGTGGCGTGGTAACGGGATTCCTGTCTCGGACGCCGCTGGAGCCACCTGCCGGAAACGATCCCACTGTGACCGGGACAACGCATCTGCTATCACATTTTGAACCCCAGGAACATGCTTTGCCCTAAAGTTAATGTTACACTGCATGCACCTAAGAACCAACTATCTGATCAATCTTATCACCGGCAGAGAGGAAGCCGACAGTGAATTGACCGCCTGAACCACCCCCATGTTGTCACAATGAAATATCAGCTGCTGGTCTCTAAGCTGATCCCCCCAAATAAACATTGCGATCACTATAGGAAAGAGTTCTAGGAATGCCAAATTTTTTGTCAGCCCTATTGCAACCCACTCCGGCGGCCACTGCTCAGCGCACCATTGCCCCTTTAAATAGGCCCCGAATCCGACGCTACCGGCTGCATCCGTAAAAAGGTCTATCTCCGAGTTGCTGACGGGAACTGCCGGGATAAAACATCTCCCATTAAAAGAATCCAAGAACCTTAACCACACTTCTAAATCCTCCTTAATATCCACGGTGACAAGCGCCTATAAAATATCCTTCCCATAGGAATTATCCGACAGGCAAAGTTTAACTTTCCTATAAGAGACTGAAGGGCCTTAAGGGTAACTTTCCGGGCTCCCCGTGTTTCCTCCACTCTGGCCCTGAGATCGGTTATTTTATCGTCCGGAAGCCTACACTCCAACCTCCCTGAATCAATTGTAATCCCCAGGAAGCTAAGAACTGTACATGGACCCTCTGTCTTTTCTCTCGCAATAGGGATCCCAAAGTCTTTCGCTACGGACATGAACACGTCCATCAGATCCCCACATACCTGAGAACCCCCCTGTCCGACAAAAAGGAAATCATCTAAATAATGGACTAGGGACTTGGATCCTGACTTGATCTGTACAACCCATTGAACAAAGGAACTGAAAGCTTCAAAATACGCGCATGATATAGAGCATCCCATAGGCAAACACAAATCGACGTAATAGTTGCCTTGAAAGTGGCAACCTAGTAGATGCTGACTCACCGCGTTTACCGGAAGCAATCTGAAAGCAGACTCAATGTCTACCTTTGCCAATAGGGCGCCCCTGCCTGCTAACCGAACAAGCTTTAAGGCCTGATCAAATGGGGTGTACCTAACCGCCGACAAGGCCTTATCAATCTCATCATTAACCGATCCCCCCTTGGGGTAAGAAAGGTGATGTATCAGCCTGTACTTGCCAGGCTCCTTCTTGGGAACCACGCCTAATGGCGATAACCTCAAGTTTGGGACGGGTGGCTCCCGAAAGGGGCCAGCCATCCGTCCCAAAGCTAGTTCTTTTAAAATCTTTTCCTTAACGATGCCGGGAAACTGACCTGCCGATTTTAAATTAGGGGGAACGAACAATAGCTCAGGAAAAGACTTAAAAGGAATAGAAAAACCGCCGTCAAAACCATCACGGATCAACTCCGCCTTTTTAGCATACCCTCTTCGCCTACCGTACATTTTTAACCAAGGAAGCATCCTTTCTAGCCTGATCGGCGTTCTCGCCTTTGGAAGCGGGCTCAGACTGCCCTGCAGTTCCACGCAATTTCTTGAAACACCGGAACAATGGGTGTGGATGCCCGCATTCCGAACACTCGTGCCTGAATCTGCAGGCAGATCCCCATTTGCATGAACTTTCGTTGTATAGGAAACAACATCCCTTCCTAACCGAGCTGGCGACCTGCTACTGCCTATTACCGGACCCACGAAAGGACTGAGCCGCTCTGAGTGGGGTGACTATCTTCATCCATATGCCTACCTCTCTATCATCCCATCTCATTTCCTCCCTGACAGCCATCCTCTGCCTGAACTGTTCGTCGTACGCCCACCAGGTATGTCCTATGGATGCTGTCTATTTCGTCCTGGTAGCAGAATAGGGCACAGCAATATTCTGGCTTCCTTTCCCCGGCTATGCTTGCGAACGCTTGTGACCAATTCGCAAAGGTTTTTGGGATTCTCCTAAACCTACGCTTTCTCTCATCCTCTTCTTTTTTGCCCTCATCCCGGGATGAGTCCTCCTTAACTTCAAAATACTGATCCAGCGGCAGCAAGGAAAATATTTCTATAAACTCCCGCTTCCATATTCTATCTTTTAGCTCCTGAGCTACGTGAACTCCCAGAGGGCCTATCCTGCAGAGGGTGGGGGCTGCTAGCGCCGTATCCGCTACCACGATAGATGCCGAGTCACTCTTACCTGTTTTCTGGCTCTCTCCCGCACTCTCTGCCTGCCCCCTTCCTGCATCTACCAGCGTTTCTAGGACCCATGCCTGCGCCGCTGACTTCCCACCTTCTAACTTAGACAGCACAGTCCTCAGGAGCTCCACTATAGTGTCTGATTGTGTTCCTTGTATTGATTGTGCTGTGTGGGTGCATGAGCCGTGTGCAAGGCACTCACCTCCAGAGTTAGGTGTTGTGGCTTTCCTGCACAACTCCGCCGGGATAGCATCCCACCGTGCGGCAACTGAACTTGATGGGTTGTTGTCGCCACTCCGCCGGCGTGTCGCTGCCGCTCGTGCTGATGACATCTGTGAACCTGTATAAAAGGCAGAGGACCTGTGTAATTGGTACACATGAGACATTCCTTGCCTCCCCCCCAACGCCCTTTCCAGCCTTCGGGGCTCATCCCTGCCACTTCTCCTGCAGGGTAACTTCTGTGAGGTCTCCTCTCGCCGCCTTCCACTCCTGATCCTAACCCTAGTTCTACCAGGGGAGTAGCGTATGCCTTGCCTTCCTCCATCTACTACCCCACTATCCAACCTCTCGTCTGGGGATGAAGTGTCATACCTCTCACCCTGCTCGTCGCTCTCTGCGTCCTCCAAATACCCTGCAGCTGCCACTCCAGCCCTGGGCTCTAAAGAAACTTCTCTCCTTGCCTGGCTTACTCGGCTGCCAGGCCCCTCCACCAGTGGGGCCCTTTTGCGCCCATTCCCAGCTTGGGTTCTAGCCTGTAACCCCTTACTGACTGGCCTTGTTGTGACAGGGTTAACCCGCCCCTCCCCATCAGGTTGTCTGTCCCCCTGGCTCCCCCCCCCAGGTAGCTCCCTTCCCAGGCCTATGACCCCCCTGCTCCTAGTGAGCATACCCACCACCCTGGGTTGTGGCTCTTCCACACCCCCAGGTGGCACTGCCTCTTCCTGGGCTTGCTGCCTCTCAGACCCAGCATCAGACCTCACTGCTGCGGCTGACCCAGTGCCTGTGATGATCACAGACCTCAGATCCCGCGGGACCCGTAATTCACCCTTCCTGATGTCAGCGCCGTCCCTGCTGGCCTCCGCCGTCCTCCGCCGAGCCGCCGGAAGTGAGGCTGACGTCACTTCTGGTCGCGCCATTCCTTGCTGCCGGGCCGCCGGAAGTGACGCTGACGTCACTTCCGGTCGCGCCATTTTTATCCCGCCGAGCTTCCTGGAGTCACGTGCCAGCTCCTGCTGCCGGACCACATGTTGTGCCTTCTCAGCAACTCCCAGCCGGGGTACCTTCAGCCCGCTAGATGCTTCACCGGCGTGCCTCTTCGCCCGCGACTTCCCTCCAGGCCCAGCATCGTTAAGATCAGCAGGAGGGACCGGCTGGCTCACTGAAGGGGCTGATGGACCAAGGCTCAGTCTTGCCGGAGGCCTGGTTCTTCTGGACGGACGATGACAGGCCTCCTGAGGTAGGATGGCCGAGGTGGATGGGGGAGAGGGAGATAGGTGAAGGAGGGGGGATCCAGGAGGAGGGAAAGGGGGGGAATTGGGGATATCAGAGGATGGTTCCCTACTATAAATAGGAGGAGGGGTAGGTGGAACCATAGAGGGAGAACTATCCCTAGCAGGGGTAACTCTGGGGATGGAGGTCACTAACGCTGACAGCCAATCTTGGCCTTTTTCAGCTGCAGCCTCCCTAATCTGACCTAGCAGAGACTCCATGTCTGCAGATGACATTATGGGTAAATGGGGGATATTAGACTGTCACACTACTCACAACTAACCTACAGCTCTTTGCTTAGGCTCATGTGTGCTCAAACTGCTACACGCATCCCTTTAAGAAACCTCTGCTGAAACCCCTCCTCTCTCCCCTCTCTACCAATCAGAAACCACTCCTATCCTTTGCTTCCTTCTCTGGTCACCACCCACTCCCCTTCCACTTTGCTCTGCCGTGGGTTTATTACTACACAATTTCCAAGTGTCAAATAACTCTTATCTCCAATTAGAAGAGTTGCAGCTCAGAGTTGGTGGGCCATATATACTAAAGAGTATTGGAAAACTGAAAGCTCAATCTTCACTGTAGTGTGAGAAAAAGCTACTTGTTTATGAATTATGTAACATTAACAATTGTGTATGACATCAAAATATTTTCTGGGAAAATCATTATTTTGTGATTCCAGTGTGTCTTTGTTGCATCACAAATGAACCGTGGGGAGAGGTCAGAGTTCAGAAGACTTTGTTAGATAATTGATATGATTGAAATCATCAGGAAATGCAAGCATTGCTATCCAGCAACACAAACACCCCTCCCAAACATACAACTTCCACCAAAGAATAGAGACATTTAAAAGAACATGTTTAATATATTCATTTAATAAATGTTGTTGCTGATAGACTGTTACATACTTAACAAATATGACATGTTTCCCAAAGTACATTCATCTTTTAAAAGACCACTGTGGCAGTATTTTTAAAATGTACTATTTTGAGGAACTACACATAAAAATAAGCAACATAATTTTAGAATGTAAAAAAAAAAAGAATACAGCCTCTAGTTTGTTATCTTTTATATGAAGGAGACTTTGAATGTACAAGAAGTGGCTGTCTACACATTGGGAATGTAGTAGTTGCATATGCCAGTGCTCTCAGTACTAAAGGGAAGTTCATTAGTTTACAAGAACACACCCACCTCAGAAAGTAGCAGTCAACATTAGGCAAGAAAGCAATATACAAGTATGATGCAAATAGTACTTGCATATTAAAGCTGTGTTTGTTGTTTTACTTTCTAATAACAGCTTGGCCACTATGATGCTTTGTTAGAAAAAAATATGACCTTAGTGATCTTACTTCTTCAAAAGAGAGAGCTGTAAATATAATTATTGAAATATTGAAATACAAACAAAACCTATATTGGCTTATTGAAGATTTACATATTTGATGAAGGTACTGTTTTGACTTCTATCTAGCTCTGAATGCAGCAATAAACATGTCACATTTAGTGGCCCTCATTCAATTGCAATTTGGCCAATTGAATAGGGCTCTAAATAAGCACATAGCATATTTTTTTTGAAGAAGTTTTTAGTTAGTGAAAACCTTGCTTTTGGATAGATGCTTACTAACTAAAAACTTCTTTAAAAAATATATGTTATGTGCTTATTTAGACTCCTATTCAATTGGCCAAATTCCAATTGAATGAGGGCCAGTGTGTTTAGCATTGTAGTGTACAGTCAGCATGCTGCCAACATGATTCCTAACATGTTTACAGAGGAGAAGATTAATTACAATGATAATCCTAATTAATTTAGACTTCACTGCACTGAAACATCTGTAATTTATCTGTCATTTTAATCACCAACATATGGTGTGTAATTTGTTTTAGGCTGTGTCACCTCTAATGAAATATCTCGATGACAAATTAATTATACTGAATGAGACTCTGGTGAAGGAAAACCTATACAGGTAGGAAGCTTGTATTAGTTTTATATACATACATATATATATATATATATATATATATATATATATATATATATATATATACATATATTTATATTTATATCTATATATATATATATATATATATATAAAAAAATATATATATATATATGTACAAACATAAGCGCTTATATATGTATTATATATATGTTATTCTGTACTCATGCATAAATATATGTATGCTTATATCTATCTATATATCTCTCTTTATTAAATATACATATATATAGTCTAAAAAAAGTAGGAGCTGAGTGAAGTAGGTGTGTAATGTACCATATATATAAAAAAAAAAGTTATATATATGGTACAGAGGGCATATCGTGATATTTTATAGCCTGTCCATATAATAACCAGAAGTACACATAAAGTGGCCATCACAAGGAACCATCTCATCTTAAGTAAACATTAAATGCAAACATTGTGTTTCATAATAATGCTTACATTTGAAGAAGTCTTAAGACGAAAAGCATTTGTTGTTTTTAGTTGTCTTTTACCTGCACTCTTGTAAGTAATACACTATTGCTGGATACTACTGTATATAATATATATATATATATATATATATATATATATATATATAAATATTTTTGTATATGTGTATCTTTTTAAGTAGAATAGTGAATTAATTCTGTATTAAGCTCACTTAATTGCTTGTTTATTTCTAGCATCATTTTATTCAGCTGATATCTTACTATTAACTAAGCCAAGCTTTTGACGTACACAGAATGGATGGGCCTTTGGGTCCTTATCTGTAATAAAATCTGTTTCTATGATAGTATATATTTTTATTCACATTATGAACTTTTTTCAGGGTACTTGAAGCTCTTTGGTGGCTCCTGCTTAAGTTCATTATTGATGCTGTGGAATCCAACAGAGGAGTGTCTGTGGAATTCTATGGACGTTTTTATTATACGCTTGAGGTAAAGGATTCAAATAATTACATAAAAAATCTGCTGAACAGCTGTTCAGTAGTTTCTTTTACTTAATATGCTGAAATTAGTAAAAATATTTGTTATCCTGGAAAACATAATTAGTGTTTGACTGGACATGACACCTCCATTTCATATTCTAATAATGTATTTAATTTGTGACTCTGCCACCATATTGTCAGCAATTCACCAGCTACCTGCATATAAACAATGAGCTTTGCTGCTTATTATAAAAAGCCAAGGATATAGAAAATAAGTAAAATACATTTTTTTTGCTTTTAAGAATGTATTTGATCTGTCAATTACTGTCTATCATTAACATATTTAGAGTTTATATGTGCACACCCAACATCATTTCCTGCCGTTTGAGTCTTCCCTTCTTCTATCTTAATCAGCAGATAAATATAGACAGAGAAACAGGTAGATGATAAAAAGATAGGCACATTAAAAACAAAACAGATAAACAAATAGACAGAGAGGGGCAGAGAGGGGCAGAGAGACACAGATGTTTTTGAGATATGTAATACAATAACTTTCAGCAACTGTCATGAGCATATAAAATGTATTTTAATTCTTGTCTGATCTCAGCACTTCTTACTTTGTGGGAGAGGGGTATTTGTTATATCATAGAAGCTTTTACTATTTCACACCTACCTTCTTCCTAAAACAATCAGCAGAAGACAGTCCGAAGTCGAACTGCAGAAATGTAACACCCCTTTCACATACAACCTTCACCAACATATCATGGATGCCTACAGAGTCCATTAGAAACTTCAAAATGTATTTTTCCAATTAAAAAACAGCTTTATGGTTTGTTTTCTTAACTATTTACGCTGTTAATCAGATTCAAGTTTTTCGGGACACTACCAGATCCATCACCAATGTCATACTCCACCCATCTGTATATAGGAAACCGACAGAAAGATGCAGCTACCTACAGTACACTGCTCCACTTTCCATCCCTCCCACACTAAACAAGCCATCATCCATAGCCAAGCTACTAGATGCTATAGCATATTCTCAAACACTGGAGACCGTGACAAACACTTAAAAACACTGTCTGAATCTTTCAGACAGAAGGGTTACAAACCCTGTATTAATAACCAGAAAATAACCACTGCCATCAAAATACCCTGTGAACATCTGTTAAAATACAAAACAAAAGAAACTACTTCATGTTTACTTCTAGTGACCACATATTATCCAATTTTAGAGAAAATACAAAAAGTAATCAAAGATTTACAAGCACTACTAACTGGAAATGCACAACTAAAAAATATACTCCGCAAACCTCCCATCCTTTCATTCAAACAACCACCAAACCTAAAACAAAAACTTGTCAGTCGAACATTGGCCATGAACAACTGAAAAGAAAAAATGGAACTAAACCCTTTAACAAAAGTGCATGTAAATTATTATTATATCACATTTGTAATGATGACAGTCACACATAACAAGACCTATAACATCAGAGGATCATATACCTGCACATGCTCCAATGTAGTCTACATAATAAAATGTACTATATGAAAGGGGCGGTTACAGTGGAAACCAGCCAAAACCTGCACCTAAGGATGAACCTACAAAGACATTCTATAAAAAAGCACAATAAAGAAAATTATTGTACCCCAGTTGGACAACATTTTAGCCAAAATAATCACTCCATCCAAAACCTACAAATTTATATACTCAGAGCAAATTTCAAAACCATTTAAGATAGGAAAGCATTTAAAATTAAGATCATCACATTCTTCAACACTAAAGATACATGACTTAACATGGACTCAAGTTTTCTAATACATTATCACAATGTCTTGTGATTCTGCCTCAATCTTTCTAATGTTTATAACAGACTTGTCACTCTTGGTGAACTATGACTTCAGTGCTTTGGTTTTTAATGCATAAGTCGACTTATATACGTAAATAGCATGTGTATATATGTTTAGATGTTGTTTGATTCCCCCTATATGTATTTACCTCGTGATGACAGATGCTATCTCCACTGTCTCCGCATCGCTGTTTACATTCAAATTGAAAGTACCATTTCATGTCAGGTTTGCTTCAGACTTAATAAAGAGGGGTCAAACCTCTTGAAAGCTGGCCAATATAAATAAGACGTTTGTCAAATACAAAAGGTAACACAGTATACTGCAATACTAATTTTATTTATTTATATATATATATATATATATATATATATATATATATATATATATATATATATATATATATATATATATATATATATATATCTTTGTTTATATTTATTGTGCAGTGGTCCTTTAAAACTGATAAGGAAATGGGTGGTCCAAATGGTTCTCATCTCTAGTCATCTTCCACATTATATGCAAAGGCAAATAAAATATTAGCATGTATTAGGAAGGGTATAGAAGCCAGGGAAGAAGATATAATTCTGCCACTATACAAATCTCTAGTACGCCCTCATTTGGAATATGGAGTACAATTTTGGGCACCACCTCACAAAAAAGACATTTTAGAGCTGGAAAAAGTACAGAGAAGGGCTACAAAACTAATAAGGGGAATGGAGGGGCTAAGTTATGAAAAAAGACTAGCAAAATTAAACTTATTTTCGCTAGAAAAAAGGCGTCTAAGAGGAGATATGATTACGTTATTTAAATACATCCAGGGTCAATATAAGGCTTTGTCAAGTGAACTTTTTGTTGCAAGAGATTTTCAACTGACAAGAGGACATCCATTGAGGTTAGAGGAAAAAAGATTTCACCTTAAACAAAGAAAAGGGTTCTTCACAGTTAGGGTGGTTAAACTGTGGAATTCTCTACCAAAGGAGGTGGTGACAGCGAATTCGATAGACAACTTCAAAAAGGGGTTAGATATATTTCTGAATAAAGAGGGCATTCAAGGCTATCCTAGATAACTAGCAAGGAATATTGATCCAGGGAGAAATTTGATCGCCAGTTTCTGGGGTCAGGAAGGAATTTTGCTTTTTTTTCCCCTTATGAGACAATTGGCAAAGTTTCAATGTTTTTTTTTTTATGTTTGCCTTCCTCTGGATCAATTAACAATAATTAACAATTAACAATAATAATAAATAGTCCAAATTAAAAAGATCAATAGAGATCTAAAAAGGTTGAACTTGATGGACAAACTCTTTATTCATTCTCCAATACTATACTATTAATAATTATTTAATCAATAATTTAATTAATAACTAATCCGCATATTGCAGATCAGAGGAGATCTTAACAGGTTGAACTTGATGGACTGAAAGTCTTTTTTCAACCTTAATTACTATGTAACTATGTAACTATATATTTCTATAAAAAAAAAATATTGTTTTCCCAATAAATGTATCTATGTCATGTTAACAAATGTTACTGTGACAACGTGTTTAACTACTTGAGACAGATTAGGCCCAAAAACCTGCCTTGATTATATATGTCTTGTATACAGAACCAAACAGTGTTTGATTATGTGCAGATTGCCTCTCATATTACAGCAGATGCACTAAGGTAAGGCAGTAAATAAAGGAAATAAGAAAGTGCAGACATTTGGCACTGCTGCCGGCAGACATACTGTAATTGTTGTGTCTAAACAACTTTTCTTCATGTTTACTTCTGTGTGACAGATAATACATCCTAATTAAGGTGTTTAGAGACAACAGTAAAGCAATATTTCTTACAGCATTTACCATTAAGATAATAGAACGGCAAGAAGGTGAACTTAACAGTGCACTGTAACTATGGTAACTGGTATTATATACCTTAGAATAACATCTTAACATTTATAAGCTCATTAAAATTATTGCAAGATATTCTCAATTTAGATCAACACTTAACAGGTGTCATATATATTGAATAATTTAAACTATAGGTAATAACAATTACTTTATCAATTAAATGTTATTTTAAAAATGTCATTTTTCTACAGGAAGTTAGCATTTAATTTAGCCTTTTTCAGCTGCCATCCGCACATAGAAAATCTAAGCTTTTTTTTAATGAGAGATCATTGCCATTAATTACTGATGAGTCCATGAGGCACTAGGTTGAGGCACTAGTCTTGAGTGAAATCGCCTGCACAAAAAAAGTCTAGGCATGTCCAAAGCCAGGTGACTGCACTCAAGTCGGTGGAACCAATGTCTCACTAATTTAGTGAATGATTTCTCATTAATAAAAGTTT
Organism: Discoglossus pictus; assembly: GCA_027410445.1. Lineage (NCBI taxonomy): Eukaryota > Metazoa > Chordata > Amphibia > Anura > Alytidae > Discoglossus > Discoglossus pictus. The sequence continues at coordinate 54,440,786 of CM050172.1, read as the reverse complement.
ACAATTTTGGTTTGTTGATGGACCAGAAAGGCTGACTGATCGCTAGATATTGCCAATTTCCACCCCAGTTTACTATAGAAAAATATTTTTTCAATAGACATCCAACTGTCATTACCTACAATTGTAAATTATACCATATTTGGAACCCCTACTGTGTTGCTTTAAAGTGCCAAAATAATGATGAAGGTTTAAACACTTATAGACAGTAAAGATCAGTATAAATATTTGTTTGCAGTTTTTTGTGACAAAGCCTACTGACTTTTCCCTGTTCCCTTCTCCCTCCACTGATAAATGCACACCCTCATGATCTAGTTGTTTAAAAATGATGTAACATACAAACTACTACTACAGCCTTATTAAATTGTGATTCAGCAAATTTAAAAGGGCTCTATTTAAGCACAGAACATATTTTTTACCGAAGTTTTTAGTTAGTGAACGTCTATCCAAAAGCAAGGTCTTCACTAACTAAAAACTTCTGTAAAAAAATATGCTTTGTGCTGTAGGTTCCTTTACCCTTATATAAAGTCCTTTTTATTGTAAAAAATGTTTGAAGTCCATGGTTTATACAGCTGCTTGTTGGTTATATCCTTTACAAACAACTGCCTTTTTCCTTTTAACTAAAATGGTCTACATTTATACACTTTGGAATTGCAATGTCCCTTTAACAGATCTATCCACAGCATCTGTCTTGATAACTGTGATAACTGTGTTTTCCTCCATAAACAACCCATATAATTGCTATATTTATTCAACAGGAGATGCTGCTTCTGCCAAAATGCCTTTTATTTAGGAAGATCTCAGGGCTGTCATTTATGCCTCTAGGGAGTTTAAAAATTGCATCTTAAATTACTGTAACATGAAATGGAACATATTGCAGCTTCCAAACAGATTAAAAGAAGTGTAAATGACAACAAGCACTGGGATTTCAGCTGAAAATAAATAACAAGCAAGATAATACAGTGGCAGCTTAATATTATATATATATATATATATATATATATATATATATATATATATATATATATATATATATATAATCACTGTCTTATCATGCTACGATTAATAATGCAATATTTTAAAAAAATATTTTAATTAATAGTTTCAAAAATAGTACAATTTGCCAGGAAACATGTACTAGCACATATCCAAGCTTCGGAATAAACAAATAATTTATCTAGTTCCAAAGAGACAGACATTCATTCAACACTGACAAGATATTGGTAGGTAGAAAAACTGAGCCCATGCTCTCCAACCTCATGGACACTAGTGGAGAGCTGCAGATCTACTAAAGTCTTAAAAACTAAAGTTCAAATGTAATATTAAAAATCTGGATATTTGAAAAAAAGGGTATCAGTCTGAGCACAACTTGACTGAGTAAGGACTTACTGTATGTGCTGCATTTTTTTTATTGGGTTTCGTGGAATTGATGTTGGCTTGTGACATCAATCTCAGAGACTGCAGCTTGCCCCAACCATGCATGTCATAGATTCTCCTGTCTGCCACAAGCCTCAACCTTTTTGCCAGTATCCTCAGCCTTGATATCGGCTACCAACACCTGATCACTGATCGTACAACTACTATTTTTCAGCCAACTGGACCTGGACTCCAGTTCTTTAATCTATACGTCTGTCCCGTAGTTCTACCACCTGTCTGGAAACTACCAGGATTTGTGTTACTAATGTGTCAATAGAAGACAAGACTGAGCTTACATAGTAATAGTTACATAGTTACATCGTAATTGAGGTTGAATTTGTTTTTTAGTCCAACAAGTTCAACCTTTTTAGATCTCCTCTGATCTGCAGTATTCAGATTAACTATACATTTTTTAATTGATCCAGAGGAAGGCAAACAGGAAAAAAAAACAAGTGAAACTTACCAATTGTTTCAAAAGGGAAAAAAATATTCCTTCCTGACCCCAGATACTGGTGATCGGCTTCTCCCTGGATCAATACCCCCTCTCTAATTAATTAAGATAGCCCTGAATGCCCTTTTTATTTAGAAATATATCCAATCCCTTTTTAAAGTTATCTATTGAATCTGCTGTCTTCAGACACCTTTTTTCTATAGAAAATAAGTTTAATTTGTTTAGTCTTTCTTCATAACGTAGCCCCTCCATCTGCCCTTATTAATTTTGTTGCCCTTCTCAATATTTTTCCAGCTCTGTCATGTCCTTTTTATGAAGTGGTGCCCAAATTGTACTCCATGTTCCAGAGGGCGTACTAGGGATTTGTATAGTGGCAGATTAATATTTGCTTCCCTTGCTTCTATACCCTTCTTAATATATGCTAATATTGTATTTTCAGCTGCTACTTCATATTGAGCTCTGTTAGCTAGGTGGTTGTCCACAAGCACTCCCAATTCCCTTTCAATATCTGATACCCCAATATTTACTCCATTAAGATTATAAATTGCATGGCTAAAGATGGTAGTGTACTGGAGGTTAGAGATTATCGGTTGAGTTATGCCTGGTTTACTGGTACAAAAGAGAATGTGAAGAAAGTAGGGTGAATAACAGAATTAAATGACATATCCTAAAGCAAAACAATAAGAGGAGTGCAGACAATACATCATCTACTGATGGTGAGTCTTAAATACCTAATACATCAAAATTAAGCCAACAGGATAAGCCTCTATTTAAGGTTTATCATACAAAGAAACACAACTCTCGAAGCTGTAAGTTATGAACGTGGAGCTTGGGAGCTGGTTCCTCAGTGTAGAAAAGAGAATTTCACCACCCACCTTAAAGAAACCTACTCTATGATGGTGTGATAAAGTGACTCTGAGTTATGGCATGGAGACTACTTTAAATATATATATATATATATATATATATATACATATATACAGTGCCTTGCAAAAGTATATATATATATATATATATATATATATAATTGAAGAGTGAAGCAGCCGTGAATGTCCAGTAATCTAGTAATTTAGTAATTATTAATCCATATAAATATAGATTATTAATGAGTATTGCAATATAATTTGATACCTTTTGTATTGGACAAACGTTATATTTATAATGACGAGCTTTCGAGAGGCTTAGCCTCCCTTTATCAAGTCTCAAGCAATACTACATGAGATGGAACCCTCAGTTTGAATAATAACAGCAGATACAGAGAGAGTGGAAACAGCATCTGACATCATCAGGTAAATTCAAATATGGGGAATAAACACAACATAGCAAAGGAAACATATATACACATATTATATACACATATATATCAATATATACATGAAAAAGCAGAGCACTGTAGTCCACAGTGATATCTTTCCTGTTGGACAAACACCTCACTAAGAGTGCTAAGTCTGTTATTGTAGAAGAAGAAAAAAAAATCACATGAAATTCTGATAATGTGTTAGAAAGCCCAAATCTATATTAAGTCCTGTGTTTTTAGTGTTGAAGAATGTGATCATCTTTATTTCAAATGCTTTTCTCTCTTGGATGCTTTTAAATTTTCCTCTGAGTATTTTGACTTTTAAGTTTTGGATGGAGTGATCATTCTGGCTAAAATGGTGTCCTACTGGGCTACAATAACTGTCTTCATTATGTTTTCTTATTGAATGCCTGTGTAAATTCATCCTTAAATGCATTTTTTGGCCAGTTTCTCCAATGTAACAGCCTGTGTCACATAAAGTGCATTGTATCATATAAACCACATTTGACGATGTACATGAATATGATCGTTGGATGTTATAGGTTTTGTTGTTATGTGTGGCTGTATCATCATTACAAATGTGCTGACATAATTTACAGGCACGTTTGTTACAAGGTTTAGTTCCATTTTTTGTATTCAGTTGTTCATTGGCCAATTTTCTGCTGACAAGTTTTTGTTTCAGGTTTGGTGGTTGTTTAAATGCAAGGATGGGAGGTTATATATATATATATATATGACTTTTTACTTATTTTGTTACATTACAGCCTTAAGTTCAATGTTTTGTTAATCTGAATTTTATGTGGGGTGAATAGTTATGCACATTGACTTTTTCTGTTATTTTGTCCTATTTGTTGTTTGCATTACAATAAAAAAGGTAATATAAATATTTCACCTCAATTGTCAATTATTATATTGAAGTATATATATTCAGGTAGGTTCACCTATAATCATATGAATGTATACATATTCTGGGAAGTTCAACTATAGTCAGTCATATGAATGTATATATATTCCACCTATAATTATAAACACATACATATTTAATCAAAGTAATCTATAATCATAATTCCTCCAGGGTACCCTATTTTTATTTTTCAAAATATATATTCAGCCAGGGCTCACGAAAATCATATACATTTACATATATTCACCCAGGGTCAACCATAATTATAATATAAATACATATATATTTAACTACCTATTCAGCTAGGGTCACCAATAATTAAAATAAAAACACATAAATATTTAACCAGGATCAATTATAATTAATCAAATGTACACATTGCCTTGCAAAAGTATTCACCCCCCTTGGCATTTTTCGTGTTTTGTTGCCACACAACCTGGAATTTACATGGATTGTTTGAGGATATGCATCATTTAAATTACAGAACATGCCCACAACTTTGAAGATGTTTTTTTTTTATTGCGAAACAAACAACAAATTGGACAAATAACAGAAAAAGTCAATGTACATAACTATTCACCCCCCTAAAGTCAATACTTTGTAGAGCCACCCTTTGTGGCAATCACAGCTCCAAGTCGCTTTGGATAACTTGCCACATCTTGCCACTGGGATTTTTGCTCATTCCTCCTTGCAAAACTGCTCCAGCTCCTTCAAGTTGGATGGTTTGCACTTGTGAACAGCAATCTTTAAGTCTGACCAAAGATTTTCTATTGGATTTAGGTCTGGGCTTTGACTAGGCCATTCCAACACATTTACATGTTTCCCCTTAAACCACTCAAGTATTGCTTTAGCAGTGTGTTTGGGGTCTCCATCCTAGTCTCAAATCACGCACAGAGTGGTATAGGTTTTGCTCAAGAATATCCCTGTGTTTAGCACCATCCATCTTTCCCTCAACTCTGACCAGTTTCCCAGTCCCGGCTGCTGAAAAACATCCCCACAGCATGATGCTGCCACCACCATGTTTCGCTGTGGTGATAGTGTTCTTTGGGTGATGTGATGTGTTGGGTTTGCGCCAGACATAGCGTTTTCTTTAATGGACGAAAAATTAAATTTTAGTTTGATTAGACCAGAGCACCTTCCTCCATACATTTTGGAAGTCTCCCACATGCCTTTTCGCAAACTCAGATTGTGCCATTTTGTTTTTTGCTGAAAGTAATGTCTTTCTTCTGGCCACTCTGCCATAAAGCCCAGCTCTATGGAGTGTACGGCTTATGGTCATCCTATGTGCAGATACTCTAGTCTCTGCTGTGGAACTCTGCAGCTCCTCCAGGGTTACCTTAGGTATCTGTGATGCCTCTCTAATTAATGCCCTCCTTACCCGGTCCGTGAGTTTTGGTGGGCGGCCGTCTCTTGGCAGGTTTGGTGTTGTGCCATGTTCTTTCCATTTGGTTGTGATAGATTTGATGGTGCTCCTGGGGATCATCAAACATTTGGATATGTTTTTATAACCTTACCCTGACTTGTACTTCTCAACAACATTGACTGTTACTTGTTTGGAGAGTTCCTTGGTCTTCATGGCAGTGTTTGGTTAGTGGTGCCTCTTGCTTAGGTGTTGCAGCCTCTGGGGCATTTAAAAAAAGGTGTGAACATGTAATGACAGATCATGTGACACTTAGATTGCACACAGGTGGACATCATTTCACTAATTATGTGACTTCTGAAGGTAATTGGTTGCACCAGAGCTTTTTATGGGCTTCATAACAAAGGGGGTGAATACATACGCACATGCCAATTTTCTGTTTTCTATTTCTAAAAAATAGTTTTATGTATATATTTTTCTCATTTCACTTCACCAACCTAGACTATTGTGTTCTGATCCATCACATACAATTCATATTAACAAAACATTGAACTTAAGGCTGTAATGTAACAAAATAGATGAAAAGCCAAGGGGGGTGAATATTTTGCAAGGCACTGTATTCAGCAAGGGTCACCTATAATTAGCATAACAATATATAAATGTACATATAAACACATAAATAAATATTAACCCAGGAATACCTATATCATACTGTAGTGATAGTCATTCAGACAAAATCAAGTAAGCAACCTATGTCTAAGAATAAATACTATTGAGTAGCTACTTTCTAACAATATTTCCTTACAAAAAAACATTTTAGTGAAAAATCGTTATATTGTATAAACTAATTTACTACTTCTGTACAACTGGTGCAGTTTCTGCCCATTCTCTACACTCTGCTGGAAATGAGAAAGTGATCAGAGAGAACTTTTTACTGTACTCTAGTTCCAGGCCAGTCTGTGAACTGCAGCATTTTGTTTTTAAGCCAAAAATAAATGTTTTAGGGTGTTTTAAGCTAAAAAAAACTGGCACCCTTCACAGGGTGTTGCCCTTTGTTTGTCTAATGGGTAATCCAGCCATGGATATACATATTTATGTTAGATTATAATTTTGCAATTTTTTTAGGGAAAGCACCATGCATGTTAGATTCTAAGCTCAAAGACAGGGCCCTCCATTATTTTGCAATGTGTTAAAATAATTTTTGCCTTGCACTTAACCTCTATATAGCACTATACAATATGTTGGCACTTAACAATTAAACAATAGTAATATTATTTGTAATGTTTTTTTTTTCTTGCAGGCTCTTGTAGACTTCTTCCATGCAGAAGGACAGGGGCTCCCACTGGAAACCCTGAGGAATGGAGATTACAGGGTGACTCTAAATACCTTTATAACTTCTTTATAACTCCTACAAGAGATTACTGTCTGCAACAAGAGACATGTCCAAATTTATGGCAGTACCATCAAACACACAAGTTCAGCAACATTGTAGAATTTAGTCACCAAAACTTGTTTTGACTTTGTACAATAAGCAGTTCATTTTATGTCTGTGCCAGGAAAGAATGTCAGGCATATATTGCATCTGTCCAAGCAGGCATCACTGATAAAATCCACTATAGTTGTCAGTTTGTAAAGCCTGCGAGATGCATTCTGCGCAGGCATTAATTAATTGCGGGAAAATCATGCAACTGCGCATGCGTTGTATTCCTGCATGCACCTTGGTATAACGCAACAGGGTTGTGCGAAGGCGCATGCATAACAGAGTCGCACAACAGTGCAGAGTGCACAGTGCGGGGGGAGAGAGTGTAAGAGGCACATAAAGGAGAGGATAGGAGTGAAGGAAGGGAGAGGGTGGGAAGGGAGAGGATGGGAATAAAGGGAGGGTGGAAAGGAGTAACAGAAGGGAGAGAGGAGGATGGTGGGAAGAGAGAGACATGGGCCCTCATTCAATTGCGATTTTGCAAATTGAATACGGCTCTAAATAAGCACATAATATATTTTTTTTAAGAAGTTTTTAGTTAGTGAAAACCGTGCTTTTGGATAGATGCTTAATAACTAAAAACTTATTTAAAAAATATATGTGATGTGCTTATTTACACCCCTATTCAATTTGCAACATTGCAATTGAATGAGGGCCATGGTGGGAAGGAGTCAGATAAGGGAGAGATAGGGTAGAAAGGGAGATGGTGGGGAGGGAGGGAGAGGGTGGGAAGGATTGATAGAAGGGAGAGGATGGGAAGGAGTCTGGGAAGGGAGAGAATGTAAAGGAATCTGGGATAAAATCACTGATACACATAGACAAGACATCTATGGATGTCTGATGTAACTGGCAAGGTATTCAAGTGTCCATTTCTTTTTTTTGAATCAAAGGAAAGTGGGTGGAGTAATGGAACTTCAATGGAATTCAAGTTCAAAGTATGTCACAAGAGCATGTTTTAGTCTTTTTTATTAAAAAAATAAAATGTTTGCTGTAATTACAAGATGTATTCATGAGCAGTTAGAGTAATTACAGCTTTCTCTATCTTTTCAAGGAAATCAGATATAACTATTTTGTTTGAATCAGTCAATATTGTATAGTCTGCTTTTCAATAATATAAGAGAATCAACATAGAAAAATTGATTTAGCTACAGATAAGAACCAAAAAGTCCCTAGATCTAGTTTGCCCATCCTATTTATCTGTCACTTGCCTTAATTAATGGATTACTGTAATGCATTTAAAAATGAAGCTCATATGTTTGTTTGTTGGCCAGAGACTTTTAAAAACAGTAGTCATTTAAAATAAAACACATTATCTTCTTACTTTTTATATTGTTTGGTTTCCCCCTGCTGCTTTACTCTACCTCCCTGTGCCTTATCGGGGGCAAGCCCAGCTCAGCATGGGGGCTGGACCATCATGGGATGTTATTGGCTCTGCCTCATCACATCATTAGCACCACCTCCTCTACCTACAAGAAGATGGCAGTTCTATTATAAACTGCTTACTACTTCTCAATTGGCCCTGCATTGTGAAACAGTTTATGAGCCATCGTAACTCCACCCCGTTTACTGAGATGCTTAGTCTGAACCAGAAATTCGATGGTCAGACTTTTTGTTTATTTCAGCTTCCAGGCAGAGCTGGTGACACCCCATGATAAGAAAAATGGAGGTGGAGATAAGCAGTCTTAACTAAACAACAAATCTGAATATAGTGCACGTATATATTAAGGCCCTCATTCAATTGAGATTTGGCCAATTGAATAGTGCTCTAAATAAGCACATAACATATTTTTTTAAAATAAGTTTTTAGTTAGTGAAAACCTTGCTTTTGGATAGATGTTCACTAACTAAAAACTTTAAAAAAAAAATATGTTATGTGCTTATTTAGACCCCTATTCAATTGGCCAAATTGCAATTGAATGAGGGCCTAAGTATGCTGCATTCTTAATACATTGTTTTTTATAAAGTACATATATTAATAAATATTAAAGGACTACAAAAGTCACAATACGTGCTCTGCACCATTAGAGGGTGGAACATCATATGGAAATTGTGTTTACATTTTAAAATAAGGCTGGAGTCTGTAATTGTTATACATTGTATTATGAATTTACATTCTCTTCACAAGCAGACTTTGATGGCTCAGTGATAGTAAGCAATATATTTATATATATATATGAGTTGCCTTAGCTTGAATGAGTTAACAACTAATCAGCATATTGCAGATCAGTGGAGATCTTAAAAGGTTGAACTTGATGAACTATAAGTATTTTTTCAACCTCAAATACTATGTAACTATGTACTTAAAAAACAATCATACCGATGATATACAGAAGATTCCCGGCTTACAAACAACCCAACTTACAAAAGATCCCTACTTAGGAAGCTCCCAAGGCTTTTGTATGACTTTTTATTGTTCTGTTTGTTTGAATTAGTATAGTATAGTATAATATTTGAGGTTGAATAAAGACTGTTAGTCCATCAAGTTACATAGTTACATAGGCCCTTATTCAATTGCGATTTGGCCAATTGAATAGGGGTCTAAATAAGCACATAACATATTTTTTAAAATAAGTTTTTAGTTAGTAAGCATCTATCTAAAAGCAAGGTTTTCACTAACTAAAAACTTCTTTAAAAAAAATATGTTATGTGCTTATTTTGACCCCTTTTCAATTGGCCAAATCGCAATTGAATGAGGGCCATAGTAATTAAGGTTGAAAAAAGACTTTAAGTCCATCAAGTTCAACCTTTTAAGATCTCCTCTGATCTGCAATATGCGGATTAAATATTAATTAATTAGTTGTTAATTAATTATTAATTATATATTTAATTATTATATATATATTTTTTTTTATTATTAATTAATCCAGAGGAAGGCAAACAAAATAAAACCCAAATGAGACTTAACCAATCGTCTCAAAGGGAAAAAAAATTATATCCTTCCTGACCCCAGATACTTGCGATCCGATTTCTCCCTGGATCAATACTCTCTCTCTAATTATCCATGATAACCCTGAATTCCCTTTTTAATTAGAAATACATCCAGTCCCCTTTTAAAGTTATCTATCAAATCCGCTGTCACCACCTCCTATGGTAGAGAATTCCACAGATTAACCACCCTTACTGTGAAGAACCCTTTTCTTTCTTTAAGGTGGAATCGTTTTACTTCTAACCTCAAGGGATGTCCTCTTGTTAGTTGAAAACCTCTTGGCACAAAAGCTCCCTTGACAAATCTTTATACTGACCCTGGATGTATTTATATTAGGTAATCATATCTCCTCTTAGACGCCTTTTTTATAGAGAAAAAAAGTTTAATTTGGTCTTTCTTCATAACTTAGCCCCTCCATTCCCCTTATTAGTTTTGTTGCCCTCCTCTGTACCTTTTCCAGCTCTAAAATGTCCTTTTTATGGAGTGGTGCCCAAAATTGTACTCCATATTCCAAATGAGGGCATACTAGAGATTTGTATAGTGGCAGGATTATATTTGCTTCCCTTGCTTCTATACCCTTCTTAATACATGCTAATATTTTATTTGATTTGCAGCTGCTGCTTGGCTGTGAGCACTGTTACCTAGATGGTTGTCCACAAGCACTCCCAAATCCCTTTCAATATTTGATACACCTAGATTTGCTCCATTAAGATTATAAATTGCATGGCTATTTTTCCTTCCCAGATGCATAACTTTACATTTATTCATATTAAATCTCATCTGCCATTTAGATGCCCATTCCTCAATTTTATGTAAATCCCTTTGGAGGGAAAGCACATCATCATGTTTAATTACCTTGCAAAACTTTGTGTCATCAGCGAAAATGGAGACACCACACTCCAATCCTACCTCTAAGTCATTAATAAATATGTTAAAAAGAAGAGGCCCTAATACTGAGGAACCCCACTTACCACATTAGTCCAATCTGAGTATGTTCCATTTATAACAACCCTTTGCTTCCTGTCTTTTAGCCAGCTCTCAATCCATGAGCAGATATTTACTGAAATTCCTGTATCTCTTAGTTTGCTCAATAGTCTCCCATGTGGCACTGTATCAAAAGCCTTTGCCAAATACAAAAAGACTAAATCCACTGAGTTGATCCAGGTTCCTACTAACCTCCTCATAGAAACTAATTAGATTTGTTTGACATGACCTATCCCTCATAAATCCATGTTGACTCCTACTTATAATCCCTTTCAAATAGATATATTCTTGTATATTATCCCTTATTAACCCTTCTAAAAGCTTCACCACTACAGAAGTGAGGCTCACTGGTCTATAATTCCCCGGATTTGCTCTTGCTCCCTTTTTAAATATAGGTATCAAATCTACTTTTCTCCAGTCATCTTGTAGAGACCCTGTGTTGAGTGAATCTTGAAAAATTAAATGTAATGGTTTGGCTATACAGAACACAGTTCCCTCAGTACCCGTGGATGTATTCCATCAGGGCCCCGGGCTATTTATTTTTTCCAACCTCTTTTGAATTACTTGCTGTGTTAACCAATTATTTGGCAAATGTAGTGTAGTCCCATTATGTTGCAGTGTCCCAACCACTTGCACCTCCCTTGTGTATACAGAAGAAAATAACCTATTTAGCTCATCTGCCTTTTCCTGGTCACTAATTTTCAGATGGCCTGTTTCACATTCTAATGTTCCTATAGCTTCCTTCCTCGCCTTCTTTCCATTAATATACTTAAAAAATATTTTAGGGTTAGTCAAATCTCAAATGAGTCTGTGTTGTGATCACTGTTTCCCAAAGGTTGCCCTATTCCAACATTTGATACTATATCAATATTATTTGTGATGAGTAAACCTAAGATAGCTTCATTTCTAGTAGGCTCTTGTATAACCTGGGCCAGATAATGATCCCTGAGTGTACTCAAGAAACTGCTTCCCTTAGCCGAACTGCTGGTCTCATTTATCCAGTTTATTTCAGGGTAATTAAAATCTCTTGATGAAATTCAAGAAACGTACGTCGAGTTCACGTAGGAACGCAGTCGCGGGTCAATGACGTCATTTAGAAGCGTCCAGACCACAGCGTGCTAGGCAGAGAGCAGGCACTTTTTCTTCTCAGGCCAATAGATTAAAGTCCCTTCCCTGTGTTCAAGACTGAAGCTATTTAGCTAGTACTGTATATCATTTAAGGAAGGCACAGCCATATATAGAAGGATCCTGATAAGAAATGCCGCAAACCATTGGGAAAATATTGAGGCAGTTTTGGTAGAGATATGACGTTTTTCTTCTCAGGCCCATAGACTAAAGTCCCTTCCCTGTAGAAACAGGGAAGGGACTTTAGTCTATGGGCCTGAGAAGAATGCTATCTAGCCCATTCATTTATAAAAAGAAGACATAGGCATATATAGATGGATCCTGGTGATTAACGCTGCAATTATTGAGACAAGACTCAGGCAATATTTGGCACTATTTAATCAGCAAACGCTGTAGTTCCTGAAGTGCAGTGAATTTAACAAACAATATAGTATTGAGCTATCAAAAAATTATAGGAATATTGAGGCATTTAGCACTCATTATTTGTCACTGTGTTTCTGTAGGAATACCAGCATATAGTTGGATAATAGAATCTTCTGGACCTATATAAACTTGCTATATACTATATACATATTTATTTAGATTCTTGCAGTTTTTACTATTGTACAGCATACAGCTGTATGCTATATCAATTATCGCACCTTACTTTATATACTTAGCACTTTTTTTGCAAAATAGTCACTTTTTTTGTGACAACACTAGCACTTTATATTGTGTATGGCTAGTCCATCCAGGACAGAATTTCCTATTTAGAAATATCATTTCTACCAATTTTATAGTTCCGCTATCTCTCTGCTACCTATGTGCGTATATTTTAATAAGGATTACCATTAAAAGCTAAGTTTTATTGTATAGTTTATTCTCTTCTTTCTAAGATCAGGATGATTAGGTGTGCCCTACAATAGGATCTTTTCTCTCTTTCTTTATACAATATTAATTAAAATCTCCCATTATTAGAACTTGCCCATGCTTAGCTGCATTTCCAATCTGTAACAATAATTGTATTTCCTCACTTTCAGCCCTATTTGGGGGTTTATAGCATACTCCTACTAATATTCTTTTGGAATTTGCTGCTCCGCTATTTAACTCTACCCACAAACATTCAACTTTATCACTAGGTCCACCATAAATATCTTCTCTGACTATAAGCTTAAATTCAGGCTTAGCATACAGACAAATCCCTCCTCCTCTTTTACCATTGCCTCTATCTTTCCTAAATAGGTTATAACCATGCAGATTAACAGTCCAGTCATGAAATTCATCCCACCACGTTTCGGTAATGCCTATTAAATCCCATTTTTCATTAATTGCTAATAATTCTAACTCTCCCATTTTTCCTGGCAAGCTTCTGGCATTAGCAAGCATACACCTTACAGTCTGTAGTTCTGAAGTGCCTGCCACTGTACATGAGTTACTTAGTACTACCTCCATATTGACTATACTACCCCTCCACCCATCTCCTCCCCTATGAGTTGTTAATTCATCCCTTATACCTTCTACACTTTCTACCTCATTACTTATATTTAGTCCCTCCCCCCCACCTACTAGTTTAAAAACTCCTCCAGCCTTTCTACCATCCTATCCCCTAGCACAAAAGCTCCCTGATCATTAAGGTGCAATCCATCAAGTTCAACCTTTTTAGTTCTCTCTTGATCTTTTTTATATGTGGACTATTTTTTATTAATTGTTAATTGATCCAGAGGAAGGGAAACAGAAAAAAAAATTCTATTGAAACTTTGCCAATTGTCTCATAAGGGGGAAAAAAAGCAAAATGTTTTCCTGACCTCAGAAACTGGCGATCAAATTTCTCCCTGGATCAATATTCCTTCACTAGTTATCTAGGATAACCTTGAATGCCCTCTTTATTCAAAAATACATCTAACCCCTTTTTGAAGTTATCTATCAAATTCGCTGTTACCACCTCCTTTGGTAGAGAATTCCACAGTTTAACCACCCTAACTGTGAAGAACCCTTTTCTTTGATTAAGGTGAAATCTTTTTTCCTCTAACCTCAAGGGATGTCCTCTTGTCAGTTGAACATCTCTTGCTATAAAAAGTTCTCTTGACAAAGCCTTATATTGACCCTGGATGTATTTATATAAGGTAATCATATCCCCTCGTAGACGCCTTTTTTCTAACGAAAATAAGTTTAATTCGTTTAGTCTTTCTTCATAACTAAGCCCCTCCATTCCCCTTATTAGTTTTGTTGCCCTTCTCTGTACTTTTTCCAGAGAAGATACTAGAGATTTGTATACTGGCAGAATTATATTTGCTTCTCTTGAATCTATACCCTTCTTAATACATGCTAATATTGACTTGCCTTTGCTGCTTGGCATTGTGCACTGTTACCTAGGTGGTTGTCCACTAGTACTCCCAAATCCCTTTCAATATCAGATACCCCATAAAAAGCACATTAGTTTTTGAACTTATCATTACAGTACAGGGCTATTATTATCATTACATTGTATAATTATTATCACATATGAACCATCATAGAATTGTTGTTGTTATTATTAATATTCAACAGGGATCTGAAGTACATAGAAGCTTATTAATATAGTAATAGAATAGGGAAAGAGGTTTGCTATATTCAGATGTTTTATTTAGTTAAGAGTTTATTGGTTGTATTGTAGAACACTTTAATCTGAAAGATGCACATTCAGCTGAGGGAAAACTGGCACATTTAAAAGTAAGAAGAACATATTAACACCTCTTTTCTTGCTTTATTCTTTTTCTTGAAGATAATTCCATCCTGATCTTTATTAAATTATTTGTAATATTTGAAGGTTTGATCTCCCTTTTCTCCTCTATCTATATATACAGTGCCTTGCAAAAGTATTCACCCCTTGGCATTTTTCGTGTTTTGTTGCCTCACAACCTGGAATTAACATGGCTTGTTTGATGATTTGCATTATTTAATTTACAGAACATGCCCACAACTTTGAAGAGGTTTTTTTTTTTTGTTTTTTTTTTGTGAAGCAAACAACAAATAGGACAAGATAATAGAAAAAGTCAATGTGCATAACTATTCACCCCCCTAACGTCAATACTTTGTAGAGCCACCTTTTGCGGCAATCACAGCTCCAAGTCGCTTTGGATAAGCCTCTATGAGCTTGCCATATCTTACCACTAGGATTTTTGCCCATTCCTCCTTGCAAAACTGCTCCAGCTCCTTCAAGTTGGATTGTTTGTTCTTGTGAACAGCAATCTTTAAGTTTGACGACAGATTTTCTATTGGATTTAGGTCTGGGCTTTGACTAGGCCATTCCAACACATTTACATGTTTCCCCTTAAACCACTCAAGTGTTGCTTTAGCGATGTAATTGTCCTGCTGGAAGGTGGACCTCCGTCCTAGCTCAAATCACGCACAGAGTGGTATAGGTTTTGCTCAAGAATATCCCTGTATTTAGCACCATCCATCTTTCCCTCAACTCTGACCAGTTTCCCAGTCCCGGCTGCTGAAAAACATCCCCACAGCATGATGCTGCCACCACCATGTTTCACTGTGGGGTTGGTGTTCTTTGGGTGATGTGATGTGTTGGGTTTGCGCCAGACATAGTGTTTTCTTTCATGGCCGAAAAGTTCAATTTTAGTCTCATCAGACCACCTTCCTCCATACATTTTGGGAGTCTCCCACACGCCTTTTCTCAAACTCAAAACGTGCCATTTTGTTTTTTGCTGAAAGTAATGGCTTTCTTCTGGCCACTCTGCCATAAAGCCCAACTCTATGGAGCGTACAACTTATTGTCTTCCTATGTACAGATACTCCAGTCTCTGCAGCTCCTCCAGGGTTACCTTAGGTCTCTGTGCTGCCTCTCTGATTAATGCCCTCCTTGCCCGGTCCGTGAGTTTTGGTGGGCGGCCGTCTCTTGGCAGGTTTGCTGTTGTGCCATGTTCTTTCCATTTGGTTATGATAGATTTGATGGTGCTCCTGGGGATCATCAAACATTTGGATATTTTTTATAACCTAATCCTGACTTGTACTTCTCAACAACATTGTCCGTTACTTGTTTGGAGAGTTCCTTGGTCTTCATGGCAGTGTTTGGTTAGTGGTGCCTCTTGCTTAGGTGTTGCAGCCTCTGGGGCCTTTCAAAAAAGGTGTGTATATGTAATGACAGATCAATTTGACACTTAGTTTGCACACAGGTGGACATCATTTCACTAATTATGTGACTTCTAATGGTAATTGGTTGAACCAGAGCTTTTTATGGGTTTCATAACAAAGGGGGTGAATACATATGTACGTGCCAATTTCTTGTCATCTATTTCTAAAAAATTGTTTTATGTACATATTTTTCTCATTTCGCTTCACCAACTTTTGTGTTCTGATCGATCACATTAAATTCAGATTAACAAAACATTCAACTTAAAGCTGTAATGTAACAAAATAGTTAAAAAGTCAAGGGGGTAAATACTTTTGCAAGGCACTGTATTTAGGCCATAGATTATTTTCCATATAAATGTTGTCTTTTAGACAAATGCACCATTTTAGTCGCCCTCCTTTGAGTTATCTCTAATGTATTATTATCCTTTCGGAGATTTGGTCCCCAGAACTGGACACTGTATCTAGATGAAGTCTGACTAGATATCTTCTGTTAACTCATCTTCCAGTAAAACCCAGCCCCCTACTTGCTTTTCCTTTCATTTTATGGTTCTGTTTGTCTACTTTTTAATCATCTTATGTAATAACTCAAACGTCCTTTTCCTCTTCTTTTGCCATCATCAAAACACCAATAAGTGTATAATGAAACCCCTTTTCAATTATAGGGTCCCATTAATCAATTCCATTTTCTGTATTTGTTGCAGTTTTTGGAAGAAGAGTTACGTTTGAATAAATGCTCTACAAGTGAACTGATTGAAAAATATTACATGGACAACATCAAAGAACAGGTAATTATATTGTAAAGTTACATATTTACATAGTAATTGAGGTTGAAAAAATACATTTAGCCCATCAAGTTCAACTTTTTAAGTTCTCCTCTGATCTGCAATATGCAGATTAGTTGTTAATTGTCTAAAAATGGAAACAAAAATGAATTACTTCCTGACACCAGATACTGGCGATCAGATTCCTCCCTGGATCAATACTCTCTCTCTAATTAACCAGGATAACCCTGAATGCCCTTTTTAATTAAAAATATATCCAATCCCTTTTTAAAGTTTTCTATCAAATCTGCTGTCACCACCTCCTATGGTAGAGAATTCCACAGATTAACCACCCTTACTGTGAAGAACCCTTTTCGTTCTTTAAGGTGGAATCTTTTTAGTTCTAACCTCAAAGGATGTCCTCCTGTGTTGAAAACCTCTTGGCACAAAAAGCTCCCATGACAAATCTTTATACTGACCCTGGATATATTTATATAAGGTAATCAATTCCCCTCTTAGACATCTTTTTCTAGAGAAAATAAGTTGAATTTGGTTAGTCCTTCTTCCTAACTTAGCCCCTTCATTCCCCTTATTAGTTTTGTAGCGCTTCTCTGTACTTTTTCCAGTTCTAAAATGTCCTTTTTATGAATCGGTGCCCAAAACTGTACTCCATATTCCAAATGAGGGCGTAATAGGAATTTGTATAGTGGTAGAATTATATCTGCCTCCCTTGCTTCTATATCCTTCTTAATACATGCTAATAGTTTATTTGCCTTTGCAGCTGCTGCTTGGCATTGAGAACTGTTATGTAGGTGGTTCTCCACAAACACTCCCAAATCCATTTTAATATCAGATACCCCTAGATTTGCTTCTTTAAGTTTATAGATTGCATGGTTATTTTTCCTTCCCAGATGCATAACCTTACATTTATTCATATTAAATCTCATCTGCCATTTAATTGCCTATTTCTCTAATTTATGCAAATCCCTTTGGAAGGAAGGTAATTTTCTGATTGAATTACCTTGCACAACTTAGTGTCATCAACAAAAATGGAGACATTACTTTCCAATCCTACTTCTAAGTCGTTAATAAATATGTTAAAAAGGGGAGGACCTAATACTGAGCCCTGAGGAACCCCACTTACCACATTAGTCCAATCCGAGTATGTTTAATTTACAACAACCCTTTGTTTCCTGTCTTTTAGCCAGCTCGCAATCCATGAGCATATATTTACTGCAATTTCTGTATCCCTTAGTTTACACAAAAGTCTCCCATGTGGCACTGTATCAAAAGCCTTTGCAAAATCTAAAAAGACTACATCCACTGAGTTGTCTTGATCCAGGTTCCTACTAACCTCCTCATATAAACTAATTAGATTTGTTTGATATGATCTATCCCTTATAAATCCATGTTGGCTGCTACTTATAATACTGTTTGAATAGACATTATATTATCCCTTATTAACCCTTCTAAAAGCTTTTTAACTACAGAAGTGAAGCTTACAGGTCTTCCCCGGATTTGCTCTTTCCCCTTCTTAAATATAGGTATCACCTCTGCTTTTCTCTAGTCATCTGGTAGTGACCCAGTGTTGAGTGAATCTTGAAAAATTAGATATAATGGTTTGGCTATTACAGAACCCAGTTCCCTCAGTACCCTTGGATGTATTCCATCAGGACACAGGGCTTTATTAACATTTATTTTTTCCAACCTATTTTGCATTTCTTCCTGCGTTAATCAATTATTTGGTGAAGGTAGTGTAGCCCCATTATGGTGCAGTGACCAAACGACTGGTACCTTGTATATACAGAAGAAAAGAACCTATTTAGCTCATCTGCTTTTTCCTGGTCACTAATTGTCAGACGGCTTGTTTCACATTGTAATGCTCCTATAGCTTCCATCCTGGCCCTCTTCCCATTTATATACTTAAAAAATATGTTAGAGTTACCCTCTTTTGCAACTAAATTTTCATTTTCTATTTTAGCCAGTCTAATAGCCCCCTTTTGCAAGCCTTGTGAAGCGCATCTGGCAAATTTGTGCCATGTAAATGCCAATATGTTTAGAGTATTTTTTTTTAAACAACAAAAATGTTTGTTTTTCAGAGATCTGCTGAGCAGAGTAAATATGGAAGGATAAGTGTGAAATGTTACTATGAAACCTCAGAACAAAAGCTTTATGTGGAAGTTCTGCATGCTGCAGACCTCATTGCACTGGATGCCAATGGTAAAAAACGAATGAATTCTAAACCTGAACACAACATACTCTGGCTATGAGCCACTTGTATATAGCTATGAAATGAGATTTGCACAGCAACAGTTATTGGTCATACATATTCGCCTGCAGGGAGTGGATAAAGTAACAGAAACTCCACAGGAAAAAAAAAAAATAACTATGTTCTTGCTTAATTGTTTGCGTTCGAGCACGCAAAACAAACGGCTGAGAACTGGTTTACGAAAAAACATCTCTCTCTCGTAGCTCGCAGCACTTCTAATTTAATAGCGACCTAAAACAGCCAAATTTCAAGCACACAGCCCTTACGTGCTGCGCGTTGGACTAAAGAGGCTGGAATTTAATATGGCCCTATAATAGGTTTTTTGATAATTAGCAGAATGTGCCACCTGTTAAAGAGCAATTAACCCTTCAATATGTAAGTTTTAAAAGCAACATGAAGCAGCTAACAGAGTTCCAAAGAGACCAAACTTCAGGTGCATCATTCACACAAACTGCTAAATTCACTGGTTTACAAAGAAAAATTATTTTTTTATCACACATGAAAATCGATGTGTTCCTAATAGAATTTTTATGATGAATTTTAAGTGACATACAGGTTAAAAATAAAAGAATAAATGTATAATTTTGTACATTTGTATCACTATTCATGTTACTTAACAAGTAACAGTTTGTTATTTCTTTGAGTACTTAGCATCTGGAAGTATCCAGCAGTAGTCAGCAAGCACACTTGGAGCCCTATTAAATTACAGAGCAATTTAATTAGAAAAACCCGCAAAAACATGGCTGGAATCCAAATACGTAAATTATGCTGTGGCACTTAGCATTTCCGGGCGTGAACATGATAAATTATTCAAACCCATAGTTATGGGTTTAGACGGAGCCAATAGTAAAAAAGTCATCATTACGTCACTAAAACATGGAGGTTACATTTCAATCACCTGCGGTTTTGAAGTCTGAGTAATGATCGGACCCGCATTCCAGAAATAATGCAATATGAAAAAATCAATAAATATAATATTAAATGCGAGTTCTATTATATGTGTATAATATTGATTTCCTGGATCCATAAAACATGGAAATTAAACATAAAATTTGAATACCTTTCATCGCTTTCCCTATAATTTAAAATACAGTAGTTTATTTATATTTGCTTTTACAGTGCTACAGACAGGAGTTTAACCCCCTCTCTAGTTCCCGTAGAATTTTTGACTACATTGGGTTTAGCAAGAATTCTGTGAAAACAGTTGCGGGCTTGAGGACATGTAGCAATTTAATAGCGATTTACGATTGTAACATTTACGGGATTGAAAGATCAAAGGCTTAGCTGGGTCGGAGTTCAGATTTTGACAGCCCATAGGGTTTTTCTGCCTGTAATTTGCAGATCGTTTGCGGGTAACTAAAAGAGGCCAATTTAATAGCCGTATCTTTTGCAGGCTCCTTTGCGGGCTTCAGGAACTCAAGATCACAGAATTTAATAGGGACCTTAGTCTAGGGAACTTTTCCTTTAAATAAGCAAACTCAGCACCATTGTTATCCATGATGTCAAGATCTGCCCCACCCTCGTATATGTGAAGATCAGAAAACTTTTCATCAGCCACAGCTTATTTGTTTTTCCCTGTTGTTATAACAACCATTTAAATTGTTCTAAAAGACTAAAATTACTGGTTCTAACTTCCCTGCGTGAAGTGTTTACAAATTAGACTTGTCATAAAACCGACCCAAGCTGGCCAGAACCTGAATAAAGACTGTCCCCCTAAGTGGCTAGCCCCCTGGAGCCTAGTTCCCAGTTTTCCCCTCTGATTTGATTATTGTATAATGTGTTCTGAGGTGTATTAACTTATAGGCTCCATATACTTCAATCTGAAGTCTGATGCACAAATGTAGACGTCACGACTAGGTTGTCAGACACCAATTAAAACACTTTGTTACAACAGACACAGGTCAGGGGATATCAAGTACTTTGTAAGTGATATCCCTTTGATCCATTGTGTGTCGGTTAACCACTAAATAGTATGTGCTTGAATGTTTCAATCAGCCCCTGGCCCCCATGCACTCTATGGAAGACCTGGCCTGCTATAACTTTAACACCTACTCTCCTCCCAGACAGCCAGTGAAAACACTGCCTCAACCCCCTGGAGAGCCCAGACACTATATGGAAGGTCTGACCATTTGGTGGGGAGATAAGTCAACTCATAGCTGGGTCACTCTCTGGATTCCCAGACAGCCAACTTCAAATTTGGCTGGGGAAGTAGACATACAGGCTCCCCGGCCCCTGCTGGAAGTCCCTTCCCCACTCCTCTACTACCCACCAATCAGCACTCACCGAGCCTCTGGCTAATTGGTTCAGGGCTTGACTATGTAAATGTACCATTGTTTTATTGTATGGAAGAAAAGTATAAAAATGAGACACAAAGAAATAAAAAGATGATACTCTTTCTGGGACACATAGGAAATAACTCTAGTCACTTTGTATTCTGAACCTCTGATGCTACCCTGGAAGAAGGGATTGAAGAACTAATTAATGAATTAGTTAACAACTAATCCACATATTTAAGAGGAGATCAGAGGACATCACTGGAGATCTAAAAAGATTGAACTTGATGGACTAAAAGTTTTTTTTCAACCTCTAGTTACTATTTAACTATGTAACCGGATTGGATCTGCAGGTACAATTTGTCTCCTTGGTCTTTTCAAGTTTACTGAAGACCATATCATGACAGTTATGCTGATCCTGCGATCCTGTGTTCTGCTGATGATCCTGATATGACTGCTGGGCATCAAGAGGCACACGCATTCCAAGGATTTCTGTAGCTGAAGGCAGAAAACTCTGGAGCTGAAAAGACCCCTTTTTCATTGGATCTTGACATATGACAATAACAAAGTTTTTTGAAAATCCCTAATTTTATATGGAGTTGAAGTAAAAAAATACTGTATGCTCAAGGTTGGCAAGTGGGGGTGTGCAAAATTTTTCTTTGCAGGAGTAAGTGACTGTTTCTATGAATAGTTCTTCTTGAACTAATGGCTTTTCCTGTCTCGACTGTCCCACTTTCATAAGAAAGAAGCAAAAGTTAGTATATCCATGCTGCAAACCAGTGCAATGACTTTCGGCATCTAGGAAGAGGAACAGTGGTCGCAAGTAGAAACTAAGCGACAGGGTGACTACACACCATAGTTCTGAAGTACAGCGAAAGGATTGTCATCTTGTATACTTGGAAAAAGTCACGGGCCTTTTTGAACACACAGCCGTTTAGTTTAAATCATTAGACCAATGACTGCTCTGCTTGATACAAGGCTATTTTACAGGATCATGTGCACTTTATGGAACAAACACTCTTCCCTCATGAGGTTCCCATATTCCAGGATGATAATGCCCTCATACACCCATTAAGCAAATTCAAGAAGTCAAGCACCTTCCATGGTCTCACCAATTACCAGATCTAAATATCATCAAACCTTTTTGGGAAGCTCCGGGGCACAGATTGTGAAGTAAATTTCCACATCCTTCATCTCTCAAAGAACTGGAAGTTTTTCTTCTTAAAGAATGGAGCAATATCCAACTACCTACAGTTCACAATGTGTATGACAGCATTACAAGAAAGATTGAAGCTGTTCTGAAATCAAAGGGTGTCCCGACTCTTTATTAGATCCTTAATATTAATATATTGTGTTTATGTTACTTTATCCTCCCCTGTAGTAATCTGTTAAGCTATCCTTGATTCGGGTGTACTCGAGTTGTATGCTGCTGTCGGCTCACATCCCAGTAAATTGGTGGCCTAAATACAACTACAAAACAGCCTTGACTGCACCATATTATATCAAACCAATAATAAAACAAGACTTTTCAGTAGTATACAATTATAGTGACACAGTGAATGTTCTAAATCTGGTCTAATTTAAAACAATAGGTAATAACAGGTACATTATAAATTGAATGTATTTTTTTTATTAATTTTCCTATAGTAGACTTACTTTGATGTTTGCAATGTTTACCTGCCATTCAGCATTTCTGCACCATCCACTAAAGACAGTGATATTGCATGGTAATAGTACATAATTTGTCCATAATTGATGATTAATCCTTGGGACATTAAATCTATTGTCTTCAGAAGGACTGGCTATTCTGTGACCCCGAGGATTAACAAAGATGATTAGATAAAACCAAAAATTGAGAATGCCAGTACAAAAGATTCAAAGCCCTGGGTTTTTGAGCAATTATAGGGAATGATCTATTATAAGCAAGATGTACCAGACTGTCCTTAGTGAGTGGATAAGCAAGGCTGACTCACTGCAAAATTCAGTGTTAAGTACAGTAAGAACATTGATTTATTATCAAGATTCAGTTTATAATTTGTTATTAGCTATAGTTTTATAGTACTATATTTGGAATCTCCACCTGCACATGCATTAATGTATTAGTATATGCAATTTTATTGAGGGCAGTCATTGTTTTTTGGTTAGCTTGATTTGTTGCCTGGGGACTCTAAATGCAAATACATTTGTTGCTCATACAGTAGGATTCTGTTTGCTTATTTATTAACTAATTGTTAATACAATCAGTATTTGAAGGGAACAAAATCGGTGAATGTCTTAAATCCTATATATGAAATTTAGTGTTTCAAACTTCAACAAATAGGCTCCTCTCCACCCTATCAGGTGTCCAAGAAGCTGTCCTGATAGGAGACCTTTTTCCTAAATACTGCAGGCAAACCTAGACCAGCCAGACAAAATGTAGGTCAGCCTCCTGTGCAGATTCCAACTCATCCCATGGACACCAATTAGGGTGGAGAACACAGTAGTTTTGCTATTTAAGTCAATAAAAGTTCAAATGTCAGCTTTAAGAGCTACATTGAAATTATTTCATAGTGATTTTATTGCTAAGTAGTCTTGTGAAACCATAATATAGGAACACAACAGGATCCCTTCAAGCTTCTTTTTTGAAGTATTGATATACAGTGCATAATCTGTGTATTAACTGCTCATTGTCTTACAATGTTGGTGTTACTTTATGTAACACACATATTTACAAATTCACAATATTTACATGTTTATCTCAGGCCTTAGTGACCCGTTCGTCATCATTGAGCTTTGCCCCCATCATCTCTTCCCACTGGTGAAAGGCCAGAGGACACAAGTGAAAGCCAAAACTCTGCACCCAGTGTACGACGAGCTGTTTTACTTGTAAGTAGCTGGAGATTTCAGCAATGTTCTGTTATAACTTTATTTTATTGTGAAGCCAACAAAATTAAGGACTTAAGAACAGGCATGTTTTTTCTTTAATTCATTATTTGAAAGACACTATTTGATAATGTTTCACAATGTTTTTTTTTTTAATGAAAGGCCTGGTGCAAAATAAACTGCTCTGAAAGTATAACTGTCCTGGAAGGATTGAATATGTGCAAGAATTATGCTGTATGAGTCATACAGTGTGTGAGGGGGGAGTATTTGATCCCTGCTGATTTTGAACTTTTGCCCACTGACAAAGAAATGATCACTCTATAATGTTAATGGTAGGTGTATTTTAACAGTGAGAGACAGAATAACAAAAAAAAACCAAGAAAAACGCATGTCAAAAAAGATATAAATAGATTTGCAGGTCAATGAGGGAAATAAGTATTTGACCCCTCCGACTTACTTGGTGGCAAAACCCTTGTTGGCAATCACAGAGGTCAGACGTTTCTTGTAGTTGGCCACCAGGTTTGCAAACATTTAAGGAGGGATTTTGTCCCTCCTATCCAAGTCATTAAGGTTTCGAGGCTGATGTTTGGCAACTCGAACCTTCAGCTCCCTCCACAGATTTTCTATGGGATTAAGGTCAGACAGGCTTGGCCACTCCAGGACCTTAATGTGCTTCTTCTTGAGCCACTCCTTTGTTACCTTGGCTGTGTGTTTTGGGTCATTGTCATGCTGGATACCCATCCACGACCCATTTTCAATGCCCTGGCTGAGGGGAGGTTCTCACCCAAGATTTGATGGTACATGGTCCATCGTCCTTTTGATGCAGTGCAGTTGTCCTGTCCCCTTATCAGAAAAACACCCCAAAAGCATAATGTTTCCACCTCCATGTTTGACAGTGGGGATGGTGTTCTTGGGGTTATATGCAGCATTCCTCCTCCTCCAACACGGCGAGTTGAGTTGATGCCAAAGAGTTTGATTTTGGTCTCATCTGACCACAACACTTTCACCCAGTTCTCCTCTGAATCATTCAGATGTCCATTGGCAAACTTCAGACGGGCCTGTACATGTGTTTTCTTGAGCAAGGTCACCTTGCGAGCGCTGCAGGATTTCAGTCCTTTATGGCGTAGTGTGTTACCGATTGTTTTCTTGGTGACTATGGTCCCAGTTGCCTTGAGATCATTAACAAGATCCTCCTGTGTGGTTCTGGGCTGATTCTTCACCGTTCTCATGATCACTGAAACTCTACAAGGTGAGATCTTGCATGGAGCTCCTAATCTCAGCTTGTTACCTGTAAAAAAGACACCTGGGAGCCAGGAATCTTGCCCAGGAATCTTGCTGATTGGTTAGGGATCAAATACTTATTTCTCTTATTTATTTTTTTTACTTTTTTGACATGTGTTTTTTTTTTTTTTTTTGTTATTCTGTCTCTCACTGTTAAAATACACCTACCATTAACATTATAGACTGGTAATTTCTTTGTCAGTGGACAAATGTTCAAAATCAGCAGGGGTTCAAATACTTTTATCCCCCACTGTATCTGTGCGCTACTGAGACTTAGGGAGGGCATCTGGAGGAATACCTGGGTTATTTAACATATTGAAATTTAGAATTTAAATACATGACTTCTAAGAATTTGTGACAAATGAATATAAAGCTATCAAGGAAGTCAAGTCAGATGGGATATAAACTTTCTATTTGCAAGCAGTCTTAAAAAAAAATAAGATTGTCTCTAAAAGTTGGTTTATGCATATAGTTTACACAAATGCTAATTTTGTTATTGTGCTACAAACTTTACACACAAACAAGGTTTTCCCTAGCATATAGTGGTCTTTTAATGTCTATATTTATTGTATAATCTATAGTATAAAATACCATTAACCCTGTCACTGGCAGGAAATCCAGCAGCACATTGCTTGGCAATTGATTAGATTGTGTATGTTTCATACAAGTAGTTAGTAGTTATTCTCTGTTCCCTTTAGCTGCCAGATGTGTTCCCATCTGCACGTTTACATTGCCCTTCTGTCCTCTTTTTTTATGTACTGAGGGAAGTGTAGTATCCAAATGTTTGGGAGAGCATCTCTCAGACTTGCTCACTGTTATAGCCCGGCTTTCAAACTATTTAGTTGTAGAAGTTAGTAGAAACCATTTTCAGTGTATTGTGATTAAAAATAAATTGATCTTCTGTGAGAAAACTTCTGTGAGACATCTTTTTCAACCTGGAGCTGACTTCCTACAGTTGCTTATTTTACTGCACATCATTACTGACACAGCCCTGGGAAACATGACAATGATACAAAGAGTTACAGCTTAAAGATCATAAAAAACTGCAATTTTCAGTTTAAGTTTTTTAACAAAAGATTAACTTTTTCTAAATTAGAAAAAAAATGAAAAGTTGTTTATACTGATGCCTACTGTTTAAAAGATGGGGTACCACTGTGGCCCTTTATCCAAGTTCAGTAACTTTAATGTTATTAAATTACAAATATCTCACTCAAAAGCTATAAGAACAAGTCTTTGTTACCCAGATAAAATTGATTAGAAGGGGAGAACATAGAAAAAGGATTCAGGAATAGAAATGTCTAGAAACTATCAAGTATATGCCTTTTCTCCCATTGCAGCTCAGTCTCATCAGAGCAGTGCAGAAGGAAGTCTGCTTGCATCCTGTTTACGGTTATGGATCACGACTGGCTCTCCACTAATGACTTTGCCGGTGAGGCTGTCTTACCTATGAATGTCATATATGGACTGAACAGGCCACATATCACAGGAGGTGTGAAAAATGTTCAGCCTACGGTATTAAAACTGACAAGACCAAAAGCCAATGGTAAGATTTCCTACATGTTGTTCTTGTTACTAACATTCAATTAATCATAGGAATTTATCATACCAATTGCCAGGTCTTTGTTTAAACGAAAAGGGATTTTGAATGAAAAAAGTATATCTTTGAAAAATAGGAGTTTGAGCAAAATTAGGAAGTCAATGAGTTATAAAGCTAGTTTTTGATTAGAAAAAAAAAATGTATACCTCTGCTGGACCCTGGAGGCATCCATGATACTTTGGTGAAGGTTGCATGTATGAGAGCAGTGTTTATATTTCTAAAGTACTATGGCTTGCAGCTATAGCTGCAGTTGTATTATAAATATTTTAATTAGGTTTATTTAATTTATTGAATCACCATCAGTGTAATTTTCATATAAAAGTTTCATTCCACTTCTGAGAATCCAACTAACAGCCTGTCAGCTTCTGGAACTGCCCCTTTGTTACTGGTTAATCTGATGTTTGTTGCCAGGTAACAAATGTGAAAGGTGACAGTGCCAACTGGAGCAATTATTAAGGAAGGGGGCATTTAATTAATTGTATCCTCAGTTTAATTTTCACACAAAAAAATTCATATCACTTCTAAAAAAATATACATATTAAGAGCGTGTCATCTTCTGAAACTGCCCTCTTTCTTACTTGTTACACCAGTATGTGCTTCCAACTTTTACTTTTGTGATCTGGCAACCTTAGCTTAGCTTAGTTCCCAGAATGTGAGTGGAGTAAACAGAAAGGGGATATTTCAAGAAGCAGCCAAGCCTTTACTTTGTCATCACATATATAGTTGTGAGCATACAAGCCGTTGCTCACGCTTGCAGGCTCGTAGCGAGCCAGAGTTTTTATTCCTAAAAACTCGCACGACATAGAAAACGAACAACACTACATCAGCCACATTATATACACCAAACACCCTTAGCTCACTTACAATTTCATTGCCGTCATTTTTTGACAGGCAATTCGCTAGTATTCATATAAAATGTAGTGTTTAAAAAACAACATTCAGGTGGATACATTTTGAGTACAAAAAAATATTGATCTATTAACTGTATTCATTATTCCTTCTCTCTAGTTAAATCAATACTGAAGATGCTGGATGGGCGATTGGACAAAGAGGCACAGGATTTTGTGAAGAAACTCAGAGAAATGGAGAAATATATGGAAGATGACTAAGCCGCTATTTATATTATATAAAGAATATTGATACTAAATAAATAGTAGAATAAAAAAAATATGTTTGTTTGATATTACTTCAATTTGTTATCTATTGTTAAGTTCCCAGTCTGTTTTACCAGAGCTGACGTTTTAAATATTAAATGTTCTTTGAATATTGTAATAACCAGTGTATCGTGGAAATTCTTTATATTCCACCAACTGAGTAATCAACTTTTGGAGCTATTCAAAGGAAATTTTTGGAACACAGTTTAAATCTATTAATCACGGTTTATCTGGCCTTCTTGACAGAAATGTGGATCTCTGTCATCTCTCTGACTAGAAATGGGTAAAAAATAAAATAATTAATATTGTACAATATATACCACTAATACCACTATGTATCCAGGGATGTCTTAAACCGTAAACTACAACAGCTTATAATTTAGTCAATTTAGCAATTTAACACTTTTTAAACATGCTTATCAACTCATTATATGATGGTACAGAACATACATGATGACTTTAGTGGTCCCTCATTTAAAATGTGTGACTGCTAATTTATAGAGACAGACATCCCAGCAATCCTTCCTCTCTCATGCATGAGCTTGGATAGAGAGCAGGCTTTATAGTTTAAAGTGTAACTGCCTGCCTCTGAGCATGTGTGGGTACAGTAGACAATGTCAAAAAGTAAAAGTTGATCTCAAATCTCAAATCACCAATGAAACATCAAAGCCCCACTGCTGAATAGACAAGGATATGAGCATACACATCAGGATCTAAGCCAGCAAGTGTCCAACATGGACTTTCACTGCAGCATAAAGGCTGTAAAATATTCTGCACATTGTCATATGCAGTTTTTTTAAAGAGCTTATTGTAAAAATGAAACTACAATAGGCCCATAAAATTAAATAGCCATTGTAATGGCCTAGTTTTCAGAACATTTAAGTAGTAAAAACAACTTTTTGTTTTGTTATCCTTTGTGACAATACTTACATGAAATAGCTATATTTTCCTTGATGTTTAGGCTCCAGCACACAAGTCTTTTATCAGCTGCTTACCTTTGGTGACAGAGTGCAGGTCATTTTTTACTGCACTGTGCAGTAATGAAGCAGCTTTAGGGAAGTGGTCGTTTTGTAGTACATTCGGCCACCAATGCTGAGCAGTTTTTAAAGGATGGGAGAAGCTGCAGTCTGAAGATGTGGGAATCCAGCTAATTTTCAGTTTGTTTACTCAAGGAAATCCATATTTTATAATTACCACTAAATTAAAAGTTTTGACACTGATCTTTACTACTTAAAAGCTATGAAATCTGGTCCACTTGAATCAAAACACTAAAAATGCTTATTCTTGAATTCTTTAAAATAAATACTGTGCACTGTACAAGAGAATTTCCTTTAAATAGAGTTTGTTTTTTATGTCAGCCTAATGCTAAACAATATTACAGTGGCTTGTATAGTTTTATAAGTGTTTCCAATGGAATGTAAGGTTTTGTATTTTACACAAACAAGCTTTTTATTCTAAGCTATTATTGTAGTGTTCTTTTAAGTTATGTGGCAGACCGAAAATAACATGTAAAACCTTCCTGAGTATACCTGAATATTCAGAGTTGTGATGTGCATCCACTCATTTGTTGTCTAAAATATAACATCTATAGCCACAATCCAATTGAAATTGTATGAGATGTGATTTAATTTAACATTTCTATGTATATTTTTATATGAGTGTTGATGTAATTTGAATGTCGGAGATGTCTTATAAGCTATTGTTTCCTTAAATATGTAAGTATGGCAAAGTAAAGTAAATTTTACATGTTGGATTCAAATGTTTTATATTTGTATTTTACATTAAATAAAATGTGAAAGAGCCCAGACTCAAGATTCTGCAATTCCTGGAAGTGTGATTTCCTTGTTTAAAGTCACTATCGTGGCCTAATTATGCTTTTGAATTCCAGGTTTATGTATGCTTGCACGTGTATGTGTGTGTAAACAAATAGGTTGTTGTTTATTCCTTATTGCATTAGAAGTATAAACTTAAACAACAAATAGGAATACTACGAATTATAAAAAACACACCATTATTAAAAAAACTGGATGAAATTCCTTGTGCACCTCAAAGGGTCCTCCTATCTGGAAGGCTTTACAACATGTTGAAGCCCCATAAACTAGCTTAAGACCCTAAGATAGAGAATATAAGCTAAATACACTCAATACACCTCCCAAATTAAGCTATAACATAAATTGTTTATATTTGTGTACATGCAAGAACATCAGTTGTTAATTAAAACAAGATAAAAACAAATAGATAAATAGCTCAAGTGCTAGCAAAAAATAATATAATGTATATATAACTTTTAATGGTTGCCCAAAACATGACAAACATAACAAAATGCCCACAATGCAATAGCCTTGCAACATTTTTTTTTTTAAAGACCCTAAATAGGTATTTTAATGTTGCCAGACTGCCATTTCACCAATCTTTCTGGCGACTTTGTCAATGGCATTCCATTCTAAAGATCCTTAAAGGGATCTGTAAGTGAGCTAGGTTTTAAATGTTTTTTAATAAACGGCTACTGATTAGTAGAAAAATATGTGTTATATTGAAAAGTTGAATGTACTTACATATTTATATGCTAGATACTAATATCTGGATGTGCTGGATGTCCATAGGAAGCTTACATAAAGTGTACCCTCAAAAGAAAATTATGGTTGCTGGGGTCACAGCTGAAATTACCCATAAGGAGACAAAATAGCAACTGCCAGATTGTGATACAAATGTTTCAGTCTTTACTCCCTCCTGATTGGCCAAAACAATTTTTCAAATTGTATACCAGTTAAGCCTGGGTTTGGAGGGTGTTAACCCTAAGTTTCAACTGACAGAAATTAAAAGATATTTTGTTAATTTCAAGGTACGTGTTTAAATGCTTTTGGTATTTTTTCATGCAATTTTTTTTCATACACTACTAATTCTCCTCTATCAGATGCACTCATAATCCATCTCACATATCCCTTTAAAGTACCACTTGTTCTTATAAATGCTATGTACACTTTTGAAGATCTATACTTGATAATGCACAAGTTGTTACAGAAAGAAAACAAAATCAGCCTTTAATGTATTACCTTTTTACCATCAATTATGTTGCACTTTTTTTTTTTCCTTTCTCTGGATCAATTAACAATTGATCCACATGTTACAAGGATCAGAGGAGATCTAAAAAGGTTGAACTTGATGGACTAAAAGACGTTTTTCAATCCCCTTATTATGAAACTTTGTAACTATAAATGAATACACACGTTAAATAATTAAAAACGCTGTATTTTTTTTCTTATTTTCTTAAAACATTTTGTCCATTAATATGTTAAATTGTTCAAATACCACATAGAATAATGTGACTGCAGTGGCTCTTTAAAAATATATAGTATATGTGGTCTGTTGTGAAAATGGGTAGTATCCAATAGGATGCAAATATGATAAGACCCTAAAAAACTACCAGTGTAGTCGTGTCATTGTGTAATTGAACTAAACCATTGTATCCCAGGATCCTTTGTGCTTTCAACAACCTGCTAATATAAGAAAGTATTGAGCTGCTAGGCAAAATAAATAACTCATTACACCTCAGGGTAGTCCCACATTGACACGACACAGGATCTATTAGACCTTAGCTAGTGTGATCATCCTGAAGCACAGCAAATATGGTTAAAGCATCATTGAACTCTGAATTATTATTATTTTACATTGAATCAACATTAAAATCACTTCTATATTTTTAATAACATTTTAGTGAAATATTTTGGGCTTATTTGCTTTATTTTATCATTAATGCAGTCAGTACCATTCGTTTTTATTAATGAAAGTGTTTTGTCTGCTGTTTTATACTTTTATATTTTTTAATAAGGTTCTCTTTTCCTGCTAGGGGAATGGATCACATTGACAGCTATCTGTTGAGAGGCTTTACCTGTTGTGTTGTAAGTGGAGCCTACCAACCTGTGTGCATGGCTCTGCCCACCAGTGACATAATCTGTGCATATACAGTTGCAAGGACAAACTAAACAAGACGGAAGAGTATATGAACATATGATATGCTAGGAAAAGACAGTCTTAGTACAACGACTGTAGCACTCAAAAGTGATACCAATGTGCATTTCTATTATGTAATATCTCATCCCCTGAGACCAGTGGTTCACCCAACAATGATTTATTTGTTTTTCCTGTAGGAATAGTTGGATTTTGAAAATTTATAAAATATCCAAAGACATTTTAAGTCCATTTTATCTTAAGGGACAAAGTTTGGACATATAGAGTGCCTTTGTGAATGTCTGCATGCAGCTTTTCTTGTTAAATACTGTTCACGGTAGTGTCAACAGCATATAGAGAAACAAGGTGGTGAGGGGGATCACCACCTCCTAATCCATGTCACTACAGTCTATAGCAGGGGTCCTCAAACTTTTTAAACAGGGGGCCAGTTCACTGTCCCGCAGACACTGTTGGGGGCCGGACTATAGTTTGAAAAAATATGAAAAAGTTCCTATACAGTATATATATATCCCTCCCTTTTTTTTGTCCCTTCTCCCTCTTCCTTTTCCCTATAACCTCTCTTCTATCTCGCCTTCTCCCTTCCTCTCCCTCTTGCTACTTATCCCTCTCCCTTCTTTCTCTCCCATGTCCCTTTTTCCTCTCTCTCTCTTTCTCCCTCTCTCTGCTTCTCTCGCACCCTTCTCCCTCTTCCCTCTCATTATCATCTCCCTACTCCCTCTACCTCTTCCTCTCCCCTTTCCCTCTCTTCTGTCTCTCCTTCACCCTTGCTCTCCCTCTTGCTACTTCTGCCTCTCTTTTCATTCTCTCTCCCTTGTCCCTTGTTCCTATCTTTCCTTTTCCCTTCTCTCTTTTTCCTCTCTCTACTTCTCTCTCTCCCTTCTCCCTCTCTCTACTACTCCCTTTCTCTTTTCCCTCTCCCTGCTCCCTCTTTCGAATTCTTCTCCATCTCCCTTCTTGCTCTCTCTCCTTCTCACTTTCTCCCTCTCCTTCTCCCCCTTTCCTTTTAACTTCTGTCATTCCCTTCTTCCTCTCCTCCCTTCTGTCTCTCTCCATTTCTCCCCCTTCTCCCTCTCCCGTCTCTCTTTCCTTCTCCCCTCTCTCTCTCTCTCCCGCTCTATCTTCCTTCATCTCTCTCTCCTTTCTCATCCCCCTCTCTCTCCTTTCATTATATCTACACCTCCCTCTCCCTTCTCTCTCGCTCTCCCTCTTTCTTCTCTCTCTCTCTCCTCTTCATCTTTATCTCTCCTCTCTCTCCCCCTCCCTATCTCCATTTCTCTCTCCTACTTTCTCTCTGTCTCTGTCCATCTCCCTCCCTCCTCTCTCTCCTTTCTGTCTTTTCCTTCCTCTCTCCCCCCATGTCCCTTTCCCTCACTGCCCATGTCTCTCTACCTCACGCCCCCTTGTCTGTCTTTCTATTCCTCACTCCCTTGTCTCTCTACCTCACTCCCCCTTGTCTGTCTTTCTATTCCTCACTCCCTTGTCTCTCTACCTCACTCCCCCTTGTCTGTCCTTCTATTCCTCACTCTCTTGTCTCTCTCCCTCACTCACTCCCCTTGTCTATCTACCTCACTGCCCCTTGTCTGTCCGTCTGTCTCTCCCTCACCCCCCTTGTTTGTCTGTCTATCTCTCTCTCTCCCTCACTACCCTTGTCTCTCTACCTCACCCCCCTTGTCTGTCTTTCTTTCTCTCTCTCTCCCTCACTTCCCTTGCCTCTCTACATCATTCCCCTTTGCCTGTCTGTCTCTCTCCCTCCCTCACTCCCCTTGTCTCTTTAACTCACTCCCCTTTGTCTTTCTCTCTATCCCTCACTCCCCTTGTCTCTCTACCTCACCCCCCTTGTCTGTCTTTCTCTCTCTCTCTCTCCCTCACTTCCCTTGCCTCTCTACATCATTCCCCTTTGCCTGTCTCTCTCTCTCCATCACTCCCTTTGTCTATCTACCTCACTCCCCCTTGTCTGTCTGTCTGTCGATCACTCCTCTTGTCTGTTTGTCTATCTCTCGCTCTCCCTCACTCCCCTTGTCTCTCTACCTCACTCCTCCTTGTCTCTCTCTCTCCCTCACTCCCCCTTGTCTGTCTGTCACTCTCCCTCCCTCACTCCCCTTGTCTCTCTACCTCACTCGCCCTTGTCTGTCTATATGTCTGTATCTCTCCCTCACAACCCCCTCACCTTACCTATCCTTCATGCTGCCGGTGGGTAGCTCCTCCCCCTGGTGGCTCCTCCCTGAGACGTAGGGGTCTGGGGGAAGGGGCAGGTGGGGCCGGGTTCAGGACCCTGGCGGGCCGGGTGTGGCCCGCGGGCCGTAGTTTGAGGACCCCTGGTCTATAGGATGATAACAACTCAAAATGTAGATTCAACCCTCACCTGTTGGTACCTCATATGCATGTGGTATATATATCACATTCCAACAATCTGGTCACATGTGATGTTCCTGGGTGCTTTGGTCCGAATATGTTGCAGTACATTGTTCTTAATGTTGATCAGCATGTGAACTGATAATTTTCTCTTCAATTGTAAGACCACAACTACAGTATATGTAGATATATGTATGTACATATGCAGGGTCGAGTCACATTATTATAACCATCTCCTACTTTTGACGCCAGAAGAGCATAGTGAATGAAATGTGGCACGTTTCGTGAGCTGGCTTGGTGGGTACATCAGGTGACATGTAGGTATTCTGCAAACATATCAACCATCGCTGTTATGGGTAAAACGTGGGATTTGTCTGACTTTGAAAAGGGGATGGTCATTGGGTTTTTGGCCAAGGGTG
This sequence comes from Discoglossus pictus, assembly GCA_027410445.1. Lineage (NCBI taxonomy): Eukaryota > Metazoa > Chordata > Amphibia > Anura > Alytidae > Discoglossus > Discoglossus pictus. The sequence goes on along the minus strand of CM050172.1, from coordinate 54,405,805 downwards.
GCAGGATTTCTGGAAAAAAAAAGTAGTTTGAGAACTGTTCGCATACTGCTGTGGTTAAAGTCTACCATGACTGGACAAACAGCACCATTGCATAAAAAACGGCGTTGGAACTGCGATATCAGAGGTGAACGTTGGCTGCAAATATGTGTGAGGGCCAACCAACACCCTACAGTTGAGCAATGCGCTGTCCAAACAAACCAGGGGGCTACAGTACAGTACAGTACTTATGGGGCTCCAAAGCAAATGGCTGGTCACTGCACCCATGCTGATGAGGGTTAATTGTCAGAAATGGCTTCAATTTGTACGAGAATACCAAAACTGGACCTCTTCTCATTGGCAAAGGGCTGCCTTCTCTGATGAGTCACGTTTTCTGCTCCATTAACTGGGTAAAGGTTGGCATGTCAGGCATGTGACCTGTTTCAGGAGTCCACTCTGGTTGTGTGTCTGCCTTCAGACTGAACTCCCTCCTGCTGGGAGCTTAGCAGCCTTTAAAGGCAGATCTCAGTTGGACTTGATTAGTGTCTGTCATACGAATTTTAACCCTTGTGGAAAGAGGGCTCTGCTTAGTCTGTCACCCACTCCATGGATGACTCACAATATATATATATATATATATATATATATACACACATATAAAGTTGTGATGCCTGGGACAGTACTATTAAGGGCCCTTGGAGGAACCTGGCACCAGAACATAGCTCCTTCCCTTTCCAACCAAGAACAATGCCCAAACCCCTGAATACCCAAACTGCATTGCCATGTTGGCCCAAGATTGATAATGTTACTACAGATGTGTGGCATCATATTGTGTTTTTGCAACACCCAGGGAGACCCTAACATTATTTGGAACTGTTGGACTGGCGTACAGCCTTGTGCTGGTGTGAATTGACTATGTTATTCCACTCCTGCTCCTTTCAGGAAGAAGTCCTGCAAACCTCACTATTGAAACTATGTGGGCCATATTGTGTATTGTGTGCCATGTTTTACAGTTAGCCATCCAGTTGTGATGAGACATGTTATACTTGATAATATGTTATGTTTAGGTATGGATTTTTTAGGATGGCATGCAGTCATGTTTGGTCTCTAAATGCTGCACTTTGCCCAGAAAGTTCAATAAAGTATGTTACTAGGGTCTCCTGTGGATGTGGGGTACAGGGTACAAGATACTCTGTTGCATGGGGTTCAATCCTTTTCAGGGAGGGTCACTTACACCATCAGAAAGAGTGTTTCCATTTTGATATGATTAGATACTCCCTGGAAAGCCTGTAACAAATGGTTAAAATAAGATAGTTAGCCTGTTAGGCTCCAGGACCACAGGGGGTGGTTAGGAAGGCTGACATCACTTCATGGACAAGTTTTCCATGTGGCAAGGGGTAGGCTGATGGGGATCGGTGAAGACGTTTACCCAGGGTTGGAGATTGAATATGATTAGGTGTTGATGAATAAATATGGCCTCAATAATGAGTTGTCAGTTTAAATGCACATAAGCAGATTTCAGTTTGAAAAGTATGTATGTACTAGGGAATTGCCCGTCAAAAATGATGGCAATAACATTTTAAGCATGGCAATGCTGTTTGCCACACAATGCGAGGCTCTCCACCTTTTAACTTGCGTGCCTCGCAATGAGCGCCATTGGCGCTCATGGCCAGCCTTTCTCCCGTTTACTTTATGGGCCTCGCGAAGAGCTCATTGCCGGCATCGTCCAATCGTAACTTTTGGGCCTCGCAACGAGAGCTTTCGGATCCTTTCTTTACTATTGTCCTGTTTCATAAGCGAAGCGGTGCCTACTTTAATGTATTATTTAAATGATTCTACTGTCCCCATTTAGATGTAACATTGGAGTTTATCACCCCAAACGTCCACGGTAGAGAGGGGCTGAATTTATGAATGCAAAAATGAATATGGCAAATAAATAAAACGGTAAATGTGTTATTACATACAAATCCCATATGAAAAGAACCCATATTAAAAGTATAGATATACTTTTAATATATCAGAGATCTACTTATTTTGAGTTTATTTAAATGGGATGATTAAAAACTTAAAAAGGGAATGTCATATAAGAAAACTTATTTTTAAAAAACACTATGAAATGAGAAAATGTGTGTAATTACTGGAGAATGAATATTTGAATATATAATAAAATAATGATAGCATATTGAATGATTTTAATATATCTTCCATTTTTTTGAAATATGAAAATATTATTATTAAAATTAGAAATATTATTGAACCCATAAATCTAATGTATAAACCAAAAAAAGTAACAACGATTATTAGATCCTAGTTAAACAGTAGGTGCTCTATAAATGTATAATATATTGTTATACAGGCCTATTATCCACACTTATATCAAAGTTCTGTTACCAAATGGTCAGTATTCCTTAGAAGTCAAAAATATTTCTGAATTGCATTATTCAGATCATGTGCTGCTGTCCAAAACCAACACTGTAGATAAATACAAATGAAAAGAGGGAAGGGAAAGACATAGCGCACAGGTATCTTGTGTAGGTCACTTCATATATATTGAAAAAATATAGTCCAATAGTAGTTCAGACTCTCACCTTGAAAAACCTCAACAAATTAGGTATTGGTTTCACATATACAGATCTTTGGACTGGATGTTGTTATTTTATGTGTTGTATATACAGTACCTCACAAAAGTGAGTACAACCCTCACATTTTTGTAAATATTTTATTATATCTTTTCATGTGACAGCACTGAAGAAATGATACTCTGCTACAATGTAAAGTAGTAAGTGTACAGCCTGTATAACAGTGTAAATTTGCTGTCACCTCAAAATAACTCAACACACAGCCATTAATGTCTAAACGTTGGTGACAAAAGTGAGTACACCCCTAAGTGGAAATGTTCAAATTAGGCTCAAAGTGCCAATATTTTTTGTGGCCACCATTAATTTCCAGCATTGCCTTAACCATCATGGGCATGTAGTTCAACAGAGCTTCATAGGTTGCCACTGGAGTCCTCTTCCATCACAGAGCTGGTGGATGTTAGAGACCTTGCAATAGGGTTTAGGTCTGGAGACATGCTTGGCCAGTCCATCACCTTTACCTTCAGCTTCTTTAGCAAGGCAGTGGTCGTTGGAGGTGTGTTTGGGGTCGTTTTCATGTTGGCCTAGTCTCCGGAGGGAGGGGATCATGCTCTGCTTCAGTATGTCACAGTACATGTTGGCATTCATGGCTCCCTCAATGAACTGTAGCTCCCCAGTGCTGACAGCACTCATGCAGGCCCAGACCATGACACTCCTGCCACCATGCTTGACTGTAGGCAAGACACACTTGTCTTTGTACTCCTCACCTGGTTGCCGCCACTCACGCTTGACACCATCTGCACCAAATAAGTTTATCTTGGTCTAATCGGACCACAGGGCATTCCAGTAATCCATGTCCTTAGTCTACTTGTCTTCAGCAAACTGTTTACAGGCATTCTTCTTTAGAAGAGGCTTCCTTCTGGGACGACATGCAGACCAATTTGATGGAGTGTGCGGCGTATGGTCTGAGCATTGACAGGCTGACCCCCCACCCCTTCAACCTCTGCAGCAATGCTGGCAGCACTCATACGTCTATTCTTCTTTGGTAGAACCTGTCCTGTGAAACCTCTGTATGGTCTTGCCCACCATGCTGCAGCTCAGTTTCAGGGTCTTGCAATCTTTTTATAGCCTATGCCATCTTTATGTAGACCAACAATTTTTTTTTTTCAGATCCTCAGAGAGTACTTTGCCATGAGGTGCCATGTTGAACTTCCAGTGAGCAGTATGAGAGAGTGTGAGAGCGTATATTTCAGAAAAAGAATCACCACTTAATTGTTAAACCCTTATCTATTAGTTTAAGGAAGATACAATCATAATAATTAAAAATGAATATATTATCAATGTTAAAATTAACAACAGCGCTTAAAATACTTAAAACATATTTATCTTATACTGTTCCACCATATCGTCCATAAGTTAGAAAATGTAATTGCACTGGATAATAGAGATATAGATATCTAATATGGAAAACAATATGACATGTACAAATAAACAATAAATAAAGATAAATTGCTTGCTAAGTAATTGGAAAAATCCAATTATATGTGAAAGACTATATACAAGAATCAGTCAATTTGTTTCACAAACTCCATGTGATTGCACAGCATTAAACATCAGTACATATCAATTTATAAAAATACCCTTATTATAAGTGCATAGTATATACATAATTCACTATATAATTTCCACAAAAACAATTACAATTGGTAGACAATAAATATGTCCCTTTCTATTTTTTGTCCAAATTGATGAACAGTTATAATCAATGTATCACTGTAAAGATTCCTTGCAAATGTCATAAAGTTACTTATCTCATTATATCTTAGTTCAACAAATGTATCCAGGCTGTAAGCTTTTGTTGCAATATATGTATCCACTTGTCAGGAAAACCAAGCCACTGATCCTCAGCACAGCAAGTCGCGTGTGACGTTGGTGTGCAGTGTCTGCTGGGAAGTCGGCGCGCGTTTCGCGGGTAAACGCCTTTTCAACACTTCCCAAAGTAGGAACTGATGTACTTTATATACCCTAAGGTGAGTTATCATTGGTCATCATATTAATACTTGCTTACAATTTTACATCAATACAATCCATCTTTGCAATCCTTTTATATACATTTTCATCATTGATTGCCTTTTAAATGTACTTTATCCACTATATATTTTCCAATCATTATTTCTTAATTTTATTGGCACATCAAACATCTCCTCCAATAGCAGCAATAACATATCTATCCAAACACCGTACCCTGGGATCAGCCCTTTCACTATGTATAATTTTTTTCTCTTTTCTCATCGGTTCAATACGTTTGATATCTCTGCAATCCTTTTATATACATTTTCTTCATTGATAACCTTTTGATGTACTGTGTCCACTTTATATTTTCCAATCATTATTTCTTAATGTTATTGGCACATCACACATCTCCTCTAATAGCAGCAATAACATATAAATCCAAATACAGTATCTTGGGATCAGCCCTTTCACTATATATCATTATTTCTCTTTTCTCATCGGTTCAATTCGTTTGATATCTCTGCAATCCTTTTATATAAATGTTCATCATTGATAACCTTTTGAAGTACTTTATACACTTTATATTTTCCAATCATTATTACTTAATTTTATTGGCACATCGCACATCTGCTCCAATAGCAGCAATAGCATATCAATCCAAACACAGGGCTTTATTAAATTAGCCCTCTTAGTTCTCTCGGTCTTTGCAAAAGGCATTTTTTTGCTGTTTACGAGGACCGATTCCCCAATACGTCCCTCACAGCCTGCTTTACGAGATGACTCCGAAAAATGGTTGAGAATAAGCTCCGAGAGAGCTACGGAGTCACACGCAGCCTTAAATCTATGAGGTGAATCTCGCACCTCGGAAGAATCCCTATGAGCACAAAAAAGTGCTAGCAAGGGATCCTAAAGCCTCTACGTGCTGACTCAGAGCAGCCCAAGACAGCCGTGTGAGGCTCCCCCCTGCTCCCTATACACTTCCCTATGCTGCTGAAACCCCCCCACATTAAACCCTTGCAGCGGGGGTCCCCGATCGGCATCGATCAGGCCCCCGCTTCATTTAAAAGTGTTCAATTCCCCGCCGCGGCTCCTTAAAAGGCCTGCAGCACACTATCAGCAATCCCCGTCCGCAACACCTAAAATTAAGCCCCCACTATGCTGGGGGTCCCCATAGGCACCCCTGCAGCCCCCCCCCCCCCCCCCACATTAACCCCTTACAGTGGGGGTCCCTGATCGGCACCAATCGTGACCCCGCTGCATTTAAATTTTTACATGTCCTGCCTCGTGGGTCAATACAGACCCCCATAAGCACTTAATTAACCCCATAACTCATGGGGGTCAATACAGACACCCATAAGCCCTTAATTAACCCCATAACTCATGGGGGTAAATACAGACCCCCTTAAGTACTTAATTAACCCCATAACTCATGCGGGTCAATACAGATCCCAATAAGCACTTAATTAATCCCATAACTCATGAGGCTCAATAAAGACCCCCATAAGCACTTAATTAACTCTATAACTCATGAGGATCAATATAGACCCCCATAAACCCTTAATTAACCCTATAACTCATGGGGGTCAATACAGTCCCACATAAGCACTTAATTAACCCTATAACTCATGGGGGCCAATACAGACCCCCATAAGCCCTTTATTAGCCCTGTCACTCATGGGGGTTTATACAGAACCCCATAAGCACTTAATTAACCCTATAACTCATGGGGGTCAATACAGACCTGTTGAAGAAAAACATTTTCACTGACTCGCCCTCAGAAGAATAAGATAGGACACGAAAACTCTGTATTTTCGGTTTAATACAAGCTTGGAGTGAATTGACAGATTTCCAGCAATTCTGCAATTCAACTGAAGATCTTCTTCAAATCCTACATTCTTATACAGTTTTTGGAAGGATTTGTAACTAATGTTGACAAATGAGTAACTCCTTCTTGTGATAGCAGTGTATATTTTACAAACAACGTTTAGTTATTCAGTAAACGTGTATAAGGTTCTACACAGAATACTAGTTATTCAATAAACATACACACAATGCTAGTTAGCCAATAAACATACAAAAGGTTCTATAATGTTAGTTATTCAGTAAACACACACAAGGCTCTGCACACAATCCCCCCCTATCCAACAATGCTTTATCTCTACTCACATATATGTATTGAAGGAATCAAAGTTTGCAGAAACCTTGGAGTAAAAGCAGAATTAACTCCTTCTTAGGTTTTTTGATTAATAAGGTCAGCAATTACTATTTTCTTATATATTTATATCTACCTAGGAATTATAGATATTTAACTCCTACATTCCCCTCTACGACACTAAAAAAAACTAGAAAAAGTACAACAGTATAAACCTATTTAACCTAGGGGTGCATTCTTATTGGATGTTACAAACATTGTGATTACAAATTACAGAAATACATATAAAACTACACATATGATAGGAAGCAAAGGCATCTTCTTCAAACTGGCTCCTAAAGAGACTCTGGTCCCTGAAGGATACAGCTCACTGGGGAATTGATTATGGCAGGGATTATTGTGCCCATTAAGCCATATCGCATTACCCACAGTATGGTCTGTGTTCCCGTAGCAAAATATAAAATCCTAATGAGATTACAATATCTCAATTTGGGTTCAGGTGAGTTTCTTGGCTCAAATGGTGGCGTCTCTGGTCAACGGTGCTGGGAACAGGATGAGTATCTTACACTTGCAAGTAAGGAGATTTGGAGACAGCAACCAAGCCCCGGACGAAGTCTTTCAGCGCCTGATGCAAATTGTCCATTCCTGTTATTAATGAGGAACTTCCACCACTTTCACTACGTCATTAGTAAAATGAGCCTGATTGTGAGTTGTAGCATATCCCAATCTGGGGAAACCCTGTCTGCACAAGTGTTTTGCTATTGTGATAGCATCTGTATTCCTGCAAGAGAAAAACTCCACCCACCTAGAATAACTGCAAACAATTACTAGTATGTATCTGTAATGCTCCCGTCTCTCAGTCATGTCAATAAAGTCAATTACCAGGTCAAAAATGGACCCAATGGAGGAGACATAAGCCCCAAAGGACTAGCGGTGGCCTTTAGGGGATTATGACTCCTGCATATATGGCACTTGTTTATGAAGGCTTGTACCGCTTCTGCCATATAAGGTGAATACCATATTTCAGCAAGTGTCTTCATCATCTGGGTTTCTGGCAAGATGCTCGGTGCCATGAGCTTGATTCAATACTTCAGTTAGCAGGGAGGATGGTAACACAACTTTCTCAGTGATGACTCGTCTCATGATCCCTGTATCCTTGTCTGCCAGACAGTCCCTTGCTTCCCAGTTGACTTCCTCAGCTACCAGTGTTTTCTCTTGCAGCTCCAGCACTTGCTGTAGTGATTGGGAATTAAGGACTCCCATGGCTTATTTTACTGGATGTTGCTTCCATAAGGCACATGCTTCTCTAGTTTCACTGGCTCTTTTGGCTGCTTCATAAGCTGCACGATTCCTTAATAGTGGATGACCTGAAGGCGCTCTCTAAGCAGGGGTGCATGCTTAATAGGTGAATTGTCAATCCGATGGTAATCTCTTTCCTTTCCAGATCTTTCCATGCGCATGAGCCACAGCACAGGCATTCGTGGAGTCACTGTAGATGTTAACTCTTCTTTCTTCCACTCTTACAGGCCTCTATCAAGGCTATAAGCTCTGCTTGTTGTGCTGACTGTGTTCCTGGTCAGTTTGAGGCTTTGGATAGTGAAAGGCACTGGTCATCTTTTATCTCCACAACCACTGCTCCAGTCTTCCTCTCCCCTCTTGGGACCAGGGAGGAAGATCCATCCACAAAGAGCTCCACTTCTGGGTTTTCCTGGGGATCAGCAGATAGATCTTTCCTAAGGAGTGTTTCTGTGTGACTTTTCTCTACGAAGTCATGTGGTTCCCCATCCTCTAAGGTGGCAGGAAGAAAAGCCAGATTCACAGTTTCAGTGTTGGTAATACCAGCATAACAGTCATTCCTGCATCCATCCTGAGGCTCCATTGGGATCCCTCTTCCTTGGCTTCCCCTTTGTTGGTAGGGCTCATCTGGCAGGGGCATCGGTGTGGGTCTCACCTCCCTCTCATCTTTTCGGTTTCTTTATCAACGCTAATTGCTTCTCCAGTAACTTAGCCTGTAACTGCTCCTTCTCTTTACCCTGTTCTTCTTTCTTTTCTCTACACAGAGATATGTGGTGCATTATATGGGCATGCATCTGTTCACAGGGTAGCTCATACAATCCCACAACATTACCCAGTTTCAGCTGTATGGGCTTTGGTAACCTTCCTAATATGGCAGTGATAAACAGTGCTCTAACTCTGTCAGTCACGTCCCAGTCATCCTCAGTCTCCTTCCAAGTCCGCTAACACCTATGTATATAGTCTACAGGACCCTCAATTGTCCCCATTTAGTAATAGATATTAGATTTCTTATAGTGGGGAAAGCTGTCCGTATAGCCCCCCATAAATTATTTCTATATTGGGCAAATGATGCACCATCATACAGGGTATTATTAAGGCTTCTCTCCATAATTTATCTGTTTCTTGCTTCAACATCCAAACCTTTCTCTCTCTTGGCCCCATGGGTCTATTCCTACCACTTCCTTGTCCCTTCCTTGCTGACTGCCTTTCAAAGCCTTTAGCTCTTGGTCCTTCACTTTCACTTCCCTCTTCTACATCAATCCCTTTACTTTCTTTTATCCTTCATTCCTAACTTTCTGACTCCCAATCTGCTGCTCTCTTGACTTTCCTTGTCTGATAATATCTTCCCATCCTGGTTACTTTCTACACTGGGCACCTCCCATTTTATAGATGGGAAGAAGATATAATTCTGCCACTATACAAATCTCTAGTACGCCCTCATTTGGAATATGGAGTACAATTTTGGGCACCACCTCACAAAAAAGACATTTTAGAGCTGGAAAAAGTACAGAGAAGGGCTACAAAACTAATAAGGGGAATGGAGGGGCTAAGTTATGAAGAAAGACTAGCAAAATTAAACTTATTTTCGCTAGAAAAAAGGCGTCTAAGAGGAGATATGATTACGTTATTTAAATACATCCAGGGTCAATATAAGGCTTTGTCAAGTGAACTTTTTGTAGCAAGAGATTTTCAACTGACAAGAGGACATCCGTTGAGGTTAGAGGAAAAAAGATTTCACCTTAAACAAAGAAAAGGGTTCTTCACAGTTAGGGTGGTTAAACTGTGGAATTCTCTACCAAAGGAGGTGGTGACAGCGAATTCGATAGACAACTTCAAAAAGGGGTTAGATATATTTCTGAATAAAGAGGGCTTTCAAGGCTATCCTAGATAACTAGCAAGGAATATTGATCCAGGGAGAAATTTGATCGCCAGTTTCTGGGGTCAGGAAGGAATTTTGCTTTTTTTTCCCCTTATGAGACAATTGGCAAAGTTTCAATGGGTTTTTTTTTTATGTTTGCCTTCCTCTGGATCAATTAACAATAATTAACAATTAACAATAATAATAAATAGTCCAAATTAAAAAGATCAATATAGATCTAAAAAGGTTGAACTTGATGGACTAACTCTTTATTCATTCTCCAATACTATACTATTAATAATTATTTAATCAATAATTTAATTAATAACTAATCCGCATATTGCAGATCAGAGGAGATCTTAACAGGTTGAACTTGATGGACTGAAAGTCTTTTTTCAACCTTAATTACTATGTAACTATGTAACTATGTAGAACTGTACCATGTAATGGGCAACATAGGGTGCAAAGGCACTGGGGCAGGGGCATAGGTAAAAATATATCATGATATACAGTTTCCAAGCTCTGTGAGAAAATAACTTGTTCATACTTTAAGGGGCAATTCTCCTTAATAATCATATCTTCTTTGATGTTATTATATAAAAGAAATAATATTAAAAAAAACATGATTATTCCATGAATACAATAGCCTGAAATATTTTAGGTATCAACCCATCTTCCTTTTTTTTTTTTTTTCTTTTAATATAATTTCTTATATTTTTTATGATTTCCATATATACCAAGGATCTGCTTAGATTTGCCTCACTGTTCAAATTTCCAGACTTTGTACCTTCTGATACATTCTCTGAATTATGACTGATAGAAATAGATGGTGATATTTGAAACTTAGTATTAACAGATTCCTTTACTTTCATAGTTGAATTGCTTTAATGTTGTATAGAATAAGCAATAGAAATGTCCTGTGGATAAATGGGTCATTATTGAGAAGAATAAATGCAAGATTTATGAACAAACATTTCAAGACATGTTAAAGCGGAAGAATCAAATCCGTGTATAACCTTTAACACATTATTAATGTATAGCCTGTAACACACATTATCAGTGTATAACATTAATATTAATTTGTCCACTATTAGTTAATTTGTTTAAAAGTTGCATTCACAATAGGAATTGTAAGTAAAAGTTTTCTTGCAACATGTGGTATATCAGCACTATAGTATGAACTTAATGTGATTAATGTGAATAATAATGTTATTCATAACAGAATACCAGATATCTAAAAGAGATAAATAAATCTCCCCCTGTCTCTCAATTCCTTTATGTGTGCCTATAGATTTCGCCTACAGTATCTATTATTGTTTCTTAGTGAGTGTCATAGTTCAGTTTACATTTTTATACAAATGTTTGGTGGCCTGTCTCTATAGTATTTGATCTTTTTTTTTTTTTGTAGTGTGAGCATTTGTTGACTCTCTAAACTAAACTATGTGCTGTTGTAAACTACTTCTCTTAGGGTAATTATATCTCTTATGTGGCTTTTTTTGTTTACAACCTCTCTATACAACGTTTACCAAGATTATACCTACTAGGAGAGAAAAATTGGACAAATGTTGCAACTTCTATGTGTATTGACTGGGTTTTTCTGCTACATCCGTGAGCTGTGTTTGGGCAACTAAGATGGCAGATTCAAATTCTTAAAGTTTAGTTTATATAGAGGTATTGTTACTAGTTGCAAAGTATTATAAGCTCAATATTAAATTGTATTAGGTAACTAGCATCATAAAGAGTTATCTGCTTCAATGGCCATTCTGATATATACCCCTATACATGTGTTTTACAGAATAAATGCTCACACAGTTGAAACAGAGTAAACTTGTAATATTTTATCCTCACTATGCTCTGTGTTATATCAGGCGTCTAGAAATCAATCTAGGGCTGCCTATATGATGAGTTTCACATACATACACATATACCCCCTTCTCTATATTATTTGTATTACTTTTACTCTTTTCCTCCAGTTTCTCTATAATGTTGTTACCTCCACATCCCACGTTCCCCTTTCCATTCTCTTTCAATTTTCCCCCATATAATTAAAACAATTGAAAGCTCAGGAGTTGGAACATAAACTCTAACCAACATATTATTGTATACTTTGTGTATTATATCATATAATTATTACATTTTGTATTGCACCCTAACTGTAAGATTTTGTTTTTCTACATCATATCTGTACAATTGTTTTAATCTCCTGTTCTTTTCTCAATAAGAATTGGAAGTTAAAAAAATCTTCTCCCTCCTGGAACTATAATTCTGAAAAAAAAATACTATCTGTCTCCCTTTATAATATTCTTATCTCTCTATCTTTTTTACTATCACACTCTCATTGTGTGTCGGTATGTACCTTAATCTCTATCTCTTTTTCATTTACACAATATTTACCTATCCCAATGTTATAATGCACCTTTCTTCTATATATGCATTTTTAAAGCTCTCTATTTTTCTCTTTTGTTTCCACAAACATTTCAACAATCATAAATATCCAAGATGACCAACAGCATATAACATAATCTACAATATTCATCCAGAGGGGATCAGGCTCTGGATTATATTATTCATAAAAACAATTTAACTGTCTGTCAGTCAGAATGGATAATCTATGCATAGGATTTTTATACCGGTGTTAATATATAATTCTAAAAATACACAAAGACAAAATGCACATTAAACAAACATGACAAAACATATAAACATAATTGTTAGCTCACAAAAATAATATGTATAAATATATATACCCATAGTTCTTCACAAACTACTTATTAAAACCTAGAGTTACCAAACTGTATATATATATTTTCACATATTAAAGACAAACCTACCAAATTTACTAATTAAACATAAATCATCTCACAACCCACACCTTGGCCAAGGTATTGGACACTGCTTTGTCCGATTTTTTCACACTTTTCAACATCTCAGTGCATTCTGGATATGCATTCATCATCACATCAACCGGACTAGAGGCAGCGCTAGGCCCCTATTCTTTTTATCAAACATACTCCATGGCTTAAACATTTTGTCTCTCTTTCACACCCTAGGGTTTTTGGGAACCTCAAACACACCTATGTCCGTGCACTATACACTCTGCCAGTAGTCTTCTTTTTCAGGACATTGGGGACAGAGTGCTTATACCACGGCTCATAGAGTTTTAATCATACACTCACACAAACACTCAGACATTTACACCGGGGCCTTTTTCAGATTTGTCACGCTCTTTCTTCCCCTTAATATAATTTGGACACACTTTCCTATATGGTACCAGTATTCAGTATACACCATTCCAGGAGACCAACAACAGATCTCTCTTTCAAGCAACACAACTTCACATGACAACCAGTACATACATGACGTCCTCACATAAACAGATCTCAATCTAGATCACACACTTCAAGCACTGGAAATTTAAACATATGTTCAAACACACTCAACAATAACACAAAATAGAGGACCAATTCCCCTCATTCTCAATTTCTCACACAGCACTTACTGCACATAGTACTGACATTTACAGTTTATCACGCTCAGTACTCACACTCACATTCATGGGCCCAATTTCATTTACTGATTCTTAACCCTAGCCGCGAAAAACATTCTATTTAGAATTTTTCCCTACATCAACGTCTTTCGAGTGAAGATAGCAAGTCTACACTCTATCTGTTCAACAATCGGCACCGCCCCCAAGAATCCACCTAGGTTCCCATATCTCTTCATCTAGATCTATTATCATTTTTTTTTTTTTTTTTTAGATTCCTATTCCTTCTTTCTTCCGCTTAACCAGCTCCAGGCAAATGCTTCTGCTCAACAAATGCTTCAATCCTTACTACAGCACCGCTCCAGAACCTACTAACAACAATAAAAAAAAACTATTCCTTCTTTCTTCCGCTTAACCAGCCCCAGGCAAATGCTTCTGCTCAACAAATGCTTCAATCCTTACTACAGCACCGCTCCAGAACCTACTAACAACAATAAAAAAAATCTATTCCTTCTTTCTTCCGCTTAACCAGCCCCAGGCAAATGCTTCTGCTCAACAAATGCTTCAATCCTTACTACAGCACCGCTCCAGAACCTACTAACAACAATAAAAAAAATACAATCCTACCATATTCCAGGAGAGGGTCAAGCCAGGTAATTTCGGTTGGCCACGTCACTGTCTCACTCCTTACGGGGAACTGGGGCTCCAGGTAGGGGATGCTGACCATACGATCCCTAAACAGAATTTCCCAAGGCGGTGCTGTGTACCTCTGGTCTAGTAGGCCTCTGATCGATTGCCAACTCCCCTCTAGGAACTCCAGGACCTCGGGGTGTTTTATAGACAGATGTTGTGGTCCCTTCGTGGTCGCCAAATGTTGAAGAAAAACATTTTCACTGACTCGCCCTCAGAAGAATAAGATAGGACACGAAAACTCTGTATTTTCGGTTTAATACAAGCTTGGAGTGAATTGACAGATTTCCAGCAATTCTGCAATTCAACTGAAGATCTTCTTCAAATCCTACATTCTTATACAGTTTTTGGAAGGATTTGTAACTAATGTTGACAAATGAGTAACTCCTTCTTGTGATAGCAGTGTATATTTTACAAACAACGTTTAGTTATTCAGTAAACGTGTATAAGGTTCTACACAGAATACTGGTTATTCAATAAACATACACACAATGCTAGTTAGCCAATAAACATACAAAAGGTTCTATAATGTTAGTTATTCAGTAAACACACACAAGGCTCTGCACACAATCCCCCCCTATCCAATAATGCTTTATCTCTACTCACATATACGTTTAATTGTATTGAAGGAATCAAAGTTTGCAGAAACCTTGGAGTAAAAGCAGAATTAACTCCTTCTTAGGTTTTTTGATTAATAAGGTCAGCAATTACTATTTTCTTATATATTTATATCTACTTAGGAATTATAGATATTTTACTCCTACAGACCCCCATAAGCCCTTAATTAACCCTATAACTCATGGGGGTCAATACAGACCCCCATAAGCCTCTATTTAACCCCATCAGTCCCAAAATGGTATATTATGACCCTTATGGGACTGTTAAAACCCTAACATTAACCACATAAGTACCATGACGGTCCTCAAGGACAATCATGACACTAAGTATAAACACTACACTGCACTGTAACCCCCAATAAACCATTAAATCTAAACAAACCCATCTCTACACTAAACTATTAACACTTACACTACCAACCTACACTACCTACCTACCCCCTAATAAACCCCCCGACACTCTAATAACAGAAAATAAGAAAACCTAACTCACAAAAAATAAAAAACCTACCTTGCAGAAAAAAAAACCTAAGTCACAAAAAATAAAAAACCTACCTTTCAGAAAATTAAAAAAACATGTCCCAAAAAATAAAAAATGAAACATTACAGAAAATAAAAAAATACATTACAACCCTCCCCCACTACAGAATTTTTTTTTTACACAAGGAAAGACATACACAATACATACAATACGTACAATACAATACATACAATACAAATAAACTAAAATACAATACCCCCTATATATCTAACATACAATCTATCTAATATACAATAAATCCTAACTACATACAGAAACCCTAATTCTAAGCCAAAATAAAATAATTAACACCACTTACCTTTGTAGATGTCCCTTCAGATCACCAACCTAGGGAGAAAAAAAAATTAGTGCAACACATTAACATAAAATAAATAAACATTATACACATTCTAAATATTCTACTCACCTTTCCAGCATGTCCCGTCATTCTTCTTTTTTTCTTCTCCGGTGCGGCCCCTGTTAAAAAAGCACATTACATTAATACAATATACATATAAACATAACACAAAATAAAATAAACATAATATACATTGTACTTACCTCCCCGCGATGTTCCCGGCCTCCTCCTCTTCTGCCCAGCCCTCCTCCTCTTCTGCCTTGGCTGGGCCCTGGAACAATCCGCGCTCTAAAAAAAAAACAAAAAAAAAACGGAGCCTTTGAGAAATTTGCAGCACGTAGGATTTAAGTAGAAGCCTCTTATCTACGAGACTGGAATTTAATAAGGCTGACAGTGTCTTGGGATCAGCCCTTTCTTTATATGATTGAATTAGATAGATCTTTTTACAAAGGGGATCCAAATAAAATTTTGTTGGTTCTACTTACATATGGACATATACAATTTGGATTCCCCTCCCTCCCTATATTATTACAGTTATGCTATTTTAAATCTATTGTGAGGTTTCACTGGATAATCTCCTATAATTTGCTGAATATATGATAATGTAGTAGAATAAACTATGTTTTTTGATCACACATATAGTTACGTTCAATAGCTCCCCTTTCTTTGAGGTGATCTTTAGGGTGTTTATTATTAAACCATAATACTGTAAATGTAATAATAAATATATATAGTTATAAATGAGATTGATATCTGCGATAAATTTTTAATACATATTTCTGTCTCTGTAGAAATAAAGTGAATGGGTGACTTCAAGACACTATGTTCGGTTCAATATGGTGTTGCTGTTTATTGGAGCAGATGTTTGATGTGCCAATAAAAGATCCAAATGAAGAAAATTGTGAAATAATGATTGGAAAATATAAAGTGGATAAAGTACACCAAAAGGTTATCAATGAAGAACATTTATATAAAAGGATTGCAGAGATATCAAATGGATTGAATGGATGAGAAAAGAGAAAAAAATAATATATAGAGAAAGGGCTGATACCAAGACACTGTGTTTGGATTGATATGCTATGGCTGCTATTGGAGGAGATGTGTGATGTGCAAATAAAATGAAGAAATAATGATTGGAAAATATAAAGTGGATAAAGTACATCAAAAGGTTATCAATGAAGAAAATGTATATAAAAGGATTGCAGAGATATCAAACGGATTGAACCGATGAGAAAAGAGGAATAATGATATATAGTGAAAGGGCTGATCCCAAGATACCGTGTTTGGATAGATATGTTATTGCTGCTATTGGAGGAGATGTTTGATGTGCCAATAAAATTAAGAAATAATGGTTGGAAAATATATAGCGGATAAAGTACATCAAAAGGCAATCAATGATGACAATTTATATAAAAGGATTGCAGAGATTTTAAATGGATTGTATTGATGAAAAATAGTAAGCAAGTATCAATATGATGGAATTCAAACTGACCAATGATAACTCACCTAAGGGTATATAAAGGACATCAGTTCCTACTTTGAGAAGTCTTGAGAAAGTGTTTACCCGAGAAACGCCCGTCTACTTCCCATCAGACACTGCACGCCGACGTGCTGTGCTGAGGATCAGTGGCTTGGTTTTACTTGCGAGTGGATACATATATTGCAACAAAAGCTTACAGCCTGGAAACTGTTGGGGCTTCCTAATCAGTAGTTGGCAGCTTGGAACACACAGGCCCCAGTCAGAATTCTGGGGAGCCGTACTGGAAGTAACACACACAAAATCATTCTCAGTACTAATTCCGTTTATTGCCACGTCATAGCATAGGTTATATACTTGCTAAAGAAGGCGGATATTAGAGGCGATTTTCACAGTTCACGTTAGTCGTTGCAAGGACAGATAATCAGGTGTTTTCTGTTTCTTGGAACAACTAGAAATGTTTTGTGTTTTAGTAAGGTCGCAAGACATTCCAAGGACAGGAATGTGATATTATGGTTAGGCTATATCGTGAATATGTCATCAAAATATGTTAACCCCTTCAACAGCAGAATATGTTAACCCATTCAGATACGTTCGTTGAACTAAGATATAATGAGATAAGTAACTTTATGACATTTGCAATGAATCTTTACAGTGATACATTGATTATAACTGTTCATCAATTTGGACAAAAAACAGAAAGGGACATATTTATTGTCTACCAATTGTAATTGTTTTGGGGAAATTATATAGCGAATTATTTATATACTATGCACTTATAATAAGGTTATTTTTATAAATTGATATGTACTGATGTTTAATGCTGTGCAATCACAGAGAGTTTGTGAAACAAATTGACTGATTCTTGTATACACTTTCACATATAATTGGATTTTTCCAATTACTTAGCAAGCACTTTATTTTCTAATAGTCAACACTTAGCACTTTATATTATTTTAATAGGACTATATATCAGTCAGATTTTGTTTTGCACATTCAATGCTTTTGGATGAGTAATTGTATATTGTATATATTGTACATATCATATTGTTTTCCACATTAGATATCTATATCTCTATTATCCAGTGCAATTACCACATTTTCTAACTTATGGACGATATGGTGGAACAGTATAAGATAATTATGTTTTAAGTATTTTAAGTGCTGTTGTTAATTTTAACATTGATAATATATTCATTTTTAATTATTATGATTGTATCTTCCTTAAACTAATAGATAAGGGTTTAACAATTAAGTGGAGCGTCTATCCTCTTTTTCTGAAATATATGTTTATTTACACTCACTAATTAATTGTTTCCATAAATTATATAATTTGTTGATATTGGAAATACTACCCTCACATTACTGCTTTTCTAGATTTAAGAGTGTGAGAGCGATAGCACCAAATTTAACACACCTGCTCCCCATTCACACCCGAGACCTTGTAACACTAAGGGGTCACGACACCAGGCAGGGAAAATGGCTAATTGGGCCCAATTAGGACATTTCCACTTAGGGGTGTACTCACTTTTGTTGCCAACAGTTTAGACATTAATGGCTGTGTGTTGAGTTATTTTAATGGGACAGCAAATTAAAAAATGATCCCCTCCCTTTGGAGACTAGGCCTCAGGGCAGTATTCCAACATGAAAACGACCCCAAACACACCTACAAATACTGCCGTGCTAAAGAAGCTGATGGTAAAGGTGATGGGCTGGCCAAGCATGTCTCCAGACCTCAACCCTATTGCAAGGTCTCTAATATCCACCAGCTCTGTGATGTCATCATGGAGGAGTGGAAGAGGACTCCAGTGGCAACCTGTAAAGCTCTGGTGAACTCCATGCCCATGAGGGTTAGGGCAGTGCTGGAAAATAATGGTGGCCACACAAAATATTGGCACTTTGGACCCAATTTGGACATTTCCACTTAAGGGTGTACTCACTTTTGTTGCCAACGGTTTAGATATTAATGGCTGTGTGTTGAGTTATTTTGAGGGGACAGCAAATTTTACACTGTCATACAGGCTGTACACTTACTACTTTACATTGTAGCAGAGTGTCATTTCTTCAGTGTTGTCACATTAAAAGATATAATAAAAAATGTACAAAAATGTGAGGGGTGTGCTCACTTTTGTGAGATGCTGTACCATAACAAAAAATAAATATATCTACAAAATGTAGATGGTGTATGTAGTAACTTGTGGATGTGGTAAACAATATGCAGGTAGAACAAAAAGGGCCCTCAAGACTAGAATCCGTGAACATTTATATAACACCAAAAAGGGAGTAATAACTAATGGATTATCAGCACATCTTACGGTTAAAAATCATCAAAATACCAAAGATATTGTTGTACAAGTAGTGGAGACTATTAAGCCAATTAGAAGAGGTGGAAGTAGACTGATAAAACTTAGACAGGCCGAAACATCTTGGATACATAAATTAGGTACTTTAGAATCTAACAGCTTATTAAATTGCGATTCAGTAAATTTAAAAGGGCTTTATTTAAGCACACAGCATATTTTATTTACAGAAGTTTTTAGTTAGTGAAGACCTTGCTTTTGGATAGAAGTTCACTAACTAAAAACTTTTGTTAAAAAATATGCTGTGTGCTTAAATAAAGCCCTTTTAAATTTACTGAATCGCAATTTAGTAAGGCTATAATTGTTTAAACAGATATATCGACTTGGCTGCTTTCATTGAGGTTTAAGTTTTTCCATCACATCTATTTTGATCAGATTTACATGGGACATATTTCTGTGTACCTCTCCAGGTTTAGTTACAGTTTCATCGTTAGATTCTCACAATATTTTGTGATATTCTATTATAATGAAGAACTTTTTTCAGCTTGGTTTATCTTTAAATTATGAGCCAGGAAGCCTGTGAGTGAGGTTGCAAGCGAATTTGAGCCATATTTGGTGTTTTTCGCAGATCGAAAATCAGCTAAGTGAGGAAAAAAATGGAGGCCAAAAAAATCATAATTCTCAAACAGGATCAAAACGAGGCCCAACAATGCCAGGCACGCGGTAAAACCGACGGCAGTCAGCGTGCGCCATGCAAAGCTTCAGCAGAGACACAGAGGAGAAAGACACAGGGAAGGTACAGGGGGAGATGGTGGAAAGAGACACATGGCATTTCCAAGCACAAAAGTTGCAGGTTAACGAGAGCGCAGGGCTTGCGACGAGCGCCAAAGGTACAGCATTTCAAGCCTTAAAATTTGATTCCCGAAATTTTTGACGGGCAAGTAGCTAGTGTACCAGAGTCAAGCAAGGAGTATATATAAGCCTGAGATTGAGCAGAGCTATATATCCAGGTGTGACAAGCAAGAGTTAATTGGAACTGCAGGTCAATTAAGCCAGTGCACCTGATCCTTGTTAGGATGATTTAAAAAGCCTTACAGGCAGAACCAAGGGGTGTGGCTTTTGGAGTAAGAGTATACATTGCTTGTCTACAAGGAGAGTCAGTCTGGAGTGAAAAGCAGCATTGGTGTCCAGAGCAGAGCTGTCTGCATGAGCAAAGCAGGACTACAAGGAGAGTAAGTCTGGAGTGCAAAGCAGCATTGGTTTCCAGAGCAGAGCTGTCTGCAGGAGAAACAT
Source organism: Discoglossus pictus (assembly GCA_027410445.1). Taxonomy (NCBI): domain Eukaryota; kingdom Metazoa; phylum Chordata; class Amphibia; order Anura; family Alytidae; genus Discoglossus; species Discoglossus pictus. The sequence continues at coordinate 54,385,195 of CM050172.1, read as the reverse complement.
TGGTTTCCAGAGCAGAGCTGTCTGCAGGAGCAACTCAGGCCTACAAGGCAAGTCAATCTGCTGAGAGAAAGCAGTTTTCCTGTTTAGAGACTGTGGACAGTAACCCCAGGGAGAAGTTAGCAGTATAACTGCAAGTGTGACAGAGTTTTCAAAAGACTATTTAAAGGGTCCCTGGAGGTTGGAGAATTTCGGAGAGACCGGGGCGCCGAATGCTCCCCTTTTTCCACAGATGAATATATTGAAAATAACTTTTAATAAAATATTTGAAAGAATACCTGAATTCCTGGCTGTTAATTTATAAGGTAACAGGCTATCTACCACAACTGGTGTCAGAAGTGCAATCTAGGTCCTTATACTAAAAGAGCACCCACAAAAAAATGGAAGAGGTAGTAAAAGCCTTGTTACAATCCACAGAAGCACAGCAAGAGACAAATAGACAACAGCAGGAATTTAACAGATTGCTGGCAAGCCAGATGACACAAAGACAAGCCAACTTACATGATATAATACATCAAACCAAACAACTGTCAGCTACAGGAACACAAGAACCTGTTATAGGATTGCAAGCAAGTCACCACACACAAAAAATGAGTAAGGAGGATGACGTGGAGGCCTACCTGCTGGCCTTCGAAAGGACTGCAACACAGGAAGCCTGGCCTCAAACCCAGTGTAGGAATACTGGCCCCATTTCTGGTAGGAATAGAGCAAATAACCTACTATGATCTCACAGCAGAACAAGCAAATGATTATAAATACCTAAAGGCAGAGATTCTAGACAGAATAGGGGTAAATCCAGCTGTTCTGGCTCAAAGGTTCCATACATGGAAATACAGAGTGGACCAACCGCCAAGAGCACAAATATTTGATTTACTGCACCTTACGCGCAAATGGCTTTCTCCAGAAAACAACGCCTCCGAAAAAATAGTGCAGATAGTAGTACTGGACCACTACTGGAGAGGATTACCTCCAGGTATGAGAGAGTGGGTTGGACAGTATGAATCACAGTCCCTGGATGAACTAGTGGCCCAAGTCGAACGTCATGAAGCTGTAAGAAGCATCTCAGCTGAATCATCGGGAGAGAAAGCAAAACCCTGGAAACGTGGTTTATCCGTAAAAAGTTGGCCTACCGAGGGGGCCACAGGGACTTACAAAATAGAAACTTGGGATTTTTATGGAACTGACGAGAGGTGGAGGGGAAAAAGGAACAATTACTTACATACGGTAAAGTGTTTCCAGTGCGGAGAGATGGGACATATGGCAGCCCAATGCCCAAATCGGGATGAGCCCATGCAGTGCAATCTTGGAGATTCGGCAATTCACTGTGATGTGGTTAATTTAGTCGGCATGACTGAGCTGAAGCATCCATTTATTACAGAGGTGATAATAAATGGCCAGAAAGTAAAAGGACTGATTGATTCCGGAAGTGCCGTTACCCTGTTGTCCAGAAGAGCAGAAGCCCCAGATAATGGGAGGCTAGGAAAAAGCATGGGCATCACCTGTGTGCACGGAACAGTAATAAACTATCCAACAAAAACCACATGGATTGATGTTAAGGGCATAAAAGTGCAAATAACAGCCCCGGTAGTGCCCCATCTACTATATGCAGTGGTTTTGGGAAGAAATTTTCCAAATTTTGAAAATCTCCCAGCATATAGAAATCAATGGGATGAGTCCCGGATCTATATTGGATATCTTCCCGTTACAGGATAATGAACTGTTCTCCAATCGGGAAAAGGTTCCGAAAGAGAGACGAAAGGAAAAAAAAGGGGGACAGAAATAAAAAAGAGACAACGCCAAGAAGAAGCCCTGACAGCTTCATGGACTAAGCATGAAGATACAGCAAACTTGGAGGGATCCTCTTCTGACCAAGAGATGACCCTTTCAAATCAGAGATTGACGAACAACGAAATGTTCTCTAGGAGGTAGAAAGTTTGGGGAGAGACCAAGCGAATGATCCTCTCCTACAAAATGTCAGAAGGAAAGTGGTAGTAAATGGAGAAATCGTACAGGGACGAGAAAATCCCCAGGGTCTAAACTTTGTGTTAAAAAGACATCTATATCATGTGGTAAAAATAGGAGAAGACATCACAGAACAATTACTGGTACCTCAGGGCTACAGAAGAAAAGTATTAGAAATGGCCCACAGCCATCTTTTTGGAGCCCACCTAGGAATGGAGAAAACCTAAAATCTGGTAATGAAGAGCTTCTACTGGCCTGGAGTATATGAAGAAGTACGCTGATATTGTCTATCTTGTCAGCTAGCGAGTCCACGTCCCCACGTAAAAGCTACATTGATACCACTTCCTGTTATAGAAGAACCTTTTGAGAGAATAGCGATGGACCTTGTGGGACCACTGGGGAAAACAGCCTGAGGGCATTAACACATTTTAGTTATATTGGACTACGCTACACGATATCCAGAAGCCGTACCTTTAAGATCCGCTAACTCTAAGAGTATTGCAAAAGAAATGCTACTTCTTTTCTCAAGAGTAGGGATACCAAAAGAGATACAGACCAAGGAACACCATATGTTTCAAAGCTAATGAGGGATTTATGCAAACAATTACAAGTAAAAACTTTAAGGACTTCAATATATCACCCTCAGACCGATGGACTGGTGGAAAGATTCAATGGAACTTTGAAAAGAATGATACGAAAAGTGGTGGATAAAGATGGAAAGAGCTGGGACCTATTACTTTTCTATTATTTGCAGTACGAGAGGTACCCCAGGCCTCTACAGGATTTTCGCCATTTCAGCTATTGTATGGACGTCATCCAAGGGGAATACTCGATACACTACAAACCTGGGAAGATCAAAAAGTCCAAGGGGAAAATATTGTGGAGTATGTTCAGTCCTTGAGAAATAGAATTTCTCAGATAACCCCGCTTGTTAAAGTATACATGGAACAAGCACAGCTGCACCACAAAATATATTACAATCAAGATGCCCAGGTCAGGAAATTCCAACCAGGTGACAGGATTATGGTACTTGTTCCTACAGCTGAAAGCAAGCTCTTGGCTAAATGGCAGGGACCATATGAAATAATAGAGGCTGTAGGTGAAGTAAATTACAAAATCAAACAGTCTGGTAAACAAAAACAGGAACAGATCTATCAAGTGAATTTATTAAAGGCCTGGGTGAGAAAGAGGCTGAGGTAGCAGAAGTATGCAATTTATACCCAATGGAAGTGACGATACCTGAGGTGCCAATATCATCAGAATTATCACCACAGCAAAAAGAGGAAGTAATGAAAATTATTCAACGAAATACAGATGTTTTTTCTGAAAATCCAGGTTAAACAAAGATGGTCTACCATGACATCATCACCACACCTGGAGTAATCATAAGAAGCAGACCGTATCGTATTCCTGAGTCAAGAAGGGAATAAATAAAAATAGGAATGAGAAAAATGCTTGACTTAGGGGTCATTGAAGAGTCTAGCAGTGAATTGTCCTAATCCCCAAATCCGATGGGACAATTCGATTTTTGCAGTGACTTCCAAAGGTTAAATAAAGTATCCCAATTTCATGCGTATCCCATTCCAAAAGTGGATGAATTAATAGACAGCATGGGAACTGCGAGATTTGTGTCTACAATAGATTTGACCAAAGGATATTGGCAAGTTCCTCTGACAAAATCAGCAAGAGAAAAAACATTTTTTTGCACTCCTAATTGCCTGTTCCAGTATAAAGTTTTGCCTTTTGACCTTCACGGAGCCGCAGCAACATTTCAGAGACTTATGGACAAACTTCTAAGACCCCATTCAGAATATGCAACTGCTTATTTGGATGACATTGTAATACATACCACAAACTGGGATTCGCACTTACACAAAGTTGAAAAAATGTTGGAGTCCCTGAGAAGAGCAGGTTTAACAGCGAATCCGGCAAAATGTGCACTAGGATTGGCAGAAATTAAATAACTTGGATATACAGTTGGAAGAGGACTGTGAGGAATTGACTCTGCTGGGTTTTTAACCCTTGTCCCCAGGCTGCTATACCTCTTCCCAACCACTGCGCCAGCCTGCCTTTGTGAATTTCATTGAGATCTGATAACCTTGACTCTGCTAGCAATTGTATCAGTGCCTAAGTCTCTTCAGCTGTGCCTGGCCAGGTGTCTGGTCCTTGGCCTATATAAGGCACTTCCTGTCAATGTACCTTGCCAGATTATTGTGTGGTTCCTGATCACTTCAATAAAGCTTGTTCCTGTTTCACCTACAAGTTGCTGAACTGGATTATTGCTGACCTTGGCTGCTGGTCTCCACAACCTTGTGATTCCTGTATCATTACAAGAACTGATCAAACCTCAACCAAATAAAGTTTGTACATCTATGTAGCATTGATTCTATTATATTCAACGGAACGTTTGACAAAAATATGGAGGTGTTATCTCATTATGGTTTTTATTCCTTGGTGCACATCATATATAATAGTTGTCAAACTATGAATCGTTGTCACGCGAGGGGCGCAGTTCGGGCCGCAAACGCGAAGCGAGGGGCAGCATTCCAACGCCGGCTGCAATGAGCCGCAAGCTCATTACAGGCCACAATTGCGGACCCTCGCAAAATGAAGGGCCGCATTTGCGGAGGTGGAGGCTCCCACGTTGGCTGCAATGAGCCGCAAGCTCATTGCAGGCCACAAATGCGGACTCTCGCAAAGCGAGGGTCCACATTTGCGGAGGTGGAGGCTCTACGGCGCCTCACAAACGGTTACAAACACCCACAGAAGCGGGACTTGGAAAAAAAACACGCAATGAGTAAATTGTTTACACAAGAAAATACGAACCGCGGGAATTAGAACGAAAAAATTACAGACTTACACTAAAAAAATACGAGCCACGCAAAAATACGTCCTTAACGGCCGAACCGCGCGCAGCTGAAAACATAAAAAAAAACTATAAATACACACAAAAATTACATAAAAAGATTACCCACTGCAGGGGGGGGGGCGGGGGGGGGGGGGGGGGTAGCACTCAGGACCTCTGCAAGTGAACTTACATCTCAATTTAAGTCCAAATTACCTTAGTGACGTCACACGCCATCCGGACCTTCAGGGGAACAACGAGGTGAGGGGAGGATAGATCAGATATACTAATGCCTTGTTTATGGCATATACTCACTGGGCAACATACAGACCAGTGTTTAGATTAGGTTTACTGCTCGTGATCTCACCAGAGGTGGGGGAAATAGAGCATTTTAATAGCTTAAATCCTCTCACAGTCTCACTTATCTCACAGTTATATATAGCAGGTTAATTAAGGAAAAGATAAGGCATAATCGGAGCCTAGATACAGTAAATATAAAAAGTCTACACACCCCTGTTAAAATGTCAGGTTTCTGTGCTGTAAAAAAAAATGAGAGAAAGATAAATCATTTCAGAAGTTTTTCCACCTTTAATGTGACCTATAAACTGTACAACTCAATTGAAAAACAAACTGAAATCTTTTAGGTAGAGGGAAGAAAAAATATTAAAAAAGAATAATATGGTTGCATAAGTATGCACACCCTTAAACTAATACTTTGTTGAAGCACCTTTTGATTTTATTACAACACTCAGTCTTTTGGGTATGAGTCTATCAGCATGGCACATTTTGACAACACCTCCAAACGAACGCCAACGCTGCTCATAGCACACAATAAGCCTTGCAATAAGCTCAAAAAGCAGATCAGCACGACCTTACAATGACAACAAAAGCGCCTCTGACAAAAAAAAATACAACAACCAAGAACCTCACAATGAGCGCCGAAGCCGCTCATTGAGAGCTATGCGATGATCGCCAAAGGCGCTCAGCGCGAGGCTCGCAATGAGCGCCGAAGGATCTCACAACACCCCAAAAAAGAATGTCTCTGGCCAGCAGCATTACCTGCCTTACAATTTTTTTGCCCCGTTGTTTTTGACGGGCAAGTCGCTAGTCACATATTATAGTTGTCGTAATTGCGAGTTGTCGTCACACAATGTTAAAATCGAAATGCGAAATGCGGGCGCTCATCGGAAGGCCAGTAAAGTAGAGGGGGGAGAGGCTCGCAATGAGCAGCTCCCATCAAGTAGAGGGTGGGAGAGGTAAAGGGGGGAAGAGGCTCGCAATGAGTTCCAAAGGCACTCATTGTGAGGCCTGTGATCAGCGCCGAAGGCGATCATCACAAGGCCAGTAAAGTAGAGAGTGTGAGAGGCTCGCAATGAGCGCCTCCTATCAAGTAGACGGGGAGAGGTAGAGGGGGGGGAGAGGCTTGCAATCAGCACCAAAGGTGCTGAATGTTCGAATTGCAAGGCACGTGATGAGTGCCAGTAAAGTAGAGGCAGGCAGATTAGAGGGGGGGAGAGTCTCGCATTGTGTGGCAAACAACAGCATTGCCAGGCTTCACATTTTTTCGTCTATTTATAGTTGTTATATTATATTGTTTTTTTTAAATGGCTCGGTCTTTTGTTATAACTAGATCATTTGTTTATTACTCCCATTGTGGGAGCATGGGCATATAGGTCACTTCCCCTAGTGGTATACATTATGGTATTTTTAGAAGCATCTCTTTCATTAGTTATGTTTTGTATTTGTATGCTGGTCCTTAGAGGTTATTTCCATCCTATCAGTCCTTACACCTATGTATTTCATATTGGAATATTGCCTCCTATATCATATTACATTGAACAATCTAGTATAGATTTTACATTGCCATTTAGCGGGCTCCCATTGCAGACTACTTATTAGTGTATTATTAATTATTAGTGTATTTGCTTATAGATTTCCATTTGATTTGTATACATTATTGATATGTTAATTTCGATCTAGTAGCTCCATTGCCAGTTTATTTATGTATGTATTTTATCCTTGCACTATATCTTTTCCTAATACATGTCTGGTACCTGAAATGTGTATTGACAGGTCTGGTCGCCATGGCAGTAACTGCACTGCTTGATAAGGACCCCAGGCAGCTATTGGTTGCTTTTTGGCGCCATTAAGTTGTGTATTTTGGCTTTCCACAGCAACAATGACATAATAAAGGTCAATGGGTGGGTCTATAACCTGTTTTTTAGAACGTGCAGGATATAAAGCCTTAGGGAAGCCTTTTCCAGGCCTCTACGAGAAATAGCTATATTATCCAGCTTGCGCAGTATAAGGAAATTACATTGTACCCTATATATGTTTTTCTTCTCTAGGAGGACGGTGTGATGTGCAGGTTGTGAAGTCTTCCTTGTAATAGGAGTTTACTATGCACATTGTTATTGGAACATTTTTATCTTTTTTTTTATATTTTGTCACTTTTATTTTTATTTAGTTTCTCTTCTTGCTTATATATACTTTGTTTCCATTGCCATTATTTTTGGTTCTAGATGTTTGTAGAAGCAGATTACATGTTTTTTTAATTTATTTTTTTATTATAATATATGTTTATTTTACATACCCATTTATATGTCCTGGATGTTTGTATGAGCAGATACATTTTAATAATAAAATATGCAAGCTATGTTTATAGGACATGTATGACCTAGTATTTTAGTAGCAATTTTATGGGTGGTTTTTCACTATACAAGTGTCCCAGATTTAGGTCACTCATTTTTGAATATGTGAATGGAAATTTCATTGGTCCACTACAAAATATATATTTTAAAATTAGTATTGGGGATTTTTTTGTTGTTCCTATTATGTACAAATACAATGATGGTTTGCAATAAACCACAAAAGGAGGTATATAAGAAATAATATTACATGGTTCTATAGACACTTTTTTTCACATATCATATTTAAAGGTGTTTTTTAATATGCGATATGTATGTGCTAAATTTCTTAAAGATATTACATTTTAAGTGAGGAAGCCACGAAAAAGAGCAACGAAACGCGTTTTATTTTTGACATCTTATATTATGTTTTCGACATCAAAGAATTTTTTTGATTAATAAAACCTATCTATCCCATGGTTTCAAATTTTATTGCCGTAAGTTTTTGACGGGCAAGTCGCTAGTAAAATATATAATCCACACATACATGCAAGTGGAATAGAACAACCTGGATAATCTCAAAGTAGTATTTTTGGGGAGGAGGATCCTATTGCCACCCCATCAACATTTAGTCCAAAGATCTGTATATGTGAAATCAATACCTCATTATTGAGGTTTTTCTAGGTGAGAGTCTGAACTACTATTGGACTATATTTTCTCTCTATATATAAAGTGACCTGCATGAGATAGCTCTGCGTTTTCGCTTCCCCTTCCCTCTTCTCATTTGTATTCATCTACAGCATTGGTTTTGGACAGCAGCACATGTGCTTAAATCTAAGGTAATTTACCTAAATAAATTATCTATGGATTTCTGAATTACAAGGACATTCGATTATGCATATTTCCTTATTCTGTAATCAAATAAGGTAAAGTGGATATGAATGAGGGAAAAAGTGAGAGGTAACATAAAGCAAATAATTCTTGATTTTACAAATCGCTTTAAAAAGGATAACATTTGTTATGTCAGAGTCGTTCAGTCATTTTCGACACTCTGTGACCTCCTGGAGTGTAACACACCAGAACATATGTCCATGGTCGTGCTGATCCACTTGGAATTCATGGCAGAGATACTGGAGTGGGTTGCCAGTTTCTTCTCCAGTAGGCCACAGCATCCAGCTCCTGGTATTCCTAGGTAATCTCCCATCCAAGTACTGACCAGGCCCAACCCGGCATGGCTTCAGGGTAGTGTGACCTCTTGGTTCTCTGACTGGAATCAAAACCAGGTCACAGCGGTAAAAACAAGGAATCCTAACTACTTGACCACCAGGGAACCCATATATACATTACTCTCCCCAAATATTGTGCCTGTCCTATAAGCCATTGGATCTTAACCTTTATGATTTGAGAACAGTCTGTTGAGAACCACTACTGCACATGTAACCTCTTGAGTGGTATGTGCATTACTCCGACCCTCACTTGTAGTTCTAGGTTGAAAAATTAACAAAACAAGTAGACTGTTGATCAATCATTTAATTTACTAGTGTGGTAGAAAACATAATAATACAAATAGCATGTTTGTTTCTAAGTATTAAGGTGGATATCAAAGACATGCTCATAAAGAGGTGGTTGCGACCAAACATACACTTCAAACATCTGCACTTTTAAATGGATTTGAATACCATTCATCAAAAGAACATGGTTTATATTTTACAAAGGATGGTTTACACGAAAAATAAAGAATCAGAACAGCAACGTGTTTGATCCAGCTTAACAGAACATGTCAATTGAAACAAATATAACCTATGACTTGCTTGCTATTATATTCAAAAGAACAGTAATAAAAGACAAATTTCTGCATGTGCAATAGATTCCAAGCCTCACTAACCTACTTTAGCTTTTAAAAAGTTAGGAAACACATTCAAATCCTATACACTATAAATCATTCATGTTTCCGTACAAAACTTTTGTAATGTTTAAAACATGATCATTTAAATGTATGATAGACATGCAAAATAATGTCCTCTTCTTAAAGGACCACTACAATTCAAGAGAGAAAAAAAAAAGGAACTTATGTCAAGTATGTATCAAATGAGCAATATAAGCAGTTGTGTAAGCCAAGAGCATACATTTTTTGGGAAAAATCTGAATTTTTGAATGACCCTGTCTAGGAGTACATGAATCAATTTTATGTATATTATATCACTTTCTCAAAGCTGAAGTGTTTGGGCTATCAGAGGAGAGAGGGTTGGGGAAGGAGTGAACAGAGAGCCATTGCAAAGATAAATCGGATAAAACTGAAATAAAAACATCCATTCGCTCTCACTGACCCAGAAGCAGACCCCTTGCCTTATGTAATGTAAATGCCCGCTCACAGACATAACTTCTACCAATGCATCGTGGATCTCCCATGCGACCTGCAGAGGCATCAAAATGTTTTTTTTTTGCTTTATGTCATTTATTCAAACTGTAGAACTGAATGATGATTTTCAGTGCAAGAAATTCCTTAAAATGTAGCTATTTATTAAAGACTGCTTGATACTTCTTCAGCAGAGGACAGTGGTATGGCTAACACAGTAGCTCAGAAATGCAACACTAAAAACTGGTTTATTTCAGCTACTTTCTAACTACAATAAACTTTCTACAATGGTCATAAATATAAAAAGTACTGTACTCCACAAATAATTTAAACTAATCAATACACAGCATGAGTGAAGAACCTGTAAGAGCAGCCTGTTTCTATTAAAATGAAACCAGAAGTGTTTGCATCCATGTAGTCTGTGTTCCTTTCCAACGATTGGAATATTATTTATACTACAAACTAGTCTCGAAGTCTCTTTTTGGCTCCTTTCCAAATTACAGGTTTAACTGCGGCAGCTTCAGCTTTCTTATTTTCTTCTCCAGACTGTTCTTCTGCATCTCCATCTTCTTCACCTTCTGTTGTGTCATCATGGTCATCCTCTTCTTCCTCGTCTGTCTCATCATCATCATCATCATCATCATCATCATGTCTTGTACTATTGAGAAACAAAATCAGTGCAGGTCTATATAAAAGACGTCCACCTTGACTAACACACAGAGGAACATACACAGAGATATGCACACTACAGCTACAGAAGACACTTAAATGTCTGCTCAATTGTCGACTGTAGGCAACCCTTACAAAATTACCACTCTCAATTCCTGCATCTGCTCAAGTCACAAATATTCTGAACATATCTGTTAGAATAAATGTAGAACTTTATTTTGGGTATTTTATTGCCAAAAAAATAGATGTACCAATTTCCTCATCTGGTTAGTCACCTACACTGGGCTTATGGCCAATGACAGTTTTTGGGATTCTTGTGGTTTATTGCATATGTGCATAGAGAGAGTAGTTTGATCAATAGCTTATCCAGAAGTGAATCTTACCAAAGAAAGCTTTCTAGGTGTTGAGTACAATGAGTAACCAAGAAGTCCCTCATATCTTGCTTGCAACATTATATATCACATATATAGTTGTGAGCGTACGAGTTGTTGCTAACGCTGCGGGCTCGCATAGCGAGCCCGCGGCCCTCGCGAAGCGAGGGCACTGGCCGAGGGTCTCAGTTGCTGGCATGGAGCGCCGTAGGCGCTCCATGCCAGCACCTGAGGACCTTGCAAAGCGAGGGCCGCAGTTGCTGGCATGGAGCGCCAAAGGCGCTCCATGCCAGCAACTGCGACCCTCGCAAACTTCACGTCGCAACCCAAACAGCACGACACACACATTACGACACTCGCAAACAACATACGACACACGTTCACACACACACATTACGGCCTCGCAACACTCGGACGCAACTCGCGAACATTACAAAATGTAAAACACAATACATACACACAGCACATACATAAAAACCTTACCTACACCAAGAGGGAGCACCCAGGACCTCAAAAATGCTACTTACACCTCGATTTTACTCGAAATAAAAGAGTTTAGAGACTAAAAAAAAATCTAAGCGAGAGAAAAAATGGCCGCCGAACAAAACAAAAACGAGGCTACAGCACTCTAAACTCGCAAAACACCAGAAGAAACTCGCAAAACGCCACAAACGACCTACGGATATTCATACCACACAGTGCACACATTCAGCATGCTTACACAGCAGCTCCACACCACTAATGCTGCAGCAACATCAACACAGATTGCCAGCTCTTCATCACAATGCTTCAAAATAGGTACAGTATATTCATTTAGTAATGTATTACATATTTCATTATTATACACCAAACAGCATTAGCTACCTTACAATTTCATTGCCGTCATTTTTTGACGGGCAATTCGCTAGTATATATATATATATATTACAGTATTTTTTATTATGTACAACAAGCTAACAACGCTACCTGAAAACCACAAGCATAAAAAGCAAATATTCAGTTTAACAGGGTCTGATAGTGTAAAACGGCTGACATGCTTGTTATTCCTTATGTCTTATACAATAGTAAGCTTGCAAACATAAGTCAATATCCAACAACAACACGAAAAAAATACCATTTTGAGTGGATGATTCTGTTGGGATTGGAAAATTCTCTCCCAGATTCAACATCAAAGGGATCTAAAAAGATAGAGAATGCAAAACAATCAATTTGTATTGCCTTTTTTTTGTATTTATTTTTTTTAACAAAAATTTTTTGTTTCCAATTAAGATGAGGTGAAATATGAGGAAGTTCTTAGAACCACATTCACTGTAAAGAAAAAGAAAAAAAAGGTAATTTTTAGAGCCAATGTGGTCCTATTTTTAATTTTTTATATTTACACTTGAAAATATGAAATATGTTTTTAGTATGTAAAAACATAATACAGCTTCTAATCTATTTTTTTCATATGCAGTTATGTTGCTTTGGAATCTACCATTTATAAGCTTCAATTGGTGAGAGAAGACTTTGAATGTACAATAAGTGTCTGTACCTCTAATATACATTTATGTCCCATTATGCTGCTGTGGTGAGGCTGAAGGAGACTTAGAAATTTCCTGTTTACTTCAATCTGCACAATTGGAATGGCATCAGCAACTGCTCATTAGTTTAAAACACATCCTGTTGTGACAGAAGCTGCTCAGTAAAGAAAATGGAAAAAATAATTGCCTATAGAAGTAAAAAAAATTACTGTAAAGTTTTGTTATTTAAAAGACCATATAGAAATATTTGACCACACTGGTGCTTTAAGTTCACGGTGGGCAGAGTCATCAGTCATACATAGCAACCACACAGTTGTATACTAAATACAGTAGAATACCAGTTGTCCCTGTGGGTGCCGGATAACAGGGGTTTTGCTGTACACGGACTGCATATTCCATGCATGTACAAAATAGTAGATGCATTGCCTGTTAGGTTACTATTTTGCTCTCATCCTGTGAAAGACACTTAATTCAAATTGAACCACCAATGATATTACAATATTGTTCTAGGCAAAGAATTTGCATTCAAAGAACCACATGTACTTGAACAGAAACAGCCAGATCATAGCTGTAACTGAGATCATGTTTCCTTCTTACACTAGCCAGTTGGAGCTACCAGCAGATCACAATACTCTCAAAATCCAGGAGAAATGTATTTTCTTCATACAGATCTGTAGTTTTAAAAAACATTTCTGTGATCCATAATGTCTACTTATGCACAGTGGTGGCCAAAAATAACAAAAACGTAAGAGCCAGGAAAATGTTTATAGGAGCCAGACAGGTTGAATTTTAGAACCCTTAATAGTGATACTATAGAAAAATACATTTGGTAGTCAGAGGTACAATGTTTAGGAGCCTGGGCCTCCCAGGCCCCAGGGAAATTTCCACACTTTCCTATTCATTCCATTTTAAGCACTTCGTTAACTGTCGAAACAGGCATTGAGGCTAGCAAAATGGCTGTGTGCCATCAGGTAGAGGCTTGACATTTTTTTTTTTTTTTTTTTAATTCATTAAAACCTGCCTTAGATATTGTCATGTTTAGTTATTGTTTATGAAGCCTCTGGACCACTCCCACAAGAAACTGATTATAGGAGATTCAGACTGACAGCCACACTTTGCATGATTTAGGCTCACTATAGAAATAATTAGAGAGAGATAGCTCAGTGGTTAAAGTGCCTTGATGTGGAATATCAGATCCCAATTCCCTCCTTTACATTAATATTTTTTATTTAGTTCAAGTCATTTTCACAAGCACTACCACACCCATGCTTCTATCATGCCCATCTACAGTTTAAATCTGTTTTATCTTGTAACCTAAATAAAATGTGTTCTTGAAAATAAAAATAAAGCAGTTTTTGGATGTGGGATTTGAACTCACCAACTTCCACATCAAAGGCAGCTGTTGTACTGGCGTATATTTCTATGACTATCAATAACAACAACAACAACAAAAAAGAGAAGTATAACTATAAGAAAAGCAACACTAGTCTTCTCAAATAGCTCAGTTGGTTCTAATTAGTGCCACACTACAGTGCAGGTCATTATTTATTCAGCTGATTCAGAGAATAGAAACAACCTAAAACTAGCTTAAAATTATAACCCAAACAATTTATCAGCAATTTTAAAAAAGGAACACTTTTTACACATGGTTTTAACACTATGTGGTAGTGCAAATCACATTGGGTGGTTTCAATAGTCTCAATAGGTTTTAACATGTTGCCTCTGTTCTTACCTATCTCTTCTGTCTCTGCATTGTGGGCTCCAGCTAGAAATTCACTCTCTACTTTCTTAATTTCTTCCACGTCCAGGCAGTTGCTGTATTTCTCCAGCAGATCCTTGTTTAATTCAAGGAAAACTTTACCCCATTTAAATTTACGCAGAAGAATAGTGGCCAGGTCTGGGAATCCTTAAGGAAAAGAAAGAGAGCATAGGACATGATTAGACAAAAACTAATAGAAGGTACTAAATAGTAAGTTTAAATGCAAGGATGTTTTTGAGAATACTACACATCTGTGTCAGTTTTTGTATTCAGTTCACATAGAAAAGAGGGTCCAGAAAAAAGTGCACAATGTACTTCATGACAAGTTATGTCAAACTTGTAACAACTATATTTCAGTAATTAACACTGAAAGTATTTTTCAGCTTTACAAGTAATTAGAAGTCCCAGGTAATTCAATTTAAAAATCACATAACACTCAAGCTAACCAGTGTCCTAGGTTCCATACTGACTGCCTTTCTTATTTATTAAAAGAATGTGCATTATTAAGACTGATTCTTTAAAATGAGAATATTATATAAATAAGACCACAGTCGTCGTGGTCCTCGCGATGAGTGCCTGTGGTGCTCATCTCCACCCCTGCAATGAGCGCCTTCGGCACTTATTGCACCCAAAGTCCCACAGGCCTATGACACTGTTCCCTGTGAACAAGGCCCGCTTCTTTTTACTCAAAACAAAATGTTGTTCTGGAGACTATCCAAGGCTAACTATACTTAATGCGCAGTCGTGACGTGTTGAGGTGATATGCGCACAGTATTAGCCTAGGTACGTGTTTTATTATAATTGACCTCATAATGAAAATAATTGTTTATTGGCCTAGCAATGGGGTGTAGGTGGGTTATACCATTTGTCTAAAAGGTGATAATGTACTATGCCATTCTCTGTATGTAATTTCTATAAAAAGCAATGTTTTGTTTATATCTGTGTTCAGTCAGTCAGCAACAGACATTTTGATCGATTCTCTGTTGCGGACCCACGTTTGTACAAATAAAATCTGATAATAAGAAGATAATCAGAGGCCTCTGTTTTTTGGTATCATGACTGGGTTTCGGAGTAAAATGTGGCATGTGGGTATGTTTTTCTACAACACTTTTCAGGAACTAGCAAAGCTGCCAAATAGGCTTTCCTAGTTTTTTTGTGTGACTGATATAGGTTTGCCTGCAGTGGGATGGAGGCAGATTCTGAAAGATATAACAGCATCCTAGGCAGATCCTCTCCCACACTGGACACCTAATAGGTGTAGAGAGAAGCAAAATGTACTGACATTTTAAAAACACTTAAAGTCAAGTAAGTTTTAAAAGTTACATTTGTTTTTGTTCAAATGACTGATTGTACTCACAATCAATTAATAAATAAACAAATTAAACCTTAATTTATGAGATCTACAGTGCCCCTTTAAACAACATGGTGCCCATATTACTTAGCAGTGTCATTTTGGCTTCATATTATGAATAATGAAATATCCTATACCTGTAAAGTGACAAGATAATATTCCTGTAAACCCCCTTACCTACAATACAAAATGTAGCTGCAAAAGCTTCCACACAGGACAACTTGCATGGACGCCCATAATTTACAGGATTTGCAGCCACCAGGAATGGTAACAAGCGTGGGTGACTTCCTTTCATTTTGCTAAATGGAGTCTCATCCAGTTTAGCCCATGAGCAGTCTATGACTGCCACACCGCCATCTGCCACGATCTGCCTGAGGAAGAAGCCAACCTTATTACATTAATCCAAAGTTTGTTCATAAACATTTATGTAAATACATGACACACAATATAAAATATATTATATATATATATATATATATATATATATATATATATATATATATATATATATATATATATATATATATATAATTCCATGGGAGGAGACCTTGAATAGAGAGGAAGATTCTTGGTGTAAATTGGAATTTGGGGATTAACAGACAGTTTACAAGGACATATCATCCTTCGAATCAGTCCATAAAAGTAAACTGAACAGCAATGTGAAGAATAAATGATTAATTAAATAAATTGCCATAAATAAATTGAATTAATTAAAAATATATAGTTAATTATGACAATTGAATATAAAAGTCTGTCTACATACATCTACACTTTTGACAAATATTTCAAAATGAAAACCTGAACTCTCCCAAAATACAATTGATGTAAATATAAATTTAACAAAGTGAAGAAAATCAACAAGCAAATTTATTATTTTTCATCTGTCAGTGCTGCGTGGTATGATAATTGTAATTAATGCAGATACAGTATCATTCATAACAGGAAGAGAAAGCTAATGAATCAGCCAGAATTAACAGTGCCTTCTTAATGAGTAATTAGCTATAAGTATACAAATCACATATGAATGTGCCAATCAGTTAAACTATTGTGGTTCATCAAACTGTCACAAGGTATAAAAGGAAGGGGGCAGCATATTTTTTGTGGGTAGATTTTAAGTAGATTTTACACTGAAAAAAAGTATAATAAATGTTTGTGTTTTTACAGTGTTTATGCTCCTTGTTGGAACTGTAGAAAACAAGCACAGGATTATCAAAAGCTTTGTTCGTCAAACAAAAAAATCTTAGCCACAAGGTTGCCAATGTGCCTTAAACAGTGAACTTGGAGTCCAGGGTTTGCTAGTTGAGTTCTCTCTACGTACACTTCTGGATCAATCTTTATGAAGGAATAACATCATATGAATTTTGCATAAGGGGTGTGTGTTACTTTCTCCAAGGGGAGTGTTTTTGCTGTGAGGCACAAAACTTATGAGAAAATGGTGGCAGGCACCATGGTCCTTGAAATAGTGGAATTAGCTGCTGGTGGGTTTTGAGCTGGTGCAAAACAAGAGTCCTCCCCATGTCTTCCACTCCCACATATATCTTTACCTACATGATTACACAGTCTGCTTTGGAATGTAGTAGCATTCTTTATATTAGATTTTAAAATGTCAGCTACACAATAAACCAATGAGCTACAAGCTACAGTACCTGGATTAAATGGGAAAGGAATAATATGTTTAAAATATAAATAGAACAGGTCTCAGTACTTAGACAAAATTGACAGGGCACGAACCATAGAGTAGTACTTTAAAACAAGCATGCAAAATTGTGGACTGGCTCATCTTAAAAAAGTGAAATTCTATATTCTATTTATTATTATAGACTGCGACGAAAAAATAAAATCATTTAAAAAGCAAGGTTAAAACAATGTTGCACAAGCCCCTTTGTGATTCATAACAATTCATTATTTCACTTTGGATATATTTTGCATTCAGTGTGAATTGTTATAATATAACAAATGCATAGGTTACTGTGGGTGTTTAAAACTGCTATAATTCCTCTCTATTCTCAATTATAGAGCAACATGTCTCAGACAATTCAATTCTCTTGTTTATCCTTATATCCCCTATAAATTTGGATTGATATATATATCTTAATAAAATTCCTGTTATTATATTAGAGAGATTTCTCTTTCATCTCTCAATTCATACAAATATTCAGTTACTTTAGATTTGTTAGATTCACATTCAGTGCTTTTGAACACAGCACTATCTAGTTTTAAGATCAGCTGGAAAATGCGCTTCTAACCATACGCTAATCTCTCTGTATAGACCTAATAACAGTAATATCTTTGGTGGAAAAAATGGGTAATAGTCCAGGGAAAATGGCTTAAACAATAATTAAAGAGTCACGATTTGTAGGAGTCTATAGATAGCCACTTACTGGCTCACTCTCCTATTAGATGGGGCCCTTGATAGTATTGCCTCGACTGGTATATTCCCCAGTCTATAGCACTCTATATAGATGCTGTGCTCTCGTTATTCATACTCAAGTTGTATTATTTCAACTCCCTGATATGGAATTCCCATTGAGATTGAGTCTCTGAGACATTAGTTTACAAGCCCACAAACACTGCACATAACCTATTCAGGGATACACAAGTGTCCTGTACATTCACAGACACTTCCAGGATTCTCCGCGTGCGCTGCGTCCCTTGTGTCTGACGTCAGCGCAACGCTTCCCTAACATGTTTCTACATTCAGTGACGTCTTCATCAAAAGGGTCAAGGCGTTCACAGTTCCTGCTGCCTATTTATAGTAAATGGTTGCCATAGTAACTTGGCAGCCATTAATATGCTACATTGATCTTCATATTACATTTATTGGAGGTAAATTAAAGGCTATATTACAAGTCACAATGCATGTTATTAACATAATGCATGATTTTAAACCACACTTAGTTGGTTTTAAGGACCACAAAAAGATTTTATTATCGATCTCCTTCATATATAAAATCGATACATATCTAATATACTAATAAAAAAACATATGAAGGGGTCCTCTAATAAAATTGTATTGAGATTAAATATATGAAGCTGGTATAAAAATTTAATTCAAAAAGGATAAATATCAACTTCTATTTGGGAAGAATAAATGTTATGTATAAAAATATATATAAAATAATGAAACTAATGTGAAGGTTAATGTGTATGTGTTAGTAGACAAAGTAATATTCAATCAGCTTATTAATAAATAGTGTTCCATTATAAAATTAATTAAAGTGAGGTATATATGACTAAGTGCTGTGACCATTGGGAAGTGCTGAAAATGTATGACACACACAATCTAGGTGTCATAAAATATAAGATACAATGTGAAGTGACATAAAAATGTTAATATATTAATGAAAAAAAATGTTTGTTTCCCATCCCTACCATTCCCATCAACCAAATAGCTAACACATTCCAAGTGAATATAAAAATAATTTAATACCAACTTTGTAGAGACCATAAAAGCAGTTAGACTCATAACCGATTACATAATAAAGAGTATTATAGGATCTTCTGATGATATCCAAAACTCATTTATATATATATATATATATATATATATATATATATATATATATATATATATATATATATATATATATATATATATATATATAAAACTGTATTCCATATTGCAACCGGTATCCCAGGATATTATATATTTTCTGTGACGCCCACAATGCTGCTAAACAGTTGTATGGTATCATTAGGTATCATTAACACTTAAGTTACTCAAGATATTTGATGGATTTTTAAGTTGGACAAGTGATCAGAAATGGATGAGTCTCCCTTTTAATAAATACTGTGTAGGAAAACGGCTCATTTAGACCATTTGGTACCTGCGCCTTCAATTTATAAATCCATTTGGATTCACACTGTAATAGCTTTTTTTCAAAGTCACCCTTTCTGATTCCTGGTCTCACCTCATCTATGATACAAAACCTTAAAACATCTGGATTATTGTTATGTAAATATATGATGTGGCGTGCTATTGGGGTGTCATATTCATTATTAAGTAAATATGTTCCCCCACCCTTCAAGCGGAGTTGTCTTCGGGTTTTACCCAAGTAAATCTTGTTGAAAATAAAGGCCGATTATTATATATATATATATATATATATATATATATATATATATATATATATATTTGGCAATGAAGCTAATCTCACGAGATGCATAATGACCAATGGATAGGATTCTGAAATTATAAAAGGGATCATATCAAAACACTGGCATCTCCTCACTAGTGATAAAGATCTGAGAAATACTCTGACACAGAAATGGAGTATTACGTATCGACGAGGGACCAACATAAAGGATATACTGGTTTACAGTACATTCCAGGAGAATAACATTGTACCAACAACCTGGCTACAACCATTAAAAGAAATGTTCAAATGTGGAAATTGCAAATTTTGCAGGTATATAAACATATATACACCCCATTACAGGCGAGGAATTTGACATTTCAAAGTTCTTCAACTGTAAATCTATGGGGGTGATATATATATATATATATATATATATATATATATATATATATATATATATATTTAGCTATCTGTATTTGCAACAAGATTTACGTGGGTAAAACCCGAAGACAACTCCGTCGAAGGGTGGGGGAACATATTTACTTCGTTAATAACGAATATGACACCCCAATTGCACGCCGCATCAAATAATGCCATAACAATAATCCAGATGTTTTAAGGTTTTGTATCATAGATGAGGTGAGACCAGGAATCAGAAAGGGGGACTTTGAAAAAAAGCTATTACAGTGTGAATCAAGATGGATTTATAAATTGAAGGCGCAGGTACCAAATGGTCTAAATGAGTGGTTTTCCTAAAATCCATCAAATATCTTGAGTAACTTAAGTGTTAATGATACCATACAACTGTTTAGCAGCATTGTGGGCGTCACAGATAATATATAATATCCTGGGATACCGGTTGCAATATGGAATACATTTTCTCGTATATATATGAAAGATTTGGATATCATCGGTAGATTCTATAATACTCTTTATTATGTAACTAGCGAATTGCCCGTCAAAAAATGACGGCAATGAAATTGTAAGGTAGCTAATGGTGTTTTGTGTGTACTACTGAAATATCTAATACATTAATAAATGAATATACTTTACCTATTTTGAAGCATTGTGTTGAAGAGCTGCAATCTGTGTTGATGTTGCTGCAGCATTAGTGGTGTGGAGCTGCTGTGTAAGCGTGGTGAATGTGTGCAGTGTGTAGTGTGCATGCGCGAGACCAAACCGTTAGCGTAGTCGTGTACTTCCGCATTGGTGTAAAATGGCGAGTAATGTGTGGTATAAGTCTGTATCGGAATATCCGTAGGTGTTTTGTGGTGTTTTGCGAGTTTAGAGTGCTGTAGCCTCGTTTTCGTTTTGTTCGGCGGCCATTTTTTCTCTCGCTTAGATTTTTTTTTAGTCTCTAAACTGTTTTATTTCGAGTAAAATCGAGGTGTAAGTTGCATTTTTGAGGTCCTGGGTGCTCCCTCTTGGTGTAGGTAAGTTTTTTATGTATGTGCTGTGTGTATGTATTGTGTTTTAAATGTTTGTATGTCGGCGTGTTGCGTCCGATGTTTGCGAGGTCGTAATGTGTGGTAACGTGTTTCGTACGTTGTTTGCGTTCCTCGTAAAATTTAGCGAGTGTCGTAATTTGTGTGTCGTGTTTTTTGAGTAGCGACGTGAATTTTGCGAGGGTTTGAGGCCCCTGCCCAGTGACCTCGCCAGCAACTGAGTCCCTCGCTTCGCGAGGGGCCTCAGTTGCTGGCATGGAGCGCCTTCGGCGCTCCATGCCAGCAACTGAGGCCCTTGCCCAGTGACCTCGCCAGCAACTGAGGCCCTCGCTTCGCGAGGGGCCTCAGTTGCTGACATGGAGCGCCTTCGGCGCTCCATGCCAGCAACTGAGGCCCGTGCCCAGTGACCTCACCAGCAACTGAGGCCCTCGCTTCGCGAGGGGCCTCAGTTGCTGGCATGGAGCGCCTTCGGCGCTCCATGCCAGCAACTGAGGCCCTTGCCCAGTGACCTCGCTACGCGAGGGCCGCGGCTCGCTGCGCGAGCCGCGGCCCTCGCTTCGCGAGGCCCGCGGCTCGCTACGCGAGGGCCGCGGGCTCGCTACGCGAGCCCGCAAGCGTGAGCAACGACTCGTACGCTCACAACTATATATGTGATCGGTTATGAGTCTAACTGCTTTTATGTTCTCTATAAAGTTGGTATTAAATTATTTTTATATTCACTTGGCATGTGTTAGGTATTTGGTTGATGGGAATGGTAGTGCTGGAAAAACATTTTTTCATTAATATATTTACTTTTTTTGTCACTTCACATTGTACCTTAGATTTTAGGATACCTAGATTGTGTCTCTTATGGTATTTTTATGACACCTATATGGTATGTTTCATACATTTTTAGCACTTCCCAATGGTCACATCACTTAGTCATATATACCTCACTTTAATTAATTTTATAATAGAACACGATTTCTTAATCTGCTGACTGAATATTACTCCATCTACTAACACATACACATTAACCTTCACAATAGTATTATTATTTTATATATATTTTTACATGTCACATTTATTCTTCCCAAATAGAAGTTGATATTTATCCTTTTTGAATTAAACGTTTATACCAGCTTTACATATTTCATCACAATACAATATTATTAGAGGACCTCTTCATATGTATCTTTGTTAGTATATTAGATCTGTGACAATATATAAAATATTTTTATGGTCCTTAAAACCAACTAAATGTGGTTTAAGATCATGCATTATGTTAATAACATGCATTGTGACTTGTAATATAGCCTTTAATTTACCTCCAATAAATGTAATCTGAGGATCAATGTAGCATATTAATGGCTGCCAAGTTACTATGGCAACCATTTACTATAAATAGGCAGCAGGAACTGTGAACGCCTTGACCCTTTGATGAAGACGTCACTGAATGTAGAAACAGGTTAGGGAAGCGTTGCGCTGACGTCAGACACAAAGGACGCAGCGCACGCGGAGAAACCTGGAAATGTCTATGTGAATGTAGAGGACACTTGTGTATCCCTGAATAGGTTATGTGCAGTGTTTATGGGCTTGTAAACTAATGTCTCAGAGACTCAATCTCAATAGGAATTCCATATCAGGGAGTTGAAATAATACAACTTGAGTATGAATAACGAGAGCACAGCATCTATATAGAGTGCTATAGACTGGGGAATATACCAGTCGAGGCAATACTATCAAAGGCCCTATCTAATAGGAGAGTGAGCCAGTAAGTGGCTATCTATAGACTCCTACAAATCGTGACTCTTTAATTATTGTCTAAGCCATTTTCCCTGGACTATTACCCATTTTTTCCACCAAAGATATTACTGTTATTAGGTCTATACAGAGAGATTAGCGTATGGTTAGAAGCGCATTTTCCAGCTGATCTTAAAACTAGATAGTGCTGTGTTCAAAAGCACTGAATGTGAATCTAACAAATCTAAAGTAACTGAATATTTGTATGAATTGAGAGATAAAAGAGAAATATCTCTAATATAATAACAGGAATTTTATTAAGAGATATATATCAATCCAAATTTATATGGGATATAAGGATAAACAAGAGAAATTAATTGTCTGAGACATGTTCCTCTACAATTGAGAATAGAGAGGAATTATAGCAGTTTTAAACACCAACAGTAACCTATTCATTTGTTATAATATAACAATTCACACTAAATGAAAAATGTATCCAAAGTGAAATAATGAATTGTTACAAATCCCAAAGGGGTTTCTGCAACATTGTTTTAATCTTGCTTTTTAAATGATTTTATTTTTTCGTTGCGGTCTATAATAATAAAATAAAATATAGAATTTACCTTTTTAAGATGACCCATTCCACAATTTTGCATACAATTTAGTAGTGTTAAGCACTAATGGGCATAAGTCCCCTATAGGAACTTTTTTGCTTTAAAACAAGCAAACAGAGAACAAGGTACAAATATGTAGGACTCGTGTGTTTATTGTATTTAATGCATTATCCCTATTAAATAGACTGATAATTAGGTGAACATCCTGGGTAGATCCTCTCCCACCCCCTGGACACCTGAAAGAATGGAGAGATTGTGTTGCTAATCAGCAACTAAATTATCAAAATAAATTGCATTTATAAGACAAAAAAAAAAGTTTTTAATCGTTTCTGTGATTATTCTGATTATTACTCACTTGTCAGCAGGAGAGACATACAAGGTTCCCATTGGGCTCAGGATCAAACCACTAAACCTCTGGTTGAGGCGAATGCTCCTCACCAGGCCCTTTCTGACCAGTTTTCGCCCCGTACATCGTTTTGGGTCACAATGCCCTAAATCCCACATGGCCAAGGGGCAGGGAAATTTTGCCTTTAACTCATTGTTTTCACTTGTGCCATCTGCCTGGATACTGGCTTGGTAAAATAAAGAAAAGCAAATGTTGAAATACAGGGAGATGAGGAGTGACATGGTAGTAGCTATATTTCCTACAAGGAATTAAGAGCTATGAGGCTAATTTGTCAAAAATCAAATACAGAAAGAGAATTAGTTATACCATAAGATAATGCAGCCAATGCAAATAGATCATAGTTACAAAATAAAAAAAATCTGGTCACACTTTTAAAAGGGTTAACTTTAATGGGCTAAGGGCAGCAATACTAGATATAGACTGGGACAAGGAATTTACAGGAAAAAATACTGAAAATAAATGGTCAACATTCAAATCCTTACTAAATAAGCATACTCATCGGCATGTACCATATGGAAATAAAATGAATAGGAGTAAATAACATCCCATGTGGCTTAACAATGACTTAAAGATCATGATAAGGAAAAAGAAACATGCATTTCAATTATACAAGAAGGAGGGAACAGAGGCAGCTTTATGTGACTATAAGGAAATCAACAAGGCTTGCAAAAGGGCGATTAGACTGGCTAAAATAGAAAATAAGAAGTCAGTTGCAAAGGAAAGTAAGACTAACCCTAAAATATTTTTTAAATATATTAACGGGAAGATGGCGAGGAAGGAAGCTATAGGAACATTACAGTGTGACGCAGGCCGTCTGATAATTAGTGACCAGAAAAAGGCAGATGAGCTAAATAGATTCTTTTCGTCGGTATACACAAGGGAGGCACCAGTGGTTGGGACACAGCTACAAATTGGGGCTACACTACCATTACCAAATCATTGGTTAACGCAGGAAGAAATCCAAAAGAGATTGGAGAAAATAAATGTTAATAAAGCCCTAGTTCCTGATTAAATACATCCAGGGGGACTGAAGGAGCTGGGTTCTGTAATAGCCAAAACATTATATCTAATCTTTCAAGACTCACTCACCACAGGGTCTCTACCAGATGACTGGAGAAAAGCATAGGTGATACCTATATTTAAGAAGGGAGCAAGAGCAAATCCAGGGAATTATAGACCAGTGAGCCTCACATCTGTAGTTGGGAAGCTTTTAGAAGGGTTAATAAGGGATAGAATACAAGAATATGTCTATTTGAACAAGATCATAGGTAGCAGTCTACACGGATTTATGAAGGATAGGTCGTGTCAGACCAATCTAATTAGTTTTTATGAGGAGGTTAGTTGAACTTGGATCAGGGCAACTCAGTGGATGTAGTCTTTTTGGATTTTGCAAAGGCTTTTGATACAGTGCCTCATGGGAGACTTTTGAGCAAACTAAGGGATACAGGAATTGCAGTAAATATCTGTTTATGGATCGAGAGCAAACTAAAAGACAGGAAGCAAAGCGTTGTTGTAAATGGAACATACCCAGATTGGACTAATGTGGTAAGTGGGGTTCCTCAAGGTCCTATTAGGTCCTCTCCTTTTTAACATATTTATTAATGACATAGAAGTAGGGCTCGAAAGTAGTGTCTCCATTTTTGCTGATGACACTAAGTTGTGCTAGGTAATTAAATCAGATAATGATGTACTTTCCCTACAAAGGGATTTGCATAAATTAGAGAAATGGGCGGCTAAATGGCAGATGAGATTTAATACAAATAAATGTAAGGTTATGCATTTGGGAAGGAAAAATAGCCATGCAATTTATAATCTTAACGGAGCAAATCTAGGGGTATCAGATATTTAAAGGGATTTGGGAGTACTAGTGGACAACCACCTAGGTAGCAGTGCTCAATGCCAAGCAGCAGCTGCAAAGGCAAGTAAAATATTAGCATGTATTAAGAAGGGTATAGATGCAAGGGAAGCAAATTTAATTCTGCCACTATACAAATCTCTAGTATGCCCTCATTTGGAATATGAAGTACAATTTTGGGCACCACATCATAAAAAGGACATTTTAGAGCTGGAAAAAGTACAGAGAAGGGCAACATAAATAATAAGGGGAATGGAGGGGCTAAGTTATAAAGAAAGACTAACCAAATTAAACTTATTTTCCCTAGAAAAAAGTAATCTACGAGGGGATATGATTACCTTATTTAAATACATCCAGGGTCAATATAAGGCTTTGTCAAGTGAACTTTTTATAGCAAGAGATTTTCAACTGACAAAAGGACATCCCTTGAGGTTAGAGGAAAAAAGATTTCACCTTAAACAAGGAAAAGGGTTCTTCACAGTTAGGGTGGTTTAACTGTGGAATCCTCTACCAAAGGAGGTGGTGACAGCGAATTCGATAGATAACTTCAAAAAAGGGTTAGATATATTTTTGAATAAAGAGGGCATTCAAGGTTATCATAGATAACTAGCAAAGGAATATTGATCCAGGGAGAAATTTGATCGCCAGTTTCTGGGGTCAGGAAGGAATTTTGCTTATGAGACAATTGGCAAAGTCAATGTTTTTTTTTTTTCTGTTTCCCTTCCTCTGGATCAATTAACAAATAGTCCACATATTAAAAAGATCAAGAGAGAACGAAAAAGGTTGAACTTGATGACTAACAGTCTTTATTCAACCTCAAATACTATACTATTATTAATTAACAACTAATTAATTAATAACTAATCTGCATATTGCAGATCAGAGGAGATCTGAAAAGGTTGAACTTGATGGACTGAAAGTCTTCTTTCAACTTTAATTACTATGGCCCTCATTCAATTGCAATTTGGCCAATTGAATAGGGGTCTAAATAAGCACATAACATATTTTTTTAAAGAAGTTTTTAGTTAGTAAACATCTATCCAAAAACAAGGTTTTCACTAACTAAAAACATATTTAAAAAAAATATGTTATGTGCTTATTTAGAGCACTATTGAATTGCCCAAATCGCAATTGAATGAGGGCCCATGTAACTATGTAACTGAACTTCCACATCCTGCTCCAACATGTAGAGCAGTAAAAATCAAACGGAGACACTGTATAAAATTGTTTCACTATTTCAGAATTATTTTTAAAGGATGCAGTGTTAACTTTTAAAGCCCTCACATAATAATAAAAAATAACCTCCTTCAGCCACAAGATAAATTACCATATTATCATATCCAAATTTTTGGATTCAATTTAATCCAATAATAGTCACAACACTAATAATGGTTACAAAACTAATAATTTATCCGCTACAATAATGCATACACATTTTTCTATACCATTGAGGGCTTCATGGACCTCGCTGGTAAAGGTCTCCAGGCTCTTTGAAGTTCTCTTGTGACGAGAATCTCTCTCTCTATGGGGTCTCCCATCTTTCTGAGGCTTCTTCCGTCCCATAGCAGCAATTCACTGAGGAAAGAAATAACAATAATATGTTATTTGTGTGTACAACACTACATTTCCCTAAAAAAAAATTACAAACACAACGTTCCTGCTATACTTTCCACATCGTTGGAGATTCGGAGACGAATAGGATGTGCAAATTAAATTTATACTCCATAGGTCTTTTTTTTAGTTTCACAGTGACATGGTGGAATTTCCAAGTGTTGTACAATTTAAAACTACAGTAAATAACAAAGTACTTTATCTATTGAATGTTTTTTTTTTTAAAATGCATTTTCCTACATTAAACATTGAAGTATGCCATTTTAAAAGTTATCAGCCATTTTGCTCCACCCACAAAACAAGACTATTGTTAAAATTGCATTGCATTTTACTGATAATCCCCTGAGACATTGGGTTCATTGTGTTCTGTGCAATCAGCTGCAAAAAGAGACTAGGCCAGGGCTTGAGAAACCTGGTAGCCAGGGAGACATTGATCCATTAATTTTCACTGCTGGCTGTGAATGTTTTAGTTAGTAGGCAACTGCACAACAACAAACAAGGGTGTTATCAATAATTAAATGCAATAGCCTCTCATTAGGAACATTTTTCAAACTCTTTGACAAGATTCAATGTTACTGCAATAAAATGCAATTTTTTTAAGTTTCAACTTTTTTTAGGCTCATGAAGTCATCCCACAAAAAAGAAACTGCATCGATAATGACTGATATTATTTCAAGTTTACCAATTTCTCTTTATCATGCAGAGAGATGGTGGAATGCTTAAAGCCACTCTTTGAATAAAGGAAAATATTTTCAGTACATGTATTTGTTTCATACCACCTTTTTAAAAAAAGGGGAACTAATGGGATCTCAACTCACAACTTGCAAATTTGGCCTGGCTCCTACATTTCATATACCATTTGTCAACACTACATTACTGGCAATGAACAATATAGCTATTATAGTAAATGCAACACGTCTTTACTCAGTCAACACTGCGGGTTCAATTTACTGCCAGTGCAGAGTATAATTAATTAAGTATTCAGATAATTCACGGGAGAATACAATCACTCTAACACTTCTAAATACAAATCTATTTATACTAATTCACTGGTTTTAGGGCATGATTCTGGGAATGCATTTGTGATCCTTGAACATGGAAGGGTTTGAGAGCAAATGTTTTTTGTAAACTGAAAAGTGTGAACATTGCTCCCTCTACAGACTAGAACAGGAATGCTAAATATTTGGAAAAATTGGAATTTTGAACACTTTGTTTATGAATACAGGAATCCATTTTTGTGTTTGTCACGTCACTTCTTCAGACCCGAATTATGAGGGTGTGTGTTTCGGCTATCAGCTGAGAACTTTTGTTAAGATAATTGGATAAGATTGTAATTGACAACACATTGCAACCCCTCGCTGGCCCATATTTCAGGAAATGCAACCATATCTCTCTAGAAATGTAAATGCCCCTCTCATAAAAGCACACAACACACACCAAAGGGTTCATCCAGTGTTCAGCAGGGACATCAACATTTATTCTAACTAAAAACTAGATATATGACATTTTTCCTCCTTAGTTATGCTTAGACTCAAAGCTTTCAAACTTTTTTTTCTTGTTCATTGTGTTCTTTATCATTGCACCATAGGAGCCCATTTTTCAATAAATGGTGTGCACAAAGGACATCAAAGAGGACAGTTCTCCAACAGAAAAACATTCATGAACTGTTCTGTAAACAGATACTTAAGTTCCACAGAAACATTACATTTGCACACCAGGCAGAACGCAGGATATATAACTTATAGATAAAACGTCATGCATTGAAGTGCATATCATTGAAAAGGACATTAAAGAGATATAGAAGATTCCTGAATGTTACTAGGTATATAATATACCTCTGTATCTATTTACTTTTATGTACTTTATTCTATTAAGAGGCGTTTCCCAGCTCTCTCTTTACTACATAAAATCAAACTAATAGTACCTGTCTGGGTCTGCCCTCTGCAGCTCACAAAGACAAAGACTATGTAGTTCTGGGTGTGCAGTGTCTCATACTAACCAATCAGTGACCATTTCTCAGCAACATGCTGATGAGACCTGATAGACTAGGGCACCACACTACACATCTAGCCATACACAATCTGTGTATACATTTACTACAATGGGCAGACCCATTAGGAAACTATTTTTTTTTATTTTAGGCAGTAAAAACAGTACTTCTAAGCACTTTTTAATAAGATAAAATGCATAGAAGTAAATAGATACACATGTATATGGTATTCCTAGTGAAACATTCCATGACCATTTAAAGGCCAATCACTTTCAAGCCAAAGAGACCAAAAGAAAGTAGACACTCAATAAAAAGACCAAGTTGAACATATTAAGTTCTAGTTTTTTCTAAAGAAAATTAACAATGATACAGGACCCATTAGGAAGCCCAAATACAGGAGCAAAAACATAAAATGCTACAGTACAAGAAGTCCAAACTGGCCGAATATCGGACAACAGTAAGAAACATGAAACACTTGGAGTGAACAGCATAATACAGGGCAGGTGACCACAGGCTGGAGATAGAACCTGGGAGACATAAACACCCATGGAAACCCCAAGAAGAAAGGATCTGCAAGCAGTGTGACCTGGGGGTTATTGGGAATGAGACAGTCCTCTGACATTGCCCCAATACGAACACAATAGAGATGCTTTGGAGAGTTTGCCTTTATCCGTTCCAGACTTCATAAAACTTAAAGATGGGTCCTTTCCCTCTTCACCATTGCAAAATCTGACAGCTGCAGTTCCGCTGCCAGCCGACAGATGGCTCTGTCGATTTTAGCATACAAGGCTCGCCGACAAAAGAGGCCTTGAGCTACGAGAGGCGCGCCCGAGGCACTGGGGGGCAGAGTGCCCGAGCCGAACATAGCGATGGCCTTCCTGTTGATTCAGCGCCGTCAAGTTGCACCAAGTCAGAGAGGAGAATAGTTTTTTCCCTTCCCTGGAACTTGACGGAGCACGAAAACTCACAGCGTCCTCTAGGGGATGGCACCTGTAACTGCAGCTGTCAGTGCAGAAGAAATGCGCAGGCAATGAGGGATAGATCGCAAAGATGTAGGAAAAATGCAAGTTCTACTGGGTGAAAACACCAAGATGGCATAAAACGCTACAGAACATCTCTCAGTATGTGACATGAGGCCTCTTAATTGATAGTTACACAGGACAGAATTAACTTTAATATAGTTATTTGCTATATGTGTTTTATCTGGGGAATTTGTTTTGGCAAAACTGGTTTTCTAAAACATGACAATAAAGCTTTATTGAATTGTTTTGTATTGTATTGAAGCGTCACCAGATCTCCTCTACTCAGGTTTTTGGTTGCCGCGACAACCATGTAAGTTCATAAACAAGACATCAAGGTCAGATAATGAAAAATAATGGAAGTTATCAAAACCAGACATGAATCTATGCTACACACAGACATATATTTAGCAAAGTCTCTCTCTGCATCTGCACATTTACTTTGGAGACTCTCTACATACATGGGATGGTCTGTCTCTTTACTTTGTGCACACTCCAGATACTTAGGAGAGTCTCAATCTCTCTCTGCCTCGCACTCCAGTCATCTAGACCACTTCTCTGTTCCTATATTTCTATTTGTAGGACTAGTTAACTCTCTCCATGCTCGCGCTATGCTCGCCCTCTCTCTCTCTCCATTCTCCCTCCTCTCTCTCCATTCTCCCTCCTCTCTCTCCATTCTCCCTCCTCTCTCTCCATTCTCCCTCCTCTCTCTCCATTCTCCCTCCTCTCTCTCCATTCTCCCTCCTCTCTCTCCATTCTCCCTCCTCTCTCTCCATTCTCCCTCCTCTCTCTCTCTCTCTCCCTCCTCTCTCTCTCTCCCTCCTCTCTCCCCCTCCTCTCTCTCTCTCCCCCTCCTCTCTCTCCCCCTCCTCTCTCTCTCTCCTCTCTCCCCCTCCTCTCTCCCCCTCCTATCTCTCTCTCCTCTCTCCCCCTCCTCTCTCTCTCTCCTCTCTCTCCTCTCTCCCCCTCCTCTCTCTCTCTCCTCTCTCCCCCTCCTCTCTCCCCCTCCTCTCTCCCCCTCCTCTCTCCCCCTCCTCTCCCCCTCCTCTCTCTCCCCCTCCTCTCTCTCTCCTCCTCTCTCTCCTCCTCTCTCTCTCCTCCTCTCTCTCTCTCCTCCTCTCTCTCTCCTCCTCTCTCTCTCCTCCTCTCTCTCTCCTCCTCTCTCTCTCCTCCTCTCTCTCTCCTCCTCTCTCTCTCCTCTCTCTCTCCTCTCTCTCTCCTCTCTCTCTCCTCCTCTCTCTCTCCTCTCTCCCCCTCCTCTCTCTCTCCTCTCTCCCCCTCCTCTCTCTCTCTCCCTCCTCTCTCTCTCTCCCTCCTCTCTCTCCTCTCTCCCCCTCCTCTCTCTCTCTCCTCTCTCCCCCTCCTCTCTCTCCTCTCTCCCCCTCCTCTCTCTCTCCTCTCTCTCCCCTCTCTCTCCCCAATTATATATATATATATATATATATATATATATATATATATATATATATATATATATATATATGCTGGCCCTCTCTATCCATGCTCTCTCACCATCACTCTCTATCCATGCTCACCGTCACTCTCTATCCATGCTCACCGTCACTCTCTATCCATGCTCACCGTCACTCTCTATCCATGTTCACCGTCACTCTCTCCATGCTCACCGTCACTCTCTCTATCCATGCTCACCGTCACTCTCTCTATCCATGCTCACTCTCTCTCACCATAACTCTCTCTATCCATGCTCACACTCTCTCACCATAACTCTCTCTATCCATGCTCAATCACTCTCTCCTTACCTGCTCCCACAGTTCTCTTACTCACAGTTCACACGCTGTAGATAACAACAAAATGTTGTGTCCAGTCTCCACCTCACTCGATGTTAAATACTCTTTCCTACCTCCCTTTGGGATTATGGAAAACTGCTATACATGCGAACATCCTACTGAACTTGCTTTTTGCTAAAGTCCCACCATTCCTCTCTATGGAAACTAAACTTCTACTTTAAAAAAAAAAAAAAAAACTTGTAGAAATCATTCTATATAAATGTATGGAACCCACACCAGCTTCTCCTTCTGTTTTTCACCCTCCCGCATCAATTCTACACCGAGGCTGTCTGTGATCCACGATAATGACATATTTTTTCCCAGCATACCTCGCGGCTCTACTTCCGGGTTTTGATACACACGTGGGTGTTGCTGAGAGCAGGATGGGCCCAGGCCTGGGGCTCCTGATTCTACTGGCCTGCGGTGAGTTCAGGGCAGGAGGTGACTCCAGACAGAGGCATGTACCGACAAACCCAGTATATACTGACCCTTCTTCAGTGACCTGGGGTCAGATAGGCTTTAGCCATACTCAGTACTGCTGTATGTTTACATTGTGATACCTTTAAAGGGATTCTACAAGATTACACCGTGACCCATGCACAAATAATGTATGATTAATAAAACTTGCCTTACTTTTATCCAATTGAATTGTGTTCCAGCGCTGTATAATTTGACCTGATTGTGTCACATCTGTCTGTTATTTCATATGTTGTCATCATCACTTCCTGAGGCTACTGCTCTGCACCATCATGTATAGCTGCTACAACCAAGTGGAGAAGCTGCAAAATATTTTCATTTGATGCCCTTTTTCACAATTTCATAATAGTTTTTACATGTTTATATTGATTTATCTGTATCATTGGAGGGAACATGGCAAAGTCAGCAGTCTTTGTTAAATAATTGGATAGATTTTAAATTGACAACACACCCCTACTGCCTCACAGGGCCAAAAGCAGGATGTGTGCATCAGTGAATGCAAAAACTTCTCTCGAGAAATGTCACACACAACTTCCACCAAAGTATCATGGTTACCTCCATGGTTCAGCAGTGTTTTAAAAAAAAAAAATCTAGCTAAAAACGAATTTTATGACTTTAATTATGGTCCGTTAAGAAATTCTTACATCAAGCAGAGATTACAATCTAAAACACAGAACTGCAAATCCACTTGCCAGGATTCTGTCTATGAAAGACAATGCTCAGATGCCAGATACGAATAAGAACCTATCAGTGTTTAACTGTTTTTTTTTTTTTTTTCCTTCAGTCTACAATGCTGCAGCTGGAAAAATGAAGATTGTCGAAGAACCAAACACTTTTGGGTATGCAGCTTTAATGTATAGTTTGACCCTATAGTTCAGTTGCCCCTGTTTGGTGTGTTAATGAGCTACTGTAGTCCTACACTTTCTGTCATGCATTTAAAAGAACATATTTTATACATTACACATTTTTTTTCTTCAAAGAGAAAGAAAGAGCAAGTATGTATCTAGTAAACCCAGAAAAAGATATCACATATAATAGTTGTGAGCAAGCGGGTTGTTGCTAACGCTGCAGGCTCGCATATAAAGCTTCACAGCAACTGTGGCCCTCGCTGGCAAGGAGCGCCAACTGCGGACTTTAGGCCTGCAAATGCAGACCCTCGCAAAGCAGAGGTGGAGGTTCCCACGTCAACCGCAAAATTTATGGACTTAGCATCCACAAATACGAGCCGCAGGACTTTACGACCTTACCGCCCGAACCCGCGCACATGAAAACATTAAAAACACTATAAATATACACAATAAACACATACAAAGCTTACCCACAGCAAGGGGGGGGGGGGGCCCTGGACCTCTGCAAGTGGAGTTACACCTCAATTTAAGTCCAAATTAAAGTGTTTAGACACACGAAAATCCCCTAAGCGAGAGAAAAAATGGCCACGAAGAAAACGAGGCTACAGGACCCTAAGCACACAAAACACCACGAAGCACATACGGATTTTCCGAAAAACACCTACGAGGTCCAAGATACACTATTAACAAGGGCGCTAAATCATCCACCGACGCGTACCACACACATTCGCCGCCATTTTACAACACGAACTTACGCAATGCGGAAGTACACAGCTACCCTAACAGGTTTTCCTCGCGCACGTGCACTATTTACACCCTGCACACATTGCTGACACTTACACATCAGCTCCACAACACTGAAAACCGACATTGTATGCTGCAGCAACATCACGACAGATTGTCAGCTCTTCAACACAATGCTTCTTGCATATATTACTTCGACATAGGTAAAGTATATTCATTTATTAATTATTTCATTAGCATACAAAAAACCACCGCCAACGCTGCTCATACGACACAAACAACCAACAGGCTCACAATGAGAGTCAAAGCATCTCGGAACACCAACAAAATTAATGTCTCAATGAAACGCCACTACCTGCCTTACAATCTTATTGCCGTCATTTTTTGACGGGCAAGTTGTTAGTAACCTTACTGAATACAAAAGTGATCTAGTCTAATTATCTAAGCCAGGGGTCCTCGGCCTTTTAAAAACTACCGCTCGCTTTTGGTGGTAAAATGTCCTTACCGCCCACCGGTGCCGCAATACCTCAATTTGCACAATATCATGTCGACCCTAGCTATGTTTCACTCTGTACATACTAGATAGTGATCTGGTCATGACTACTGTCCCTAGGCTCTCTCACCAGCTCTCCAACAAGCCAAGTGTGGAGCTGCGGGTCTCCGGCGTGAGACGTCACTAAACAGAGACAACACCTAGCTATTACCCCGTAACCCACCATGAAAGCTTGAATTGCCCACTAGTGGGTGGTAGGGACCAGGTTGACTACCACAGATCCAAGCGTTCTGGCAGAAAAGAGGAAGACCACTACTAATATCAGCAAAATCTAAAAGTTTTAATTTTTTATCTATGAAAATACTAATAAACAAAAGACACATAAAATATAAAAAAGCATAAAGAGTCCAAATAGGGTGTAGTCAGACTCTCCAAATAAACTTGTGCTACAAATGCCATAATTAGTAATCCCATAATATACAGTTTAAAGGGACTGAATATCAAAATCTCTGTTTAATAAGCATTGTTATATATATATATACTTCTCTCAGAAAGTACAGCAGAGGTCTATATTAGAAAAAGGGTTGTGTAGTGAATAAAATATAAACAAATATTATCCTGGGTAATTTAACCATTAGGATTAAATAAATTACAGGAAGATCATAGGTAACCATGTTGCTATTTTGAATTTAAAAAACAGCATTTCTTTTTGGAACAATAATATAGTTAAACATGTTTTAAGTTTGTATTTAGCAAATAGTAGAATATCCAACAGTATTTCAGTTGGAACAACAGTGTTGCTACAAAAGTATCATAGATTATAATCAGCAAATTATTATATATCAATACCTGTGAATAATTAACCTAGACGCTAATAAATAGAGGCATACTTAGGAGGTATCCGTGTTCCCTGGTGGTCCAGCGGTTAGGGTTTGGTGACTTCACCACTGTGACTTGGGTACTATTCCAGTCAGGGAACCAAGAGGTCACATAACCCTGAAGCCCACCTAGGAATACCAGGAGCTGTATACTGTGGCCAACTGAAAAAGGAACTGGCAACCCACTCCAGTATCTCTGCCATGAATACCAAGTGGATTAGCATGGTGTGTTGCAGTCCGTGATGTCTCAGAGAGTCGGACACCACTGTACGATGCACGTGCACACACACACAAATATACAAGGAGGTATCCAAGTTTGTATTGAGACAGTAGAATTGTACCAATCAGAGTTTCTAAAAATCCTAGGTACCGATCAGCAAAATGCTAGTAAGGTGTAGCCGCATTTTTAAATTTCCTCATGCAAAATCACACAATTTCTAAGTAGTGTCATCAGCTCTCTGTTGATAATACAAGTTCAGTTAAATCATAGTAAACTATGGCATATGAAAGAAGCAGCATATCTTATATCGTGCCTTCATTTTTCTGTTGATCATATAAGTTCCAATTATAAAGCATGCATTATTTAAACTAATGGCAGAGTATTTAGATAAAACATTGAAGATCCATCAAACACCCCAGAGTTCAGAAGCGTATGATGTCAGTATCATGAACATCCATGAGCTTTCTGTCAAAAGCCTGATATGTGTTTCGCAAGTAAGCTTTTAAAGAGCCTTGATATTTTTTTCAGTAGAAAGGGTTGGATTCTTCTTTTCTGCTCATATATTAAACATTTTCCCTATGGAAAGTGAATTATATTAATTGAATAAAATAAACCCTAAAACAGACATATAAAGAAACAAAGTATTTGATCTTACCAGTGAGTTAAGAGGAACTGTAAAGCCTCATTTGTATTCATTTTACTGACATAAGAAAACATGAACAAAAGCACTTCACACATCCATAAGGTTCACTGCCCCTTTGTTTCCTGTAACATATCAGGAGAATCCCACACTGACCGAATTTAATGACATTTTTCAAAAGTATGCCATGCAAAAAAACTATGTCATGCAAAAAAAATGCTTTTTATAATGTTTGAAACTTGGTCTTTTAAATGCATACCTGATATGTGGACTAAAATGGCTCTTTAAAAAGAGATTGAGATTCTCATTGTACATTAATAATTTTCAAACTCCAGAATTGATGACGCGAAAAGTAAGAAATAGACTAACAAAAATAGAGTTGATTATCCATTTTATGCAGTTCTGAGATGCCCCCCAATCTCTGCTTATCGGTCTTATCAAGTGGGAAAAAGCCTTGAATTTGATTCCTATAACTATATACTAAAGTTTAAAACCTTGACCATAAATATACATGGTATGAGCCTCTCATTGCTCAATATGAGTAATAAATTATTTGATTTTTGTTGTTTAACTTAAAAAAAACAAAAAACACTTGGGCCCTCATTCAATTGCAATTTGGCCAATTGAATAGGGGTCTAAATAAGCACATAACATATTTTTTTAAAGAAGTTTTTAGTTAGTAAACATCTATCCAAAAGCAAGGTTTTCACTAACTAAAAACGTATTTAAAAAAAATATGCTATGTGCTTATTTAGAGCCCTATTCAATTGGCCAAATCGCAATTGAATGAGGGCCTTGGTACTTTCTGTTAGAATCAACATTTTAACTATTAGGGCTTAAAATGACTCTGGCACCCCAACATGAAGCAAATTTAATTTTTAAAGATTTAAAAATGGCTATACACTGTATTAGCAGTTTGTCTCTACTGTAAATAATTTCTGAAATACTTAGAATTGTGTATGGCTGAGTGGTCTAACTGACAGGTAACACTGGGGGTCTTTATTTTTTCAACTACAGAGACACAGGTAAACTGTAAAGCTAATTAGAACATCAAACCAGTTCATTAATAAGTTAATTTGCATATTTGTACTGCAACAATAACATGGAATTTCCCAGGATTTATTCATTTTAGAAACAAAATGGATAACTCAATAAGCTCTTTAAGAATAACCAAAAAAACAACAATTTGGTTTTGGGTTGACAGAGTCCCTTTAAAACATAAGTGGATTCCTGTTTCTCCATCACACACTTTCTGGATAACTTTGCAACCGTGAATATACCTGGAAAACATAGTGGCCAAGGTTGCTGAATGTGCCAAATTGATTTTTTTTTTCTTCTTCTTAAAGAGACACCCTCAAAAATGTTAAGGAAACTGTAGTGATCAAGGCACTTTAAAAGTATATGTTGCATCTATAATGATAAAAAAAAAACTTTCCGTCCAAATATATAATTATTGATTATTATTATTTTTTTAATTACCTCTGCTTGCCTCTAGTTGGCGGTGGTGTTGGCTTCTGTCCCTCCTCCCATCATTTAAAGTGTATCATTCTGTCTTGTAAATTTACATGATGCATCTTTTAAAGCAAACACTGCTTGTTTAGCAACGTCTTATTCACCCACACAGTTATGTGGGACTGATTCCAGCACTATTAACCAGGACCCAGGGAATCCATAAGAAATTGCTGACTGCTCTGTTTGCATTAGTAGATGCAACATGGAGATTTACAGCAATTATTTTTAAAGGCACTGACTGAGTGGTAGTCAGTATTGTGCTGTTAATAATTTTAATCTTGGATTATCTCTTTCATCCATATATAGGTTGAACAACCCGTTTTTACCACAAACCAATAAACTCCAACCAAGAACTGAGCCATCCCCGGTATCAGGTTTGTCAAGTATTTGGGGGAGGGAGGTTATGCATGTGGAGTCGAAAATACAGAGATTCCACAGAGGGCTAGAATTCATTAAAGGGACATGGAATGCTAATTTTACTATAATGCAATTAAAAGAGCAAGTTATTTTATAAAATGTTTCAATTTACTTGAAAACATTTTTTTTTAAAACCTCTTTAAAGTTATTGGGAATTAACAGGAAATGCCACGGGAAATCCCTCTGTTTGAGCAGAGTATGCATGACACTAGATCTCATTGTCCGACTCATACAACTATATTTGTACTCATTGGTTGACAAACCCCCAAAGAATTATATAATCAAATCAGTATATTCTGTTCCTGGAGCCTAATTTTCAAAAAAAGAGACACTGTTCAATATTATCAATTGCTCTCCTTAAGCTGCAACAGACAAAATGCCTTAAATAGCCCTTTAAGATAAGAGTATTCTGTCCGGCAAGAGATACTTCACAGATCCTATATCAAGATTATTGCACCCCTGTAAAATGTAACAAACGAACAACATTTGTAGCTATTAGCCCTGAGCATAAACACATAATCAGAGAAAATCTTACTTTTAGCAAATTCTGCTAGTGCATGAATGCTTCAATGACAGGGAAACTTCTCTTTCAAACCTCTTCCTTTCAGTGAGCGTTTCATCGCATTTTGCTGTAACTTCCTCAGTGATAATATACCTATGAAGTGGAATATGTAAAAATATTTGTATTTATTTATATATAAATTCATGTTGTTATGGTCTCACTATTGACACTCAAAATGATTCAAGACAAAACAACAACACCTGCCTCACAGCTAACTCCCACCGCAACTAAAGCATTTAAAAGGCTATTAAATTCCAACTGCATGTTTGACACATGGAGAGAAATTAACCCCAAAGAAAGGGAATACAATTTTTACTCTGCTAGACACAAGTCACATTCCCGTATAGACTACATTCTGCTACAGCAGCAATTCGCATGCAATCTGACAGCAGCCGATATATATACCCCATTTCATGGTCAGATCACAATCTGGTCAAAATCTCCATAAGTGACTTACTACCAAAGGGTTGCACCCCGACATGGACACTTAACCCCAACTTATTAAATGATCCAAGCAGTAAGGAGAAAATCCACAAAGCAATAGAGGAATATTTTACACTCAATAATGGGGGAGAGGTACAGACATCAGGGGAGTGGGCAGCCCATAAAGCAGTGGTGAGGGGAGTGTGTATTCAATTAGGAGCAGCAACAAAAAAAACTGACCAAAATCAGATCATATCACTGAATAAGAAACTCACAGAGCTCCATAGTCTATTTTCCAAACATACGTCCACACAAATACATGAAGCAATATTAAAAACTAAACAAGAACTAAACTCAGTGCTACGGAAAAAAATTGTATCTATTTTACATCTCACACAAGCAAAACATTTATATAATGCCAATAAACCAGATGGTATGCTAGCCCCAAGGCTCAAGGAACAAAGGGCAGACTCCTTTATCCCTAAAATAGTAAGTAAAGACAATCACACCATCTTTAAACCAGACCAAATAGCTAAAGCATTCCAGCAATTCTATCAAGAATTATACTCGGCCCATAAAATATCAGGCACGCACACCCATAAGGTAAAGATTGAATAATTTTTAGCCTCAGTCGACATCCCACTACTAGACAAAAAGTGACCACTATCATGGATCCAATCACACCAGAAGAAATCAAAAGAGCCATAGGTGCTACAAACCCACATGGGGCTCCTGGGCCGGATGGATACTCAAATTATTACTACAAATCGTCAGGAACCACTCTTACCACATATCCAGATGCTATTTAATGAGTTTCTAAAGGGAGAGAAACTAAAAACAGAATTTTTAGAAGCAAAAATTATAGTGATACAAAAAAAGGGCAAAGA
Organism: Discoglossus pictus; assembly: GCA_027410445.1. Taxonomy (NCBI): domain Eukaryota; kingdom Metazoa; phylum Chordata; class Amphibia; order Anura; family Alytidae; genus Discoglossus; species Discoglossus pictus. Next base: position 54,345,109 of record CM050172.1, on the reverse strand, counting down.
TCCAGCACAGTGTAGTAGCTACAGGCCAATATCCCTGACACACACAGATATTATATTATATTCTAAGATAATAGCAAACAGAGTAGCAACGGTATTGGCAGAGGTGATCCATCCGGACCAGGTGGGCTTCATATTAGGAAGAGAGGCACCAGACAACACGAGAAGGATCATTAACCTTATAGACCTTGCATCCAGCAACAATATACCGATGATGTTGCTGTCGTGGGATGCAGAAAAGGCCTTTGACAAAATTGACTGGACATTCATGCAGCGCTGTTGAAATTCGGATTTCCAGAAAATATTCTGAACGGCATATTCTCATTGTACGCAGATCCAAAGGCATACATCTCATACCAAGGATTCAAATCACATTCATTTGACTTAACAAGGGGCTGCCCCCTGTCTCGTTTGCTCATTACATTATGTCTTGAGCCCCCAGCAATAGCAACAACTTGGATGTCACAGGTGTCCGAGTGGGTTCAAATGAATACAAATTGAACCTTTTTGCAGACAATATATATACTCACAATTACGAACCCACTAACTAGTATTCCCAACATCTTTAAGCTATTGTCAAATTTCGGAGAAGTATCAGCATTCAAAGTAAACACAAACAAAAGTATGGCCCTCAATATATCCTTACCCAAACAGTTAGAAGTGCTGCTGACATCAAATTTTCCATTGAAATGATCCCGAACATGTATCACATACTTAGGAATTCAAATCAATATACAAAGCAAACTACCCAGATATTCTCAAAAACATTTACAATGATATACGAAGGTGGTCTACTATAACAGACACAAGCTCAATATCAAAAAATTGCCACCATGTATTGCTCACTCCATCACGCTATGGAGAGACATAAATAAGAGAACAAGAGTGTTAGTGGCCGGTTCATGGTTGACCCCACTATGGCTACCCCAAAAAGACATTAAAATTAATAAAAACTGCCAATTACGGTGGTGGATCAAACGACAACTCACAATAGCAGCAGACTTACTAGCAGGGTCCCATAGTTGGTCTATGTCGCAATTCATCAAAAAAAATTCAGCCACCACAAAAAGAATGGCTAAACTTAATGGCAATTGATAAGACAATAAATCAGGTTATAAGAAACAATAGCCGTAATAATAAAACACCATTTGAAAGTTGTTGCATAAACAACCCAGGTGGTAAGAAGAACATATCGATAATGTACAAACACCTAAGTGACTTAGCCAACCCTGATAAATTACACTACAGGACCGCATGGGAACCAGAGCTGCAAATAGAGTTAGACGACAAACAGTGGGGGGAAATAATCCAACAAGCAAACGCATCATCTCTAAATATAACATTAAACAAAAACTCATAAAAAACGATTATGAGATGGTACCTAACCCCAACCAGACTCTACCACACAAAAACGAAAACATGCACGAGAGGCTGTACTAGTGTAGGAACCCTGAAACGCATATTGTGGGACTGCCCCATAATTAGACACACATGGAGGGCAACCTAGAGAATCTATGGGGCATAAAGATCCTGCAGAAACCAGAAGATCCTAGGATTACAAATAACAGGGTTGACCAAGTCAGAACAATTTCTAACTAATCAAATATTCCTTGCAACCAGATGCATAATTGCAAAGCACTGGAGATTACCGACCTCACTGTACACCAAATTAAGTTCATTCAGTGCATGGTCACCCTACCGGCAGTTAGAGAGAAGTTAGAGAGTTAGAGGCGGTGGGCCTCCTGCTGGGAAATCTGGACATTGATATGTCAGCGCTGAGGTGAGTGGCTGAATTTGGTTGCAGTAGGATCAGGTCTGTTCTGAGCTAAGTACAGTATGTATCATAAGATCTGAAATATGCAGTGGTCAGGGGGAGGGACACTAAGTGGGCGGTTGGATTTTAAGTGAAACTTAAAAAAAATCAGCATGGAAAATAATGAGAATAGGCAGTGAATATAAGAGAAAGTTGAACACTGTTAGAAAAAAATAGAATCGTTATGGTATCTTTAATCTCATGTATACATTGAAGACTGAAACTATGTTGTTGAGTTTGTGCAGAAATTGTATACTTTAAAAACAAGAAAATCTGACACACACAGCGAGATATTCTTTCTGTTTCATCTTATACAGGTTATACAGGAGCCTACTAGAAATGAAGCTATCTTAGATTTACTCATCACAAATAATATTGATATAATATCAAATGTTGAAATAGGGCAACCTTTGGGAAAGAGTGATCACAACACAGTCTCATTTGAGATTTAATTAAAAAAAAAAACATTTTAAGGGGCCAACAAAAACTCTTAATTTTAAAAGGGCAGATTTTAACGGTCTAAGGGCAGCAATACAAAGTATAGACTGAAACAGAGAACTGATAGGTGAAAACACTGAACATAAATGGACAACATTTAAATCCTTACTAAATATACATACACATCGGCATATACCATGTGGGAATAAAAGTAAAAGGAGTAAATCACAACCCATGTGGCTTAGCAATGATTTAAAGATCAAGATACGGAGTAAAAAACAGGCATTTAAATTATACAAACAAGAGGGGACAGAGACTGCTTTACGGGAATACAAGGAAATCAACAAGTCTTGCAAATGCGCGATTAGACTGGCTAAAATAGAAAATGAAAAATGTATTGCAAAAGAGAGTAAGACTAACCCTAAAATATTTTTTAAGTATATTAATGGGAAGAAGGCAAGGAAGGAAGCTATAGGAACATTAGAATGTGAAACAGGCTGTCTGAAAATTAGTGACCATGAAAAGGCAGATGAGCTAAATAGGTTATTTTCTTCGGTATACACAAGGGAGGTACAAGTGGTTGGGACACTGCAACATAATGGGGCTACACTACCTTTGCCAAATAATTGGTTAACACAGGAAGTAATCCAAAAGAGGTTGGAAAAAATAAATGTTAATAAAGCCCTGGGTCCTGATGGAATACATTCAAAGGTACTAAGGAAACTGGGTTCTGTAATAGCCAAACCATTATATTAAATTTTTCAAGATTCACTCAACACAGGGTCTCTACCAGATGACTGGAGAAAAGCTGATGTGATACCTATATTTAAAAAGGGAGCAAGAGCAAATTTGGGGAATTATAGACCAGTGAGCCTCACTTCTGTAGTGGGGAAGCTTTTAGAAGGGTTAATAAGGGATAATATACAAGAATATGTCTATTTGAACAGGATTATAAGTAGGAGTCAACATGGATTTATGAGGGATAGGTCATGTCAAACAAATTAATTAGTTTCTATGAGGAGGTTAGTAGGAACCTGGATCAAGGCAACTCAGTGGATGTAATCTTTTTGGATTTTGCAAAGGCTTTTGATACAGTGCCACATGGGAGACTATTGTGCAAACTAAGGGATACAGGAATTGCAGTAAATATCTGCTCATGGATTGAGAGCTGGCTAAAAGACAGAAAGCAAAGGGTTGTTGTAAATGGAACATACTCCGATTGGACTAATGTGGTAAGTGGGGTTCCTCAGGGTTCAGTATTAGGTCCTCTCCTTTTTAACATATTTATTAATGACTTAGAGGTAGGATTGGAGTGTGGGGTCTCCATTTTCGCTGATGACACAAAGTTGTGCAAGGTAATTAAATCAGATAATGATGTGCTTTCCCTATTTACATAAAATTGAGGAATGGGCATCTAAATGGCAAATGAGATTTAATACGAATAAATGTGAGGTTATGCATCTGGGAAGGAAAAATAGCCATGCAATTTATAATCTTAATGGAGCAAATCTAGGTGTATCAGATATTGAAAGGGATTTGGGAGTGCTTGTGGACAACCACCTAGGTAACAGTGCTCAAAGCCAAGAAGCAGCTGCAAAGGCAAATAAAATATTAGCATGTATTAAGAAGGGTATAGAAGCCAGGGAAGCAAATATAATTCTGCCACTATACAAATCTCTAGTACGCCCTCATTTGGAATATGAGTACAATTTTGGGCACCACTTCATAAAAAGGACATTTTAGAGCTGGAAAAGGTACAGAGAAGGGCAACAAAACTAATAAGGGGAATGGAGGGGCTTAGTTATGAAGAAAGACTAACCAAATTAAACTTATTTTCTCTAGAATAAAGGAGTCTAAGAGGAGATATGATTACCTTATATAAATACATCCAGGGTCAGTATAAAGATTTGTCAGGGGAGCCTTTTGTGCCAAGAGGTTTTCAACTGACAAGAGGACATCCCTTGAGGTTAGAAGTAAAAAGATTCCACCTCAAAGAAAGAAAATGGTTCTTTACAGTAAGGGTGGTTAATCTGTGGAATTCTCTACCAGAGGAGGTGGTGACAGCGGATTCGATAGATAACTTTAAAAGGGGACTAGATTTATTTCTAATTAAAAAGGGAATTCAGGGTTATCATGGATAATTAGAGAGACAGTATTGATCCAAATTTTTTACGTTTCCCTTTGAGAAAATTGGCTAAGTCTCGCTTGTGTTTTTTTTTTTTTTTTTTTCTGTTTGCCTTCCTCTGGACTAATTAATAATAAAAAAATAAAAAAAACATTAAATAATTGATAATAATTAATTAACAACTAATGAATTAATAGTTAATCTGCATATTGCAGATCAGAGGAGATCTTAAAAGGTTGAACTTGATGGCCTGAAAGTCTTTTTTCAACCTTAAATACTATGGGCCTCATTCAATTATCGGCCGTAAAACGTCCGCAAAGCCGCGATTCCTTGCGGCGGTCTTACGGCCCCGTGTAGAGCTACCTTTACCTTGCAATTCAAATAGACGGCGCCGCAAGGATATCCCCCTTACGGCCGGCCGCATATCATGCAACCGGCCGCAAGGTCTGAAAACTTTAAATGCAAAAATAAATTCAAGATGGCACTGTAAAGCTCTGTAAATGCTAGGGATCATAATGGGGGACATGAGGATTAATAGCAACCCCCTCTCAAGCTTGCACATCAGCCCAAATCCGATATTTAATTAACGGTTTATTTTCCGTCCCGCAGCCTGGGCGGGTCTGAGGTGCTCCAAACCCTCGGGACTTTGTCCACGGATATTTGACATGAATTAAAATACAAATTATTTGCGGATTTGAGTGTAGGGGAATGTTGTGCTATGAATGCTAACACCCCCAATCACTTTATCGTCTCATAAGAGTGCAGGATGGCTTTATTATGTGCCTAATTGTGTGCCTGCGGGACCTTTTTGGTGCAAGTAAGCTGCGGCTCGGTTTTAGCCTTGCCGAGAGGGTTCCCAGAGCAATTGAATAGCAACTGGGCTTTTCTTGCGTCCGAAACTCTTGCGGCCCTTTTAAGATCAAAGGCTTTCCTGCGGCGCGTGCGGCCGCAAGCCTGCCAGAGCCCCCGGCCGGAAGAGAATAGAATAGGCAAATAGCATGCGGCCGGTCCTTGCTGCCCCGCATCTCCTACGGCTGATAATAGAATGAGGCCCTATGTAACTTTGTAACTATATATTTAATTGAAATTATGGGCAGTAACACATAGTTATACACAGAGCAGGTGGTCTGGACCGGGGGTTGGGCGGGTTCGGTCGGTCGCTATTTCCTTGCCTGCCCCTGGTCTGGACAATGTTTGCCAATTCAAACATAGTTGGAAAGACGGAAAAATAGAAGTGGTATACAGATAACAAATAATGTTGGTATGTAAGATGTATCATTACGACATACAGTTTGTATTTCCAATCATATAAGGTATACTGTTGGTAAATGTATGTACCTATGTGAATCTGTATAATAAAATGTATTAAAAAAAAATTATATTCATAATATATGCACACTTTCAATCATGATTATAATGGTGTATTATATAGTGATGTATATTGATATAAAAATTATCAGTGGAGCAGCTTATTTTTACATATATACAATATGGCCCTCATTCAATTGCAATTTGGCCAATTGAATAGGGCTCTAAATAAGCACATAACAAATATTTTTTAAATAAGTTTTTAGTTAGTAAGCATCTATCCAAAAGAAAGGTTTTCACTAACTAAAAACTTCTTTAAAAAAATATGCTATGTGCTTATAAAGAGCCCTTTTCAATTGGCCAAATTGCAATTGAATGAGGGCCTATGTGTTTTCCACTTCATAGGTATATTATCACTGAGGAAGTCAAAAAGCAATGAAACGCATTTGATATATGTTTTTATACAAATTTCCAAATTAATTTTACTTTGTACATATCAATTTCACAAACTTTACCTGAATATTATCACAGATATAAATTATTTTTTGTTACAATCATTATAATTTTTTGGAGTCCAATATTAGTATTATTAGTATTACTAGCGACATGCCCGTCAAAAATGACGACAATAAAAAGTAAAGCCTGGCAATGCTGTTTGCCACACAATGGGAGCTTCTCCCCATCTAGTTTACTGGCTTCGTGATGAGCGCCTTTGGCTAACTGAACAGCTAGATGATCTTTAGTTAAGTGGAGAGCATAACGAACGTATTGTTGAAAATTGTCACAAAATGCCAAGGGATTAAATACTCCATTTAAGAGAGATACAGCTATGCATTTATTTAATAAATAGTGGCCTGATATTATATGTATCCAAGAAACCCATTGAGTTAGAGATAGAGAGCCAAGCCTGTCGGATAAGATGTTTTATGTTGGTGCCCTCTCTAGCTATAAAACAAAGAAAAGAGTGTTGTTATTCTAATAAAATAGGATTGTGTCCATAGTGGAAAGATTTGTAGATTGTGATGCGGAGGGTAGATATATAATATGGATTTACTTTGGTAAATTTATATGCTCCCAATAAACAACAAAATCGATTTTTTAATAAAAAGCTAAATTGTATTTCAAGAATCAAAAAGGTCCTAATGATAATATCTGGAGACATTAATAAGGTGGTGGATCCACAAATTGATAGGAAATCCATGGTAAAGGCAAAACTAGACGTAGAAACTGGGAGGAAAGCTATACATTTTAACAATAGCTTAGAGGAATATAATCTTTTTGATGCATGGAGGATGTTTCACCCCGGTGATTAGACATATTTTCAAATAGACACAAATCTTATTCAAGGATCGATTACTTTTATAGTCCCTAGACATTATCAATAGACATTATCAATAAGGTTGAGATTGGTCACATCAATTGGTCTGATCATGCTTATATTAAGCTTTTATTAAATAAAGCTGAAAAATCAAAAAATGGGGAGAAAATTAAGGTGGATGTTTCACTATTCAAATCTTATAAAGATAGAGAATAGATATAAAATTAGATCTGGAATTTTTCACTTTTAATGAGTCATCAGTTAATTCTAAAACTATAGTATGGTATGACCATAAGGCGTATGTGAGAGTTTGTTTTGTTTGCGCAATCAAGCTGCTGGTCCTGATGGGTTTTCAAACATTTGTTATAGGACCTTTTCAAAAGTTATAATTCGACACCTTAAAAACTTCTTTAATGATAATATGGATTGGAGAGATTAAATGGTTCGGCCCTTACTGATATGCTGGAAGTAGCTATAGTAACCATCCATAAGGAAGGCAAAGATCTATCTAGCTACTTAAATTATCGTCTAATGTCCTTATTAAACTCTTATATAAAGTTTTATGCACAAATCCTTGCATAAAGAATTAACCTGGTATTGAATAATTTAATTGATTCAGATCAAACTGGGGGGCAAAATACCCACTGTTAAGCTGTCCATTAATGCTGAAAAGGCATTTGATTGTATTAACTGGGACTTTATAAAGGTGGCACTCTGTGTACGGATTTGGCGGGTTTAGCTCTCTCGCTATTAGAACACTTTATTCCAATGTTTCAGCCCACGTTGTGGGAACTGGTTTTAGATCGGATAATTTTAAGATTACTAACGGAACAAGACAGGGTTTTCCCCTGTCTCCGTTGATCTTTGCATAAGCTAGGAACCTTTGGCCAAAATGATATGAAAAGATGCAGACATTTGCAGTGTACAAGTCAAAAACACTATAAATAAAATCACGTTAAACTAAAAGAGGAATTTCCCTTTAATTGGGAGCATAACAGTATAACAATAGTTATAAGAACTAGCCTAAAGTATTGGTATCAGTGTAATTCTAGATGGAAACTTGTTCCCGTCCCATCACCTGTAGCCCCTATCCAGATGATCTATGATCTAATGCTTAAAATAAAAATGTAATTATAGAACACTAAAAAATACTTTGAAAATGCAGGCTATGATTTGATTAACAATAGAGAGATAACACATTTTGAAAGGATGTTTATAGGGAGGGATATGGGGATGAAATGGTCAATATCTAAATACAGAAATATTTTAGAATCTTTTTTGACACATGAAAAATCTTATGGGAATGTTAGAATAGGAAAAATAACTAAAAATGCATTGGGAGCTTGATGATTGGCTTAATGCCTTTAAGACTACAGAAAGTAATACAAAATATATTTCTCTTAGAGAGATTCGATTTAAGGTTATTCATAGGCGGCACATGAGTCCTCTACGGATGAGTAGATGGACTTCACAAGAAGTTTCGAGCAAATGTTGGAGAGGATGTGAGGAACTGGGATGGTGGTTCTGTAGTAAGATTAAAAGTTTCTGGGAAGTATGTGTTTCCCATCTATCTTCCATAGTAAATATAAAACTTGAGCTTTCTCCTGAATTAATTCTATTTCATATGTTTCCTAAACATTTTTAAACTAAGGTGAGAGGTATTCTTATTAACATTCTGTCGACTATTAAAAAAAAATTTGGTTTTCCTTCCTGGAGTGAAATAAAAGGGATGATTAGCCGTAACAGACAATTTGAAAAAGATCTTCTGGAAAGTTCCAGAGACACACACAAAAAAAAAAGGATGAGAAATGGCTATTATGGGATCAATACATAGTTACATAGTAATTGAGGTTGAAAAATGAAAAAAGACTTTTAGCCCATCAAGTTCAACCTTTTAAGATCTCCTTTGATCAGCAATATGCATATTAGTTGTTAATTGATCCAGAGGAAGGCAAACAGAAAAAAAAAACAAGTGAAATTTTGCCAATTGTCTCAAAAGGGAAAAAAATAATTCCTTCCTGGCGATCGGATTTCTCCCTGGATCAATACTCCCTCTCTAATTAATCAGGATAACCCTGAATACCCTTTTTATTTAAAAATATATCCAATCCCTTTTTAAAGTTATTTATTGAATCCGCTGTCACCATCTCCCTTGATAGAGAATTCCACAGAATAGTTACATTCACAATACTTGCAGCAATAAATGTGAAACTAGTGTTTTTGCCTCTGGATTCACCCTTGTGGGATTTAACATTAATGCATAAAAGGTCTAGTACCTTCGCTGTTAATGTATGCTATTATACATGGGATGATTACTGATTGTGATATAAGGATGTGTGTTTGATTTTTTTTTTTTTTTTATATCTTTATTTGTATTTTATAAAAATAAAAAAAAGTTAAGTGATAGTATAATATTCTTGTAAATGGACATTATAATAAACCCACTTCACTTCAGATTATTGTAAATATATCTGTATTTTAATTCTGTATAACTTTTTGCAGGCCCCCCACACCTACTCAGACTGGCTGGAAAGTGTTTTAATTTTGTGGAATCCACGTAAGTACCTGAAGCAGAAAAACTATATATGCAGTAAATACAAATTCACGTGTATTAATATGCCCATGAAGGCCAAAGTGGTAATGTATTTTCGTATTTTTATTTTAAACAAAATAAAGGATCCTATCTATATGGGAGCGGTTTCCTTACTTCTTATCTTGGCTCCTTGTTTAGTTTATGCCTGTTAATTACAATATGCAGTATCTCACAAAAGTGAGTACACCCCTCACATTTTTGTAAATATTTTATTATATCTTTTAATGTGACAACACTGAAGAAATGACACTCTGCTACAATGTAAAGTAGTAAGTGTACATCCTGTCTAACAGTGTCAATTTGCTGTCCCCTCTAAATAACTCCACACACAGCCATTAATGTCTAAACCATTGGCAACAAAAGTGAGTACACCCCTAAGTGGAAATGTCTAAATTGGGCCTAAAGTGTCAATATTTTGTGCGGCCACCATTATTTTCCAGCACTGCTTTAACCCTCATGGGCATGGAGTTCACCAGAGCTTCACAGGTTGCCACTGGAGTCCTCTTCTACTCCTCCATGATGACATCACAGAGCTGGTAGATGTTAGAGACCTTGCACTCCCCCCGCCTTCATTTTGAGGATACCCAACAGATGCTCAATAGGGTTTAGTTCTGGAGACATGCTTGGCCAGTCCATCCCCTTTACCTTCAGCTTCTTTAGCAAGGCAGTGGTCGTCTTCGAGATGTGTTTGGGGTCACTATGTTGGAATACTGCCCTGCTGCCCAGTCTCCAAAGGGAGGTGATCATGCTCTACTTCAGTATGTCGGCACAGACGCTCATCGCGAGGCCCACGGGAGTTAGGCTGCAATGAGCGATAAAGGCGCTCTTAGCAGGGCTAAGCGAGAAAAAAATGGCGTCCGAAAAAACTTAAACGGATGAAGACTAGGCTGAGGGCAGGAAAACCGACACTGAAGCCAGTAACACTTAGCGCAATACAGTAAACACGATCATGAAGCCAGTAACACTTAGCCAAACAATGCAAACCACTGCACTTATCGCGAGCAGCACAGACACAGAGGAGAAAGACACGGGAGGGAGAGGGGGGAGAGGGTGGAAAGAGACACAGGGCTGGGAGACGGACGAAAAGAGACATGGGGGGGATAAGGAAAAACAAATGAAACAGGGTAGGGAGAGAGGGGGAAACAGACACAGGGGTTAGAGACTGGGGATAGGCTCGCAATAAGCGCCGAAGGTTGCGGGTTGCCGAGGCCTGCAATGAGCAGCGAAGCCGATCATTGCGAGGCTTGTAAATTAGATGGGGAGAGGCTCGCAGTGAGAGCCAAAGGCACTCATTGTGAGCCACGCAATGAGTGCCAAAGGTGCTCAGCGCAGGGCTTGCAATAAGCGCCAATCATGCTCAGTGCAGGGCTCGCGATGAGCGCCAAAGGTGCTCAGCGCAGGGCTCGCGATGAGCGCCAAAGGTGCTCAGCGCAGGGCTCCTGATGAGCGCCAAAGGTGCTCACATTGTGTGGCAAACAGCATTGACAGCCTTTAAATTTTAATGCCGTCATTTTTGACGGGCAAGTAGCTAGTTTTTAGCTAGTAATTGGTCACGGTTTTATTGGTGTCACAAGAATGCAGATTCTTTGTCATAAGCCTCTCACTGTATAGTGGGTGCATTATTGGGCAGAACCTTCCAAATGGTCCCTGCAAAGGTCTGCCTCGGCTCATGCACACAGTATTTATATTGGTGCTAGACTAGATGTACTAGCAAATCAGCATGTTTTGCAATGTTGCGGAGAGACAGTTTGTGATTGGTTCTTCAGAGACACTCTATGCATGAATTAAAGGGGGCAGACCTTTGGATGGACTATTTGCAAGGTTTCAATAAGTAAAAACATAGCTTTTATAATAATACAATGATGATCAGATATGCAAATATACACTTAAGTAGTTGTGCAACTAATATCAACGCCATCTCTCCTTAATAAATAGCATTACATAATTTGCCACTGTAAATTGAATGTTCCATTTTTTTATTTGCCAGGGTAAGGGTAGTCCACAAGCACTTTTATCTCCAATAGTGATGATAATATATGCACAAGAAAAATATATACCATTTTAAAAGGAAAACACTTGGCTGTTAAATTAAAATATGCACAATTAAAAATATGTGTTACCATAAATATTATTTTATGTGTATTTTTTTGTTCTTGTATACTTAGATACAAATATGAATTTTGCCCTTTTCACAACATTACTCAGCATGAGCAGTCCTTCCGGTGGAATGCCTACAGTGGAATATTGGGGTGAGCACTGATTTTTCAATGTTCGGTTCTTGTATGTATGTATGTATGTATTTTTATTTGTATAGCACTTTACACAGACCAAATTGTGCAACGATATAAGTGCAACATAAAGACAAACAGTGGGTTGCATATTTCTATATTTCCTGCCCAGAAGAACTTACAATTTACTAATATGGGATAGAGACGCATACAGACACATTATGGTAAAAAGATAAGGCATATGGATGGGAGGGCGCCCGTTTAAATGCATCTTTAAACAGGTGATTTTTTGTCTCTTTGTTTTTTTTAGCTAAACCTTGAAAGTGATAAGATTAGGCATTTGTCTGATATTGTGCTGCAGTTAGTTTTAGTTGTGGGGGGGTGGAAGAGGCGGGGTTTGTAGCAGTGAGGGGATTTTGCTAAGAAGAATTTCTAGAACTGGAACTGTATGGGATAGTAAGGAGACATCCTGAGCAGAGAAAAGATAATGAGCTATAGCAACAGATGAGAAGAAAGACATAATGAGGAGCTGAAAAGTGAATAGCCTTGAAGTAGAGAAGTGGAATCTTATGTTTTATTTCTTACATTATTGGAACCCTATTGAGGAGGAAGGGCAAGATAAGCTGCTGCTCAGAAAATATTGATTGCAGAGAAGAGAGATGAGAGAGATTGCAGAGAATAAGGTGTTGGAATTGTGTAGGCAAGATAGACCCTGGGTAATTGTCCTGGGAGTGGAGGGGCTGAGGAAAGATGTTCTAATAATATAATTCTTTATATACAATGAAGCAGATAAAATCTCCTATCAGAACAGCATCCTGAAAAGAAGCAGATAAGACTGCAGTTCCAATTTCATTTTAAAGGTAAATAGAGACATTTGGTTCTATTGCTAACCAGTTATTAAATAAACCCCTATTAAATGAGTCCTTTAAATAAGTTTTTTTGTCCCATTGATGCAGTACACAAAACAACATTCAGGAATATACTAAAATATGGGTCACAGGTGACCCCTAGTGGAGACTGCTTAGTGGAACAGAGATTAAAATCTCACTGATCAGGGAGGACAGCATCCATATTGACTATGGAGCACAAACAGAGCAGAACATGCACAGAAATGAAGATCTCTTGTCAATAATCTGGTTATCCTATATTGCAGTTTACACAGGGTGCGCAGTCATATACTAGTTCGATTATAGAGTTGAGAAGTACATGCCAATATTGTATTTGGATCATTGAGAGGAGATGCATGTGTTGGGGACACCTAGTTGTAAAAGTTAGTAATTCCACAAATCCTCTAAAGCAGCTTCTATTTTTTAGGATATGGCAAGAATGGGAAATTGAAAACAGTACATTTAGTGGCATGTGGATGAGAGAAGGGGACGCGTGTGGAGCCAAAAACAGACAAACTAAGGTTTGACGCTGCTTACGTTTTCTTCATTATATGAAAGGACTACTGAAAGGTCATGTTTATTCTATAATCTTATGAAGAACTTGTCTTGATTAAGTGCAAAATTTAGTTACCAAGTTTAAAATAAATACAAAAAGACTTTAGTTTTTTTTCCCACAAGATGAGTAAATCAACATGTGCAAGTGCTTTTGAACATGACATGACCAGCCTTTTTTAGTACTTACCAAATACCTTTTAATTTCAATAAAGATTATTAAATTTTTCAGATTAGTGTTTATTTCAGATAAATATATGTGCAATATGATGCTGTGGCATATAGTAGTTCTATTTTATGTACAGTGAATAGAGTCGCTAAATTCAGATGTAATTCTTTGTTACAGGTCCTCCTTGTGTGTGGAAGGAGCAACAAGTTGGCCCAGGTGTCTGAGCCAAGTACCTGTATCTACTCTCTGACATTTGAGACTCCTTTAGTTTGTCATCCTCACTCTCTATTAGGTATGTTCCCCATAAGCAGAGATACTGAACTATAGTTAAAAAGATGCCAGTGCTCTTCCTCTCCTCAGTCAGTGGTTCTCTTTTTCTTATTATCCTTTTTTGTGGCTTACATACTAAGAACAAGAAAGGAGAACCACTGACTAAGGAGAGGAAGAGTGCCACCATCTTTTTAACTATAGACATTTTTTTAAAAGATATTTGGTTTGGGAGCTGTTATGACTTTTGGGTTTTGCTGCTATTGTAGAACTGTTAAAAAAATGATCTTAACAGAAATAATAAGACTAGCTATTGCAAATAATTCTAAGATTAATCTTCAAAGATAGTTAACTAATTGTTGAAGAGAGTCTGAAATAATAAATACTTATCAAAACAATCATGTAGAGCAGTCCAAATTAAGTGTAGAAACGTTAAACCCTTTTTCCATAATAACTTTTCACACTGAATTTAATATCCAATCAGAATTGTATCACCCACAGCTTTTTGTGATGATACTTTTCATTAATAAATATATTGAAAGATTTGATCTATTTTGTCACAACTAGTTAAACTCTTTTTCAAAATAATGTTGGTTATTTTTTTTTGGGGGGGGGGGGTATTCTATGTATTTGCAAGTACCGTAATTGGTAGACAAACTGTCAGGCAGGAGGCAGACAGACAGACTAGCAGACACATGAACCACGTGTGTCTCTTCATGAACACAGCACTAGTCTGAGAAACCATTACAGTAGTAAAGGGACAATTACTGTGTACACATTGTGCTAGCTTGGTTTCTCTTTTGTATAGTGATTAGATCACTGTACAACTGTGTTGTGGTTGATCATGTGTCAATAAGCCAATGACATGTTTAAATCCTTCTGTTTTGTTTGTGGGAAATTGACATTTAAAGGTCAACAACAATATTTCACATTAAAAAAATGTTAATAGCTATATTTTTGTTGCAATACTTGTTGAGTCACCTCTGTTAGGCGTTTGAAAAATTGGGTACATGGTTACCCCATAAGCTCTTTGCAGTTACGATGTTTTGTAGGGAACTTGAAGATCATACTTTAGATTGTTAACAAATATCAAATGAATAATCTCTAAATACAAACACACAGTGACATACCCAAATGAGGATTACATTTTTGGAGTTTGTGGTACTGGTAAATCTAGTAGATGAAGACTCATATAACGATGACACTAGCCCAGTGCAACATGAGGAGCAACTTGATCTTACTTTTGAATCAAGTACATCTTCTGAGCCTCATCTACTAAATCAAGTTTATTTAAAAAAACCTTGTTTAGGATTTGAGTTTGTCAAACAGGCTGAACCTT
This sequence comes from Discoglossus pictus, assembly GCA_027410445.1. Lineage (NCBI taxonomy): Eukaryota > Metazoa > Chordata > Amphibia > Anura > Alytidae > Discoglossus > Discoglossus pictus. The sequence goes on along the minus strand of CM050172.1, from coordinate 54,330,075 downwards.
TTGTTCACAAAAAAACTATTTGCCCTGTAATGCATACTCTTGGTCGTGAACTTAAAGCAACAGAAAGGCAACTCTTCATTGACTCCTCTAAAACTAGATTGAAAGGTGTCCTTTTGCACAATGGAAACAAATTCCTTCTGTGCTATTAGTTTATGCTACTAATATAAAAAGTATGAAAATACAAAAATCCTTTTTGAGAAAAATCAGTATGCCAAATACAGTTGAAACATCCTTGGTTGAATAGTTATAGCAATTGAGGTTGGAAAAAAAACTTTCAGTCCATCAAGTTCAACCTTTAAGATCTCCTCTGATCTGCAATATGTGGATTAGCTGTTAATTGATTCAGAGGAAGGCAAACAGAAAACAAACCCAAGTGAAACCAATTGTCTCAAAGGGAAAAATAATTAATTCCTTCCTGACCACAGATACTGGCGATCAGATTCCTCCCTGGTCAATACTCTCTATCTAATTATCCAGGATAACCCTGAATGCCCTTTTTGATTAGAAATAAATCCAGTCCCCTTTTAAAGTTATCTAATAAATCCACTTTCACCACCTCCTTTGGTAGATAATTCCGCAGATTAACCACCCTTACTGTGATGAACCCAATATTTAATAGTCCTCGTACTGTTAATTGTTTGCATCTTGGCTATACTAACTTTTGTTTTTTCTTGTGTGAGTGGCACAGTCGAGACAGGAAAAGCCATTATATCAAGAAAACCTGGCCAGAGCATCAGTCACTTACTCCCGGAAGGAAAAATGTTCCACATCCCACACTAGTCAATCTCAAAACATTTTTTTACCTCTATTCCATATAAAATGATGTTTTTTTAAAAACTTTAAGGCCATTGATAAAAATTATGCTAGATTTGCTGATTCGAAGGAAAAGTTCCCTAGAATAAATCTTACTGAAATTAAGAAGGCATTATTGTTGGTGCTCAAATAATAGATTTGATTTCAAATCAGATCTGTCAAGTTGAAAAAAACTTTACAAAATGTTTTCGGAAGTTTTAAAGCACAGAACATTGTGACATTGTGGCTGAGTTCTTACATTCAGTGTTCTGATCAGTTAGATGTGTCTTAAATCACCCATGCAGTTCATGAAAACTAACAGTATTATCAGCTACATATCTTACAAAAGTGAGTACAACCCTCACATTTTTGTAAATATTTTATTAGATTTTTTTCATGTGACAACACTGAAGAAATGACACTCTGCTGCAATGTAAAGGAGTAAGTGTACAGGCTGTATAACAGTGTAAATTTGCTCTCTCCTCTCAATAACTCAACACACAGCCATTAATGTCTAAACGGTTGGCAACAAAAGTGAGTACACCCCTAAGTGGAAATGTCCAAATTGGGTCCAAAGTGTCAATGGTGTGGCCACCATTATTTTCCAGAACTGCCTTAACCCTCATGGGCATGGAGTTCACCAGAACTTCACAGGTTGCCACTGGAGTCCTCTTTCACTCCTCCATGATGACATCACGGAGCTGGTGGATGTTAGAGACCTTGCACTCCCCCACCTTCCGTTTGAGGATGCCCCACAGATACTCAATAGGGTTAAGGTCTGGAGACATGCTTGGCCAGTCCATTAACTTTACCTTCAGCTTCTTTAGCAAGGCAGTGGTCGTCTTGGAGGTGTGTTTGGGGTCGTTACCATGTTGGAATACTGCTCTGCGGCCCAGTCTGCGAAGGGAGGGGATCATGCTCTGCTTCAGTATGTCACAGTACATGTTGGCATTCATGGTTCCCTCAATAAACTGTAGCTCCCCAGTGCCCGCAGCGTTTATCAGTCATTCCACTCACTCACCACAGGGTCGCTACCAGATGACTGGAGAAAAGCAGAGGTGATACCTATATTTAAGAAGGGAGCAAGAGCAAATCCAGGGAATTATAGACCAGTGAGCCTAACATCTGTAGCTTTTAGAAGGGTTAATAAGGGACAGTATAAAAGAATATGTCTAGTTGAACAAGATCATATGTAGCAGTCAACACTTGTTTATTAAGAATAGGTCATTTCAGACCAATCTAATTAGTTTATATGAGGAACTTGGGCAACTCAAGGGATGTAGTCTTTTTAGGATTTTGCAAAGGCTTTTGATACAGTGCCACATGGGAGACTTTAGAGCAAACTAAGGGATACAGGAATTGCAGTAAATATCTGCTCATGGATCGAGAGCTGGCTAAAAAAAAGGAAGCAAAGGGTTGTTGTAAATGGAACATTCTACGATTGGACTAATGTGGTAAGTGGAGTTCCTCAAGGTTCAGTATTAGGTCCTCTCCTTTTTAACATATTTATTTATGACGTAGAAGTAGGACTCGAAAAAAGTGTCTCCATTTTTGCTGATGACACTAAGTTGTGCAAGGTAATTAAATCAGATAATGATGTACTTTCCCTACAAAGGGATTTGCATAAATTAGAGAAATGGGCATCTAAATGGCAGATGAGATTTAATACAAATAAATGTAAGGTTATGCATTTGGGAAGGAAAAATAGCCATGCAATTCACATTCTTAATGGAGCAAATCTCGGGGTATCTGATATTGAAAGGGATTTTGGAGTACTTGTGGACAACCATCTAGGTAGCAGTGCTCAATGCCAAACAGCAGCTGCAAAGGCAAGTAAAATATTAGCATGTATTAAGAAGGGTATAGAAGGAAGGGAAGCAGAAATAATTCTGTCACTGTACAAATCCCTAGTACACCCTCATTTGGAATATGGAGTACAATTTTAGGCACCACATCATAAAAAAGAAATTTTAGAGCTGGAAAAAGTACAGACAAGGGCAACAAAACTAATAAGGGGAATGGAAGGGCTAAGTTATGAAGAAAAACTAACCAAATTAAACTTCTTTTCCCTAGAAAAAAGGCGTCAATATAAGGCTTTGTCAAGTGAAGTTTTTGTACCAAAAGATTTTCAACTGACAAGAGGACATCCCTTGAGGTTAGAGGGAAAAATATTTCACCTTAAAGAAAGAAAAGGGTTCTTCACGGTTAGGGTGGTTAAACTGTGGAATTCTCTACCAAAGGAGGTGGTGACAGCGAATTCGATAGATAATTTTAAAAAGGGGTTAGATATATTTTTGAATAAAGTGGGCATTCAAGGTTATCCTGGCTAACTAACAATTGGCAAAGTTTCAATGTTTTTTTTTTTTTCTGTTTGCCTTCCTCTGAATCAATTAACAATTATTAACAAATAGTCCACATATTAAAAGGATCAGAAGAGATCTAAAAAGGTTGAACTTGATGGATTAACAGTCTTTATTCAACCTCAAATACTATGTAACTATGTACTATATATAAAATGTGAGGGGTGTACTCACTTTTGTGAGATACTGTATGTAAGTCATGGACATAAAACATTGACTGTATTTACGAGTTTAGGAATCCATTTTCTGTTTGTTACATCACACACCCTTAGATCTGTTCCAGAAGCAAGAACTAAAGGAGGTAACCACAGACGTCACTTCCAGCAATGTTTTATTGATACCCCCAGGATACTGCAGAGTCACCATTTTTTTTTTCTAATTAAAAACTAGCTGTATGATTTTTTTTTTTCTGATTTATTGATTATCCTGAGTATTAATTATGCTCTGGATCAACTCAAAGTTTTCAAACATATATATTTGTTTCATTCTGCAGTATGTCTATTATTTTCTTGAATAATTAAGCTTCGAACATTTGCTTGTAGTGTATCCAACTCTATCAGAAGCTCTGCAGGGCAAGTGGGACGAAGCAGAGCAGTCGTTATATGATGGATTAATTACCGAGCAGGTCAGTATGGGATTTTTAATATATTCATTAAAATATATTTATTAAAGGGCCACTGTTGTGCTCATACAATAAGCTCTATTGTTTATTTAGTTACCGATTAGCAAAAATATTAGGATTTGAATTAGTAGTGCTATTTCTCCACCCCATATTGGGCATCCAGGGAGTGGGAGAAGATCTGTCCAGGAGGCTATCCCAAATATTTTTAAAAGGTGTACCTGCAGTGACCACTGAAGGGAAGGAGGCTGATAAGACTCTTGCCATTACAGATCCTCTCCTACCCATTAAGTGCCTATATAGGGGGTGGCAAAAAGTTTATATTCTGGAGGCTGCATCACTAAAGATACATTACTTATCTTTTTCTTCAAATATTTTTTTTTTTACAATCCATTATTAAATAAACTCTATTGTAGGAGAATGTCAGTGTTCCTTTAAAATAACCCAGCTCGCAAAGCCTGTACAGTTGTATTTCTAAGTAAATTTCAAAGGATCACAGCAACAGTTTAAAAAGTGTAAATCTGCATAAATAAATTGGCAGAATTGTGATGAAAAACATGTATGAACAATTTATAAATGTTAGTGCAAAGTTTAGATAAAATGGGATACATTATGGGATACATAATTTATTTCTGAAATGTGCATAGAAGGAGGTGGTGTGTTAGGTAGAACTTATTGTTTTTTATTTAGACAGTAATATACTATGACTGAACAGGACTATCTTTGAAGGTTATCTAATAATATGAGGGGGGTTGGTGTAGGATTTCTTCCCTAACCGCCACATTTTGACTTTGGCTAATATTAATATATTAGGACTTAGACACTGAATTCCTTTTATATATACAGTAGATTTCTACATTTTAAAATTATTTGTTTCCACCTATACCAAAAAGTATGAGTAAATACTGAAACATGTACATTATATCCCAGGTTATATTTCTGAATAACCGGATTTGCCTCAGCTGGTGCAACAGATGATAGATTGAAACCATCAAACCGTTGCTGTAATTGTAAGGGCTCGTCTTTTTTATACAGTGATGGACAACGTGGTCTTATAGGGGCTCCCTGGGTCTCTTTGTTTTGGCACATGAGTTTTTAAGTTTCATTAATTATGTTCGATCAATATGTGCTGAAAAACAGACATACTGAAATCCTGCACTGCACAGTTTTAACATTTAATTTAGTTTGTATTATTTTAACAAAAATTCAAAAGGACCAGTTTTCATGGTTAAAATGGCATTGGAAATACCCCCAAGCCTCTTTTGAAATGGTGTGCTTTAACACAAGTATTTTTACAATAGAATGTTACTGGTCAAATTCTGTTTTCAATAAGTTTTTTAACTAGGTGACTTTATTAATTTCATCCCTTTAATATAAATGTTATATGAAATTTACTTATTACCCCCTTCTAAACTTATTTTCACCTGGAGCATCCTCAGTTTTTCCTGTTCTCTCTTGTATAGTATTCCATTTTTCATAGCTATACCCACAGGAGAGGAGCTTCACACAACCAGTCTTTTAGGATGCTCAGGCACAAAGCTGTCATGTTCTGCTAGTTAGCAACACAAGACACTGGCAATGTAAAGCCACCCCCTGTGGGTGTGGCATCAGGTCACAGCTATGTAAGATGGCAGCTCTCCTGAGTGAGAACAGAGGCTCCAGGAGGTAAAAAACTCTTAACGGTTTCTTAGAAGTAAGTGAATTGTAAGTTATATATCATCTAGATTGAGAAGGATACAATTAAGTAACCTAGTTAAAGCATTTATATCAAATAAAAATAAAATCTTAGATTTAAGTTATTACTTTATACCTCTGAATAGCCCCACCGTGCTTTTTTTTTTTTTTTTACTACCAATAAGTGTTATCACTTCCTATGGGGGACATAAAGCTAGCACATTATTAAACAACTGTCTGTGAGGCTGCCTAGCGTGAATCTTGGAGCCTTTGCTACATCTGCAACTTCTCCTCTGGACCACTAAGGTCATTAAAAAAAAAAAAAACTTGTGGAAAGTTTTCTTAAAGTTAAAAATGTAAAGGCTAGGATTATTTCTTTACATTTATATGCAATTATTCTTTACGGCAGATTTCCATTTTCTTTAATACACATGCTTCTTCATGTTTGCAGGTCAAGATAGTATGTCCTTTATTTATTTTTTAATATATTTAAACAAGAAATTATCTCGAGAACTTTCTGTAGAGGAGGACTTGCAGCCCCAAACATCAAATGCTATTAATCTGGTACATTTTTCAAAATACACCTTAAAAGAAAATAAACCTAAATATTTACTTATAGAGAATGAATTAGTTAAAAATATTAATCTACATCATATATGTTGGGATAAGAAGATAGATAATAAGATTCTTAATAAATTACCACTTATTCCAAAAACCTTAATAAAATGGTGGTTTGATTATAATAAAAAAAATAAATTGGTAAAATTTCCAGCTCCAAATATCCCAATATATAAATTGTCATTAGAACTAACTCCCTTTTTAAATATATCATGGGAGAAATAGGGTATAAAAACTCTCAAGGACTTATTTCAGGGACAAACACTGAAAACATTTAAAGTAATATCTGCTGAATATCAAATACCATCTACAAAATGGTTGCTTTATGATATTTTATATATATCAATATTAAAAAATACAGAGTATGGAAAATTACCTAATAGAGAATTGACTCAATTTATGATAAGAAAAGTACAATATCAAGATATCATAATATAATAAAATCTCAACTAGAAATAGAAAAAACAGAAAGTATGCAGGAACCAGGTACTGCAGGGTGTTAGGAGCCTGGGGGACATTGTTAACCCCTCCCAGCGTCTACTTTACAACCCTCTTGATGAGCGCCTTTGCCTCTCATTGCTGGCCTTGGCTAACCCGCCCTGTGTCTTTTCCCCACCTCTCCCTCCGCTGTGCCTCCTTTCCCTCCCCCCTCCCCTGTGCTTCCTTTCCCTCCCCCTCTCTTGTGTATCCTTTCCACCCTCTGCCTCCCATATGTCTGATTTCCTCCTTTTCCCGACTGGAGGACGGGAGCCGCAGAGGAGAAGACTGAGTGGGGTGCTTCTGGCAGGGTTGCATCCAAGTACGTGCTTGAGCTACTGGCAGGAACCAGGTACTGCAGGGTGTTGGGAGCCCGGGAGGCCTCGTGATGAGCGTCTCTGGCGCTCATCGCGAGCCCTCCACTGGCGCTCATTGCAGCCTAAGTCCCTCGTGTTTCAACGCCTCGCATCGCAATGGGCTGCATGTGCTTTACCAACATCACAAACCTTACGAACATTGCAAAGATCCACAACTATATATGTGATAGTTGATTATGCTGCTGTGGGTTCTACCATTTTCGCTTCAGAACATCAGCCTTCTGAGTTGTGAGAAGATCTGCAGCATACAGGAGATGTTTATCTGCATAATGGGAATGTGGCACTTACATCCACAGTGGTCTCATCAGGACTACATGGAAGTTCTTTAGTTTCCAAGGACACCGCAACCCCCTCCCCCGTGAAAGTAACAGGCAGCAGCAGAAGAGCCACCTAGTAAAAAAATAAAATACTTGCATATAAAACCTGCAAAATATGAAAAGGTTGATTTTTTTTTTTTTTTTTTTTAAATCTAAAACATTTTGCCCAATATCATGTTTTAAAAAAAATAACCGCAGTTATTCTTTTAATAAATGTTATCTCTGTGACATTTTAAAAGACTTCCAACTCTTTTTACCAACAGGGCTACAGAAAACGGCTGAGAGAAATTTTCCAAGAAGCTGGATATTTAAAAAGTAAGGACAAGGAAGAAAATGAAAACATACCAGAGACCAAGGAATTTGAGTCACTGGAGAAATGCAGTAAGGTAGGTCCCATCCAGTCTTAAGGAGACACAGCAAAGGTCCCAATTTTCACAGACACAAGAAGCACAAATGTGATTGCAGTTGGTTGTTCTTAAAGGCATAGCTAAGTGAGCTGGATTATGAATGCATCTGATAGAGGAGAATTAGTAGTGTACGCAAGACACATTTTGCATTAAAAAATCCCCAAATAAACATTTAAACCCTTACCTTGAAGTATGCAAAATATCTTGTAATTTCTGACAGTTGTAAATCAGGGTTAACACCCTCCAAACCCATGCTAAATTAGCATAAAATGTAAAAAGATTTTTACAGGTTAGCCGAAACTTTTGAATGAACTCTGGGGTGTCAACACAATCATTATCTTTCACAGTGGGCTTGATAAACCACCAGATCATGCCCAGTTGATAATAAATAATCATTAATATTAATCACAGATAAATGCAACTGTTAGACTTATTAATCTAATCTATACTATCTAGGCATGCTCTTGGCTTATAAATCATTAGGAGAGAAGAAGGATATTTTCATGTATTTTATGCTGAAAATACCCAACTTTCATGCTTGATTATCTTAACACTAAACACCCCAAATTTGTAATAATTATCCAATTGTAATTATATTACATATTATATCCTTACATAATTAAGACCTTCTCTGTGTCATTTTAAAGTAAGATATTTTTTAATGGATCCGAGAGATAAAATCGCAAGCAAAACAATAAAGTCCTGGGTCTGAACTTTATTTAATGAAATCTAGGAAGTAGTGCACAATACCTATTGTTTTTCATGTTGTTTTAATTGTTTTGTCAGGTCCACAAAGAGCTGTCAAAAGAGATTAAACGCCTGGAAGGTATTTTGAACAGAAACAGGATTCTGTATGAGAAATCTGGTATGTAAATTAAGAATACAACACTTGACATTTGCTCAGTGTTAAGTCAAAATACAGGGATGGGGAAGGGAACATAATGATGGAAAAACCACACAAAAGTTTAACTTTGAAATAATTAATTCTAAATGCTGCTGCAAAAATAAATCATATCAGATTAATTGACAATTAGCAGTAGGTCTGACAGTTAGCACTTTGATATGTGAGTTTTCAAAGTAACATGAGACAACTAAGGATTCCAAAAGGAGCAAAATAGTGCCTGAATCGGTCATAAAAACTGCAGATTATTTAATGGAGTCTGACATTCATACAGTCATTAATTTTTGAGATTGCTCCCCTTGACAAACATGGGCCATACACTATCAGCAAAGAGGGACAGTGGTGACAAGTTGAAGATTACCAACAGGGATAGACTGACACTTCACAGGATAGTTGCTAAATGGCAAAAAATTGAATTACCACAGAATTATATGCGCCCTCTGTGATCCAGTCTCAACAAATACTGTACATTGTGAGTTTCCCAAGGGTGGAATTTGTATAACCACTTTTATACAAGACAATGCACAAATATGTATAACCTGGTGTGGGGGCATAAAACATGGACCCCTGAGCAATGGAAGAAGGTAATATGGTCAGAGGAATTATCTTCACTCAATTACCTATATCCCATGACACACCGTTCAGGACATGTATGGCAGCATTCTCATAAGGCGGTTTCATTCTGTGTGGCCACCACCCCATATGGCAGCCTACTTAGTTACCCATTCTCCATTATGCCTCTCTCTGTGAGTTTGAATTTTTATGTAGTTAAGCCTTGGAGGCTCTCTGGGTAACTGACTTGGACTTCTTGCTCTCTTCCTAGGAAGATAAGCAGGTTAAAGTGCATGGCAGGAACCTATGCCTTCTGTTTCTTCTGCTCAGAGGTGACATGCTTGGCATATTCTACTGGCATAGCCTTAGTATTGATTTTAATCTGATATGTTACAGGTGCATGCTCCTCTGCAATGGCATTGGTGAAATACAACCCAAGAGCCTTCACTAGGCCAGGGTACTGGTGACACATTATTTGAGGCGTTGACATTTGCTCCTTTTTTTCTAGTCAAAAACTTCTGTATTCTAGCCCTTTCTTAAAGTTACATTATTAAATAGTAATACTGCATTTTATTAATGCTAACATTTTTTTTCTCAAAGGAGAAAAGGTGCAAAGTAACCAGTCTGTTGCTGTGAATACACCTGCAGCAAGAACAGAAGATAAAGTTAATCTTCGCGGTGATACAGGAGAACGCAATGACCGATAACATCAGAGTTTGGAGAGGATGCTCCTGTGCTTAACTTTACTCTGTATCATTATTATTTGACCCCTTATTTTATGTGGATGTGGATTCTCAAAAACATTTCCTATTGGTTTCCCTAGAGAGTGGATATCTATCCTCACCTTCAATTGTTGGTTGATTAGATGCACACATTGACATAAAGTATATTTGTATATATGTTGGTATAAAGAAGCTTGTAAGTTGTTTATGTAAAATAAAAGGGTTCACTGTCGAGTGAGTTTTTCCCTTGGTGATACAGAACATAACTCTCATATTTGTCAGTGTAAAGTAATCAAAGCTAATCGGAAGATTGGTACCAAGTGGCAGAAAGATTGATCACTTATCTATGAAGGCACCTACTTAAAAAAAAACTTATGGGTTAGCTTCCCATTAGTCATGCTAAAATATTTATGGAATTATTGTGTAGAGGGTGCATTAGAGGTACAGTGCCTTGCAGAAGTATTCACCCCCCTTGGCATTTTTCATGTTTTGTTGCCTCACAACCTGGAATTAACACGGATTGTTTGAGGATTTGCATCATTTAATTTACAGAACAGGCCCACAACTTTTAAGAGGTTTTATTTTTTTTAATTGTGAAGCAAACAACAATTAGGACAAACTAACAGAAAAAGTCAACTTGCATAACTATTCACCCCCATAAAGTCAATACTTTGCAGATACTTTGCAGAGCCACCTTTTGCGGCAATCACGGCAACAAGTCGCTTTGGATAAGTCTCTATGAGCTTGCCACATCTAAACACTGGGATTTTTGCCCATTCCTCCTTGCAAAACTGCTCCGGCTCCTTCAAGTTGGATGGTTTGCGCTTGTGAACAGCAATCTTTAAGTCTGACCACAGATTTTCTATTGGATTAAGGTCTGGGCTTTGACTAGGTCATTCCAACACATTTACATGTTTCCCCTTAAACCACTCAAATGTTGCTTTAGCAGTGTGTTTGGGGTCATTGTCCTGCTGGAAGGTGAACCTCCATCCTAGCCTCAAATTACGCACAGAGTGGTACAGGTTTTGCTCAAGAATATCCCTGTATTTAGCACCATCCATCTTTCCCTCAACTCTGACCAACATCTGACTGAAAAATATCCCCACAGCTTGATGCTGCCACCACCACGTTTCCCTGTGAGGATGGTGTTCTTTGGGTGATGTGATGTGTTGGGTTTGCGCCAGACAATTTTAGTCTCATCAAACCAGAGCACCTCCTCCATACATTTTGAGAGTCTCCCACATGCATTTTTGCAAACTCAAAACGTGCCATTTTGTTTTTTTGCTGAAAGTAATGGCTTTCTTCTGGCCACTCTGCCATAAAGCCCAACTCTATGGAGCGTACGGCTTATTGTCGTCCTATGTACAGATACTCCAGTGCTGTGGAACTCTGCAGCTCCTCCAGGGTTACCTTAGGTCTCTGTGCTGCCTCTCTGATTAATTACCTCCTTGCCCTGTCCATGAGTTTTTGTGGGCGGCCTTCTCTTGGCAGGTTTGCTGTGGTGCCATGTTCTTTCCATTTGGTTAGGTTAGATTTGATGGTGCTCCTGGGGATAATCAAAGATTTGGATATTTTTTTATAACCTAACCCTGACTTCTCAACAACATTGCCCCTTACTTGTTTTGAGAGTTCCTTGGTCTTTATGGCAGTGTTTGGTTAGTGGTGCCTCTTGCTTAGGTGTTGCAGCCTCTGGGGCTTTTCAACAAAGATGTGTATATGCAATGACTGATCATGTCACTCTTAGATTGCACACAGGTGGACATCATTTCACTAATTCTGTGACTTCTGAAGGTAATTGGTTGCACCAGAGCATTTTATGGGCTTCATAACAAAGGGGGTGAATACATACGCACATGCCAATTTTCTATTTCTAAAAAATAGTTTTATGTATATATTTTTCTCATTTCACTTCAGCAACTTAGACTATTGTGTTCTGATCCATCACATACAATTCAGATTAACTAAACATTGAACTTAAGGCTGTAATGTAACAAAATAGGTATAAAGTCAAGGGGGGTGAATACTTTTGCAAGGCACTGTAGGTATCCTTGAATTTGGGCTCAATATATTTTAAAGGGCCACTGTAAGCAGCAGGCAAAAGGGTGTGAGTATATAGATCACTGCTTATTAGGTTAAGAAATGTGTGTTTATGAAGTCAGCAACAGCATGCAACTGTAACCATACCAGTTGTTTTCGCACAAACGCTGTCTTTTTTTAATATATTGTAACACTTGGAAATTATATGTTTACCATCATTACATAAAAATAACTTTTCAAATTGATAATAATCTCTTTTTTTAATTCTATATTTAGATGTATTAATAGTTATTTTTAAAATCTCATATTCGATCTATTTGTTTTTAGGTAATTGAAATTCTAGACTTAAGTCCGGCAGGGATTTAAAATCGCCATTATAGTATAAAACTCCCAAACAGTAGATATTCCATTTATTCCAATCCCAAATATAGGGTAATTTTAATTTCTTACTTAGACAAATGAAGGGAGTAGCGGGAGAAGGAAATAACAATAAATCAAATTTCTTATTCAGTTTAAACGATATTTTCAATCCCATTTCTACTATCGCTGATAAACTTTTAATTGGATCTCCAATTTTTTTTGTCTTGCCAATTCCAGTATTCTATTTGATGTTGCGTAGCAAAAATGTTTTACATTTTTAACCAACTTGTGTTACATTTATAAGAGGACCATTTTATAAAATGGGATAATGTTACCGCAGCATAATAATATTTTATACAAATGGTTGCTATACCTCCTTTAGAGAAGTTTCTTATAACAGTTGATAATTTGAGCCTAGGCTTCTTTCCTTTAAACATACATTTATTGATTAATAATTGAAATTTTTTTATAATTAATTTAGAAACTTCTAAAGAAAGAGAGCCAAAAAGGTAGTTTATTTTGGGTAAAATTGTCATCTTTCTGGCAGAAATTCTGCCTAGCCAAGATAGCGGTAACTTTTCTTATTTATATCATATTAATTTGATCTTATCAAATAAATTGCGGAAGTTCACCCTGGTCAATTCTTCAAGGTTTTGTGTTAATTATATTCTTAAATATGTATTTGAATCCAGATTCCAATTAATCTCAAAAATCTTATTTAACTGTATTATATCTTCACTTTTCACATTTATTGATAGTGCCTCAGTCTTAGCTATATTCATTTGATAATATGAGATTTTACCAAATTTTTCAATTAAACTTTGCACACGTTTAAGAGAGATTATATGACCATTTGATCATACCTATGTCAGTTGATTAAACTATTTTTAGTGTCTCCAAATCTGCAAAAAATAGAATAAGACATTGTATGATCTTTCTCATTTTCATGAAATAACCTCCATATATCAAATAACTCTGCATTTATATTTTTTTTTATATTTATGCTTATATGAAAAAGATTAGCCTTTCTAGCTGTGTATCTGGGTGCAGAAAATTACAATATTTCCTGACCAATATAGGAATTGTTAAAATTTTGAGATTTTAACAATTCCTATATTGGTCAGGAAATATTGTAATTTTCCGCACCCAGATACACAGTTAGCTAGAAAGGCTAATCTTTTTCAATTGCTCCAATTCCCCAAGCCCGCAAATGTTTTCACACCCGTAAACGGCAAATGTAGGAGAAAATCCTATGAGTGCTAGAAAGGACCCGCAAGGGTGTTTAAACCCTGTCTGCAGCACTTTAAATTCAATAAAAAAAGTCAACACTGCACTGTAAATAACAGGGAAAGCGATGAAAGACATTAGAATTAATTGCACAACAGTCTCAAGCTCGCAAATCGGCAATAAAATAAATGTATTTTTATGTGTCATTTCGGGGTTATATCGATCTCGGGAATCGATGAGTTATATTCATATGGACATATGGACTGTCATATGGACAGTATTGGCATTCATGGCCTGGAAGCAAAATTCTATGGCCCTCATTCAATTGCTATTTTGGCCAATTGAATAGGGGTCTAAATAAGCACATAACATATTTTTTAAAGTACGTTTTTTCTTAGTAAGCATCTATCTATATGTTTGCAGAGTGGAAACAAGTGTTATCTATGTTAGGAGTGAAAGAAAAGATACTTTCACTAAGAGAAATAATTTTCAGTTACATCTGTTTACAAATAAAAAATAAAATCACTGCAAACAATTAACATTCCCAACTGAATTTTTTTAGCTTTTTTCAAAATGGAATTTAAAAATGTATTTTGTCTATCGTTTAGGGCATATATATTAACAATTGTGAAGTTAATCTGATTAACTTTTCCAATTCAAATGATGTACCTTCCTTTAAGGTCTATTTCTCTAAAGCTTTGAGCAATATCTATTTTTTTACTAAAAAAGATAGATACTCCCCTAGATTTTTTTTTTAAATGTTGAGTTAATTCTAGTATTAAATACTGTATTTTATTGTTCACATAGGGGATTTTATCTGTTTGCCAATAAGTCTCTTGAGTACAGACTATGTCTACTTTTCCTTTCTTAAAATAATCCAAAGAAATTTGACTTTTGAATGGGGAGTTTAGCCCCTGTACGTTCTGAGAGATTAACTTTATACCCATCTAATTTGAATAAAGAACTCGCCAAGGGTATGCCTCCCTCCATCTTTGGATTCCTTTCCTGCTATACTCACACACAAAAACATACATCTTGCTGTACATATATAAATAATCAATATAAAGTTAGCAAAACTATTGATTTTTGGCCTAGGCTAGATCTATCTAAGTCTAGCAGCCCTTCTGTATCTCCCTTGCAGAACATTTCACGTCAAAACTAGTAACTACATAGTTACATAGTAATTGTGGTTAAAAAAAGACTTTTAGCCCATCAAGTTTTAAGATCTTCTCTCATCTGCAATATGCAGATTAGTTAATTGATCCAGAGGAAGGCAAACAGAAAAAATCCCAAGTGAAACTTTGCCAATTGTCTCAAAAGAGAAAAAAAAAATTCCTTCCTGACCCCATGATACAGGCGATCGGATTTCTCCCTGGATCAATACTCCCTCTCTAAATAACCACGATAACCTTGAATACCCTTTGTATTTAAAAATATATCCAAATCCTTTTTAAAATTATCTATTGAATCCACTGTCACCAACTCCCTTGGTAGAGAATTCCACAGATTAACTACTCTTACTGTGAAGAACCCTTTTTCTTTCTGTAAGGTAGAATATTTTTACTTCTAACCACAAAGGATGTCCTCTTGTCAGTTGAAAACCTTTTGGCACAAAAAGCTCCCTTGACAAATCTTTATACTGACCCCAATAATGTATTTATATAAGGTAATCATATCCCCTCTTAGACGTCTTTTTTCTAGAGAATATACGATTAATTATGGTTAGTCTTTCTTTATAACTTAGCCCCTCCATTCCCCTTATTAGTTTTGTTGCCCTTCTCTGTACTGTTTCTAGTTCTAAAATGTCTTTTTTATGAAGTGGTGTCCAAAACTGTACTCCATATTCCAAATGAGGGCGTACTAGGGATTTGAATAGTGGTAGAATTAAATTTGCTTCCCTTGCTTCTATATCCTTCTTAATACATGCTAATAGTTTGTTTGCCTTTGCAGCTGCTGCTTGGCATTGAGAACTGTTACGTAGGTGGTTGTCAAGCACTCCCAAGAAATTGCCCATTTCTTTAATTTATGTGTTACGCCCGCCAGATTTGGAGGACTACGTTCACCCCAATTCTCCCTCTCTCTATGGGTCGCAACTGTTTGTTCAGAACTCAACACCAGCAGATAACAGCATCATTTCTGAAGAGACAGGCACCATCAGACCCCTTTTCTTAGGATCTAAGAATCACACACCATGTACCTGATTAGTACAAGCAAACTCTGACACCATCTTTGTTTAGTGTGTACAAAATCAGATTGCCCACTTCTTTATTGTTACAGAGATATATAAAAAAAACAGAAAGATGACACAAAACACCAAAGACTTCCTCCCAGTTCTAGCCCATACTATGATGAATGAGTGAATAGTTTGCTATCCTCCTCACCCACATGGCTTTCTTGTTCTCCTCTTACAGAGCCATAAAACTAGCTCCCCCATTCATGACTAAAGCCTTCACATGTGGCCGATCACAGGGCCATATACATTCTTTAGAATTATTTAACCATTTGAATATCAAAGGTATGACTGTTAAGCAAGTTGTTAGTACCTTCTGACCACGCGTATAATAACTGATGAACCCCAAACAGCCCAGTGGGCCCTTCTGTTCATAACATTATGCAAATCTCTTTGGAGGGAAAGTACATCATTTTCTTATTTAATTATCTTTCACAACTTTGTGTCATCAGCAAAAATGGAGACAATACTTTGTAGCCCTACTTCTAAGTCATTAATAAATATGTTAAAAAGGAGAGGACCTAATACTGAACCCTGAGGAACCCCACTTACCACAATAGTCCAATCTGAATATGTTCCATTTACAACAATCCTTTGCTTTTAGCCAGCTCTCAATCCATGTGCATATATTTACTGCAATTCCAGTATCCCTTAGTTTGAACAATAGTCTCCCATGTGGCACTGTATCAAAAGGCTTTGCAAAATCTAAAAAGACTACATTCACTTGAGTTGCATTGATCCAAGTTCCTACTAACCTCCTCATAGAAACTAATTAGATTTTTTTGATATGACCTGTCCCTCACAAATCCATGTTGGCTCCTACTTATAATCCTGTTTGAATAGACATATATACTACCCTTTAACCCTTCTAAAAGCTTTCCCACTACACTGGTCTATAATTCATTGGATTTGCTCTTGCTCCCTTCTGAAATATAGGTATCATCTCTTCTTTTCTCCAGTCATCTGGTATGGACCCTGTGTTGAGTGAATCTTGAAAAATTAGATATAATGGTTTGGCTATTACAGAACCAAGTTTCCTCAGTACCCATGGATGCATTCCATCAGGACCTGGAGCTTCATTAACATTTATTTTTTCCAACCTCTTTTGGATTAATCAATTATTTAGTGATGGTAGTGTAGCCCCATTATGTTGCAGTGTCCTAACAACTGGTATCTCCCTTGTATATACCGAAGGAAAAAAAACAATTGAGCTAATCTGCCTTTTCCTGGTTACTAATTATCAGATGGAATGTTTCACATTGTAATGTTCCTATAGTTTCCTTCCTGGCCGTCTTCCCATTTATATACTTAAAAAATATTTTATGGTTAGTCTTACTCTCCTTTGCAACTCATTTTTCATTTTCTATTTTAGCCAGTCTAATAGACCTTATGCAAGCCTTATTGATTTTACTCTTTTTACTCTGTATCTTGATCTTTAAATCATTGTTAAGCCATGTTGGAAATAATTTACTCCTTTTACTTTTATTCAGACATGGTATATGCCGATGTGTATTTATATTTAGTACGGTTTTAAATGTTGACCATTTATGTTCAGTATTTTTACCTGTCAGTTCTTTGTCTCAGTCTATACTTCGTATTGCTGCCCTTAGACCGTTAAAATCTGCCCTTTTAAAATTCAGAGTTTTTGTTGGCCCCTCACAGTTTTGTTTTTTTAATTCAATCTCAAATTAATCTGTGTTGTGAACACTGTTTCCCAAAGGTTGCGCTATTTCAACAATTAATATCATATCAATATTATTTGTGATTACTAAATCCAAGATAGCATAACTTCTAGTAGGCTCTTGTTTAACTTGGGCCAGATAATGATCCCTTAGTGTACACAAGAACCTGCTTCCCTTAGCTGAACTGCTGGTCTCATTTATCCAGTTTATTTCAGGGTAATTAAAGTCTCCCATTATTAGAACTTGCCCATGCTTAGCTGCATTTCCAATATGTAATATTAATTGCATTTCCTCACTTTCAGTTATATTTGGGGGTTAATAGCATACACCTACCAATATTCTTTAGTAATTTGCTGCTCCGCTATTTAACTATACCCACAAACATTCAATGTTATCACTAGTTCAAGCATAAATATCTTCTCTGACTATAGGCTTAACATACAGACAAGTCCCTCCTCCCCTTTTACCATTGCCCCTATCTTTCCTAAATAGGCTATAACCATCCAGATTAACAGTCCAGTCATCCCACCATGTTTCAGTAATGCCTATTAAATCCAATTTCTCATTTACTGCTAATAATTCTAACTTTCCCATTTTTCCTGGCAAGCATACACCTTATGTTATGAGTCTGTACTTCTGGAGTGCCTGCCACTATACTTGAGTTACTTGGCAGTACCTCCCTATTGACTATACTAAGCCCCCCCATCTCCGCCCACATGACTAGTTCATTAATTCCTTATCCCCTCTACACTTACTACCTATTACTTCTATCTAGTCCCTCCCCCCACCTATTAGTTTAAAAACTCCCAACCATCCTTTCCCTTAGCACAGCAGCTCCCTCGTCATTAAGGTGCAATCCATCCCTGCTATAGAGATTGTACCCAAGTGAGACCTAGATAGAGAGAGGGTCAATTATATCTTATAGTAAGATTTTAATTACATTAGTAATCTTTATTCTACCTTCTTTTCACATGAACAAACGGTGATGTGAGTATAATTAATTGTGACTTTACTAATTCTATTCTAATTATCTGATGAATCTCCCTCATATGTGAGTAAACAATAATCAATGAAGTTATAAATATATTTAAATAAAAATGTACCAATATATCTAAGATGCCATAATATCAATTCTTATCTTAGCATGTGCCAATAATGTTATGAAAATATTAGTGATAAGGTGGAATTGAAGGAAAACATAAATAAATCTGTCAATATTTAGAGATAAAATCCCTATTAGAAGACTTCTTTATAATTACCTCTTGTTCATTAATTAAAATGTAATTCTCTTATATGCGTATTTATATTACATATTTTATCATTACAGATCATAGAAGCGCCTCATAAATTCAGACATACACTCTTAGGGGCATCTAACTAATTTTCAAGACAATTTAAACTCCTTTCCACACCAGTACCGAATTTATCGGCGTATAACACGCAATTTTTTTGCCTGAAAATAGGGGGCAAATGATAGGTGCGTGTTATACGCCAATATTCCCTCCCCCCTCCTCATTGTCAACCTCCCTCCTCATTCTAAACCCGCTCTGCATTCTAACCCCCCCTCCTCAACCTAAACCCCCCTCCTCCTCAACCTAAACCCCCCTAAATACCTCCCCCTCACTTACCTGCTTCTGCTCCGGCCTCCGCTCCGCTTCTTGACCCCGCTGACGTCACATGCGCGCCAGCGCGCCACGTCATTAGCATATACCGGGTGCACCCTGGTGCATGAGGAGGGAGGTTGAGGAGGGGGGTTGAGGTTGAGGAGGGGGGTTGAGGAAAGGGGGGTTGAGGAAGGAGGATGAGGATGGGGGAGTTGAGGAGGGGGTTGAGGGGATTTGAGGATGGGGGGTTTGAGGAGGGGGTTGAGGATGGGGGGGTTGAGGAGGGAGGATGAGGAGGGGGGTTGAGGATGAGGAGGGGAGTTGAGGATGAGGAGGGAGGTTGAGGAGGGGGGTTGAGGATGAGGACGGGGGTTGAGGATGAGGAGGGAGGTTGAGGAGGGGGGTTGAGGTTGAGGAGGGGGGTTGAAGAAAAAGAGGATGAGGATGGGGGGGTTGAGGAGGGGGGTTGAGGGGATTTGAGGATGGGGGTTTGAGGAGGAGTTTGAGGAGGGAAGATGATCAGGGGGGATGAGGATGAGGAGGGGGGTTGAGGAGGGGAGTTGAGGATGAGGAGGGAGGTTGAGGAGGGGGATTGAGTTTGAGGAGGGGGGTTGAAGAAGGAGGATGAGGATGGGGGTAGAGGAGAGGATTGAGGATGGGGGGTTTGAGGAGGGGGTTGAGGACGGAGGATGAGGAGGGAGGATGAGGAGAGAGGATGAGGAGGGGTGTTGAGGATGAGGAGGGGAGTTGAGGATGAGGAGGGAGGTTGAGGAGGGGGGTTGAGGATGAGGAGGGGGTTGAGGATGAGGAGGGAGGTTGAGGAGGGGGGTTAAGGTTGAGGAGGGGGGTTGAAGAAAAAGAGGATGAGGATGGGGGGGTTGAGGAGGGGGGTTGAGGGGATTTGAGGATGGGGGTTTGAGGAGGGGTTTGAGGAGGGAAGATGATCAGGGGGGATGAGGATGAGGAGGGGGGTTGAGGAGGGGAGTTGAGGATGAGGAGGGAGGTTGAGTAGGGGGATTGAGTTTGAGGAGGGGGGTTGAAGAAGGAGGATGAGGATGGGGTAGAGGAGAGGGTTGAGGATGGGGGGTTTGAGGAGGGGGTTGAGGACGGAGGATGAGGAGGGAGGTTGAGGAGGGGGTTGAGGATGAGGAGGGAGGTTGAGGTTGAGGATTTTGCTTCAAAGTTCTTTATTTGAATTTTTTTTCCCCCTGAAATTCCCTTCTTAAAATGAGGTGCTTGTTATACGCCGGTGCGTGTTATATGCCGATAAATACGGTAATTGTAATCTTTGGTGGGAAAGGGCATCCTTAAGTGTTTCCTCAAATGGGATTTTCCATTCTTTCAACAGATCTTCACCTTCTTTTACTGAATTAATAATCTTTTTTATGATCATTTTTTTAAATAATCAATTTAGTAGAAAAACCCAATTTGTAGGGAATATTCTCCTTTTACGCTTAGTTAACGTGTCACCAGATACATCTGCAAACACCAACAGATTTTCAAACAGTGTTTCAAATTTGGCTTCTCTCCATGAAGCTTTAAAAACAGCTTATTTATATTGATAACAGTGAAACTTAACAATTACATCTCTTACAGCATCTCTTCTAAAGTCTGTCGGAAATGGAATCCTATGTATCCTGTCTAACATGTTGAGCCATGGTTTTTCAGGTTTAACTAAATAGGAAAAGAAATCTGAAACACAGGTTTTTAAATCATTCAAAGCAATAGTCTCAGGCACACCTCTTAACCGTAGATTGTTTCATCTGGAAAAGCCCTCCTGATGAGCTATTTTGGTTTCTAGAATTTAAGCTTTTTGATCCAGTTCAAGAGAATATTTAACTACATTTTGATATTGTTTAATCAGAGTTCCTTGATTTTTCTACAGCTCTTCCACACATTGTAAAGGCACTCAATTGCTGTCTTGTTATTATGAATTTCTTGAGTTAATTTCAATTTGTGAGAACTTTGGAAATCTGATCAATTTTTTCATCATTGAAGAAGTTAATACTTCTTCATCTTTTAGAGGTACAGAGGTGCAGATAACAGCTTTAGTTACGTTTTCTGTTTTACTTTGTAATGGAGAAGAATGTATCTGTGTTGAAGTTTCCGACTGTGATACGTTAAGCCTTCCATTTTTATCTTTAGGGAAAAAAGAATGATGCATCAGGGGTTTGTATGTTTCCCCCAATTTTTTTAATTCTTGTTTTCCCCTTAGCAGAGTTAGCATGTTTCATGTTTATTTCAATACCTGGAACAAATTATTAACCAGATTAAATCTTGTTCCGGTTAGGAATAGATATTATTCCCACTTTACAGCGAATAGTTTGAAGAACTGGTCCTTAATTCAATTAATAATGTTAGGCATTTAAAACCTCAGTTGATTTTTTAATAGAGCCCCACAAAAATATATATATATTGCCCCCTCAGTGTAATAATGCTCAAATTAAACTGCTTCCACTTCACCTGAGCCATACAATTAATATACAGTACATGTCTATCCAAGGATTTCCAAAAACAAATGCAAAGTTACCTTATCTTCACTTTTCCACTATTATGTTTCAACGTTTAGGTTCTCTTGATCAAGTGGGCTTCACTTAAACCTCTAAGGTCTCTACTGCTGAATATTTCACCTCCAATAGAGGATTCTATGGCGGAGGGACCAGTAGTCTACCTCAACGCCTAGCAGTATTACTTGCAGCAGCTAAAATGGGACGTGGTAAAAGCCGGAACGGAACTGCCGGGCCGGAACAGGCAATTTATAAAAGAACTCAATGACAATATCACTGTGATGTGTTAGATAATATTGAGCACAATATATAAGAACCAAAGACAATTTGATATAATACTTTATTTATTTTATAAAGGGAATTCATGCTAAAATCATTACACATAGGTGGGATTCATGTAATAACCTTCATAAATTCCACAGAACTTAATTTCAAGTACCCGTTCCGGGCCAGAATATAATATTTCGCAAAATGACCCGGAACGGCGACTTTTTAGAGGGTCAAAAATACCAAATTCACCAAATACACATAACTAGGTGTGATTCATGTAATAACCTTTATAAAATATCACAGAGACAAATTTCAAGTAACAGTTCCGAACAGAATACAATATTTTGCATAATGACCCAGAACGGCAACTTTTTAGGGGGTCAGTATTACCAAATTCACCAAATAGACATAACTAGATGGGATTCATGTAATAACCTTCATAAATTCCACACAAACTCATTTAAAGTACCCGTTCCGGGCCAGAATACAATATTTTGCAAAATGACCCGTAACAGTGACTTTCTAGAGGGTCAAAAATACCAAATTCCCAAATACAGATAACTAGTTGGGATTCATGCGATAAGATTCATAAATTCCACAGAAACTAATTTCAAGTAGCCTTTCCGGGCAGAATACCAAAGAACTGCAATAGCTACTTCTCAGAGTGTCTGAGATATCTATGTTATAATTTATTTATTCAGGAGTGGAAAGAGACAGACTTGTTATCTCATTAAATGATTCGAAACAGCTTAAAGAAAATAATAATCATCCACACAAATAATTAGAATCAGATGATTATACTTGGTACTGATTTTCTGCTTTGCTCTGTACCCTGGTCCCCCCCCCCCCCCTTCCCCACACTGCCTGGACCTCAGCTAATGTTGTCACATATTTATCAGATCTGAGATGTCTGATAATCTTTTAAGTAGTTAAGATCAATATATATTTTTAATGTATTGTAATAAAGCTCTTATTCTCTCATTCGCAAACTGATGACCACCAGAGGGAGAAAAATGTCTCTAACGCTGATTCAAGAGACCTCCATGGCACTAAAGCTGTGCCCTATGCCATGGAAGACTTATCAACTTATATGCCATGGAGGTGTCGTCCAAACCGCCACTTTCGTGCCTCGTGCTGCGTGCCTTTGGCGGTCATTGCAAGCCTCTCCACACTCTCTGACCCCTGTGTCTGTTTCCCCCTTTCTCCCTACCACGGTCTCTATGGGCTTCGGCCTCGTTGTGAGTTCTTTTTTTTTTATTATGTTTTTACATTGGCCATTTTTTCCCCTCGCTTAGCCGATTTCAGACTTCCCAAAAACGCCAATTAAACATCAAATTAGCTTGCAACCCCACTTACAGCTTTCCCCCCCTGTGCTGTGTGTGTGGTTGTAAGTAATTATTTTAATTAATTGCCGTCTTTTGGCAGTCTTGTGATGGCTTCCGAGATACAGGCATGTCGATCCTTTTTCATAGTCTTGAGGACAACGCTATTAGCGCCACAGGCCTATGGCCTTTGGTACTCATCATGGGCCTGGCAATGAGCGCCTTTGGCGCTCATTGCCAATCTTTGTCTAAGTCTTGCGGGCCTCGCGTTGAGTGCCTTTGGTACTCATCTCAAGACCCGCAATGAGCGTCCGTCAAACCTGTAACTTTTGAGCCTCGCCTCTCTTTGTCAAGTCAGAGGCAACACGATGATAAATTCCCATAGAAAGCAAGATTCAGAAATAATGTTCTGTTTAGCCAACTATGCACAAGTATGCAGAGGTGCAGATCAGAGGAAATAAATTGGGGTCGTAAATTGTTTCACATCTTTTTTTCTAAATGGTATTTATTGTGAGAAAATAAATATATACCACATCCAAGCAGACATTATAGAAATAATACAATACAGAGATACATTGCGGCATGTAACATAAAGAATTTGCTTTATCTTTTCCCAGTTTAGTTTTTTTTATTATATTATTTTAATTGTGTTGTTTCTGAAATAAGATATATCAGGCTTGTAGCAAAGAAAATGAAGTAGTGTAAAAGAAGAAGGGGAAGGAAAGGAAGGGGAGGCAGTATCAAGTCCATGATAGCAGACCCCCACACTCACTGTCTGTCCAGACATCCCATTAAGCTGTAACAAAACAGAAAGAATTGAGTGAATCCCACCAAGTTATGTGTATTTGATGAATTTGGTATTTTTGACCTTCTGGAAAGTCGCCGTTCCGGGTCATTTTGTGAAATATTGTATTCTGGCCCGGAACGGGTACTTGAAATTAATGTCTGTGGAATTTATAAAGTTTATTACATGAATTGGTAATATGGACCCTCTAAAAAGTCCCTGCTCCAAGTCATTTTGTGAAATATAGTATTCTGCCTGGAATGGGTACTTGAAATTAATTTCTGCGGAATTTATGAAAGTTATTACATGAATCCCACTTAGTTATGTGTATTTGGTGAATTTGGTATTTTTGACCCTTTGGAAAGTCGCCGTTCCGGGTCTTTTTGCAAAATATTGTGTTTTGACATGTTAAAGCATACTATCAGATGCGGTTTGGCTCTTAAATATAGTTCTCAATTATTCGCCGGTGAGACGTTGTATCAGCTGGAGTAGCTCCGTCGGCAGGACGCCAAACAATGAGGCACAGGAAGCCCAAACATTGCACTATCGCCGTAGGCGGGCAGTGAGCAGTGGCAATCAGCTGCAAAGTTGGGGGAGCCTAGAAGGAGTCAACATTCAGCATTTAGCGTTCTGCGCAGAAGACCTCTTGCCTAGACAGACTAGCATTTCCTGGGTAGGGTAGGTAGCTTTATTGTTAAATGTATTAATACAAATTTCTTAAGCTAACAAGTGACAAACTAGATACAGGCATTTACCAGGTGCTTACACTGGCTTTTAAGTAGTAAAAATCCTTATTAGCATCTTTTTTGTGCACAATGGTAAAAAAAAAAAGTTGTAATATTTGGTGAGAAAAGTCACAGTGATAATTGGTCTTTCCACAATTTTGTCAATTGTCAGTCTTGATACTTGGCAATTCTTCAATCCTGGAATGCTTCAAATAGCTTGTTGGACTTTCTAAATCAGCTGTTTTAAAGTTCAGTCCGGAAGGGTCACACACAAGCCTGGATTTGAAGATCTCCTTTCTGTGCACAGGTGAGTCAATCAGGGTGACTGAAGAAGTGATTGAATCACCTGTGCGCACCAGGGATATCATCAAATCCAGACATGTATGTGGCCCTCCAGGAGCGTCCTGTTCTAAATTCTGATCTATGTAAATAAACATCTTTTTATATCTAGTGTATGAAAACATTGTTCTTTATGATTTTTTTGGATGGGGAAAAAGACTGGTGAGATGATATCTTGTGATATCGTCTCAACAGTCTTTTTCTCCTAGGTCTAAATTCTAGTGGAAGTCTCAGGCGAACTGCTTGTTCCTAACTTCTTCTACCAGTAATAAGGGCTGGAAATTTAAATCTCTCAAATTCTACATGCTGATTTAATTGCTACTACAGTCTTGAGCATCAACCACTTAAGAGCATGTTCCTCTAGAGGTTTTAGAAGATCATAGATTCCCTGACTGGCATGTGATGTAGAACAGGATGCCCCTTTGTCAGTTGAAAACCTCTTGGCACAAAAAGTTCACTTGACAATGCCTTGTATTTACCCTTGATATATTTATATAAGGTAATTATATCCCCACTTAGATGCTTTTTTTCCAGAGAAAATACGTTTAATCTGGTTAGTCTTTATTCATAACTTAGCGCCTACATTCACCCTTATTAGTTTTGTTGCCCTTGTTTGTACTTTTCCCACCTCTAAAATTTCATTTTTTATGTAGTGGTGCCCAAAATTGTACTCCATATTCCAAATGAGGCCGTAATAGGGATTTCTATAGTGCCAGAATTATATTTGCTTCCCTTGCGTCTATACTCTTCTTAATACATACTAATATTTTACTTGCCTTTGCAGATGCTGCTTGGCATTGAGCACTGTTACCTAGGTGGTTGTCCACAAATACTCCCAAATCCCTTTCATTCTCTGATACCCCTAGATTTGCTCCATTAAGATTATAAATTGCATGGCTATTTTTCCTTTCCAGATGCATAACTTTACATTTATCCATATTAAATCTCATCTGCCATTTAGATGCCCATTCCTCTAATTTATACAAATCCCTTTGGAAGATGTCATCAACAAAACTGGAGACACAATACTCCAATCCCACTTCCAAGTCATTAATAAATATGTTAAAAAGGAGGGGAACTAATACTGAACCCTGAGGAACCCCACTTACCACATTATTCCAATATGAGTATGTTCTATTTACAACCCCCTTTAACTAATTAGGTTTGTTTGACATAACCTATCCTTCATAAATCCCTGTTGGCTCCCACTTATAATCCTGTTTGAATAGACATATTTTTGTACACTATCCCTTATTAACCCTTATAAAAACTTTCCCACTACAGAAGTGAGGCTTACAGGTTTATAATTTCATGGATTTGTTCTTGCTCCCTTCTTAAATATAGGTATCACCTCTGCCTTTCTCCAGTCATCTGGTAGTGACCCTGTGCTGAGTGAATCTTGAAAAATTATATATAATGGTTTCGCTATTACAGAGCCCAGTTCCCTCAGTGCCTGGGGCTTTACTAACATTTATTTTTTCCACCCTCTTCTGGATTTCTGCATTAACCAATTATTTAATGAAGGTAGTGTAGCCCCATTATGTTTCACATTGTAATGTTCCTATAGTTTCCTTCCCGGCCTTCTTCCCATTAATATATTTGAAAAATATTTTAAGGTTAATCTTACTCTCTTTTTGCAACTAATTTTTCATTTTCTATTTTAGCCAAGTCTAATAGCCCTTTTGCAAGCCTTGTTGATTTCCTTGTATTCACGTAAAGCAGTCTCTCTGTACCCTCTTGTCTGTATAATTTAGATGCCTGTTTTTTACTCTGTATCTTGTTCTGTAAATCATTGTTAAGCCACTTGGGATGTGATTTACTCCTTCTAATTTTATTTCCACATGGTATATGGGGATAGGTATGTATATTTAGTAACGATTTGAACGTTGTCCATTTATGTTGTTTATAATCCATGCAATGTCACTTTTGACATCTCTGTAATGCACCATAGCTTAAGTTTTTGTGACACAGGTCTCTTTTTTTATTACAGTATGATCTCTATGGATCTAATAAAGTTCATCGCAGGTCTGATTAACCCTGAATAATTAGCCATAAGTGTTAGCTTACATTTAAATGTATGTATTTCTGTATTTTATGGCATCATTTTTATAACACTTTTTATGGCAATTACCTTATATATTGTGTAAGATTGATCCTTTTGAATAATAAGCTCCACAGTTCACATGTTATTCCAGTTGCTACAGTGACATGTAATGTTATCTTCTATCCAATCAGTGCTAATGGCGCACTTTTGCACACTTCAAAAACCCTCTGCATTGCTGATATCGGCTCCCCTGAAACGCACGTCGGGTGATTCCTTACTTGATATATTAACACCAGCAGCCCAGCACAGGCACAACTTCTCCCCAATTCCAGATCTAGTTAGGGTGCTCACCCGGCACAACTCAAAACTGCCGGTAGTCAATGTGAGTAGCACAGAGGAGTATAGGCTGTACTTAGAAATGTGCTTTGGATCCAGGTTGTCAGACCTAGTGTTTCAGTGCTGCTCTCCACTATTATTAAGGGTTTCTCTCCGCCCGGCACAACTCAAGACTGCTTACCAGTTAGTGGGAGGTGGAAGTATGCTAGACTGTCAACTTGACATATTGGTAGTTTGTATGCTACTGTTTAACTGGTGGATTTGGTCCAGCTAGATGTGGAATTGTGGTATTATACAGGAATATATTAGTGCTGATGTGCAGCCAATAGTTACATTTATTACCCATACATCTAGCTATGGGGACTTTGATTTTTTGGACCTACCAAAGCTGTGTGCTAAGTAGAATTGAGTTTTTTTTTTTTTTAGTGTGCTATCATTTTTGATACATAAGTGCGAGAGAACTACTCCTGATGACTACGGCAAGCCAGACCCCCATCAAGGACCCCTACAGTATCTAGATAGCTAACCCCCGTAGCATTTAGATAATTAATCCCAACTTGACGCTCAGGTCCTTAAAGGACCGCAGCATCTAATTAATTAAATCCTGCTGCAGGAATCCTAAATATCCCCGTGGCACCTAATTACTTAACCCCATACCATGGGGGACTATACAGCTCCCCCATGGTCCATCTATAAAAACCTTAAGATACCATGGGGGTCTGTACAGACCTCCATGGTAACCTAATTTAACACGTGAAGTTCCCTGGGGATCCACCAGGACGCCGATTACACCATAAGTTAAATCCTACACTATGAAAAATGTTTTTTGTTTTTTTTCTCAACATATAAAGCAGTACATATTATACATTGCATTATATAATCAACATACAATATAAAACAAACATAGACAATATGCAATACATATACAATTAAAATATTCAAGCCATGGAAATCTCTAACCATGACAAAAGACAGTAGAATATTTTAAACATAGCCATAATTACCTACCACTGCCTTAATATATATTAAACAAATTCTCAAAATACAAAAACACATGGAGCGGTATTCCATTAGGACCTGTACAAGGCTTATCCCTATTTTACAAGGAGTGAATTGCATTAGGTCAATCGTCCTAGCCCAGTTTACTATATTTCTCCCAAATCTTTCATTTAATAAAGGATTTCTTAGATAATCCTAATTCATATAGATCATAAAGATCATTTATGATCATTTTTATTTACAGCAAATTTTATTTCGTTCCAGTTTGGAACCGAAGATTGCGTGCTATAAGCAGCTTAGTTGATCACATTTTCTGCAGAATAAATATTTTAATTTCTATAGAAAGATTATTTGGGAAGATACTTTATGTAATAAAGCAACTTTGGGAGCTATCAAGATGGGAATTTTTACAGGTGTTAAATACCATCTATTCATCATCTTAAAGGTATACAATGTTTATTTTTGCCTGGGGATTGTGCAGACACCGGATGTCTGCCCTACTGTGGGAAGTCACATGATTTCAGACACTCTCCTTTCCTTTAGGTTTCTGTCCTTTTATCTACATCCAAGGTGATACTCCCCCCAGCCCCAGAGAATTGCCCTGTGACCTCCACCCAGCCCCAGTGATTTCCTCCAGCCCCAGAGATTTGCCCCATCACCTCCCCCAGAAACACAAAACTGCCCCGTGACCTACCCCGGCCCCAGAGTGTTGCCCCCCAGCCCCAGAGAATTGTCCTGTGACCTCCACCAACCTAAAAGAATTGCCCCCCAACCCCAGAGAATTGCCCCTGATCTCCACCAACCCCAGAGAATTGCCCCCAACCCCAGTAAATTGCCCCCCAGCCAAATAAAATTGCCCCAGGACCTCTCCCAGCCCCAGGACCCCCACCAAACTCAAATGCCCGTGACCTCCCCATGCCCAGTGAATTGCCCACCAGCCCCACTTTTTTTGCCTCCCAGCCCAGAGAATTGCCCCAGCCCAAGAGAATTGCCCCAGGACCCCCACCAACCCCAGTGTATTGACCCCTAGCCCCATAGAATTGCCCCGTGATTTCCACCAAACCCAGTGTATTGCCCCCCAGCCCCATAGAATTGCCCCATAACCTCCCCCAACCCAATTAATTTGCAACCCACCTAGCCCCAGAGAATTGACCCCCCAGCCCCAGAGAATTGCCCGTGACCTCCACCAACCCCAGAGAATTGCCTCCCAGCCCCAGAGAATTGCCCGTAACCTCCCCATGCCCCAGTGAATTGCCCCCCACCTCCACTTTTTTTGCCTCCCAGGCCAGAGAATTGCCCGCAGCCCAAGAGAATTGCCCCAGGACCTCCACCAACCCCAGGGTATTGCCCCCTAGCCCCATAGAATTGCCCCAGGACCCCCACCAACCCCAGAGAATTGACCCCCCAGCCCCAGAGAATTGCCGGTGACCTCCACCAACCCCAGAGAATTCCCCCCCAACCCCAGTGAATTGCCCCAGCCCGAAAGATTTGCCCCATGACCTTCCCCAGCCCCAGTGAATTGCCCCCCATCCCTATAGAATTGCCCCAGTGACCTCCCCCAGCTACAGTGAATTGCCCTTCAGCACCAGAGAATTGCCCTGTGACGTCCCACTGCCCCAGTGAATTGCTGTCCAGCCCCAGAGAATTGTCCCATGACCTCCCAATGCCTCGGTTAATTGCCCTGTGGCCTCCACCTGCCCCAGTTAATTGCCCCGTGACCTCCCCCTGCCCCAGTTAATTGCCCCAGTGAATTGCCCTCCAGCCCCAGTAAATTGCCCCGTGACTTCCCCCACACAAAGACAGAATCACTCTCACAGACACACACACTCACACAGACACACTCACTGACACACACACTACCCCAACCTCAGTTTTTTGCCCTCCAACCCCAGAGAATTCCCCCCCCCAGCCCCAGAGAATTGCCCCTAGCCCGATAGATTTGCCCTGTGACCTCCCCCAGCCCCAGTGATGTGCCCCCTAGCCCCAGAGATTTGCCTTGATACCTCCCCCATCTCCAGTAAATTGCCCCAGCACCAGATAATTGCTCCCGGTGACCTCCCCCTGACCCAGTGAATTGCCCCCCAGGCCCAGAGGATTGCCCAGTAACCTCCCCAAACCCAAGGTTTTTGCCCCCCAGCCCCAGAGAATTGCCCCGTGACCTCCCCCTGCCTCCGTTAGGTGCCCCGTGATCTCCCCCTGCCCCAGTTAATTGCCCCATCACCTGCCCCAGTGAATTGCCCTCCCCCACACAGACAGAATCACTCTCACAGACACACTCACTCACAGACACACACACACACTCACTCACAGATACACACTCACTCACAGACACTCACACAAACATACTCACTCACTGACACACACTCACTCACAGACACACACACTCACTGACGTACACACACACACTCACAGACACACACACTCACTCAGACACACTCACTCAGACACACTCACTCAGACACACTCACTCGCACACACACACACTCCCCCAACCCCAGTTTTTTGCCCCCAACGCCAGAGAATTTCCCCCTAGCCCCATAGAATTGCCCCTTGACCTCCACCTACCCAGATAATTGCCCCCCAGCCCCAGAGAATAGCTCCCCAGCCCCAGAGAATTGCCCTGTGACCTCCACCAACCCCAGAGATTTGCCCCAGCCCAAGAGAATTGTTTCCCAGCCCCATAGAACTGCCCCATGACCTCCCCCAGCTCCAGTGAATTGCCCCCCCAGTCTGAGGATTGCCCCGTAACCTCCCCCAACCCCAGTTTTTGCCCCCCAGTCCCAGAGAATTGGCCCCCAGCCCCAGATAATTGCCACCCCAAGCCCCAGATAATTGCCTGTGACCTCCACCGCCCTCAGACAAGAGAATTGCCCCATAACCTACCCTAGCACCAGTGAATTGCCCCCCAGCACCACGGAATTGCCCCATGACGTCCCCCTGCCCCAGTGAATTGCCCCCCAGCCCCAGAGAATTGCCATGTGACCTTCCCCACCTCAGTTAATTGCCCAGTGACCTCCCCCTGCCCCAGTTAATTGCCCCAACACCTGCCCCAGCCCCAGTGGATTGCCCTCCAGACCCAGTAAATTGCCCTGTGACCTTCCCTACACAAATACAGAATCACTCTCACAGACGTACTCACTCACAGACACACTCACACATTCACACACACAATCACTCACACAGACATACTGACACACACACTCACTCACAGACACACACACTCACTCACACAGACATACTCACTGACACACACACTCACACAGACACTCACACACACAGACACTCACACACACAGACACTCACACACAGACAGACACTCACACACACACACAGACACTCACTCACACACACAGACACTCACACACACTCACTTACACACACAGACACTCACTCACACACATAGACACTCACTCACACACACAGACACTCACTCACACACACACAGACATGAACACGCACAGGCAGGCACATGCACAGGCAGGCACACACTCAGGCAGGCACACACACATGGAGGCACTCACTCATGGAGGCACTCACTCATGAAGGCACACACTCACATACTCACTCACTGACACACAGACACACTCAAACAGACATACTCACTGACACATACACTCACTCACAGACACACTCACACAGACATACTCACTGACACACACACTCACTCACACAGACACTCACTCACACAGACACTCACTCACACACACACACACAGACACTCACTCACACACACACACACACACACACAGACATGAACACGCACAGGCAGGCACATGCACAGGCAGGCACACACTCAGGGAGGCACTCACTCAGTCATGCAGGCACACACTCAGGCATGCAGGCACAAACTCACTAGCCCAGGCACTCACTCAGGCAGGCACACACTCCGGCAGGCACACACTCACTCAGGCAGGCACTCACTCAGGCACACTCTCAGACAGGCACACACTCCCTCAGACAGGCAAGTACACACTCAGGCAGGCACACACACACACACTCAGACAGGCACTCGCTCAGGCACTTACTGAGGCAGGCCCACTTAGAAAGGCAAACACTCACTCAAGCAGGCAGGCACACACTCACTCAGGCACACACACAGGCAGGCACACACTCAAGCAGGCACACACTCAAGCAGGCAAACACTCAGGCAGGCACACACTCACTCACTCAGGCACACACTCAGGCAGGCACACACTCAAGCAGGCAAACACTCAGGCAGGCACACACTCACTCACTCAGGCACACACTCAAGCAGGCACACACACACTCAGACAGGCACACTCACACACTCAGGCAAACACTCACTCAGGCACTAACTCAGGCAGGCATAAACGCAGGCAGGCGCACACACACTCAGGCAGGCAGGCAGGCAAACACTCAGGCAGGCACACACTCACTCAGGCACACACTTACTCAGGCACACACTTACTCAGGCACACACTCACTCAGGCACACACTCACTCAGGCACGCACACACTCAGGCACGCACACACTCAGGCATGCACACACTCAGGCATGCACACACTCACTCAGCTAGGCAGACACTCAGGCAGGCACACACTCACTCATGCAGGCAGGCACACACTCAGGCAGGCGCACACTCAGGCAGGCAGGCACACCCTCAGGCAGGCACACACTCACTCAGGCAGGCACACACTCACTCAGGCAGGCACACACTCACTCAGGCAGGCACACACTCACTCAGGCAAGCAGGCACACACTCAGACAGACAGACACACACACATGCAGGCAGACAGACACTCAGCCTGTGCTGATCTAGAACTACTCAATCTATTTGAATGTATCCACTGACATGTAGTAAGGGGTATTGCTCCCTTGAGGCATAGTCCCTTAAAGGATAATAAACACTTATCTGCTGAGAATAAAATAATGTGTAGCCAACGTCTGGAGGAGCAGTGAGGCATCAGTCACCTATTTGTTTTTAGGACTTCAACTTCCACACAGAGGGTAGCTGCACATCATTTTAAGCAACAGTACAACAATAGCAATTAAGGGGACTGGATTTGTTTATAATTAAAAAGGGAATTCAGGGTTATCCCAGATAATTAGAGAGAGAGAGTATTGATCCAGGGAGGAGTCCAATCGCCAGTATCTGGGGTGAGGAAGGAATTCATTTTTTTCCCTTTAAGATGATTGGCTAAGTCTCACTTGGGTTTTTGTCTGTTTGCCTTCCTCTGGATCAATTAATTAATTATTAATAAAAAAAAAATTGATTTATAATTAATTAACAATTAATTAACAGCTAATTAATTAATAACTAAGCCGCATATTGCAGATCATAGGAGATCTTAAAAGATTGAACTTGATGGACTGAAAGTCTTTTTTCAACCTTAATTACTATGTAAGTATGTAACTTTGTAATAGTGTTAATCACTTGGATTCAAGCATCCATATGCTCACACATTCCACAGGATCGTATTTGTAATCAGAAGCAACCCAGTAACTCACCTCAACACTGTTTTTGTACATTGCACCATTCCACTATGTGTAGGGCAGGCTTTGGCATGGTTGTGATACTTATGCCAGAATGCCACTAATTTAAATTCAGCTAATTGGTAAAATAACACTCCATCCAAGGATCTAATGTTGATACTGAACTCTATCCACACCGTGTAGGTGAAAAAATGTGCCTGCACGCTACTCCTCCCTCCTCCGGAAACCTCTGAGCTGTGCTCTGAGGTGTTCGGCAACAGCTGTGATTTCACGGCTGACGTCACTGCTGCTTGCTGATTGGCAGTATGCTCATGTGTATGTATATTTAGTAAAGATTTGAATGTTGTCCATTTATTTTCAGTATTTTTCCCTGTAAGTGATTTATCCCAGTCTATACGTTGTATTTAGAGTTTTTGTTGGCCCCTTACAACTCTGTCTTTTGTATTCAATCTCAAATGGGAATGTGTTGTGATCACTGTTCCCCAAGGGTGTCTAAATCCAAGATGGCCATATTTCTAGTAGGTTCTTGTATTACCTGGGCCAGATAATGATCCCTGAGTGTACTCAAGAACATGCTCCCTTCAGCTGAACTGCTGGTCTCATTTATCCAATTTATTTCAGGGTAATTAAAGTCTCCCATTATTAGAACTTACCCATGCTTAGCTGCATTTCCAATCTGTAACAATAATTGCAGTTCCTAACTTTCAATTATATTTGGGGGTTTATAGCATACTCCCACCAATATGCATTTAGAATTAGCTCCTCCACTATTTAACTCAACCCACAAAGATTCAATGTTGCTGCTAGTTCCACTAGAAATATCTTCTCTGACTCCAGGTTTAAAACCAGGTTTAACATACAGACAAATCCCTCCTCCTCTTCTACCGTTACCCTATTTTTCCTAAATAAGTTATAACCATCCAAATGAACTGGCCAATCAAGATATTCATCCCACCATGTTTCAGTAATGCCTATTAAGTCCCATTTTTTTTGTACTGCTAATAATTTTAGCTCCCCCACTATCCCAGGCAAACTTCTTGCAGTGTCTACCTTCCTAATAATAGAGTCCCCTACCACCAAAACCTTTCTGTTGCTCTGCCTATGCTGCCCTCCCACTTCTCCAGTAGAACTGTTCTCCCGGCTGTTAGAGGGAACAGCTCTATCTGGCATTGCCATTCCTGAATGGACATCCCCAACAGTTTCACTTAATCTGGCAAATCTGTTGGTGTTTGCCAACTCAGAACTGGCCTGCCTCCTCTTTCTGATCTCCCTAAACAGCTAAACTGTGCTCAGGGAGTTGTCCAAGTTTTTCCTATATCCTTTTCCCATATGTAAATGTTGCATGTTTTATCACTCTCAGTCTTATTCTTAAGTATGTTATAGCATTTAGATATTAACAACCCTATTAAATTCTAGCCTTGTAGATACAAGGTTTGTACTTAAGCCCTACGTGCTTCAAATTCTGAAAAGTTACAACACTATTAAATTAGCCCTGCTGCGAGCGTCGTGTCAACACAGAGAAAATGTGCATGAGGAGTGACAGCCTGCAAGATGATCTCACAGGCTCCCCCACCTTAGCACTTGCCGCGTGGGTCCTGAACGGGTCCTCCGCGGCAGTCCTACATACAAGCCCTGCCTTGGGGGGAATTCCAAGTACCCCCCTGGCACCTAAAATTAAAACCTGTCTATGCTGGAGGTCCCCAATCGGGACCCCTGAAGACACTTGCATTAACCACTTGCTGCAGGGGTCCATATTAACCCCATCACTCATGGGGCTCTAAACCGAGCCCCATGAGCACTTAATTAACCCTATAACTCATGGGGCTCTATACAGAGCCCCATGAGACTAAAATAAACCCCATCACTCATGGGGTTCAATACAGACCCCCATAAGCCCTTAATTAACCCTATAACTCATGGGGCTCTATACAGAGCTC
This sequence comes from Discoglossus pictus, assembly GCA_027410445.1. NCBI lineage: Eukaryota > Metazoa > Chordata > Amphibia > Anura > Alytidae > Discoglossus > Discoglossus pictus. The sequence continues at coordinate 54,294,402 of CM050172.1, read as the reverse complement.
ATGAGACTAAAATAAACCCCATCACTGATGGGGGTCAATACAGACCCCCATAAGCCCTTAATTAAACCTGTCACTTATGGGGGTCAATACAGAGCCCCATGAGCACTTAATTAAACCCATTACTCATGGGGGTCAATACAGACCCCCATAAGCCCTTAATTAACCCTATAACTCATGGGGCTCTATACAGAGCCCCATGAGACTAAAATAAACCCCATCACTCATGTGGGTCAATACAGACCCCCGTTAGCCCTTAATTAACCCTATAACTCATGGGGCTCTATATGCAGCCCCATGAGACTATAATTAACCCCCTCAGTCCAATAGGGGTCTATATAGACCCCTATAGGACACTATTAACCCTACAAGTGCCTTGAGGGTCCTCCAGGACCCTCATGACAAAGTCTAAGCACTACACTACACTATTAACCCATACTAAACCCTTTCTAACCCTAACTGGGCCTATTTAACCTCATCTAGCCCTATTTAATCCCATCACTTATGAGGGTCTTTACAGAACCCCATAAGCCTCCATCTAACTCCCTCCCTTATGGGGTCCATACAGACCCCTGTAAGCCTCTATTTAACCTAATGAGTCCCATAAGGGTCTTTGAAGACCCTCTGAGGACAATGAGAACCCCATAAGTGTCATGAGGGTCCTCCAGGAACTCCCCGACGCTAATGAGGGTGATTGGCCATAGGGTGATTGGCTGAAGGCATCTGCACCTTCTAATTAGCCAATCACAAGGCGCAGATGACTTCAGCCAATCACCCCTTGGGTGCATATCACATTGTGACTGGCTGAGTGCAATAGTGCCTTCTGATTGACAGCATTTTAAGCCAATCAGAAGGCCGCCATTGCCAATTTCCTACTGGAAGAGGCTTTGGAGGCCTCATTAGCGTAGGGGAGCTCCGCGAGTGCAGAGCTCCGTTAGTTTTTTTTATTTTTTAAGGGCCCAGCCGGGGCAGAAGCTGAGAAGGCCGGGGACATCGGGGACAAGTACGTTTTCAATTTATAATGTTTATTTCTTTTTTGTGTTAATGTGTGATTAATGTTATTTATCATTTTTCCAGGGGCCGAACAGGAGAACAGAAGAAGATGGACGGGGACATTGCTAGAAAGGTACGTTTAATACTGTATTTGTACTATTTATTTATTATATGTAATGTTTAACTTTTCACTAATGTGATGTTTCTTTTTTTCCTAGGAGGTGCGATCAGAAGGGACATCAAATGTAAGTGTTTTTATTTATTCTATTTTAGATTAGATTTAGGGGGTATTGTATAGATAGGGGGTGATGTCTAGATAGGGAGAAATGTATTGTAGTTAGGGGTATATTACTAATTTTTGTTGTTACTGTAATGTTATGGATATTTGTGTATGCTTTTTTCTTTGCATGTGTGTAATTATTTTTTTATTTTATGTAGTGGCGGGGGGATTGTAATTCTTTTTATTATTTTTTGTAGTGAGGGGGGTTTGTAATGTCTTTTTTTTACCTTAGGTTTTTTTATTTTATCTACCTTAGGTTTATTTTATTTTTGGTATCATGGGTGTTTTTTATTTTGTATAATTAGTAGGGTGGGGGGTTTAATAGGGGGTTAGGTAGATAGGGGTTAATAGGTTAGGGTCGATGGGGTTAGTTTAGATTTAGTGGTTTATTGGGGGGGGGGGGGAATAGTGTAGTGTAGTGTTTGTACTTAGTCTCATGAGGGTCCTGGAGGCACTTATCCGGTTAATAATAGGCTGCTAATTGTCCTATGTGGGTCTTCATAGATCCTTATGGGATTGATTGGGTTAAATAGGGGCTTAACCGGAGTCTGTATAGAACCCCATAAGGGATGGGGTTAGGTGGAGGCTTAGGGTGGTCTGTATAGACCCCTCATAAGTGATGGGATTAAATAGGGCTAGGTGATGTTAAATAGGCCCAGTTAGGGTTATTAGGTCCAGATAGGCTTAAATAGGCCCAATTAGGATTAGATGGGCCAAGTAAGGGTTAGAAGTCAGTTGCAATGGAAAGTAAGACTAACCCTAAAATATTTTTTAAATATATTAATGGGAGGAAGGCCAGGAAGGAATTGATAGGACCATTACAATGTGACACAGGCCATCTGATAATTAGTGACCAGGAAAAGGCAGATGAGCTAAATAGGTTCTTTTCGTCGGTTTACACAAGGGAGGTACCAGTGGTTGGGACACCGCAACATAATGGGGCTACACTACCTTTACTAAATAATTGGTTAACGCAGGAAGTAATACAAAAGAGGTTGAAGAAAATAAATGTTAATAAAGCCCCAGGTCCTGATGGAATACATCCAAGGGTACTGAGGGAGCTGGGTTCTGTAATAGCCAAACCAATTATATCTAATCTTTCAAGCCTCACTCACTACAAGGTTTCTACCAGATGACTGGAGAAAAGCAGAGGTGATACCTATATTTAAGAAGGGATCTAGAGCAAATCCGGGGAATTATAGACCAGTGAACCTCACTTCTGTAGTTGGGAAGCTTTTAGAAGGTTTAATAAGGGACAGAATACACGAATATGTCTATTTGAACAGGATCATAGGTAGCAGTCAACACAGATTTATGAAGGATAGGTCATGTCAGACCAATCTAATTAGTTTTTATGAGGAGGTTAGTAGGAACTTGGATCAGGGTAACTCAGTGGATGTAGTCTTTTTGGATTTTTCAAAGGCATTTGATACAGTGCCACATGGAAGACTAGTGAGAAAACTAAGGGATACAGGAATTGCAGTAAATATCTGCTCATGGATCGAGAGCTGGCTAAAAGACAGGAAGCAAAGGGTTGTTATGAATGGAACATACTCCGATTGGTCTAATGTGATAAGTGGGGTTTTCTCAAGGTTCAGTATTAGGTCCTCTCCTTTTTAACATATTTATTAATGACATTGAAGTAGGACTCGAATGTAGTGTCTCCATTTTTGCTGATGACACTAAGTTGTGCAAGGTAATAAAATCAGATAATGATGTACTTTCGCTACAAAAGGATTTGCATAAATTAGAGAAATGGGCGGCTAAATGGCAGATGAGATTTAATACAAATAAATGTAAGGTTATGCATTTGGGAAGGAACAATAGCCAAGCAGTCTATAATCTTAATGGAGCAAATCTAGGGGTATCAGATATTGAAAGGGATTTGGGAGTACTAGTGGACAACCACCTAGGTAACAGCGCTCAAAGCCAAGCAGCGGCTGCAAAGGCAAATAAAATATTAGCATGTATTAGGAAGGGTATAGAAGCCAGGGAAGAAGATATAATTCTGCAACTATACAAATCTCTAGTACGTCCTCATTTGGAATATGGAGTACAATTTTGGGCACCACCTCATAAAAAAGACATTTTAGAGCTGGAAAAAGTACAGAGAAGGGCTACAAAACTAATAAGGGGAATGGAGGGGCTAAGTTATGAAGAAAGACTAACAAAATGTAACTTATTTTCGCTAGAAAAAAGGCGTCTAAGAGGAGATATGATTACATTATATAAATACATCCAGGGTCAATATAAGGCTTTGTCAAGTGAACTTTTTGTAGCAAGAAATTTTCAACTGACAAGAGGACATCCTTTGAGGTTAGAGGAAAAAAGATTTCACCTTAAAGAAAGAAAAGGGTTCTTCACAGTTAGGGTGGTTAAACTGTGTAATTCTCTACCAAAGGAGGTGGTGACAGCGAATTCGATAGACAACTTCAAAAAGGGGTTAGATATATTTTTGAATAAAGAGGGCATTCAAGGCTATCCTAGATAACTAGCAAAGGAATATTGATCCAGGGAGAAATTTGATCGCCAGTTTCTGGGGTCAGAAAGGAATTTTGCTTTTTTTTTCCCTTATGAGACAATTGGCAAAGTTTCAATGTTTTTTTTTTTCTGTTTGCCTTCCTCTGGATCAAATAACAATTAACAAATAATAATAAATAGTCCACATTAAAAAGATCAATAGAGATCTAAAAAGGTTGAACTTGATGGACTAACTTTTTATTCATCCTCCAATACTATGCTATTAATAATTATTTAATCAATAATTTAATTAATAGCTATTCCGCATATTGCAGATCAGAGGAGATCTTAACAGGTTGAACTTGATGGACTGATAGTCTTTTTTCAACCTTAAATACTATGCAACTATGCTATGCTATAGTATGGGTTAATGGGGTATAGTTAGGGTTAAGGGGTTAATGGGGTATAGTTAGATTTATTAGTGTAGTGCTTAGACTTTGTCATGAGGGTCCTGGAGGATCCTCATGGCACTTGTAGGGTTAATCTAGGGGTTAATAGTGTCCTAAAGGGGTCTATATAGACCCCTATTGTGCTGAGGGGTTTTATTTTAGTCTCATGGTGCTCTGTATAGAGCCACATGAGTGACATGGTTAATTAAGTGCTCAAGGGGTTTGTTTAGAGCCCCTTCAGTGATGGGGTTAATTTAAGGCTTATAGGGGTCTGTATTAACCCCCATGAGTGACAGGGTTAATTAAGGGTTTATGGGGGTCTGTATTGACCCCCATAAGTGATGCAGTTTATTTTAGTCTCACGGGGCTCTGTATAGAGCCCCATGAGTTATAGGGTTAATTATAGTCTCATGGGGCTCTGTATAGAGCCTCATAAGTTATAGGGTTAATTAAGGGTTTATGGGAGTCTGTATTGACCCCCATGAGTGATGGGGTTTGATTTAGTCTCATGGGGATCTGTGTAAAGCCCCATGAGTTATAGGGTTAATTGTAGTCTCATGGGGCTCTGTTTAAAGCCCCATGAGTGATGGGGTTAATTTTAGGTGCCTGGTGGGTACTTATAGTATGCCCCCATAATGTCTGTTTTTGAGATATTTAGCTTATAATAAGAAACTGCACTCTATATTTTTTGCTATTTCTGTAAATAATCTATTGAATTAATTGGATCTGTTTATATTAATACAACATCTTCCGCAAAGAGTGAGATCTTATATTCCTCTGTGCCAATTTTTATTCATTTTATTTCCTCTGTTGATCTTATAATCTCTGCTAACAGCTCCATAAGGAGAGCAAAAATTATAGGGGACAAGGGGCAGCATTGTCTGGTTCCATTTTTATAGGAAACTGTCAGATTTCCAGCCTAAGCCCATGACAGGGATAGGAAATCATATAAGGCTTTTACCTCCTTAGTGGCAAATTCTCCCAAGCCAAATTTTTGTAATGTGAGTTCCATGAAATCCCATCCGACCCTGTTGAAGGCTTTCTTGGCATCTAGCCTTATTAAATTGCGATTCGGTAAATATAAAAGGGCTCTATTTGAGCACACAGCATATTTTTTTTAGAGAAGTTTTTAGTTAGTGAACTTCTATCCAAAAGCAAGGTCTTCACTAACTAAAAACTTCTGTAAATAAAATATGCTATTTGCTTAAATAGAGCCCTTTTAAATTTACTGAATCACAATTTAATAAGGCTGATAGTTTATAAAGGCACTCTACTGCTCTTTGTAAATAATAGTAAATCAGCCTCCCTAGATTATCTGTCCCCTGTCTTACTGAGTTAAAATCTGTTTGGTCCCCAGCAGTTAGTTTATCTATAACTGAATTTAGTCTTACTGTCAACATTTTAGCATATAACTTCATATCAGTATTAAGAAGAGAAATTGGGCGGAAAGTCTTACAGTCTCTTAGATCTTCAAATTGTCTTATTCACCTTCCCAATATCCCCAGCGTGCTCTCAGCATGCTGTGAGCACCATGTTATCCCTCCCACAACCAGAGAGGGCGTTCTGACATCACTGCGCATGTCCCACAATTTTCAATTGGTCGCCATGGAGATGGCAACGCTTTAAAAAGGGCTCCAACGGCCTTAGCAGGCTTACCCTTGAAGAAGACGTCTGATGACGTCGAAACGCGCCGGCTTTTGATGACGCAGCCTGTCCCTATGCTAAGGGCATGCTGGCGTTTTCTATACTGAGTGCATGCGTGTAGTGTGTATGGTTACCCTCCCTGTCCTTATCCAATTGAGTGAAAGATCGCATAAGTGCTGCAATGGAAGGATATTATTTTCTCCAAGATTATTGATAGAGTACAGACTCTCTATTAGTAGGCAGGTTGCTCCTATTAAGGCAGTCTGTTTATTGAGAGCTTATTGAGAGCTTATATGATAGCTCCATTCTCCCAGCAGGTGCTTATATAGCGATAAGAACGAGAGTGTATAACACCTATCAAACAGGTGAGCCACTTGTACTCTACAAATTGAAAAGAGTTTATTAACCATATACTGGCAAAAACTCAGATAAAGATAAGAGCCATTACACCTTCCAGAGACATAGCACTTAATAATATTGACCTATTTAGCAGAAGGAGTTTATAGATACACAGATAGTGCTGGGGGCACTACCTAGTGTAGTCTCCCTGTATATTTTCTGTGATTTTCTCCCTATACCATTGTCTAATAGTCAGTAAGAATTGTGACTTATCCTTTTAAAGGACTTTATCAGGAGGACCACACACCAGGTTGAATTACCTTTCACCAATATCCTGACACACAAGCAACAGGAGAGATAAGAATACCCCTCTATTAAGAGTTCAATAATATATTATTCTAGTGGTTAACTTATCTCACACAACTTAGCCTCTTTTTAACCTTTATGTTCCAATTCTGGATTTTTTATATGTGTTTTTAATTCGCCGTTGTTGACCTAGTTTCAATAAAAAACAAATTTTAACACATGCATCTATCCTAACATATGTTCATATATTAGTAAGACATTTGGTAGCAAATACCATAGGAACTAGCATTCCTGAGTTTCCATTCTAAGGATAATTTAGGTTAATCTATTTGTTCTCAGTTACTAATTTCCTGAATTGATGGTTTATTAAAGTTTTCACTATTTTCCATATTGTATAAACCTTAATAATAATTAGCAAAAGCATTTCCTATGTCTTTAGGCTTTGAGAAAAAATACCCTTTTCATCTCTTATAAGGTCAATCCTATTCATAGAAGTCCTCTTATTTAGTCTATTAGCTAACAATTTACATATTTTATTGCCATGATGGTGAAACTTTTTTTGCAACTCTAAGAGTGACTTATCAGCTCTCTCCTGTTGAATCTTTTTCCTTTGATTTATACACTCTATATTTTTATAAATATTTTCTTTAGATGGTAAAGATTTATTAACTTTCTCTATCATGCTTAATTCAATGTATAAATCTCTCACGGTTTTACCTTGATTCCTCTGTTGTGCATGAAGCTTAATGATTATCCCTCTAATATATGCTTTATGAGTGTTCCATAATAAAGGTTTTGATTTAACAGAGAATTAATTAACTAGTTTTTTTTTAATTAATGAAAACTCTATTTTCTTATTGGAAGGATTGTTAATCAGAGTTGAGTCCATTTTCCAGGATTTTTTTAATTTTTTTGGACTGATCTGCCTTTAAGTTTAACTTCACCATCCCGTGGTCTGCCCAGTAGATGGGACCTATTTCCACTTCTACAATCTTTCCTAGTGTTTTTATATCCATTAAGAAATAATTTAGTCGTGAATATGATTGGTGTCTGTTGTACTAATATGTATAGTCTCTCTTTCCCACGTCAAATACTCTCCATGCGTCATAGAGATTCAACTTGATTACTTATTATTATGGAAGAATTTGGCGTTTCTTATGGTTTGGTGGTCAGCTCATCGATTCTTGCCTAATTTTCTATCCAGCTCTCGATTTAAACACAAATTGAAATCTCCACATATCACTTAAGACCCACTAGAGTATTTAAACACCTATTTAAAAATGGTATTTAGAAATGTAGCCTGCCCGTTATTAGGTACATATACATTCAGAATAGTATATTTTTCATTATTTATATTCCCAGACCACAATACATATCTACCTTCTTTATCTATTTGGATATGCTCAGCATCTATGTTCAAATTCTTATTGAATAAGATAGACGTTCCCCTACATTTCTTATGAAATGTTGAGTTATAAGCAACAGTGTATGTGTTATCAATATCATTAGGAAGCTTAAGAGTTAGCCAGTGTGTTTCTTGGATGCACAATACATCTGCCTTCTCTTTAAAAAAAATGCTGGAAAGCTGATATTCTTTTATCAGGGTGATTCAAACCTTGAACATTCTGCGTAATAATTTTCAAAGTCATGAGGCTTTAAGAGGGGAATTTCAGTGAAACACTGTCTTTTTCAAGGTTCCTATAAAATCCGCTCCATGTCCATAATGCATAAAAGACAAAATACAAATAACATACAATCTTTACATTTATTCTATTTACAAGTTGATGAGGATTTTTACTTTGCATCTTCTGGTGTAGTAACACAAAAGTTAAACACTCTTGGTTGCAAAGCCAGAAGAAGCAAGGCATCAAATACATTAAAGTTGAACACCCTGGGGCCAAAAACAAGTTTCCCAGGGATTGTTGCTTAAGTACTCATATGTTTGGTAAAGGCTTACCCCAATTATATCAAATTGCTGCTTGCATAGCTTAATCAATTATAAATCGTTCAATAATTTTCAATCCCTTATCATCAATTCAGATCATAAACTTTACAGTACAAAAGATTATCAATGCCATTTACCCACTCATTATATACCCAAGGCGTACCCTATAGCCATTACAAATGTTTTGCTTGCCTAATAGAATCTACCCAACAGCTTATGTTTATTAAAGTGTTATTTTCTACTTTTCAAGTTCATGGTTATTTTCCTTTTTAATATCAGCTAATCTCTATTTTAAAGGGTCAATTATAATTTTAATTATTATATAGTGTATATCTGTCATATCGTTTTATTCATCATATTGTTTCAAAACCTTTATCAAGTTATTTATAAGGGTATTGTCCTCATCCCAAATTTATAACAGGAAAAAAAAAGAGAGAAAAAATCCTATTTTTAATTAATAATTTCAGAGTGTTCCACCTTTATATCTGTCTTTACTAAATTATTTAAATTCCATTCAATTCAATACTCACTCAGTGCTAGTAAAAATTCCCTCTTCTTTTTTTTTCTGTATATTTCATGTTCTTCAAAGATTTAAAAATTTGAATTTAGTAAACAAAGGAAAATAAGTGTTACCTTCTTAACTATCTAGTAATACCTTGGTACTGTTAATAGTGTCATTTATCATTATTACCCTAAATGAAAAATCGTCTTTCATACAATCTGAAATTTTTCAAAGTGAGTGAGTCAATTCCTTAATATTATCTTGTAACATCTCCTAAAAGAAAGAGCAAAAATAATTTTCTTCCTTACCTTCCCTTGTATCCTTAGTCTTCAAGATAACCTTAAAATCCATTTCAAATAGATAATGCCTCAACATCAAACCTTTAGAAATTACATGGTATCTGTTGAGAGCAATTGCCAAACTCCCAGGAGTTTCTCCCTTTCTTTGGGTGAGTTAACTATATATTTCTCATTAGAGAATGAAATAATTAATTTGGGAGGAAATCCCCATTTATAGCTAATTTTGTTGTTTTGCAAAACCATTGTGACCTTCACAAATTCTCTAGGTTGTATTAATGTCTTTATGGTCAGATGTGGAAACGGTTTTATGTTCTCATATGGTGAATCAAAGATTTTCTTTTCAAATGCTACTGTCAAATTATTTTTTTATCGCTATAATATCCAAACCTTACAATAACATCTCTAGGTGGATTGCCTTTTACATTTTTAGATAATGGAATATGATGTAATCTTTCAATACAACTTTCTTTTTGCGTTCCTATTTTAATTGAATTCTCTATAAATGTCATTATAAATTTACATAATTCTGTGGAGGCAACATTTTCCGTGATTCCCCGAATTCTTAAGTTGTTACGTCTAGATTGATTTTCTAGCTTTACATATTTTGTCCTCAACAATTTCATTTCTTCTTTTATTTTGTTAAATGCTATAAATATATTTTGTTGTTCTTTTGAAAAGTTTGCCTGATTCTTCTCCAATTCTACAGGACTTACACCCAAAGAATTAATAGCTATTGTGTTGTTAATAATTTCTTTTGATAACGCTGCTTTTATAGCCAACTGAAATTCAGTAAGTAAACATCTCGTAGTGAACACTGTTAGTTTTTGTTCTTCATCTGAATTATTCATAACTAGCGACTTGCCGGTCAAAAAGGACGACAATGTAATTTGAAGCCTGGCAATGCTGTTTGCCACACAATGCAATGTTCTACCCCCTCTGAGCACCTTTCATGCTCATTGTGAGCCCCGTGCTGAGCTCCTTTAGTGCTCATCTCGTGGCTCGCAATGAGCACCTTTGGCGCTCATTGCAAGCCTCTCCTCCCATCTACTTCACCTCTCATTACAGGCCTCTGCAACTTGCAAGTTGTGTGCTTGGGAATGCCATGTGTCTCTTTCCACCATCTCCCCCCTGTCCCTTCCCTGTGTCTTTCTCCTCTGTGTCTTTGCTGAATCTTTGCGTGGCGCACTCTCACTGCCATTGGTTTTATTTTCAAAGTCCTGCGTGCCTGGCGTTGGTGTAAGTGGTACTATCTTTGCCGTCGTGTATTTTCTAAGTTCTGCGTGCCTGGCATTGTTTGCCTGTGCCTGGCGTTGTTGGTGTGTTATTTTCTTTGCCTTCTTGTATTATCTAAGTCTCGCGTGCCTGGCGTTGTTCGTCTGTGACCCGCGTGGCTGGTGTTGTTGATGTAAGTGTTACTGTCTTTTGCGTTGTGTATTTTCTAAGTTCTGCGTCCCTGGCCATGCTGAGCCTGATTTTCATCTTGTTTCAGAATTTTTACGTTTTTTCAGCCACAATTATTTTTCTTGCTTTGGCAATTATCGATTGTTAAAAAAGACAAAATATGCCTCAAATTAACTTGCAACCTCACTCACAGGCTCCCTGGCTATCCCCTTGTGCTGTGTGTGAGTGTATAAGTGAATTTGAGGCATATTTGTGTGCTTTTGCCGTCCAGTTCGGCCATTAAAGTCATCATTTTGCAAGTGCGTGCCCAAATGGCTCGCCTCGCTTTGCAAGGCTCGCAAAGCGTGATGACAAATCGCACTTTGACAACTATTATATGTGATACCTTCTTCTAATTGAGTTTTATCATTCAATTTCAGTTGTTCCACAGTGGGTTCTAATTGAGAGTCCAGGGAGTGATTTGCTAACATTTTATCTTTACTACTGCTTTTCTCTAAAGGAGAAAAGAAAGGAGAAAAGTAACTACCTGGAAATTTTAATAATTTTTTTTATCTTTTCCCTTGCCTTTTGTTGTGTGGTTATCTTTCTTTCTCATTGTCACCATGGCATATACAAGTACTAATAAGACTCTGTTCTGTACTTCAGTTAACACTGTGTATTTATGGAAATTATAATTACTCAATTATTTAATAATTATAGTTGATTTGGACACAATTTTATAATTTATTACTTGTCCCAAGCAATAGCTGTAAGGATATCCGCACACTTATATAACAGGGTTTTATGATTGGGTTTGATCGGACCACAACCAAACCGGCCTTAGAGCTTTGATAGATCTTATCTTGATGATGGTAATTGTAAAAGGGTAAACAACACGAGTCCCCAATGTATTGGTTCTGGTTTGTGAGGTGTATTCGGTGGTCAGATGTGCCGCTATTCCCAAAAGCACTGTTCACGCCGGTGCCTTGTAGATGTGTAGGAAAGTTTGTGGAGTGGGAATACTGTAGACTGTGTACTGTAGGAATTTTGCTTTTTTTTCCCCTTATGAAACAATTGGCAAAGTTTCAATGTTTTTTTTTTCTCTTTGCCTTCCTCTGGGTCAATTAACAATTAATAACAAATAGTCCACATATTAAAAAGATCAATAGAGATCTAAAAAGGTTGAACTTGATGGACTAACAGTCTTTATTCAACCTAAAATACTATACTAACAGGAAAAAAATATATAACATTCCTTCCTGACCCCAGATACTGGCGATTGGATTCATCCCTGGATCAATACTCCCTCTCTATTTAATGCCCTTTTTATTTAAAAATATATCCAATCCCTTTTTAAAGTTATCTATCGAATTAGTGGTCACCACCGCCTTTGGTGGAGAATTCCACAGATTAACCACCCTTACTGTGAAGAACCCTTTTCTTTCTTTAAGGTGAACTCTTTTTACTTCTAATCTCAAAGGATGTCCCCTTGTCAGTTGAAAACCTCTTGGCACAAAAAGCTCCCTTGACAAAGCCTTGTATTGACCCTGGATATATTTATATAAGGTAATCATATCCCCTCTTAGACGCTTTTTTCTAAAGTAAATATGTTTAATTTGGTTAGTCTTTCTTCATAACTTAGCCCCTCCATTCCCTTTATTAGCTTTGTTGCCCTTCTCTGTACTTTTTCCAGCTCTAAAATGTCCTTTTTATGTAATGATGCCCAGACATGTACTCCATATATATTTTTTTTCTTAACCGTTCTAGCTCATATTCAAATTTACGCATTTTTATTTTTTATTTAATCTGGTCAACCCAATTTACTTCTATATGGGCTTCATTTATTCTATTTTGTCATCATGCCCATGATTCAACTCATATATCCTACATTTCTTTTGTCCCTAGTATCCCTTTTCGTTAATTGTATAGTTATTTGGAGTTTATAGTTTAACACTAATGGTCATTGTTCCCATTATACACATATTTTCATATTTATTGTCACCATTTCTATAGTGGCCAGCTAATAGATAGATACTTATATAGCCCTGTTACAGCAGTTACACTCATTAAGTTAGTCTGTCTAATCTACCTAGCAACTGATGACGTCACTTCATGTGAGGGCCCAAACATTAATTGGCGCCAATTCACTGTTTGAAAAACACAAGCCTAATTAATTTTACTACCTGTAAGGTAAGTTATTATCTATAATCAGATAATAGGTTAGAGTTATCATCACTCACTATTTACACACACATTTGTCTATATATGGGGTTATTTGAAACATCAGACCTTTCTCATCATTTTAGAAGTATTTACCATTATGTAAGTGTTTCAGGCTTCCTGTTTCACTTCATTATTCATGTCTATTTTTTACTTGTTCTTTTATTGTTCCACTGTATTCTGTTATATTTAAGTTCAATACTTTATATGCATGTTGCTATGAGGAGTAATTCACATTATTCACAGATGTTTTACTATAAAGTTTACTACATTCTATTTTTTATATTGTTATAATCTAATTGTTTCCAATCTACATATTTGACTGTCATTATTCTATATCCACATTGATGGATTGTGAGTGTATTTATATGAATATGTATTTGTATTTAATGGGTAATGGATACAAAGAATGTTATTTGCTAGACATATATACTATTGCCATTTATATTACACTACCAGGGGAATATCAGTGTCATGGGGCATTTTTAAAAAATTGTTTATGTTTTAGACTTTATTATGTGCATTTTAGAATTTATTGATATTGCTTCACGTATTTTAACTTTTTTATGATATAAGTGATACAGATTAATCATGTGATTGAATATACCATTATAGTTATGTATCTTATTAGTATTACTTGTTTATGCTTTTATATTGTATTATAACTATTGAATTTCCCTTATAAATAATAGTCCATATGTGTATAGATATAAATCTAGGTATATACAGGCATACACATACAAAAGAAAAAAATATGTGTTTTTCTCCTAGGGGATGAGATACTGAGGAAGCTGCTGAGAGCGAAGAAACACGTTTATCCTATCATCACAATATGACTGGGATTTTTGTATCTGCCCTTTCTCCTACCTCCCCTTTCTTTTCACTTACCAGACTCAGATTCTATATTGTATCAGCAGCCTCTTGATCTCTTTGGCTCCCAAGCTGGTTGGCAGAAGCCTCTGTGGGAGAGTGATATCCCCAATACTGCTTCACAAGTGCGGGATGGAGATCCAATGAGGAAACCATGCTCCAAGTCAGTGAGGCTATCATTGTGTTCACAGATCCCTGGGGTTTGCGGCCATTACCGCCTGGTTAGTTTAGCATCCTAACCTCTTCCTGTGCGTGGCTCTTCCTCCCAAAAAAAAGTCCCTACACTATTAAAATTACCCCCCATATAAACTAATAAAAAAAAAAAATTTAACCTGTGATAAAACCCACTGACTAGTTTAAAACCCTTTCAGGGAAGCTTAAGTGCAGGAAAAGCCATGTAAACCTAACTAGAACTGTTAGAACGGGAGTCTATGGGACTGGCTGTCATATCTGGTGTGGCAGCAGAAGCCCTTGTGAACACCAATTTTTGTAGCCCTGACAAATTTAAAACCCTTTAGGAGAAGCATATGTTCAGGAAAAGCCATGTAAATCTAACTCTCATAGACTAGACTAGAGGTGTGACAATCAGGGAGCCATAAGGCTGCAGGAACTATAAAATGGTGGGGAGCCCTGGACTGACAAGAGTTAACTGTACAAATGTGTCTCCTTGTTCCAGGAAGGTGTCCTACCCACCTGGATACTAGGACTACGATAGCCATGTTGTTAACCCTGTTATGCACATTGGTACCTTGGTACTCAAACTTAATCAATTCCGAATAGCAGGTTGAGTACCAAAACGGTTGCATACCAAACGAGCATTTCCCATAGGGTCAATGTAAATTAAAATAATACATTCCCAACCCCAGAAATTTGACATTTTACTTTGAACTGATGGTGTTCTTTCTTGATACAAAACCTTAAAACTAAACAGACATAAATAAAAATACAATAACTAGGTCAAATACAATAAAATTTAACTTCACTTTCATTGTACCGAGAGTATTTGAGGGCCCAATGGGATGGTGGTAATGTAGAGGCACTTGCACAGGGGATCTCTCTCTCTCTTTTCTGTCTCTTGACACCACTGAACCCTGGTGGAGGTTCTGATGTAGGAAGATTCACTATAAACCTATCAAGACAAACTTGCTTCAGCCTTAGTTTCAAATTTTTTCTAAAGTGAGACATTGTTTAATCAATAAAAACAAACCCACATTTGAGCTTGCTTGAGCTTTTTCAGGGTGATATTTTTGCATAAAATGTTGTAATTCAACCCATTTAGCACCCATTTTGTTAATCAATGCAATAGGTGCTTCCTCTTCACCTGAAGAAATTTCCTCAATCACTATCTGTTGTGTCTCCCTTTGAAGTTACTGCAGCTCATCAGTTCTGAGCTCTTGTCTGTGTTCCTCCACTAACTATTCAATATCTTAAATCACTGACCTCTAACACCTCTAATATATTCATCACTGACCCATTGTTGGGAGAATGTTATCCTAAAGAAGACACATATGCCCCGTGTGGGACTGCTGGAATGGATACTAGCATCAATCCCAAAATTGGCATGGCTTTTCCAATAACATATACTTTCTGCTTTCTCTTTTTCATGGAGTCTCTAAGAGCTGAAGCATCTTTTAGTGGAATTGCCGATTTCTTAGTGTTGACTAGAACATCTGCCTTTGGAGATATCTCCCATTTACTTGTACTTTCTTGATCCACAGGCAATAAATGTTTCAATCTCTTTGGCAATACAATCTTTCACTGAAGCTGCTTCGATTCTTGATTTATCAATTCTGTAATCGCTTCATGAACTGAAAAAAATCTCTGTTGTCTTTTGCCATAGAATTGCTTTCACCTGCTTTTCCATTTTGCCTTCCAAACGTACTGTCTGTCTGACTTTACAAATCAAATAACTGAGATTCCTCTCCTTCCTCTGTGTCTGGCCTTCCTGTTCAGACTGAAGAAGCAAATTCATGTTCCTCCTGCTCGTACTCTGAGGATTATTTGTTTAAAACAAACTTAGGAAAATCCTCCATCCGCGCATCTAGAGATTTCTTATCTCTCTCTTTAGGGAAATACTGCTGTTTGTGCCAACTGTGGTCGAACTGCTAACAGAGTCTCTTTGTCGTGCTTTGGCAATTAATACTGTGATATTAATAATATCAATAAAATGTCTTAATTAAAAATTGTGTATTTTCTATATTTGACAATTTTTAATGATCTGAATTCTTCCTTCATGATATAGCCTCATGAAATAAACAGAACTGTATTATATGAAAATATATTTATTATAATGAATAAAAATAACATCAATTTAGTATCTTTAAATATAACAATCGAGATGGTATAAATAATTGTAACAGATATAATGTCAAGGTATACCAAATGATGAAGAAACTGTTATCACATTGAGAAACATAATAATATAAAAGACATGACCAATATGCTTAATATAATTGATATGGTAATTATGATATCAGAGATGGGTTGATTATTTTTGGGATATTTTACAAATATCTTTTTATTAAGATACCATACCATTTTAAAATTATATCAATTTTGTAGTCTAATTATATTATCTCAAATTCAAAAATATATTTTTTTAATTACACTTAGGTACTAAATCAAATTATGTTTGATTGCTATAACATCTGATATGATATTTATAAAATTAATCTGTAAATTGTATGTCAATTTACAAAATTTTTATACATATTTTCTATTCAGATTATTATTGATATAGCAATCTACTAGATAGTAAATTAACAAAATCTTTCACTAATTGCAATGAAAATAAATACAGAGAAAATAAACACCAATATAATACAAATTCCAATGTCTTGGAATTTAATGGTTCCCTTTGTATAGGTTTTGATGTTATAATAGGAGTTGTGTATAGATTTTTTTTTAAAGAAGGTAATTTGGGATTTAGAGAAATTGTTATTTAAGTTTCTCTACATTAAGTATATATAGAGTAAATAACACAAATTTAAGTAAATTAAGGTAAAAGTAAAGCGGTCATGCAATTGATATGACATGAATATTACACTGTATAGATTAATATAGTTACTTAAAATATTACAGTGTATGGATTATATGCTGTGTGCAGAAATAGCTTTTATTGGTTTAGCAGTAAATATCAAGGATAAACAATTATAAGTATTTACACATGCAAGCTTTGATATTTAGTTAGATCACAATATACAATCTACCTGATGTCTACTACAATCTCTTTTGGATGATTGGATAACAATTAGTCTTAACACAATTTGGTTAGATCAATACAGCAATCAATAAGCAGTGTATACAAACTTATCAAAAATAGTTACATAGTTATTTAGGTTGAAAAAATACTTTAGTCCATCAAGTTCAACCTTTTTAGATCTCCTCTGATCTGCAATACACAGATTTATTGTTAATTGATCCAGAGGAAGGCAAACAGAAGGAAAAAAAAACCCAGGTGAAACTTTGCCAATTGTCACTACAGGGAAAATATAAATTTATTTCCTGACCCCAGATACTGGCGATCTGATTCATCTCTAGATCAATACTCCCTCTCTATTTATCCAGGATAGCCCTGAATGCCCATTTTATAAAAAAAAAATATATCCAATCACTTTTTAAAGTTATCTATCGAATCCCCTGTCACCACCTCCCTTGGTAGAGAATTCCACAGATTAACCACCCTTACTGTGAAGAACGCTTTTCTTTCTTTAAGGTGGAATCTTTTTACTTCTAACCTCAAGGGATGTCCTCTTGTCAGTTGAAAACCCCTTGGCACAAAAAGCTCCCTTGACAAATCTTTATACTGAACCTGGATGTATTTATATAAGGTAATCATATCTCCTCTTAGACGCCTTTTTTCTAGAGAAAATACGTTTAATTTGGTTAGTCTTTCTTCATAACTTAGCCCCTCCATCCCACTTATTAGTTTAGTTGCCCTCCTCTGTACCTTTTCCGGCTCTAAAATGTCATTTTTATGAAGTGGTGTCCAAAATGGTACTCCATATTCCAAATGGTAGAATTATACTTGCTTCCCTTGCTTCTATACCCTTCTTAATACATGCTAATATTTTATTTGCCTTTGCAGCTGCTGCTTCGCTTTGAGCACTTCTACCTAGGTGGTTGTCCAAAAGCACTCCCAAATCCCTTTCAATATCTGATACACCTAGATTTGCTCCATTAAGATTATAAATTGCATGGCTATTTTTCCTTCCCAGATGCATAACTTTACATTTATTCGTATTACATCTCATCTGCCATTTAGATGTCCATTCCTCAATTTTATGTAAATCCCTTTGAAGGGAAAGCACATCATTATCTGATTTAATTACCTTGCACAACTTCATGTCATCAGCGAAAATGGAGACACCACATTCCAATCCTACCTCTAAGTCATTAATAAATATGTTAAAAAAGAGAGGACATAATACTGAACCCTGAGGAACCCCACTTACCAATAAATACATACGCCAATTTTCTGTTTTCTATTTCTAAAAAATTGTTTCATGTATATATTTTTCTCATTTCACTTCACCAATTTAGACTAATGTGTTCTGATCCATCACATAAAATTCAGATTAACAAAACATTAAACTTGAGGCTGTAATGTAACAAAATAGGTAAACAGTCAACGGGGGTGAATAAATTTGCAAGGCACTGTATACAAAGGAGGTAAGTGAGGTACCAGGGATGGGACACTAAATAATTGGTTAACGCAGGAAGAAATCCAAAAGAGATTGGAGTAAATAAATGCACCAGGTCCTGATGGAATACATCAAGGGTACTGAGGGAACTGAGTTCTGTAATAGCCAAACCATTATAAATAATTTTTCAAGAAGCACTCACCACAGGGTCTCTACCGTATGACTGGAGAAAAGCAGAGGTGATACCTATATTTAAGAAGGGAGCAAGAGCAAATTCGGGTAATTCTAGACCAGTGAGCCTCAGATCTGTAGCTCTTAGAAGGGATAATAAGGGACAGTATAAAAGAATATGTCTATTTAAACAAGATCATAAAGTAGCAGTTAACACTGATTTATGAAGGATAGGCCATGTTAGAACAAGCTAATTAGTTTCTATGAGGAGGTTAGTAGGAACTTGGATGAGGGCAACTCAATGGATGTTGTCTTTTTGGATTTTGCAAAGGCTTTTGATACAGTGCCACATGGGAGACTTTTGAGCAACCTAAGGGATACAGGAATTGCAGTAAATATCTGCTCATGGATTGAGAGATGGCTAAAAGACAGGAAGTGAAGTGTTGTTGTAAATGGAACACACTCTGATTGGACTAATGTGGTAAGTGGGGTTCCTCAGGGCTCAGTATTAGGTCCTCTCCTTTTTAGCATATTTATTAAGGACATAGAAGTTGGACTCGAAAGTAGTGTCTCAATTTTTGCTGATGACACCAAGTTGTGCAAGGTAATTAAATCAGATAATGATGTACTTTCCCTACAAAGGGATTTGCATAAATTAGAGAAATGGGCGGCTAAATGGCAGATGAGATTTAATACAAATAAATGTAAGGTTATGCATTTGGGAAGGAAAAATAGCCATGCCAGTTATAATCTTAATGGAGCAAATCTAGGGGTATCAGATATTGAAAGGGATTTGGGAGTACTTGTGGACAACCACTTAGGTAGCAGTGCTCAATTCCAAGCAGCAGCTGCAAAGGCAAATAGCATGTATTAAGAAGGGTATAGAAGCAAATATAATTCTGTCACTGTACAAATCCCTAGTACACCCACATTTGGAATATGGAGTACAATTTTGGGCACCACTTCATAAAAAGGACATTTTAGAGCAGGAAAAAGTACAGAGAAGGGCAACAAAACTAATAAGGGGAATGGAGGGGCTATATTGACATCCCGGGTCAATATAAGGCTTTGTCAAGTGAACTTTTTGTACTAAGAGATTTTCAACTGACAAGAGGACATCCCTTGAGGTCAGAAGAAAAAAGATTTCACCTTAAATAAAGAAAAGGGTTCTTCACAGTTAGGGTGGTTAAACTGTGGTATTCTGTACCAAAGAAGGTGGTGACAGCGAATTCGATAGATAACTTTAAAAAGGTTTTAGATATATTTTTGTATAAAGAGGGCATTCAATGTTATCCTATATAACTAGCAAAGGAATATTGAGAGAGGGGGACACAGAGGGCACAAGAGGGACACAGGGGGCAGCACATTTCCCACCCTCGGCTTATACTCGAGTCACTCATTTTACCCAGTATTTTGTAGTAAAATGGGTGCCTCGGCTTATACTCGAGTATATACGGTACTTCTTGAAAATGTAATGTAGGAGTCTTCCAACTGCTTGCTTTGTGCGATTTGACAGCAATAGCTATTGGCTGGAATAATTTGTTCTGGGCTGGGGATAGATTTTTAATATAGATCCCCAATAGACAAGATTCTATTGTGGTTGGAGTCATCATCTTAAAGAGTGTAGTTGCAAGATGGGTTAGTTTTTTTCACAAACTCTGGGCTAACATGCAAGAACCACCAAGTATGAATGTGATCCCCTATTTGCTGGCACCCTCTAAAACATTTATTGCTCTCTCAGGGGGTTAATGCTCTGTAGCTTGTCTGGTGTGCAATAGACTCTTTGAAGAACCTTGATGAACATTTCCAGGAAGGAATAATTAAATGAGCCTCTGCCTAAGTTTGAGCAGGAATCTGCCACTTATCCCACTGCCATTCTACTCCCAAATCATGTTTCTATCTCAGCATAAAAATGTAGGTTTCTTGTTGATAGTGCTGTTTGTAGAGATATTGTAAAGTGACCCTACTATGCCCTTTGTAAGTGGAATATTTTTACAGATTAGAGATACCCAAGAGATTTTGAGAGATTTTATTAATCCAGCTTTTTATTTTAAAATAATTGTAAAATTCCTTATGAGGTAAGTGATAAATCAAGCAGAATTAAGTTAGATGACTAGATAACTTAGTGAACCAGGTACCTATCCTGTTAAGATTTCTAGTGGCCCACCCATGTCTTGAAACTGCACTGAGTCTGCCATGATTTGGGGGAAGGACAAAACTGATAATAAGGGAGATAGGTCGGGACTAAGTCAACACCTGGATTTAGCCCACCCCCAGGAGGTTAGGGTTAGATTAATCACAGGATTTTGGTGTGGTGTAAAGGGGGCTAGCTCTCCTGTGACCCATATTATTTTATCCCAGCTATGAGGATGTTCTCCATAAAGACCCAAATTTGCTTATGGTGTTGAGCTGAATGTGCCAGGGGCAGATGGGCCAATTGGGCAGCTTTTAAGTAGTTTCTCAAATTTGGACACGAAAGCCCTCCCTTTTTTTTTATGCATGAACATTACCTGCTTAGAAATACGAGGGTGCTTATTTCTCCAAATTAATCTAAACATACTGTTGTGGAATCTGTCTAATTCTTTCAATGGGATTGGGTCTTCGGTCCTAGTTTAAGACCAGATATTGCACTAAACTTCTCTATAGTGGACATGAGCGCCTGAATGGAGGTTAGAGAGCTGGTCAAGGTACATAATAAATCAGATAAAAAATGAGCACTTAAAGTGTTGGAGACCCACTTGTAAGCCCGGAATCTCCATATTGGATCGAATTGCTTGTACCAATTGTTCTATGGCTAATGCGAAAAGCAGAGGTGAGAGTGGGCATGCCTGTTGTGTACCCCTTTGAATCAGAATCTTTCTGCTCCCCTGGTAATTTTAGATTAGCTATTGAGGAATCATAATACTTCCTAAGCAGGTTAATAAAGCACCCTCTGAAGCCAAACTTGCTTATCATTTGATAATGGTAAGGCCACTCTGCGGTGTCAAAAGCTTTTTCAATGTACAAAGCGAAAAGACTGATTGGGATTTCTGATTTATATGCTAAGTATTTGGCATTCAAGATTCTTCTGACATTATCCCCGGCCTGCCTGTGTGGCATAAAATCTGTCTGGTCTTTATGCACAAGATACGGAAGAAATTAAAGGATCCAGTTAGCCATGATCTTAGCTAAAATCTTGCCGTCCCGGTTCATTAATGAAATAGAGCAAACATTTTTAACTTCAAGATTGTCCCTACCCTCTTTAGGAAAGACAAAGTCTGTTTGATTAAGTTCAGGAGGCTTATGTTTCCCATTCAGGATTGCATTAAATAATGATGTAAGATGTGGGGTAAGTAGGGATTCACATTTTTTATAATATAAGTTTGTAAAGCCATCCGGCCCTGCGGATTTACCTAATTTGAGAGTATGAATAGTGGCCTTCACCTCCTCCTGGGAGATGTCTGAATTTAAGCTAGCTAGATGTTGTTCCGTTATTGATGGGAGTTCATACGCATCCAGAAAAGAATTCAGTTCTGACTCCCTGCATTGAATTTGGAACAGTATATTTGTTAGTAAAAAAGGTAAAACGTCCTTTGGATGTTATTTAGGCTTAAAGAGATTAAACCATTGGATATTCTAATCTGGTTAACTCTGGATTGGGTATGCTTGGAGTTTAATCTCCTGGCTAACAACATGTCAAGCTTGTTAGCCTTCCAATAATATAGATATTTTGTCCTTCTCATCACTTTCTCAGTACGTTGCGACAGTACACCATCCAGTTCGATCCTAGTTTTGTCAATTTGCTTATGTATTTTTTGGGACGGGTGCTGTTGGTTTGTCTCCTCTAAACTTCTAAGAGTAGCGTTCAAATCTGCTTCCCTTTGTCTAATAGCCTTTCTGTAGGTGGAAGCTAATTTAATGCAGGTGTACCTTATAAAGGCCTTATGGGTCACCCATAGCCAGCCAGCCCCTATCTCCGGAGTAAGGTTGGTTTCAAAAAATTGTTTTATATCCTTGGCTATCAGTTTTATACTATTGGAATTGGATAGTAGAAACTTATTAATTTTCCAAGTATAGGGGGAGATAAATTAGGTCCAAGTTCTAACTTAATAAGTACCACAGCATGATCTGACCAAGTGCAGGGGATAATCTCAGATTTCTGTATAAAGTCTTAAATAAAAGAATTAACCAAAACGGCATCAATCCGTTGTGTGGTTGAGGGAGTAATACGTGTATTCTCTCCTTCCCGGGTGGACGCCCCTCTAGACATCTATCAGTCCCAATCTATTTAGTAGGGAATACATTTGTCTCAGCTTGTTTGAAAATCTGTTACTAGAGGAGGTCCCTGATCTATCAAGTGAGGCATTAAAAGTAAGGTTAAAGTCCCCGCCAACTGTCAGTCTTCCTATGTCCAGAATCTCAAGTTCCTTCAGCGGTTTAATTAGGGATTTATGGGGAGAAATTGTAGGGGAGTAGAGAGAAACTAAGCATACTCTATTATCCAAGACAGTTCCAGTCACTATTACATAATTCCCATCCTTGTCTATTGTTTTGAGTTCTACTTGAAATGGGAAATGTTTATGTATGAGGACAGCTGCCCCTGCCTTCTTAGTAGCATGTGTAGTCGAGAAATAAGTGTGATAGTCCTTATGCAGGAAGGCCGGTCTCTTCCCATGGGAGAAATGGGTCTCTGCTTCTTAAAAGGTAGAGTGGAACCCCTTCACATTGTGGGTTATGAAAGTGTAGTTAGATGTATACATTCTAGGGTAAGGGTGGTGTGTTGTATATGTTTTCTATTACCTGATTTTGACCCCCTAAGAGGCCCGAGGCGGAGGAGTACCCAAAGTTTCGGCGTCCGGTCTACAAAAGATTGCAGAAACTGTAGGCAAACCATTGTGCTTTTCAAGGCATTAGTATTGCATCATTTGGTTAAATATTGCATCATAAACAAAATTAAGAAAACAAAAAAAACAAGGCATTAGTATTGCACCATTTGGTAAACATTGCATTGGAAACAGTAATAGTTTATCAGAATTGGAATTAGCATTTCTCTTTTATTATAACTAGTAAAGATCAAAAGGGAAAACATTTAAATATGTTTAACTTCTAACAAATAACCTTTGTCAGATTCTAATAGATAGAAATCTACCCTACATTGAAACAGGGGTTTAACTAGCAAAAAGTTAGAAATAAAAATAAACTATTGTCTTGTACCATCTTACAGTCTCATTGAATTGGAGCTACGCATTAACACATAGCTCGTAACTGTCATCTTAGGGCTATTTGCCAAGATGTGCTAAGATGCCTCGTAACATTGCTCGCAGCGGGCTTTGCGTGTTAACACGCAGGGTGGCCGAGAATAGGCTACGTGGAACTTTGCTCATATAAATCCTTTGATATTTCATGCCCGTAACCCCTAATTGTTTAATTCAGCTATTAAAGTGCTATGTGGTCACTCGCGAGCAAGCACGCAACACGCAAATGGAGCCCAGAGTCCAATGTGTGCTGAAGAGCACCCGCAAAGGGGGTAAAGTACAATACGTAGCACTTGTACTGTAAATAAAATCACTCTACTGTACATGTATTATAAAAGGGAAACTGATGTTAGATCTTAGAATTAATGGCACAACATTCTCAAGCCCGCAAATCGGCCCAGAAAAATACTTTATTTCATGATTATATTTTGTGTAATATCGATCCCTGCATTTAATGTGTTACGATATGATATTCTTTTACCTGCAAGTTACAGTATATATTTACAGATTGATTAATATTGCATTATTTCTGGCCTGTTTGGACGAATCGCAAATGGGATTTGAAGCACATAGGACTTTGATATCTACCCTCCCCTTTTTCAGTGACGTAACACTTACAATCTCTCTTTAAACTGGCACCATCTGAACCTGTAACTACGATATTGCTTAATTGTTTGCGTACGAGCACGCAAGTCCAACGGCTGCAAACTGGTTTGTAGCTTGCAGCCCTTTCTAATTTGATAGCGACATAACTCGGGCAAATTTGAAGCATTCAGCCCTTACGTGCTACACGTTGGACTTACGAGGCTGAAATTTAATATGGTCCTTAATAATTAGTCTAAAAGCAATAGATAAAAAACATTCACGCGTCAGCACGTTACTGACTCTGTATCTATGTTGCTTCATTAGAGTTCGGGTATGCTATGTCTAATCTGATCTTGTACCAGATGTAGGGTCAATAGTATGGCGGGGTTCCTTTTATGTGAGATTTGTTGCGGTTATTCTGTCTACTCTGACCATCAGTTGAGTTTCCGGATCCTCCAGGATACAAAGACAGTTTGCCATGAATTTGAGCTGAAACGAACATCCATTGTCTCTTGGAAATGGGCGGGGGTAGTTGTTCCTGCCTCTATTCCGTTGTTTCTTCAGAGCACAGATGTAAGCGTTTTAGTACAGTCCTCAAGTGAGCGGGTAGTGTATGCTGTACCTTGATAGTTCGGGAAAAAATTCCAGCAGTATTGAATTTTGTGTTGTAGGAGAATTGTTAGAGCAGGTTTCTTTAACCTCCACCTATCAAGGGTGTTAAGAGACAAATCAGCATAAAACGCTTCTACTTCTCACATACTTTCAACCTGATCAGGAAGGATAGCTGTGATGGTTTATTTCAGGTACGTCGTTAGATCCGGAATGGCTCTTGGTATACCATGAATTCTAACGTTGTGGTGGCGTGATTAATTCTCCAGATCTTCTATTTTATCTGTAAGTTCTGTAATATGGAAAGTATTTTGTGCTATTCACGATCTGTCCCGCTTTGGGCCTCCACCATCTGGTCTGTCATCTACTCTAATAGTTGGGTATGTTGTCTCAATTCCTTTAGGTCCTTCCTCAGTGGCTCAATAGCCTTTGTTAAAAGCTGCTCGATCTTGGCCACTGTCCATGTGTGGACGTGGTTCCTTAGGATTATCTTCTTGCTCTGAGGATTTAAAACGTTCAGAAGCCAAGTCCACTGGAGACGTGTGCCGAGTAGCCTTTGGTAGAAAGTGCTCTAATTTGCCTACAAATATCTTCCACTCCTCAAAATGGGGAAACCAAAATGTGGAGCTCCTTCAAAAAGCATATGAGAGCACTTTCCACCTGTAGCTTTACCTGACTATATTGTCTGTAAGATAGGCAACATTAGTTTATGTTCAATATTTTACTGCATCATCCTGTAGAGGAAGTCAGCTTCCTGTGGTAGGGTAAAGATCATGCTCTATTCCATTTTGGTTAGATTCTGCTGGGCCATAGAGATGTAGGGTCAGTAGACAATCAAGCCTCTCTGTAGGTTGTACCTTATACCCAATGTCTCTGTAAAGTCCCATGAGGTATGTCCCAAGAATGGCAGCAGGTCCAAAGATCAAGCATTGGCTTAGCAGCAATGTCTTGACTAGGCCAGGGTAGCCCCTGTGATACAGTGATTTTAATTCTGTAAAATATCAGTTGTCGTCTGAACTTATGGCGCATTTGGTACGTTAAGTTGTATGAGAAGCTTATAAAGCCAGGTATTATTGCTTTCCTCTTGACTGGCCACAGGTTGGTGGTGTGAGACAAGGTATTTAGATGGTGCTATACAGTTATGTGGCTGCAGGTATAAACAAGTATATTAAATCTTTGTCACTCTGGTGTTTTTATGAATAGTACCACCAAGTCATACAAGAATGTCAGTTAAATGATCATATATGCACTATTTTGGTAATGAACGTCTGTGAGCTATCAGCCCTATTAAATTCAAGCCCAGTAACTCCAAAGTGAGGCCCACAGCGGCTACAGACTCTAAATGTGGCCTACTTACATTGCTATTAAATTGGAAGGGGCTGCATGCCACGAGCGAGAGGCACAAAACCGCAATGAAATCTGTTGCACGTTGGATGTGCGGCCGTGCAAAAATCAATTAGTCAAAATGCGTAGCAATGTGTTTGACTTAGCCAATGGCAATGGAGATTACAATCCTGGCTAATTAAAGCCTCATACGTCAGTCCGTGCCACGGGGGTTCCGATCGTAACCTCCGCGGCAGTTAAAAACAAAAGCCCTACGCCGGGGGTGGGGATTTTAAGTACCCCCATATAATCACTTTCATCAGGGGACCTAATCGGGATGGGTCATTTTGGGGGGCTGCGAGGATCCCGATTGGGACCCCTGCAGCATGGGGATGTATTTGGGGAGCAGGGAGGAGCTTTAGGGGCCGGAGCGGAGTTCTCTTCTGCGGCTCAAGCAGAAAACACAAGGGCTTTTACAGCCTTTGGGAGTCTTCCCTAACACTCGCTTTGGGCTCCATTTGCTTATTACAGGCTAGCTTGCGGGGGACTTTGTGGCAATTTATTAGCATAATGGGAACATAGTGGGACAGAGCAAAGGGTTGTGTGCTGCGATGTTCCACAAAACGTAGAGGTTTACAAGGCTAATTTAATAGCCTTCAGACCTACGTTTTTCACTACGGGTTACTTTTTCAAACGTAGTCCTAATTTAATGAGGCTGCTAATTAGCAAGTTCCAGTTATCTAGCTCTCAGGAGTCCCCATTTATGGATGAGGGAGGCCTTGCTGTATTAAACTCTTGAGTTGAGCAGTCAGTCCACAAATTATGTTCTTTATGATAAAGCCATGGATTTAGTAGCCAAATTTTGCACTTATGAATTATTAATATGCTGGGGAGTCACCAGAGGGTGCACTGGTGGTTCAGGGTTTCAAAACAACTCCCTTGTTTACCAAGCACCCTTAGGATATCTCTTTCAGTCCAGCTTGTGTAGAGAAAACAAGTAAGATCTCTTGCAGTTTATGTGGTTCTGCAGTCTGGTGAGAATGCATTTCAACTCTTTTGTTATGTCCAGACAGGGCTGCATATACAATGGATACAAAAAGTCTACACAACCCTGTTAAAATGTCAGGTTTCTGTGCTGTAAAAAATGAAACACCGATAAATCATTTCAGAACTTTTTCCACCTTTAATGTGACCTATAAACTGTACAACTCAATTGAAAAACAAACTGAAATCTTTTAGGTGGAAGAAAAAAAAAATGTAGTTTCATAAGTCTGCACACCCTTTTATAACTGGGCATGTAGGTGTGTTCAGAATTAAGCAATCACATTCCAAATAGTGTTAAATAGGAGTCAGCATACACCTGCCATCATTTAAAGTGCCTCTGATTAACCCCAAATAAAGTTCAGCTGCTCTAGTTGGTCTTTCTTGAAATTTTCTTAGTCACATTCCACAGCAAAAGCCATGGTCCACAGAGAGCTTCCAAAGCATCAGAGGGATCTCATTGTTAAAACCTATCAGTCAGGAGAAGGGGACAAAAGAATTTCCAAGACATTAGATATACCATGGAAGACATCGTCAAGTGGAGAAAATATGGCACAACAGTGAAATTACCAAGAACTGGAGCTCCCTCCAAAATTGATGAAAAGACTAGAAAAAAAACTGGTCTGGGAGGCTACCAAGAGGCCTACAGCAACATTAAAGGAGCTGCAGAAATATCTGACAAGTACTGGCTGTGTGGTACATGTGACAACAATCTCCCGTATTCTTCATATGTCTGGGCTATGGGGTACAGTGGCAAGACGAAAGCCTTTTCTTACAAAGAAAAACATCCAAGCCAGGCTACATTTTGCAGAAACACATCTGAAGTCTCCAAAAAGCACGTGGGAAAAGGTGTTATGGTCTGATGAAAGCAAGGTTGAACTTTTTGGCCATAATTCCAAAAGATATGTTTGGCGCAAAAACAACACTGCACATCACCAAAAGAACACCATACCCACAGTGAAGCATCATGCTTTGGGGCTGTTTTTCTTCAGCTGGAACTGGGGCCTTAGTTAAGATAGAGGGAATTATGAACAGTTCCAAATACCAGTCAATATTGGCACAAAACCTTCAGGCTTCTGCTAGAAAGCTGAATATGAAGAGGAACTTCATCTTTCAGCATAACAACGACCCAAAGCATACATCCAAATCAACAAAGGAATGGCTTCACCAGAAGATTAAAGTTTTGGAATGGGCCAGCCAGAGCCCAGACCTGAATCCGATTGAAAATCTGTGGGGTGATCTGAAGAGGGCTGTGCACAGGAGATGCCCTCGCAATCTGACAAATTTGGAGTGTTTTTGCAAAGAATAGTGGGCAAATCTTGCCAAGTCAAAATGTGCCATGCTGATAGACTCATACCCAAAAAGACTGAGTGCTGTAATAAAATCAAAAGGTGCTTCAACAAAGTATTAGTTTAAGGGTGTGCCTACTTATGCAACCATATTATTTTATTTTCATATTTTTTCTTCTCTCTACCTAAAAGATTTCAGTTTGTTTTTCAATTGAGTTGTACAGTTTATAGGTCACATTAAAGGGGGAAAAAGTTCTGAAATGATTTATCTTTGTCTCATTTTTTTTACAGCACAGAAACCTGAAATTTTAACAGGGGTGTGTAGACTTTTTACATCCACTGTAGTTCTAGTGTGCAGGGCTTTTCTGCCCCACCCTGTAGTTTCAGGAAAATGACTGTGGACTATGGACATCTAGCCTCCTTCCCTCAGCCACCTCAGTACTCACACTTAAGCAAAGAATATTAGCAGAATTCTTTATGGACTAGCCAGTTCAGCATAGCAACATCACTGTGGGTCTAGGAAGGGGTCCAACTGTTTTACGAGGTGTATTAAATGTATTTGGGGGGCAGGTGTGTACTCACCTCCTAGCCCTTGGATCTGTCTCCAGGATGGTCAAAGATCAAAATCTCATGTCACTTCCTGCTTGTTGAGATGTTTTCTCTGTCTCCATGCTCAGGAAGACATGCAGAGCTGAGACGCAACCCCTGGAGCTATCCACCATCATAGGGCATGGTTTTTACCAGATTAACATTCCCTCCAGTCTGGAAAACACAGTCTCCAAGATGAGAATCTGGGTCCTGATTCTCCACAAAAATGCCCAGAAGGCACCCACAAACAATATAATCCAGAGCAGATTTTGAGGTGTTTTCAAGATTTTTAATCCTTGAGTTGTGTTGCTGCTCTCTTCAGTTGCTGGCTCCTCACCCATGTATGTTTATTTACAATATCACAAAGGTATCATGGAATGTCTTGGTTATATGCCAGCATCTAGACTATATGTCCATCCCCATTATCTTTAGTATTTAGTCAACTTACCTTGGATTTAGGGTATATATATATATATATATATATATATATATATATTATTCTGAGAAAATATGCCTCAAACAAATGTAGCCTCCTGAAGTATGTCTGCAATCTGTCCTGTTGTGCTATTGCAGCATGCCTCCAGTTTATTCTGACTTAACTTACATATAAGGTAAAATATTGTTATACTCACATCAGCCTTTATCCTTCCAATGAATATACATACCAACAGCCTTATTAAATTGCGATTCAGTAAATTTAAAAGGGCTCTATTTAAGCACACAGCATATTTTTTTTTTTTTACAGAAGTTTTTAGTTAGTTAACTTCTATACAAAAGCAAGGTCATCACGAACTAAAAACTTCTGTAAATAAAATATGCTGTGTGCTTAATTTGAGCCCTTTTAAATTTACAGAATCGCAATTTAATAAGGCTGTAAATGTGTAGAGGATCTGATAATATATGCAAATCTTATTAGGCAGAATCTACAACTTCTGTGAAGAAGGGTCTGAGAAAATATATTATATATATATATATATATATATATATAAAATCAGAGTATTGCAGTATATAGTGATACCTTGGACAAACATATTCATAGTTTTCATGACAGGCTTTCGAGAGATGATCCTCTTTATCAAGTCAAAAGGGTGGGTGAAAGAAATGGCACCTAGATTTGAAAACTCACATTCAGCAAAATATGCACTTTGTGAGGCTCTCTATTCCCTTTTTGAAAGCCAAGAACAACACAGAGCGATAAATACTTTATACAGTCAACTCTCAACATTTGCGGTTTTGACATTTGAGGATTCCTAATTTGCGTTTTTTTTTTTTGCTGTTTTCTAGCAAAGTTTACATGGAG
The DNA here is from genome assembly GCA_027410445.1 of Discoglossus pictus. NCBI lineage: Eukaryota > Metazoa > Chordata > Amphibia > Anura > Alytidae > Discoglossus > Discoglossus pictus. Next base: position 54,263,935 of record CM050172.1, on the reverse strand, counting down.
AACACATATATCTGTATAAGATAGATCCAAAACGTCCCCCTAGTGGTTCTAAGAGACAGAAAAAAATGTAAACTTTGCTTTACTAAGCATATCCAACATTTTCTTGCAAAGTCTATTGCTGAGGTTGCCAGTCATTATGGCATTAATGAAACTACGGTCAGATATATATTAAAAAAAATATAATAGGAAGTCCAAATTTGTTCTGCTGCAGAAGTTGATACAGCAGTGGGGGCACAAACTTGGCATCAAGTGCGAGATCCGCGCGTATCCCACGCAGAAAGCGTAGTTTTTCTGTGGGTGCAGGACTAAGGTATTCCAGTAGATTCCAACCTTATAGAAGAAAAGGGCATGTCTTTATACACTTCTATAAAAGAAAGATGTGGTGACGGTGAAGGGCCTAACTCTACGGAGTTTCATGCTAGCAGGGGCTGGTCTCATTTCAGAAAACAGTTTGGCCTACGTAATGTAAAGATTACAGGAGAAAAAGCCTCTGCTGATGAAGAGGCAGCAAAATAATTTCCTGAGACCTTAAGAAAAATTATTAAAGAGAAGGGTTATGCACCTGAGCAGGTGTTCAACGCTGCCGAAACAGCACTCTTTTGAAAAAAATAAATGCCTCAACATACGTTTATCAGTAAAAAGGAAAGCTGAGCACCGGGCTTTAAGGCAGGCCGCGGATAGGCTTATCATTTTGCTCTGTGCAAATGCATCTGGATTTATAATAAAGCCTACCATAATCTTTAAATATCTTTTCCCTTCAATGCTCATGGATTAGCATAAATCACAGTTTTTTGGATGAGCAACAAAAAAGCTTGGACCACAAGAACACTTTTCCCCGATTGGTTTAAAAAGTGTTTTGTTGTGGAGGTCAAAAAATCCCTTGCCAGTAAACAAATGGCTTTTAAAGTTTTGTTTTTACTGGATAATGCAAGAATAAAAAAACACAAAACAAAAAGGTCAAAAATTATTTTAATTCCCATACTGATAATAAAAATAATTCCATGAATTTTGTAAACCATTGCATAAATGCTATAGTGTAATTTTTTTTTTAACAAGTGTTAATGTTAATCAGTTCACTACAGGTAAAATGAATATGCAATTATAAATAATACCTTCTGCATCAGGAAAAGAATTCCATTCACAATACCATTCTTTTTGATACACGCAAACCGTATTAGCTTCCATAAATTAATACATGTAAATTCTATAATATTTAAGGTCTTATGCTGACCACAGTTACACAAATATACTGTAACAATAATATTACTAATATTTAAACACTAGTTAAGATAAAAGGCTAGTTTGAATGTCAGCAAGAGGATATGTTTTGATAGTTTTTCAAACTAAAAACCTACAAATTAGAAAATTCTACAATATGCAGCTCGCAGTTCATTTTAACAAATCAATCAAAAACTTTTCAAAACCCTGAGAAACTGAAATTTAATGTATAAAGTCCCAACACGTCTGTATAACATTCACATAAAAAGGATAAAAAAGTTACATTTATAACAGCTACGTAATTAGATAAACATGATTATACTGTTAATCTTAGTAAATGTAATTAAAATTAAGACAACTTAATGAGAACAGTTGTAGCAAACGTGTAAATTAGTGTAGATATATTAAACATTTAAAAAGAAAGATAATTTTGCAAATAAACTATTAATATTTTGAGAGTTTTTTTTTTTCATATAGTTTTCCAATTTTACTTCAATTAATCAGAAAATCGATAACATGCTGAAATATCAGAACAGAATCAATCTCATTAGAGCCAATATTTTCAGAGCTCCTGGATTATTAACTCTAGTACAAGCGCTATTTGATTTTTCCTGCCCTAAAAATGTTTTTGTGTAAAGTTTCTCTCTTTTCTTTCTGTGTTCCGGACACTATGTCAATCTTCTATAAACTTCCTAAATCTGGACTGAACCAGGGCAAGTCCCAAAAAATTGTACAATAAATGGTTTCAATATATTTCCATGAATCTTGATCAAAATGTACTTGAGAAGCTATAAAATGTGTCACAACTTGCATAAAACACATTTAAAATAAATAAATTAGGTACTACTTATTATGTGAATGCATTACATAGTCCACCCTAAATAACACCCAGGGTTCCACCATATGTTAAAAATAAGCTGCCCATTCCGATAGCATTACATTTTGGTACATTTCTTTGGTCTATTTCTTTTCCCCCCCCTCTTTTTTTTCTATGGACCTAAATTAAGAAAAGTGACATTGATGTTAACAGTCATTGTACTAATTTCCTTGCTAGTTAAAGAGATAAGCATGCCCTTCATCATCAGAAAATGAAATTATCTGCACATTTAGTAAAACTGTCAAACTTAATGGCATATGGGGCCTGTTTAGAATGATTCACATAAAAATATAACTTAAATTAAAGTAAAATTATGCATGTTTTGATAATTTATTGTATGTAAAGAATATGCATAACGTAAATAGGAATCAGGGAATTTTCTTGATTCTTTATATTCTCTGAGTCCAGATCACATAACTATGGATACAATTATCACCAATTATATCTGTACAGAATGTCCACAGAGATCTATGGACATATGGGTAAATGTGTTGATCATTTAGCCAGAGAAATGTAGCCTAAACCTAGATTTGGTATTTTTATTTTTTTTTAAAAATCCAACTATAATTACATTAATTTATATGTGTACTTTTTAAATTATAACTGACCTTTTCTGCGCTTATTCATGTATGCCAGGAGAACAAAGTATTGAATTTATTATAGTTTCATAAACTAAGCCCCCTTGCTTGTTATTATACCCAGGATTAAAATATCATTGAGGTGCTTTTATACAAATATTCACTATGTAGCATTTAAAATAAAAGTACTCTAGAATAATCATAGGTCCTCTAAAATATATATACTTATATATTAATAAACAATATGTCAATCTGTAGGTGTATACTACCGATTACATACATTTACAGATTTCCTCTGAATTGGTTGAATGATTTTAGCTGAATGTCCCCTACTTCAGATGAAGAATCTTGCTATTATCCAATTTTTTTTTTGTTCCTTAAAGTAAAAAATTTATAAAAACAAATACAAATGTATTATGGCCTAAAACAAAAATATAAAATAGTTACAAAAAGTAAAAGACCAAAGAAAGGCATCACTAGATTTATTGATATCCCCTCCCCAAGTGCATAATTGAAAGCATATAAAATACTAAATAAGAAGTCCTAAAAATTTTGACTAAACCACAGAAAGTTTTTCTAAACATTGAAGTAAAAAACAATAAGCATCAATGCATATGGCCACTTTTCAATCTAAGCTACTTTCATGTCACTTAACTCTTTAAAACAGAAAAAAAAAAATTCAATGATAACAAATGCCAAGTATATTGATTACCTTTTTTAAACAAACATCAATAGAATGTTATTTCACATTCTAGACCAATATAGATTACTGGCTATACCAACAGCGATTATCAACAAAGTTAAAATATAGAATAAAAATCAAACAATAAAAAGTTCATACAACAATACTTTTCTAATTTGGTCACCGTTAAAATTATTACCAAGTCACTTTGCACATTTGTTTAGCCAAAAATGCTATTCATGTTCATAAAGTCTTTGGCAAAAGACTACACAAAAGAAAAATACAAAAATGAAAATGTAGAAGTACATTGATATTCATAGCAAATTCTGGTGATTAATATAATACATATTACATTTAATAAAACATTATGTTTTATTATAATTAGTAGTAGTATTTGAGTTGTCCTTTCAATTAAATAATTTCTACCTTGAAACAGTATTAATGCATAGTTTATTATGTTGATTTAAATAAAGAATCACCTTTCATGATGAAAATTATTTTAGAACTACAGGATTGATTCAAGAACATTGATAAAGACCCTCACTATATTGGCTCAACTCATCCATAATCTGATCCTCGACAAATAGGAGACTGATTAATTATATGAAGAGTGACAAAGATTGAAACAGGTAGATATGTGGAGAGAGGAAGAAAGACACAGACAAGGCACAGAGAGACAGAGAAAGAGGATGAGACAGAGGTGCAAACAAATGGTATTTGTGTCAATAGTAGTTTGAGATTTTCATAAGTCACATGTTTCATGCACAGACATACAAAGAGATGCATAATCACCGTCACTACAAGATTAGGATTCATAATAAGTAGTTAAGTAGAAACTGCTCTTGTAGGATCCACGTTTCAGCCCCATAGTTGAGACCCTTACCAAGACTGTCCAGTTAAAAAATCTCTAATATGCAGCCTTATTAAATTGTGATTCGGTAAATTTAAAAGGGCTCTATTTAAGCACACAGCATAATTTTTTTACAGAAGTTTTTAGTTAGTGAATTTCTATCCAAAAGCAAGGTCTTCACTAACTAAAAACTTCTGTAAAAAAAATGCTATGTGCTTAAATAGAGCCCTTTTAAATTTACTGAATTGCAATTTAATAAGGCTGATGGTGTGAAGCCTCTGGCTCCGAAGTCTTTTGCTTATTCTACATATGTCTACATGTGCCTAAAAACATACCAATGGTTCCTCATAAATCTAGCGGTCTCTGTTTTGCAGAAATTATGAATCAGATTACATGTGAGCTGGTCCAAGTGAACTATGGTATTTATCACGTTGTTTATATTAAAGGGACACTGTTTTATTTGCAGTTATCTAAAGATAACTTTTTTTTTTTAAGTCAAAAGGTAAAAAAATATATATATATATCATTGCATTTATTTGAAAGAAAAAAACATGGGTCATTTTAGTATGAAAACTAGATAGGTTTGAAACTTTGAGGCTGCCTAAGATCCTCTTAGTCTGGGAAAAAATGCATTAAGCATGTTTTTAATATTTTTTCTGCTGGACCCCAGATGCTAGCATGATATACTGGTGAAAGCAGTGTGTGTGTGAGTGGGGCGTCGTGTCCCTTTAATTAAATACATAAATCATACCTCAGAACTGGGAATCTGCTTGGGGTTGTAACGAGGCATGGATGTGCCAATGAGCCAATGCAATCTATTTGCTGATCCTATGAATGAACTTCTTTGATTATATATATATATATATATATATATATATATATATATATATATATATATATATATATATATATTATTCAGAAGCAGCGAAATACACCTAACACAGTAGATGGTCTTGAACATTTGTGTCCGTGTCACCTTGCATTAAACGGTAGAAGTATCACAATCAGCATCTCTTCTACATGTAAAATAGTCAGTAAAATCAGTTAATAAAATGCTTCAATATACAGTGTTATAATACAGTATATTTGTTATTCTGAAGTGCATTGTCTAACCATCAGTTCTAAAATTGAACTAATTATGATTTAATATATACTTTTATTCACTGCTAACCTTCCCTTAAAAGGACCTCTGTGGTCAAATGTTTTCTAAAAAGGTCTGTTGAATAACTAAACTTGATAATCTTAGAAATAACAAAAAACATTAACATTTTTGAAACTTTTATGTGCATTTAATCTATACTGTAGGGATCTATTTTTTGTGGCTGCTTTCTCAAGAGGGGATGTCCTTATAAACAAATTGGCTTTCCATTAATTATTTTAACAGCACTGGCAATATTCCCACTATACAGACAAAACTTGTTCTGTATTCAGTCTCCCTCCATCTCATGTAGTTGATCAACAGAAATCAATATGGCCGATTTCACTGGAGCATAAATGCATTTAAAAAAAGGTAATAAATTACAAGCTGTAATGTTTTACATTTCAAAAATAGGTTGCCTATGTTCAAGTATAGTTCTTCAAAAGATGATCTTTTAAAAACAATTGACTACAACTGTCCTTTAACATCTTCAATGCCAGACAAGCCTATTTAGATTAAAAAAAAAAAAAAAAGATTTTATCAGTTCAAGCAATAAAATTGTTAAAAAAGTAATAAACGAAAAAATATATATAGATAAAAAGCACCACTGTCTAATTAATTTTTAAATACCTATATTTTGTATGTTCAGAATTACTTTGGGTTTTCCAATTGTCATCTAAATTTGTCTAATCGGTTTTTAAAAACACGAAAAGCAATTGCTTTGATATCCCCAATTATTCAAGCATGTCCAGAATAAATTTAACACAAATAGAAACAATTTAAGTCAATTTGAAGAACATTTAAGGAGTATTGAACTTTTTTTTTTTTAGCTGCTGATAGGCATAGGCACTTGAAAAAAGTGGCCGTTTGACCTTAATTCATATCTCCCAGAAAGCTTATAAATGCATGATATGATGAGGTTAAGATTTATACAAAGTAATTATGAAAGCTATTAAAAATACACAGAGAACATCATAACAATGCCATAAATGTGAAAATGTTTGTTTAGCAAAAAAAAAAAAAAAAAAAGTTCCTTCAATAGAGTTATTTTAAATGCTTATCAAATGTATATATGTGCCTTCTCATTTCAATCCATTTGCTGGTTATAATTATAAATACTATTAGTTTGCACTTACTTGAAAACTTTAAAAATCCTAGGCTAAGTTTATTTTTTGCAACTAGATATCATCCATTTATTAAAGTACTAAATTCAGCATATGAAAACCTAACAATATATTTACTACACTAAAGTTTAACAGTAATAAATTGACATTAAATCTTTCAGGTTCACAGTACACAAAAAGCTCCATATTATCGCATATGAAAAAAAAAAAAAATTCTACAAAGCAGCTTAAAGCAATTTATAATAACCTCTAAACAGAATCCCTGGTTAACAAAGTGCTTTTACAAGAATTAAACTTCTTCAAATAACCTAGAAAATAGTGTTAGACTGATTCCATACTTTAGCTTTTCTTGAAGAGGCAACTATACAATGGTGATTATCTGCCATTTCGAGAGTTAGTATTTCACACAACTAATTGGAACACCAATGTTAAACAGATATTTTATGATTGTACTAACAAAAAGATTGTTTCTTTTTATTTTCAGTTTAAATCCTTACAAAAGGCTGTGGTCAAAAGGAGAAAAGACTATCAGCGCTTGGAGCAGTCATGTCCCCAAGGGAAGTGCTAGTTTATATAATTGTAACTAAAAAAAAAAAGGATACATTTTTTTTATAAATATGAAAAAGGAAATCACCAGACTGAGAAATGTTGGGCAGCAACCATTGTAATACAGCTGGAAACTTCAGAGAGGAATACATAAAAAAAGCAGGGTAATTAAGGGAGTATAAATAATATATTCATGGTCACTAGGAGTAGCTTGCCAGCTTTTCACCCATGGCAGAAAGAACAACAATTCCATATACAGAAAATAACTCTACTATGTTGTGGTGAAAAAGAGCAGTTAGCCTAGTTTGATTGAATACAGATTACATATATACCTTAGAATCTGTCTAAAGGTATATAGAAGTTTCATGGATTATGAATGCATATGATAGAGAAGTATCAGTACTGTATGCAAACATTTTTGTACATGAAAAAATCCCCAAATAAACTTACCCCAAAGTTTGCAAACTGTCTTCACTTTTCTAGCAGTTGATGTTGAGAAGGAATGCCCCTTAAAATCCAAGCTAAAATGAGCATAACATTAATAATTTGGGGTAGCTAATCAGAGACAGCTACAGCATTGTAGTAGTGTGTGGAAATTTTAATTTATGCAGCAAAGCCTCATGGGATTTTTAGTCTTTTGTTGCACTAAACACCTCTCTTCCCCCTGCTGCTCCAGATCTCTGCACCATGCTGCTACTGTCTGGAGCTAAATATAGGGTTAAAAAAAAGTATGGGAATGCAGTTTTTCTATTTCTGTATGTGAATAGAATGAATCAATGTAATGTATGTTTCTGATACAAGCAGTATGTGTTCGATTAGAAAAAAGTTAAAAACTTCCATTTACCTTTAAGTCTTGCAGTTTAATAAAAACAAGCTTACCTTTTGTTTTTTTCCTGTATATATGTTTTAGTTGGAGACAGAGCTATATCTCTGTATATAAAAGAAGCACAGTATACAGAGAGGAGGCGGTTGTACTTAAATGAAATGTTTATACTTTTATCTATTTCACTATATAATCGCATAGAATTTTTTAAATTCCGTATATGTTTAATTACGTTTCACTGCACTTTATATAAGCACTATTTGCACTTTTATAGCTATGGTGGTATTATCACTTAGTAATTGGTAGATCCCCAGTTCCACCATCAGTGTTAATGTATTTAGATATTTTTATTTTCACATTTATATATTACTAGAATATTGCCCGTCAAAAAATGACGGCAATGAAAGTGTAAGTGAGCTAAGGGCGTTGGGTGTATATAATGTGGCTGATGTAGTGTCGGTCGTTTTCTATGTCGTGGGAGTTTTTCGTAATCTTCGTTTTCTATGTCGTGCGAGTTTTTCGGAATATCCGTAGCTGTTTGGTGGGCTTTTTCGGAATATCCGTAGCTGTTTGGTGGGCTTTTTCGGAATATCCGTAGGTGTTTGGTGGTGTTTTGCGTGTTTATGGTAGTGTTTTGCGTGTTTAGGGACCTTTAGCCTCGTTTTCGTTTTGTTCGGCGGCCATTTTTTCTCTTGCTTAGGTGATTTTCGGGTCTCCAAACTCCGAAATTTGTGCTTAAATGGAGGTATAACTTCACTTGCAGAGGTCCTCGGTGGCCCCCCTTGTTGTGAGTAACCTTTTTATGTGCTTGTTGTTTGTATATGTTGTGTTCGTAATGTTTTTGGGGTTGCGTCCTTGTTTTCTAATCTCGTAGGTGTCTTTCGGCAAATACGTAGGTGTTTGGGGGTGTTTTGCGTCTTTAGACTGCTGTAGCCTCTTTTTCGTATTTTTCGGCGGCCCTTTGTTCTCTCGCTTAGAGAATTTTTTAGTGTCTAAACTGCTTTAATTTCAGTTAAATTGAGGTGTAACTTTAGTTTTCGAGGTGCAGGATGCTCACTCTTCCCGTAAGTAAGCTTTTTATGTATTTGTTGTGTGTATTTGTTGTATTTTTGATGTTTTGATGTGCGTGTGTTGCGGATGTTTTGGGTCGTAACGTGTCTCATATTTTATTTGCGTTACGACGTAAAGTTTGCGAGGGTCGCAGTTGCAGGCAAGGAGTTAGCAAGCGCTAGCAACAACTCGTATACTCACAACTATATATGTGATTTCACAGATAGTATATTTATATTAGTATAAAGGAGTAAATGGTGGGCTCCGCTACCACCAAATTAACTTTAGGGAATTATACTATGAAGGTAGTTAATAGTTATTAATTTATATAAACAGAATATATATATATATACTCTCTGTTGATATTGAAACACTGTATGAAGCCGGTGATTGTCATGACTACTTATGAATCTTTTAAATGTTTTTATAAAGTATTGTAAATTGAATTGTACTTAATAAACTATTAGATTTTATTTATCTGGGTTTTGAGTATCACAAAATTCCATATTGTCTATTGAAACTAAGGAGATTTTTTATTTATATATATATATATATATATATATATATATATATATATATATATATTATTTTTTGTTATAGTTTCTGACTGATTTTATTCTCATGTTTGTGCATAGTAATAGTCCCAATAGTAATAGTCCCAACCACTTTTAAAGTAATTACACCATAATGTAATATCCCAGGAGAATTTCTTGCTTCACCTTAACAACAAAAAAATAGAAACTCTAAGCGCACTGCATAAAAAAGCATGGTTTGCATGTGCTTAATTGCATATTAACTAAAGCTTATATTAATGACAGATCAGTGTGATTAGCATCCTCTATACAGTCAGGCACCTAAATTCAGGTTATGTCCTTGAGTTTGGTGGCCCAAAATTCTTCACAGTGTGGTATCTTTCCTTAAAATGCATGGTAGTTTTTAACTGAAACGACATGTGTCACAATTAAAACACACAAATAAATCAAGTTTTGTTTCAGAATAAAGTGGGGGGGGGAAAACATTTAATTGCAACCAGGCCTATTCTACTAGACTGTTATTGCTTGGTCCTAGGATAATCTAACAGAGAAAAATGCTCTAATGTAGGGCCTCAGACTCCCCACTAACAGCCCAGGATTTAAAGGGATACAATCATAAGAAAATATGTCATGGTCCCTAGAGACCTTACATCATAATTTAGAGAGCATAAGGAATACATTTCTATTGTATGAAAGGTACAAGAAAGCTGCGCTTCCCTACGCTCTCTCTCTCTCTCAAAATACTGCTTGGATATCCTGATTTTTCCTCTTTAGGAATATTTCAGACATTACTGAAAGCACTGGATAAATATACTTCTGAATGAAGCATACCTGTGTTTTGATAGTATCCCTTTAAGGAAATTCCTACTTGAACACAGATAGGTAATATAAAATAGCACGGATGCTTTTTGAGCCAACCTGTTTCAAGAATATTTTTTGAGTCTTGACACTTGAGACAAGTCACATGGGTAACCTTAACGTCAACTGAAAGCAAAATACATGGATTGGATTATTTTAAAAATCCCTAGTGAACCAATCTATGATTTTGATTCAAGAAACAATGGTGCCATATGAGGATGGATATCAGTCTATCACTATTAAAAAAAAGAGAATAGTTCTTCACCTATTATTTCTATTTTATATATCAAATACTAAAACATATAATGCAATATTTAGTATGATTACATGATACAGAAGATCTTTGCGTGGGCTGCTGGTTCATCACCATTTCATTCTTTTGGTCTTGCAGTAAGGACATTCTGGTTTCTTAGATGCACACTGCTCACAGAGTACATAATGCTGGCAGGGCTGCAGAACTATATTTCTATCATTTTCGTGACAAACAACACATTTCTGGGAATGTAGCTGGAATATCAACTGTGGAAAGAAGTGATAGACAAGTTAATAAAAAAATTGAGACTTCCAATTCTAGAAAGGTAAGTCACTTAAAGTGGCATAGTGGTGTCCCTATCCACTATGGTTCATTACGGTCCCCAATTACTTTACCAATATTGACCACGGGTATTACCATAGACCACTATGTCCCAATACATTATCTACCCCATGAGGTCCCTATGGAACTCTATGGATCCTCTACCTCTTTCCATGGGGTCCATTTCAAATCACAATATATTGACTACATAAAGGTTATGAAAGCTAGGTAACTACAATGAAACTTTAAATGGGACATATGGCTAGTTTTATCTATAATTGGCCCTCACTACTGTGCTATGCTCTCAGTCATAGGCAAGAGTAAGGTTTGCAATATCATAATATACACAATTTAATTGTGAAATCTTCCATGTAAAATAGATTCTTATTTGAGGGTGCATATCTTGTGACATTGTGTCACAAAATCCCAGGTGAGTTAATATCTCTTAGAAAATTAGTCTGAATAATTCAAGGTTGAAGGGTCATTTAAAGTTATTAACATTTCTAAGAAATTGTAAATCAGATACAAGACAAAAATAATGTGGATGATCATCTTACAGCAGGGTCACTTGTGCCAATAGCACAAGGGATTTCAATTACTACACGGGTAAGTAGCCAGACCAGTCAAGTTAGGAGCATTGGGTCAATGAAATGGATAAGTAACATGGACTATTTAAAGTCATCAAGCAAAATACATGGATTTGATTATTTTAAAAATCCAGATTTTTTTTTCAAATGAATACAATGTATTTTTGTATTGTGTAAAACATATTCTTTTACGTTTACAATAGAAAGTTTTGCCGTAATCCATTGAAGTTGATGGGACAAATCTTCTTACACACTTACCCCATCAATTGTTTCTAAGTCAGAACATAGCTGACTTTTTAAAGAATGTAACTTTGGTAAAGGAAGCTTTTCCACATCCCCGTATTTTCTCATTAAGGAGAATGGTGGTGAAACGCGCAAGACATCAATTTCTTCTTGAAGCTTTTTCAACTTTCCTTCCACTTCTTCTTTCTGTAGAAGTACTAATTGTCTGTCATTGTCTGCCACTTTTGCACGCTCCTTGGCTTCTTGTGCTTCTTTCTGCCATGCATCACATGCCTAGAGAATATTCACAGAACAGGTAATTTTACACTAAACGCAAAAATATTCCACTACATGCATGAGACCACAATCAATGCAGGACAACAGAAGTTACACAGCTGAACAATAAAATGCTGTGTTTGATGCACTGTGGATTAAAACTGACTGAGACTATTTCTAGAACACCAGAATATGCAATATTTGGGCTTCCAATATTAAATATGCTAAGAAACTCACAGCTCGTAATAATTCAAATATTCTTAACAATATGCATCTTAGCTAAAAATTGGAAATCGGTAATACCCAAGTAAAAGAAGGAAAATTAAATATATTATTATTTATTATTAACTTTTATTTGTAATGTGCCAACATATTTCGTAGCGCTTTACAGAGGTTAAGAACAAGGAACTACAATATACATTACTGACAACTGCAGAAAATGGAGGGCTGTATACAGAACTAAAGAAAATGGGACATTCAGAGCGTGCAAATAGGTTTGAAAAGGCAGGAAAATGCTCACACAAATTGATCTGTCCATAAAAGAAGGGTTTTCCATGTAAACAGGGTATGCGCTCAGATTATTTCCTGCAGTCTTTTATTTATCATATTACTTATACTGAAGATAATAGATTCAGAACCTCATTGGGTAATTCACAATTAATGGCAATGATCTATCATGAGCAAGAGATAAGATGTTCTTAGTGGATGGATCAGAAAGGCCTAATACAAGAGAACAATGCACCATGTTTACTGTATGAAAATGCAATTCTTTTTTTAGAACATTGAATTCATAAAGTGCTTATTACCCATAGTTTTCAATTCCACCTCTCCAAAACATAATTTGCTCTAACATAAAACTGTACATTATAAAGAAGTTCAAATATGTATATTAGTCTTTTAAAAGGAGGCTAGCTGCAGAAGAATATGAAAGAAATTAAACTAACTGCCACAGATCCGAACCTCTCTTGTGGTTTACTTGGCGTTTTTTTTTGAGCCGACTGATTACAGAACTGAATAAAACATTTCTCAGCAACACAAACAATAAATAAACAAATAATGGCAGTGCTTGTCTGCTTACTTGTACGTGGTGCAGACTTCATGATGCACTGGGTACCAGTGTAGTAACATATACAAATGTATATTTCCCTAGTATAGAAAGCATAACTGCTTAAAACTCAGACCTCTGATATTTAGTAGTTACAAACATTCATTTAAATATATCAATCAGAGGACAATACTAGAAATGAATGCTAAGACGTCCTCTTTGACTGCATTATTGTTCCTTCTAAACATCAGTCCGATACTGACCCAAAGTCCTGCGCAGGTACATCTCTACTTTACAGATACACTGTGATGCCAAACTAAATACTGGCATTACTTGTGCCTTCACCTGACACCTTTAAGAACAGTGGTGCTTGCAGCCCAATTACAAGAAGCTTTTTAAAGGAACAAAAATCAACAACAGTTACATATTTACCTGCTTTACTTGCTGCCATGAGTCCTCCCATCTCTTTATTTTTCTCTTTGCTTCATCAAGCTCTCTCCGAACACGTGATAGTTCATTGCCATTAGAGCTTGTATTAGTTGAAGGGGTAGTACCACTGCTAAAAACAGGAGACGGACTGGGGGAGAAACTCCCACTGACAAAGTCCCAAATGCTGCCAGTGACACCATTTAAACCTGTGAAAGGTCATTTATGAAGAAATTAGAAACATAATATAATGATAAATCAACATTATGTTGAAGCATAACTAATGCGTTACAAATAAAAGTTAATAATAATAAAAATATTATGTAATGCTCTAACACAATGAGCTAAATACTTTTATTAGGCAATGTTTTTTTTTTTCACTACAATGATCATTTAAGGGCTGCCTGAAAATGTATTAGAAGTATCAACATTAAAGGACCAATGTAGTTCAAGAAAAATAAAAAAGACACTTGTTTCTGAGGTATGTAACAAATTAATAATATTGGCCCTGTGGAAATGGACAGATTTTTTTAAAGACTCTTCATGAATACAGGAATTAATTTTGTGTTTATTACATTACTTCCTGAGAGCTGGCTCATGAAAGTGTGTTATCTGTCAGTGGAGGAGAGAATAGGGAGATGTCAAGAGTCTTTGCTAGATAACGGTCCCTGATTGACATTGACACCACGCCCCTTTCCGCTCACAAGCAGACTGCTTGCATCAATAAATGCAAGCAGAGCTCTCCAGAAATTCCTGCCCACTCACACACAACTTCTATCAAAGTAACATGGATGCCTCAAGGGTTCAGCTTCTTTTTCTATAAAAAAAAAAAACTAGCTTTCTGACTTTTTTTCCTGCAGAAAATATGCAGAAAAAAAAGTAAAAAAGTGTCACTTTTTTTTTGCATTGTAAAGTGGTTCTTTGAAGAGAGGTCACCTCTCCATCTAGCAGTGAAGAATCAAAACAACTCCTACAGAATAGCACATCATGTTTCAAGAGTTTCAGCCCCCCCCCCCCCCATCCCATCCCCAAACATAAAAAAGTTTTTTCCACACTATGCATTTCAGTGTCCCAAACCCTATGATACCACCCCCATATACTGTACCTAAAGAGTTGTGAGAAGAGGTGGAGGTGCCTTGGACGCTGTGCTCGGATTTCAGAGGCTGAGCCTGCTGTTGCTGGCGAGGTGCCATACTGGATGCCAGGTAAGACTGGGACAATGATTGGGAAAGGGAACTGAGAGGAGAGGTTGAAAGGGAAGATGATGAATGGAGAGAAGAGGAACGAGCAAGGGAACCTGGAATATTGACAGGAGCCGAACTTCCGAATAACCTTTGGCCTAGGGGGGGGGAAAATGAAACCAATATAGGAACAATAAATCACTAAACAATCAAGAATGTACTGTTGTCTAATGCAAATAAAATTAATAGGATTTGATATTCTTATTAATACATATTTATTTTGATTTGTTCTGATGCATTATGTTGTTATTGTTCAGTCCTTCCGTGGTGTCTAACTTTGTGACCATATGGACAAAGCACGCCAGGCACATCTGTCCGTGTTTCTGGTTGTGCTTATCTATATGGTTTTTGTGGCAAAGATACTGGAGTGAGTTGCCAGTTCCTTTTCCAGTGGCCGGCGATTTGTCTGACCTGCTCTTTTTAAATGCCCATGCATGGTATAGCTCACAGCTTCATTGAGGTGCACAAACTCCTTCACCACGACAAGGTAACAATTCAGAAGGGAATGCACTATACAATCTAGAAAAACAATTATAATAATTCTGCCAGTATTGGAACATACCTCCCCCCCTTAAAAATGGGCACAGCAGAGGTTCCAAAATATTGTAGAATATTAGTCTAAATCTATAGGTAATACCAAGTGCTTGCATTGAATGCAACTGTTTATATACATTTATAAAATGTCTTAACGGTTTTAGCTATCTGACTTAATTAACTGTACCCTCGTCATTGTAATTGTTAATACTAATAGATACAATTGAAACTTCACTTACTTCTAAGATGCCCCCAGAATAATAGGTTTTCACATTCTGGAATCTCCCCCATACTCCTGTTGTCTCCGATAGGGTGCCATGTTTCACAACTGTGACCTAAAAGCCCACAAATAACTTCACACTAACAGTGACTCTTGATGTTTAGACACACATACTGCTCTGCTGCAAGCAGCTACAAGTCATAGGTAAGGTGAAGCCACTAGTGTGGGCATGGCCTTAGGTCACAACTGTGAAACATGGCACTCTTTATGAGAGAGAAATGGAAGACATTGGAAGTTCCAGAAGGTGAGAATCCATTACTCCAGGGGCTTCTTAGTAGTAAGTGAAGTGTACATTTTACATATCAATTATATTGAGGAACGTTAAATTGGTTAAGTCAACTAGTTAAACATTTAAACAAAACAAACAACAACAACAAAAAGCTGTTTAAAGAGTCTCTATAAAGGGATGCATTTTTAATAATATTCAATTGATAACTTATGTATTATTACATATAGATCTAAATTATACCAGGGCTTGAAAATTTATTAAAAAAACGTAGAAACCAAAGAAATTACAGAGGAACCAATGAAAAATTGCCAGAGAATAGTATACATCTAGAACTACCCAAAATGTCAGGAGCCAAAAGTAAATATTTTGGAGCCCTAACTCCCTGGCTTTATCCCACCCTAAGTTATACAATACTAGTAAGTTGCCAGTGAAAAATGACGGTATAATTTTTAATTTTTCTCCCCTTTCACTCCCCGGCGTCTTCTCCCCCCCCCCCCCCCCCCCCACCACCACCTCCTCCTCCCCTGCTTGAGCGCATGTGCGCAGCTCTGTATGGACTTGGAAAGTACTGGTAAGTGTGTACGCTCCCATGGTGTGTTACACACTTACCAGAATTATTATAGTTGATTTGCAGAATGAGTGCACAAACAGAATCAGGATTTTTCTTCTACTAGTCCACTCCAATATAACCGCTAAATTGTCAAAGATACTAGCAGCATTAGTAAAAACATTTTTGTTGACATAGCTAATACAGTATTTCCACTTCCCAGCAACAATCATTCAAAAATCTATAAAAATATACTGATCATATCTCTTATCACACTTAAGAAAATATTAACTAGCCCAAGAAAATATCCTTACTTGATAATCCTAGGTCACTGTTTTCTGGGTCTTCTAATTCTTTATCTAAAGATGCAACATTGATATTGCTAAAATGAAGATCTAGAGCAGAACCTGTTAAATAAAATATCATATTAGTACACATGAACAAGCAGACAGTCATAAAAACAGCTGGTTAAAGGGATGCTTCAGTTCTCTAAAACATTCATGCGATTGAGTACAATGTTTCTGTAAACAGATACAGTCCTTAGAAAAAATAAAATAAAATAAAAATATTTAAAGACACTGAAAATTTCAAATATTTGTAAAAGTTAAAACTACAGATAACAAGTACTTTGAAATGTTTTTAATAACATTCAATTGATGTTTCCTACAGTAAAGCTCTTACAAAAGCACGGCTAGTATTTATATGTCTGTTTGCCTTGATAATATTATATATATATATATATATATATATACACACATATACATATATATACACAGTGGATATAAAAAGTCTACACACCCCTGTTAAAATGTCAGGTTTCTGTGCTGTAAAAAAATGAGACAAAGATAAATCATTTCAGAACTTTTTCCCCCTTTAATGTGACCTATAAACTGGACAACTAAATTGAAAAACAAACTGAAATCTTTTAGGTAGAGGGAAGAAAAAGTATAAAAATAAAATAATATGGTTACATAGGTATGCACACCCTTAAACTAATACTTTGTTGAAGCACCTTTTGATTTTATTACAGCACTCAGTTTTTTGGGGTATGAGTCTATCAGCATGGCACATTTTGACTTGGCACGATTTGCCCACTCTTCTTTGCAAAAACACTCCAAATCTATCAGATTGCGAGGGCATCTCCTGTGCACAGCCCTCTTCAGATTACCCTACAGATTTTCAATCGGATTCAGGTCTGAGCTCTGGCTGGGCCATTCAAAAACTTTAATTTTCTTCTGGTGAAGCCATTCCGTTGTTGATTTGGATGTATGCTTTGGGTTGTTGTCATGCTGAAAGATGAAGTTCCTCTTCATGTTCAGCTTTCTAGCAGAAGCCTGAAGGTTTTGTGCCAATATTGACTGGTATTTGGAACTGTTCATAATTCCCTCTATCTTAACTAAGGCCCCAGTTCCAGCTGAAGAAAAACAGCCCAAAGCATGATGCTGCCACCACCATGCTTCACTGTGGGTATGGTGTTCTTTTGGTGATGTGCATTGTTGTTTTTGCGCCAAACATATCTTTTGGAATTATGGCCAAAAAGTTCAACATTGGTTTCATCAGACCATAACACCTTTTCCCACATACTTTTGGGAGACTTCAGATGTGTTTTTGCAAAATGTAGCCTGACTTGGATGTTTTTCTTCGTAAGAAAAGGCTTTCGTCTTGCCACTCTACCACATAGCCCAGACATATGAAGAATACGGGAGATTGTTGTCACATGTACCACACAGCCAGTACTTGTCAGATATTCCTGCAGCTCCTTTAATGTTGCTGTAGGCCTCTTGGTAGCCTCCCAGACCAGTTTTCTTCTAGTCTTTTCATCAATTTTGGAGGGAGCTCCAGTTCTTGGTAATGTCACGGTTGTGCCATATTTTCTCCACTTGATGATTACTGTCTTCACTGTGTTCCATGGTATATCTAATGCCTTGAAAATTATTTTGTTCTCTTCTCCTGACTGATACCTTTTAACAATGAGATCCCTCTGATGCTTTGGAAGCTCTCCGTGGACCGTGGCTTTTGCTGTGGGATGCGACTAAGAACATTCCAGGAAAGACCAACTAGAGCAGGTGAACATTATTTGGGGTTAATCAGAGGCACTTTAAATGATGGCAGGTGTATGCTGACTCCTATTTAACATGAGTTGGAATGTGATTGCATAATTCTGAACACAGCTACATCCCCAGTTATAACAGGGTGTGCAGACTTATGCAACCACATTATTTTTCTTTTTTCTTTTTCTTCCCTATACCTAAAAGATTTCAGTTTGTTTTTCAATTGAGTTGTACAGTTTGTAGGTCACATTAAAAGGTGGAAAATGTTCTGAAATTATTTATCTTTGTCTCATTTTTTTACAGCACAGAAACCTGACATTTTAACAGGGGTGTGTAGACTTTTTATATCCACTGTGTATATATATATATATATATACATATACATACATATACATATATATATATATATATATATATATATATATATATATATATATATATATATATATATATATATATATATGCTTTAATGGTGTTAGACAGTTTGTACCTTTACTCACAACATGATTAAAATACTGAGGAGGAATTGTATGTTCAGTCAACATCTCTATTTAGTTCTGATGAAAGACTACTACTAAAATATAAATAGTCGTTCAGCAGAACAAAGAGAGAACAGACAGACTAGATGGAACTGCCAATATATATATTTTATATATATAAACCCCAAAAAAACAAAGCCCCAGGGGTGGTGAATGTATGAGAGATGGCATGATCAGAATTCTGGAAGTAGGGGAATTATATAAAATGACTCCTTGTGATCAGAGTATGCTCAGTCTTTTAGTTTCCCCACACTAAAGATTCAAAGCAACATGATGTAATTACCAATTACTGGCAATGATCTCCCATTAGCAAGAGTTTTCAGTCTTCGCTTAATGGTTGATAGGGAATTTAAAAATTTTAGGAAATAATTGCAAAGTTCAATGTAAGTTTACTGCATGTTTATCAATTGATTTTTTTAAAGTATTTGTTACCTACAGTTTTACATATTACACTATTTGTATTATCCATTGTGTCCCTTTAGCCTGCCTTTTTACAGAAATGCCCACTTCTCTATGTACAGTCATGAATCACAGCTAATGCAGCAAAGACCATGCATCTAATTCTGATTTTTGAATAAATATGTACATATCCAAGTGGGCGGTCCCACCAGTTAAAATGTTGCAGCTAAAATATAACAACTAATTTTTATATCAAATCACACTTTCTCTATTTATGAGTATTATAGAGGAACTGAAAATCCCTTTAAAATGTAACTACTAAACAAAGTGTCATTGATTTGTTTTATTTAAGCCAACTAAAACAGAAACAGATCTTATCGCTTAATAAGAGAAAGGAAGGAAAGATCAGTACGAGAGAAGAAAGCATTATAGGGGTTAGCACACAAAATGTAAAGGTTTGTCAATGCATATATAACATTTTATGCTAATATTTATACGATAATAAAACCAATTGTACAAACATAAAAACCTCACTCACACACATCCAATTTTTAATACTCCAAATCAACAAATAATGAGACGTACACGATACAGACGATGCATTCATATATTTGACAAACACTACAAACTCCCAACAAACTGCACAGAAAAATCCATGAAAGTGCTACTATCTTGCAAATGTCAAAGGGATTCAGTAGGATGTGCTGTACAGCACAATGATAGGTTACTAAAATATAGAAAATTAAACAGTGGAATGGACCCATTCAAGTTTAATGTATTTTTAGAAGTGTCCGGAAGATCCTATACAAAATGATCTCTCTTTTCATTTGGGCAACTGGTCAGTACTGCTGCCGCTCTACACCTTCATAAAAACAGCCCTAGAAAGGCAAAGGCTCTGACAAAATGGGTGTGTTTCATTTGGTCTTTCTGGAACACTGCAATGATGAGGGACGCTGTAAGAATTTCAGTGGGGACTGAAAGTTGCTAATATATATATATATATATATAGCCCCCCCATAAACTGAAAATATATAACTATTGAGGATATAATGCCCGTCAAAATAAAAGGTCTGGATCTAAGATGATTTACTAGGTAGAAACATATTAAACCAAAATGTTACTGAGGTGTGCAATATTAATTCAGTTAAAATCATATAGGTTAAGAGAGAGACATGCGCGCCATGTAAAAATAAATATGAAAGAAGAATTTTCTTCCTGACGCTTGCACCTTAGGGTGTGTCCTTAGCCAAGTTTAAGAATTTGGGGAGTTTTATAATAGAAAAGAAATACAGCCACTAAATAAATTAACTTTTACATGTAGTTATACTACTGTAACATTTACCATTTTGTTTTCTGCTGTTCCAAGTTCTGAGGTGGGAGGAGACTTTGTATATACAGGAAGCGTCTGATTGTACTATGGGACTTTTGCATCTAGAACTGCCAGTGCTTTCATTAAAGCTATATTTAAATTCCCTGGAATAAGTAGTGTATGAAACCTTTTCTGCACGAAACAATACCAAAAACAAACATTAAAAATCTCTCCCTGACGTTTGCTAAATCTCTTGAGTTTGCAAGCAGTTGCTTTTGTGAGTTAACACCCTTAAAAATCCCTGCTAAAATTAGCATAAAATTAATAATTAGTTTTGGCCAATCACAGACAGATAATCCTTTTTATTACATTGAAACAATCAATGATGGCATTTTGTGCAGGATGGAATCATAGGCTTTGTAGTCCCCCTACAGAAGGATGCAGGAGTCCGACACTGATCTGAATTGAGCTTCTGCTGGCTTGAAAGTCAGCAAAGGGTGACATCTGTACCGAAATGCAATGCTTCTATTGGGAGGTTCTCTGTGCCTAAGTAAGCAGCTCTGGGGGTTTGGAAAATGTGTTTTATTTTCAAATAAAATAAGTTTGTATGTGTATAGAATGACTCAATGTAATGTGTATTTCTGATATAAGGAGTATGTGTTTGATTAGAAAAGGAAAAACAGTCACAAATCACATTTTCTGAGAAAGTAATAGACAGGATCAGCAAACAAAATCAGTTCCTGTATTAATGAATAGTTTGATATAAAATATAAAAAATGTAAAGCTTGTGTTTATTTTTGTTTTCTAAAAAGCAATTGCCTTTTATTAAGCTTAGATATTCAAAGAACCATATGGAAAAATGTGACAATGGTGGTCCTTTAATTTCACATTGGATTATTTTTACAGTACAGTGACATGATTGCATGTGAAAGATCTACATTTTAGAAGAATGGTCAAACAGATTTCCTTGCAGCATATGGGCCTGTCTGCTTTATTCTAATTAGTGTGTGTACACATTGTATAAAAAGGAACATGCAGCCTACAAGATATGCATACCGCACTGTGTACATTCACAGTTAAAAATAAGACAATACATATCTAATGGGTTTATTGTGATTACTTTATGTATATTTTAATTATATTGTGGGGGGAAATATATAGAAGACTAATGAGCTGGGGGATAGGGCAACAAGGCTCTTGGGACTTTTTCCACCCATGGTTTATTTATATCTTTACAGCTGATTATCAGTAATGCAGCCTTATTCCTCTTGACTATGCAAATAGAAAGAATATAGTACACATAGCCTTTATGTTTTAGCTATACACAATAAAATACTAATCTGATGAAAAGTACAATGTGAGCCCACCATGCACATATCTGTAAGAGATTTGAAAGGCAAAGTGATCTACTCATCTACATGCAGGTTATCCATTTCTAAAGTAGAAAAAGGAAGGGAATAGTCCTGCTTACCAGCTGTGCTGACTCACTGCCTGCAGTCCCCTGCTCTGCTGAAGCGTGTTTAAACAGAGAATCCTCCTAAGCAAGCCGGCTAATGGCAGTGCCGCCCTGATCATGTGATCCTGTCATAGCCACAGGTTGCCAGATACAGGAAAACTGACAGTGCAACCCACATACACTACAGTGCCTTGCAAAAGTATTCACCCCCCTTGGCATTTTTCAGGTTTTGTTGCCTCACAACCTGGAATTAACATGGATTGTTTGAGGATTTGCATCATTTAATTTATAGAACATACCCAAAACTTTGCTTCACAATAAAAACAACAAAAACATCTTCAAACAACAAATAGGACAAAATAACAGAACAAGTCAATGTGCATAACTATTCACCCCTCTAAAGTCAATACCTTGTAGAGCCACCTTTTGCTGCAATCACAGCTCCAAGTTGCTTTGAATAAGTCTCTATGAGCTTGCCACATCTTACCAGTGGGATTGTTGCCCATTCCTCCTTGCAAAACTGCTCCAGCTCCATAAAGTATGATGGTTTGCCCCTTTGAACAGCAATCTTTAAGTCTTACCACATATTTTCTTTTGGATTGAGGTCTGGGCTTTGACTAGGCCATTCCAATACATTTACATGTTTCCCCTTAAACCACTCAAGTGTTGCTTTAGCAGTCTGTTTGGGGTCATTGTCCTGCTGGAAGGTGAACCTCCATCCTAACTTCAAATCACGCATAGAGTGGTTCAGGTTTTGCTCAAGAATATCCCTGTATTTAGCACCATCCATCATTGCCCCAACTCGGACTAGTTTCCAAGTCCCGGCTGCTGAAAAACATCCCCACAGGGATGGTGTTCTTTGGGTGATGTGATGTGTTGGGTTTGCGCCAGACATAGCGTTTTCTTTGATGGCCTAAAAGTTAAATTTTAGTCTCATCAGACCACCTTCCTCCATACATTTTGGGAGTCTCCCACATGCCTTTTCGCAAACTCAAAATGTGCCATTTTGTTTTTTGCTGAAAGTAATGGCTTTCTTGTGGCCACTCTGCCATAAAGCCCAACTCTATGGAGCGTACAGCTTATTGTCGTCCTATGTACAGATCCTCCAGTCTCTGCTGTGGAACTCTGCAGCTCCTCCAGGGTTACCTTAGGTCTCTGTGCTGCCCCTCTGATTAATGCCCTCCTTGCCCGGTCCGTGAGTTTTGGTGGGTGGCCATCACTTGGCAAGTTTGCCGTTGTGCCATGTTCTTTCCATTTTGTTATGATAGATTTGATGGTGCTCCTGGGCATCATCAAATATTTGAATATTTTTTTTTATAACCTTAACCCTGACTTGTACTTCTCAACAACACTGTCCCTTACTTGTTTGGAGAGTTTCTTGGTCTTCATTGCAGTGTTTGGTTAGCGGTGCCTCTTGCTTAGGTGTTGCAGCCTCTGGGGCCTTTCAAAAAAGGTGTGTATATGTAATGACAGATCATGTGACACTTCGATTGCACACAGGTGGACATCATTGTACTTATTATGTGACTTCTGAAGGCAATTGGTTGCACCAGATCGTTTTATGGGCTTCATAACAAAGGTGGTGAATACATACGCACATGCCAATTTTCTGTTTTTTATTTCTAAAAAATAGTTTTATGTATATATTTTTCTCATTTCACTTCACCAACTTAGACTATTGTGTTCTGATCCATCACATACAATTCAGATTAACAAAATACTGAACTTAAGGCTGTAATGTAACAAAATAGGTAAAAAGTCAAGGGGGCTGAATACTTTTGCAAGGCACCGTATAGGAGCTAGAACTCAAATACAAAGTATAATCATCTAAAAAGGGACTATTTTTAACTATTTTGTATATACAGGTTTCAACTACGTTAGTTAGTTTTACCATGCTTAATGTAACCAAGTGCGTGGCTTCTCTGCTTCTACACTTTCTTCATGTTCACAACACTGGTACTGTGAAACCTCTCCTCTGGGGGTAGGGCCCTAGGTCATAGGTGTGGAAGATGGCAGCACACAGGAGAGGGAACAGGGAAAAAGCTGGAGAAACTGTTACTCTGATGATTTCTGAGAAGTTAAGGGTACATTTTAAACAACAACAACTACTATGAGACCCTTAGATTGTAAGCTTGCGAGTTTTCAATATTGTGTCAGTGCCTTGGAAACGAGCTCTATGTACATTTGATTTTATGCTTTAAAAACAGGGACCTCCATTCTTTACAAGGTGTTAAGTTTGTTTTTGTGATGTACTCAACCCCTGTACAACGCTACAGAATATGTTGGCGCGATATAAAGATAATAACAACAATAATAATAATAATAATAATGAGAGATGGTAGTAACAATCACTGTGGCAATATCTCTCAATGTATTTTGCATACTGGCGCCCGAAGAAGCCCTGTAGTAGGTGCGACTACTATCTCTCCTAGTAATGTTAACAACACCAAGTTGTAATATCATATGTAAGTGGGGACCAAAGAGCTGCACCTATCAATTGGATGGACCAAAAGATTACTTAATGACAGTAGTAACACTGAATAAAAGACTGGTATTAATATTATCTAAGAAGCTGTAAGATCCCAACAGCAACATATTTTCTCATATGATTTCACATGTTTGAACACTAAGGGATTGCAAAGGATGAAGTTAATTTGTATGTCACATCTACCTAGCTCAGGGTTACCTTTCTAACTGGATAAAACTAACTGCCTAAAGAGTCTATTTAAATAATCACAACATCGATCTCTAGCATTAATCCTGGTCAACCAGGCTTATACAACAAGACAATCTTAAATTGTAGATTAAAAGGGCCATTCTCTCAAATACTGCAGGACTTAATGGGTCATAGCGGATATCCCAATAATGTAACCACTGAAAAGCATAAATACAAATATGAATATTTGCAATGGGAAGTTTAAAATAAAACTAAATTAGGGAACAGAATAGGAGCCCTAAATGTACTCAATTTTGATTGTCACTCGGCTCAAGAGATCACCCTACCAGACACAGTCTTGCAATCCCAGGATATGTAGAATTAAACTAAATGTTATAAAGTGGAATTTTGTTTAAATTGGCAATATTTTTCTGGCTTCAATGGCCCTTATATATAAATTATATATTTTCAGGACAGCTCAATTATACTTCCACATGCAACATAATTTAAGCTGACTGAGTTTATCAAGGTTACTCTATGGTTATGGGTACCCAGTCCTGGTCTGCAAGACACACAAGCCAGGATTTGAGAATAGCCTTATCTGAACACAAGTGGCACAATCAAAATTACCACAGATTAGTTCACCTGTGCAGATGTCCATAAACCCTGGCCTACTGGTGCACCCTAATGGTTCACTGTACTTTAAGAATAAAAAGAGAATATAAATGAAAATACATGCACAAGTATACTTGATTTATGTTTACATTTTGTAATACTAGCAGTTATACGTCAGACCTCTTACTTTTATAGGTTATTGCATGACATGCTGTGCTGCTTAGCTCTGCTCCATTTGCATAATTAGGGATAGGCAGCTAGGGCAGACTTTCTGATGTGTGCTCCAGTGTCTGACTGGTGAAAATCTGCTAAAGCTGTCCCCACACCTAATTATGCAAAAGGGGCAGGGTTATGCAGCACAGCACGTTGGGCAGAAACATATAAGAGTGGTAAAGTATACCTATTACCATAACAAAGGTTAGACATTATAAATCACATAATTATGCATGTATTGTCATTTTAACCTCCATTTTTATAGCACAGTGGACCTATAAAGAGACCCAGGTAGTTTAACAGGTATAATCGATCAAACAGGGATAAAACGCTGACACATACATCTAATACAGTTCTGGAGAAAGTTAGACCCAGTGTGCGAGTTTACTCAGAAGGAATAGACATTATGTGTGTGGTACACTTAGCATGGGGACAAGAAGAATGCTGAGTGGGCTGTGGAGGGGGCTTAATTTGAGTGAGCCAAAGACAGAATAACATCTAGTTTATTAGGGTACAACACATTTCCTGTAGAAATATTGGTTGGTTTATATCAGAACATTAGACAAAAGCTAAATAAAACACACTGCTCATAACATTTTCCTGAAGATGGCCTTATCATGAAATTCTTTATAAAGTAAGAAATTGTGGACCAGCACAAATTGCCTTCCTAGTAAACTCAGAGTATGCCAATTAGAAATATTTAATGAAAAAATACATACTTGTATCAAACACACAGCCACTGTTTTCAGACACCAATAAGAGGATTTCAGAAAATCTTACATTCAGCAATTATTTAGTCATGAAATGTCATTCTTTTAAAACAGAATTAATATTTCCCCCGCACAGAAACAATTTTTGCTAAGGCATTCAAGATATAATTAAAGGGACTCTGAACTCATGAGTTATCACTTAGAACACTTAAAGACAAGTATAACAAATATAAAAAAAATATATTTTTCACATTAAACTTTTAGCACTGTTTTATACTTTTTTTAAATGCTGCAACGTTAGCTACTACAGCCCTTGAATATATATATATATATATATATATATATATATATATATATATATATATATATATATATATATATTAATATATATTATTTTTTTACCTTCAATCTCAGCACTAGTCTGCTGCAGAGCAGGAGTTTTGTGAGTTTAAAGGGAAATTGTATTAGAGAAAGCTTGTAAGTTATGGTTTCCTCAGAACCTCATTGCTTATAAATTATCTTCATTGTAATATGTTTCACACGGATTTCAGTTAGGTTAGAGAGTGGACTGTCTGAGGATCAAAAGAACATTGTGGTCATACTATTGTTAAGAACTTCACCCTAAATAATGCAAACTGTTTTTAGAATGGAAAATAATACAGCCTCTAATATATTTGATGCATTTATGCTGCTATTGTATTTTCCATTTTTGTCTCTGCCCAAAAATCTTCCATAGGTGGGAGGAAACTCTGAATACACAGGCAGTTTCTACCTGAACAATGGGAAAGTGGCATCCAGTGTTCTCCCCATGTCGTTTTGGGCAGGCACTCCGCCCAACCGGCTTGAGTGGAGGATTGCAAGCAAGTAAACATTGTGGGGATGTGTGTAGTCCGCTGGCTCCTTTGTGCCGCCTAGAGGCTAAATATTTCTGAGGAGAACACTGGACATCTACAACTGCCAGTACATCCATTATTTTACAAGAAGACCATACTGAGAAAGTAACAGACAATATTTGTTGATAAAACAAAATGGATCCCGGCAGTAATACATAATTGGGAATAAAAGATAAAAAATGTAAAGGCTGTATTTATTTATTTATTTTTATTTATTTATTTTTAACTGTTTTCAAGGTTAGTTTGAAAAAAAACTGACTACAGTAGTTCTTTTGAGAGCAAGTCCACCTAAAATCAAATTTTGTTTATATTAAAGATCACTCTTACAGAAGATTATCTACCTGTGTAAAAGTTATGAAACTTGACAAGCTTGCTCATTACTCTCTCATGTTAGCAGAGAGCAGACGCTGCAATTTTAAAAAGTATATTTTTCTCTCTGACACTGAGCTCTGTTGGCTGATTGGATGAAAAATTCAAGAGCCAGTCAGACTGCAGCAGAGTTCAGTTACATTCATGATATGTGCTCCTAAGCAGATCACATCACCTAATATACAGAGGTTTTGTAGCAATAAGTTAAGTGCTAAAACCTTGTCATATTTATTTGAAATTCAATAAGTAAACTCTTTCATATAAGCGCAACTTATTTTTCAGTGAAACTTGTCCTTTGACTGGGCTGTATAAAACAGTGAAATATGCATAAACTGTAAAAATATTAAAACATTTTTTTTCCCACACATCAGTGCTCTGATGATGTAGAGCAGCATTGATGAATTCAGTGCCCCTTTAAATTAAAAACGAAAGCAAAAATCAGAGACATTGGGATATTAAAAATTAAACTGATTATGATACAAGATGTCATACTGTGTATGAACAGTAAAGATGAAACATATAGGCTTACCTATTACTGATTCAACTGTATTACTAGCTGGGTAGAATGGGAGAGCTTTGGCATTAACACTTGATAGCGCTGTAGGGGATGAACTATCTGAGCCAATACTGGAAGCCAGACTAGAAGTTATACTGGAGGTTATACTGGATGCCAGTGGGTTAACCACTGAAAAAACACTGAGATGGCTCTGTTTAAAAAATATATAAATGAAATAAGCAAGATGCATTTCTTGGCACACAAAATAAAAAGTAACAAAAAATACAATAAAACATAATTCAGTCATCATATAATATTTAGATTCTCTAAATAATTACATAGTTGCATATTTGAGGTTGAAAAAATACTTTTAGCACATCACGTTCAACCTTTTAATTGCTCAGAAGAAGTGATTTCCAACCATGCTGGTGCACAAGAAGGAGGTAAACTCTACAGGGTGTAATACTTTCCAAAAAAACATTGAAAAAGGACCACGGTTAAAAGTTAATATAGTTGTGAAGTTTGTAGCAAATGAAAAACACTAGCAGATGGGGAAGCCATGGGCATAAAAGCATTTTTATGTAAAATCTTTATTTTAGTAGACACTGCTAGTGCTGAAGGATTTCTTGAGTGGTTGTGTTCTGCTATTTTTTATTACCTATTACAGAGTTAAGAGTGAAAAGGAGGGATTTTTTTCCCCTCAATCAATCCGTGATGGATTAGCATTCGACACCTTCCCCATCTCCCACATGCTTAGTAGAAGGCCGTTTTCAAGTATATTTGCAAGCCTGTCTTGTTCTACTCCTTGCTCTGTACCTTGATGCCTTGAGAAAGAATTCTGGTTATCACAGTAACTTCTATGAAGACCATGCTAAAAGCCAAGATTTTCTATGAAAATGCTTTTTTACATACTTCACAAACATGTGACATTTTAATATACAGTGGTCCATTAAGTGACATGACACAGCAAAGACCCCAGTTATTGCTGTATTTACATGCACATACATTTGTGCTCAAAAGTTTGCATACCCTGGCAGAAATTTCGGCATTGGTTTTAAAAATATGACTGAACATGGGGGGGGGGGGGATAGTGATCATATGAAGCCATTTATTATCACATTGTTGTTTGGCTCCTTTTTAAATTATAATGATAACAGAAATCACCCAAATGGCCCTGATCAAAAGTTTACATACCGCTGAATGTTTGGCCTTGTTACAGACACACAAGGTAACACACACAGGTTAAAATGACAATTAAAAGGTTAATTTCCTACACCTGTGGCTTTTTAAATTGCAATTAGTGTCTGTGTCTAAATAATGAGTTTGTTAGTATCTAGCCTGCTCTGTGCATCCATTGAGAGCTAAGCCGTGGCGGGCGGAAAAGAGCAGTCAAAAGACCTGCGTGACAAGGTAATGGAACTTCATAAAGATGGAAAAGGATATTAAAAAAAAATATCCAAAGCCTTGAAAATGCCAATTATATTCACACTTATTAAGAAGTGGAAAATTCAGGGATCTCTTGATACCAAGCCAAAGTCAGGTAGACCAAGAAAGATTTTAGCCACAACTGCCAGAAGAATTGTTTGGAATACAAAGAAAAACCCACAGGTAACCTCAGAAGAAATACAGGCTGCTCTGCAAAAATACAGTGTGGTTGTTTCAAGGAGCACAATATGACGATACTTGAACAAAAATGAGCTGCATGGTTGAGTTACCAGAAAGAAGCCTTTACTGCGCCAATGCCACAAAAAAGCCCGGCCACAATATGCCCGACAACACCTTGACACGCCTCACAGCTTCTGGCACACTGTAATTTGTAGTGAGGAGACCAAAACACAGCTTTATGGCCAAGCTATGTTTGGAGAGGAGTCAATAAGGACTCTAGTGAAAAGAATACCATCCCCACTGTGAAGCATGGTGGTGCCTCACTAATGTTTTTTTTTTGAGGGGGGGGGGAAGCTCCAAAGACACTGGGAATCTTGTGATTGATGGCAAGATGAATGCAGCATGTGATCAGAAAATACTGGCAGACAATTTACATTCTTCTGCATGAAGGCTTTACATGGGATGCTCTTGGGTGTTCCAGTGTGACAATGACCCTAAGCACAAGGCCAAGTTGACCCTCCAGTGGTTACAGCAGAAAAAGGTTGTGGCATTTTGCCAAGACGAATGGGCAGCTATACCCCCTGCAAGAATTAGGGGCCTCATATAAAACAATTAAAAAAGACTGCACGCTGCCATTAATGCTAAAGGGGCAATACACACTATTAAGAACTAAGGGTATGCAAACTTTTGAATAGGGTAATTTCATTTTTGTCTTTGTTGCCATGTTTTGTTTTATGATTATGCTATTCTGTTATAACCTACAGTTGAATATGAATCACATAAGAAAGAAAATAAATGTGTTTTGTCTGCTTGCTCATTCGCCAAGGGTATGCAAACTTTTGAGCACAACTGTACTAATGGATATGTTCGATAAATAACCTTGGAAGTTGAGCGTTAACCATAAATCATCATACAGGAACTCACTCTATCCAAGCCTGCTTATTAAGGACCATCTATTAATTCAAAATTGGAGGTTGATATTGAAGATATGCATGCCCAGTTGGTATAAATATGCATGACAGACTTACAAACATCTATTGCCATTTATCCAATTGGACATGCTTTTCCTCTTCATCACTTCCATTTGTAAGCGATTTATGCTTAAAATATCCAACTTTCAAGCTTATTTATCTAACACTTCCACTCAATTTCAATAATATTTATATGAGAACCTTTTTATAAAACTTGCACCTTTGCTGTGTCACTTTTAATTTTGTCCAATAAAATAGTCACCATTTCTTTTGTCCAGTATCACAACCTACTAATGTTCTTCCAAACTCTAGGCCGTCTACAACAACAAAAAATATTACATTTTCATACATGACATGATTTTTAATGTATTACTATTGTAACAAGATACTTGAAGTTGATTAAAAAAATGCTATGCTCTTTAAAACACATTTAACCGTTTAATAATGAAAAGTATTCTTCATAAATGGTTAAAGGCAGGTGCTTTGTATCTCTTCACGCAGTCAATATGTTTATTACACCACTTCTTGGAAGTTTGTGTGTTATCTGTAGAATGTATAAAATGCATTAGGTTTGTCTGTGTTGACTGCAAAAGGGAACACAAAACAACCTACCTTCAACTGTAGCACAAAACAGAACTGTGCGTTCCCTGCACTGTAGATTAACTTTAGGTTTAACATTTGTTAAAACTCAAATTAGCAACTCTGTAAACATGGGTATAAAAGCATTTTTAATTAAAAATCTTTATTTTGGACAAAGTTTCTATCTAAACAATGTAATTTTTGAGTGTTCCACATTTTTGCTGATTTGGAGACTGAATGGTTATGATCTCCTGATTATTATCTATTTAGGAGAGGAAGGGGGCTATTTGGTGGATTTGGATAACGTTTCATTACAGGAATCTTCCCCCTTTCTCCCATAGACTCAATAGAGACAGCATACAAGTAAACAGTCATTGCAGCTTCCATGGACTAGCAAAGACTACAAAAAGATTTCTCAGATAATGCTTTTATGCCCATTTACTGCTTATGTTATTTTCTTGCAAGCTTCACAAATGTGACATTTTTGCTAATCCACAGTGGACTTTTAGGCAGGTTCCACATGTTGGAAAGAATATTTGCTTGTGTTCTAAAAAATGCCCATGTAAAGAAAAACACTTATTTTATTTTACAAAGGAAATGATAATATATATTACGGTATGGTCGTAATGAAAAACGGATATTCCCTTTTAAACATTTTGAGAACATATTCATTTAGTTCACCTTCAAAACAATTATTAGAATTTGGATAATCTAAAAAATAATTCTGTACGGCTAAAATATTTGTGGAAGTACAAAAACATCATTCATTATCAAGCTTGCCTAAAACATTAGATAAAGGCTGGAATTACTTGATAACACAAGGCAGTGGACTTATATATAACAGTTTTGATCTCTGAATAAATATCTTGTAGGAAACTTGAAGAGCTGTACCAAGAGGTCATAAACAGAAACATTTATGCATGTTAAAAAAAATCCTCATATTCGCTAAAATAGTTGTTTCTTATATGCAACAGAACACAATTTTGCATCAGGTGAAAAGTACACAATTAAGATAATCCTAAGTGTTAAAATGACCAATTAAAGGTTTCTGGATTCCCTTAGGAATATGATATACCTATGTATCTATTTACCTTTGTGTACTTTATTTTATAAAAATAAAGTGTGAAAAAAAGCTCTGTTTTCTGCCTAGATCTTACAAATAGTTGTTTTCTCCCCTCTGCAAGTCATGAAGACAGTGTACTAAGTACAGGGATTGCACTGGCTCATAGCAGTCTGCAACATGCTGCTTGAAAGATTTGTAGGCCCAAATAGATGCAAATTCTATCATTTTAGGCAGAGGGGGAAAAAAGGGTTTTTAGCACTTCTTAATAAAATAAAAGTACATAAATACGTAGGTATATTATATTCCTAGTGAAATGCAGAAACCTTCCATGATGTCCCTTTAACTAACTTTATCCTCCTCAATGTTATTGTCATACAAAAATGTGCACATTATATACTTCTACGAAGCTTCTAAAGTAACATATTCTAACCTTCTGGAATCTCGCCTTTTTCTTCATGTTCTTTCATGATACGTGCCAACTTGCACAGAAGTGACTTAAAGCCATGCCAAAGAGGGGAAGGGCTTCACACTTCCAATATATCAAGGTTCTCAGACACACAGTATTGTCACTGTCTTCTTATTAGCAGCATGAGATACTGGCATAAGTAAATTAAGATACAATTGTATATCGTAATTGCAGTGAGGAGGATACAATTAAATTAAAAAGCCTAGTTCAAACATTCATAAAAAATAAAAAAAATATTGACTAAAAACAGTCCTTTTAACTAAACCATCTCAGCTAAGATACTGTGAGAAGAGATCAAAATTAAGTTTAAAAACATAATATTCTGCCCTATATTAAAAGTAAAACAAAATAGGAAAGAGGTGGAATTTATCACTAGAGGAAATAAGGAATTCTGTTTTGGTAGCAGATAAAGCCCCTACAATTCTGTTTTCTATAGAATAAGAACATTAATCTTTGATCTTGCCTTCACCCGTTATTGTTCATGACAGACTGAGGCATAGCTGCTTCTCAGTACTAATGTCCATGAGTTGGTCATTTGTAGAATACCAGCTATAAAATCATATTTCACTCCAGTTGTAGTACAGTTATGTCAGGGCATATTTTAGCAAATGAGAAAACAATTTTTTTTTTTAAAAACAAGAAGTTTTAACCATGGCACAATACTTCTCTATATGACCTCCTCTATAACCCACATCTTTCCTACATGATAGTAGCTTTATAGCTGCACGTAACACCAATATACTTACTTGAAATGTACAGTTTTCATTTGACAAAATGCAGTTGAGTGAGTTGGAAGTTCATACATTTTATTTTTTCAGCAAATTAAATAGACATTAATTTTGATTTTTAAATAAAATATAAAATGTCATTTGATAAGAACTTGAAGATCTATATATATATATATAAAAATAAAAAAACAACCACAATAGTATTTTAATAAATATACTACTCTAAGAATATGACTCCACTCACGATTAATTTTTGGTCTTAACTACTAACCAGTTATCTACACCTGCTTTGATTACCCTGCGATATCTTACCAGGTGGATTTATTTCATCTACTCAGGTGGGTAGAAAAGATCAAAGGCCATGCTAGATGTTTTTAATTCAGTTAACAGCAGCACATACAAGTACCCAGTACATGAGAAAGATAATTTGTGGTGGTGGCCTTCTATCTAGTGATTGTAGCTTGAGGTGTGGCATATTTAGCTATGCAATCCTAGCCCGATTAGAGGGCTAGGAAAAGTAAAATGAGCTAGAGAGAAGGGTGAAGTGGGTGTTGAGATGGACGCAAGCGTGGAGGTAGAGTGGGGTAGGAAATATTTAAGGGCTTTGTGGGAGTTCCAGCTCCTCCAAAAATCCTGGTTTAATAACCAGTCATTTGTGGTCAGTGCTTTCTATCTAGTGATAGTAGCTTGTGGTGTGGCATTCTTAGCGTCGTCCTAGCCCGATTAGAGGCCAAAAGTACAAAGTTTGTAGATGCAGTACTGGTCGTGAATAGAAATATAAGAGATGACTGCAGGGGATTGACTAGATTTTGATGGGGCGTGAACGTGACATGGTCACTTGGAATGGTAGCCAGTGTCTTGAGAAAATCTTTTGGAAGTAAAAGTTAGTAAACTTGCTGGGGTGTAAGAGGCCTCAGAACGCTAACACAGCAGTAAGAAGAACAGTGAATGTAAAGGATCTAAAGGGATGCAATCAGTGGAAGCTTCTTAGTCGCTGGATGAAGATCTTATAATGGGCAGATGTTGAGGATTTTGAGAACTTTGCATAGGCGCTAGGCCTCTTAGAAACCTATGATTTCCTGGATTCAAGGTTTAGGACCAAGTAAAACTGGACCCGAGAAATAGGTTTCAATGGTGACCTAAATGAGGCCCAGTTCAGTATGGTGGTGGGCTCTGAGTGACAAGAATCTGTGAAGAATGAAGGATAGCTTTGAATATATAGATGGCTGTTTAAAAAAAACAAAAAGAAGAAGAAGAGGCGCCATGTGTAACCCTAGATCTACTTTAGATTATTTGGAGATGCTTTATTTCATTGTAGTTTCGACTAATATCATTAGGTAATCCCAACTAAGATGCAACAAAGACTAAGGATTTATAATGCTATGAAGACTCCGATGAAAAAGTGATGCCTGTATGGAGAATATGGTATGACATGACTCTACATGCAAGGGGCCCATTATGGTATGGCTCAGTGTGCAAGGGACACTGTAAGGTATGGTTCTGTATGGAGTCGCTTAGCATGCTAGGGATACAGTATATTATACTAGGGGTATGTGTAAGGGGAATGGTAACTGTAGACAATGCAATTACCATTCCCCTTGTTGTAGTAAGGACATGAAGGTGTATATTGTGTGGGTGGCTGAAGTATACGGAGATGGCTCTTGGCAGATCGCTAAAAAACACATGACATGGATATCAGAAAATCTGTTAGGGGGAGCCCTCCAGAAGATCAAGTAATGAGATGGAGAATCATACTGAATGAGGAGAACCACAGTGCAAACCCGCTAAGCAGGGCTTCCCGTGCCCTCCAGGATAAAATTTAAAATTATGACCCTAACTTACAAAGCTTTCAACAATGGTGCACCCACTTACATCTCTGCTCTCATCTCCAAATAATCTCCACCCACCCTCTTCATTCTGCCAACGACCTTCTTCTTTCCACCTCACTTATCACCTCCTCTTGTTCCTGTCTTCAGAACTTTTCTTGTGCTGCTCCTATTCTCCAGAACGCATTGCCTCGCTCCAAAAGACTATCTCCCTGCCTTATAACCTTCAAATCCTCACTAAAAATGCATCTGTTTAAAAAGCCTATCACCTGCCACCTTAACATGTACAAGTCCTCTTTCACTCTCCTGTACCTCACCCAAACCCTTAAGATGGCAAGTTTGCGAGTTTTTAATCTTGCAAGGTGCTTTGGGGACACTGGATTCTAAGCTAAAAGACAGGGCACTGTATTCTTTTCAATGTGTGAATACTGCTATTGTTTGTGTTTGTTTGCCTTGATCTTAACCCATGCATAGCACTACGGAATAGATTGCAGCGTTAAAAATACAATAATAATAATAATAATAATAATAATAATAATATACTGGAATTGTTGATGTCCCACTCTCTGTGACCAAATGGAAGCAGCATGCCAAGTAAATCTGTCTGTGTTTCTGGTTGGGTTTCTCCATATGGCTTTCATGGCAAAGATATGGGAATTGTCTGGCCTATCTGCAATAACCTGCCCATCTTGGGTGACCCTACATGGTATAGCTCACAGCTTCATTGAGGTACACAAGCCCCTTTACCACTACAAGGTAGCGATCCAGAAGGGGGTTTAGCATAACATAACTTTTTTTTTTACAAGTGGATTTACCTTACAAGTAAAGGCTGATAAATTGCAGAGTGCACTAATTGTGCCCAGGCGAGAAGGCAGAAGTTAATAGAAACCGGAGAAGGGGAACTTGTGAGCTTGCGAACATTTTCAGTATCAAGTGCAATTCTAGTAAAAGCCTAGGAGTTTAAATAAAAGGAGGGCCTTCAAAGAAAAGGGAGGGCAGATTTATAGTGCAAAGGAGGAAAACTTTATATAAATATATTATATTATATTCTTTATTTTTCCCACTGAAATTTCGTAGACAATAATAATAATTATGAGTCAGTCCAGTGGCAACCTTATTCAGTGTACATCCTGTCAAATGTATGCACTACTGGAACATATGATCCAGGGTCCATACCTCTGTGACAGGTGTGAGCATGTTGCCTCTTTGGAAGCTCAAATTGAAGATCTGGAGAGGAGAATTGCAGCACTTAGTGATATTGCTCCACTGGAAAGGGAATTGGTGCTCACGGAGCACAGTTTAGCTGGGCCTAGTATGGAGGGAGGAGCTGGGGCTAGGGAGGATGGCCAGGGAGGTAGCTGGGTTACAGTTACAAGGGGAAGCAGGGGGAACAGGAGGAGGCAGGCCAGTTCTGAGTTGTCAAACACCAACAGATTTGCCAGATTGAGTGAAACTGTTGGCGATGTCCATTCAGGAATGGCAATGCCAGATAGAGCTGTTCCCTCTAACAGCCGGGCGAACAGCTCTACTGGAGAAGAGGGAGGGCAGAATAGGCAGTGCAACAGACAGGTTTTGGTGGTAGGGGACTCTATTATTAGGAAGGTAGACAGGGTAATTTGTCACCCAGATCCCAGCAATCGAACAGTTTGCTGTCTCCCGGGTGCTCGGGTTCGGCATGTTGTGGATCGGGTGGATAAATTATTGGGAGGGGCTGGTAATGAACCGGCGGTCTTGGTACACATTGGTACCAATGACAAAGTTAGTGGAAGATGGAGCGTCCTAAAGAATGATTTTAGAGAATTAGGGAATAAGCTTAAAGCAAGGACCTCCAAGGTAGTATTTTCTGAGATACTACCAGTGCCACGTGCTAGCCCAGGGAGGCAGAAGGAGCTTAGGGAGGTTAATGCGTGGCTAAAAAAGTGGTGCAGTGCAGAGGGTTTTGGGTTTTTAGAGCACTGGGCTGACTTCTCACTTGGGTACAATCTCTATAGCAGGGATGGATTGCACCTTAATGATGAGGGCGCTTTTGTGCTAGGGAATAGGATGGTAGAACGGCTGGGGGAGTTTTTAAACTTGTAGGTGGGGGGGAGGGACTATATAGAAGTATTGGGGTAAATAGGGTAGAGAGGGAAAGGGATGAATTATTTACCCATGGGGGAGGAGAAGGGGGGAGGGTTACAATAGAAAGTAGGGAGATATTAATAGGGGCCTCAAATACAGTGGAAGGCACTTCACATCAGCAGAGCCATAGCAACATAAAGTGTATGATTGCAAACGCAAGAAGTTTGCCTGGGAAAATGGATGAACTAGAAATATTAGCAGTACAAGAAAAATGGGGCTTAATAGGCATTACGGAAACATGGTGGGATGAATCTCATGACTGGACTGTTAATCTGGATGGTTATAACCTATTTAGGAAAGATAGGGGCAATGGTAAAAGAGGAGGAGGGATCTGTCTTTATGTTAAGCCTGAATTTAAGCCTATAGTTAGAGAAGATATTTATGCTGGCACTAACGGCATCATTGAATCCTTGTGGGTTGAGCTAAATAGTGGAGGAGCTAATTCTAAATGCATATTGGTGGGAGTATGCTATAACCCCCCAAATATAGCTGAAAGTGAGGAAATACAATTATTGTTACAGATTGGAAATGCAGCTAAGCATGGGCAAGTTCTAATAATGGGAGACTTTAATTACCCTGATATAAACTGGATAAACGAGACCAGCAGCTCAGCTAAGGGGAGCAGGTTCTTGAGTACACTCAGGGATCATTATCTAGCCCAGGTAATACAAGAACCTACTAGAAATGGGGCCATCTTGGATTTAGTCATCACAAGTAATATTGATATAATATCAAATGTAAAAATAGGGGAACCCTTGGGGAACAGTGATCACAACACAGTCTCATTTGAGATTGAATACAAAAAACAGAGTTGTAAGGGGCCAACAAAAACTCTAAATTTTAAAAGGGCTAACTTTAATGGGCTACGGGCAGCAATACAACTTATAGACTGGGACAAAGAACTTACAGGGAAGAATACTGAAAATAAATGGACAACATTCAAATCCTTACTAAATAAACATACTCATCAGCATGTACCATGTGGAAATAAAATAAATAGGAGTAAATCACATCCCATGTGGCTTAACAATGACTTAAAGATCATGATGAGGAAAAAGAAGTATGCATTTAAATTATACAAGAAGGAGGGAACAGAGGCATCTTTATGTGACTATAAGGAAATCAACAAGGCTTGCAAAAGGGCTATTAGACTGGCTAAAATAGAAAATGAGAAGTCAGTTGCAATCGAAAGTAAGACTAACCCTAAAATATTTTATAAATATATTAATGGGAAGAAGGCCAGGAAGGAATCGATAGGACCATTACAATGTGACACAGGCCATCTGATAATTAGTGACCAGGAAAAGGCAGATGAGCTAAATAGGTTCTTTTCTTCGGTTTACACAAGGGAGGTACCAGTGGTTGGGACACTGCAACATAATGGGGCTACACTACCTTCACTAAATAATTGGTTAACGCAGGAAGAAATACAAAAGAGGTTGGAGAAAATAAATGTTAATAAAGCCCCAGGTCCTGATGGAATACATCCAAGGGTACTGAGGGAGCTGGGTTCTGTAATAGCCAAACCATTATATCTAATCTTTAAAGACTCGCTCACTACAGGGTCTCTACCAGATGACTGGAGAAAAGCAGAGGTGATACCTATATTTAAGAAGGGATCTAGAGCAAATCCGGGGAATTATAGACCAGTGAGCCTCACTTCTGTAGTTGGGAAGGTTTTAGAAGGGTTAATAAGGGACAGAATACAAGAATATGTCTATTTGAACAGGATCATAGGTAGCAGTCAACATGGATTTATGAAGGAAAGGTCGTGTCAGACCAATCTAATTAGTTTTTATGAGGAGGTTAGTAGGAACTTGGATCAGGGCAACTCAGTGGATGTAGTCTTTTTAGATTTTTCAAAGGCATTTGATACAGTGCCACATGGAAGACTAGTGAGCAAACTAAGGGATACAGGAATTGCAGTAAATATCTGCTCATGGATCGAGAGCTGGCTAAAAGACAGGAAGCAAAGGGTTGTTGTAAATGGAACATACTCCGATTGGTCTAATGTGATAAGTGGGGTTCCTCAGGGCTCAGTATTGGGTCCTCTCCTTTTTAACATATTTATTAATGACATTGAAGTAGGACTCGAATGTAGTGTCTCCATTTTTGCTGATGACACTAAGTTGTGCAAGGTAATAAAATCAGATAATGATGTACTTTCCCTACAAAAGGATTTGCATAAATTAGAGAAATGGGCGGCTAAATGGCAGATGAGATTTAATACAAATAAATGTAAGGTTATGCATTTGGGAAGGAAAAATAGCCAAGCAATCTATAATCTTAATGGAGCAAATCTAGGGGTATCAGATATTGAAAGGGATTTGGGAGTACTAGTGGACAACCACCTAGGTAACAGCGCTCAAAGCCAAGCAGCGGCTGCAAAGGCAAATAAAATATTAGCATGTATTAGGAAGGG
Source organism: Discoglossus pictus (assembly GCA_027410445.1). Classification (NCBI taxonomy): domain Eukaryota; kingdom Metazoa; phylum Chordata; class Amphibia; order Anura; family Alytidae; genus Discoglossus; species Discoglossus pictus. Next base: position 54,224,210 of record CM050172.1, on the reverse strand, counting down.
TATAGAAGCCAGGGAAGAAGATATAATTCTGCCACTATACAAATCTCTAGTACGCCCTCATTTGGAATATGGAGTACAATTTTGGGCACCACCTCACAAAAAAGACATCTTAGAGCTGGAAAAAGTACAGAGAAGGGCTACAAAACTAATAAGGGGAATGGAGGGGCTAAGTTATGAAGAAAGACTAGCAAAATTAAACTTATTTTCGCTAGAAAAAAGGCGTCTAAGAGGAGATATGATTACGTTATTTAAATACATCCAGGGTCCATATAAGGCTTTGTCAAGTGAGCTTTTTGTAGCAAGAGATTTTCAACTGACAAGAGGACATCCGTTGAGGTTAGAGGAAAAAAGATTTCACCTTAAACAAAGAAAAGGGTTCTTCACAGTTAGGGTGGTTAAACTGTGGAATTCTCTACCAAAGGAGGTGGTGACAGCGAATTCGATAGACAACTTCAAAAAGGGGTTAGATATATTTCTGAATAAAGAGGGCATTCAAGGCTATCCTAGATAACTAGCGAAGGAATATTGATCCTGGGAGAAATTTGATCGCCAGTTTCTGGGGTCAGGAAGGAATTTTGCTTTTTTTCCCCCTTATGAGACAATTGGCAAAGTTTCAATGGGGTTTTTTTTATGTTTGCCTTCCTCTGGATCAATTAACAATAATTAACAATTAACAATAATAATAAATAGTCCAAATTAAAAAGATCAATAGAGATCTAAAAAGGTTGAACTTGATGGACTAACTCTTTATTCATTCTCCAATACTATACTATTAATAATTATTTAATCAATAATTTAATTAATAACTAATCCGCATATTGCAGATCAGAGGAGATCTTAACAGGTTGAACTTGATGGACTGAAAGTCTTTTTTCAACCTTAATTACTATGTAACTATGTAACTATGTAACTATATATAGGAGCCTTAATATAGAGACTTAGGAAATGCCGATGTATAGACACAAATTTGCTTTAAATCATTTAATTAAATGGTAATAACAGTGATGCACCTTTAGCACTTTAAGCACCAGGTACAGAGTTTCACAGAGAACTCTGGAATTATAAAGAAATGACCTTTTATAAAGATAGGAAATCACTATCAAAACATATAATAAACAATAAATGCTAATATACATTAACTGTGGGTTTGTATGTGAGCTGGCAACATACTACCACCTTGTATGCACATGGTTGGCAGACATTTTCACCATGAGATGGTACCGCAGAGGTTAAAGGTGGCCGTGGAATGTTGGATTTGAGCCTTAGGCGTCGGCTGGTCACCAGTGAGGAGATAGCTAGGCTTGCTGATAGTATTAGTTTAGGACTGTCTGAAACCACAGCAGAGCATGCAGATTTGCCATTATAGAGATGAACAGGGCAGATGGGGGGTGGAGTGGATCGATGAATAGCACAGAAGTGTGCAGGAGGGGTGACAGTGTGGTGTATGGACTAGCTGTGCTCTAGGGTTATGATGACACCTGTTGGCCATTGAACATCTCATCATTGAGTAGCAATCAGAATTCCTGAAAACCAAGATGGGTGCCAATGCGTAGAGATCATAGTTATTGGGAAGTTGGGCAAGGATCAAACCACCCCATGCCTCATTTAGCTTGATTTGGATTAGGGGCCAAAAAGACGCAAGCAGGAAGAAACCTGTGGAGCAGCTGAGTGAAGAAGCTAGAGCGCCCAGACAGGAGGAAGGATCAAGAAAGAGCGGAAGGCAAGACAGACAAGAGGGAAGGTGAGGAAGAGGCCAGGGGGAAGGACACATGTCCAATAAGGCCCAGTCAAGCAAGCCCAAAGGATGAGAACCGGGAACTGAGCCCCAGGGAAAGGGCCACGATGGAGAGCAGGCAGGTGGCCGGGAGGAAAAAACGGTAGGCAGGGAAGGAAGCTCACTAGGAGGAGGCTCAGGAAACGAACTGACTGCATGGCAGCTCAGAAGCAACCAAGATTGAAACAAGTGTGCAGGAAGAGTGGGGTAGGAAGTATTTAAGGGCTGTGAGGGCGTTCCATAATTCCTGGTTAGATAACAAGCATTTATCAGATTTATTTCAAACTGTGAAATACAAAGTGTAGGGCAACTTGTATTATATGCTTGCAATTTTCAATTTAAACTCAAATGGTTTCAAACTTAAAAAAAAGGTGTTGCACTGAAGAATAATTAAAAAAATAATTAAAAAAAAAACTGCTTAAAAAAGGGCCACAACAGTCCTACATTTTCTGTCATGCATATAAATCGCCCATATAAAAAAGTTACATTCATTGAAGAAAATTAACACACAGATAGCAATGTATTGGTTCTGCCTTTACCCTAGCAGGGACTTAAGTGGAACTGTAAAAAAAGGTATCTTGGAGACTTTGTTTTTGGTAAACAATCCCATAATATCTATATGCAATGTATTTATTTGACACTGTAGAGCAAATATTTGTCATACCCATTTTGTTGAGTTTAAAAATGCTAGAAATAGTTTGACTATAGTGCCCCTATAAAAGGACACCTTAGTGGCAAAACAAGTCATGGACACTTTAAAAGTACAAGTTGACCATATTGAAAGACGTTTTATGTACAATTATGTTTTTTTTTTTTTTATTTCCATCTGCTCATTTCTTGGAGGTTACCATGTTAGCCTCTCTCAAAATTGAAAGATGACAAATTCTTTTAAATTAGGTGTGTGGAACCTTTTTTCTATGGCTATGGATATTCACAAAAAAAAAAATAATAACTCAAGCCCTTCTTCAGTGCCATTTGGCCATGGAGTCTGACCCTGTCCCTTGGTGCCTTTGTGCAATGGTAATGATAATGATGGCTTCTTTTAGGTAGAAAGCTGTGTATGTGCTGGAGCAAAATATAAAGCAGGCCATATGGAAGCAGGCAAAAGGCCTTGCTCCATTTACCTCACCCATAATGTATAATACTTTATAACATAAAAGCTAATTATGAACAATGTTTGGAATAAATACTACTTTTAAAATAATTATGTAAATAAACATTTTGGAAATCTTGGAAGTTCCAACAAACTTCAACAAAAGCATTGCCAGTTACCATTTCAAAACTGTATGAAAAAACAAGTCACACCCTAAAAAATACCATCAAACTAAACAGCACCTTTTATATTTGAACTATAAAGTCTAGTTTATTTACTGTAACATATATCCTAGTGTTGCTACAAACTAAACCCAAGGAGACCTATAAGAGAGGTTTTCCATACCTGCTTATTCTCTTGCTCATTAGTTTTCTGATTACTATCCAAAGCCAGGCACTTGTGTTTTGCCTGCAAAAACAAGGAAAATGCTGGTAAAATAGCTTGTAGAAACATAGAAAAAAAGGAAATTACAAATATAATGTGTTAACAAATAGTTGAATTGCCTAAGTGCTGTTTCACCAATTAAAACACTATATAAGACCACTGTGGTCCCATATTTACAATATGCTATTTTGAAGAGCTACATTTGATAGATTTAGAAACTAAAAAAATAAATATAGTCTTTATTAGGTAATTATATGCAATTATCCTAAAAATGGAAAGAACCACTTTTGTTTCAAACAATCTGCATGCATGGTGGAAGCTTTCAGATGCAATAAATAAAAACCTGGCTATTTTACTGCCAATGCTTTTAAAAGGGCTAACCAAAATCTAATTGTTTTACTGCTGCCCTCAGGAAGTTTATATATATATATATATATATATATATATATATATATATATATATATATATATATATATATCCATCCATCCATCCATCCATCCCGCAAGCACAGTTCTTCAAAAGTTCACAATTAAAATAATGAATTATGGTAGTCCTTTAAGATAAAACCATTTAAAACAGTGCCAAATAAATAACAAGGTACATATACAAAATGTGACATTACTTGATAAAGATCTCATAGGTTAATAAAAACAAGGTTGGTTAGCTACTGCCTCTTTACCAACTGGTCTTGTGAATATGCCAATATTCCCAAAAATACATAACCTCTTTTTTTAAACTGAATTTCTTTAGATCCATCTCTAAACATCAGTAAAGGTGACATTAAAAATAAGACCTAGATAGCATACATTCAAAGACTGCATTCTTGTGGGAAACCTGTAAATTCTATGGTGATTTTAAGGGAAAATTATTAACAAATAAATTCACAACCCCCCTCCCCCAGTTGCAAGTATATAATTCTCAATTTACAATTAAGTACACATTCTGCATTGTTAAAACATGAGATTACTACATTTTTACACGTACAAATGTCACAATGAAAGACTGTTAATGGGAGAAAAAAACAAATATAAAAACACAACTCATGAAGTAGACATGTTCCCAATCTGCAAGAATAAATTCAGATTTCAACATCCAGTTTAGAGAAACGTACCTGGTCTTCTCGTTCAAAACCTGGTGCCCTCGCATAGTTAGAGCTTGGTGAAGACACACCTGGGGTGGTAGATTCACAACACATACCATTTGCTAATGATTTTGGCCTGCCTACGGATCCAACAGGCGAGAAGGAGCTACTGCTACCTGAGCTTGAGGTAACTGTTGGACTACTACAGCATGAAATCTGTAGAAGAAGAATATGAATACAGAAAACAAATAATGGAGATGCCTGATGTTTTTTGTCTAGCTATGCATAAAAAAAAATCATAATGTTTTGAGTTAAATTTACATATCCCCAATTGCACTGAGCAAGATACAGGAGATATTTAAATGTATTATTCAACTTCATAAAATATTCATGCTAATTGGTAGTTGTTTGTAAGTTGCTAAAACAATCAAATAATTATTCAGGTATTGTATATTTTCTCAACTGCTCTGAAACTACAGGACCACCCGCTTCATTTTGCATCAGTTGAGACAATATGCTACTTCAGTACAATAGTTTGGAAACAGACTGGGTAGTCTGTAGTTTCAAAGGTACTACTTTAAATTATTCTGAGCTATTTTTTTTTAAAATCATTTACACCATCAGAAAACAAAACACACTACCAAATAGTACAAATATTTTGGGCTGTTGAAAAGTTACTTTAATAAATTGAAAGCTCTGGAGTACAATACTATTTCTGTGTTGAAAAAATCAATACCCTTTATGCACAAGATACACATTTATTTGTTTTCCATTCATAATACATGGCTGCAGTAGGTGATACCATATAATTTGATCCTCAAGCAATGCTTTGAGTAAAAAAATAAATTGTATTACACGGTCTTGTTATTAAGTCTCTTAAAAGATGTACAGATTGTGAATAAGCAATTTAGGTAAAGGGGCACGTTAATCATCTTATATAAACCATATAATCAAAGTGGGATTTCAAGGAGATCTGGAAAATAAACCGATCTGAAAGTTTTTTGGAAGTTTTCCTGTTTTTAACTTTTTCTAACGTAACACATACTGCTTACATCAGAAACACACATTACATCGATTCATTCTATACACATACATATTTATTTTATTTAAAAAATCAAATTGGTTTCCACACCCCCAGTGCTAACCTACGTAGGGCACCTGGTACCTAAAAATAGAAACCCTGCATTTGGCTATGTTTTTAACCCTATACAAACCTTCCAGCAAGTTGCAGCACAGTACAGAGATCCAGAGCAGTTGCACCATTCAAGGGAGGTGAGAGCGAGGGGGGCAAAAAAACGCAGACTTTAAACCCCATGGTGCTTTGCTACAGGGACTGAATTTCCATAATGAAACAATCTTATCTTTTGATTGGCTACAATGAATTATGATTTTTATGCTAATTTAGCTTGGACATTCAGGGACATTCCTTATCATAAACAACTGCCAGAAATTATTCAAATTCTAGGGTAAGTTTATTAATGTTTATTTAGGTATTTTGTTCATGCAAAAAAAAAAAAAAATGAAACGATTTTCCTCGATCAGATGCATTCATAATCCATGAAATATATGCCTGCAAGATTTATTTTTCTGTATATTTGAAAATTGTAAGCCAAGATCAGCTTATTGCTTTTTTTTATATTTCAAATTAAAATCTATATTTTTATGGTAAATGAAAGAGAAAAAAAAAAGGGTAGAGAAACTTAGCTATAGACATCTTATGCCTATGTACTCCTTAACAAGGTTTGCTTTGTTTAAATATAGCCACTAGGTGCAGTCAGAGGCTGCATTGAAAAATGCAGTTATAATGCTGCCGAGTTAGGAGTATTATTCCCCAGCCGCATATTACTTTGCAATAAAAGAAAACACCTCAGCTGGAACAGCCTCTGGTTGACTGCAACTGATGACCAACTTGAGAACAAGACATGAAACAGAAAGGGAGAGTGGACTTCAATACAAAAAGTGCAGAAAATCACAAAATCATGCAAAACATGAAAGATTTTGGCATTTCTTTATCATAAAAATTAACATGGTCCACTACGCTATTTTACTATTTAATGATGTGGTTCATTTAATAAAATGTAATGTGTCCCTTTCAAAATGGAATTAATTTACTTTTTATATTAAATTGGATATCTTGAATGCAGTAAATATTGGGAAATGGGTTATTTCACATGTTATTTAACACTATTTGAAACCACAAAGTAATATAAGAACAACTCTGAAGCATTGCCATGTGTATTTTATAAATGTAGTGCATATCTACAGTACTTGATTTATTGAATATTTACTTCGCTTCCTACCATGATCTCTGGCCAAGTATCACATAGAGAAAATAATTTAAAAAAGGTTCAAAAACATACAGTAATCATTGAGGATAATAAGTAAAATACCAGCAGTTTTCTGTGTTTACAAAAAAAGATAGACTAGTGGTATCTTCATGTATGAAAACAGTATTTAAGACATGAATATTTACATTACAGAACTAATGTATTTAGTCATGGAAAGAAACAAACCAGTCTCTTCTTGAAAAGGATGTGTAGTAGGTGCACTGATGTTTAAATGTCTAAACATAGCATAAACTGCATGTTGCTTATGAGTAATCCTAAATTAAAAATAGGGCAGTTTATATCAAAGGGAAATAAAACTCCTAAATTCTCATGCATTTAAAAGAATGCTTTAAAGAACCACTAAAAAATAGTTTTGCTTTTTAAAATGGATATTGAGTTGACGGACAGTATTCACGATATTTTAGTGTGTTGCCTTTGCCTGAATGAGTAAAGGAGCTCTGTACTGCACAGCTGTAATGAATATTAATAAGAATCCAGTTTAGAGTCTGTTAATCAGACAGTGATTAATGTCATGTGTAATAACTTGATTATATTCTAGCTGCTAGTGAAACAACCATACAAATACCATAGCAAGTTAAACAGCTACTTAATTTAGCATAATGTGGAGTACACATATGTAAAGATCTCGACAGCATGTTTAAAAACTTTTCTTTTAATTTTGAAATCCGTTCTTTTAACACTGAGATATTTATTGATTAAATATATGCTTATGTGTCACCGGCAAGCTGCCACAGCAGAGGAAAACTACAGTTAACTCTTTATAAACTCATCAATGCATAGAAAGGAGTGTGAGAATCTTTGAAGTAAGTGATTTGCAGGTTAACTGCTGGGTTGTAGGATTCCTGAATGCCAAGAAACACATATAACTAATTCTCTGCACTGGAGTTACAACTGCCATTTTTGGCATGTGTCAATCATGGAATTGTCAACAGACCTAAAAAAACTGTATTTAAACAACAACAACAAAAAAGATAATTTTAACATACAATCTTCTTCTTGTCCACACCATGAAGAGCACTTGGTGAGGTAACATTTAAGCTGTAGACTATGGAGCTGAAGGTCCATGGAATATGGTATTAGGTTGTATAATAATGCAAATGGAAATATGAGGTAACTGTTTTGTGTTGCCCCGAAAAAAGTCCAATCATATTACCGCTTTTTTTTTAAAACAACAACAAAAAGCTATGTCATTTGTAAACTTCTAAAATTTTTGTTTGCTGAAAACACATGCACACCTTATGTTTTGATGGTACAGGAAACATTTGGTGACTTTACATGTGTCAGAAAAACTTGTATTGTTTAAAGTAAGTGCTTTTATGTTAATCTTATTTCTGCTCATTCTCTATATGCAGCAAACGATACCTGCATATGAAACACTAACTCAGCTGATGTCATCAGTAGCTAGGTGCAAGTATCACACCCAAATTGGAGTACCGTGTTTGCCGGTGTATAAGACTACTTTTTGTGTCCAAGTGTGGGGGGGTCGTCTTATACGCCGGGTGCGCAGAGCTCGTGCCTCCCCCTCTCCTCATCCTCAACCCCCACCTCATTCTAATCCCCCCTCCTTAACCTAAACCCCCCTAAATACCTCCCCCTCTCCCCTCACTTACCTGCTTCTGCTCCGGCCTCCGCTTCTTCTTGACCCGGCGCGCATGTGACGTCACATGCGCGCCACTTCATTAGAATATACCGGGTGCCAAAGCAGAAGCAGTAAGTGAGGGGAAACGGAGAGGTATTTAGATGGGTAAAGTGAGGAGGGGGGTTTAGGATGAGGAGGGAGGTTGAGGATGAGGAGGGAGGAGGGAGGTTGAGGAGGGAGGTTGAGGAGGGAGGTTGAGGAGGGAGGTTGAGGAGGGAGGATGAGGATGGAGAATGAGGAGGGAGAATGAGGTTGAGGAGGGAGGTTGAGGAGGGAGGTTGAGGAGGGAGGGTAAGGATGGGGGAGAGGTTGAGGATAAGGATGGGGGAGAGGTTGAGGAGGGATTTTGAGTGGCAATGTTGGGGGGTTGTCTTATACGCCCAGTCGCCTTATACGCCGGCAAATACGGTACATTTCTGACCAATTCTTTCACAGGCATTACATTTTTATTTTTGAATGTGCAGACTTATCATGAAAAAAACTATTCATGTTTTGTAATGTTTTGAGCATATATGCTCCTGATATGAAACACATAAGTTTAATTGACTTTTATTGAATATTAGAGGACTTGCTAAAAAAAAATGAAAATTATGCGAAAATAATTTCACATAACATTAAACTGCTGCTTGAAAAAGTAACGTATAATATGTGCTTTTAACACAGTGAATCTCAACCACCAAACAGAGTTTAACACTGTATGACTATAGGTGAGCTATTGGGAGACAACACTGTCTGTGGAATTCTAATTACTGGTTTTCACATTTTGGACCTCAAAAAAAAATCTAATGGTTTATTGAGTCTTCTATAACCAGATTCAAATCAAAACAAAATTTATCATAGTTTTCACTATATCAAATCAGAAAACTGTTCACAGAAAAATAAAAAAAATAAAAAGACAATGGTTGATACATTATAATATAATAAAGATAAACACTTAAAAATTACAGTTGTCACTCAAAGTTATTGGAAAGTTCTGCTACAAAAGATACCCTAAAAGCTGAAAAAAGATTATGGGGAGAAAGTTCCTAGAAAGAAGAGCATCGAGGAGTTAATGATAGGCCGGAAACTATTAGTGGCTGCGTCACTTAGGGAAAAAAAACAAGTGAAAGATAGTAAATAAACAAGAACAGAACCTATAACTATTCAATGGATTTAGATCCAAAATGGACGTCTACAGTTAACTTTATTATCTGTAGCATTATAAAAACCTAGATATAGAAAAATAATTTTGTCCAACAAATCTGCTTTACCCAAAAAGGGACTTGGCAAAGGTTCCAGGTGTTGCAGAAACAAATAGCACATATATATATAAAGAAAATAATTACAATTCATTGTTATTAAAAATGTAAATGGAAGTGTTGAGCTTGAAAATTAGATTTTTTTTTCTAAACATGGATCTGAAAAGATATTCTGTTTTTTTGCAACTGTATCTTAGATGATTAACTCACACACTGAGGGGTGACAATTAGGAAGAGCAAGTACAGTTGTTATAAATCAGCATGAGGCTAAAATATATTCAAGCTTGAGTCATTATGTTCCTTAAATCCACTGGGAATGATCAGGGTGATACTTAATCACCCTGTTTAACCTTACTAGCAGATACAATTGTCTTTTCAGATAATGAATGCTTATAAATACCTTTTAATTTCAGTTATCTTAACAATTCCACCTACATGTTTATTAAGAACCAAACCTAATTATATTTAACTGTATCTGTGTTCTTTTCAGGTCTGTAAAACATGGGACTTCGGCAGTGTCCCCTTAACAGAATGAAAACTCAAAAATGTCAATGCTTACCTATATTTGTAGGTAAGTAAAGAAAAACTTTTATTTCAAATAGTTTAAATAGAAATCTAGATTTAACTCAAATCTTGACAATACTTTTGTAATGATTAATGGTTTATTCCTTTAAAAAATTGTGAAGTAGTCTATTCAGATGTAAAATGTATTTCTAACACAGTCCCACACCGACAATTAAAGGGCCACTGAAGTATCAGATTTATAACACGCTATTTTTAAAAACTTAGTTTAAAATAAATAATGACAGCCTTTAATTTGTATATATTGTATTCAGTTTTGCTTTAATGATGATGGTAATTTTTTCTTCGTTTCTAAAAGAATTAGAAACCTGGGAGGAGATGGATAAAATGTTTTCACATAAAAGATTTGTATTCACTCAAGTTCAAATAAATCCTCTCCAAACAGCATTTTTATAATAAAACTCAACTGCAGATAAGGCCCATAGAATAGCCCTCCAACTCAAGCTACATACAGACTAGCACATGAAATGGAATCCCATTTTACCTGGTTACATACGGCACAAACATGTGAAGTTTTTACCAGAATACAGTGGCCCATTAACAGAAAGCAAAACAAAAGAAAAAGAAGTGATAATGTTTGGGTGCTCAAACAAAAAAATGACAGAGGTCAGCTCTAATAATAGCCACTAATTTGAAACTCCATTCTTGCATGGAAATGCTATATTCAGATTCTAAGAGTTTGATTACATGGCTCCCATAAGCCGTCATGTAGCTCCGAGATGTTCTACTGGAGATTTTACCTAGCTTTTACATGCTCACTGTGGGCTAATGCCAGAAAGGTCATACATATGTGGCCAAAGGATTTGTAGGTTAGGAAAACTAGTTTACTAGTACACGCACCGGGTTCCATGTGACACATAAGCAGTTACAACAACGCGCAGCTATTCATAACCAAAAACCAGTAGCAACTCCGCTAAAACTATAGAACATTAGGAAACACTGCATTATTGAGTCTCCATAAACCTGCGTTTCCTGCCCAAAATGTTGACTGTGGTATGTAATCAACCTAGAGGGTAGGAGGTTGGTTCATTATTGCTATATTCTATTTGACACATAAATTCTCTTGTTAAGTATTTACATAGTCTACATACCCCATAATTATTAAATTTCATATAACATTTGATAGGTCTTATCTACTCCCTATCTAATGTAGCCTATACCACATACCCCCAATTCCCCAACATATACCCCCACCCATATCCTTTGCTACATACCCCCTTTAACATACACTATAAACAAATAATATATACCACCCACATACACTCCCTGCTACTTAACTTATCCTTTTATTCACAACACAATTCATATACACATAAAAAAACACATAGAACACACTTTAATTATTTTTTTAAACAGAAAACACTAAAAAATGTTAGGGGAGTAGGTGGTGATAGTGAGTGTTCGTGAAAAGATGTGTGTGTGTGATTGTTTATATTTTTTGTCTTGAGATGGAAGGAGGAGTGAGGAGAGGTAGGAAATAGAGAAGAAAAGGATGGGAATAGGCATTAGAAATGGAGGCAGAGAAGTGGGGGGAGGGGTCAAGTATAAGAGAGGAGTGGAGTTAGGGGGAAGAAGAAAGGGTGGAGGTCCAGATGCCCCAAGATTGGACACACAAGGCTCAGGGACAGTGGGGGCTGGGGGTGAGCCCCACGTTTCCGGACAGTGCACGGAAGAGATGCTCATGCATAGTCATGATATGAGGCCGATCAGAAGCACAGGGTCCCCATTCACTCCCAGTAGAACTGAATGGTCCTTGTAAATGCCCTCTACTGTGGGAACTCACCTCAGGGGTGTGAACAGTTTGAAGCACCGATAAGATGACTGATGGGTCTATTTTTAAGAGGAAGATGGTTGAGAAAGTTGCCAGTGCAAGAGCCACAGATGGTGGCCCAACAGCTCTTATGAAGGATTACACATTGGAAAGGCAGAATATCCACAGGAACCATTGTTGGCATATTGAACACAGACAGTTCAAGACCCTGCAATGCGAGTAAATGCACCACCGATCATTCATCACCATCAGCAATCAGGTTTACAAAGCATGCATTCCTACTCAATGTTCTGGTCTACAACACAAATCCAGAGCTCCAATGTACAAAGAAGCAAATCTATGCTTTCACATAAGACTGAAGTCAAACAGAAACATCAGCAAGATGATCACACATTTATTCACTCCCACAATATAAATGATTGCCTGATAATAATGTCATCAAGATGTCTACCAGTCCTTGCCTATACAACCTACAACAGAACAATGTTCATAGAAACACTTAACACAAAGACTTAAGTTATGGTTATGAGGATTTTAGATTAATCGGACAACAGGAGGCACCACAGGCACATAGAGCTGACCCAAAAGCAATTACACCTCCAGCTCCAAGATTTTATCTTGTCCATGAAACAACAGCTCTCCAGGCTCAGCCAAAATTGGTCCAGGATGGGCTGGAGACCTCATGGCAGCCATGCTTGTACATTTCCAACAACAGTCTGCCTCCAGAATCTCAGAGGAGTGACCCCGACCCCCAACAACACATGCATGCCACTCCTCCAGCAACCAATACTACATGCTCACCCTTAGATTGTAAGTTTGCGAGTTTTCACTCATGTGTTCGTGTCTTGGAAACGAGCACAATGTACATTTCATTATAAGCTCCAAAACAGGGAACTCCATTCTTTATAAGGTGTTTAGTACAAGGCAAAAAACAAACTTAACACCTGTACAGCGCTACAGAATATGTTGGCGCAATATAAATAAAGATAATAATAATGATTATGAAGTAGTGGGGCTCTTGTGTCGAAGAGGTGGAAGTTGGGCTCTCACCCGGAACTTCTTTATTCAAAGGTTATGTGTGTGTAATTTGTTTTTATTGACACTTGCTGCGAGTGGGTTAATTGGATTCCCTTCTCCTAGGTGAAAGTCATTCTGGTGTATTGTTTAGATGAACAACATATGTTGGTGCTATGCACTATTACAGTTATTTCCTTTTTAGGAATTCAATTATTGGAGAATCCCTTTTCTAAATGTATAGGCATTCTGGTGTACTAACTAGATATGAGGGATATGTACAGTGCCTTGCAAAAGTATTCACCCCCCTTGGCATTTTTCGTGTTTTCTTGCCTCACAACCTGGAATTAACATGGATTGTTTAAGGATTTGCATTTTTTTTCTTTATTGTGAAGCAAACAACAAATTTGCCCATTCCACCCATTCCACCTTGCAAAACTGCTCCAGCTCCTTCAAGTTTGATGCTTTGCGCTTGTGAACAGCAATCTAAGTCTGGCCACAGATTTTCTATTGGATTGAGGTCTGGGCTTTCACTAGGCCATTCCAACACATTTACATGTTTCCCCTTAAACCACTCAAGTGTTGCTTTAGCAGTGTGTTTGGGGTCATTGTCCTGCTGGAAGGTGAACCTCCGTCCTAACCTCAAATCACGGACAGAGTGGTACAGGTTTTGCTCAAGAATATCCCTGTATTTAGCATCATCCATCTTTCCCTCAAGTCTGACCAGTTTCCTAGACCTGGCTGTTGAAAAACATCCCCACAGCATCATGTGCCACCGCCATGTTTCACTGTGGGGGTGGTGTTCTTTGGGTGATGTGATGTGTTGGGTTTGCGCTAGAAATAGCGTTTTCTTTGATGGCCAAAAAGTTACATTTTAGTCTCATCAGACCAGAGAACCTTCCTCCATACATTTTGAAGGTCTCCCACATGCCTTTTCGCAAACTCAAAACGTGCCATTTTGTTTTTTGCTGAAAGTAATGGCTTTCTTGTGGCCACTCTGCCATAAAGCCCAACTCTATGGAGCGTATTTTCGTCCTATGTACAGATACTCCAGTCTCTCCTGTGGAACTCTGCAGCACCTCCAGGGTTACCTTAGGTCTCTGTGCTGCCTCTCTAATTAATGCCCTCCTTGCCCGGTCCGTGAGTTTTGGTGGGCGGCCGTCTCTTGGCAGGTTTGCTGTTGTGACATGTTCTTTCCATTTGGTTATGATAGATTTGATGGTGCTCCTGGGGATCATCTAAGATTTGGATTTTTTTTATAACCTAACCTCTGTACTTCCCAACAACATTGTCCCTTACTTGTTTGGAGAGTTCCTTGGTCTTCATGGCAGTGTTTGGTTAGTGTTGCCTCCTGCTTAGTTGTTGCAGCCCCCGGGGCCTTTAAAAAAAGGTGTGTATATGTAATGACAGATCATGTGACACTTCGTGAAATGATGTCCACCTGTGTGCCATCTAATTATGGGACTTCTGAAGGTAATTGGTTGAACCAGAGCGTTTTATGGGCTTCATAACAAAGGGGGTGAATGCATACGCACATGCCAATTTTCTGTTTTCTGTTTCATTAAATTGTTTTATGTATATATTTTTCTCACTTCACCAACTTAGACTATTGTGTTCTGATCCAACACATACAATTCAGATTAACAAAACTTTAAACTTAAGGCTGTAATGTAACAAAATAGGTAAAACGTCAAGGGGGGTGAATACTTTTGGAAGGCACCGTAAGTGCTATCCATTTTTCTAAAGTTAGGGGTCAGATAGGTTTCTTATTTTATTTGTGCATGGTTCTTGTTATCTTGTTGACCGTGCTTCTTGTAAATTGATAATTTTTCAGTAATGTGTTGAAACTGATCCACTGTGTCTGCCACTGTTATACGATGGGTGCTTATTATTACATAGTTGCATAGTAATTGAGGCTGAAAAATGACTTTCAGTACATCAAGTTCAACCTTTTAAGATCTCCTCTGATCTGCAATATGCGGATTAGTTATTAATTAATAGTTAATTTATTATTAATGACAATTAATTAAATGTATTTAAATTTTACATTTATTTTTTAATTAAAATTGTACTCCATATTCCAAATTAGGGCATACTGGAGATTTGTATAGTTACATAGTTACATAGTAATTAAGGTTGAAAAAAGACTTTCAGTCCATCAAGTTCAACCTGTTAAGATCTCCTCTGATCTGCAATATGCGGATTAGTTATTAATTAAATTATTGATTAAATAATTATTAATAGTATAGTATTGGAGAATGAATAAAGAGTTAGTCCATCAAGTTCAACCTTTTTAGATCTCTATTGATCTTTTTAATTTGGACTATTTATTATTATTGTTAATTGTTAATTATTGTTAATTGATCCAGAAGAAGGCAAACATAAAAAAAAAAAAACATTGAAACTTTGCCAATTGTCTCATAAGGGGAAAAAAAAGCAAAATACCTTCCTGACCCCAGAAACTGGCGATCAAATTTCTCCCTGGATCAATATTCCTTGCTAGTTATCTAGGATAGCCTTGAATGCCCTCTTTATTCAGAAATATATCTAACCCCTTTTTGAAGTTGTCTATCGAATTCGCTGTCACCACCTCCTTTGGTAGAGAATTCCACAGTTTAACCACCCTAACTGTGAAGAACCCTTTTCTTTGTTTAAGGTGAAATCTTTTTTCCTCTAACCTCAACGGATGTCCTCTTGTCAGTTGAAAATCTCTTGCTACAAAAAGTTCACTTGACAAAGCCTTATATTGACCCTGGATGTATTTAAGTAACGTAATCATATCTCCTCTTAGACACCTTTTTCCTCGCGAAAATAAGTTTACTTTTGCTAGTCTTTCTTCATAACTTAGCCCCTCCATTCCCCTTATTAGTTTTGTAGCCCTTCTCTGTACTTTTTCCAGCTCTAAAATGTCTTTTTTGTGAGGTGGTGCCCAAAATTGTACTCCATATTCCAAATGAGGGCGTACTAGAGATTTGTATAGTGGCAGAATTATATCTTCTTCCCTGGCTTCTATACCCTTCCTAATACATGCTAATATTTTATTTGCCTTTGCAGCCGCTGCTTGGCTTTGAGCGCTGTTACCTAGGTGGTTGTCCACTAGAACTCCCAAATCCCTTTCAATATCTGATACCCCTAGATTTGCTCCATTAAGATTATAGATTGCTTGGCTATTGTTCCTTCCCAAATGCATAACCTTACATTTATTTGTATTAAATCTCATCTGCCATTTAGCCGCCCATTTCTCTAATTTATGCAAATCCTTTTGTAGGGAAAGTACATCATTATCTGATTTTATTACCTTGCACAACTTAGTGTCATCAGCAAAAATGGAGACACTACATTCGAGTCCTACTTCAATGTCATTAATAAATATGTTAAAAAGGAGAGGACCCAATACTGAGCCCTGAGGAACCCCACTTATCACATTAGACCAATCGGAGTATGTTCCATTTACAACAACCCTTTGCTTCCTGTCTTTTAGCCAGCTCTCGATCCATGAGCAGATATTTACTGCAATTCCTGTATCCCTTAGTTTGCTCACTAGTCTTCCATGTGGCACTGTATCAAATGCCTTTGAAAAATCTAAAAAGACTACATCCACTGAGTTGCCCTGATCCAAGTTCCTACTAACCTCCTCATAAAAACTAATTAGATTGGTCTGACACGACCTTTCCTTCATAAATCCATGTTGACTGCTACCTATGATCCTGTTCAAATAGACATATTCTTGTATTCTGTCCCTTATTAACCCTTCTAAAAGCTTCCCAACTACAGAAGTGAGGCTCACTGGTCTATAATTCCCCGGATATGCTCTAGATCCCTTCTTAAATATAGGTATCACCTCTGCTTTTCTCCAGTCATCTGGTAGAGACCCTGTAGTGAGCGAGTCTTTAAAGATTAGATATAATGGTTTGGCTATTGCAGAACCCAGCTCCCTCAGTACCCTTGGATGTATTCCATCAGGACCTGGGGCTTTATTAACATTTATTTTCTCCAACCTCTTTTGTATTTCTTCCTGCGTTAACCAATTATTTAGTGAAGGTAGTGTAGCCCCATTATGTTGCAGTGTCCCAACCACTGGTACCTCCCTTGTGTAAACCGACGAAAAGAACCTATTTAGCTCATCTGCCTTTTCCTGGTCACTAATTATCAGATGGCCTGTGTCACATTGTAATGGTCCTATCGATTCCTTCCTGGCCTTCTTCCCATTAATATATTTATAAAATATTTTAGGGTTAGTCTTACTTTCCATTGCAACTGACTTCTCATTTTCTATTTTAGCCAGTCTAATAGCCCTTTTGCAAGCCTTGTTGATTTCCTTATAGTCACATAAAGATGCCTCTGTTCCCTCCTTCTTGTATAATTTAAATGCATATTTCTTTTTCCTCATCATGATCTTTAAGTCATTGTTAAGCCACATGGGATGTGATTTACTCCTATTTATTTTATTTCCACATGGTACATGCTGATGAGTATGTTTATTTAGTAAGGATTTGAATGTTGTCCATTTATTTTCAGTATTCTTCCCTGTAAGTTCTTTGTCCCAGTCTATATGTTGTATTGCTGCCCGTAGCCCATTAAAGTTAGCCCTTTTAAAATTTAGAGTTTTTGTTGGCCCCTTACAACTCTGTTTTTTGTATTCAATCTCAAATGAGACTGTGTTGTGATCACTGTTCCCCAAGGGTTCCCCTATTTTTACATTTGATATTATATCAATATTACTTGTGATGACTAAATCCAAGATGGCCCCATTTCTAGTAGGTTCTTGTATTACCTGGGCTAGATAATGATCCCTGAGTGTACTCAAGAACCTGCTCCCCTTAGCTGAGCTGCTGGTCTCGTTTATCCAGTTTATATCATAGTAATTAAAGTCTCCCATTATTAGAACTTGCCCATGCTTAGCTGCATTTCCAATCTGTAACAATAATTGTATTTCCTCACTTTCAGCTATATTTGGGGGTTTATAGCATACTCCCACCAATATGCATTTAGAATTAGCTCCTCCACTATTTAGCTCAACCCACAAGGATTCAATGATGCCGTTAGTGCCAGCATAAATATCTTCTCTAACTATAGGCTTAAATTCAGGCTTAACATAAAGACAGATCCCTCCTCCTCTTTTACCATTTCCCCTATCTTTCCTAAATAGGTTATAACCATCCAGATTAACAGTCCAGTCATGAGATTCATCCCACCATGTTTCCGTAATGCCTATTAAGCCCCATTTTTCTTGTACTGCTAATATTTCTAGCTCATCCATTTTCCCAGGCAAACTTCTTGCGTTTGCAATCATACACTTTATGTTGCTATGGCTCTGCTGATGTGAAGTGCCTGCCACTGTATTTGAGGCCCCTATTAATATCTCCCTACTTTCTATTGTAACCCTGCCCCCTTCTCCTCCCCCATGGGTAAATAATTCATCCCTTTCCCTCTCTACCCTATTTACCCCAATACTTCTATATAGTCCCTCCCCCCCACCTACAAGTTTAAAAACTCCCCTAGTGGCAGAATTAAATTGGCTTCCCTTGCTTCTACACTGTTCTTAATACATGTAAATATGTTATTTGCCTTTGCAGCTGCTGCTTGGCTTTGAGCACTGTTGCCTAGGTGGATGCTCACAAGCACTCCCAAATCCCTTTCAATATCTGATACCCCTATATTTGCTCCATTAAGATTATAAAATTGCATGGCTATTTTTCCTTTCCAGATGTATAACTTCACATTTATTCATATCAAATCTCATCTGCCATTTAGATGCCCATTCCTCAATTTTATATAAATCCCTTTGGAGGGAAAGTATATCATTATCTGATTTGCACAACTTCGTGTCATCAGCAAAAATGGAGACACTACTTTTGAGTCCTACTTCTATGTCATTAATAAATATGTTTAAAAGGAGAGGACCTAATACTGAACCTTGAGGAACCCCACTTACCACATACGTCCAATATGAGTAAGTTCCATTTACAAAAAACTTTTGCTTCCTGTCTTTTAGGCAGCCCTCAATCCATGAGCAGATATCTACTGCAATTCCTGCATCTTAGTTTGCACAATAGTCTTCCATGTGGCACTGTATCAAAAGCCTTTGCAAAATCCAAAAAGACTACATACACTGAGTTGCCTTGATCCAGGTTCCTACTAACCTCCTCATAGAAACCAATTAGATTTGATTGACATGACCTATCCCTCATAAATCCATGTTGACTCCTACTTATAATCCTGTTTACATAGGTATATTCTTTTATTAATCCTTCTAAAAGCTTCCCTGCTACAGAAGTGAGGCGCATTGGTCTATAATTAGCCGGATTTAGTCTTGCTCCCTTTTTAAATATAGGTATCCCATCAGCTTTTTTCCAGTCACCTGGTAGAGACCCTGTGTTGAGTGAATCTTGAAAAAATTAAATATAACGGTTTGGCTATTACAGAACCCATTTACCTCCGTACCCTTGGATGTATTCCTTTATTTCAAGATTTTATTATCAAGTTTTAATTAATATCAATAAACGTTAAGTTTTAATATTTTGCTGTTCTATATTGTTATTAGGGCAGAGGGTGTGCACTTCAATTCTAAAGGATACCTTTTCTGTCTCTTTCTCCCTATTGTTATAACTGTATCAAAAGCCTTTGCAAAATCCCTTTTCTTGCTCCCTTTTTAAATATAGGTATCACATCAGCTTTTCTCCAGTCATCTGGTAGAGACCCTGTGTTGAGTGAATCTTGAAAAATTAAATATAATGGTTTGGCTATTACAGAACCCTATTCCATCAGGACCCGGGGCTTTATTAACATTTATTTTTTCCAACCACTTTTGGATTACTTCCTGTGTTAACCAATTATTTGGCAAAGGTAGTGTAGCCCCATTATGTTGCCGTGTCCTAAACACTGGTACCTCCCTTGTATACCAAAGAAAATAACCTATTTAGATCATCTGCCTTTTCCTGGTCACTGATTTTCAGATGGCCTGTTTCACATTCTAATGTTCCTATAGCTTCCTTCCTCGCCTTCTTCCCATTAATATACTTAAAAAATATACTTAAAATATATTTTAGGGTTAGTCTTACTCTCTTTTGCAATACATTTTTCATTTTCTATTTTAGCCAGTCTAATAGCGCTTTTGCAAGCCTTGTTAATTTCCATGTACTCCCGTAAAGCAGTCTCTGTCCCCTCTTGTTTGTATAATTGAAATGCCTGTTTTTTACTCCGTATCTTGATCTTTAAATCATTGTTAAGCTACATTGGATGGGATTTACTCATTTTACTTTTATTCCCACATAGTATATGCCGATGTGTATGTACGTTTAGTAAGGATTTAAATGTTGTCCATTTATGTTCAGCGTTTTTACCTATCAGTTCTCTGTTCGAGTCTATACTTTGTATTGCTGCCCTTAGACCGTTAAAATCTGCCCTTTTAAAATTAAAAGTTTTTGTTGGCCCCTTTAAATTTTGTTTTTTTAATTCAATCTCAAATGAGACTGTGTTGTGATCACTGTTTCCCAAAGGTTGCCCTATTCCAACATTTGATACTATATCAATATTGTTCATGATGAGTAAATCTAAGATAGCTTCATTTGTAGTAGGCTCTTGTATAACCTGGGCCAGATAATGATCCCTGAGTGTAATCAAGAACCTGCTCCCCGTAGATGAACTGCTGGTCTCATTTATCCACTTTATTTCAGGGTAATTAAAATCTCCCATTATTAGAACTTGCCCATGCTTAGCTGCATTTCCAATCTGTAACAATAATTGTATTTCCTCACTTTCAGCTATATTTGTGGGTTTATGTGTATATACAGTAGACAAGTAGGGATTAGGTCTGTCATGTGACTATAGAGGACTGCAGTATGTTTCTGCTTGTTTATTGAGCCCAGAGGTGTATATTCATTGTTTATCGTTCTCACGCACCTGGGCTCAACCTATGTGAACCTGAATTTCCTCACTTTCAGCTATACTTGGGGGTTTATAGCATACTTCTACTAATATTCATTGGAATTTGCTGCTCCGTTATTTAACTCTACCCACAAACATTCAACTTTATCACTAGGTCCACCATAAATATCTTCTCTGACTATAGGCTTAAATTCAGGCTTAACATACAGACAAATCCCTCCTCCTCGTTTACCATTGTCTCTATCTTTCCTAAATAGGTTATAACCATCCAGATTAACAGTCCAGTTATGAGATTCATCCCACCACATTTCGGTAATGCCTATTAAATCCCATTTTTTATTAATTGCTAATAATTCTAACTCTCCCATTTTTCCTGGCAAGCATACACCTTATGTTATGAGTTTGTAGATTGGTGATGCCTGCCACTTAATTGAGTTACTTAATACTACCTCCCTATTGACTGTACTACCCCTCCCCTATGAGTTGTTAATTCATCCCTTCTACCCTCTACACTTTCTACCCCATTACTTATATCTGGTCCCTCTCCCCCACCTACTAGTTTAAAAACTCCTCCAGCCTTTCTTCCATCCTATCCCCTAGCCCAAAAGCTCCCTCATCATTAAGGTGCAATCCATTCCTACTGTAGAGATTGCACCGAAGTGAGAAGTCAGCCCAGTGCTCTAAAAACCCAAACCCCTCCTTCGTGCACCACATTTTTAACCACGCATTAACCTCCCTAAGCTCCTTCTGCTTTGGGCTAGCACGTGGCACTGGTAGTATCTCAGAGAATACTACCTTGGAGGTCCTTGCCTTCAGCTTATTACCTAGTTCTCTAAAATCATTCTTTAGGACACTCCATCTTCCACTAACTTTGCCATTGGTACCAATATGTACCAAGACCGCCGGTTCATTTCCAGCCCCTCCCAATAATTTGTCTACCTGATCCACAACATGACAAACCCAAGCACCTGGGAGACAGCAAACTGTTCGATTGCTGGGATCTGGGTGACAAATCACCCTGTCTACCTTCCTAATAATAGTCCCCTACAACCAAAACCTGACTGTTGCTCTGCCTATTCTGCCCTCCCTCTCCTCCAGTAGAGCTGTTCTCCCGGCTGTTAGAGGGAACAGCTCTATCTGGCATTGCCATTCCTGAATGGACATCCCCAACAGTTTCACTCAATCTGGCAAATCTGTTGGTGTTTGCCAACTCAGAACTGGCCTGCCTCCTCATGTTCCCCCTGATTCCCCTTCTAACTGTAACCCAGCTACCTCCCTGGACATCCTCACTAGCCCCAGCTCCCCCCTCCATGCTAGGCCCAGCTAAACTGTGCTCCGTGAGCACCAACCCCCTTTCCAGTGGAGCAATATCACTAAGTGCTGCAATTCTCCTATCCAATCTCCAATTTGAGTTTCCAGAGAGTCAACATGCTCACACCTCTCACAGTGGTATGGACCCTGGATCATCTGTTCCAGTATTGCATACATATGACAGGATGTACACTGAGTGAGTTTGCCACTGGACTGACTCATAATTATTATGGTCTTCAAAATTTCAGTGGGAAAAATAAAGAGTATAAAATAATATATTTGTACATTTTGCACTATAAATCTGCCCTCCCTTTTCTTTGAAGTCCCTCCTTATATTTAAACTCCTATGGTTTTACTAGAATTGAACTTGATAGCGAAAATGTTCGCAAACTCACAAGTTCACCCCCTCTCCTGTTTATATTAACGTCTGCCTTCTCACCTGGACACAATTAGTGCACTCTGCAAGTGGATTTTGAAGTAAAGGCTGATAAACTGCAAACAGCCCCCAAAACAGCTCACAAACCTTTTATATTAGTTTAACAGTAAAGCCACACCCCTCTCACCTGGGCACACTTAGTGCACTCTGCAGTTTATCAGCCTTTACTTGTAAGGTAAATCCACTTGTAAACAAGCCCAGAACCAGCTCCCAAACCTTTTATACAAGTTTAACAGTCAAGCCACACCCCTCTCATCTGGGCACAATTAGTGCACTCTGCAGTTTATCAGCCTTTACTTGTAAGGTAAATCCACTTGCAAACCTTGTACTTCTGAAAAGCAGTCTCTGTCCCTGTTTGAATAATTTAAATGCTTGATATTTACTCAGTATCTTGATCTTTAAATCATTAAGCAAAATTGGATGCGATTTACTCCTTTTACTTTTTATTACCACTTGGTATATGGTGATAAGTATGTATATTTAGTAAGGATTTAAAATGTTGTCTATTTATGTTCAGTGTTTTTACCTATCAGTTCTCTGTCCCAGTCTATGCTTTGTATTGCTGCCCTTAGACCGTTAAAATCTGCCTTTTTAAAATTAAGAGTTTTTGTTGGCCCCTTAAAAAAAAAATGTTTTATCTGTCACAGCATGTAAAATATGGGGGAAGTTTGAATCTAAAGAAAGAGAGTGGAAATCAGCTATGTAAAAAAAATCCAGCCTCTAATTAATGTTTTATATACAATTATGATGCTGTTGAATCTACCATTTTACATTTTCAGTGACTGAGGTGTAAGGAAACGAAGTACACAGGAAGTTTGTACCCAAACAACAAGAAGTGGCAGATACAGCAGGTATCTTATAGGTATAATGGAATACATATTCATATACAAGGACATACTCTGCTGAGGCAGAAGCTGGAAGAAGGAGGTAACAATGCAAATGGAAGCCTGCAGCAATGAATAATTATAAAATGTAAAGGGTGTATTTATGGTTTTACTTTCGAACAACATTGTGAACCACACAGTGGTCCTTTAAACACTTAGGGATGCTAGACCTTAACAGTAGCGCATTAAAAAGGACCTACTGTAGTGCATTTACAAGTACAAACCGCATGTTTCTTTGTTGGGTATACACTTTTAAAAAAAGAGTATACCGTTTAAAATAAATATACAGAATAAATATTAATGAATATTTTTTTTCTGTACTTTTGAAGGTCTTAACTCTCCCCTTAAGCAGAGATGCTTTTCTCTATCTCCCTATCATAAGCATGGCCAGCTCTGCTTGGAAGTGGACTTAAAAAAATAATAATCTAAAATCAGTCTAGGTTCTGTTCAGATTATGCATGGTCAGAAAGAAAGAGGGTGGGACAATGTCTCATGCATTCTTAATGGGAAAGACATTGACAGCTGCAAACTGGTTACAATTGAGCTGATACTCCTGCAGAACTGGCCACACGCCCCTAATAGCATACAGGGAGGTTCAGAAATGCAGAAGCTTAGAGGCAAAATAGACAATTTAAGAAGTAAGGAAAACAATATATTAGCTGTTATATATTATAAACTGCATATTGTTTTTAATATTCTCTGCAAAACAAACAAATGAGCTTTACTTTCGAAATGCATTAAAATGCTTTGTTAAGTTTAATTAAACATGTTTAAAATGAGTCAATTAAAAATCCTTTGGAACGAGAAAATAAGAAAAAGGAGAAAATAAGGTAAATTGAAAAAGATTCCAAGAACATCAGTATGAAAAATGTTAGCTTTGGATTCCAAGAATACTTTTAATAAATTAGAAATTTTAATAGTACGTTTAAATTTAGCGTTTTGCATCAAAAGCCCTACGTCAAAGAGATTAGTAACGCAAATAAATGTAATGCAAGATAGTCTAGCGATGAAGAAGGTAGGACAGAGACAGCAAGGATATAGAATACATGTTATTGACAGCAAAATGCATCAAGTATGTGTGTTTTAGTCCGTTAAATCAATACTTACATTAACGGTTTGTTCATTGTGGTTCAGAACGTTATTTGCACAGCTCAGACTGGAGTTCCAGTCACTGGAAAGTCCTATACTGTCTGTGGAATAGAGAGGAGGCCCTTGCTTTAAGTGACAGGTTGACTGCATCATAACTGTCATTGCCTCCTCAGCAGAGGGAATTCCTAGAGAACAAAAAAGTATAAAAACTTGCAGTTTATTGTTGAACAATAAAATAATTATATTTGCGCATTTATTAAGACTGACTCATTTGTAAAGGTTATTGTGATGATGACATCATTCAATACGCAAAAAGTATTCCCATGGTCATGTGTAATATCACAAGCATATAAAACAAACGCTGTTGTGTCCACTTTACAAGAGGTGGGAATAGTCATTTACTTTCTGTTTATCCTTCTTTTCTTTGACTACTCTACTGAAGAGAATTTATTTCATCCTTACTCTTTATACATGCATGTTGTACACTTTATGATCCTGAAAAAAAAAACATGTAATTCCAACTATATATTAAAAAAAAAAAAAAACTGAGCACCAGTCAGAAGTACCTAACTACTGTACTATCTATAAACTAAATTAACAATAAAAGAGAAACAAATGTTCTTATAGAACAGAGTGATATGTATTATAGAGTTTAATTATAATTTTAAAATGAAATAACTTGTAATGGCTTAATTGAATAACCAGCACCATAGACACAGAAACATATTATGCAATATTTTTTTAATTTTTTTTTAATGAACCCATTAAAAAGTTAGGTTTTACGCACATAACTGAGTCTTAAGGTTTTTTGTTTTTTTTTTTGGAGGTGGGCCTACTACCATTTTCTCTTTTCTATTATGTCAGTTTATATATATTAACTTGTCACACAGTACAATTTGATTTTGAGACCAACTAGATTAACACGTGAAACCTATTTCTCTAATATAGTATTACTATAAATACTGCCAAATCATGCAGATAACCTAGTGATAAAAAAAAGAAAAGTCACATGTAATTGACAGTATTCTTTTAGTGGACCAACAATGGCAGATCAATGTACTGAAAGGTACACCACTGCATGCAAAACACCACCATCAACTGTAAAATAATATTTCTTATCAAGACAACTGTGTAGATTATACGAACTGTATAATTCTATTTTAAAATAAAAATATCAGCTAATTATTTGATTAATTTATCAAGCAATACATATTTTTCTAATCACCTTATATAAAGAGAATTTATGGAACAACAGTTGATTAGCAAAAACTTCACACTTGTGAAGTATGTAATACATTAAAACAAATGCACTTTGAGATTAGTAATTGTTGTTAATACATTGTTCAAAGTGTTGAACAATTTCATGTTGAGATGACCATAGTAGGAAAATATAAAAAGGTAATAACTTCCAAAGAAACACTTTTTCTGAAAAAGTTAAAATATAGTTTTATTAGATATACAGTAGACTCAATTACATGGGATTTAATAGGCATTACCAAAACGTGGTGGGATAATCTCATGACTGGACTGTTAATCTGGATGGTTATAACCTATTTAGGAAAGATAGAGGCAATGGTAAACGAGGAGGAGGGACTTGTCCGTATGTTAAGCCTGAATTTAAGCTTATAGTCAGAGAATATATTTATGGTGGACCTAGTGATAAAGTTGAATGTTTGTGAGTAGAGTTAAATAGCGGAGCAGCAAATTCCAAAGAATATTAGTAGAAGTATGCTATAAACCCCCAAATATAGCTGAAAGTGAGGAAATACAATTATTGTTACAGTTTGGAAATGCAGCTAAGCATGGGCAAGTTCTAAAAATGGGAGATTTTAATTACCCTGAAATAAAGTGGATAAATGAGATCAGCAGTTCTTCTAAGGGGAGCAGGTTCTTGATTACACTCAGGGATCATTATCTGGCCCAGGTTGTACAAGGGCCTACTAGAAATTAAGCTATCTTAGATTTACTCATCACAAATAATATTGTTATAGTATCTAATGTTGGAATAGGGCAACCTTTGGGAAACAGTGATCACAACACAGTCTCGTTTGAGATTGAATAAAAAAAAAAACATTTTAAGGGGCCAACAAAAACTCTTAATTTTAAAAGGGCAGATTTTAACGGTCTAAGGGAAGCAATACAAAGTATAGACTGGGACAGAGAACGGATAGGTAAAAATACTGAACATAAATGGACAACATTTAAATCCTTACTAAATATACATACACATCGGCATATACCGTGTGGGAATAAAAGTAAAAGGAGTAAATCCCATCCAATGTGGCTTAACAATGATTTAAAGATCAAGATACGGAGTAAAAAACAGGCATTTAAATTATACAAACAAGAGGGGACAGAGACTGCTTTACAGGATTACAAGGAAATCAACAAGGCTTGCAAAAGCGCTTTTAGACTGGCTAAAATAGAAAATGAAAAATGAATTGCAAAAGAGAGTAAAACTAACCCTAACATATTTTTTTAAGTATATTAATGGGAAGAAGGCCAGGAAGGAAGCTATAGGAACATCAGAATGTGACACAGGTCGTCTGAGAATTACGGACCAGGAAAAGGCGGATGAGCTAAATAGGTTCTTTTCTTCGGTATACACAAGGGAGGTACCAATGGTTGGGACACTGCAACACAATGGGGCTATATTACCTTTGCCAAATAATTGGTTAACACAGGAAGTAATACAAAAGAGGTTGGAAGAAAGAATTGTTAATAAAGCCCCGGGTCCTGATGGAATAGGGTTCTGTAATAGCCAAACCATTATATTTAATTTTTCAAGATTCACTCAACACAGGGTCTCTACCAGATGACTGGAGAAAAGCTGATGTGATACCTATATTTAAAAAGGGAGCAAGAAAAGATATTTTGCAAAGGCTTTTGATACAGTTATAACAATAGGGAGAAAGAGACAGAAAAAGTATCCTTTAGAATTGAAGTGCACACCCTCTGCCCTAATAACAATATAGAACAGCAAAATATTAAAACTTAACGTTTATTGATATTAATTAAAACTTGATAATAAAATCTTGAAATTCTGACGAGATACAATGGGTCGGGAAATCTGGAATAATTATTGAGGACTTCCTTAACTATTAGCTGGAATTATTAGACTGAGGAAATAAACCCTATATCCTCATATATAGAGTGATAATTTATATGTGAGAACAAAGTGCAAAAAAGTCTAGTGGAATACTAATGAGTAGCAGAAACATAGCTCCAGATGTAAGACCTATATGATTGCACTGATATGTATTGCACACATGTAAAGTGTCTAGTGCTAGTAACTGTAATAATAGTGATTGCACTTATAAATATTGCACCTTCATAAAGTGGATATTGCTTTTTATATAAAGTGTACAGTGCTAATTGAATAAATAATAAATATAATATTGGATACAATATAGATAAAGTGCTGGTGCTTGCTGAGGATATAATGGTATAATACAGTCATACGTATTAAGGGAAAGTCCAATACGTTATTAATATTGTGATAGTCAGTTCCACTACACAAGCTATGGAGCTAGGTGATATGCTGTCCCATTACACACTTCGGTATTGAATAAATATACATTATTGATTTTTAGTTCGTGTGGATGGAATTTATGAATCGTTTCTCTATAGATGGTTGATCTATGTAGTTACACAACGCCTAAGCTTCAAAACTTCCCGCACGTGGCCTATGCGTCTGCGTGTGACGTCATAGCGCAACGTCGCGGCGTAGTACGTGCAACCCGACGCACGTTTCTGAATATTTCATCAGGGGTTACCGAAGGAGTGTCAGAGGAGCTATTTAAGCTCATTGGTTGTCATAGCAACCTCAGCGACTTATAAAAAAGTAGTTATTTAAGAAAATATATAATTATTAAAATAATACTGATAATATAGAGAGAAATAAGTGGAACTTATGAAATCCAATTAATATTGCAATGATTTTAAGAGGCAGAATTTTTAACATGGTACAAATGAAAGTAGGACTTTGTCCTTTATGTAATACAGCAATGGCTTCTCTAAGAGTCTTATAGATACATATACTGCATAGGTATTGATGTAGTTATATTAATACCCAAAAAGGGCAAAAGGGATAAGGAATGACATATTGCTCTACAGTTAACCTTAAACATGGGTAGAACAGTTATATTATAAACGTTGATTATAATTCAATTTTCCATTATTGTATTTTATTTGTCAACATATACAGACTGATATTTTCCATTTACTAATATGAGAAATATACTGTATTCTTCTGTACAGTGTATTTGTTAAATCATATATACATATAATGGTTGTAAATAAAGAATCACATTGATTCAATTGATTCCCCTTTGTTACTTTTCCTTTTTACCTTTAAGGTCATCATTATATGAGGAACATAGAGGAAAAGGTTTATATTTCTATTGTAACATATTCTATCCTGTTCTTCATATATGGTATTATGTCATATGTACAATTATACCAATAATAAATGGATATCTTTTATGGTAAATAGATACCCTAAATAAATGGTGTAAAAGTGAATCCATCATTAAGGCCCCACGGTTTTTTGGTCTTAAGAGTAAAAAAACAGTAGGCCTCCTTTTTTAGTAATTCCCTATCAATGTTACCTCTTCTAATATTATGTTTGACACCGTCAATGGCTATAAAAGATATATAATTGAGATCTCCATTGTGTTGAGAATTAACATGGTTGGCCACTGGTGTATCATATTCTTTAGTAATGCTGTATACATGTTCTAGTATTCTGCGCCTCAGTTCTCTACAGGTTTTTCCTACATATTTCATGCCACATTTACAAAGCATGAGGTAAATAACCCCTACAGTTTTGCATGTCATTAACTGTTGGATCTTAAAATGATCTCTTCCATCTTTTGAGGGGAATGTTTTGGTGGTATTAACATATTTACATGCTTTGCATGATAAGCATTTAAAGCAGCCCTTTGTTCTATTAAGCCAGGTATTGTTTCTAGCACCTTCTAGATGACTCCTAGTTAGCATATCTCTCAAATTAGTTGATCTTTTACTAGTGATTTGGGCCTGATTGCTTAAAAATGGCCTTAGATCATCATCATCTAGTAGAATCTTTCAATGATCACTGAAGGAGATTAGGGAGGTTAATGCGTGGCTAAAGATGTGGTGCACTAAGGAGGGGTTTGGCTTCTTAGAGCACTGGGCTGACTTCTCACTTCGGTACAATCTCTACAGTAGGGATGGATTGCACCTTAATGATGAGGGAGCTTTTGTACTAGTGGATAGGATGGTAGAAAGGCTGGAGGAGTTTTTAAACTAGTAGGTGGGGTGGAGGGACTAGATATAAGTAATGGGGTAGAAAGTGTAGAGGGTATAAGGGATGAATTAACAACTCATAGGGGAGGAGATGGGGGGAGGGGTAGTATAGTCAATATGGAGGTAGTACTAAGTAATTCAAGTTCAGTGGCAGGCACTTCAGAACTACAGACTCATAACATAAGGTGTATGCTTGCTAATGCCAGAAGCTTGCCAGGAAAAATGGGAGAGTTAGAATTATTAGCAATTAATGAAAAATGGGATTTAATAGGCATTACCGAAACGTGGTGGGATGAATCTCATGACTGGACTGTTAATCTGGATGGTTATAACCTATTTAGGAAAGATAGAGGCAATGGTAAACGAGGAGGAGGGATTTGTCTGTATGTTAAGCCTGAATTTAAGGCTATAGTCAGAGAAGATATTTATGGTGGAACTAGTGATAAAGTTGAATATTTGTGGGTAGAGTTAAATAGCGGAGCAGCAAATTCCAAAAGAATATTAGTAGGAGTATGTTATAAACCCCCAAATATAGCTGAAAGTGAGGAAATACAATTATTGTTACAGATTGGAAATGCAGCTAAGCACGGGCAAGTTCTAATAATGGGAGATTTTAATTACCCTGAAATAAACTGGATAAATGAGACCAGCAGTTCATCTAAGGGGAGCAGGTTCTTGAGTACACTCAGTGATCATTATCTGGCCCAGGTTATACAAGAGCCTAATAGAAATGAAGCTATCTTAGATTTACTCATTACAAATAATATTGATATTGTATCAAATGTTGAAATAGGGCAACCTTTGGGAAACAGTGATCACAACACAGTCTCATTTGAGATTGAATTAAAAAAACAACATTTTAAGGGTCCAACAAAAACTTTTAATTTTAAAAGGGCAGATTTTAACGGTCTAAGGGCAGCAATACAAAGTATAGACTGGGACAGAGAACTGAGGTAAAAACACTGAACATAAATGGACAACATTTAAATCCTTACTAAATATACATACACATCAGCATATACCGTGTGGGAATAAAAGTAAAAGGAGTAAATCACAACCCATGTGGCTTAACAATGATTTAAAGATCAAGATACGGAGTAAAAAACAGGCATTTAAATTATACAAACAAGAGGGGACAGAGACTGCTTTACGGGAATACAAGGAAATCAACAAGGCTTGCAAAAGCGCGATTAGACTGGCTAAAATAGAAAATGAAAAATTAATTGCAAAAGAGAGTAAGACTAACCCTAAAATATTTTTTAAGTATATTAATGGGAAGAAGGCGAGGAAGGAAGCTATAGGAACAATACAATGTGAAATAGGCTGTCTGAAAATTAGTGACCAGGAAAAGGCAGATGAGCTAAATAGGTTCTTTTCTTCGGTATACACAAGGGAGGTACCAGTGGTTGGGACACTGCGACATAATGGGGCTACACTACCTTTGCCAAATAATTGGTTAACACAGGAAGTAATCCAAAAGAGGTTGGAAAAAATAAATGTTAATAAAGCCCCGGGTCCTGATGGAATACATCCAAGGGTACTAAGGGAACTGGGTTCTGTAATAGCCAAACCATTATATTTAATTTTTCAAGATTCACTCAACACAGGGTCTCTACCAGATGACTGGAGAAAAGCTGATGTGATACCTATATTTAAAAAGGGAGCAAGAGCAAATCCGGGGAATTATAGACCAGTGAGCCTCACTTCTGTAGTGGGGAAGCTTTTAGAAGGGTTAATAAGGGATAATATACAAGAATATGTCTATTTGAACAGGATTATAAGTAGGAGTCAACATGGGTTTATGAGGGATAGGTCATGTCAAACAAATCTAATTAGTTTCTATGAGGAGTTTAGTAGGAACCTGGATCAAGGCAACTCAGTGGATGTAGTCTTTTTGGATTTTGCAAAGGCTTTTGATACAGTGCCACATAGGAGACTATTGGGCAAACTAAGGGATACAGGAATTGCAGTAAATTTCTGCTCATGGATTGAGAGCTGGCTAAAAGACAGGAAGCAAAGGGTTGTTGTAAATGGAACATACTCCGATTGGACTAATGTGGTAAGTGGGGTTCCTCAGGGTTCAGTATTAGGTCCTCTCCTTTTTAACATATTTATTAATGACTTAGAGGTGGGATTGGAGTGTGGGGTCTCCATTTTCGCTGATGACACAAAGTTGTGCAAGGTAATTAAATCAGAAAATGATGTGCTTTCCCTCCAAGGGGATTTACATAAAATTGAGGAATGGGCATCTAAATGGCGGATGAGATTTAATACGAATAAATGTAAGGTTATACATCTGGGAAGGAAAAATAGCCGTGCAATTTAGAATCTTAATGGAGCAAATCTGGGTGTAACAGATATTGAAAGGGATTTGGGAGTGCTTGTGGACAACCACCTAGGTAACAGTGCTCAAAGCCAAGCAGCAGCTGCAAAGGCAAATAAAATATTAGCATGTATTAAGAAGGGTATAGAAGCCAGGGAAGCAAATATAATTCTGCCACTATACAAATCTCTAGTACGCCTTCATTTGGAATATGGAGTACAATTTTGGGCACCACTTCATAAAAAGGACATTTTAGAGCTGGAAAAGGTACAGAGAAGGGCAACCAAACTAATAAGGGGAATGGAGGGGCTAAGTTATGAAGAAAGACTAACCAAATTAAACTTATTTTCTCTAGAAAAAAGGCGTCTAAGAGGAGATATGATTACCTTATATAAATACATCCAGGGTCAGTATAAAGATTTGTCGGGGGAGCTTTTTGTGCCAAGAGGTTTTCAACTGACAAGAGGACATCCCTTGAGGTTAGAAGTAAAAAGATTCCACCTCAAAGAAAGAAAAGGGTTCTTCACAGTAAGGGTGGTTAATCTGTGGAATTCTCTACCAGAGGAGGTGGTGACAGCGGATTCGATAGATAACTTTAAAAGGGGACTGGATTTATTTCTAATTAAAAATGGAATTCAGGGTTATCATGGATAATTAGAGAGACAGTAATGATCCAAATTTTTAACATTTCCCCTTTAGACAATTGGCTAAGTCTCGCTTGTATTTTTTTTTTCTATTTGCCTTCCTCTGGACTAATTAATAATAATAAAAAAAAAAAAAAAAAAACATTAAATAACTGATTAATAATTAATTAACAACTAATGAATTAATAGTTAATCCGCATATTGCAGATCAAAGGAGATCTTAAAAGGTTGAACTTGATGGACTGAAAGTCTTTTTTCAACCTTAAATACTATGTAACACTATGTATGTAATATTTTTCTAATGTCATGCCATTTCCATTGTAGGTGCCAATGCACCTAACCATTTCATCTTGTTCTTTATTTTTATTAGACAACAGTAATTCTCTGTCTACTGCTTGTGCTCTTTGGTATGCTCTCTTTAGGGGTTTGTTTTTATACCCTCTCTCTTTAAAGCGGTGCTGTAATTCTCTGGCTTCAATCTCAAAGTTGATTTAACTGGAGCAATTTCTTTTGATTCTTAAATACTGCCCCACTGGTATCCCTTGAATCAATGATTAAGGGTGACTGCTATTTGCCTGTAACAAGCTATTTGTGGCTGTTGGTTTCCTATATGTAGTTGTTTGAAGTTTTCCATTATCTAACTTTGCAATTTTCAAGTCCAAAAAGGTAATTTCATTCTTACTCATTTCTGAGGTTAAGTACAGTCCCATGTTATTTGTGTTGAGTATTTCTATAAAAGTTTTTAAATCTTTTTGATTCCCATTCCATACTAACAAGATATCGTCGATAAATCTTATCCATAATTCGACGTATTGAATATATTGGTCCAATTGGTCAGTAAATACAATTTGCTCTTCCCACCAACCTAAATATAGGTTGGCATATGTGGGGGCACATGCTGTGCCCATAGCTGTACCACATATTTGTTGGAAAAACTTGTTGAGAAAAACAAAGTAGTTATGAGTCAATGCGAACTCCAGTAGTTCTAATATGAATTTGTTGTGATTCGAATATTGAATGCCTCTTTTTCGATAGAAAATAGTTTACTGCTTCTATACCTCTTTGATGTTGTATGTTTGTATAGAGTGATTCAACGTCTAAAGACACTAAAAGTGCTTCCCTACTGACTGAAATGTCATTTAATTTCAGTAAGACATCTTTTGTGTCTTTTACATGTGAGGCTAACGTGATCACAAATTCTGTTAACATGGAGTCCACATATTTGCTGGGATTCTCTGTTATACTCTCAATGCCTGACACAATTGGTCAACCCGGAGGTTTTTTGGGATTCTTGTGTATTTTTGGGATGGTATAGAAAGTGGCTATTTTTGGGTTCGGATTTAAGAGGAAGTCGAATTCATTTTTGCTTATGACTTTGGTATTTAACCCCCTAGTTAGAATGTCTTTGAGTTCCTCAATAAAGTTATCAGTTGGATCTTTTTCTAGTTTTTTATAACTTTTCTTGTCTTTGAGGAGTCTTTCACATTCCAAAATATAGTCAGTTTTATCAAGTATGACTATATTCCCTCCTTTATCTGAATTTCTGATAATAATGTTGTTATCTTGTTGTAATTGTTTTAATGCCAACCTTTCGGTTTTAGTCAAATTATAGTTGACATTACTTTTATTAGAAATGTTTGTCATATCACGGATCACATTATTTACAAATAGCTCTATATTGGGACTTATACTGAGAGGTGGTGTGTATTTGCTTTTTGGTTTGAAAGCAGAGTAGGGACCTGTAGACTGAAATTCTTCATTTGCTGCTAATAAGCTTTCAAGACTTCTCAGAGTCTTAGAATGCATAGGTTCTATTGGGATTATGTTCCTTCTTTTGGAGAAAAACTTTAAGGCCAATTTTCTAGCGAATAAATGAGTGTCCTTTACCCATTTAAAGAGGTTAAAATCCCCTGTAGGTGAAAGGTTTAGACCTTTTTTGAGAACTGCTAGATGAACTTTTGTTAGAACTTTGGTTGACAGGTTGAATATTTGTAAAGAATCTAGTTCTTGCGTATTCTTTTTTTGTTGAGGTTTGTAAGTGTCTTGATTTTTTCTTACCCCTACTGATCTATCTCTTAGATCTAAAAAAGTTTTGGTTGATCTTTTTGCCATTAAGGGGTTAGTTGATCCCAATGTATCATTTGTTTCCAAATCAGACCATTCCGATTCAGACGTAGTATTGTCTACATGTGTTCTTGGGATAAATTGTTTTCTAGATCTTCTAAAAATATTTCCACTTTGGAAATCATTTAAATCCCTGTGGAATTTCTTTTGTTTCCTATCAACCAACATTTTTTTAAAATTTTCTATATCTTTTTGCAGTTTATTCTCTAATTCAATAAAGTTGGGATCTGTATTGTGTTCTCTTATTTTTTCCACTTCTTTCTTCAATTGTAGATCTATCTCTTTTAGCTGTGATTGTTCCCACTCTAAAATTAGATTCAGGAGTTCCTTGGAACATCTCAACAGCACTGAATCCCATTTCTTTACAAATTCTTCAGGTAGGCCTTGAATTGTGGGGAATAAATTAATGCGTAGGCCTCTGGGTACTAGATTATTCGCCAGATAGTTCTCCAAACTTGCTATCTCCCACCATATTCTATATTGTTGTTTATATAATTTATTTAGTTCAAAGAACTGGTTCTTTAACATGGGCTCTTTACGTGGACCCAGATTTAGGTCTTTATTGAATATACTTTTGGCTTCATTTAGCCAACTTTCTTGGTTCCAATTTTGGAATAAGAATCCTGTTGCAGGTTCCATATTATTTATTGAAGTATAAACAGATACCGAGCTTAACACCTTAGATAGAACTTGGTTCATAAATAATGGTAGATACAAAATAGAAGAGATAGATGGTTCTAGGTATGAAAAAAATCTGGGATGTGAAACAAAGGGTGCTCCTTGAGGATATTGATAACTTTATAACAATAGGGAGAAAGAGACAGAAAAAGTATCCTTTAGAATTGAAGTGCACACCCTATGCCCTAATAACAATATAGAACAGCAAAATATTAAAACTTAAGGTTTTGATACAGTACCACATGGGAGACTATTGTGCAAACTAAGAGATACAGAAATTGCAGTAAATATCTGCTCATGGATTGAGAGCTGGCTAAAAGACAGGAAGCAAAGGGTTGTGGTAAATGGAACATAACATACTCCGATTGGACTAATGTGGTAAGTTGGGTTCCTCGGGGCTCAGTATTAGGTTGAAAGGCTAATATATCCCACCACTGTATTCTTGATAAATGCCCCCTTTTATTACCTTGCAATTATCCTTGTGGATACATAAGATCCTTTATGTATAAATATATATATATATATATATATATATATATATATATATATATATATATATATATATATAGCCACACAATGTGAGCACCTTTGGTGCTCATTGCGAGTCTCCTTTTCCCCCTCCTCCACCACCCCCGTGTCTCCTTTTCCCCCTCCTCCACCACCCCCGTGTCTCCTTTTCCCCCTCCTCCACCACCCCCGTGTCTCCTTTTCCCCCTCCTCCACCCACCCCCGTGTCTCCTTTTCCCCCTCCTCCACCACCCCCGTGTCTCCTTTTCCCCCTCCTCCACCACCCCCGTGTCTCCTTTTCCCCCTCCTCCACCACCCCCGTGTCTCCTTTTCCCCCTCCTCCACCACCCCCGTGTCTCCTTTTCCCTTTCCTCCACCACCCCCGTGTCTCCTTTTCCCTTTCCTCCACCACCCCCGTGTCTCCTTTTCCCTTTCCTCCACCACCCCCGTGTCTCCTTTTCCCTTTCCTCCACCACCCCCGTGTCTCCTTTTCCCCCTCCTCCACCACCCCCGTGTCTCCTTTTCCCCCTCCTCCACAACCCCCGTGTCTCCTTTTCCCCCTCCTCCCCCTCCCCTGTGTCTCCTTTTCCCCCTCCTCCCCCTCCCCCGTGTCTCCTTTCCCCCCTCCTCCACCACCCCGTGTCTCCTTTTCCCCCTCCTCCACAACCCCCGTGTCTCCTTTTCCCCCTCCTCCCCCTCCCCTGTGTCTCCTTTTCCCCCTCCTCCCCCTCCCCCGTGTCTCCTTTTCCCCCTCCTCCCCCTCCCCCGTGTCTCCTTTTCCCCCTCCTCCCCCTCCCCCGTGTCTCCTTTCCCCCCTCCTCCCCCTCCCCCGTGTCTCCTTTCCCCCCTCCGCCACCACACCCGTGTCTCCTTTTCACCCTCCTCCACCTCCCCCGTGTTACCTTTTCACCCTCCTCCACCTCCCATGTGCCTCTTTCTCCCTCCTCTCCCTTCCATATGCCTCTTTCCCCAACCCATGTGCCTCTTTCCACCCCTTCTCCCTCCCATGTGTCTCCTATCCCCCTCCCTTATGTCTTCCGCCCTCCCGTCTCTTCCTCTCTCCCTCCTTGTGTATCTCCCCCGCCCCCCTCTGCCTGCCCTGTGTTTCCCCCCACTCTCCCTCCCGTGTCTGACCCCTCTCCCCCCCCCTTATCCTCCTCCCTCCTCATCCTCCTCCCTCCTTTCCCTTCATCCTCCTCCCTCCTTTCCCCTCATCCTCCTCCCTCCTTTCCCCTCATCCTCCTCCCTCCTTTCCCCTCATCCTCCTCCCTCCTTTCCCCTCATCCTCCTCCCTCCTTTCCCCTCATCCTCCTCCCTCCTTTCCCCTCATCCTCCTCCCTCCTTTCCCCTCATCCTCCTCCCTCCTTTCCCCTCATCCTCCTCCCTCCTTTCCCCTCATCCTCCTCCCTCCTTTCCCCTCATCCTCCTCCCTCCTGCTGATTATTCTTCCCCTCAGCGCCGGACCGGCACATGCCAATGACGTGACGGCCACGTGACGTCACTGCCTTAGCATATGCCGGTTCGGACACAGCAAGAAGACGAGCTGAGGGGAAGGATAATCAGCAGGAGCTCGTTGTAATGA
The DNA here is from genome assembly GCA_027410445.1 of Discoglossus pictus. Taxonomy (NCBI): domain Eukaryota; kingdom Metazoa; phylum Chordata; class Amphibia; order Anura; family Alytidae; genus Discoglossus; species Discoglossus pictus. The sequence continues at coordinate 54,186,531 of CM050172.1, read as the reverse complement.
TAGGGTTTTTTTTTAACCACACTGATCTGAAACTTTGTTTATACTGATCCTCATTACATACTAGCGACTTGCCCGTCAAAAAATGACAGCAATAAGATTGTAAGGCAGGTAATGTTGTTTGTGTGCGAAATTAATTTTAATTTTGCGAGGCTCTTGGTTGTTTGTGTGCTATAAGCAGCGTTGTTTTTTTTTTTTTTGGTATGGTAATGAATAATTAATAAAATAAGAAATTAATATATTGTGAAGTAATATATGCAGCATTGTGTTGAAGAGCTGGCAATCTGTTTTCATGTTGCTGCAGCATCAGTGCTGTGGAGCTGCTTTGTAAGTGTCATGAATGTGGGCAGTGTGTAGTGTAATAGTGTGCGTGCGCGATGCAAATCCGGTGTTTTGAGGTAGCTGTGTACTTCCGGATTGTATAATTTAGTGTTCTAAAATGGCGCCTAATGTGTGGTATGCGGCTGTGGCTGATTTTGTGTCCTTGTTTTTGGATGTTGTCCGACTTTTTCAGAAAATCTGTAGGTGTTTGGTGGTGCTTTGCGTGTTTAGGGTCCTTTAGCATTGTTTTCGATTTGTTCGGCGACCATTTTTTCTCTCGCTTAGGTGATTTTCAGGTGTCTAAACTCTATAATTTGGACTTAAATGGAGGTGTAACTTCACTTGCAGAGGTCCTGGGTGCCCCCCCCCCCCCCCCCATTGCTGTGGGTAGGCTTTTTATGTGTTTGTGGTGTGTATTTATTGTGTTTCTAATGTTTTTCGGGTCGAGAGGGTTGTGTCCTTGTTTTCGGATCTCGTACGTCTTTTTCGGAAAATCCGTAGGTGTTTGGTGGTGTTTTGAGTCCTGTAGCCTTGTTTTCGTTTTTTTGGGGCGGCCATATTTACTCTCGCTTAGAGGATTTTCGGGTGTCTAAACTCTTTTATTTAGAGTGAAATTGAGGTGTAAATTCAGTTTTCGAGGTCCTGTGTGCTGTAGGTAAGCTTTTTATGTATTTGTTGTGTGGATTTATTGTGTTTTTCATGTGCGCAGGTTTCGGCTGGTAAGGTCGTATTTCTGCGAGGTCGTAATGGGTCGTAACGCGTCTCGTATTTGTTTGTCCTAAGTCCGTAAATTTTGCGAAGTCCGCAGTTGCCAGCAACGGAAGCCCTCGCTTTGCTAGGGCCGCAGGCTCGCTATGCGAGCTCGCTGCGTTAGCAACAACCCGCCTGCTCACAACTATATATGTGATTTAATGATTTAAATATTTTTCAGAAAAAGTGTTTCTGCGGGAGAGATTACCCTTGTATTGTTACTATTATCTCAACATGCAATAAATTAACATGAACAGCTATGCAAGTATAAAACATTTTCATGGAAAATCTTCATCATAGCAGACTTTGCTGTAGTGTGAAGGCTGTCAGTAGAGACATACTTCCTTTTCAAAGCACAAGAGTGCAGTTCCACAGCAGGGCAAGCAATATATACTTAACTTACTACTCTACTGAGCCTGTGGGAGGGGAGGAGAAACATGTTCTGTGTTGAAATATAATCTAAATCTACCAATCAGTAAATAAATCCCTCTCACTTCTCCCTCCACTCTATAAGAGATGAGAACATCCACTCAGGATACAAACCAAAAGAAAGTGTAGGGGACACAAAAATGTTACCTAAAAATGGTTTTATGCCCATTGGTTTACATAGCTTTTAGGGTTATTTTATCACAACTTTCACAAACAGTGTTTTCCCAATCTACAGTGGATCTTTAATTATATTTTCTAATCCATGATTAACTTGTAATCTATATGTAGGAGTCATAATGCAATAGGGAAATTAAATGCAGGGCACTTGTGTGAAGCTAAAGGAAAATTAATCATAACACAGAGTATAGTAAATTTTGATTAAAAAGAAAAATCTGGCAATTCATTATTAGCCATGTAGAAAATAAAGATATAAATAGCTAATAGTTTTGCAACTGTGACCAAATTTCTATGTTCAAATTACTACACTCTAAACATTATGTTTAGATACATATACGCCCATCTAGTGCCTGCATTGGTGTACTACCATCAGTTTCATTCCCACCAGTCCTCAATGTTACCAGGGTGGAGTTTTACACATTTACAGCTGGTCGAGAGATGTTCAGCACTCTAAAAAGGAATAATCTTTGGACCTAGCCACTAGGAGAGAAGTAATATTTGATTATTTCAAAGATTTTCCAACATCAAATGAAGATTTGATTGTTGCTTTGTTTCACAAAATAATGCAGCAACATTCTTATCCTCACAGTAGATGGGAATATGCATAAACAACTTTTGGAATTACTTACTTTCAACATGTGCAAAGGCACAAAATGGCCCTCTTGGACAGTATCCTGTTTGACGCATGTCATTGCATTTGGTGGACTTATAAATCTAGAGAACACAGTAAATAAAAAGGATTATTTTCCTAATGATGGTGTATAAGAAAGAGTAATTTTCCTGCCCATAAAAGAACAAATTCCAAAACACTTAGGCCCTCATTCAATTGCAATTTGGCCAATTAAATAGGGCTCTAAATAAGCACATAACATATTTTTTTTAAATAAGTTTTTAGTTAGTGAACTTCTATCCAAAAGCAAGATCTTCACGAACTAAAACCTCTTTAAAAAATATATTCTATGTGCTTATTTAGAGCCCTATTCAATTGGCCAAATCACAATTGAATGAGGCCCTTAGACAATACTCTGGAGCCAACTGATCTTTAATAATTCAATATATCTTCTTGAGTATTCTATATCAGTTTCAAATGTATTTATATTCCAACTCTATCACTGTTAATAAAAAAAAAATTCCTTAAAGAGCCACTGTAGTCCACAACTTTCTAAAAAAATGGATTTAAAAACAAACAAACATACTAAACCATTACAGAAACAGATAAAACAACATCAATGTGCTTGTTCAGTTTTAATCTTACAAGGCAATTGAAAGGAAATGAAATTAAGGTCTCATGGAGAGCCTGTTAGTCATATGGATGCCTGGGCTGCAACATATTTTGGTTGTATTCCAAATCAGTTGACTGTATATCAGTTAAGAAAATATGATTCACTGTCTCACACTAATTGATCTACACTATAGACCACTTATTTTCCTTTCAACAATAAGTTTTTTTTTTCAACCATACTTTTTTTTAAAGCTTTTCCTTTAAATGAATGAGTTACATTTTTGACTATAGTTGCCCTTGAAGTTAGTATATCCATCCATTTCCCCATCTGCCTCTTACCCTTCAGCATTAGCTAAAAATATATGTACTTGCATTATGCTTCATAAGAAACAAACATTTCTTACTAGGCTTAAATTCCCTTACATTTTTAAAGACCCAGCTACAAAATGTCACATTCAAAGTATTTATATAACTAATTATATATGGGCACCAACCTCTGGATGGAACTGTTGTTCTGTGCGTGAATGGCAATACTGGCAGTTGTCACCGCTGTCACATTTTGAAGGCTCTCCCCACTCGTCTCCATGTTTCACGCTTGGACATGGAGTTGATCTGAGGACAAAGAAGAACTAAAAATGAGTCAAATTTCAGACACCAAAGGTATACCATACCAAGGAAGGAAGCAAGGGGAGGGAGGGACAGATGGACGGAGGGGACGGACAGAAGGGAAGGAAGGAAGAAAGGACGGACGGAAGGGACGGACAGAAGGGAAGGAAGGACGGACGGAGGGGACGGACAGAAGGGAAGGAAGGAAGGAAGGATGGACGGAGGGGACGGACAGAAGGGAAGGAAGGAAGGACGGACAAAAGGGAAGGACGGACGGACAGAAGGACAGACGGGAAGGGACGGACGGACGGGAAGGGAAGGAGGGAAGGACGGACGGGAAGGGACGGATGGACTGGAAGGGAAGGACGGAAGGACGGGAGGGGGAGGAAGGACGGACGGGAGGGGGGAGGACGGACGGGAAGGAAAGGACGGACGGACGGGAAGGAAAGGACGGACGGACGGGAAGGAAAGGACGGACGGACGGGAGGGGGAGGAAGGACGGACGGGGTGGGGGGAGGACGGACGGGGTGGGGGGAGGACGGACGGGGTGGGGGGAGGACGGACGGGGTGGGGGGAGGACGGACGGGGTGGGGGGAGGACGGACGGGGTGGGGGGAGGACGGACGGGGTGGGGGGGAGGACGGACGGGGTGGGGGGAGGACGGACGGGGTGGGGGGAGGACGGACGGGAAGGAAAGGACGGACGGACGGGAAGGAAAGGACGGACGGACGGGAAGGACGGACGGACGGACGGAGGCGGGAAGGACGGACGGACGGACGGACGGAGGCGGGAAGGACGGACGGACGGACGGAGGCGGGAAGGACGGACGGACGGAGGCGGGAAGGACGGACGGACGGAGGCGGGAAGGACGGACGGAGGCGGGAAGGACGGACGGAGGGGGAAGGACGGACGGAGGGGGAAGGACGGACGGAGGGGGAAGGACGGACGGAGGGGGAAGGACGGACGGAGGGGGAAGGACGGACGGAGGGGGAAGGACGGACGGAGGAGGAAGGACGGACGGAGGGGGAAGGACGGACGGAGGGGGAAGGACGGACGGAGGGGGAAGGACGGACGGACGCGCTGGAAGGACGGACGCACTGGAAGGACGGACGGGAAGGGAAGGACGGACGGGAAGGGAAGGACGGACGGGAAGGGAAGGACGGGAAGGGAAGGGAAGGACGGGAAGGGAAGGACGGGAAGGGAAGGACGGGAAGGGAAGGACGGGAAGGGAAGGGAAGGACGGGAAGGGAAGGACGGGAAGGGAAGGACGGACGGGAAGGACGGTCGGAAGGAAGGACGGACGGGAAGAAAGGAAGGACGGAAGGGAATGAAGCACGGAAGGACATGTAAAAAATTTAATAGTTACAGATGTTTAACAAACAGATTAAACTGTTCCATTGCCAATTGTCTGTCACTATCACTGTTCAACTGTGCATGCCCTTTATTATCTCCCACTGCTGATCTGTGTCACCTCAAATGAACAAACGAAACCCTATTATATACCAGTCAATAATTTCAAGTTATGAAACTTATATAGTAAAGAAGTATTCGCAACAAGTCTTGCATGATTAAAGTTTTTCCGTAGAGGATATGGGGAACAGGAATACTGCAAATAGCTTAGCAATATAGCATTAAATATAACGACTTAAAAACAAACCAAAAAAGTAATTTAACTTTTTTTTTTTTTTTTTTTTTTTTAACAGGCAGCATTGCTGGCCCCTTTGCCAGTGAAAGCTTTTATACACAGTTTTAGGGAATTGCAGCCTAACATCTATGATGGAGCATATTTGTTATAAATAATGGAAATGTATATGACTTTGTAAACACCTGTATTTGAATTTCCTGGGGTTTCTTCTCCGATCTCTGCTGTTGTGATAATGTGGGCAAGCGTACCCTTGGCGGCAAAGTCTGGGTGGCTTAGTACACTGTTCAGTTTTGTAGCTAGCTAATACAAAGTTAGTATCTGGAAAAGAAAACAAAAACAGCATTATATAAATATAAAACCCAAGCAAAACGTGCCATAATTTACTAAAAAGCAATGGATATGAAAGGCATCAATGATGTTCCTACATCACAGATAGCTCTGAAATCCAAATTGCGTCAGAGCAATTTTGCTAAATACTTCATAATGTATAAAACTTAGAAGGCAGGAAGGTTATGGAAGGGCTTGAAAACTATGGACGAAGAAATGTGCCACATGGAATACACTGTGGACTTATGAAATTACATAAAAAAGTATGCAGTCCCAGAAAATAGCAAATGCATTAATAAGAAATAAATCTTAAAAATCAGTTAACGCACTAGTCCTTCCTTAACTTTTCTCCTTATGGACTCATGAAGATAGAGTGAAAGTGTTCCGAAACAGGTAATCGGACATACAAAGTCACAAGTATACTTACCTACAATTTGCAACAGAACTGTGAGTGGGGAACTTTTTATTGGAATACCAAGGTTAAAAATACTATTACCTTTAGATTGTAAATCTGCAAGTTTTTAATCTTGCACGGTGCTTTCAGATCAATCTTTTCGTTAAAACACTAAGCCGAAGACAGGGCCCTCCATCTTTGTAATATGTTAATATTGTTTTGCCTTGATCACAACTTATGTATAGCTCTACAGAATATATTGGTAAGTTACAAATAAATAAATAAATAAATAAATAAATAATAATAATAATAATAATAAGGTCATAAATGGACTTTGAATTTAAAGCAGGACACAAGAAAATAAGACTTGTATATCAAGGGCAAATGGCTTAAAGGTTAAAAATATTTTAAAATTAAAAAAGGGAAACAGAGGGTTCCCTGTTTTTCGTATTAAAATAAACTACCTGTTTGTTTGCATATCTAAACATTGTGTGATTGACAATCTGTGTTTCTACTTCTAGCAAGAGTAGAGACACTGAGTGCATGAGTTACAGTGGGAACCTTTGTAGGGACACTTATCCACACACTTTATCTATCTATCTATCTATCTATCTATCTATCTATCTATCTATCTATCTATATATATATATAAAAATCAGCCAACACAAAAATGATGGTTCCTAGGTATATCCCAAATTATATTGCATATCTTTTGAGGGGCTTCCTTCCAGACAACGGCTTGTTTAGTAATGCAAATTCAGTTTTTATATTGGATAAAATATTCTAATAACATCAGGTTTAAGAAAAAAAAAAAAAATCATCATGACGGAAATGAACAGCATAGAAAAAGGACAAAGAAACCGTTACAGTGAAAAGATAAACAAATATAACATTACTAATTATGGCAGAAACATACACAATATCAGTGAAATGAACTTGGATGTTAATCATCATAAATGATAAAAAAAAAAAAAAGGTAAACATAATGCAGCCTATTTATCACAGCACACCAGCGTATAATGCTAAACAAAAGATATTTCCTATAAAGAAAAATAAACCGCAGTGCAATAACTGTCCAGCAGATGGCAACAATTTGCAGCTAACCAGTGTACAGGAAAGACTAAGGTTTGTTGCATTCTAGTACATACACATCATGGGTTTCTCTGTAAATTGTGGATTTCATTTCAGTATTCTAATATGACTGCACACAAATAGAATGTCTCAACAGGGGGAAAGAGCTGGAGAAATCTCTTTGCTCCTAGCTATCTATAAAAGTATATATAGATATAAGGCAATATCATTTAACCTTTCAATTTCGATGCCAGAAGGACCTGCAATGCAGTGCATCATGCCAGTTAATCACTGCATTGTGCACACTGCACACTAAAAAAGCATGCAATATTATGTCAACAGGAATAGCTGTGTGTCCTGAGGCTTTTTGGGTCTCATCGGCACTTTGCAATCTGGAAGACGTTCTCCTTGCCAACTAGGGTTGCTGAATTTGCATTTCTCATTGTTTACGCTCTCTAGAAACAAACACATCTTATATCTGTCACAAGCTATAAAGCAAGCATTTACTCTAAATAGCTTTCAAATACTGAATGCATAAAGCACCTCTGCTATAATTAAATTACTATGTAGCTCTTCTGAGGCTTTTTTGGAAAGCACCACTATACAAGAAATGTTTGAGTTTTACAACTTTGGAATCAGACAGTGCATATTTAGGCAATGAAAATGCTGGAATGTTAGTTTTTAAATTAGGGAGAATAAATAAATACTAAATGCCTCTACTGAGAAAGAAGTTTCTGCAGGAGAAGGCTTGCAGTTATAGTCGCAAGCTGAATGTTTCTGAACATCTGTGGTTGAAGGGTGAAGATATTACATTTATGTAGCTACAATAATATAACACTCCTGCTCCAAGCTAGAAGAAAGTGCTCATGCCAGACAACATGGAAACTTTCTATAGGCAATCAGAAAAACAAAATTATGTTAAAATGGCATGATATTCACGACTTCCACAGCGTTAAGATATTTAGTTTATTTCATATTTCACAAACCTGATGTTTTTCCTAAAATACAATGGTCATCTAAGATTGGAGTAAACTAAAATACTTACAACTTTTTTTTTTCTATGACACAGGCAGATGGTATATTTTTAGGTCCACATTTAGACCAACAAAATAGATTGAAGGCTAAGCTCACCCCGGTTTGAAAATGCAGATGCATACAGCATACCTTGCCATCTGGGATCCTCCCCCAAAATCTTCTCTATCATTGCTTGACTTGCTAAAACCCCTGGCTGCAGGTCAGGAATTCCTTCACCACTTCCAAGCTGCCCATTTTGCAAGGCTTCCTGTGCCTGAATTTCCCTAGGTCAGAAAATAAATATTTTATACTTTGGGCATGCACATTTTTCATTTAATGCATCAAAATATATTAAAGCATATAGTAAACATTCCATGGTAAATCTGCTGCATATATTCAGTGTTATCCATTGCTATATATTGATAGTACATGCAAAATACTTCAAAAGGATTGTTTTAAATATGTGATCAAATTAACCTTCAATTGTTGTACATGTTGCTAATGTGAGACTTAAAATGATGTACCATTTCCCTTTGAAGAGACAATGCTTACTTTTGCTTCTGCTTACTTTTGTAGAATATAAAGTAGGTTAAATAAAGGTGAAGCAAAAACGTTAATTTAAAGTTATGATTTCCTCACTTTAAATTTATTTGTATGAATTTCAGATCAATAATTTGCTTTTGCAAATAAATGTTTGTATTTCTGAAGACATTATCTTTAAACTGTAGGACAGAAGATTTGAGACAAAAGTAGCTATTTAATGAAAGGGGGGTGGGGCGAGCATGAATATATGCAACATCAGGAGAATGGCATCACCACTGGATGCAGAGTTATGGCCAGGAGTAATAAATCTTACTAGGGAAGGTGTTTTCCTGTGTAACAGTTTAAGGAAGAGTTGCTAAGAACAATTTATTAGGCCAAAGAAAGATTATAAGTAGAGAAGTTCAAATGTGTAACGCTAGAAGATGACTATTTGTTAGGAGAGTCAGGGAATGTTAACAGTGAAACAATCACAGAATAAGTTTGTCATTGTGCTTAAGTGAAGTCATTCAGAATTGTAATGTGTCACAACACAAACAATAAGTGTTCCCTATAAAAAACAGACAAGTGTAGTTTCTTCATTTTACAGAATTAAAAAAGTGTTTAATTGTCCTCACTGTCCCACAGGCCATCAGTGGGTTAATGAGTAAACCATTCTTATTTCAGTGGGATGGAATTTTAGATGGGGGTCATATAATGCATAAGATAGATTTAATTGCACATGGGGCAACTTAATCATTTTTTAGCTTTTTAAAAGTCACCCTCGTCTACCTTGTAACAGACACAACCTTAGTACAGCAGTGTCACCTGTATCTGTTATTAGTTGTGCAGTCAGAGAAACAAAGCCATTCAACAAAAAATATCACATAGTCAGCAGGTCCCATCTCCCCATCCACCAAAGGTGTCCAAATTATAGAGGGCAAGCTTCATCTTCCTGGATAATCTCTCACTCTCAGTTAGAGAGTATTGGCATGGGATATTTAGTACAATAGATGAAAATAAAACAAATTATATTCCAACGCATTTTGCGATTACTACCACACGGAACTTCATCAGGTGAATAAAACACATAGGGATTCTCTTGGTTTTCATCTATTGAACTAAACATTTAAATCCTTACTAAATATACATACACATCGGCATATACTGTGTGGGAATAAAAGTAAAAGGAGTAAATCCCATCCAATGTGGTTTAACAGTGATGTAAAGATCAAGATACAGAGTAAAAAACAGGCATTTAAATTATACAAACAAGAGGGGACAGAGACTGCTTTACAGGAATACAAGGAAATCAACAAGGCTTGCAAAAGGGCGATTAGACTGGCTAAAATAGAAAATGAAAAATTAATTGCAAAAAAGAGTAAAACTAACCCTAAAATATTTTTTAAGTATATTAATGGGAAGAAGGCGAGGAAGGAAGCTATAGGAATGTGACACAGGCCGTCTGATAATTAGTGACCAAGAAAAGGCAGATGAGCTAAAAAAGGTTCTTTTCCTCGGTATACACAAGTGAGGTACCAGTGGTTGGGACACGGCAACATAATAGGGCTACACTACCTTTGTCAAATAATTGGTTAATGCAGGAAGTAATCCAAAAAAAGGTTGGAAAAAATAAATGTTAATAAAGCCCCGGTCCTGATGGAATACATCCAAGGGTACTAAAGGAACTGGGTTCTCTAATAGCCAAACCATTATATTTAATTTTTCAAGATTCACTCAACACAGGGTCTCTACCAGTTGACTGGAGAAAAGCTGATGTGATACCTATATTTAAAAAGGGAGCAAGAGCAAATCCAGGGAATTATAGACCAGTGAGCCTCACTTCTGTAGTGGGGAAGCTTTTAGAAGGGTTAATATGGGATAATATACAAGAATATGTCTATTTGAACAGGATTATAAGTAGGAGTCAACATGGATTTATGAGCGATAGGTCATGTCAAACAAATCTAATTAGTTTCTATGTGGAGGTTAGTAGGAACCTGGATCAAGGCAACTCAGTGGATGTAGTCTTTTTGGATTTTGCAAAGGCTTTTGATACAGAGCCACATGGGAGATTATTGTGCAAACTAAGAGATACAGGAGTTGCAGTAAATATCTGCTCATGGATTGAGAGCTGGCTAAAAGACAGGAAGCAAAGGGTTGTTGTAAATGGAACATACTCCGATTGGACTAATGTGGTAAGTGGGGTTCCTCAGGGTTCAGTATTAGGTCCTCTCCTTTTTAACATATTTATTAATGACTGAGAGGTAGGATTGGAGTGTGGTGTCTCCATTTTCGCTGATGACACGAAGTTGTGCAAGGTAATTAAATCAGATAGTGATGTGCTTTCCCTCCAAAGAGATTTACATATAATTGAGGAATGGGCATCTAAATGGCAGATGAAATTTAATACGAATAAATGTAAAGTTATGCATCTGGGAAGGAAAAATAGCCATGCAATTTATAATCTTAATGGAGCAAATCTAGGTGTATCAGATATTGAAAGGGATTTGGGAGTGCTTGTGGACAACCACCTAGGTAACGGTGCTCAAAGCCAAGCAGCAGCTGCAAAGGCAAATAAAATATTAGCATGTATTAAGAAGGGTATAGAAGCCAGGGAAGCAAATATAATTCTGCCACTATACAAATCTCTAGTACGCCCTCATTTGGAATATGGAGTACAATTTTGGGCACCACTTCATAAAAAGGACATTTTAGAGCTGGAAAAGGTACAGAGGAGGGCAACAAAACTAATAAGGGGAATGGAGGGGCTAAGTTATGAAGAAAGACTAACCGAATTAAAACTTATTTTCTCTAGAAAAAAGGCGTCTAAGAGGAGATATGATTACCTTATATAAATACATCCAGGGTCAGTATAAAGATTTGTCAAGGGAGCTTTTTGTGCCAAGAGGTTTTCAACTGACAAGAGGACATCCCTTGAGGTTAGAAGTAAAAAGATTCCACCTTAAAGAAAGAGAAGGGTTCTTCACAGTAAGGGTGGTTAATCTGTGGAATTCTCTACCAGAGGAGGTGTTGACAGCGGATTCGATAGAGAACTTTAAAAGGGGACTGGATTTATTTCTAATTAAAAAGGGAATCCAGGGTTATCATGGATAATTAGAGAGGCAGTATTGATCCAGGGAAAAGTCCGGTCGCCGGTGTCTGGGATCAGGAGGGAATTTTTTTATTTTTTTTTAAACAACTAATTAATTAATAGTTAATCCGCATATTGCGGATCAGAGGAGATCCTAAAAGGTTGAACTTGGTGGACTGAAAGTCTTTTTTCAACCTTAAATACTATGGCCCTCATTCAATTGCAATTTGGCCAATTGAATATCGGTCTAAATAAGCACATAACATATTTTTTGAAAGAAATTTGTAGTTAGTAAGCATCTATCCAAAAGCAAGGTTTTTACTAACTAAAAACTTATTTGAAAAAAATATATGTTATGTGCTTATTTAGAGCCCTATTCAATTGGCCAAATCGCAATTGAATGAGGGCCTATGTAACTATATAATAAATATTGCATGTCAGGGAGTGGAAGATGATCCAAAAAAATGCAATACTTTGACACCTTGGTGGGTGTGGAGGAAGGACTTGGTGATATTGTTTATTGAATGCCTATAAGAATTGTATCCTTGTGAGTGAGCACATGGGTTTTTAATAAAATAATGCTTGAATACTACACAACTAGGAGTATACACGCTTGTTCACATTTTTTAGTTGTAGGCTTCAAGATCAAATAAAATAAATACATTTCTAATCCTCTGCAGCAGGGTGTTTTCTAATGTCTGGAAAACAGCAGCTTGCATTAAGACACACCATTTTCTTGTATTTTGACCTGGAAGAAATGTAAGCACTTAAATGAAAGACAAACCTTATATCGTAGACAGGGGGTCTAAGGTCATGAGGACCATGAGCGAAGGCACAATGGAGTCCATTCTTTACACAGTGCCCTCGAGCATCTGTTTCATGGATACAAGTACCGGTCTTGTAATATCTCAAGTGATACTTCCTTTCTGTGTCTCCTGTCGTCCGATGCAAATATGGACAACTGTTTAACATAGAAAAGAAACTGAATATTATTGTAAATTCTGCTCACAATGCAAAGTGAAACCTTTTTAAAAACGGATTATTGAATACGTAAATCAATTTAAGGTTTTTGCACACTGTTTCAGATGAAGGAACACACATTTTTAATACTTCATACTATAGCACAACATTAGGTACATTTTGTTGAAAAAAAAAAATAAACCACAAATATTAAAAGGGGAATTGCAGCAAGTGCCATGCAACAGGGAGGATGATATCAACTAGAATAGTTGTCAATCTGCGAGTTGTTGTCATGCTTGCGGGGCTCGCAAAGCAAGGGAAGCAGTTGCGGGGGTGGAGGCCTGCGGGACTTAGCTGCAGTCCCGCGGGCCTCCACCACCGGAACTGCCAAATGTGTCATTGCAGGGGTGAAGATGAGCGCCATAGGCGCTCATCGCGACACCCGCGGGACTTAGCTGCAATGAGCAGCGAAGCGAGGGATGCAGTTGCGGGGGTAGAGACCTGCGTGGCACGCAATACTATAAGACTTTAATGGCCGAACCTCCGAACTCGAAAGACCACCAAAAACGCCAAATACGTTACACACTCACACACAGCACAGGGTGAGAGACAGGGAGCTGGTGAGTGAGGTTGCATGTTAATTTGTGGTATATTTGGCAATCGAAATTCAACTAAGCGAGAGAAAAAATGGCGTCCAAAAACGTAAATGGATGAAAACGAGGCCGAAGGCAGTAAAAAAAAAGAGCACAAAGCCAGTAACATTTAACCCAAGGCAGAAACACTCATCACGAGGCCCCTTTACTACACAGGGGGAGGGGGGAGTTTGGGGGCAGCTAGTGATGAGCGCTGAAGGTGATCATTACAAAGCACCAAAATAGATGGGGAGAAAGGTTTGCAATGAGTGCCGAAGGCAAAGCCAAAGACGCTCATTGAGAGCCACTCGATGAGCGCCAAAAGGTGCTCAGAGGGGGCAGAGCATTGCATTGTGTGGCAAACAGCATTCCCAGCCCTATAAGTTTCTTGCATCATTTTTGACGAGGCAAGTCACTAGTTCTGTCAAGTAGAAATCAAAAACGACCCAGCAATTTTTAAAAATCCACTTAGTCAAACAGGTTGAGAACCTCTGCACTGGTGGATTATGTTAGCGAGGGTCATGTTCATAATATCCCCTTAATCACAAACAATATTCTTACTGTAGAGTCTATTCTTCCCAACATATTTTATGAAGAAAAATTTTAAAGGGAAAAAAATCCCTCAAGAATATATCTTATTACAGTTTTACTTAACAGATAATTACAGAATAAACACACATTATAAAATGTAATAAAAACAATTATTTATAATAAAAAAAATGATAATATTAACTATTAAATTGGGACAGCTTAAGCAGTCGATTTAGATCATTTTAATAGCCCAGACCTCTGAATAAGTTTCAACTTTGGCTCGACCTATCAAAATTCCATATTTGACAAAGAATTTAAATAATATTTTCTGTGATGTCATAAAGAATAATAAAATGTAAAATATAAATAATTAAAAAATAAATAAAAAAACAGGCATTACCTAGAATCATACAGATTTCATACAGAAAAACTGCATTCAAGTTTGTAATTTAAATCCTATATTAACCTTCCTTCCAGTAGCAGTCATGTGCAGAGCAACACTGCCAGAGCCGCTTCAATCCAGGCAGGAGAGAAGAGTGTGGTGGAAACAAAATACTACAAATCCCATGATGCTTTGCCGAAGAGACAGAATCCCTATACACTGCTACAATGTTGTAGCTGCCTCTGATTGGACACAATTATTAATTGTATGCGACTTTAGCTTTAGATTTTCAGGGGCATTCCTTCTCATGATCAAGTGCCAGAAAACTTAAGAAGGTTTGCAAACTTTATAGTAAGTTTTTTAATGTTTATTCAGGGATTGTTTCATGTGCAAAAAATGTTTGCACACACTACTGATTCTTCTCTATCAGATGCATTCATTATCCATGAAACTTCCATGTAGGTGTACCACTCACAATTCCAACTTCCTCTCCTCTTACACCTCCCATTTAGTTGATGGTGTAAGATAAGCACACCATAGCTTTAAGCTATCAGGAAGTGTAGGAACAAGACCAGATGGAATCCCCTATGCATAAGAGTTTTAAAACTTTGATTTTCTATATTCATATCGGACCGCTGTAAATATAACAAGGAGCTAACACAACACTTTACTATTTTGCAAACTGCACACATTTTATTTCAAATAATAAATTGCTTTGTTGTTATTTTTAAACTTAAACAGCTATAAGCAGCTTGTAAGTAATTGAAAGCAATTCCTATGTTTAATTACTGCTATATTATTTGGAGGCATATTTTGCACAGCACTCACATGAAAACATGTCAGATTTGCACACAGGCATTTCATTGCGTTGGCAACAAAAATTATTAATGATGTTTTTCTAGTTGCTAAAAATAAACAAGCCTGCATTTTTGTTTAAGCTTTCTGCAAACGAAAAATCAACATTGCAACATCCGATTAATAATAATTAACAAAAGAACACTGTATCTGTATCAGATCTGGCAGGGAATTAAGACTGTACACAAGCAATTTGCCCTCACATTCTTCTGTAAAGTATACAATAGGAATATGTATTTGACAATTACATCCACTCCCTGAAAACCCCTAACGTAAACAAGGGAAGTGAAACCACTTGTGGACATATTTTAGATCTGTTTTCTGAGCTCGTCTGTAAATTCCTCTTGCAAAAAGTACTAAGTGGTAGAAGCAAACAATGTAATGGCTCATCTCTTCTTGGATCTATCACATAGCTCCTAAAAAGGGAGATTACAAAAAAGTGAAATCCTTTCTATTTTGTAGAGCGGTAACCAACAAATTTCTCAGAAACTTAGGAGCCAGGCTGGCTTTGTTTAGCCAAGTGTAGATTCCAAAAGAGAGTAGTAATTCAAAGCAGCCTAAAAGTATTGTCAATTGACAATGCTTCTTCCCACTGTAAGCCATAAGACAAATCAAAGCAATTAATTAAACAGCCTCTGTGACCCTGTGATTTATATATATTTTAAATAATAAATAATTTATATTACATGGAATAAAAAATCCCCATGGATACATTTATGATGGACTTTTGGGGGCCAGGATGGGCATCTCTAGAATTCCACAAGCAAAGACACTTTATGGGACAAGACCAAACTGTCACAATGACTGTAATGACTGTGACAATTTGTCTTTCAAAATGTGCTCTGTGCTAGTGACTTACTAAATATTACCGGTTGAAGGGATGTATTTCATAAATAAGCTAGTAGCAGCCCGTGATTATGGCACTGTAATATGGCATTTTACCTGTAAATAACAGAGATACAGCTGTTTGTCATGTTGTTTTCAGGCCCCCATGTGTGACAGTAACATTTCTGCAAGAATTTAGATGGATATATGGCCCCTCATGTAAACCAAAAGATTGCAAACAGGACAAAGATTGGTCATTACGTTCTTGAATGTTTGTTCGGTCAGTTAGGGTACTGAGGGTGTGAGTGTGTGTGGGGAGGGGGGATAAAGATTAATATTATTAAGCAGAAACCTCTAATGCAAATATAGAATTGGGGTATGTATTTAATCTGTGTGTCTCATTAATCCAGTCTATAACACGGTCTGATGCTAATAGAGGGTAATAATGGTTTATACGATATGTTAAGTATTGTCATATTAGAAATTCTATTCCTCCACCCCCCAGGTTGGCATGTAGGAGAGATACCAGACCATGTAGTTTATTACTACTGCTTAAGCTGTCAAGAGTGGATAAACAGACAAGGAACAGAGTTAATAGAGTTGGTAGGAAAGGTGGAATCACAACAAGGGACCTCCCGACCCCTGCCACCCCAAGACATCTGGAAACCATGGGGGGGGGGGGGGCTTTGTTGCTGAAGGGGGCTGGACTATACTGTGGATGATTTTTTGGGTTTTGTTAAATATCTGTGTGAGAAGAATAAACGGAGATTCCGTCAGATGCACTAAGCAAAGGTGTGTGCTTCTATTTCTTGTATTCTGTTTTATCCCAAGTAAAGGGAATTACATTCCAGTCATCAATAAGCCTACTGTTCTGTTTCTCCATGAATGATGTACCTGAAATGGCATGCGAGGCGCCGAGATAAGCACAAAATCTCACTACTCAGGGATTGTTCCTGTAAGCTAAAGCAGGAGAGAGTTAGGGGTGTACCTGACCCCCTCACCCTGGGCCGTGACATTCATTTTTAACCCATGGCAAATAAATTGTACATAGTGGAGCTTGGAGGTGAAGTATGCAGTGCTACAGACATTGAAACAATGCAAGCTCATAGCACAAAATCCCTGGTTGTAGTGTATATTGAAGCAACACCATATGTGCTATGAACAATCAAAAGGGTAGGTGGAAAAGCATGAGATAAAGTGTTTTCCTTTTTAACACTGCTGTTAAAGTGAGTTATGAGCTTTTGACGATGGTGATTTAGGCTGCTTCTAACCTTACCGTGCACAGGAAAAACATTTCATAAACTGCCCCAGTCAAGAACAGATTATGCACTATAGTGATAATATAAAACAAAGCTAGAACAGAGGGTGTGACATAAACTTATAGATAATGAGGCAGTGTATGTAAGGGCTTCAAGGGCTATATAAGCAATAACTAAAAATGACAAAAAAGTAATTTGAGCAATTTAAAACACACACACACACACACAGACACTTCACTGAACTCAATCTAATGCTACTGTGCACATTCCATTTACACAAATATATGATAGAAATAGCCAGATAGAGATAGAAAGAAAGCAAGAAAGTAAAAAAAATGTACACTTGCAGCTCTATGGTTTTGTAGAGTTGTGTTAATAGAATACTTTCTAGCATAATGTGCAGTTAAATTCTGCTTAAAAGCACTAGAGAGCTCTCTGGAGAGTTACAACAAATAATGTTATTCAAAAAGTGAATCTGGCATTTAAAAATAAACTTTGCAAAGTACTCAATAAAGCACCTGCAAAAGTGAAGAGTGCTGTTCCTATGCAGGTGATAAAGTTTACCAATGTGCCCTAAATTTGTTGCACTTTGGCGAGCTGGAGGAGGAATCGGAACATTACTCTGGGTCAGTGGCTAAAAAGTCTTTAAATGTATAACGGAATTACCATTTTTCTTTTAAAGAATATGTTCTAAGCACAAAACTGAGTGGCCTACAGCAGTAGTTACAAATGTTAACTTTAAAGGGACACAGTCATACCCACAAAAGTTGGTTTCATCTTAAAGAGCATGAAAAACGGTCTATAAATTGTATTACCCATTCTGTAAATAATTGCTGAGATATTACAGTTACATAGTAATTGAGGTTAAAAAAAAGACTTTTAGTCCATCAAGTTCAACCTTTTAAGATCTCCTCTGATCTCGCAATATGTGGATTAGTTTTTAATTAATTATTAAATCAATATTTTTTTTTTAATAATTAATTGATCCAGAGGAAGGCAAACAGAAAAAAACCCAAGTGAAAATTACCCAATTGTCTCAAAGGGAAAAAATGTTTAATTCCATCCCGGCCCGCAGATACTGGTGATCAGATTCCTCCCTGTATCAATACTCTCTCTCTTTAATTATCCAGGATAACCCTGAATTCCCTTTTTGATTAGAACAAAATCCAGTCCCCTTTCAAAGTTATCTATCAAATCTGCTGTCACCACCTCCTTTGGTAGAACATTCCACAGATTAATCACCCTTACTGTGTAGAACCCTTTTTTCCTCTATCCTCAAAGGATGTCCTCTTGTCAGTTGAAACCCATTTTTTTGTCACAAAAAGCGTTATTGACAAATCTTTATAATGACCCTGGATGTATTTATATAAGGTAATCATATCTCCTCTTAGACGCCTTTTTTCTAGAGAAAATAAGTTTAATTTGGTTAGTCTTTCTTCATAACTTAGCCCCTCCATTCCCCTTATTAGATTTGTTGCCCTTCTCTGTACTTATTCCAGATCTAAAATGTCCTTTTTATGATGTGGTGCCCAAAATTGTACTCCATATTCCAAATGAGAGCGTACTAGAGATTTGTATAGTGGCGGGATTATATTTGCTTCCCTTGCTTCTATACCCTTCTTAATGCATGCTAATATTTTAATTTGCCTGTGCAGCTGGTGCTTGGCTTTGAGCACTGTTACCTAGGTGGTTGTCCACAAGCACTCCCAGATGCCTTTCAATATCTGATAGCCCTATATTTGCTCCATAACGATTATAAAATTGCATGACTATTTTTCCTTCCCAGATGCACAATTATACATTTATTCGTATTAAATCTCACCTGCTATTTAGATGCCCATTCCTCAATTTTATGTAAATCATTTTGGAGGGAAAGTACATAATTATCGGATTTAATTACAGTACCTTGCACAACTTTGTGACATCAGCGAAAATGGAGAAACTACTTTCCAGTCCCACCTCCAATTAATTAATAAATACGTTAAAAAGGAGAGGACCTAATACGGAGTCCTGAGGAACCCCTCTTATCACATTAGTTCAATCAGAGTATGTTCCATTTACAACAAACCTTTGTTTCCTATCTTTCAGCCAGCTCTCAATCCATGTGCAGATATGTACTGCAATTCCTGTATCTCTTAGTTTGCTCACTAGTCTTCCATGTGGCACTGTATCAAAAGCCTTTGCAAAATCCAAAAAGACTACATCCACGGAGTTGCCTCGATCCAGGTTCCTACTAACCTCCTCTAATTAGATTTGTTTGACATGACTTATCCCTCATAACTCCATGTTGACTCCTACTTATAATCCTGTTCAAATAGACATATTCTTGTATATTATACATTAATAACCCTTCTAAAAGCTTTCCCACTACAGAAGTGAGGCTCACTGGTCTATAATTCGCCGGATTTGCTCTTGCTCCCTCTTTAAATATAGGTATAACATCTGCTTTTCTCCAGTCATCTGGTAGAGACCCTGTGTTGAGTGAATCCTGAAAATTAGATATAATGGTTTGGCTATTACAGAACCCAGTTCCCTCAGTACCCTTGGATGCATACCATCAGGACCCGGGGCTTAATTAACATTTATTTTTTCCAACCTCTTTTGGATTCATATGTATACACTCATTTGCATATAACACATACAATGTGTAGTCCATTTTTTGTGCGTTTTAAGAACATTATAAAAGAAATAAAAATAAAATTTAAAAAAATGATATTTGGGAGAGTCTCTTTAAAGCACAATTTAAGTACAACTCTACTTGAAAAGTTGCATAAAAGTATGTTAGGGCTGGGATCGTTTTCTTACCCTCTTGAGCTGGACTATTAAATTATAGAGTGGTCATGAGAATTGGAAAAATAAATCCACACGTTTTTTTTATTACCTTGAATGCTGTATGTTTGCTTGCTAGTTTTGAGGTAGGGTGCAATTGCATTCTATTGTCATCTGGGACACTGAAAGCATTCTTTCTTTGTTGCACTGAAAGTGATGCGTTTGCCCTGCCTTTACCTTACCAAACCGTTAAAAAGGAAGAGGAAAACTGGCTGAAAAGACCTTGATAATGGTGTTTCTTATCCAATTCCAATTGGAATAAAAGCACAATTTGTACCAAACGCAGATATCCATAAGGCTCACTATCCCTTAAGTTTGCTGTAAGATGTCAGGACAGAGGAGGAGAAAACAATCTCAAATGGTCTAGATTTTATGGGGTGGGGTGGGGAGAGATTTGATAATGTACTACTGTGTTTTCTTCTTTCAAATTATTCTCTCAAACCAGAAAAGAAAAATGTTTATCTATCTGGACGCTTACTCCGACTAGTCTATGAGCATTAACAAAGATATACAAGTCATACTTCTCTGTCAGTGAAACCGATTAGACATATGCATGCTCTTCTTGTCATAATGAAGGTTAGACAGGTTTACTTAATATTTATTTTAGGCAAAACACAAACAACTTTGGCATCAAAGAATGCTCTTTGAAGTCCATGGGGAAGAAAAATAATTGTATCCAATTTCAGATTAATAAATGTTTCACAATCCTTACTTTCTTAGAAAAAACGTACTCTTACATATTAATTGTAAAAAGTGTCTGCATATCATGAAAAAAAAATTGCATTAAATTATTTACATCTGAAAGAGCTCTTTGTCCAGTGACCTTCATGTGTGATAAACAATGAAAACACAATCCTACGCACAAAGCACCAAGACTTAGACCACAATGGTGTGAATGCATTCAACAACACTTAGTTACATAGTTACATAGTAATTAAGGTTGAAAAAAGACTTTCAGTCCATCAAGTTCAACCTGTTAAGATCTCCTCTGATCTGCAATATGCGGATTAGTTATTAATTAAATTATTGATTAAATAATTATTAATAGTATAGTATTGGAGAATGAATAAAGAGTTAGTCCATCAAGTTCAACCTTTTTAGATCTCTATTGATCTTTTTAATTTGGACTATTTATTATTATTGTTAATTGTTAATTATTGTTAATTGTTGTTAATTGATCCAGAGGAAGGCAAACATAAAAAAAAACCCCATTGAAACTTTGCCAATTGTCTCATAAGGAAAAAAAAAAGCAAAATTCCTTCCTGACCCCAGAAACTGGCGATCAAATTTCTTCCTGGATCAATATTCCTTGGTAGTTATCTAGGATAGCCTTGAATGCCCTCTTTATTCAGAAATATATCTAACCCCTTTTTGAAGTTGTCTATCGAATTCGCTGTCACCACCTCCTTTGGTAGAGAATTCCACAGTTTAACCACCCTAACTGTGAAGAACCATTTTCTTTGTTTAAGGTGAAATCTTTTTTCCTCTAACCTCAACGGATGTCCTCTTGTCAGTTGAAAATCTCTTGCTACAAAAAGTTCACTTGACAAAGCCTTATATTGACCCTGGATGTATTTAAATAACGTAATCATATCTCCTCTTAGACGCCTTTTTTCTAGCGAAAATAAGTTTAATTTTGTTAGTCTTTCTTCATAACTTAGCCCCTCCATTCCCCTTATTAGTTTTGTAGCCCTTCTCTGTACTTTTTCCAGCTCTAAAATGTCTGAGGGCGTACTAGAGATTTGTATAGTGGCAGAATTATATCTTCTTCTCTGGCTTCTATACCCTTCCTAATACATGCTAATATTTTATTTGCCTTTGCAGCCACTGCTTGGCTTTGAGCGCTGTTACCTAGGTGGTTGTCCACTAGTACTCCCAAATCCCTTTCAATATCTGATACCCCTAGATTTGCTCCATTAAGATTATAGATTGCTTGGCTATTGTTCCTTCCCAAATGCATAACCTTACATTTATTTGTATTAAATCTCATCTGCCATTTAGCCGCCCATTTCTCTAATTTATGCAAATCCTTTTGTAGGGAAAGTACATCATTATCTGATTTTATTACCTTGCACAACTTAGTGTCATCAGCAAAAATGGAGACACTACATTCGAGTCCTACTTCAATGTCATTAATAAATATGTTAAAAAGGAGAGGACCCAATACTGAGCCCTGAGGAACCCCACTTATCACATTAGACCAATCGGAGTATGTTCCATTTACAACAACCCTTTGCTTCCTGTCTTTTAGCCAGCTCTCGATCCATGAGCAGATATTTACTGCAATTCCTGTATCCCTTAGTTTGCTCACTAGTCTTCCATGTGGCACTGTATCAAATGCCTTTGAAAAATCTAAAAAGACTACATCCACTGAGTTGCCCTGATCCAAGTTCCTACTAACCTCCTCATAAAAACTAATTAGATTGGTCTGACACGACCTTTCCTTCATAAATCCATGTTGACTGCTACCTATGATCCTGTTCAAATAGACATATTCTTGTATTCTGTCCCTTATTAACCCTTCTAAAAGCTTCCCAACTACAGAAGTGAGGCTCACTGGTCTATAATTCCCCGGATTTGCTCTAGATCCCTTCTTAAATATAGGTATCACCTCTGCTTTTCTCCAGTCATCTGGTAGAGACCCTGTAGTGAGCGAGTCTTTAAAGATTAGATATAATGGTTTGGCTATTACAGAACCCAGCTCCCTCAGTACCCTTGGATGTATTCCATCAGGACCTGGGGCTTTATTAACATTTATTTTCTCCAACCTCTTTTGTATTTCTTCCTGAGTTAACCAATTATTTAGTGAAGGTAGTGTAGCCCCATTATGTTGCAGTGTCCCAACCACTGGTACCTCCCTTGTGTAAACCGACGAAAAGAACCTATTTAGCTCATCTGCCTTTTCCTGGTCACTAATTATCAGATGGCTTGTGTCACATTGTAATGGTCCTATCGATTCCTTCCTGGCCTTCTTCCCATTAATATATTTAAAAAATATTTTAGGGTTAATCTTACTTTCCATTGCAACTGACTTCTCATTTTCTATTTTAGCCAGTCTAATAGCCCTTTTGCAAGCCTTGTTGATTTCCTTATAGTCACATAAAGATGCCTCTGTTCCCTCCTTCTTGTATAATTTAAATGCATATTTCTTTTTCCTCATCATGATCTTTAAGTCATTGTTAAGCCACATGGGATGTGATTTACTCCTATTTATTTTATTTCCACATGGTACATGCTGATGAGTATGTTTATTTAGTAAGGATTTGAATGTTGTCCATTTATTTTCAGTATTCTTCCCTGTAAGTTCTTTGTCCCAGTCTATATGTTGTATTGCTGCCCGTAGCCCATTAAAGTTAGCCCTTTTAAAATTTAGAGTTTTTGTTGGCCCCTTACAACTTTGTTTTTTGTATTCAATCTCAAATGAGACTGTGTTGTGATCACTGTTCCCCAAGGGTTCCCCTATTTTTACATTTGATATTATATCAATATTACTTGTGATGACTAAATCCAAGATGGCCCCATTTCTAGTAGGTTCTTGTATTACCTGGGCTAGATAATGATCCCTGAGTGTACTCAAGAACCTGCTCCCCTTAGCTGAGCTGCTGGTCTCGTTTATCCAGTTTATATCAGGGTAATTAAAGTCTCCCATTATTAGAACTTGCCCATGCTTAGCTGCATTTCCAATCTGTAACAATAATTGTATTTCCTCACTTTCAGCTATATTTGGGGGGTTATAGCATACTCCCACCAATATGCATTTAGAATTAGCTCCTCCACTATTTAGCTCAACCCACAAGGATTCAATGATGCCGTTAGTGCCAGCATAAATATCTTCTCTAACTATAGGCTTAAATTCAGGCTTAACATAAAGACAGATCCCTCCTCCTCTTTTACCATTTCCCCTATCTTTCCTAAATAGGTTATAACCATCCAGATTAACAGTCCAGTCATGAGATTCATCCCACCATGTTTCCGTAATGCCTATTAAGCCCCATTTTTCTTGTACTGCTAATATTTCTAGCTCATCCATTTTCCCAGGCAAACTTCTTGCGTTTGCAATCATACACTTTATGTTGCTATGGCTCTGCTGGTGTGAAGTGCCTGCCACTGTATTTGAGGCCCCTATTAATATCTCCCTACTTTCTATTGTAACCCTCCCCCCTTCTCCTCCCCCATGGGTAAATAATTCATCCCTTTCCCTCTCTACCCTATTTACCCCAATACTTCTATATAGTCCCTCCCCCCCACCTACAAGTTTAAAAACTCCCCCAGCCGTTCTACCATCCTATTCCCTAGCACAAAAGCGCCCTCATCATTAAGGTGCAATCCATCCCTGCTATAGAGATTGTACCCAAGTGAGAAGTCAGCCCAGTGCTCTAAAAACCCAAAACCCTCTGCACTGCACCACTTTTTTAGCCACGCATTAACCTCCCTAAGCTCCTTCTGCCTCCCTGGGCTAGCACGTGGCACTGGTAGTATCTCAGAAAATACTATCTTGGAGGTCCTTGCTTTAAGCTTATTCCCTAATTCTCTAAAATCATTCTTTAGGACGCTCCATCTTCCACTAACTTTGTCATTGGTACCAATGTGTACCAAGACCGCCGGTTCATTACCAGCCCCTCCCAATAATTTATCCACCCGATCCACAACATGCCGAACCTGAGCACCCGGGAGACAGCAAACTGTTCGATTGCTGGGATCTGGGTGACAAATTACCCTGTCTACCTTCCTAATAATAGAGTCCCCTACCACCAAAACATGTCTGTTGCTCTGCCTATTCTGCCCTCCCTCTTCTCCAGTAGAGCTGTTCGCCCGGCTGTTAGAGGGAACAGCTCTATCTGGCATTGCCATTCCTGAATGGACATCGCCAACAGTTTCACTCAATCTGGCAAATCTGTTGTTGTTTGCCAACTCAGAACTGGCCTGCCTCCTCCTGTACCCTCTGATTCCCCTTCTAACTGTAACCCAGCTACCTCCCTGGCCATCCTCACTAGCCCCAGCTCCTCCCTCCATACTAGGCCCAGCTAAACTGTGCTCCGTGAGCACCAACTCCCTTTCCAGTGGAGCAATATCACTAAGTGCTGCAATTCTCCTCTCCAGATCTTCAATTTGAGCTTCCAAAGAGGCAACATGCTCACACCTGTCACAGAGGTATGGACCCTGGATCATCTGTTCCAGTAGTGCATACATTTGACAGGATGTACACTGAATAAGGTTGCCACTGGACTGACTCATAATTATTATTATTGTCTACGAAATTTCAGTGGGAAAAATAAAGAATATAATATAATATATTTATATAAAGTTTTCCTCCTGTGCACTATAAATCTGCCCTCCCTTTTCTTTGAAGGCCCTCCTTTTATTTAAACTCCTAGGCTTTTACTAGAATTGCACTTGATACTGAAAATGTTCGCAAAAATTATCAAAAATTATTCTGCAATAAGAAGTCTAAAGATTCCTTTTGGCTAAAACTTTAGGTGTAACTGTATCAACACAAATGTGTTCTGGGTCTCTGCGGTTAAACAGCCACTGTAATGTTCCAACTTTTACAGTTTAGTAGAAATGATTTTTTTAAATAATTACAAATTTGTTTTTATTTAATAAATTGAGAATTTACATCCACCAGCTTTGAATTATTTCTGAATGTGACGCACATAGTATGAACTCTAGTATCAGGGAAAAACATTTGCCAGTTCAACGCCATGAAAGTGGGTGAAAGGACCAAAAAAAAAAGTTTTGTGGTGCTTGCACAATACACAGGTCCCAGCTTTCTACACATGACATTGCATAACAAGTTCTCCCCATGTGAAGCCACTGAATAATTAGGCCATCCACTGGCATTTGTCTACATGGGGGGGGACCTCTAAGGATCACTATACAGTTGTACCTTGGAACTCAAATTTAATCTATTTCGAACAGCAGGTTAAGTTCCAAAAAGGTTGTGTACCAAGGCAGCATTTCCATTGGGGATCAATGCAAATTGAAATGATCTGTTCTTAACCCCAGAAATTTCACATTTCAGTTTGAAGCCTTAAAACTAAACAAACATAAAAAAAGAGAATAACTAGATCAAATAACATAGAATTTAACTTTACTTTAACTGTACTGAGAGTACTTGAGGGCCTAGTGGGATGGTGGGGATGTAGGAGGAGGGAGGAGGAGAAGGACGAGAGAAGCTATTGCTTGGAGGATGTACTTGAGTGTTTGTAAGAACCGGCTGCACCTGGGTGCTTGGACGGTAGAAGTATCTTGCAGACACTAACTACACTAGGCCACAGTATATTTAAATGTATTCCACTTCCTGAGACAGGATGCAGGGCGGAGCGAGCGTGGAGTTCCAAGACAATTTTTATCAGTGATGTGCAACGAGTTCCAAGAAGGTTGAGAAAAGAGGGCCCACTGTATACGAGCTTTGTTATCATCAAAAACATTTTCTCTTCATTTATGTGCCACATGCTTTCTTCTCTTCCAGATAGGTGTGTTAGGCTAGCATTTTGCAGTGTAACACACATATATATATATATATATATATATATATATATATATATATATATATATATATATATATATATATATATACACACACACACACACACTTTTTCTTTTTTTTTCTCAAAAAAAAAACAAGGTAAGACTTTTTTCATGAATGCTGATAAATACAGAAATCATCTCAACATGCTTTGCCATACCAAGTACTTGTGTCATCATACTGCCTGCTATGTGCTAATAAGTTCAAATGAGCATTGTTGCAATTAAATTAGCCTGCTGAATGCAAGGTACTTTTTGTCTTATTGCTCAATTTGTAGAAAATAAGGATTTCCCAAACAAACAAACGGTCACATTGGTGGTGATGCAAAAACCTCACTAGAATTTAATACACAGGAGGAGTCTTCATAAAAGTCCCTATATAGTTAAAGGTATATGCAAGTGAGATGGATTATGAATGCATCTGATAGAGGAGAATTAGTAGTGTATGAAAAAAATGTTTGCATGAAAAGATCCCAAAATAAACATAAATTAGCTTACCTTGAAGTTAACAAAATGTCCTATGTTTTTTGGGCATTTTATCGTGTATACACTCCTAGAAAACTCTGCCTCTCTTAGCATAACATTCAAATTCAGAATCAGACTAATACATTGTATCATGTGCTCAGTACAATAACTGCAACCGTTATTTCCTGTGCTCTGTACCAGAAAGGTGAAAAATAGTATCTTGCTGTATTTCTAGTGGGTACACTGCTGTATTTCCCCTGTACCCCGCTTATGTAGGCGTCCTGTGGATGTGGACCACTGGATTTAACTTTTGTGCAAAATAACTTTGTAAGTAAACTTAACTTCTCTAAATAACATGTTTTCATACACTACTAATTCTCTATCAGATGCATTCATAACCCAGCTCACTTGCATATACCTTAAAAATGAACACAAAGGATCACTGCAGTCATTTTCTGTCAAGCATTTAAAAAGAGCTTGTTTTATATATATTACAAAAGGTCCCCTTGTGTAAAATAGATAATTTTAATAAAAATGTACTCTAAAAAGCGAGGCAGTCAAATTTATGGGTTTGCGCTGCCTTTACATTATCAAAGAGTTAATAGGAAATGTAAACAAGGACTCAGAGACTTTAAGTGTGTTTCTTATTTGATTTACACTAAAATCCAATGGGAACAAAAACACAATATGTTCCAAATTCAGTTATCGCTGTGCCATCGTTTTCTCCTCCTCTGTCCTGATATGTTACAGCAAGATCTCACACAGTCTACATTTTACACAATGAAGCTGCTGCCTATTAATTCTCTTTAAAAAAAAAAAAAGTTTTAATGTGCTCTATTACATGCTAGAAATTTGGGACTATAGCGGAAATGTAATGTGCGTTTGATTCCAGTAGTTTAAATTTTTGTGGTGCCTTTTCTCAACTGATTTTGAAATTTGAATGGTAGAAATGCAATTATTTTGGTAAGCAGTTTCAGCCTGCAACTGCATAGGACAATAAAACATTTTTTTTTTTTTTTTAACTTTATTTTGGATATCTACCACCTAAAAAGGGACACTAGCGATAAAATGTACTGGTTCCTTAAAATAATAAATCTTACTATTAATAATACAATATTTTTTATAACATAATTATATAATTATTACTATTTTGAATAATCTCCCCCCCCCCCCCCCCCCCATTTAATTTTAGGTAGCTGCCTTTACATTCTCCCAGTTTCAGAGCTTGCATGGACAGAAAGATGCAAATTTCCCATGATTCTCAATTGCATCTTTAAAAGTAAACACACTATGCCAACATCTTCACGGTGGTCCATACAGTCATATAGTTCTTGTACTTGCACTTCAAGTTACACCACAATGGACCAAAAGGAAACTTCTGGCCGTACGGTGTTCAAATTAGATGATGCGACCTTGTAGAATTGCAGCTCCCCACCTCCCATGGTGGCGCACAATGAGTGACAAGAAGAGAAAGAGAGGCCAACAAAACAGTCTCCAAGAGTAAACAGGGAGAAAATTAAAAAAATATAAGACACATCTAATATATTGAAAGACCATGCGGTTTTGCCACTAATGTCTATATTTAAAGGACCACTGCAATGCCCTAACAACATGAGCTAGATCTTTCAATTAGGCATTTATCACTAATACAATTCATATTCAATTTCAAAAATCAATATTCAACTTACTTCCGTTGCGCCTGGTATCCACCCACTCACTAGAAGATCTATAGACAAGTTTGTTTCTTAAAATTTAACCGCGTCCTACTAGACAAACTGTACCAACAAAACATATCCTAGGGCTGGAAATGTGTTGTATTAAAAGAGATTTCCCTAGTCAATCAGCTTTTTCTATTAGGGCAGCTTACTAATGAGTGTTTATTATATTACTGAATCTAATTGTTATTAAAACCCTTTAGAACGGGCTCTCAGTGGCAACTGCCCTCCTTTGAATGACCAACACTCAGCTTGAAATGTAAACTCTGATCTTTGAAAATTAAATGTAATATGGAATATTGCCATTATAAAAAAAATCATTAAATAGTTAATGTATTAAACATCAATGCATAATAAAAATAACTAGCTAGACATTACGGTTGTCCTCTGAAGGGAATCTTTCATCATCAATAAGCAGCAAAACACAGAAGGTGGGTCGATGAGGAACTGAACAGATGCGGTCAACCTGCACCTACGTTGATAGGCAATGTGTTTACAAGAGTACTTGGCCCTGTTCAAAAAAATCCATGCATCAGACCGCCTGGTCCATTTTTCATTGTTTCTATAGAAACAAGACCACCTCATGAGAGGAGGTTGTGGGGAAAAGATGTATCTATATAATTTACTTCAAAGCACAAGAAAAAAATGTTGTTTTTTTTTTTTTAAAGGACCAGTGTTATGCCCTATAAACAGAATCAAGATGTTTGATTAAGTATTGATCATTAATAAAATAAAATGCATATTCCAGGATTAACAATAAGTATTATTCAACATGAAACTTAAAATTGGTGTCCACCCACTAAAAGGTGAATGAGAAGGCAATTTTGACCATAAGGCTGTGCTAAATTTTCAGGCACAATGCAATATCAACACAATGACCTCCATTGGCTGAAGATTTTTTTTTTTAAAGTGGATTACCCAAGCTTCAAGTATATTTATATATACGAAATTCTCTAAAATGCTGTATTGCCTTGTACACTATTATCTTTCTGTCTCTTTGTTTGTAGTGTATGACTAAGATGTTTTTAGTTTAAAAAAAAAAAAAAATTAATACAATATATATAATAAGAATCTATCCCGTTGTGTATGAGCATGAAACCACCAGCACTGACAGCTGCAGTGCTAGCAAGTATTTGCTAGATGGCGCCGTCAACGTGGCGCAACTCGACAGGCGCTGAACCAACAGCGATGCCATCGCTATGTTCGGCGCAGGCACTCGGCCCATGAGGGCCTGGGGAGCGCCTCTCATAGCTCAAGGCCTCTTCTGTCGGCTCACCTTATATGCAATGTGCAGCAGTATTCCAAAAATTGTCAGCACCATCCAGCACTGCAGCTGGTATTGTTTTGCGTAAGGGAAGAGGGGAAGGACTGTAAAATAATTAAAGATTGGAGTATTGTGTTAAAAAATAACACACCATAATCTATTAAATACAAAGCAATAGATACATGCACTTTAAATACCTTGAATAATGCATTGGCATTAAACAGGTGAGCTGGAGCTTGTGCCTGCATTTTATATTCATCACATCAATGCCGCCATGGCAACTAAGAATTAGCGTGTTGATGGCAGTCTGCCAAGCATCTTCTTTCAACTTCCTCTAGAGTCGGTGAAAGTAAAAATAGAGGTGAACATTTTCTAGAGGTTTTATCATTATTTCCTCAAGTCCCATTGTTTGTGGAGTGTGAAATAATGAAGGGTATGGATGCCACAGAGCCATAGGAAAAGGAAGCTAGGATTCCCTAAAACATGTTCATATGCTTTCATGCTACTCAACACCAAATCAAGATGTTACGTGTACAATGTAGTTCCAAACATTCTATTATGCATTTAAATTGACATTGTAGTTTGATAATTTTTGTATTCACAGAACTAAATGTATTGCCTATAAATGCAATAGTATGCGGTCTCTGCCACTTCCATTATAAGATGATTGGGCTTCCCTCTCTCGTTGAGTAAATGCTTCTTGTCCCATAGGTAGAAGTTTTGGGGTCTTATCTCATTACCCCTCCGTGAATTCCTATTTGCACTTTTATACTATAGATAATGGACTTTACTTACCTACAGCCATAGAAAAAAAAAAAAAAAAAAAAAAAAAAAAAGTTTTTAGAAAAGACAGCCAAGACTACAAATAATTACATATAATTAGTTGATCAGCCAAAAAGTTATTTTCATTTCTTTAAATTGTAAAAACCTTTTTTCCAATTATTGTTACTTATCTAAAATAGAGCACTACAGTGTCCATTTAAAAAATGTTAATAAATGAACATGTTTGCATGAAGAATTAGTGATACAGAGTTAAGAAATATCACATTAAAATATCAGATGATGCACATCCTCTTATCCTGATCTGAAAGGGGAAGCAGTTTAAGGCTGCAGTAAAGTCCCCTGCTTTAAGCAACTGACTAAATAGGCACAGCTAACTGATTTACAATTACTCTGAAATCCTTCCTCTAAACTTTAGAAAAAAAAAAAGAAAAAGAAAAAAAAAAACAGACGACGACGACAACAACATACAGGTCAGGCTAGAGGAGGAGCAAACTCTTTTCCCGGATGTAATTTTTTGTGTTTTAAAAAAAGAGCCTACATAAGAAAAGAGAGAGAGAGCACAGACACACAAAAAAGGAAACGCCTAAGATCATGTAAAAACAATCTAAAAGTGCCCCACACGGCAACCTGGTGCAAATGCTTCCCCCCTTCCACTTTAATTCTACAGGGCTAGTCCCATTTTATCAGTCCTAAGAGGACCACTGTGATGAACTACTCTTGGAAATATGCAATAGAATGCAATACAAACAATATATCTCCCATTTTAAATATATTTTTCATGGAATTATGCTGCTGTGGAATCATTTTGGTTTCAGATGACCAACTTCCTGAAGTGAGAGGAGACTTTGAATATACTGAAAGTGCCTATGTGCATGATGGGGATGTGGCAGTTCCATTTGCCAGTGCTCAGCAGGACCAACAAGAAGTGCATTAAGTTTAGAAGGACACACCCACCTTGGAAAGGAACCGGCAGCAGCAGGAAAGAAAGAAGAAAGTAAAATGCAGTCATTCAGTAAAGAACAATTGCCCATAAAAGTTGCAAAATGTAAATGCAGAGTTTATTGTTTTTGCTTTCTAAAAATGTTGCCTATTCTAATGTTTTTTTCCCCCTTTTCATTTAGCTCTGTAATAGAACTTTACAGTGGGTTGATACGGTTAGTGAACCATTTATAGTGTACACCACTAAAAATGTATTTAACCATATCTGAGCTGTGTTTATATTTTTAACAAACAGTGGATGACATAATCAATTCATGTAAACTAAAATCATCTTTCAAATAAAAACAGCATAAATTATGTAAAGCATTCATATTATTGTCACTGATGAAGTCAAGCTTATTAGCAATTATTATGCCATTCTCTCCCAAATACATTATTTTTTCAATGAAATTTGCAGTGTGTAAGTCAATGGCATTGCACACTATTACGGTTAGTTACATTTTAGAAATTCAATTATTGGAGAATCATTTCTCTAAAATGTATAGTTATTCTGGTGTACTGGCTAGATAGGATTCATATGTAAGCACTATGCATTTTTCTACAATGTTAAGGGTTAGACAGGTTGCTTATTTTTTTTATTCACGATCATGGCCACCTGGGATTTATTTGTGCCACACGGATTATGTTTGGTGCATGGTCTTGTTAATTTTGCAATAATGTTTTGAAACAGTTTCACCGTTTCTGCCTATTTTGTGATGGAGGATTGTTATGTGCATAAACACTATACCAGTGTTGGTGAGATTTGTCCTGTCAACAGTCCAGGGTTGCTGTATGTTTCGGCTTGTGGATTAGGTTCCTCTTTGACGAAGTCATGGTGCGTTAATCATATATTCATTGTAGTTATGCACCTGAGCTCAATTTGAGAACCTGAATCCTGCACTACTGGCAACATTAATTGTACTAACTTTACCACCAATGTATGAAGCGTTACCTCATATGGTAAGAGGTTAGGAATCATATATCACTTCCCATAGATTATCTTGTACTAAATGTCAGAGGATACACACTGAATGCAAAGACAGCATTTATTGTTGTTGGGTGTCAGCATTTGTGTGAGCAGGTATTTATAGATCCATAGACATTGTGATTTAAATGATCTTTTAATATATTTAGTTTTTACTTCATGATGGGTATTACTCATTTTTCTTTTATTAGTTGTCCTCCTTCAGGCTGTTATTTCTCTGATATTCGGATCCGAACGCGTCTCATTTGATCAGCTGCTTTTGTGGGAGGCTGAATTTATATCTATTTAAAAGAGACCTTTTTCTGGTGCCTAACACAATGGTAACAAAATTAATTTTAATATGGAAAAACTTTGACATGTGCTCTCAAAAACACACAGCTATTAAAATAAAAGAACTTAAGTAATATATAATTTCCAGTCTCCAATTATTTATATATTTGGGCTTGTATTCTATTCCTTCAGGGGACAATACTGTAGCATTCAACTAAATGTATTTATCTTTCAGTACCTTAACTTGTATTTGCTTTTGTGTATCATCCATTTTATACCATCCCATTAAAAGCAAATCAAGAGGGATAAATGTAAAGATGTATAATCACTTATGAGATAATTTGATATATATTCTTATCACAGAACTTAGCAATGCAAAGGGTTAAATTATTTTTTATATCCCATATCATTTAACTTATGAAATTAAATGGCCTATAATTATACCCCCTCCGATGTGGCGCAACTCGACGGCGATGAATCAACATCGAGGCCATCACTAGGTTCGGCGTGGGCACTCGGCCTCACAGATCAAGGCCTCTTCAGTCGGTGTGCCTTAAAAATGCAATGTGCAGCAGTATTCTGAAAATCGTCATCGCCATCTAGTGGTTGGCGGCGGCACTGCTGCCGCCAATCTTTTGCATAAGGGAAGAGGGAAAGGACCAATAAAACTAGGTATTGTCAACTTTTTTTTTCATTTTCAGGATATCTATTGAAAGTTACTTCATACATAAGCATTCTAGTATCCTTAGACAGAATATCAGTTTGTTTCTAAGGAGCAACTTAAACTTCCCTATTTATCCCACCGAGTAAGGTATAGTCTAGGCAATTGGTGATAGCAGGCTGTAACTATTGGGCACTTAACCATAAAGTACAACTATCAATAGCCCGCAATCAGGGAGCCTCATTAAAACTCCCATTGCCAAACAGCTCTTATTTCCTGGTGGTCTAGCTAAGATTCTCTCTACCCGACTATAGTTTTGTACATGTGGCTTTATCAAAAGGTAAGTTTATAAGAGCCAATTTTATATCAGACCTGTACATACCATATACTATTTTAAAACACAAGAGTATCTGTACTTTTTGTAGAAAGTTGATAATAGCATTTTTCTTTTGCCCTGAGGTTTTTGTCACTCTAGCCAAAAGTTGAAGCAATTTAATTATAAAAATACAATAGACATGATCTGGCAGCCAATCATTTTTTTTTAAAGGATACAAAAAAAGGTTATTAAGTTTTCAAACTTTAATAAAATTTACATAGCAATCAATGAGGCTCAAGTATTGGGATGATCTTTATTAAAGACAGAGAAAATGCTTTCATTCAGAATAAAGGTGAATAATCAAAGTATATATAGTGATATTTTAGTTAAAGAGAGGTGCAACTGATGAAAGCTTCTCACACTATCAAGTCAGAAACAACACAGAGGAAGGTTTAAACATGACCAATGGAAGATATAGAGCAGGGAAATTAACCCATGTCATATATATGTGCGTGCGCACCTGCGTGTAATAATACAGGTCAAGACAAACAAATCTTGTCTTTTCAATTTAAGAAACATTTCTAAAATACGTCACTACCTTACACAAGACACAACTAATATTCAAATACATTCCCTCATCATATCCCGTATTGACAACTGCAACTCACTGCTGGCTAGCCTAACCACCTATCTATCCCCCTAACCGTCTATCCCCCCTCCAATCCATATTGAATGCCTCCGCTAGACTCATCTACGCTCTGTGTCTGCAGCACATCTCTCTCAATCACTCAACTGGCTTCCCGTAGCCTCCAGAATAAACATTTTTAAAATCATGACATTAACTTACAAAGCCCTCAACAACACTGCACCACCTTATATCTCTGCTTTCATTTCCAAATATTCCCCCAGCTGCCCTCTTCGCTCTGCTAATGGCCTTCTTTCCTCCTCTCTCATCACCTCCTCCTCTCACTCCCGCCTTCAGGACTTCTCGCCCTGCCCCTATTCTATGGAACTCCTTGCCTCACTCCTCTAGAAAATCCACCCGCTTCAAATCCTTCAAAACCTCACTAAAAAACCAACCTGTTTAAAGAAACCTTTTAGCCTCCCTCCTTAACATGCACACTGCATTTCTCACCCTGCTGTACCACACCATAAACCTTTAGAATGTAGGTCTGCAAGTTTTCAATCTTACACAGTGCTTTGGGAGAAAGCACTATGGACACTGGATTCTAAGCTCAAAAACCGGGCCCTCTATCTTTGTAATGTGTTAATCGTGATTTGCATTGATCACAACTTACGTTTAGCGCCATGGAATATGTTGGCGCACTATAAATAAAACGATAATCACAAATATAGTTGTCAGTGGTCATGTTTGCGATGTTGGTCACACAATGTTAAATAATTGTGGCCCTCGCAAAGCAAGGCAAGCAATTGCACCACGCAACTGCAGGCCCATGGTACTTTTAGGCTGCAATGAACGCCGAAGGCACTCATCGTGAGGCCCGCGGGAGTTAAGCTACAATGAGCGCCAAAGGCGCTCATTGCAGGGCTCGGGATGAGCATCTGCAGAGGCACGCAGGACTTTAAAAACACCATAGACATGAGCACAGAAGGCGCTCATGTTGATGGTCGAGAGAGCAGGCAAAAAAACGTAGCACTTTGCCGCTGATCGCGAAGCACGCAGTTTCACAATTTAACGGCCAAAATGGTTTCAAGCGTGCAACTCTAAAAAGCCCAAAGAACAGCAAAAAAAATAAAAAAAATAAAAAAAAAATACATATATATAATAATAATAATAATAATAATAATAATAATAATAATAATAACAACAACAACAACTAGCGACTTGCCCGTCAAAAAATGACGGCAATAGGATTGTAAGGGCGGTAAATTTTGTTGGTGTTCCAAGATGCTTCGGCGCTCATTGCGAGGTTGTTTGTGTGCTATGAGCAGGGGAAGAGCCAGGAAGCCTGTAAGTGAAGTTGCAAGCGAATTTGAGCCATATTTGGCGTATGTCGATCGAAAATCGACTAAGCAAGGAAAAAAATGGCGGCCAATAAAACGTAAAAAGTCTGAAACCGGTTCAAAAAACGAGGCCAAACAACGCCAGGAACGCAGGGCTTTAAAAATAAAACCAAACGGCAATCGTCGCGCACCACGCATACATTCAGCAGACACACAGAAGAGAAAGACACAGGGAAACGGAAGCGTCAGGGGGGAGATGGTGGAAAGAGACACAAGGCAAAGGCGCTTATCATGGGGCTCGCAATGAGCGCTAATGTTTACTGCGAAATAAGAAGGTTGTGGGTTGACAAAGCCTGCAATGAGCGGAGAACCCGCTCATTGCGGGGCTCGCGATTAGCACCTTTGGCGCTCATCGCGACGCCCATACAGTAGAAGGAGGGGAGGCTTGCAATGAGCGCCAAAAGGTACAGCATTCCTAGCCTTAAAATTTGATTCCCGTCATTTTTAATGGGCAAGTAGCTAATAATAATAATAATAATAATAATAATAATTTAAAAAAGTTAATTTAAAAATAAAGTTGAGAAAAGTATTTGAAATTTAGTAGCCATTTTTTCAGGCAAAAACATTAAAATGACTAATGATGAAAGGTCCTCAGACAACTAAAATAACAAAATATTAGCAAATTTCCAGATTGTGTGTCCATAAAATTATAGACATCATATAAACCATATACATTTGTTTAAGAGGTATATGCAAGTGAGCTGGGTTATTAATGCATTTTGTAGCGTTTGAAAAAAATGGTTTGCATGAAAAAATACCAAAATAAACAGTTAAACAGTTACCCTAAAGTTTGCTGAATTTCTTGCATTTGCAAACCGTTTTCTATAAACGCTGACAACCCTGAAACTCCCAGGGAAAATTAGCATAACTAATACATTGCATCTTTTTGGTCTGGGGATTGTGCGGCAGTTTTCTTTTAGGTTTTTGTAACAACCAGAACAAGGTATGTGTTCCTTCATTCACTGATTGTTTTATCTACATCCCAGGTGTTATTTCCCCCAACCCCAGTAAATTGCCCCTGTAACTCCCCCAACAAACTACCCCTGTACCCCCCCAGCTGCCCCAGTAAATTGCCCCTGTAACTCCCCCAACAAACTACCCCTGTAACCCCCCCAGCTGCCCCTGTAACCCCGCCCCTGCCACCCCTGCAAATTGGCCCTGTAACACCGCCGCAAATTGCCCAGTGACCTCCCCAGCCCCAGTAAATTGCCCTGTGACCTCCCCCAGCGAATAGCGCCGTGACCTCCCCCAGCCCCAGTAAATTGCCCTCCAGCCCCAGTGAATAGCGCCGTGACCTCCCCCAGCCCCAGTAAATTGCCCTCCAGCCCCAGTAAATTGCCCATCACCTGCCCCAGCAAACTGCCCCCCCCCCAAGCGAACTGCCCCGGTGACCTCCCTTAGCCCCAGTGATCTGCACCCATCACCTCCCCCAGCGAATTGCTCAGCGACACACTCACTCACAAGACTCACACAGACACACACACACTCACACAAAGAGACACACACACTCACTTGCGCGCGCCCACACAGTCCTTCCCCCTTCTCCCTCCTCCCAAAACCTCTGAGCAGTTTTAGCTAGGGTACGAATTTAGAATTCGTACCATAGAGCGGTTCTGCAGCGATGGCTGTAAACATCCTCCCAGCACATTTTTTTTTTTGCAAATTTATTTTTGTGCAAACATGGTTTTGCTAGGTGGGTTATGATGTTCCTTTACAGTATGCATTCATAACCCACCTCCCTTTAATTTGTCTTTAAAACAATCAGCTTATCAAGTGATTGTAATACAGCTGGCCCTAGAAATCAGCTAAACATTCCTATGTTAGTGCTGAAGTGCAACAGCACTTGAAGGAACTAAGCCGATGCAACAATCTTGTTCAAGCTTGACTACGTCACTCACAAATTTAACAAATCACCATGCCAGTAAGGAATTTGACCATGACACCCATGCTACCAACATTCACATTACATACAAACAGAAGAGCAAGATCTGCTTACTTCATAGAAAGGACTCACTATTCTTGAAAAGTAGTAGTGAGAACTGAATTTTAGAAATCACAAAAAATATGTATTAAATATAAGGAAAAACATTTAAAATAAAATGTATTTCATTGGAAATGTATGTCAGTTTTCCAAACCGAGCTTTTAACACAAGACAGAAAATTAGGTAAAAATGTTTGTCAAAGTCATTTAAGCCAATGTTTGTACTGTGATCTGTAGTCATTTTAATGGGAAGCAACATTATCCAAGTCCAATGCTTTATTTAAATTTGCTGTCATCCTGCCAAGTTTCATCAGCATACTTATGAATGAGTAAACAGCAGTATTTCTTCAGTAAGGACAGTGGCCCATAACTAATAATATAATCAAATTGACACAATGCTTGGAATTTGCTTTTTTTTTTTTTCTTCTTTTTAAACGCCAACTGCAAAGCAAAAAGTATAATTTAACATTTGTATTACATAGCAATAATGTGCATACATTTCACTACTGAGATCAATTAAGATTGTCAGACTGCCTTATAGTAACAATATATATAAAAAAATAATTACACACACTAATACTGTAGCTATAACATTAGATTAACACGTTCAGGCATTAGGCACAGTTTAGGTCAGACGTGGGCAACTGTGTTCTACGAGGATCTCTCTGATTGAGTAAAAGAGTAATAGCCTGGAATTATTCACATGAAAATAATTATAGGAGAGATTTCCATCATGTTAAAATATTGCTGCGTTTTGGCCAATATAGGGATCAACATACAAATATTACATCAATATAAGTAATCATAAGAATAAGAATTCTAGCAAGTGTCCAAGTAACGGCAATTTGTGCGACAAAATGTATCCCACACATTAATACAAATATTACACCTCTGTGGTATCCTATAGCCAGAAATTGGAAGAAGTGTAGAAATTGTTGTACATTTGGATTAATGAAAAACAGTTAGTAGGTGGTAGTATTTCCCAGGCACCAATATGTGAGAAAGCAAAACAATTGAATGTTGATCTGGTAAAAGATGGGCCTACAAGTGATGAGAGCAGTGAAGAATTTAAAGCCAGTCATGGTTGGTTTGACAATTTTAAAAAGAACTGGCATTTGTAGTGTGGTGGAGAATGGAGAGGCAGCTAGTGCTGACAAATAAGCAGCTGATCCTTTGTTAGGGAGTTCAGAGACTATGTAAAAAGACTAACAGCCTTATTAATTTGCAATTCGGTAAAATTAAAAAGGGGATCTATTTAAGCACACAGCATATTTTATTTACAGAAGTTTTTAGTTAGTGAAGACCTTGCTTTTGGATAGAAGTTCACTAACTAAAAACTTCTGTAAATAAAATATGCTGTGTGCTTAAATAGAGCCCTTTTAAGTTTACCGAATCGCAATTTAATAAGGCTGTAAGGCTTTTGTTCACCAACAAATCTTCAACTGTGACGAGATTGGTTTATTTTGGAAGAAAATACCAGAACAGAACCTACATCACTCAAGAAGAGAAAATTTTCCAGGGTGCAAGCCGATGAATGACAGGCCAACTCTGTTTGTGTGCGGCAATGCTAGTGGGGAAATCGAAAAATTA
The DNA here is from genome assembly GCA_027410445.1 of Discoglossus pictus. Classification (NCBI taxonomy): domain Eukaryota; kingdom Metazoa; phylum Chordata; class Amphibia; order Anura; family Alytidae; genus Discoglossus; species Discoglossus pictus. Next base: position 54,147,132 of record CM050172.1, on the reverse strand, counting down.
AGCCTTTTAAAATCTTTGGTGTTCTCACTGCGATAAGATTAGTAGAGTAAATGTGATAAAATCAATTTATGTGTAATGTGGAGGGCCAACAGCAAAGCTTGGGTTCTTCATTGAATGGATGAACGAAGTGTTTGGCCCCACAGACAAAAAATATTTGCAGGAGAAAGAACAGAGTCTGAGGGCTCTGTTAATAATGGACAAAGCTCCTGCTCAACATTTAGGCTTGGAGGACAACTAGCTGGAGGACTTTAATAGTATAACTGTGAATAGGTCATCTCAAACTTTAAGAAACTATTTACCAAGGCGCTTTGAGGTGACCTCAGATACGGAGTTGACACAGAGAGTTCTGGAAGGACCATTTCAATATGCTCCACTGTGTCATTCTGATAGATAAGGCCTGGCATGCAGTCTCTCACAAGGCCATGGACTGTGGCTGGAGGAAATTGTGGTCAGTAACTGTAGCTTCGAGGAACTTGCAGGCTAAACCTAGCCCAATTGTGGAGGACATTGTGTCTCTGGGCAGGTCCATGGGGTTGGAGGTCAGCGATTAAGACATCGAAGAGTTAGTGGAGGAGCACAGACAAGAGCTCAGAACGGAGAGCTGCAGGAACTTCAAAGGGAGCAGGAACAGATAATGGCAGAGGAAATTTCTTCAGGTGAAGAGGAGTGAAGGGAGGAAGCACCTACTGCACGGATCAAAGAAATGTGTACTAAATGGGTTGAATTACAGCATTAAAAAAAATGTGCTGACAAACTCGGATTATACTAGAGTATATACGGTAGTTTAAACATTACAAAGTTCTTCACAGTAAGGGTAGTTAATCTGAGGAATTCTCTAGCAAGGGAGTTGGTGACAGCGGATTCAATAGATAACTTTAAAAAGGGATTGGATATATTTTTAAGTAAAAATGGTATTTAGGGTTATCACGGTTAATTAGAGATGGAGTATTGATCCAGGGAAAAATCCGATCACAAGTATCTGGGGGCAGGAAGGAATCATTTTTTTTTTTCCCTTTTGAGACAATTGGCAAACTTTCACTTGTTTTTTTTTTTTTCCTGTTTGCCTTCCTCTGGATCACTAAACAACAAATCCGCATATTGCAGATCAGAGGAGATCTTAAAAAGCTTTAACTTGATGGGCTAAAAGTCTTTTTTCAACCACAATTACTACGGTATGTAACAAAGTTACTTTATACATGAAATGGAATATAAAATAATTTTGAAGTATTCACAAGTCAAATGCAGCTTTTGAAAAGGTCAGTAGCATAGTGAAATTTTGAGCTGCTAAATACAGCTGCCGAGTCAGAGTAAAGTAATACGGATGACTGACCGAATGAGTATATATATATATATATATATATATATATATATATATATATATATATATATATATATATATATATATATATATATATATACACACACCCACATATATTTATTATTTTTATTGTAAATATGTTATACTGACTATAATAGATGGCACAGCACCTTTAAGGGCCTGTTTTTAAAATCCCTTTTTTTTTTTTTAATTTAATGTTACCATATACACTCTTCTAGATTAATAGTCAATTCTAATTTGCAATAAATTTCCAAGACCATAGGAGCCAGTCATTTTACAACAGTTACTAGTCAGACACATGACATCACAAAAGGACCTCTTAAAGCAATACAGACTATGCTTGCATTCCGGCAAATGTGAAATAAAGCAGCCGCCGCTGAATAGGAAATACTAAAAAGGGCCATTTACCTTTCTGCAAGTGCTTTTTATAAATGTGAAAAAGAACAAGATGTTAAAATGGTCTTTTTTTATTACACTGATAAAAGATTAAAAAGAAAATCTAAAGTTTTAAGTGTCAGTTTACATTTAAATTGCATCTTGTCTACTACCTGCTGCAGGAGTAATAACAGACTGCCGCGCTCGGTGTGGCAATTGTCGATAGTGAAGACAATGATTGATAACAGTTTTTACTGGACTCAGTTCACATTGCACTGACCAGTTATCCCATAGCTAGTCGGCATTTTTCAAAATTTCAGACATGCAAGAGAGCAGAAATCAGAATTGTCTGTCATAAGAAATTTCAAGGTCTATTCCCTTCAAACTGGAAATGTAAGCAGTCTTACCATTGCTTTGAATGAAACAACAGTCCTGCAACCTGATTGGCTGCAATTATGCAAAAGCATATGGGCAGTCTATTACATATGTAAACATAGATTTATATTATTATTCACTTGATTTAATTTCAGAGTGAAAAATGCATTTATTTCAAAAAGTATTTCAACACGCTTTTAGGAGATCCTTATTGTGATGTGGTTAAAATTGTGACGAATTAAGATGCCTTTAAGAACACAATTAAAGTGGTACTGAAAAGGTCTCAACTTTTTCTCTTCAACTCCCCTGCTGTTATGCTATTTTAAATAAGTAGTATTGAATAAAGTTTTAGTAAGGTAGAAACAGGTCTTTAAAATATATTATCTATTTATGCAATAGTATGCATAGCCATTCTTGCATTATTATTAGGACTCCCCTATCTGACAGTAGATGCTTCTTGCCAAGTAGGTAGGGACATTGCAGGCAGAGATTAGGTCATTGACACTCTAGACTGGGATCTGAACTTTTAAATCACATACACTTGTCCTTGCTTATCTGCCCTCTAAATCGGGAAAACTGTGGGAAGTTGAATCATCACAGGGAGAGTATTTATAAGAAAATATAAAAGGTTGTTTTTTAAGGTTGTAAAATAACTCTGGCCATTATCCATTCTAGTTCTTTAAACACAGAAACAGAAATTTGAATAATGACTATGGTTCTTGAAGAACAATCTTCTTTTCAGGAATTCAAATTCAATTCTGAAGTACTGAACACACAAAGGCTGTGTGAAAAGATGATGCACTATGCTGCTATGCTGTAGAATGAAACATTCTGGACAAACAGTAAGCACTACCCCCCCCCCCCCCCCCCCCCATTTAAATAAAAATAGATTAAAAAAAACAAAACACAACCTTCACAATCCAGCTTTCCTGTAATGATATAAACAAAAGGAATTAATCTAATGAACAGTTATCAAAAAATTTGATTTCATCTATAAATATATTTAAGTTCATGGCTTACAAGATCACAAGGCTTGCCAGTTGTTTAGAAACAGATGTTTTTTTAACAGTACTCTTTTAAACTAGAGGAAAAAAAAATACAAAGAAAACAAAATCCACTGAAGAATGAACAGCAAAGGAAGACTGTAAATAGGACAATATTAGAAAGATTCGAACTTTCCACTTAAGTTTATTTCATGAATAGCCGTATAGTATAGTCTTTAGTAGTTTCTGACTCTTTGTGGCGTTATAGACCGCACTATGCTAGGCACATAAGCAGAAGTGCTTATGACATATTAAAACATTCTAGTTAGCTAGTATCCACTGAGATAACCCACCATAAAAATTGTGAAACTTTCAACTGAAGTAGCAGTTAATGTATGTGCACGGTAGCAAGCAAAAGCAATTTTATTAGATGTTCCATCATATAGTCTAACCAAAACCGTCCTATTGGTTTTATGGGTGACATGCTGAAATATACAAGTTAGCTCAAATAAAGCAACTAATAAACGGTTTATTATTCCTGTAATCATTTGTGCATTAATAAAAATACATCAAGAGTGGGATGTCTTTTTTATATATGTTATGTGAAACTGTCGCTGGGTAAGCGAAAATCAACAAGACTAATGGAAAGCTAATTTTACAAAGGACACATGCTACTTAGAATAAATTAAAAGTAAAAAATATATGGTTGTGATTTTTTTTTATTTTTTTTTAGCTTTCCTGTTTTATGCTATAATACGTGCACATGCATCTGTTATTAGGGGCTTAAGTTTGGGGTTAGGACCGGGAAGTGGGTTAGGATTAGGGCCAGCAAGGGGTGTAGGGGGTTAGCCTAAGAGTGTTAGGGCAGCCAAGAGGTCTAGGTTTAGGGTTAGGCCCGGCAAGGGGTGTAGGGGGTTAGGGGCTAGGAAGTACATTGGGACGCCAGCGCACCCGGCAACAGGAGGCAGCGCGCATGCACGTGTAATAGCATAAAACAGGAAAGGTCCTTTTTTTTTTTTTCCTAAAATTATTTTGCCCAGTATCGAGATTAATTTAAGATACACCATTAAAAAGGAAAGAAAAAAAAATGAATCACAGTGGTCTGTTAATATTAACAATGTCAAATAGCAACATTACATGAGAATAAAACCAGTTTTATATAGGAAAACAAGCAGTGCTAAGCAGCTCATCTGCTACTGAATGTTTGTTAAAACAGTGCAGGGTGAAATTCCAAAACCTTGCTTTCCGTTTACAGACGTGTAACTTAATGCTGCTCTGTTTGCATCACTTCCTGATAAGCCTGGGCCATTATTTTCAAACACATAAAAAGCATGGCTGAAGGGGGTGTGTATATGGGGATGAGGGTGCATTCATCAGGCATCCATTTTATACAGTATGATCATTTTAAGTGAATGTGGATTAGCTCCAGAGATCAGGGTCTAACAATTTTGGGGGCAGCTTCATTGGAGGAGCAAAAGTTATAGCTCATACAACTAACAGAACTAAACTGCATTGTAGGACTTTACATTCTTTTTAACAATCTCACTATGAAGCCCTGCCTTGAACACAGAACGTGTGAATAAAGCAGTCATTTAATAGCCAGCTCTTCATTTCAATCCAGCATTTACAATAAATTATGTAAACGCAGTTTCCTTCCTCCAAAATGCTTAAATTGACAACTTTAATTATTTACTTCCTAAATTAACAAGAATAAAGTTTGCATTTGTTTTTAGCAAGCATAATCTTTGTACTTAATTACCAGGCTTCACTTATTTTGATTAATTTTGGCAACATAATTACCACACAGAAAAACAAAAGTAGCAATTCATATAACCATATACACTAAATTATCACAATGCTGTGCAAACCTTTTAAAAAAGAAACATTTACGTTTCTTAAAAAGCATTTAAAAATAAAACACTTATTTTTAGAACTAATGCAAAAGGATTACCCCATTCAGTCTCTGATCCTTAAATGGTTACCATCAGCGCAACCAGAAGTTGGATTCATTTTAAAGAACATTAAACATGGGATATACATTGTACTGGCAGTTTTTCTTTACAATAAATAATTTCTGAAATATTTATAATTGATTTTGCAGGTGCTGTCTGCTAGTGCTTAATAACAGTCGGAGAGGGGGCTAAGAGTCAGACAACATTGCAGCATGAACTCCTAGGGCCTCATTCTATTGCAATTTGGCCAATTGAATAGGGCTCTAAATAAGCACATAGCATATATTTTTTAAAGATGTTTTTAGTTAGTGAAAACCTTGCTTTTGGATAGATGTTTACTAACTAAAAACTTCTTTAAAAAAATATGCTGTGTGCTTATTTAGAGCCCTATTCAATTGTCCAAATCGCAATTGAATGAGGCACCTAGTTTGCATAATAATGCAGCAACAACAACATGGAATTCCCCAGGATTGTAAATAGATCACACAACATTTAGTTTTTCATGCTATTTAAGAATAACCTAAAACCTGATTTTGGAGGGACAGAGTGCCTTTAATAATTGACTTCAGTACATAGTTACATAGGCCCTCATTCAGATGCGATTTGGCCAATTGAATAGGGCTCTAAATAAGCACATAACATGTTTTTTTAAAGTAAGTTTTTAGTTAGTAAACATCTATCCAAAAGCAAGGTTTTCACTGACTAAAAACTTCTTTAAAAAAAAACATGCTATTTGATTATTTAGAGCCCTAATCAATTGCCCAAATTGCAATTGAATGAGGGCCCTAGTAATTAAGGTTGAAAAAAAGACTTTCAGTCCATCAAGTTCAAACTTTTAAGATATCCTCTGATCTGCAATATGCGGACTGAATATTAATTAATTAGTTGTTAATTAGTAATCAGTTATGTATTTATTTTGTATTTATTTTTAATTAATCCAGAGGAAGGCAAACAAAATAAAACCCAAATGAGACTTAGCCAATCGTCTCAACAGTACAGAAGAAAAGGGGAAAAAAAAGTGTCACGACAACATGTACAATTCCAATCTAAAATTGCACTACTAAAAATCTTCTGAGCTGTATTAGAGGCAATTACTGGTTTTAGAAAAACTATATTCCAGTCCAACAAATCTTTATTATTAATAGCACACAGGCAGATGACATTTCAAAACCACATGCAAATAAAGTGTAATACATGTGACATACCATAGTTCTTTCTAGCTCCAAACAGGTCTTAAAAATGTGAAATATTGTGAAACACCTGCCAATATATTTGTTCTATTAAAAAAATGGAAAGGCTTCTCTTACTGAATAGAAACCTCACACCTTCGTGTTTGCAACCTAATGATATTGCCAAATATTAAAAGGATCAGAGGAAGTCAATGCGGGCTGCACAGGAAAATTTGCCACTGCAGTTCTTCACAACCTCAGCAATAGTTTAGTGAATCTAGGAGAGGATCTGCTCATACTTTCACTACTTTCTTACAGTAAAAAGTTGTTTTTAGTAATTGCCAACTAAGGAGTTGCTATGTAGTTCCAAAAATGTAACCATATTATACCTCAGGCTTCACATTTCATTATATCAAAATAGTGGGGTCCATTGGTCACTTCAATGGATATGCAAGTGAGCTGGATCATGAATGCATCGGAGAGGAGAATTAGTAGTGTATGAAAACATGTATTATATAGAAAAGTTCAGTTTACTTACACAAAACTCAAATGCAGCTGTTCACACCAACTGGACGCTTACATAAGCCAGGTACACAGGACATACAGCAAGATACATATTTTGACCTTTCTGGTACATAGCACAGAAAGTAACTGTTGCAGTTCTTGTGCTGAGCACATACCAGAAGCCACACAGAGGTGAAGAATGATAAAAAGTATTAGCCCGATTGTGAATTGCTTGCCTCACTACTGGCATTTCACTTTTGTCTTACATTTTGCACTACTATATATTTTTAACATTAGCTTCTTTCTAAATTATAAATGCAAGGACATATAAGTGCCTTGCAAAAAAATTCACCCCCTTGACTTTTTACCTAAATTGTTACATTACAGCCTTAAATTCAATGTTTTGTTAATCTGAATTGTATGTGATGGATCAGAACACAATAGCCTAAGTTGGTGAAGTAAAATGAAAAAAATATATACATAAAACTATTTTTTAGAAATAGAAAACAGAAAATTGGCATGTGCGTTTGTATTCACCCCCTTTGTTATGAAGCCCATAAAAAGCTCTGGTGCAGCCAATTACAGTGCCTTGCAAAAGTATTCATCCTTTTTGGCATTTTTCATATTTTGTAGCCTCACAACCTGGAATTAACATGGATTGTTTGAGGATTTGCATCATTAAATTTACAGAACATGCCCAACTTTGAAGATGTTGAGTTTCCCAGTCCCGGCTGCTGAAAAACATCCCCACAGAATGATGCTGCCACCACCATGTTTCCCTGTGGGGATGGAGTTCTTTGGGTAATGTGATGTGTTGGGTTGGCGCCAGAGCGTTTTCTTTGATGGCCAAAAATTAAAATTTTAGTCTCATTAGACCAGAGCACCTTCCTCCATACATTTTGGGAGTCTCCCACATGCCTTTTCACAAACTCAAAAACGTGCCATTTTGTTTTTTCCTGAAAGTAATGGCTTTCTTCTGGCCATAAAGCCCAACTCTTTGGAGTGTACAACTTATTGTTGTCCTATATACAGATACTCCAGTCTCTGCTGTGGAACTCTGCAGCTTCTCCAGGGTTACCTTAGGTCTCTGTGCTGCCTCTCTGATTAATGCCCTCCTTGCCCGGTCCGTGAGTTTTGGTGGACGGCCGTCTCTTGGCAGGTTTGCTGTTGTGCCATGTTCTTTCCATTTGGTTATGATAGATTTGATGGTGCTCCTGGGGATCATCAAAGATTTTGATATATATATATATATTTTTTTTTTTATAACCTAACCCTGACTTGTACTTCTCAACAACATTGTCCCTTACTTGTTTGGAGAGTTCCTTGGTCTTCATGGCAGTGTTTGGTTAGTGGTGCCTCTTTCTTAGGTGTTGCCGCCTCTGGGGCCTTTCAAAAAAGGTGTGTATATGTAATGACAGATCATGTGGCACTTAGATTGCACATGGGTGGACATCATTTCACTAATTATGTGACTTCTGAAGGTAATTGGTCGTACCAGAGCTTTTTATGGGCTTCATAACAAAGGCGGTGAATACATACGTACATGCCAAATTTCTGTTTTCTATTCCTAAAAAATAGTTTTATGTATATATTTTTCTCATTTCACTTCACCAACTTAGACTATTGTGTTCTGATCCATCACATAAAATTCAGATTAACAAAGCATTGAACGCAAGGCTGTAATGTAACAAAATAAGTAAAAAGTCAAGGCGGGGGGGGAATACTTTTGCAAGGCACTGTAAGTTGCCTAGGTCATTCACATTGGTGCACTCCCACCCTCCTGTCTTCCACCCCCTCTCCTCCTCCTACCCCTCCACCCCTTCCCCCAAACACTCCCCCTCCCCCAACTCACTCCTCCCTCTCCAACTCCCCCTCCTCCCCCCACACTCCCCCTCCCCACTTACTCCTCCTCCTCCTCACTCCTACCCCTCCAACCCACTCGTACCGCTCCAACTCACCCCTACCCCTCCTCCCCCCACACTCCCCCTCCCCACTTACTCCTCCTCCTCACTCCTACCCCTCCAACTCACCCCTACCCCTCCTCCGCCCGCACTCCCCCTCCCCACTTACTCCTCCTCACTCGTACCGCTCCAACTCCCCCCTACCCCCCACCCCTCCAACTCCCCCCTACTCTCCACTTACTCCTCCTCCTCCTCACGCGACCCCTCCAACTACCCCCTACCCCTCCTCACTCCCCCTCCCCACTTACTCCTCCTCCTCCCTTCCCCCTCCTCTCCCCTACCCTCCACACCTCCTCCCCCTTCCTCTCCCCTACCCCCCACACCTCCTCCCCCTTCCCCCCAACCCCTCCCCTACCCCCCACACCTCCCCCTCCCCACTTACTTTTCCTCCCCCCTCCCATCCAACTCCCCCCTACCCATCCATTCTCCTTTCCCCCTACCCATCCAGCCTTCTCCCCCCCCCTACCCATCCAACTCCCCACTTCCCCCTACCCTTCTCCTCCCCCTTCCACCCCTACCCTTCACCTCCCCCTTCCACCCCTACCCTTCTCCTCCCCCTTCCACCCCTACACCCTCCCCCTCCCCACTTACTCCTCCTCCCTTCCCCCTCCTCTCCCCTACCCCCCACACCTCCTCCCCTTTTCCCCCAACCCCTCCCCTACCCCCCCACACCTCCTCCCCCTTCCCCCCAACCCCTCCCCTACCCCCCACACCTCCTCCCCCTTCCCCCCAACCCCTCCCCACTTACTCCTCCTCCCCCCACTCCCCCCTGCAGCCTCCTTCTCCTCCCCCTCCCCTTCTCCTCCCCTCCCCTTCTCCTCCCCATCCAACTCCCCCCTACCCATCCAGCCTCCTTTCCCCCTATCCATCCAGCCTTCTCCCCCCCCCCTACCCATCCAACTCCCCCCTTCCCCCTACCCTTCTCCTCCCCCTTCCACCCCTACCCTTCACCTCCCCCTTCCACCCCTACCCTTCACCTCCCCCTTCCACCCTCCTCTCCCCTACCACCCCTTCAGCCTCCTCTCCCCTTTCCCCCCCCTCCACCCCACCCCACCCCCCCTTCAGCCTCCTCTCCCCTACCACCCCTTCAGCCTCCTCTCCCCTACCACCCCTTCAGCCTCCTATCCCCACCTCCACTCCCCTTCCCCCCCCCCCCTCCACCCTTCTCTCCCCCTCCACCCCACCCCTTCACCCTCCTCTCCCCTACCACCCCTTCAGCCTCCTATCCCCTTTCCCCACCTCCACTCCCCTTCCCCCCCCCCCCTCCACCCCACCCCTTCACCCTCCTTAACCCCTTTCCCCCCCCCTCCACCCCTTTCCACCCCTCCACCCCTTTCCACCCTCCTCAACCCCTTTCCACCTTCTCCACCCTCCTCTACCCCTTAACCCTCCTCCTCCCCCCTCCCCCTTTCTTTCAAATCAGGACAAGGAATATTTTAAAAATAGTAAGCATAAAAGTATTTTCTAAATGAATACACTTACTCATCTCCATCAGGGCACATTCCTGTGGTTTCATCATATTTTGTACAATAAACATCAGGGCTATAGTTAAATGTCCCATCTCTCCTTCTTATAGGTCTGCGGCGGCGTTGATTTAAAAAATGCCAGTGGAAACAAGTGAAGGGTCTATGCTGGGTACATTTGTGTTGTAAAAACAAAGGGCACTGCTCGGTGCGAAATTCCTTTAGATACCTAAAAAAAAAAAAAAAAAATTAAGTATATAGATGGCACATTGCTTTAGAACAAGTTATCAGTAAATAATTACAATTATTTATTTGACTAGTGAATGAACATTTAGATTACACAATACATTTAGTAAATCCCATTAATGCCACACATGATGCAGTATTATACAGTAACGTTTTAATTGCAGTCATAAAGCTAGCAATATTAAAGTGTGTACATTGGAATTAAATTGAGCAAAACCTGGAATGTACGTCTCTTAACACAAACCAGAATTCCCACACAAATGAGTGCCATATCTGCACACAACATGGGTAATAACTTTCAACGTGACACAAAGATAAAAATATTACAGACCAAAAAAGACCTGTGTTTCTTCTCCCCTCTCCCTCACCTGTGTCTCTTCTCCCCTCTCCCTCACCTGTGTCTCTTCTCCCCTCTCCCTCACTTGTGTCTCTTCTCCCCTCTCCCTCACCTGTGTCTCTTCTCCCCTCTCCCTCACCTGTGTCTCTTCACCCCTCTCCCTCACCTGTGTCTCTTCACCCCTCTCCCTCACCTGTGTCTCTTCTCCCCTCTCCCTCACCTGTGTCTCTTCACCCCTTTCCCTTATCACCCTCCTCATCCTCATACCTCCCTCCTCATACCTCCCTCCTCATACCTCCCTCCTCATACCTCCCTCCTCATACCTCCCTCCTCATCCTCGTACCTCCCTCCTCATCCTCGTACCTCCCTCCTCATCCTCGTACCTCCCTCCTCATCCTCGTATCTCCCTCCTCATCCTCGTATCTCCCTCCTCGTATCTCCCTCCTCATCCTCGTATCTCCCTCCTCGTATCTCCCTCCTCATCCTCGTACCTCCCTCCTCGTACCTCCCTCCTCGTACCTCCCTCCTCGTACCTCCCTCCTCGTACCTCCCTCCTCATCCTCGTACCTCCCTCCTCATCCTCGTACCTCCCTCCTCGTACCTCCCTCCTCGTACCTCCCTCCTCGTACCTCCCTCCTCGTACCTCCCTCCTCGTACCTCCCTCCTCGTACCTCCCTCCTCATCCTCGTACCTCCCTCCTCGTACCTCCCTCCTCGTACCTCCCTCCTCGTACCTCCCTCCTCGTACCTCCCTCCTCGTACCTCCCTCCTCGTACCTCCCTCCTCATACCTCCCTCCTCATACCTCCCTCCTCATACCTCCCTCCTCATACCTCCCTCCTCATCCTCATACCTCCCTCCTCATCCTCATACCTCCCTCCTCATCCTCATACCTCCCTCCTCATCCTCATACCTCCCTCCTCATCCTCATACCTCCCTCCTCATCCTCATACCTCCCTCCTCATCCTCATACCTCCCTCCTCATCCTCATACCTCCCTCCTCATCCTCATACCTCCCTCCTCATCCTCATACCTCCCTCCTCATCCTCCTACCTCCCTCCTCATCCTCATACCTCCCTCCTCATCCTCATACCTCCCTCCTCATCCTCATACCTCCCTCCTCATCCTCATACCTCCCTCCTCATCCTCATACCTCCCTCCTCATCCTCATACCTCCCTCCTCATCCTCATACCTCCCTCCTCATCCTCATACCTCCCTCCTCATCCTCAAACCTCCCTCCTCATCCTCATACCTCCCTCCTCATACCTCCCTCCTCATCCTCATACCTCCCTCCTCATCCTCATACCTCCCTCCTCATCCTCATACCTCCCTCCTCATCCTCATACCTCCCTCCTCATCCTCATTCTAAACCTCCCTCCTCACTTTACCCCTGAGGAGGGGTTTAGGATGAGGAGGGGGGAGGGAAAGAGACACAGGGTGTTAGAGACACACAGGGGAGGTAGAGAGAACCGGGGGAGTTAGAGAGACACAAGGGGGGGGGGGGTGACTTGAGTATAAGCCAAGGGAGCCCTTTTTAGCTAAAAAAAATGGGCTGAAAAACTCTGCTTATACTCAAGTATATATATATTTATTTCTGTAGTCCTTCAGTCTTTTCCAACTCATGGACCGTAACACACCAGACACATCTTTATGTCCACTTGGTTTTCATGGCAGAGATCATGCAGTGGTTTGCCAGTTCCTTCGACAGTGGGCCACAGTATACAGATCCTGGTATTCCTAGGTGGTCTCCCATCCAAGTATTGACCAGGCTAAACCCAACTTAGCTTCTGGGTGGTGTGACCCCCTTGGCTCCCTATCTGGAATCAAACCAAGATCAAACCGATGAAAGCACCAAATCCTTACCTCTGTATCACCAAGGAACCCACAGCATTACTTGGGATTGGGATTTGAACAAACATTAGCACCTCTTGGGAATTCCAATTTATGAGTGGGAGTGGCGGGCATGGTTGTTTGACCATTAAGTAAGTTTCATGTTTTTTGTTGTTTCTGGACAGCCCTTCAGTCGTGTCCAACTCTCAGCGACCATATGGACACAGCACGCCAGGCACATCTGTGTTTCTGATTGTGTCTAGCCATATAGTTTTCTTGGCAAAGATACTGGAGTGGGTTGGCAGTTCCTTCTCCAGTAAACCATGATTTTTCTGACCTCTCCCCTTTACCTACCCATCTTGGGTATAGCTCACAGCTTTACCTAGGTAAACAAGCCCCTTCGCCAAGACAAGGTAGTGATCCAGAAGAGGTTTCTAGACATACTGTAGCTCTTTTTTAGCTAAGCGTAATGTTTTGTGGCCAACATTGAAATAAAAAAAAACAATAAAAAATTAGAAAAAGAAAAAAAAAGGTATTACTGTAACTGTACTGTAAAAAGAGATAAACCTTTCCTGTTTTATGCCAGAAAACAAAAGCAAGTTTTATGCCACTTGCACGGCACTGGAAACCTCTTGTTGCCGGGTGCGCTCGCATCCCAGTGTACTCCGCAAGACCCTAACCCCCTACACCCCTTGCAGGCCCTAACCCTAATCCTAACCACCTACAGCACTTCCCGCCCCCAACCCCCTACACCCCTAACCCTCTTAGTTTTAGGGGGTTAGGGTTAGGCTAAGTCCCTAAACCCCTTCCCGTCCATAAACGGAAATCCCCTAAGCACTTACTGGCCACAAGTAGACAGCTTCATCGACGCAGGGCAGTATGCGTGCGTGCACACAAGAGATATACAGAACTTCCAATAACATTTATAAAAGGTCATGGTCAACTTAAATACAGTACTTGTCTGTCATGAGCATCCTGTCAACATGTATTCCCTTACACCTGACATTACTGACAGGCACCTAGTATAGAATATCATTGGTTGGTAACATCACAGTAAGTAGTCACAACACAAAACATGTGGGAGTAATGCAATTTGATAACTAATATTAGAGAGGTTTAAATTATAAGTTTAGGACTGCAAAATAAGCACATATGCTATTACTTTCAAACATTAATTATTTAACCATTTGAGAGATGGATTGCAGAACTCTCTGGAGCCAATAATTAGTAATAAAGAGTAGGATGAAAGAAATATCAATAAAGGTTTATTTTGGGTGCCAGTCATGCAATTTATGGCAACTCGAACAACAATTATAGCAGGTTTAAACTAAAAAAGTTAAGATAGGGAAAGTAGCATATAGTATTGTAATTTATAATATTATAAAAGGTCCTATTTTAACCCTTTGAGCAATGTAAGACATAAATACAGGGTTATGTTATTTGTTACAATGTGGATCATGGCATATTTACACATGGCATTTTAATTACTACAGAAATCAATGAGGAATTCAAGCAGATGGTGGCATGCATGTAGTGTTTTACACCTTAATTTGAGAGAAACATTTTAAATTGCTGTATAAGTAACAACAGGTGTAATGTATAAGATACCCGCATTTGGGGAGAAAGCGTGGAAAGAACACGTTTCATTAAAAGGGGTGTCTGTCCAGGAATGAGTAGCCGCTGCTCGCAGGGATATTCTCAGACCTAACTTGCGCTAAGTGTATACCGTAAGCCGATGTGTGGGTATAGTACGGTACGCTACGCAAGCGACGTAACGGCTGTGCAAATGCGAACAAAATGAAAGCAAAAATCGTAAATATAAAACACGATGTTTTGCGCTCGGTGAGATCATACCGTGAATGGCACACACCCTGCTCGTTTGAAGACTGCTGTGTGGCATGTTTTTACAGCAGAATTGTAAGGTAAATGATCCATTTAAGTATGGCCTCGAACATGATTTCAGTAGAAGCGGTTTTCTAGCCCATGTTCCTCCCCGTACTTACGTGTAATGAGTCGGCTTCTCGGTCTGCGGGGAACCGCTCAGCGCCGTTTTCGAAACCGACGGCATTTTCAGTCAAAACAAACCTAAGCGCATGCGTGGGAATCCAGAGCCTTACCACGGCACGCCCCCACAAATCTGTCACCAAAGACAAACCCACAGACAGCAGTTGGTCACTCCCCCAAGAGACTGTCGCTAAAGACACACCCACAGGCAGGATTTGGTCACGCCTCCACGAGACTATCAGTAAAACCACACCCATGGTCATAACTCGGCCACGCCTCCACGAGACTGTCACGAAAACCACAACCACTCGGTCACGCCCCCACATACACAAACAGATCCAGAGGCTGCCTTCTTTTCAGCGCACTACACAAATCAGTCAACAATTCAAATGTAATTTAAATATCTTTATTCCGTTACAGAAACAGAACAGACTGGAAGTGGGATATGGCTTTATGAGACTTATTGTTGCTCTGTTTGCATCACTTCCTGATAAGCCTGGGCCAGTATTTTCAAACACGTAAAAAGCATGGCTGAAAGGGATGTGTACATGGGGCTGAAGGGGGGGTGTACGTGGGAGGTGTACATAGGGCTGAAGGGGTGTGTACATGGGGCTGAAGGAGGGAGTGTACATGGGAGGTATACATAGTGTTGAAATAGGGCAACCTTTGGGAAACAGTGATCACAACACAGTCTCATTTGAGATTGAATTTAAAAAACAACATTTTAAGGGGCCAACAAAAACTCTTAATTTTAAAAGGGCAGATTTTAATGGTCTAAGGGCAGCAATACAAAGTATAGACTGGGACAGAGAACTGATAGGTAAAAACACTGAACATAAATGGACAACATTTAAATCCTTACTAAATATACATACACATCAGCATATACCATTTGGGAATAAAAGTAAAAGGAGTAAATCACAACCCATGTGGCTTAACAATGATGTAAAGATCAAGATACGGAGTAAAAAACAGGCATTTAAATTATACAAACAAGAGGGGACAGAGACTGCTTTATGGGAATACAAGGAAATCAACAAGGCTTGCAAAAGCGCGATTAGACTGGCTAAAATAGAAAATGAAAAATTAATTGCAAAAGAGAGTAAGACTAACCCTAAAATATTTTTTAAGTATATTAATGGGAAGAAGGCGAGGAAGGAAGCTATAGGAACATTACAATGTGAAACAGGCTGTCTGAAAATTAGTGACCAGGAAAAGACAGATGAGCTAAATAGGTTCTTTTCTTCGGTATACACAAGGGAGGTACCAGTGGATGGGACACTGCAACATAATGGGGCTACACTACCTTTGCCAAATAATTGGTTAACACAGGAAGTAATCCAAAAGAGGTTGGAAAAAATAAATGTTAATAAAGCCCCGGGTCCTGATGGAATACATCCAAGGGTACTAAGGGAACTGGGTTCTGTAATAGCCAAACCATTATATTTAATTTTTCAAGATTCACTCAACACAGGGTCTCTACCAGATGACTGGAGAAAAGCTGATGTGATACCTATATTTAAAAAGGGAGCAAGAGCAAATCTGGGGAATTATAGACCAGTGAGCCTCACTTCTGTAGTGGGGAAGCTTTTAGAAGGGTTAATAAGGGATAATATACAAGAATATGTCTATTTGAACAGGATTATAAGTAGGAGTCAACATGGGTTTATGAGGGATAGGTCATGTCAAACAAATCTAATTAGTTTATATGAGGAGGTTAGTAGGAACCTGGATCAAGGCAACTCAGTTGATGTAGTCTTTTTGGATTTTGCAAAGGCTTTTGATACAGTGCCACATGGGAGACTATTGGGCAAACTAAGGGATACAGGAATTGCAGTAAATATCTGCTCATGGATTGAGAGCTTGCTAAAAGACAGGAAGCAAAGGGTTGTTGTAAATGGAACATACTCCGATTGGACTAATGTGGTAAGTGGGGTTCCTCAGGGTTCAGTATTAGGTCCTCTCCTTTTTAACATATTTATTAATGACTTAGAGGTAGGATTGGAGTGTGGGGTCTTCATTTTCGCTGATGACACAAAGTTGTGCAAGGTAATTAAATCAGAAAATGATGTGCTTTCCCTCCAAGGGGATTTACATAAAATTGAGGAATGGGCATCTAAATGGCAGATGAGATTTAATACAAATAAATGTAAGGTTATGCATCTGGGAAGGAAAAATAGCCATGCAATTTATAATCTTAATGGAGCAAATCTAGGTGTATCAGATATTGAAAGGGATTTGGGAGTGCTTGTGGACAACCACCTAGGTAACAGTGCTCAAAGCCAAGCAGCAGCTGCAAAGGCAAATAAAATATTAGCATGTATTAAGAAGGGTATAGAAGCCAGGGAAGCAAATATAATTCTGCCACTATACAAATCTCTAGTACGCCCTCATTTGGAATATGGAGTACAATTTTGGGCACCACTTCATAAAAAGGACATTTTAGAGCTGGAAAAGGTACAGAGAAGGGCAACCAAACTAATAAGGGGAATGGAGGGGCTAAGTTATGAAGAAAGACTAACCAAATTAAACTTATTTTCTCTAGAAAAAAGGCGTCTAAGAGGAGATATGATTACCTTATATAAATACATCCAGGGTCAGTATAAAGATTTGTCGGGGGAGCTTTTTGTGCCAAGAGGTTTTCAACTGACAACAGGACATCCCTTGAGGTTAGAAGTAAAAAGATTCCACCTCAAAGAAAGAAAAGGGTTCTTCACAGTAAGGGTGGTTAATCTGTGGAATTCTCTACCAGAGGAGGTGGTGACAGCGGATTCGATAGATAACTTTAAAAGGGGACTAGATTTATTTCTAATTAAAAAGGGTATTCAGGGTTATCATGGATAATTAGAGAGACAGTAATGATCCAAATTTTTAACATTTCCCCTTCAGACAATTGGCTAAGTCTCGCTTGTGTTTTTTTTTTTTTTTTTTCTATTTGCCTTCCTCTGGACTAATTAATAATAATAAAAAAAAAAAAAAAAAAACATTAAATAATTGATTAATAATTAATTAACAACTAATGAATTAATAGTTAATCCACATATTGCAGATCAAAGGAGATCTTAAAAGGTTGAACTTGATGGACTGAAAGTCTTTTTTCAACCTTAAATACTATGTAACTATGTAACTATGTATGTTTATGGGGCCGAAGGGTGTGTGTACATGGGAGTAAAGGGGGGTGTACATGGGGCTAAAGGAGGGAGTACATGGGGCTGAAGGAGGGAGTGTACATGAGGCTGAAAGAATATGCGGAATATGTTGGCGCGTTATAAATAAAGGATAATAAAAAGAGGTGTGTACATGGGAGATGTTCATGGGGCTGAAGGAGGGAGTGTACATGAGGTTGAAGGCGGTGTACATGGCGCTGAAGGAGGGAGTACATGAGGCTGAAGGAGGTGTGTACATGGGGCTGGAGGGTGTGTGTACATGGGGCTGAAGGGGGGGTGTACATGGGGCTGAAGGAGGGAGTGTACATGATGCTGAAAGAGTTGTGTACATGGGGTCCTCTCCCTCTTCACCATCGCAAAATCTGCCAGCTGCAGTTCCGCCTCCGGCTGACAGATGTCACTGCAGATTTTAGCATATAAGGCGTGCCGACAGAAGAGGACTTGAGTTATGAGAGGCGCGCCCGAGGCCCTGGGGGTGCCGAGCGCCCGCTCCAAACATAGTGATGGCCTCAGTGGGGCTGAGGTGGGGTGTACATGGGGCTGAAGGGGGGGGGGGGGTATATTCCCTTATACTGCTAACAGCTTTCATGAAGCATCCATTTTATATGATCATTTAAAGTGAACATGAATTCGCTCCAGAGATCAGGGACTAACAATTTAGGGACAGGTTCCTTGGAGGAGCAAAAGTTATAGCTCAAACACATAACAGAACTAAACTGCATTATGGGACTTTACTTGCTTTTAATAGTCTCATTATGAAGCCCTGCCCACCTAGAATTACAATAGCATATTGTAAGTGTAAAGCTTAACATCTGCCGCTACCCTAACCCTAAACATTAATCCATAAACACTAATCCCTAACGCTAGGAAATTGACAAAACTTTCTCCTAAAACTGACTAAAATCTGCTGGCGGTCAGAAAACAGGAAATATTCTAAAGCAGTGTTTTAATAGCCAACTCTTAATTTCAATTGAGCACTTACAAAAAATTATTTAAAATTAACTCACTGCCTTAAAATTATTAAAAATGACACATTCAATTATTTTCTCCTTAAAATAACCAGAAGAATGTTTCCATTTGTTTTTAGAAAGCATAATCTTTGTGCTTAAAAGACATTTAAAAACAAACCCTCAGGTTCTTTCCTTTTATGAGTGCGCCAGCATAGGCAGCTACAGTGAGCATCCGCTAGATATCGCTGCCAAAATGTTGCTGCCGATATCATAGATTTAAGGTAAGGGTGTTAGGGTGAGGATAATGTTTTAAGCTTGGAAACTGTGTACGATCTGAGCAGCGCTTACAAACTATCTAAAATTGTGGCAACGTGATCTAGCAGCTCCCTGCTGTAACTGCTGCTGGCTCACTCATAAATGGAAAGATCCCTACCACGCCACTCTCCCATCAGTGTATCACTGAATATACACTCACATACACTACCAGCCTCTCCACTCTTAGGCCCTCATTCAATTGCTATTTGGCCAATTGAATAAAGGTCTAAATAAGCACATAGCATATTTTTTTTAAAATAAATAAAAACTTATTTAAAAAAAAATATGTTATGTACTTATTTAGAGCCCTTTTCAATTGGCAAAATTGCAATTGAATGAGGGCCTTAGTGAGTTACAGAAATACACCCACAGGTAACTATAACACCACCCTCTCTCTATATGTCACACAATAGACACCATCAGATACTACCTGCCACACAAAATAAACCCACAAATCTCACTTTTATTTCAGTACTAGCAACTTGCCGTAAAAAATGACGGCAATAAAATGTGAATCCTGGCAATGCTGTTTGCCACACAATGGGAGCCTCTCCCGCTCTACTTTACTGGCCTCGCGATAAGCGCCTTTGTCTCTCCCTCTGTCTACTTCCTCCCTTGTGTTTTATTTCCCCCTCCTGTATTTTTACCCCTCTCCCCGCCTGTGTCTTTCCCCCCTGTGTCTCTTCCCCCCTCCCTCGTGTCTGTTCCCCCATTTCCCTCCCCTGTGTGTCTTCCCCCTCCTCTCACTCCCCTTTTTCTCTCCCCTCTCCTCTCACTCCCTTGTGTCTCTCCCCCCTCCTCTCCCTCCCCTGCGTCTCTCCCCCCTCCTCTCCCTCCCCTGTGTCTCTCCCCCTCCCCTGTATCTCTCCCCCTCCTCTGTGTCTCTCCCCCTCCTCTGTGTCTCTCCCCCTCCTCTGTGTCTCTCCCCCTCCTCTGTGTCTCCCCCCTCTCCTCTGGGTCTCCCCACACTCCTCTGTGTCTTCTCCCTCTGTCTACCTCCTCCTTGTGTCTCCTTTCCCCCCTCCTCTCCCTCCCTTGTGTCTCCTTACCCCCCTGTTTTTTTACCCCCTCTCCCCCCGATGTCTCTTTCCCCACCTCTCCCTCCCCTGTGTCTCTTTCCCCCCCTGTGTCTCTTTCCCCTGTGTCTCTTCCCCTCCTTGTGTTTGTTTTCCCCCATTTCCCTCCCCTGTGTCTCTTCCTCCTCCTCTCCCTCCCCTGTGTCTCCCCCCTCTCCCTCCTGTGTGTCTACCCCCTCCTGTCTCACCCCTGTGTGTCTCCCCTTCCTCCCCTGTGTCTCTTCCCCCTCCCCTCACTCCCCTGTGTCTCTTCCCCCTCCTCTCACTCCCCTGTGTCTCTCCCCCTCTTCCTCTCACTCCTTTGTGTCTCTCTCCCCCTCCTCTCACTCCCATGTGTTTCTCCCCCCTCCTCTCTCTCCCCTGTGTCTCCCTCCCTCCTTTGTGTCACTCCCCCCCCCTCATTTCCCTGTGTCTCTCCCCCTCCTCTCTCTCCCCTGTGTGTCTACCGCCCCTCCTCTGCCACCCCTGTATGTCTCCCCCTTCCCCTTTGTCTCTTCCCGCCTTCTCTCCCTCCCGTGTCTCTTCCCCCTCCCCTTTTTTTTCTCTCCCCCCCCCCCCTCACTCTCCCCCCTCCCCTGTGTCTCTCCCCCCTTTCTCCCTCCCCTGTGTGTCTACCGCCGTCCTCTCCCACCCCTGTGTGTCTCTTCCCCCTCCTCTCCCTCCCCTGTGTTTCTCCCCCCCTCCTCTGTGTCTTCCCCCTCTCCCCTGGGTCTCCTCCCTCTCCTCTGTGTCTTCCTCCTCCTTGCCTGTGTGTCTCCCCTCCTCCTCCTCTTTCTCTCTCTCTCTCTCCTCCTCTGTCTCTGCGCGCTGCATGCGCTCTCCACCGCGCGCCCGCTGCAATGCGCATGCGCGCCCCTTTGCGTCAATCGTAGTATTCAAACTGTGATTTGTTGCAAGCGTGACGACGAACCGCAGTTTGACAATTATTATATGTGACTGCAGTATATAGTGATACCGTAGGTATTGGACAAATATTAATTAGAATGACAAGCTTTCCAGAGTAGTACCTTTCTTTATCATGTCCAAAGCAATACTCTTCCAATACCCCTTCTGGATTGCTATCTTGTCATGGTGAAGGGGCTTGTGTACCTCCGTGAAACTGTGAGCTATACCATGTAGGGTCACCCAAGATGGGCAGATCATAGCAGAAAGGTCAGATAAATCAGGGTTCACTGGAGAAGGAGTAGGTAACCCAATCAAGTGCCTAGCGTGCTGAGGTCCATTGGGTCATGGAGAGTCAGACATGACTGAACAACAACAACTCTCCAAAACTCGGCATTCTAACTAATATGTTTGCACAATAAAAAAGGTATCACTATATACTGCAATGTTCAGCTAGATTACTGAACTCTCACAGCCTACTCCACTCTATTTAAAAAATGATTAAAGAGCCTTTGTAGTCCATCAGACAACAGGCTGTTCAGATCCAGTACCTTGCCCCACAAAACCTAGCATAGACTGTAAAGTAGGTGATATGGACCAAAGCCTGAAGCCTCTTAAACCCCTCTTTGGGCTCTACAGACTTCTACAAAACCATCTATCTTAACACATCAGCTCCTGTCAACAGCTCTTCTTCAGCCTGTAGGAAGTAATATAATATATAAGGTGTATTTCTTATAATAAGAGCAAATCATTATTTAGGAGTAGTGATGTCGCGAACCTAAAATTTTCGGTTCGCGAACCATGAACGCGAACCGCCGCAAATGTTCGCGAACCGGCGAACATCGGCGAACCGCCATAGGCTTCAATGGGAAGGCGAATTTTAAAACCCACAGGGACTCGTTCTGGCCACAATAGTGATGGGAAAGTTGTTTCAAGGGGACTAACTCCTGGACTGTGGCATGCCGAAGGGGGATCCATGGCAAAACTCCCATGGAAAATTACATAGTTGATGCAGAGTCTGGTTTTAAGCCATAAAGGGCATAAATTACCTAACATTCCTAAATTGTTTGGAATAACGTGCTTTAAAACATCAGGTATGATGTTGTATCGATCAGGTAGTGTAAGGGTTACACCTTACATGACTGGGGGTCTATAGGTGACATTAGTACTGACCTTTATCTGACTGGGTGTCTATAGAGTGACATTAGTACTGACCTTTATATGACTAGGGGTCTATAGGTGACATTAGTACTGACCTTTATCTGACTGGGTGTCTATAGAGGGACATTAGTACTGACCTTTATCTGACTGGGTGTCTATAGAGGGACATTAGTAATGACCTTTATATGACTGGGGGTCTATAGAGGGACATTAGTACTGACCTTTATCTGACTGGGTGTCTATAGAGGGACATTAGTAATGACCTTTATCTGACTGGGTGTCTATAGAGGGACATTAGTACTGACCTTTAGCTGACTGGGTGTCTATAGAGGGACATTAGTAATGACCTTTATCTGACTGGGGGTCTATAGAGGGACATTAGTGCTGACCTTTATCTGACTGGGTGTCTATAGAGGGACATTAGTAATGACCTTTATCTGACTGGGTGTCTATAGAGGGACATTAGTACTGACCTTTAGCTGACTGGGTGTCTATAGAGGGACATTAGTACTGACCTTTATCTGACTGGGTGTCTATAAAGTGACATTAGTACTGACCTTTATATGACTGGGTGTCTATAGAGGGACATTAGTAATGACCTTTATATGACTGGGGGTCTATAGAGGGACATTAGTACTGACCTTTATCTGACTGGGTGTCTATAGAGTGACATTAGTCCTGACCTCCTGCTGCAGTATTATTACTCCCAGTACTCCCAGGCTTGCTACTATTGGATATAATAACCTCAGTTTCGTTTCCTTATCTGTTGGTAACATCAAAATATGATTATTAAATATTTCATATTTGTTTTTGTTTTTCTCCCAAAGTGAATCCCTTTGTGTGTGTCCCACAGATGTGGCGTTTCCGCTCTGCGTATGTTGGATTTGCACCGCTCAAAAAGTATGAAAAGAGATCCCCCCCCCTTGAAGCCCATTAATGACATCATCAGTAAATTGTATGTAACAGATTCCAGTGTTTAGGGTTTATGACCCAATACTGCGATCATATCACTTATGACAAAAATCCGTATTTGTCGTATTATTCAGACGCGCGTGCATCTTTGTGTTACATTTCCTGATACTTTTATTATCTTGATCTTTATATATTTACTAGCGACTTGCCCATCAAAAAATGGCGGCAATAAGATTGTAAGGCAGGTAATGGTGTTTGGACGAGACATTCATTTTGTTGGCGGTCGGAGATCCTTCGGCGCTCATTGCGAGGCTGTTTGTTGTATTTTTTTTCTGATAGGCGCTTTTGCTGCTATTCTTTGGTCGGCGGTGATGTGTTTTTTGCGCTTATTGCAAGGCTTTGTATGCTATGAGCATCGTTGGCGCTCGTTGTGAGGCACGCAGTGAATGGCTTTTATGTTTAATGTGATAATGTTTTTTTTGTGTATATGTATTTTTGTATGCTAATGAAATAATTACTAAATGAATATACTTTACCTATTTGTAAGTAATATATGCAGGAAGCATTGTGCTGAAGAGCTAACAATCTGTTTTCATGTTCCTGCAGCATACAATGTAGGTTTTCAGTGCTGTGGAGCTGCTGTGTAAGTGTCAGCAATGTGTGCAGTGTGTAGTGTAAATAGGCTGCGTGCGCGAGGGGAAGCCGTTAGGGTAGCTGGGTACTTCCGCATTGTGTAAGTTAGTGTTGTAAAATGGCGGGGAATGTGTATGTGGTACGCGGGTGTGGATGATTTAGCGTCCTTGTTAATAGTGTATCTTTACCTCGTACGGCTTTTTAGGAAAATCCGTATGTGTTTTGCGTGTTTAGGGTCCTGTAGCCTCGTTTTCTTTTTTTCAAGGGCCATTTTTTCTCTCACTTAGGTGATTTTAGGGTGTCTAAACTCATGAATTTGGACTTAAATGGAGGTGTAACTTCACTTGCAGAGGTCCTCGGTGCCCGCCTTGCTGTGGGTAAGCTTTTTATGTGTTTGTTGTGTGTATTTATTTTGTTTTTAATGTTTTTAAGTGCGTGCGGTTCGGGCGTTACGGTCGTATTTTTGTGAGCTCGTAATGTGTTTTTTTCTAAGTCCCGTATTTTTGGATGGTAAGTCCGTAAATTTGATGGTATAAGTCCCGCCTGCGGCTCATTGCAGCCGACGTGGGAGCCTTCGGCGCTCCTTGCCAGCAACTCTGGCCCTCGCTTCGCAAGCCCGCAGCGTTAGCAACAACCCGCCTGCTCACAACTATATATGTGATATCTGTAACGTCTTCCCCAGTTGGCACTTGTAAATCGGCTAAGCGACAAAAAAAATGGCGTCCGGAAAAAATGAAAACGAGGCTACACGACCCCAAACCGCGCAAAACATCGACAGCCATGTACGACTTTTACCTAGGAACGGACGAGGTACAAAATACACTATTATAAATAATGGAAACTGCTGGCGAGCCGCGTAACACATACACAATCGCCGCCATTTTACAACACTAACTTGCAACTAATAACATTACAAATCTAAAATGGCGCGTTACACGACTATACAAGCGGTTTCCCCTCGTGCACTGCGCACATTGCTGACACTTACACCTCGGGTCACCAACAGTCCAAATGTACACTGTACGCTGCAGGAAAATCAAAACTGATTGTTAGCTCTTCAGGTTATTGATCACTGGATATATTAATTACAAATAGGTAAAGTATTTTAGTAATTAATTAATTAATTATTAGTAAAAAAAAAATATATAAAAAAAATACGCTTAATAGCATATTTTACACTGCGGTTACTTTACATACATTAACGCTTCGCACTTCCTAATACATTTGTTCATTCACAATAGTTATTATCGTGCATTCATTTAATAAGTATTAATTAGTAATGGAAAATAAAAATGTAGACTTTACACTACACTAAAATGTTTTACTTTTTACTCTGCAGTTATATATCTGGATTACTGCTCATTGGCTGCCAGCGATAGCACTCTCAAAGCAGTTACAAATCTAAATCACTTTATTATGCTCTGAGACCTGAATACATTTTTTAATTTACACTGCACAAAAAAAATTATATATTTAACACTGTACTTATATATCTGTCTTTGCGATGAGCGCCGAAGATTGATCGTTGCAAAGCACGAAACATGAAGGACACGAGGGAAGAGACTCACAATGAGCGCCGAAGGTCCTCAGAGTACAAAAAGCATCACATTGTGTGGCAAACAGCATTGCCATGGCTTCAAACTTTATTGCCCCATCATTTGTGCCAGGCAAGTCGCTAGTGATATAATATAACATAATGCAATACAATATTATACAGTACACATGGGTGTTGGTATATATGTATGCATATAGAAGCTAACAGGGGAGGAGAGAGGGGGAGGAAACACAGGGGAGAGGGAGAGGAAGACACAGGAGAGGGGAGAGGGGGAGGAAGACACAGTGGAGAGGGGGAGGAAGACACAGGGCAGAGGGGGGAAGAGAAACAGGGTAAGGGAGAGGTGAGGGGAAGAGACACATGGGAGGGGGGAGAGACACAGGAGAGAGTGGGGGGTAGAGACACAGGGGAGAGGGGGGGGGAGACTAATGGGAGGGAGTGGTGAGGAGACACCGGGGAGAGAAAAGGGGGTAAAGACATAGAGGAGGGGGGAAGAAACTCAGGGGAAGGGAGAGGGGGTAGAGACACAGGGGAGAGGGGGTAGAGACACAGGGGAGAAGGGGGAAGAGACACAGATGAGGGGGGAGAGACACAGGGGAGAGGGAAGGGGGGAAAGACACAGGGGAGGGGGGAAAGAAACACGGGAAGGGAGAGGGGGGTAGAGACACAGGGGAGGGGGGAGTGACACAGGGAAGGGGGAAAAGACACAGGAGAGGGGGGAAAGAAACACTGGGGGAGGGAGAGGGGGTAGAGACACAGGCAAGGGTGGGAGAGACACAGGGGAGAGGGGGGGGGAGACACGTGGGGGGGAGACACTAATGGGAGGGAGTGGTGAGGAGACACCGGGGAGAGAAAAGGGGGTAAAGACATAGAGGAGGGGGGAAGAAACACAGGGGAAGGGAGAGGGGGTAGAGACACAGGGGAGAGGGGGTAGAGACACAGATGAGGGGGGAGAGACACAGGGGAGAGGGAAGGGGGGAAAGACACAGGGGAGGGGGGAAAGAAACACGGGAAGGGAGAGGGGGGTAGAGACACAGGGGAGGGGGGAGTGACACAGGGAAGGGGGAAAAGACACAGGAGAGGGGGGAAAGAAACACTGGGGGAGGGAGAGGGGGTAGAGACACAGGCAAGGGTGGGAGAGACACAGGGGAGAGGGGGGGGGAGACACGTGGGGGGGAGACACAGGGGAGAGGGGGGGAGAGAGACACATGGGAGGGAGTGGGGGGGGAGACACAGGGGAGGTCTTCTACTTTATTATTATTCTTATTATTATTACTATATAATGTGTAGGTGTACCGGCTGGGCATGCTCTTGTGCATTATTATTATTATTATTATTATTACTATATAATGTGTAGATGTACCGGCTGGGCATGCTCTTCTATATTATTATTATTATTATTCTACTATATAATGTGTAGATGTACCGGCTGGGCATGCTCTTGAGCATTATTATTATTATTGTTATTATTATTATTAGTAGTAGTATATAATGTGTAGATGTACCGGCTGGGCATGCTCTTCTACATTATTATTATTATTACTATATAATGTGTAGATGTACCGGCTGGGCATGCTCTTTTGTATTATTATTATTATTATTATTATTATTATTACTATATAATGTGTAGATGTACTGGCTGGGCATGCTCTTGTGCATTATTATTAGTAGTAGTAGTATTTTACTAATAATAATAATAATAATAAACAAGAGCATGCCCAGCTGGTACATCTACACATTATATAATAATAATAATTATAATAATAATAATAATAATAATAATAATAATGCATGCCCAGCTGGTACATCTACACATTAAATAGTAGTAATAATAATAATAATAATGCACAAGAGTCCTTCAGCACTGCACTGGACACTGAATAAACTTGCCTAGCTATGGTTTTCCCTATTGATGCAGTATCATCCAAACTGTCCCTCCTCTCAGTAAGACTGCAAGTTACTTATGATTCCAAAATGGCTGCTGTCCATGAGGTAGAAGGGTGTGGAAGGGAGTGTATGCTGCTGATTGGCTGGAATGTGTCTGCTGACTGTGACATGCAGGGTCAAAGTTTGCTCAATGATAAAGTATTGGGGGCGGGTCGAATCTTGCATATGTTCGCCGCGAACGCGAACATGCTATGTTCGCCGAAAAAAGTCCGCCGGCGAACTATTCGAGACATCTCTATTTAGGAGCAAAGTGTAAAAAGAAAACTTCAACAAACAAGCAGAAAGCAACAAAAATCCTCAATCTTATAGATGTACAGTTTAATTCGATAAATAAAGCTTAACATTTTTTAGCAGCTTGAAAAGAGACATAAATACATCAATATAGAATTATACAAAATTCATATGTATGGTTTATATATGAAGAGCGAAGTAGCATTGAGGGTCCAGTAATCTATATGAATAATCAGAGTATTGCAGTGTATAGTGATACTTTTTTGTATTGGTTTCAAATATAGTGCACAAAACCTACCACTATTACATATGTTGGTAATAGGCTAAATATTAGATAAGTGTTAGCCACACTGAATAATCCAAAAAGAAAAAAGAATGCCCTTAAAGCCAGATACTATCAGCCCCAGTAAATTCGGGCTATGTGTAAAAAAAACGTAGCTCGTATTGTAGAAACTAGGACCTACGGCTGCCAAATTAGCCCCGTAAAGCAGGCCGTTGTCGATCTGCGGGGTTGCTGCGATAAAAGCCTACGGGATGACCAATGTTGAACTTCGCAGACGCAAATACTTTCATCTGTCAAGCCCATAACCGCTACAATTCCAATAATGCTATTAAATTGCATCAAAGTCACCCGTGAGCAAGCCGTTAACACGCAAATGGAGCCCAAAGCCTAAAGAGTGCTGGGGAGGACTTGCAAGGGGGGTAAAGTCCAATATGTTGCACTTTAACTGTAAAGAAAATCACACTACTGTACTTACCGTATATACTCGAGTATACGTTAAGTTTTTCAGCCCTTTTTTTAAGGCTAAAAAGGGTCCCCTCGGCTTCTACTTGAGTCATCCCCCCCCCCGTGTCTCTCTAACCCCCCCGTGTCTCTCTAACCCCCCCGTGTCTCTCTACCCCCCCGTGTCTCTTTCCCTCCCCCCACCTCATCCTCAACCCCCCCATCTCATTCTAATCTCCCCCTCCCCATTCTAAACCCCCCACCTCAAGAGACACAGGGGAGAGAGAGGGGGGACACAAGAAAAGGGCACACAAGAGGGGGACACAGAGGGCACAAGAGGGACACAGGTGGCAGCACATTTCCCACCCTCGGCTTATACTCGAGTCACTCATTTTTCCCAGTATTTTGTGGTAAAATAGGTGCCTTGGCTTATACTCGGGCCGTCTTATACTCGACTATATACGGTAAATTAAAAGTGAACTTGCATGTAACAGAATATCATATTTGCGGGTTTATTAATATTGCATTATGACTAGAATGTGGGTCCAATTGTAACTCTTAACTGAAGCCCGTAGGACTTTAAAATCCAACCTCCATTTTTCACTGAAGTAATGATGACGATCTCTGTTTCCATTGGCTCCATCTAAACCCGTAATTACGGGTTTGCTTAATTGATCATCAACAAAACCGCAAATCCGACGGCCGACAACTGGTTTCCGGTTTAACGGGTTTTCAAGCTAGTCACTCACAGCCCACTCTAATTTAATAGCACAGTAACTTTGCCAAAATTCAAGCCCGCAGCCGTTGTGAGCTTCATGTTGCATTTACGGGGTTCGAATGTTTCCAGGGATGGACTAGTAAAATAAAATAAAACTTTTATTGATATACTTAAAATTAATAATATAACAATGAAAAAAGATGATTAAAAATATAAGAACTGCCTCACAATGTGAAAGTATAGGCCAAAAAGGTAAATTCAAATACAAATACTTTTTAGTGTGGTTTATACAAAATATATACTAATATCTCAGTATGCAAAAATTATCAGTTATACCACTGTCAGTGGTCATCCAATGTATATTTCTAAAATAGATTAATGTATTCACTAAATATAATTATCATAATACCATATACAAATACTGAGTAACAAATTACAAGTTCAAATAATTGACAAAATACTCCCCAAGGCCAAAGCATCCCAAGAGAATACCAAATATACTCTAATAATTTATACAAGTTGTTTAACCCACTATCACATATAATAGTTGTCAAACAGCGAGTTGTTGTCACACTTGCGAGCCTCGCAAAGTGAGGCCAGCTGTTGAGGCATAGAAGCCATCCGAGCTCGGAGCACTTAGGCGGGACTTATCCTGCAAGCAGTTAAGAAACGCAAGACTTACTTAGGCTGCAAGCAGTTGAGGAACGCGGGACTTCCAAAAAAAAATTCCGATCTCGAAATCTCGGGGGCAAAAAAAATGACCTCTCAAAAATACGAATTTAATGGCTGAACCGCTGAAATCGAAAAACAAGAAAAAAAAAACAAAAAAAAAACACACTTACACACAGTACGGGGGAACGCCAGGACACCTGGGAGTGAGGTTGCACGCACATTTAAGCCGAATTTCCGAGTTCCGGCACTCGAAAATCGGCTAAGCAAGAAAAAAAATGGCGGACGAAAAAATGAAAACGAGGCTAAAGAAGACCGAAGCACGCAAATCACCGCCAGTCACGTACGAGTTAGCCAGTATCGTAGGAAATACAAAATATACCATTACAACGGACAAAAAATGCTTGAGAGCCAAGTAACACATAGAAAAAAGCCGCCATCTAATAACAATAACTTGCAACTGATAACATTATGATTCTAAAATGGCGCTTTACTCGCCTAAATGAACGGTTTGCCCTCGCGCACCGAGCCTATTTATAATGCACATTTCGCACATTGCTAACACTTTCTCCTCAGTTGATCAACAGTCCAAATGAACATTGTATGCTGCAGGAAAATCCAAAGGGATTGTAAGCTCTTCAAGATATTGAGTGCTGCATATTAATTATAAATAGGTAAAGTATATTCATTTATTAATTCATTAATTAACTATTATAAAAACATTTTTTTTAATAAAAAATACAAATAGGCTAAATATCATATTTTACACCGCCCTTACTTTATGAATACATAAATGCTTCATACTTTCTAATACATTTATTCATTCATTCATTAATTATTAACGTATATAAATGTAATAATTAGTAATTAGTAATTAAAAAAAAATCCTTTCCACTGCACTAACAAACATTTACATTTTACACTGCACTTATACTTTATTACTGCTCATTGGCTGACAGCGATAGGACTCTCAAAGCAGTTACATTTTTAAATAACATTATTATGTTCCGAGACCTCAAAAAAATTAATAGTTTACACTGTACAAAAAAATGTATATTTTACACTGTACTTATATATCTGTATTCGCTATGAGCGCCGAAGGTGATCGTTGCAAAGCAGGAAACTTGAAACACACGAGGGGAGAGACTCGCAATGAGCGCCGAAGGTCGTCAGAGGAGCAAAAGCCTTATATTGTGTGGCAAACAGCATTGCCATGGCTTCAATTTTTATTGCCGTCATTTTTGACGGGCAAGTTGCTAGTTACATTATAACACACCAAGTATAGATTTTTTTAAAATTTGTAATGTAAGATAGATCACTATTATAAATTGTCAAAAAATATTCAGTAAGTAGGATTTCTGATAATTTGTTCACAGACACGGTATATCAAAACACACTGATGCTTACTATGAGACAACTAAGTAATACTAATATAGACAGTGCTATGAAAAATTAATGAGACATAAAGTCGCACAGTCAAGAAATAGTTTGTGATCAGCTATTTATATACAGTAAGTTAAAGACTGTGAATAAGTTTATCCAAAAATTTTATTGTTAGTTGTTAATTAATCAGAGAAGATATTTATGTTGGAACTAACGGCAACATTGAATCTTTGTGGGTTGAGCTAAATAGTGGAGGAGCTAATTCTAAACGCATATTGGTGGGACTATGCTATAAACCCCCAAATATATTTGAAAGTGAGGAAATACAATTATTGTTACAGATTGGAAATGCAGCTAAGCATGGGCAAGTTCTAATAATGGGAGACTTTAATTACCCTGAAATAAACTGGATAAATGAGACCAGCAGTTCAGCTAAGGGGAGCAGGTTCTTGAGTACACTCAGAGATCATTATATGGCCCAAGTAATACAATAACCTACTCGAAATGGGGCCATCTTAGATTTAGTCATCACAAGTAATATTGATATAATATCAAATGTTAAAATAGTGGAACCCTTGGGGAACAGTGATCACAACACAAAATAAGGAGCCAACAAAAACTCTAAATTTTAAAAGGGCTAACTTTAATGGGCTAAGGGCAGCAATACTACATATGGACTGGGACAAAGAACTTACAGGGAAAAATACTGAAAATAAATGGACAACATTCAAATCCTTACTAAATAAACATACTCATCGGCATGTACCATGTGGAAATAAAATTAATAGGAGTAAATCACATCCCAAGTGGCTTAACAATGACTTAAAGATCATGATGAGGAAAAATAAACATGCATTTAAATTATACAAGAAGGAGGGAACAGAGGCAGCTTTATGTGACTATAAGGAAATCAACAAGGCTTGCAAAAGGGCGATTAGACTGGCTAAAATAGAAAATGAAAAATTAATTGCAAAGGAAAGTAAGACTAACCCTAAAATATTTTTTAAATATATTAATGGGAAGGAGGCGAGGAAGGAAGCTATAGAAACATTACAATGTGACACAGGCCATCTGATAATTAGTGACCAGGAAAAGGCAGATGAGCTAAATAGGTTATTTTTGCCGGTATACACAAGGGAGGTACCAG
This sequence comes from Discoglossus pictus, assembly GCA_027410445.1. NCBI lineage: Eukaryota > Metazoa > Chordata > Amphibia > Anura > Alytidae > Discoglossus > Discoglossus pictus. The sequence goes on along the minus strand of CM050172.1, from coordinate 54,115,125 downwards.
TGGTTGTGACACCGCAACATAATGAGGCTACACTACTATCACTAAATAATTGGTTAATGCAGGAATAAATCCAAAAGAGATTGGAGAAAATAAATGTTAATGAAGCCCCAGGTCCTGATGGAATACATCCAAGGGTAATGAGGGAGCTGGGTTCTGTAATAGCCAAACCATTATATCTAATCTTTCAAGACTCACTCACTACAAGGTCTCTACCAGATGACTGGAGAAAAGCAGAGGTGATACCTATATTTAAGAAGGGAGCAAGAGCAAAACTGGGGAATTATAGACCAGTGAGCCTCAAATCTGTAGTTGGGAAGCTTTTAGAAGGGTTAATAAGGGACAGAATACAAGAATATGTCTATTTGAACAATGTCATAGGTAGCAGTCAACACGGATTTATGAAGGATACGTCGTGTCAGACCAATCGAATTAGTTTCTATCAGGAGGTTAGTAGGAACTTGGATCAGGGCAACTCAGTGGATGTAGTCTTTTTGGATTTTGCACAGGGGCGGCCCGTCCATTGGGGCGTCAGGGCAAACGCCCCCCCAAATATTTTCTTCACCCTGCAATAAAAAAAACACAACAATGTATTAGTATAACCCAAAAACAAATAAATATAAGGTGTACATCATCATTTCAAGTCTCAATAGTATTAAAAATGAAGTAAAGTTAGTAAAGGGACACTGTCACTTTAAAATAACCCTTGCGCTACATTAACTAATGCTGTGTATCTATATAGCCCCCTGCCTGCACCCTGTGTGATCAAATTACACTAGTTATACTGTGTACACTAACCTTAGACTCTTCTCTCTCTTCAATGAGTCCTGGCCTGGCCCCCTGACCGTTAATGCATGCCGCCCACCATCACAGTGACGATATGCATGGGCGGTCATAAATGTATCAATTAATAACTGACAGTCTTCCATCATTGACCAATCAATGATGGAAGGCTGTCCAGTTGCTTAGTGATCAATCTAAACCCACCCAGACCGTTAGCCCTGAGCGCCCGCCAGCAAATAGGGCCTCGAGTTTACATTTTGATTGACTGATACAGTCAATAAAACCACCAGTTGCCTGTCCCTTCCCCCTTTCTGTTTCCTGACCCTGGTCACGCTGAGACTGAGAGACCTCCCTGGCTGAATCTACTCACATCTGCTCTGCCTGCCTAACACAGTAAGTCTACCTGCCTGGCACCTGCCCTGCCCCTGCCCCTGGCCAAACCAAAACCCCTAGTAGCCCCTAATAAAAGTTAGGGGTGACCAGTTACCCCCAGTCCCCCACTATGCCTGCCTGGCCTGCCAGTGCCACCTACCCAGCCACCCACCAACTACCACCGACGACCCTAGGCCTACAATTGGTACAAAAAAATGTATATTTTACACTGTACTTATATATCTGTATTCGCTATGAGCGCCGAAGGTGATCGTTGCAAAGCAGGAAACTTGAAACACACGAGGGGAGAGACTCGCAATGAGCGCCGAAGGTCGTCAGAGGAGCAAAAGCCTTATATTGTGTGGCAAACAGCATTGCCATGGCTTCAATTTTTATTGCCGTCATTTTTGACGGGCAAGTTGCTAGTTACATTATAACACACCAAGTATAGATTTTTTTTAAATTTGTAATGTAAGATAGATCACTATTATAAATTGTCAAAAAATATTCAGTAAGTAGGATTTCTGATAATTTGTTCACAGACACGGTATATCAAAACACACTGATGCTTACTATGAGACAACTAAGTAATACTAATATAGACAGTGCTATGAAAAATTAATGAGACATAAAGTCGCACAGTCAAGAAATAGTTTGTGATCAGCTATTTATATACAGTAAGTTAAAGACTGTGAATAAGTTTATCCAAAAATTTTATTGTTAGTTGTTAATTAATCAGAGAAGATATTTATGTTGGAACTAACGGCAACATTGAATCTTTGTGGGTTGAGCTAAATAGTGGAGGAGCTAATTCTAAACGCATATTGGTGGGACTATGCTATAAACCCCCAAATATATTTGAAAGTGAGGAAATACAATTATTGTTACAGATTGGAAATGCAGCTAAGCATGGGCAAGTTCTAATAATGGGAGACTTTAATTACCCTGAAATAAACTGGATAAATGAGACCAGCAGTTCAGCTTAAGGGGAGCAGGTTCTTGAGTACACTCAGAGATCATTATATGGCCCAAGTAATACAATAACCTACTCGAAATGGGGCCATCTTAGATTTAGTCATCACAAGTAATATTGATATAATATCAAATGTTAAAATAGTGGAACCCTTGGGGAACAGTGATCACAACACAAAATAAGGAGCCAACAAAAACTCTAAATTTTAAAAGGGCTAACTTTAATGGGCTAAGGGCAGCAATACTACATATGGACTGGGACAAAGAACTTACAGGGAAAAATACTGAAAATAAATGGACAACATTCAAATCCTTACTAAATAAACATACTCATCGGCATGTACCATGTGGAAATAAAATTAATAGGAGTAAATCACATCCCAAGTGGCTTAACAATGACTTAAAGATCATGATGAGGAAAAATAAACATGCATTTAAATTATACAAGAAGGAGGGAACAGAGGCAGCTTTATGTGACTATAAGGAAATCAACAAGGCTTGCAAAAGGGCGATTAGACTGGCTAAAATAGAAAATGAAAAATTAATTGCAAAGGAAAGTAAGACTAACCCTAAAATATTTTTTAAATATATTAATGGGAAGGAGGCGAGGAAGGAAGCTATAGAAACATTACAATGTGACACAGGCCATCTGATAATTAGTGACCAGGAAAAGGCAGATGAGCTAAATAGGTTATTTTTGCCGGTATACACAAGGGAGGTATCAGTGGTTGTGACACCGCAACATAATGAGGCTACACTACTATCACTAAATAATTGGTTAATGCAGGAATAAATCCAAAAGAGATTGGAGAAAATAAATGTTAATGAAGCCCCAGGTCCTGATGGAATACATCCAAGGGTAATGAGGGAGCTGGGTTCTGTAATAGCCAAACCATTATATCTAATCTTTCAAGACTCACTCACTACAAGGTCTCTACCAGATGACTGGAGAAAAGCAGAGGTGATACCTATATTTAAGAAGGGAGCAAGAGCAAAACTGGGGAATTATAGACCAGTGAGCCTCAAATCTGTAGTTGGGAAGCTTTTAGAAGGGTTAATAAGGGACAGAATACAAGAATATGTCTATTTGAACAATGTCATAGGTAGCAGTCAACACGGATTTATGAAGGATACGTCGTGTCAGACCAATCGAATTAGTTTCTATCAGGAGGTTAGTAGGAACTTGGATCAGGGCAACTCAGTGGATGTAGTCTTTTTGGATTTTGCACAGGGGCGGCCCGTCCATTGGGGCGTCAGGGCAAACGCCCCCCCCAAATATTTTCTTCACCCTGCAATAAAAAAAACACAACAATGTATTAGTATAACCCAAAAACAAATAAATATAAGGTGTACATCATCATTTCAAGTCTCAATAGTATTAAAAATGAAGTAAAGTTAGTAAAGGGACACTGTCACTTTAAAATAACCCTTGCGCTACATTAACTAATGCTGTGTATCTATATAGCCCCCTGCCTGCACCCTGTGTGATCAAATTACACTAGTTATACTGTGTACACTAACCTTAGACTCTTCTCTCTCTTCAATGAGTCCTGGCCTGGCCCCCTGACCGTTAATGCATGCCGCCCACCATCACAGTGACGATATGCATGGGCGGTCATAAATGTATCAATTAATAACTGACAGTCTTCCATCATTGACCAATCAATGATGGAAGGCTGTCCAGTTGCTTAGTGATCAATCTAAACCCACCCAGACCGTTAGCCCTGAGCGCCCGCCAGCAAATAGGGCCTCGAGTTTACATTTTGATTGACTGATACAGTCAATAAAACCACCAGTTGCCTGTCCCTTCCCCCTTTCTGTTTCCTGACCCTGGTCACGCTGAGACTGAGAGACCTCCCTGGCTGAATCTACTCACATCTGCTCTGCCTGCCTAACACAGTAAGTCTACCTGCCTGGCACCTGCCCTGCCCCTGCCCCTGGCCAAACCAAAACCCCTAGTAGCCCCTAATAAAAGTTAGGGGTGACCAGTTACCCCCAGTCCCCCACTATGCCTGCCTGGCCTGCCAGTGCCACCTACCCAGCCACCCACCAACTACCACCGACGACCCTAGGCCTACAATGCCAGTGCCACCCCCCAGCCATCACCCCCATGTGGCCTGTGCCACCCCCGATCAGGCCTGCCCTATGCTAGCTATGCCATCATGCCACCGCCGGATTACCCCGATCACGGGATCGGGGTAGTCGGGTGGTGAGCGGGGTGGCACAGGCCCACATGGGGGTGATCGGATCACCCCCTTGATGAGGCCTGTGCCACCCCTGATGACCTCCATGTCGCCGCCCTATGCCACCCCCGAGGCCCGATCACCACCACCCCGATGCGGCCTATGCTAGCACCGTCCAATTACCCCGAGTATTCGGGCAGTGAGCGGGGTTGACCAGGCCACATGGGGGTGGCTGTTCACCCCCATGAGGCCTGTGCCACCCCTGATCGTGGCCTACGCGGTCCGATGGGCGACCGATGGGCACCTGAGCGTGACCGACCCCACCCTGGATGAACCAACTACCTACCCCCCCCCCCCCCCTATTTTTATTCCATTTTTAGAAGTAACAGGCATGTATATGTGCCTGTCACTTTTAAAGATAAAATAAAAATAAGGGAAGGGAAAAAAAAATACAGTAAAAACATTATTATTACAAGTAAACATAAACAGTAAGCAAACACATTGTTAGTACAGTTAGTAACACAACACATTTTATACAAAAATAAACAGCTTTAAACAAACATTAATAAAAAATAAAATAAACAACAGCACATACTTACCTGTAAAATTGACCCCTCCAGCGTTGGCCTTCTGTCCTCTGGATATAGTCATGAAAAATAAATAATCCAATGTTGATTGAAGCCCATGTCAAATAATCCAATGTTGATTGAAGCCAATGGTCAAATAAAATAATCCAATGTTGATTGAAGCCAATGGTCAAAATAAAATAATCCAATGTTGATTGAAGCCAATGGTCAAAATAAAATAATCCAATGTTGATTGAAGCCATTGTCCATCCATCCATTCTGGCCCATTGAAAGAGGCCTCCACAAAAAAAAAACGACGCTCTAAAAAAAAAAAAAACAACAAACTTAAAGAGCTCCTCCTACAAGGAGCCCCTCCCGCGATTAATTGTTTTTTTCCCACGGTCTGCTATATATACTAATTTTTGAAGGACTCTGATTGGCTGAAATTTTTGATTGACATCGATTTCAACCAATGAGAGTCTTTAAAAAATTAGCAAATCAGCAAGCAGGTATGGAAGCCTGTAAGGGTAAAAAAGGTTAGTGTGAACTTGTTTGACCCTGTATGTATTATACATATTACAGGGCTATTTTATGTGATATGCATGTTACAGGATAATATCCTGTAACATGTATAGCCAAAAAATAGCACTGTAATATGTATAAAAAATAATGTGTAATAGAAATGCATGAACAATATAATATAACAAGTAATAAAGAACATCAATTAATCAAATAATAAATATCAATTAATATATATTGTTGTTTGTATATGTTTATGTATATTTATGTGTATTTTTTATGCGTATATATATATATATTTGGATATATATATATATATATATATATATATTTATTTATTGTGATATATTGATATCAATTTTTATATATATCTATCTATATATATATATATCAATCAATATATCTATCAATATATATATATATATATATATATATATATTTATATATATATATATATATATATATATTTATTTATATATTATTATTTTTTATTTTTTTTTACAATTTGGGCCTATATGGTCCCAATTTGTTACTTAGGGTTTTTAAGGTGCGGTTGGGGCCTATATGGTCCCAATTTGTTATTTAGGGTTTTTAAGGTGCGGTTGGGGCCTATATGGTCAAAATTGGTTATTTAAGGTTTTTAAGGTGCGGTTGGGGCCTATATGGTCCCAATTTGTTATTTAGGGTTTTTAAGGTGCGGTTGGGGCCTATATGGTCCCAATTTGTTATTTAGGGTTTTTAAGGTGCGGTTGGGGCCTATATGGTCCCAATTTGTTATTTAGGGTTTTTAAGGTGCGGTTGGGGCCTATATGGTCAAAATTGGTTATTTAAGGTTTTTAAGGTGCGGTTGGGGCCTATATGGTTCCAATTTGTTATTTAAGGTTTTTAAGGTGCGGTTGGGGCCTATATGGTCAAAATTGGTTATTTAAGGTTTTGAAGGTGCGGGTGGGGCCTATATGGTTCCAATTTGTTATTTAAGGTTTTTAAGGTGCGGTTGGGGCCTATATGGTCAAAATTGGTTATTTAAGGTTTTTAAGGTGCGGTTGGGGCCTATATGGTCCCAATTTGTTATTTAGGGTTTTTAAGGTGCGGTTGGGGCCTATATGGTCAAAATTGGTTATTTAAGGTTTTTAAGGTGCGGTTGGGGCCTATATGGTCCCAATTTGTTATTTAGGATTTTTAAGGTGCGGTTGGCGCCTATATGGTCCCAATTTGTTATTTAGGGTTTTTAAGGTGCGGTTGGGGCCTATATGGTCCCAATTTGTTATTTAGGGTTTTTAAGGTGCGGTTGGGGCCTATATGGTCAAAATTGGTTATTTAAGGTTTTTAAGGTGCGGTTGGGGCCTATATGGTCCCAATTTGTTATTTAGGGTCTTTAAGGTGCGGTTGGGGCCTATATGGTCCCAATTTGTTATTTAGGGTTTTTAAGGTGCGGTTGGGGCCTATATGGTCCCAATTTGTTATTTAGGGTTTTTAAGGTGCGGTTGGGGCCTATATGGTCAAAATTGGTTATTTAAGGTTTTTAAGGTGCGGTTGGGGCCTATATGGTTCCAATTTGTTATTTAAGGTTTTTAAGGTGCGGTTGGGGCCTATATGGTCAAAATTGGTTATTTAAGGTTTTTAAGGTGCGGTTGGGGCCTATATGGTAAAAATTGGTTATTTAAGGTTTTTAAGGTGCGGTTGGGGCCTATATGGTCCCAATTTGTTATTTAGGGTTTTTAAGGTGCGGTTGGGGCCTATATGGTCACACTTGCTCTTTTAAGGTTTTAAACGTTACGGTTTGGGTCTTAAACGTTCTAATGTTTTTTTTTGTTTGTTTTCTATCACTTCCCAGGTGCAAACTATCTGTGGAATCAGATTTGTTTGGACTCGTTGGTTGACTTACTGGACGTGAATACCCCGAGAAGGAGAGTCAACTGTTGGTGAGTATATGGTCACACTTGGACTTTTAAGGTTTTTAAGGTGCAGTTGGGGCCTATATGGTCACACTTGGTCTTTTAAGGTTTTAAAAGTTACGGTTTGGGTCTTGAGATTTCTAATGTTTTTTTTGTTGTTTTCTATCACCCCCCAGGTGCAAACTATCTGTGAAAGCAGATTTGTTTGGACTCGTTGGTTGACTTACTGGACGTGAATACCCCGAGAAGGAGAGTCAACTGTTGGTGAGTATCATTGCCTTTAATTTTCTGTCCATGTGTATAGGTGCAAATTTGATGTTGATGTAGTCTTGTCACATGAGGGTTTGCAATCTGTAATGTATACCAATGAAATCAACACACTGTTATTTTAAAGTAATTTTGTGACATAATATAAATTAATATACCGTGATCTCTTTCTTTTATTGGTATCAATATCAGAAATGAATACTATTGACTCTCTACTTGTGAAGCCTTTCGGCACCCTAACCTATGAGGAGAAGGTGGAAGTAAAACGGTTAGGAGCTGACCAACCAGAGATAAATCTGCAGCAAATCGCAAGAGATAGAGGGAAGCAATATGTCCGTAATTTCAATACTGAATGGTACAAGAAGAACGACTGGCTTTCTGGAAGCGTTTCTAGGAAGTCCTTATATTGTTTCCCATGCATCCTATTTGGTGGTGACGCTGCTTGGACCAAAACTGGAGTGACTGACGTCAAACATCTAGCTGACAAATTGGCAAAACACAAAAGTTCTAAAGCTCACTTGGATAACAGGATCAAGTTTGAGATGCTTGGACAGGCGAACATTGCTGTTCAACTGGACCAAGGATACCAAGTCAGCATTCAAAAACACAACGAAGAAGTGGCTAAGAACCTGTACATCCTTTCCAAGATAATTGATTGTGTTCGCTTTTGTGGCGCTTTTGAACTGGCATTAAGAGGACACGACGAGAGTGAAACATCGCTAAATCCAGGAGTGTTTAGAGGCCTGGTGGATTTGGTTGGCAGTATCGATAGTGCCATGGAACAGCATTTGAAGACTGCAACTGTGTTTAAGGGCACTTCCAAAACCGTGCAGAATGAGCTACTGGACTGCATGCATGAAGTTATAAAGGAAGTTACATAGTTACATAGTTACATAGTAATTAAGGTTGAAAAAAGACTTTCAGTCCATCAAGTTCAACCTGTTAAGATCTCCTCTGATCTGCAATATGCGGATTAGTTATTAATTAAATTATTGATTAAATAATTATTAATAGTATAGTATTGGAGAATGAATAAAGAGTTAGTCCATCAAGTTCAACCTTTTTAGATCTCTATTGATCTTTTTAATTTGGACTATTTATTATTATTGTTAATTGTTAATTATTGTTAATTGATCCAGAGGAAGGCAAACATAAAAAAAACCCCATCGAAACTTTGCCAATTGTCTCATAAGGGGGAAAAAAAGCAAAATTCCTTCCTGACCCCAGAAACTGGCGATCAAATTTCTCCCTGGATCAATATTCCTTCGCTAGTTATCTAGGATAGCCTTGAATGCCCTCTTTATTCAGAAATATATCTAACCCCTTTTTGAAGTTGTCTATCGAATTCGCTGTCACCACCTCCTTTGGTAGAGAATTCCACAGTTTAACCACCCTAACTGTGAAGAACCCTTTTCTTTGTTTAAGGTGAAATCTTTTTTCCTCTAACCTCAACGGATGTCCTCTTGTCAGTTGAAAATCTCTTGCTACAAAAAGCTCACTTGACAAAGCCTTATATGGACCCTGGATGTATTTAAATAACGTAATCATATCTCCTCTTAGACGCCTTTTTTCTAGCGAAAATAAGTTTAATTTTGCTAGTCTTTCTTCATAACTTAGCCCCTCCATTCCCCTTATTAGTTTTGTAGCCCTTCTCTGTACTTTTTCCAGCTCTAAGATGTCTTTTTTGTGAGGTGGTGCCCAAAATTGTACTCCATTTTCCAAATGAGGGCGTACTAGAGATTTGTATAGTGGCAGAATTATATCTTCTTCCCTGGCTTCTATACCCTTCCTAATACATGCTAATATTTTATTTGCCTTTGCAGCCGCTGCTTGGCTTTGAGCGCTGTTACCTAGGTGGTTGTCCACTAGTACTCCCAAATCCCTTTCAATATCTGATACCCCTAGATTTGCTCCATTAAGATTATAGATTGCTTGGCTATTTTTCCTTCCCAAATGCATAACCTTACATTTATTTGTATTAAATCTCATCTGCCATTTAGCCGCCCATTTCTCTAATTTATGCAAATCCTTTTGTAGGGAAAGTACATCATTATCTGATTTTATTACCTTGCACAACTTAGTGTCATCAGCAAAAATGGAGACACTACATTCGAGTCCTACTTCAATGTCATTAATAAATATGTTAAAAAGGAGAGGACCCAATACTGAGCCCTGAGGAACCCCACTTATCACATTAGACCAATCGGAGTATGTTCCATTTACAACAACCCTTTGCTTCCTGTCTTTTAGCCAGCTCTCGATCCATGAGCAGATATTTACTGCAATTCCTGTATCCCTTAGTTTGCTCACTAGTCTTCCATGTGGCACTGTATCAAATGCCTTTGAAAAATCTAAAAAGACTACATCCACTGAGTTGCCCTGATCCAAGTTCCTACTAACCTCCTCATAAAAACTAATTAGATTGGTCTGACACGACCTTTCCTTCATAAATCCATGTTGACTGCTACCTATGATCCTGTTCAAATAGACATATTCTTGTATTCTGTCCCTTATTAACCCTTCTAAAAGCTTCCCAACTACAGAAGTGAGGCTCACTGGTCTATAATTCCCCGGATTTGCTCTAGATCCCTTCTTAAATATAGGTATCACCTCTGCTTTTCTCCAGTCATCTGGTAGAGACCCTGTAGTGAGCGAGTCTTTAAAGATTAGATATAATGGTTTGGCTATTACAGAACCCAGCTCCCTCAGTACCCTTGGATGTATTCCATCAGGACCTGGGGCTTTATTAACATTTATTTTCTCCAACCTCTTTTGTATTTCTTCCTGCGTTAACCAATTATTTAGTGAAGGTAGTGTAGCCCCATTATGTTGCAGTGTCCCAACCACTGGTACCTCCCTTGTGTAAACCGAAGAAAAGAACCTATTTAGCTCATCTGCCTTTTCCTGGTCACTAATTATCAGATGGCCTGTGTCACATTGTAATGGTCCTATCGATTCCTTCCTGGCCTTCTTCCCATTAATATATTTATAAAATATTTTAGGGTTAGTCTTACTTTCTATTGCAACTGACTTCTCATTTTCTATTTTAGCCAGTCTAATAGCCCTTTTGCAAGCCTTGTTGATTTCCTTATAGTCACATAAAGCTGCCTCTGTTCCCTCCTTCTTGTATAATTTAAATGCATACTTCTTTTTCCTCATCATGATCTTTAAGTCATTGTTAAGCCACATGGGATGTGATTTACTCCTATTTATTTTATTTCCACATGGTACATGCTGATGAGTATGTTTATTTAGTAAGGATTTGAATGTTGTCCATTTATTTTCAGTATTCTTCCCTGTAAGTTCTTTGTCCCAGTCTATATGTTGTATTGCTGCCCGTAGCCCATTAAAGTTAGCCCTTTTAAAATTTAGAGTTTTTGTTGGCCCCTTACAACTCTGTTTTTTGTATTCAATCTCAAATGAGACTGTGTTGTGATCACTGTTCCCCAAGGGTTCCCCTATTTTTACATTTGATATTATATCAATATTACTTGTGATGACTAAATCCAAGATGGCCCCATTTCTAGTAGGTTCTTGTATTACCTGGGCTAGATAATGATCCCTGAGTGTACTCAAGAACCTGTGATTCACCAAGAGCTTAAAGAAGCCCAGTTTGTGGCAATCCAAGCGGATGAAACAACCGATATTTCCGCTAGGACACAGTGCGTTGTAGTCTATCGCTACATTGACAAGAAGCATCAAGTGGTGGAAAGATTTGATGGCTTCACGGAAATGAAATCAACGGATGCAGACTCCATTGCTGCTGTTGTGCTGGAAACACTGAATACTGTTCTCCCAGAGCCAGAAGACAAGAAGAAACTCATAGCTCAAAGCTACGATGGTGCCAGTGTGATGCGTGGAGATCAAGGAGGAGTTCAAAGAAAAATAAAAGACGTGTACCCGAACGCACACTACGTCCATTGCTATGCTCACCAACTGAACCTAATAATGGAGAAAGCAGTTTCAAGGATTGGAAGAGTTCGAGTTTTTTTTTCCAACATAGGCGGCATACCATCTTTTTTTTCACGCTCTCCAAAAAGGACTGGAGTTCTGGATGAGGTAGTTGGTAGAAGACTTCCAAGAGGTGCACCAACACGATGGAACTTCAACGTTAGGACCGTGAACGTGATCTACGAGAATAGAGATGCGCTACTTGAGTGTTTCCAGACAATTGAAGCATGTCTAAACTTTGATCCAACATCTATACGGGAAGCCGCAGGTTTCATTGGAATGCTGGAAGACAGGGAGTTCCTTTACTTCTTTAAATTATTTCATTTAATAATGCCACATGTTGACATCCTCTATAGTCAGCTTCAGAAGCGAGACACGGATACTGTTTATATCAAAAAAGTCACAGAAGACTTTGTCGCCAGCATCCAGAAAATCCGTAATTCTGTGGAAGAGATAGAAGCAAGTTTGCCGAGCGATCTAACAGTCAACAGACGGAGTGCGGAGATCTCAACCTTGAGACAACTTTCAAGAGAGGTATGTGACATAGTGGTGGTTCATGCAAAAGAACGTTTTTCATTTTCAAATCACCTAGTCAGTGCCAAACTTGTTCAAAGGGACTTGTATAAAACCCATGACACTTGCTTTCCAACCCAAGCTCTGGAAGACACCGTGCAAGCATATCCAATACTGAAGAAGGAACAATTATGCACTGAGCTGTCACTTCTGTATGGGAAGACAGAGTTTCATACTTGTACAAGTGCTGTTGCTCTGCACAAACTTTTCCATCAATTTAATCTGCAGAATGATTTCACAGAGACAGTAAAATTATTAAGAATCCTGATTACAACACCAATGACTACTGCAGAATCAGAAAGATGCTTCTCAACATTGAAGAGGATAAAATCCTTTTTAAGAAGCACCATGTCCCTGGAGCGGTTGAATGCATTGGCGATGCTCTCAATGGAAAAGCAACTGATTTCCGAGATCCCAGACTTCAATGAAAAAACCATTGAGAAGTTTTCTTCTTTGAAAGATCGCAGTGCAAAATTAAAATACAAGTGATTGAAGCAAAGAAGAATGCATACCCCCAAGGTGTGCAAAGATAAACTGCGTTAAGCAGCACCACCTCACACTACCAAACATAACTAGTGGTAAGTAAAGTATGAACGGTGTGTGGGTGTGCATATGGAAGGAGCTATGAAAGGTGTGTGCATGGTCAGTAACAATTGTTGAAGCCTTGGCGTGGTTTGAAGGAATTGGAGGCACTTCCAAGGGTAGCTGTCACTTGTATACAGGAAGCAAGAATTCCATGTCTGTACAAGTGCTGTTGCTCTGCAGCAACTTTAGCATCAATTTAATCTACATAATTTAACAGAGTGAGTGAAGCTATAAGGAATCCTGCTTACAACAACGAAGACTACTAAAGAACCAGAAAGATGCTTCTCCACATTGAAGAGGATCAAAAAAGTAATTAAAAAGCACCATGGCCCTGTAGCGGTTAAATGCATTGGTTTGAAGGTATTGGAGGCACCTTCAAGGGTACGTAAAGTTCTCAGAAATGGCACCACCTCACTACCAAAAATAACTAGTGGTAACTGGTAAGTAAAGTATGAATGGTGTGTGGGTGTGCATATTGAAGGAGCTATGAAAGGTGTGTGAATGGTCAGTAACAATTGTTGAAGCCTTGGCGTGGCGTTACTGCTCATATGGTTATCCATATGCTAATTCAACGACATTGATTATTGTGTTGTCTAAACAGAAGTTAAATGTTGTTGTTTTCTTGAATCCCAAGATCCACTGGTTTGGGCCTATGCAGTGCTGATTGGTCTTCTAAGGTATGTTTGAGGCCTATATGGTCCCACTTGGTCTTCTAAGGTATGTTTGGGGCCGATGGTCACACTTGGTCTTCTAAGGTATGTTTGAGGCCTATATGGTCACACTTGGTCTTCTAAGGTATGTTTGGGGCCTATATAGTTCCACTTGGTCTTCTAAGGTATGTTTGGGGCCTATGGTCACACTTGGTCTTCTAAGGTATGTTTGGGGCCTATATAATCACACTTGGTCTTCTAAGGTATGTTTGGGGCCTATATAGTCACACTTGGTCTTCTAAGGTATGTTTGGGGCCTATATAGTTCCACTTGGTCTTCTAATGTATGTTTGGGGCCTATATAGTTCCACTTGGTCTTCTAATGTATGTTTGGGGCCTATGGTCACACTTGGTCTTCTAAGGTATGTTTGAGGCCTATATGGTCACACTTGGTCTTCTAAGGTATGTTTGGGGCCTATATGGTTCAACTTGGTCGTTTAATGTTTTTTAAGTATGGTTTTGTTCTTGAATGGTATGATTGATTTGCTTGTTTTCTTTCAACCCCAGGTGCAAACCCTATGTGGCTGCAGATTTGTTTCTACTCATTGGTCAACTTAATGAACGTGAATACCCTGAGAAGAAGAGCCAACTAATGGTAGGTGTCACTCCTTTAATTTTTCTGTTAATACGTATAGGTGCAATTATGATATTGCTGTAGTCTTGTCACATGAGTTTTTTCAATCTATATTGTATACCAATGAATTTAACACATTGTTACTTTACTTCTTGACATTTCTGCATTGCAGATCATGTATTTCAATGGGCTTTACAAGCATAAGGTCATTGGGCGGGGCTTATAAAGGTCATTATGACGCCAGGGGGAGGAGTTATAAAAATGGGTGTGGTTTGAAAAAGGGGGAGTGGCTATGTTTCGCCCTGTCGCCCCTCCAACTTGAAAAGTCACCAGCCGCCACTGATTTTGCAAAGGCTTTTGATACAGTGCCTCATGGGAGACTTTTGAGCAAGTTAAGAGATACAGGAATTGCAGTAAATATCTGCTCATGAATTGAGAGCTGGATAAAAGACAGGAAGCAAAGTGTTGTTGTAAATAGAACATACTCCGACTGGACTAATGTGGTATGTGGGGTTCCTCAAGGTTCAGTATTAGGTCCTCTTCTTTTTAACATATTTATTAATGACATAGAAGTAGGACTCGGAAGTAGTGTCTCCATTTTTGCTGATGATACTAAGTTGTGCAAGGTAATTAAATCAGATAATTATGTACTTTTTACAAAGGGATTTGCATAAATTAGAGAAAAATAGCCATGCACTTTATAATCTTAATGGAGCAAATCTAGGGGTATCAGATATTAAAAGGGATTTGGTAGTACTAGTGAACAGCCACCTAGGTAGCAGTGCTCAATGCCAAGCAGCAGCTGCAAAGGCAAGTAAAATATTAGCATCTATTAAGAAGGGTATAGAAGCAAGGGAAGCAAATATAATTCTACCACTATACAAATCTCTAGTACGCCCTCATTTGGAATATGGAGTACAATTTTGGGCACCACTTCATAAAAAGGACATTTTAGAGCTGGAAGATGTACAGAGAAGGGCAACAAAACTTATAAGGGCAATGGAGGGGCTAAGTTATGGAGAAAGACTAACCAAATCAAACGTATTTTCTCTAGAAAAAAGGCGTCTACGAGGGGATATGATTACCTTATTTAAATACATCCAGGGTCAATATAAGGCTTTGTCAGGTGAACTTTTTGTAGCAAGAGATTTTCAACTGACAAGAGGACATCCTTTGGGGTTAGAGGAAAAAAAAGATTTCACCTTAAACAAAGAAAAGGGTTTTTCACAGTTAGGGTGGTTAAACTGTGGAATTCTCTACTAAAGGAAGTGGTGACAGCGAATTCGATAGATAACTTCAAAAAGGGGTTAGATATATTTTTGACTAAAGAGGGCATTCAAGGCTATCCTAGATAACTAGCGAAGGAATATTGATCCAGGGAGAAATTTGATCGCCAGTTTCTGGGGTCAGGAAGGAATTTAGCTTTTTCCCCCCTTATTAGACAATTGGCAAAGGAGATCTTAAAAGGTTGAACTTGATGGACTGAAATACTTTTTTCAACCTCAATTACTATGTAACTATGTAACTATGTAATTGTATTGCATTTTGGACATAGCCTATTAGAATAAGATCCCTCTATCCTCTGTCTAGGCATGCCAATTATAATATAGTTGAGACAACCCATTTACTACATCCACTGTATGGTGAATTAGTCCACAGCACCAGAAGGAATTCCCTCTTTATGAGCAATGTATTATAATATATTTTAAATAAGTATAGTTCCTTGCAAAAAGTATTCACCCCCCCTTGACTTTTTATCTATTTTGTTTTAGCCTTAAGTTCAATGTTTTGTTAATCTGAATTTTATGTGATGGATCAGAACACAATAGTCTAATTTGGTCAAGTAAAAATGAGAAAAATATATACATACATTTTTTTTTAGAAATAGAAAACTGGCATGTGCATATGTATTCACCCCCTTTGTTATGAAGCCCATAAAAAGCTCTGGTGCCACCAATTACCTTTAGAAGTCACATAATTAGTGAAATGATGTCCACCTGTGTGAAATTTAAGTGTCATATGACACTTGTTTTGGTGGTAGGGGACTCTATTATTAGGAAGGTAGACAGGGTAATTTGTCACCCAGATCCCAGCAATCGAACAGTTTGCTGTCTCCCGGGTGCTCGGGTTCGGCATGTTGTGGATCGGGTGGATAAATTATTGGGAGGGGCTGGTAATGAACCGGCGGTCTTGGTACACATTGGTACCAATGACAAAGTTAGTGGAAGATGGAGCGTCCTAAAGAATGATTTTAGAGAATTAGGGAATAAGCTTAAAGCAAGGACCTCCAAGGTAGTATTTTCTGAGATACTACCAGTGCCACGTGCTAGCCCAGGGAGGCAGAAGGAGCTTAGGGAGGTTAATGCGTGGCTAAAAAAGTGGTGCAGTGCAGAGGGTTTTGGGTTTTTAGAGCACTGGGCTGACTTCTCACTTGGGTACAATCTCTATAGCAGGGATGGATTGCACCTTAATGATGAGGGCGCTTTTGTGCTAGGGAATAGGATGGTAGAACGGCTGGGGGAGTTTTTAAACTTGTAGGTGGGGGGGAGGGACTATATAGAAGTATTGGGGTAAATAGGGTAGAGAGGGAAAGGGATGAATTATTTACCCATGGGGGAGGAGAAGGGGGGAGGGTTACAATAGAAAGTAGGGAGATATTAATAGGGGCCTCAAATACAGTGGCAGGCACTTCACATCAGCAGAGCCATAGCAACATAAAGTGTATGATTGCAAACGCAAGAAGTTTGCCTGGGAAAATGGATGAGCTAGAAATATTAGCAGTGCAAGAAAAATGGGGCTTAATAGGCATTACGGAAACATGGTGGGATGAATCTCATGACTGGACTGTTAATCTGGATGGTTATAACCTATTTAGGAAAGATAGGGGCAATGGTAAAAGAGGAGGAGGGATCTGTCTTTATGTTAAGCCTGAATTTAAGCCTATAGTTAGAGAAGATATTTATGCTGGCACTAACGGCATCATTGAATCCTTGTGGGTTGAGCTAAATAGTGGAGGAGCTAATTCTAAATGCATATTGGTGGGAGTATGCTATAAACCCCCAAATATAGCTGAAAGTGAGGAAATACAATTATTGTTACAGATTGGAAATGCAGCTAAGCATGGGCAAGTTCTAATAATGGGAGACTTTAATTACCCTGATATAAACTGGATAAACGAGACCAGCAGCTCAGCTAAGGGGAGCAGGTTCTTGAGTACACTCAGGGATCATTATCTAGCCCAGGTAATACAAGAACCTACTAGAAATGGGGCCATCTTGGATTTAGTCATCACAAGTAATATTGATATAATATCAAATGTAAAAATAGGGGAACCCTTGGGGAACAGTGATCACAACACAGTCTCATTTGAGATTGAATACAAAAAACAGAGTTGTAAGGGGCCAACAAAAACTCTAAATTTTAAAAGGGCTAACTTTAATGGGCTACGGGCAGCAATACAACATATAGACTGGGACAAAGAACTTACAGGGAAGAATACTGAAAATAAATGGACAACATTCAAATCCTTACTAAATAAACATACTCATCAGCATGTACCATGTGGAAATAAAATAAATAGGAGTAAATCACATCCCATGTGGCTTAACAATGACTTAAAGATCATGATGAGGAAAAAGAAGTATGCATTTAAATTATACAAGAAGGAGGGAACAGAGGCATCTTTATGTGACTATAAGGAAATCAACAAGGCTTGCAAAAGGGCTATTAGACTGGCTAAAATAGAAAATGAGAAGTCAGTTGCAATGGAAAGTAAGACTAACCCTAAAATATTTTATAAATATATTAATGGGAAGAAGGCCAGGAAGGAATTGATAGGACCATTACAATG
The DNA here is from genome assembly GCA_027410445.1 of Discoglossus pictus. Classification (NCBI taxonomy): domain Eukaryota; kingdom Metazoa; phylum Chordata; class Amphibia; order Anura; family Alytidae; genus Discoglossus; species Discoglossus pictus. The sequence goes on along the minus strand of CM050172.1, from coordinate 54,097,329 downwards.
TGACACAGGCCATCTGATAATTAGTGACCAGGAAAAGGCAGATGAGCTAAATAGGTTCTTTTCTTCGGTTTACACAAGGGAGGTACCAGTGGTTGGGACACTGCAACATAATGGGGCTACACTACCTTCACTAAATAATTGGTTAACGCAGGAAGAAATACAAAAGAGGTTGGAGAAAATAAATGTTAATAAAGCCCCAGGTCCTGATGGAATACATCCAAGGGTACTGAGGGAGCTGGGTTCTGTAATAGCCAAACCATTATATCTAATCTTTAAAGACTCGCTCACTACAGGGTCTCTACCAGATGACTGGAGAAAAGCAGAGGTGATACCTATATTTAAGAAGGGATCTAGAGCAAATCCGGGGAATTATAGACCAGTGAGCCTCACTTCTGTAGTTGGGAAGCTTTTAGAAGGGTTAATAAGGGACAGAATACAAGAATATGTCTATTTGAACAGGATCATAGGTAGCAGTCAACATGGATTTATGAAGGAAAGGTCGTGTCAGACCAATCTAATTAGTTTTTATGAGGAGGTTAGTAGGAACTTGGATCAGGGCAACTCAGTGGATGTAGTCTTTTTAGATTTTTCAAAGGCATTTGATACAGTGCCACATGGAAGACTAGTGAGCAAACTAAGGGATACAGGAATTGCAGTAAATATCTGCTCATGGATCGAGAGCTGGCTAAAAGACAGGAAGCAAAGGGTTGTTGTAAATGGAACATACTCCGATTGGTCTAATGTGATAAGTGGGGTTCCTCAGGGCTCAGTATTGGGTCCTCTCCTTTTTAACATATTTATTAATGACATTGAAGTAGGACTCGAATGTAGTGTCTCCATTTTTGCTGATGACACTAAGTTGTGCAAGGTAATAAAATCAGATAATGATGTACTTTCCCTACAAAAGGATTTGCATAAATTAGAGAAATGGGCGGCTAAATGGCAGATGAGATTTAATACAAATAAATGTAAGGTTATGCATTTGGGAAGGAAAAATAGCCAAGCAATCTATAATCTTAATGGAGCAAATCTAGGGGTATCAGATATTGAAAGGGATTTGGGAGTACTAGTGGACAACCACCTAGGTAACAGCGCTCAAAGCCAAGCAGCGGCTGCAAAGGCAAATAAAATATTAGCATGTATTAGGAAGGGTATAGAAGCCAGGGAAGAAGATATAATTCTGCCACTATACAAATCTCTAGTACGCCCTCATTTGGAATATGGAGTACAATTTTGGGCACCACCTCACAAAAAAGACATCTTAGAGCTGGAAAAAGTACAGAGAAGGGCTACAAAACTAATAAGGGGAATGGAGGGGCTAAGTTATGAAGAAAGACTAGCAAAATTAAACTTATTTTCGCTAGAAAAAAGGCGTCTAAGAGGAGATATGATTACTTTATTTAAATACATCCAGGGTCCATATAAGGCTTTGTCAAGTGAGCTTTTTGTAGCAAGAGATTTTCAACTGACAAGAGGACATCCGTTGAGGTTAGAGGAAAAAAGATTTCACCTTAAACAAAGAAAAGGGTTCTTCACAGTTAGGGTGGTTAAACTGTGGAATTCTCTACCAAAGGAGGTGGTGACAGCGAATTCGATAGACAACTTCAAAAAGGGGTTAGATATATTTCTGAATAAAGAGGGCATTCAAGGCTATCCTAGATAACTAGCGAAGGAATATTGATCCAGGGAGAAATTTGATCGCCAGTTTCTGGGGTCAGGAAGGAATTTTGCTTTTTTTCCCCCTTATGAGACAATTGGCAAAGTTTCAATGGGGTTTTTTTTATGTTTGCCTTCCTCTGGATCAATTAACAATAATTAACAATTAACAATAATAATAAATAGTCCAAATTAAAAAGATCAATAGAGATCTAAAAAGGTTGAACTTGATGGACTAACTCTTTATTCATTCTCCAATACTATACTATTAATAATTATTTAATCAATAATTTAATTAATAACTAATCCGCATATTGCAGATCAGAGGAGATCTTAACAGGTTGAACTTGATGGACTGAAAGTCTTTTTTCAACCTTAATTACTATGTAACTATGTAACTATGTAACATATACACACATTTTATGAACAGCCCCAGAGGCTGCCACACCTAAGCAAGAGGCACCATTAACCAAACACTGCCATGAAGACCAAGGAACTCTCCAAACAAGGGACAGTGTTGTTGAGAAGTACAAGTCAGTGTTAGGTTATAAAAAAATATCCTAATCTGTGATGATCCCCAGGAGCACCATCAAATCTATCATAACCAAAGGGAAAGAACATGGCACAACAGCAAACCTGCCAAGAGACGGCCACCCACCAAAACTCAGGGACCGTGCAAGGAGGGCATTATATAGAGAGGCAGCACAGAGACCTAAGGTAACCCTGAAGTAGCTGCAGAGCTCCACAGCAGAGACTGGAGTATCTGTACATAGGACGACAATATGCCGTACGATCCATAGAGTTGGGTTAAGGTTAAATTAACCATGGGATTTTGTTGTGATGTAAAGGGGGCTAATTCTCCTGGGACCCATATTATTTTTTTCCCAGCTATGGGGATACATTTGTTGGTTCTCCATAAAGACCCAGATTAGCTGTTGTTTAGTTGAATGTGCCAGGGGTAGATGAGCCAATTGGGCAGCTTTAAAGTAGTTCCTCAGATTTGTACACAAAAGCCCTCCCTTTTTTTATGCCTGAACATTACATGCTTGGAAATACGAGGGCACTTATTTATCTAGATAAACCTGAATATACTGGAATCTGACTAATTCTTTCAATGAGACTGGGATGGGTAGGGTTTTAAAAAGTTATGGTAAAACACTCATTTTAGATTTTAAGTTTGCAAGTTTTCAATCTTGTGTCAGTGCCTTGGAAACAAGCTCTATGTACATTTGATTTTATGCTCAAAACAGGGCCCTCCATTCCTTATAAGGTGTTTAATTTGTTTTCTGCTATGTACTCAATCCCATGTACAGCGCTACGGAATATGTTGGCGCGATATAAATAAAGATAATAATAATATTTTTAGTGGCCACTATACGGCCTGTCCACGAGAGTTGATATTTAGCCCACCTCTGCATGTCCGCGTCCAGCAATTAATACATAGGGGGATAATTTGCCTTACATAAATCGGAAATTTTAGGTGTAATATTAACACAATACATTTATTATTGGACTTTAAAGTTTCCATGTCAGTTTATGAGATGCCTAAAGCTTCGATCTTCTCCAGGTTTAGTTTAAGACCAGATATTGCATTAATCTTCTCTATAGCGCCTGAATGAGGTTAGAGGGCTAGTCAGGGTACATAATAAATCATCTGTGAAAAATGAGCACTTAAGGTGTGGGAGACCCACTTGTAAGCCCCAAACTTTGAATTGCTTGTGCCAATGGTTTTATGGGTAATGCCAACAGCAGAGGACATCCCAACTGACAAGAGGACATCCCTTGAGGTTAGAAGTAAAAAGATTCCACCTTAAAGAAAGAAAAGGGTTCTTCAAAGTAAAGGTGGTTAATCTGTGGAATTCTCTATCAGAGGAGGTGCTGACAACGGATTTGATAACTTTAAAAGGGGACTGGATTTATTTCTAATTAAAAAAGGGAATTCAGGGTTATCCTGGATAATTAGAGAGAGAGTATTGATCCAGAGAGAAATCTGATCGCCAGTATCTGGGGTCAGGAAGGAATTATTTTTGTTTCCCTTTGTGACGATTGGCTAAGTTTTACTTGGTTTTATCTTCTGTTTGCCTTCCTCTGGATCAAATAATTATTTATTAAAAAAATAAAAATAAATCAATTGTTGATTCATAATTAATTAACAAATAATGAACAACTCATTCATTAATAACTAATCTGCATATTGCAGATCAGAGGAGAGCTTAAAAGGTTGAACTTGATGGACTGAAAGTATTTTTTCAACCTCAATTACTATGTAACTATGTAAGAGGTGAGAGTGGACAACCCTGTTGTGTACCTCTTTAGATCTGAATCTGGGCTTTCTGTTCCTCTGGTAATTTTAAATTAGCAATTGGGGAATCATAATACTGCCTAAACAGATTAATAAAGCATCCTCTAAAGCCAAACTTGTGTAGCATTTTATAAAGGTAAGGCCACTCCACAGTGTCAAAAGCTTTTTCAATGTCCAAAGCTAAGAAACACATTGGAGTTTCTGACTTGTATGAGAAGTATTGGGCATTTAAGATTCTTCTGACATTATCCCCGGCCTGCCTGTGTGGCATAAAACCAGTCTGATCTTTATGTACAAGATCCGGACGAAATTTAGGGATCCGGTCAGCCAGGATCTTGGCTAGGATCTTGACGTCCCCAAGAACAGGCTTTTTAAAGGTAATTATAATAATTAAGTTTGCCTTTAACTCCATAGGTACTGGACATATCCTGCTGGTAAAGATGAGAGGCACATATCTCCAGAGCACAGAAGATCACCTCAGATGGAAATATCAAAAGATGACACAAAATAAACATCTTTTATTAAACGTGTGTATTGAGTTATTTACAGAATTCATTAATGTACATAACATAAGACCAAAAAGTGCATAATTATATATGACACTATAATGCGAATACAAAGGGAACAATTGTATTATTGGCTATCAACGAGCTAACATCTTAAGTTTGTCTGATTTGAGACTTGACTTCTCAAATCTGACACTATGAGCCAGTGGATCCCCGAGAATCGCACCCTCAATAACCACTACCTATTATGAGCCTGGAGATTCCCCAGATTACATCTTCATATCCTCTACCTCCTATGAGCAAGGTTGGCTTGGGAGTTCTTCATAGTTATATTTTAGATGGGGGATCTTCGGGGTTATAGAGGCTAGCAGGTAGAAGGGAGAAACCCATGAGAACCCCAGGCTCATATCGCATAGAAAGGGGGAAACCCAGGGGACCCCCCAGCTCATATCGCTTAGGAAGAGTTAACCCTAGAGGATGCTCAGTGTCATAGGGGGTAGTGGATCATAGGCAGAGGAGTCCCTGCATTATTATTTTTTTATTATTTAACCCCTTCCCTGACATGGGAATGAGTTTAAATAGATAGATAGGGACAATGGAGGATGCTAGTGGGTTCACGTTAGTGGGTAACATCCATAGTATTATTTGGAGACTATTGAGCTTCAGACTTGGAGTCTCCTGCAAGCACACATTAGGACTAGAGAGGTCAGGCAACACACTTTTTTAACAGAAGCCAATGTATAGCAGTACCGTTGGGTTTAAAAGTTACAAGGGAGGGTTTTCCCTTAGCTTACTGTACAAATGGAATGGAGGGCTAAGTCAGGAGGGATTTAGCTAGAGAATAGTACAATGTATAGCCAGGTTTAAAGTAACAGTGTGGTCAGATTTTCTCTATATGGTCTTTGAATAACTAAACTTGAAATGTTTTTAGAAAGCAATAAACACAAATAAATTTGTAATGTTAATGCAATTAATATTTACTCAGGGTTTAATTTTATTTTTTGATCCTTTGCTGCAGTGAATAAATGTACATGGAACTTAGCTATTTTACAAATAAGAGATAATGATTTGTGGCACAGAGCCATAATAAACATTTCCTTCTGTATTGGACATTTGCAAGGTTGACTGATCATAAGGCTGTGCACATAGGTCTTCTTCTAAAGAACATGAAAGGTTTATGGATTTTACTAGGAATATAATATATCTACTGTATGTATCTCTTTTGTGCTTTCTGGATCACTACCTTGCTGTGGTGAAGGGGCTTGTGTACCTCAATGAAGCTGTGAGTTAAACCATGTAGGGGGGCCTAAGATGGACAGGTCATAGCAGAGAGATCAGTTCCTGGAGAAGGAACTGGCAACTAACTCCATTATCTTTGTTAAGAAAACCTTATGAATAAGCACGACCAGAGACGGCAGTGCTATAGTCCACAGGGTCACGGAGAGTTGACAATCTCTTATGTGTACTTTATTTTATGCTTAAAGCAGTGGTGTAGCTGGAGGGTGTGGGGTGGTTCACCCTGAGCAGCATTTCTTTGGGGCAGAGAGAAGAAGGAGAGTGATAATGGAGATAGAGGGGAAGATTGGTGAGGAAGGAGAAAGAATAGAGTAGGGAGAATGGAGAGAAATGGAGAGGGAAAGGCAGAGAGAGAGACAGAAGGAGAGGAAGGGAGAATGGAGAGAGAGAGGAAGAATGGTGAGGGAATAGAGAGAAAGGCAGAGAGAGAGGCAGAATGAAAGGAAGGGGGAATGGAGAGGCAGAAGGAGAGAGAGAGAAAGAGAGAGAAGAGGAAGAGTGAAGAAGAGAGAAGACAAGAGAAAAGTGAGGGAATAGCAAAGAAGAGAGACAGAAGAAGAATAGAGAAGAAGAATAGAGAGAAGAAGAAGAGAGAAGAGAGAGGGGAGAAGAGAGAGGAAGAGAGAATAAGAGAGGGAGAATGGAGGACAGAGGTGGGGAAGGAGAGGGAGAAGGAGAGAGAGGGAAGAGAGAGAGGGAGAAGGAGAGAGAGGGAGAGCTGAGAGTGAGAGAGAGAGAGGAGGGGAGAAGGAGAGAGATAGAGATAGGGGAAGGATATGGGAGAAGGAAGAGGGGGGAAAGAAGAGGGAGTGGGAAGAGGGGAGAAGGAAGAGGGAGAAGGAAGAGAAAGAGGGAGAAGGAAGAGGGAGAAGGAGGAGAGAGAAGGAAGAGAGAGGGGAGAGAGAGAGAGGGAAAAAGGCAGAGAGAGAAGGGAGACTGAGAAGGGAGAGGAAAAAGGCAGAGAGGGAGGTAGTAGGAGAGGAAGGGAAAATGGAGAGTGAGAAGGGAGAGAGAGGAAGAATAGTGAGGGAGAATAGAGAGGGAGTAGAGAGAATGGAAAGAAAGGGAGAATGGAGAATGGCAAGAAAGGGAGAATGGATAATAAGAAAAGGGAGAATGAGGTAGGGAGAATAGGGAGAAAGAGAGAGGGAGGCAAATGGAGAAGAAGGGAGGATGGAGAGGGAAAAAGATAGAAAGAAGGGAGAGGGAAAAGGGAGAGTGAAAGAGAAGGAGAGGAAGAATGGATAGGGAGAATGGAGAAGGGAGAGGGAGAAACAGAAGGAAAGAGAAGGAGAGGGAGGAAGAGTTGAGAGGGAGAATGGAGAGGGGGAGAAAGAGGAAGGTAGGAGGGAGAATGGAGAGGGAGAGAGAGAGGAAGGGAGAGAGAAAGGAAGGGAGGGAGAGAGGAAGGGAGATGAAGAGAGAATGGAGAGGGAGAAAAGAAAGGGAGGAGGGAGAAGGGGAGGGAGAGAAAAGAGAGAGAGAAAGGAGAAAGAGAGAAAGGAAACAAAGATGGGAAAGGGAAAAAGGCAGAGAGAGAGAAGGAGAGGCAGAAGGAGAGGAAGGGAGAATGAAGAGTGAGAAGAGCGAGTGAAAGGAAGAATGATGAGGGTGGAGAGAGAATGGAGAGAAAGGGAGGAGTGAGGAGGGAGAAGAGAAAGGGGAAGGCAGAGAGAGAGAGGGAGAAGGAGAAGCAGAAGAAGACAAAGGGAGGATGGAGAGGGAGAAGGGAGAGGGAGAAAGTGAGAGAATGGAGAGGGAAAAGGGAAAGCGAGAGGAGAGTAAGATTGGATCAGAGAGAAAGAGAGGGAGAATGGAGAAGGGAGAGGGAGAAAGGAGAGAGAAGGAAAATGAGAGAGAGAGGGAGAATTGAGAGGGAGATAGAGAGGAAGGGAGGAGGGAGAAGGAGAGAGAGAGGGGAAGGGAGAAGGGAGAAAGAATGGAGAGGGATAATGAAGAGGGAGACGGGAGAGAAAGGAGAGGAAGAATGGAAAGGGAGAGAGTGAAGGGAGAGAGAGAGAAAGGAAACAAAGACAGGGAAGGATAAAGGCAGAGAGAGAGGGAGAAGGAGAGGCAGAAGGAGAGGAAAGGAGAATGGAGAGGGAGAAGAGAGAGTGAAAGGAAGAATGGTGATGGAGTAGAGAGAATGGAGTAAGGAGAATGGAGAGAAAGGGAGGAGTGAGGAGGGAGAAGAGAAAGGGAAAGGCAGAGAGAAGGGAGAGGGAGCAGCAGAAGGATATGAAGGGAGAATGGAGAGGGATAAGGGAGATTGAGAAAGAGAGAGAAGGCAGAGGGAAAGGGATAGAGAGAGAAGAGTAAGATTGGAGAAGAGAGAAAGAGAGGGAGAATGGAGAAGGGAGAGGGAGAAAGGAGAGGAAAGTAAAAGGAGAGAGAGGGAGAGTTGAGAGAGAGAATGAAGAGGAAGATAGAAAGGAAGGGAGGAGGGAGAAGGAGAAAAGGACGGGAAGGGAGAGGGAGAGAGAATGGAGAGGGAGAGAGAGAGGAAGGGGGGAAAATAGAGAGAGGAAGGGAAGGAGAGGAAGGGAGAAGGAGAGGGAGAAGGGAGGGATAGAGAAGGGAGGGTGAGAAAGAGAGAAGGAAGAGAGCGGGATAGAGAAGAGAGAGAGAAGGGAGAGAGAAGAGAGACAAAGAGAGAAGGGAGGGAGACACAGAGAGGGAGAGAGAAAGAGAAAGAAAGAGAGTAGGGAGAGAGAATGAGAGAGAGAAGAGAGAGCGAGAGAGAGAGAGAAAGGGGGAGAGATAGAGAAGGAGTATAGAGAGAAGGGGGTGAGAGAGAGAAGGGGAGAGAGAAGAGAGATAAAGAAAAAAAGGGAGGGGAGAGAGAAGAGAGGGAGTGAGAAAGAGAGAAGTGAGGATGAGGAAGAGAAGGAGAAAGGCGAGAGAGGGAAGTGAGAGAAAGAGAAGGAAAGAGAGAGAGATAGGGGGGGAGAGATGGAGAGAGGGGGAGAGAAAGAGAAGGGTGAAGTGAGAGAGAGAAGAGAGTGAGAGTGAGAAGGGGAATGAGAGGTAGAGAGAGAAGGGGGAGAGGAAGGAAGAAAGGTGACAGATAGAGAAGAGAAGAAGAACGTGGAGTGTGAGAGAAAGAGGAGGTAGGAAAGACGAGGGGAGACAGGAGGAGAGATGAAGAGGAAGAAGATTGCGAACAGTTAGTTTTATATATATATATTCTACACTATGCCCAGAGAACTCCTTATGCATGTATACTAGCGACTTGCCCGTCAAAAATGACAGGGCAATAAAATTTGAAGCCATGGCAATGCTGTTTGCCACACTACTACTCTGACGACCTTCGGCGCTCATTGCGAGCCTCGCGCTGAGCACCTTCAGCGCTCATTGCAAGCCTCTCCTCTCGTGTACTTTTACTCCTCTGAGTACCTTTGGCGCTCATCATAAAGACAGATATATATATCTCTATTTTGTTAACTAGAAATTAATTAATGAGTTACTTAATAAATTAATATACTTTACCTGTTTCTAATTAATATATCCTGCAATCAATAGCCTAAAGCGCTAACAATCTGTTTTTATTTTCCTGCAGCATACAATGTACAATTGGAGTGTTGCTGCCCTGAGGAGAAAGTGTCATCAATGTCCCAACTGTACAATAGAAATAGGCTGTGTGCGCGAGGGCAAACCGTTGGTTTACTTGTGCAAAAGCGCAATTTTAGATTCGTAATGGTATTAGTTGCAAGTTAGTGTTGTAAACTGGCGTTGTTTGTCTATGTGCAACACGGTTCGTGAGCATTTTTCCATCATTTGTTATAGAGTATTTTGTACCTTGTGCGTTCCTGTGTGAAAGTGCTACGCGGTTGGCGGTGTTCTGCGCGGTCTGGGGTCGTGTAGCCTCGTTTTCATTTTTTGGGGGTTGACATTTTTTTTCTTCCCCCCTTCTCTACCTCCCCTGTGTGTCTCCCTCCACCTCCCCTGTGTCTCTTCCCCCTCCTCTCACTTACCTTTTTCTCTCCTCCCTCCTCTCACTCCCCTGTGTCTTCCCCCCCTCTCACTCCTTTTGGTCTCTCGCCCCCTCACTCCCCTGTGTCTCACCCCCCTACTCTCACTCCCCTGCGTCTCTCCCCCCCTCTGTGTCTCTCCCCCTCATTCCCCTGTGTCTCTCCCCGTGTGTGTCTACCCCCCTCCTCTCCCACCCCTGTGTCTCTTCCCCCCTCCTCTCCTGTGTCTCTCCCCCCTCCTCTCACTCCTTTGTGTCTCTCCCCCCTCCTCTCACTCCCCTGTCTCTCCCCCGTCCTCTTACTCCCCTGTGTCTCTCCCCCCTCCTCTCACTCCTTTGTGTCTCTCCCCCCCTCACTACCCTGTGTCTCCCCCCCCTCCTCTCACTCCCCTGTGTCTCCCCCCCTCTGTGTCTCTCCCCCTCCTCATTCCCCTGTGTCTTTCCCCCCCTCATCTGTGTCTCTCCGCCTCTCATTCCCCTGTGTCTCTCCCCCTTCCCCTGTGTGTCTACCCTCTCCTTTCCCACCCCTGTGTGTCTCCCCCCTCCCCTGTGTCTCTTCCCCCCTCCTCTCCCTCCCCTGTGTTTCTCCCCCCCCCCTGCTCCCCTCCTCCTCCTATCTCTCTCCAGTGCGCCGCAATGCGCCTGTGCGGCTTACGCCACGCAATGAGGATGCGCAGCCCTTGTGCAATGCGCATGCACGGCTTACGCCGCAAAATGTGCATGCACGCCCAAATGCAGCAATCATAGTTGTCAAACTGCGATTTGTCGCAAGCTTGACAACGAATTGCAGTTTGACAACTATTATACGTGATAATATATATATATATAGTTCTCAGCAATACGGGTCGTTGCTAACGCATAGCGCTCCTTGCGCTGGTGTAGATGATCGCCATAGGCGCTCATCCCTACGACCCCATACGGCTTTCGGGCCGCATTTGTGGAAGTGGAGGCTCCCACGTCGGCTGCAATGAGCCAGAGGCTCATTGCAGGCAGCAAATGCGGACCCTCGCAAAGCGAGGGGCCGCATTTGCAGAGGTGGAGGCTCTACGGCACCTCACAAGCGGTTACAAACGCCTGCACAAGCGGGACTTTGAAAGCAAAACATGCAATGACTAATTACGGACTTACACAAAAAAATAAGAGCTGCAGGACTTAGAAATAAACAAATACGAACTTGCAAAAATACGACCTTAACGGCCGACCCGTGCACAGCAGAAAACATAAAAAAAAACACAAAATACACACAAAAATACAATAAAAACCTTACCCACAGGAAGGGGGGACACCCATGACGTCTGTAAGTCAGGTTACACCTCAATTTCAGTCCAATTTAAAGAGTTTAGACACTTGAAAATCCACTAAGCAAGAGAAAAAATGGCTGCTGCAAAAAACGAAAATGAGGCTACACAACCCCTAAAGCCGCAAAACACCACCAAGCGGATACGACTTTTGCAAAAACCTGTACGATGTACAACATACACCATTAGCAAGGACGCTAAATCATCCACACCCACGTACCACATTCACCACCATTTTACAACACTAACTTACAGAATGCGGAAGTACCCAGCTACACTAACGGTTTCCCCTCGCGCACGCGCCCTATTTACACCACAAAGTGCACACATTGCTGACACTTAACTCAGGTCAGCAACACTGAAAATCTACATTGTATGCTGCAGGAACATCAAAACAGATTGTTAGCTCTTCAGTACATTCCTTGCTGCATATATTAATTACAAATAGGTAAAGTATATTAATTTATGATTTCATTAATTAATTATCATAAAAAAACAAATATACAGAAAAAAAAACACACACCACAGTATCTCAAACAACCACCAAGACCTTCACCGCGCGCATCACAAGGAGCGCCAACGGTGCTCATAGGACACAAAGTACACCAGGACAGAGGATTGCAATAAGCGCCAAAAGGAGATCAGCGCAGACCTTACAATAAGCGCAAAAGCGCCTCTGAGAACAAAAAATACAACATCCCAGAGGCTCGCATTGAGCTCCAAAGGCGTGCAGCGCGAGGCTCGCAATGAGCGCCGTAGGATCTCAGACGACCAAAACATTTACTCTCTGCGGCAAACAGCATTACCTGCCTTACAATTTTATTGCCGCCATTTTTTGACGGGTAAGTCGCTAGTATACTATAATAGTTTTCATAGTGTGTAACGCTGATGTAATTGAGGGGCATTAGTACAGAGAGAGAGGTACAGAAACACAGACAGAGCGCACAGAGAGAGAGAGCGCACAGACAGAGAGCACATTGATAGAGAGAGGGGTACAGAGCTGACAGCGCACACAGACAGCGAGAGAGAGCACACAGACAGACCACGCAGAGAGAGAGAGTGCTCAGAGAGAGCTGAGCGAGAGAGAGCGTACAAACAATTCAAGATAACATGCTATAATAACGTCATTAATGACAGGCAAGTTACTAGTATATATGTATATATACTAGATGTTATCTTCAATTGTCTATTCTGCCTCTCTCCATACTGTCTCTCTCTCTGTGCTGTCTCTTTCTCGCTTTGCTTTCTCTCTCTTAAAAATGATTTTTTTTGGTCCAGGCCTATGCATCATGTTTTCAGAAGGCAGCAGACTGCTTGAAGGTATAGTGTAATATATTGAACTATGTTTGTATAAACTAGTGAGTGTTATATTTTGTGTTGGGCACCCTCCACCCCTGGGCCCCCATATTGTTCCAACTCATTATATATGATAAGTATATATATATATATATATATATATATATATATATATATATATATATATAATATACATATGGCCCTCCATTTTCTACAATATGTTATTATTGTATTCTTCCTCGTTCCTATCCCCTGTACAGCGCTACGGAATATGTTGGCGTGTAACAAATAAAGTTAATAATAATAATAATAATAATAAAGGTAGGGGCCAGGAGTGGGGGTTTGTGTACGGGTTGGGTTCCAGGAGGGTCAGGCGTGGGAGTTGGTGTACGGGTGGGAGCCCAGCACAAAGAGCACTGCCCCTCCCCCCCTTGCCTGTGTTTGTATAGACATATGTTTATATATATATACAGAAATGTCTATATACAGTACTTGAGACTTTCTGACATACTATATATTTATATATTATACTTATGATCTGAAATATAAAAAGAGGTAAGGAGACAAGGCGGGGGGGGGGGGGGGAGCAATGGGAAAACTAAATACACCCATTGTTTATATACTGTAATTAAGTTGAATGCAAGGACAGCCACATGTACCATGAGTGGAATTGCAAGATAGTCCCAAAACTGGTCAAGGCCGCCAAAATCAGGAATATTTGGAGGTATGCATTAGTTTTGTTGAAAGCACTTTCAGTTTTACCTGCCACATTTCCATATGCATGTTACTCTGAATTTAACGTCTCCTCCCAGCTCAGCAAGTAGATAAGTAGAAACCAAAATGCGAAATTCACTGCAGCATAATCAAATAAAATGGTTATAAATTAGAGAATGTATTAAATTTTCTTTTTTATATTGCAACAACATTTGCCAATGTTCATGTGTAGTTCTTTAAAAAAGTATATTTTAAATATAGGATACATTTTCTGTAAAAAGAACAAAGTTCGTTTAAAAATGCACTACTACACCCTCTCCAAAACCACACATTTTCCTTTCTTCACTCAGTAAATTCACCATGACTCAACAACCCCAGGTATAGTAACTTTTATTCTACACTATTCTACACTCAAATAATGACGGCAAGAAAATTGTAAGTCAGGGAATGCTGTTTGCCACACATTGTAAGGCTTTTGGTCCTCTGAGTACCTTGAGCGCTCATTGCGAGCCTCGCGTTGAGCACCTTTGTCGCTCATTGCGTCCCTCGCAATGAGGTCCTTTCGGCACTCATTGCGAGCCTCTCTCCATGGTGTATTTTTGGTCTTGTGATCTCCTTCGGCGCTCATTGCGAGCCTCTCCCCTGGTATAGTTTTGGTGGTCTGAGCACCTTTGGCGCTCATTGCAAGCCCCGCGCTGAGTGCCTTCTGCGCTCATCGCGAGCCACTCCCCTTGTGTACTTTTGGTTCTCTGCGCATCCTGTGCGTTCATTGTGAGCCCCCAGCTGAGCGCCTTCGGCAGCACTAATTGCAAGGCTATCCTCTGCTATTTCTATATTTTATATATATATATATATATATATATATATATATATATATATATATATATTTTTTTTTTTTTTTTATAATATTTAATGAAATAATTAATTAATAAATTAATGTACTTTACCTGTTTGTAATTAATATATCCAGCAATGAATATCCTGAAGAGCTAACAATCTCTTTTGATGTTGGTGCAGCATACAATGTACATTTGGATTGTTGCTGAGCTGAGAGAGTGACAGCAATGTGTCAAGTGTGCAGTTTAAATAAGCTGCGTGCGCGAGGCTAAACCGTTTGTGTAGTTGTGTAAAGCGGCATTTTATAATAGTAATGTTATTAGTTTGAAGTTAGTGTTTGTAATTGTCTATGTGTTACGCGGGTCTGGATCATTTTCCGTCCTTCCTAATAGTGTATTTTGTACCTCGTACGTTCCTTGTTAAAAGTTGTATGTGATTGGCTGTGTTTTGCGTGGTTAGGGGTCGTGTAGCCTTATTTTCGTTTTTCGGCAACCATTTTTTTTTTTGCTTAGGCGATTTTCAAATTCTACTTAAATTTAGGTGCAACCTCCCTTCCAGACGTCCTGGCTGTCCCCCCGTGCTGTGTGTGATGTTTTTTGTGTGTTTTTGTTTTTTGTATTTTTTGTGTTTTTGGATGTGCGCGGTTCGGCCGCTAACTTCATATTTTTTGTACCGCGTATTTTTTTTCTTCAAAGTGCCGCGGGTCGTATTTTTTTTGTTTTAAGTGCGGGTTTCCTTTGCAAAGTGTTACGGGGCGTAATTTTTGCAGGCAATTTTTACAGAGTGCTACGGGTCTCGCACTGTGAATTGTGTAATTGAGCAGTGTGTTGATCTGTAGTCCCGTGGTTTGTAGGTATGATGCTTAAGTCTTAAGTCCTATAGGGTTGTAGGGATGAGCGCCTATGGCCTATGTTGCTCATCTCCACCAGCGCCTTTGGCCCTCCTTGCCTGGCTTCGCAGGGGTGATGTGGCCAGGGAGGAGGGGTGGTGTGGGCCAGGGTAGTTAATAAAAAAGCAGGAGAGGTGGGGGCCTCCCAGAGCAAAACCCCAGTGTAATGCACCATGTGCACCAGCAGTAGTTCCGCCCCTGTGTAAGCTACTCCTCTCTGGGACTTTATTCAATCATTTGATATATTTGAAGAGTTGTATTATGTCACCCTTTCTCTCTTCTGTTCTCTAAGTCATTGGCTCTCAACATTTTTGATCTGGGCACCAGCTGGTTACCTTCCAATGCTAGTAGGAACTGCCTTTGATATCCATAACATTTTTAGTGGGGTGATACTCTACTTAACACACTACATTTTCCCTTAATTGAACAAATTAAGTAAAGAAAGTATATAACTGTAGATAAATTAATCAACAATCTGTCTATAACTGTGATTAATGTTAAAAGTGGTAGTGTCTCCTCTTTGTCCCTGAGAAATTACAGATAAGCAGTCCTAAGACTGGTCAATGAGAATCACTGCCCTAATTTATATATAATAAGATTATGACAGTATTTCTCTCTTAAATTCTGTCTTTTAAACTTTTTACCATTTCAGTTGCCCTCCATCAAAGTAATATGGAAGATTTCTGGATTTCACTGGGAATATAATATACCTCTGTTATTAAGAAGTGCTTATAAGCTCTGTACCTCTGTATTTATTTACATTCATGTACCTAAAAAAAAACACTTATAGGCTCTATTTTACTGCCTAAAATCAGACAATTGTTACCTGCTTGGATCTGCCCTCTGCAGCTCGCAAAGGCACTGTCTCTATAGTACTTGGTGTGCTGTGTCTCAAACTTACCAATCAGTGACCATCTCTCATCAACATGCTGCAATGTGCTGCTGAGACGTGTTTCCTGATAGGCTAGCACACTACACTAAAATCCAGCTTTACAGAATCTATATCTGTACTGCAGTAGACAGACCCAAACAGGAACTATTTGTTTGGCTTTAGACAGTAAAGATAAAGCTTTTAAGAATTCTTAAAAAAAAAAATTACAAAAATAAATTAAAGTAATAAAAATAATTATATATACAGTATATATAAATAAATATCGATACATAGGTATTTTACAGATATAGTAAACTCCAAAAAACTTTCATATCCCTTTAAATTGTTTCTCATTAATATCTTTTAGGAGATATAGGCCCCTATTCAATTGCAAGCCCACTTGAAATTTGCAACATTTACAGAGTGATTCAATTCAACAAGCCCGCAACTACCTGACCGAAAGCCTAAACCGTAAACCACACAATAGTAAGTAGCATTTCAGAGCGTGATAATAATTAATTAAGCAAGGCCATAACTACCGATTTAGAAACAGTCTATAGTAAATGAGACCAACTTTTTTTAAAGTTCAGTATTGATTTTTATTTGCATTTACAGTGATACAAACAGGTGTTTAACCCCCTTTCGAGTTCTATCTGGTACCCGTAGAATTGTCTTCTACATTTGCCATTTACGGGTGTGAGAACATTTGCGGGCCTAAGGGATTGTAGCACTTGAATAGAGATTTGCGATTGTAGCATTTACGGGCTTGAAAGATCAAAGGCCTAGATGGGTCGGAGTTACGATTTTAACAATCAAAGGATTTTCAGCCTTTAACCCGCAAATCGTTTGTGGCTAGCAAAAAGACACCAACTAAATAGCAAATTAACTTACGGGCTCCATTATAGGCTCCCGAAACTACAATTTGCTTAATTGAATAGGGGCCATGGTCTTCAGAACTGGACTGGGCACAATATTATAGATGGTTTATACAGTGACATTAATATATTTTTTTATCTGCTGCTAATTCCTCTCCCAATACAACCAAGCATCCTACTGGCTATACCTGCAGCTTTGTTGCCTAAAGTACAAAAATAATACTGAATATTGGTTTTGATTAACTTTTCAGTTAGTAAGTAGGAAAAGTGTACTGAATATTTTTTATGAAAATGCACCCTTCTATCTCTCTAATGCTTCACACCTCCCAGCTCTCTACCCCTCCCTACTTTTCTTATCACTGTTCACACAATTAATAAACACACATATACACTACATCAACACCTTATCGTTTGCAGCTCTCCTCATTACAACGTTACTACAACCTATTGTGAACTGATAACACTTCCTCCTTTTTTCATGCATGCATCAATTAGCACTGCAATGCATATCTTTACATATCTTACCCATTTGGTATATAACATATTCCCTGTGTCTCCAGGCTTGATTCCCCAGTGTCTCTCAGGTCAACACCTCCTCCACCTGTACCACCCACGGTGGCTCTTTTTTCATTCCCCTGTATGTTTGTTCCCCCCATTAATACTACTGATGGAACTTGGTAGCTGGCCCCTATTGTAAGGCAAAATACCATATGTGTCCCCTTACAGAAATGGTGATAGATAAGTGGAACAACATTATCTGTCTCAGGGAAAATGCCATAAGGAATGCAAGCATGCCCTGGAAAAGCATAAGCCAACCTGAGGGTTTATTAAACCAATCATGTGAGACAGATATTATAGGTAGGGCAGATGGGCCATGGCTATTATCAGCTGTTAAATCTATATTTTCCATGTGAAAAAGACATCTCGTCCACTAGTGCAGAGTAGTGAAGAATGTACTCTCAAAATATGGAACAATAATTATTATTTTAAAACAAATATAAAGGCAACTGTTGTAAAGAAAACATTGAAAATTGAATTGGTTTAATGAGGGCATTTAGAGTTTGAAAATGTGTCGTTTATATAGCATTTTTTTGGCAATGTTGCCTTGTTTTGTATGTTTTTACTTTTATGTAGTGTCTTGGGATTTCTTTTGGTTTTGGTTACTCTAATGCCAGAGTGCTCTGTTGTGGATCAGAATGTTTTCCTTACATAGGAAGTTAGTTGTAAAAAGATAACACTTGTAGAGTAACTGAACAAAACATAGCTTTTCAAATGCTAATGGTCTTTGGATTTTATTTGAAGCAAATTCATAAATTAATCTATTCCTATTATTTCCATGCATTTGTGGGAGTAGTAGGCTTCAGTTGTTATTTCCTTTGGTTAAAACCATTGATCATTTTATGCAGAACAATATGATTGCGGATACACATGGTTTATACTAGCTAAGTAGGTTTACATTCTGATATGATCAATTGAACCAAGGCCCTTTGGATGTAGGTGAATGGTTCCCTGTGTGACTGTTGGAAAATATTACAACATTGTTAGACCTATTTTGCTTATGGATAATCAAGGATAGTGGTCGGAAATACTCATTCACACATGTGTTTCAAGTAGAGCAAATAGGTTTTGTTATCATATTACCTTTGACTACTCTGAATAAGAGACGCTAACATAAAATGTATTTTACCCCTGAATTTACAAGATAAAATTATACTATGAATAAACTACACCTCCAAACATTCCCTTTTCCAAACACAGAAAGTCTTCTACATAAAATGTAAAACACACTTTAAATTCATCAAAAGTTCTAATATTGTTGAAATTAAGTATAGACAAAATAAAGTATAAACTCATAAGCATATTAAAAGAAGTCTACCAACCTTTCATTACTAAAGAACCCAATAAAACAATACAGTGCTATTTACTTATGAATAGGTCAAAATTCGTAAACAGCTCAGATTTGTACCTAGTATTCAGTTACTAGTACCTTCAATTCGACTCTACTAAACAATGGAAACCATGCTCAGCTATTCATAGGCCAACAAGAGAAAACTACATTGGCAAGCTATATCCATCTAGTATAATTTTCTTTGTGCTTTAATATTATTTTTCTATTTATATGGCTAAAAAATATATATTATCTAGTCTAGTTTTTAATATATTTTTGGTTCAAACAAGTACGCACCTTCATAAATATGTTTTAATTGTATATTCTGTTGTGGGTCTGTCTTCATGGTTTTATTTTGTTCCTTGAAATATATGGGGGATATATATACTACTACTAAACTATTGCTATTATTACAGGTTGAAGGCGCTCATTGCAGGCCTCGCAATGAGTGCAGCAGGCGCTCACGTGAGGCCCGTGTGACTTTTAGGCAGCAATGAGGCCTGTAAGAATTAGGACAGCATTAGGTACAGCATTTCCAGCCTTACATTTGTATTCGCGTAATTTTTGATGGGAAAGTAGCTAGGATATATATATATTTATTTATGCACTATAAAATACAAGATACAATCAAATTGTTGTAAGAGTTTTTGATCAGTTTTTGCAGAACTGTGTTAGATCAAACTATGAGGTTCCATTTTATGTAAGCTGGATTTACACAAGAAAACAACCTCAAAAGTTTACTTTTTGGAGTTTTTTTTGTCCTAAAAGATTCATTTTGCAAGAATAGTGGTGTGACAGTTCAGGAACCATTTTGTGCTGTGGGTATTCTGTCTATGTTTTGGTTCAATGGCTGAATTAGTTTGAGTAACATTACTTTAGGCAATTGACAAAGACTTAAATTCTGTTTTCTGGCTAAGAAAACATATTATAGCCACAACTTAAGTGTGCATAAAGAAACATACATCATTTACTCTTTAAACTGTATATGTCTTACTTCAATTTAGAAAGAAAAAATAGTTATATGTTACTGTGCCATAATGGTTCAGTATACATTTTGGGCCTTAGATACATATATATAAATGTCCTTGAATCTTAAGGGGGTGGCTGGGTAAGGTTGTGTGTGCTTGGTTTTGTGTATACATTCCCAATTTATTTCTATATCTTACAGTCCACGTTGTTTTGGTTGTAATTACTGTTTTTATACATACCCACATTTATTTTTCAAATGATTTCCAAGCAATCTCACTGAACAACCCCTACACCTATGAGCAGCTCGCTCCCTTAAGCATGCATTGCTATTATTTTGCATTTAGAAGCTCATATTACACAGGGGTAGAGCGGGGGCTCGTATCTGTAGTAGTAACCAACCAGATAATACCTCCACTCGTTTCCTCCAATCAGTGTAGAGTTTTTGGAAACAAAGACAGCGCGTCACCAGTGACGTAACATACACTATATAAGTACGCGTGGCGGGCTCAATATACGTTAGTTACTCGCTTCGTTGGACCGGTTTGGTGTGTTAGCCGTGGTACTCGGTAAGTTTCCACTACAGCAAAAACAATTTTTAATGTGTTATTATTTACTGTATTTGTGTTTATTTATGGTACGTTTTAATCTATCATATTTTTATATCTATATTTTATCCGCGCCCCCCCCCCCCCCAATTGTTTGGTTTCCGGTTTATTATCGGTTAACGCGCACCGATAAAACGTTTAATTCATGGCCTTAAGTAATCATGCTGTATATAAAAGGCGGGAAGTTGTTCCGTCCGAGCGCCCGGTGTCCGTGTGTCTCCGCCCCCTCTCCCCGTGTCTCTCCCGTCTGGGCGCCATGTTCTCTCTTCGTTCGGGGAATACAGGGAAGGGACGGGACGTGAGGCAGTGATGTCGTGTAATGGTGGCCGAGCCTCTGGGGAGCTCCCAGCTGTTGTGTATCAAAGACACGATCGTCTCCTACCTTCTACCGCCTTCTTTACCCCCTATACTCGTAACTATTCGTAACTACCCCCCTATACTCGTTGATTTGTTCTCTAACCGTCATATTTTTGTTGTTAGTTTGAAAAATATACACCCCACCCCCAAAAATGTTTTTCTACTTGTTCGCTTGATTTCATCCATGTCAGAGAAGCTCGATTATTTTTGTGTATAATTTTAATTTTAAAATATGTTGAATATGTTTTAAACTGCTGCTAATATTTTTTATTTTAGTCTGTTGTGATAATAATCACATAATGGCGGGTGCTTTTGGTAGTTGTAATGTCACAGAGCAGTCGCTAGGGGCAGCAGTCACAGGAATAGTCACTGTCCGTTTACTACAAATACTAGTGACATGGCAGTGACTCAGTCCTGGAGTGTGTATTGTCTTGGGCAGTGTACAAGAAATGCTACCCCACTGTCTGGAACCAGGCTATGGAGTGTATATGATATGTGTTAGAATTTAAAGTTAGTAGGCAACAGTATCGTGTTTAGCAACTAGGGCTCTTTTTTGTTGTTGTTGTAATAACTTGCTCTCTCTGCTGAGCACAATGGAAATGTAAGGCCCGACAGAAGCACTCTCCAACCAGCTTTGAGACTAAATTCAGACTTGCAGTCTCTTATTTTCCAAGATCTAACTAATTGGTTATGATTAACTTCAATTGCCTTCAATACAATACATCATGTTAAAATACCCCTTATTCAATAGGACATGTTAAGATGTCTTGGTAAAACTTATACTTTTATAATAAGAACTAAATTACCTTTAGAAAATAGAATAAGATTTGGCTTTAACAAATACTACTGATTCTTTAACTGCCTACTCTTCCCTATAGCGTGTACAATTTAGTCACTTTTTATTTAAAAGGATTAGTTGTCCCTAACTCTTGGTTTTAAAACATTGTAGAAAGCTGACATTCAGATAACGTTTAGTAACTTATTAATGAAATGTCCCTTAAGTATATTCATAAATTAGGCATAAGCATTTTTTATATTGATAATCACCCTTATGACTTAAGATGTATAGCACCATACAGAAGCTATTATTGCATGTTCATTTATTTCCTCTATCTTCTATAGTAACCCAAAGTGAAAGACAATGGCTCGTACAAAGCAGACCGCTCGTAAATCCACTGGTGGAAAGGCCCCTAGGAAGCAGCTGGCAACCAAAGCTGCAAGGAAAAGTGCACCATCCACAGGTGGTGTCAAGAAGCCTCATAGATACAGGTAGGTTGTAGTCAGTCTGTTGGTACAGTAACCATTCAGGTTCACATTGGGCATGTGCAGTAACTATGGGGCAGATTACAGTAGAGCTGTTGCATGTTTCTGATTCGTCTAACACTTGCAGCGGAGTTAGCCTTATGTGTTAACTTGTTTAAGATGTGTGTTTTTGTTTTTTCCTTTGTTTATTTATAATCATGCTTCAGTAATGGACACCTTCCTTGTGCTATAGGCTCAGGGGCTTGCAGGTGTACTTGCCTTGGCCTGCTTTGTAACGTTTTTTTTTTTTTTGTCTGCAGGCCTGGAACTGTTGCTCTGAGGGAAATCAGGAGATACCAAAAATCTACTGAGCTTTTGATTCGCAAACTTCCATTTCAGCGTCTTGTGAGAGAGATTGCCCAAGACTTTAAAACTGACCTGAGGTTCCAGAGTGCAGCTATTGGAGCTCTCCAGGTATGTGGTGTTTAATTGAAATAATATTTCTGAATTGAAGCTGAGAAATGTACTGCAACAATCTACCACTAGTATGTTGTGCAATATGAATTTTTTTTTTTTTTTCTTCTTCGCCTTTCAGGAAGCAAGTGAGGCATACCTGGTTGGACTCTTTGAGGACACAAACCTGTGTGCCATTCATGCTAAGAGAGTGACTATCATGCCCAAGGATATTCAGCTAGCAAGAAGAATTCGTGGTGAACGTGCTTAAATTTTTTTGCCGTAAAATCATTTTGGATCTTAGAGGAAACTTTTTCTTTTTTTACAAATTGTACATATGTGTGTCTTTTTATTTTATAAAGGGTTTGTTAACTGTAGAGTAGTTGACAGTAAATGAGTAGTAAACATTTTATATGACATTCCCTTAATCCTCAGGTTTTTCAGAAAAATTTGTATCTGCAGCTAGTCTACTTTTTTGTGACTGTCCATTAAACATGAAATTGCATGCCAGCTTCTTTTGTTTCCTTACTTCTCCCATACTTTGGTATCTCATTGTAACTCCATTGTAAATAAACTTTCCACTACCTCACTGCTAGTCTTGTTTCTTAACTTGTGTGCAGTAAGGCAAATGTACATCTAGCAATCAATTCCTGGTAATGTGACCTAACTCTTGTCTTACACAATGTAATAGGGGGGTGCTCTCTTGAGGAGAAAAGTCTCATTTTTAGAGGGCAAAATGTGGAAAGCTCATGCGGTTTCAAATTAATACTTTTTTTTTTTTTTTCTTCTTTTTTTTTTTTTTTTTTTTAATCTGTCTAAAAGTTGGCCAAAGAAACAGTGTTTCAATCACACTAATTTCAGATAAAGTTGAGACTATGTTCCCTTCTACCTCTGGCTATGCTTTGTACAGGGTGCATTGTGTTAGACAAGTGAAATTGTCACCAAAATTATTTATACCATTTTGTAATCAAAGTCCTGTAGACTTGTTTGTGGCCAGAATATACCTTATCCATAAATGCCGGTCAAGATCTGGCTTTGTCTTCTGTGTGTGTGTATTTCTACCTAGGCTCTACAGACTTCAAGAGCATACAAAATATGAAACTCTTGTAGCTTTTAATTACACTTATAAGTTCTCATGTGCGTACCATTTTTAAGCCATAACACCAAAACATTTTTTTTTTTTTTTACTGCAGATTTCATCTGCTTTGAAGTGGCTATTATTTGGGACCCCCTCGCTATATTACCTAGCACTTTTACCTATACCATAATTATAGTCTTATTTTTATTTTTTTGTCAGCTCATCACCCCCATTTTAAGTTGGTACCATCCATTTCTTTACTTGAATAGGATTCCTTTTCAGGTGCTCATGAAATACTGGTCCATAATACACAATAAGCAACAGTTATCTAAAAAATAAATCTAACATCAGTTTCTCTCTTATTCCGGTGGCTTAAAGGCTGACGGTAGGAACTTTTGAAGGTAAACCTAATTTAGCTCCCCATTAACATTCTGGAGGCAATGTGATTAGAGGTATTAATGATATGACTAAGCAAAGGGCACATACATTAAAGTGGAGCACATTTGTATTAATGAAAAATAGGTATTTCCCAGACAATTTTGTGAGTAAGCAATGCCATACAAGATTGCAAAAAGTAGTAAGAGCAGTGAAGTATTTAAAGCCAGGCATGGTTGGTTTGACTTTAAAAATATAACTTATTCAGAGTGGTGAGTTAACCTGTGGCTGAAATGTTTGTTAGTGCGATTAGGGACTATGTATTGTAGAGGCTGAGTTTTTTTTTTCCCAAGTTTTCAATTGTTATGTGACTGGTTTACTTTGGGAGAAGATATTGCCAGGTCACAAGTGGATGAAGGACAGGCTAACTGTGTGATGCTAGTGGGGATTTAAAAATTATTCCTCGCCTAGTGTAACACCATGAGAACCCAGGTTTTCAAAAGAGAAATGTTAACAAGGCAGCCCTTCATTAAATGGATTAAGTAAATGTTAAACAAAAAATTGCCAGAATTGCCTCTGACGACTCTTAAAGCACAATGCTCACCATCCAGGCTTGTAGGACAACTTGCTGTAGGACTTTAATTGTATAAAGGAAGTTCTTGCCCCCTCACACAACTTCTCTGATCCAGCCTGAGGACCAACAGGTTCTCAACCATTAAACTATACCAAGGCCCTCTTCCAGAGGTGCATTAGGTGACACAGCATGAGTTCCGGTAGGACCATTTCAATACCCTCCAAGGTGACACTGATAGATAAGGACTGGTGTGCATGAACACTGGAGGAAAGTGTGGCAAGAAGCTGTAGTTTTGAGTCACATACTGCTCTCTGTTTCTTGTAAGCACAAGCTCATTTTTTATTCTACGCCACAGTTCTGTTACTTCCTGGAAAGACAGGTTGTGGGGAGGTGTCTTGACTCATACAGGAAGCATGGCAAGTGCCAAACTGTTGCATGCAATTTTTGCTAGTCAAAATGTGTCTAATGCAAAGGTCAATAAAGCAGACGAGTACCAAGATATTACTGTAACAATTTCAGGAGGAATACTGCAAAAAAAAAAAAAATTCTGCAGGTCAAGCATTGTTGTTGGTCTTTAAATATATGTATTGGTAAACAAACATATTGGAAAGTCTATTTAAAAATAGGTATCAAGAGCTTCAAAGTAGAGATTAACTTTTATTTGTCTCTAAAGGCACTGGGAACTTTATTTTTATATATATATATATATATATATATATATATATATATATATATAATCTCCTTTAAAAGTTCTAAAAAGTGATATTTTGCAAGAATAAAAATGAACGGCTTAAATTTTATTTGGTGCACAGAGCATCCTTAGGCCTGTACATTTTATTGGGAGACAAGTAGAAGTCATCAATGAGCTATATTTCCATTTACTGGCTGACCGAGGCAAGCACCCAGCTAACGCCTGCATTTTTTTTGTCTTTAAGAGCATATCTCCCTTAGACTAATGATTTCATCACTAAATTCATGTGTGTCCCCTTCATCTAGCATATTTTTACTAAACTAAATCCATATACAGATATTATCCTAACAATGCTTTGAACAATATTGTGTAAATGAAGTCTACAATCTTTCACATTTCTTTCTCATATCTGGATTTCCACCATTTTCCATTGCTGCCTTCTGTTATCTTACCTCACACCCACGTCACAAAATTGAGGCAGCTATGTAAAATAAGAGTTATATGGAAAACTAAAACCCCCTGCCTCTATTGGTGCCTTGGGGTGTAGCTCACACAATACATTTTAAATGTACTTTGTATTCTAAATATACAGAATACCAAAAAATTATTTGATACGAGAAAAGTCCAATCAGAACAAAACTTACAACACAATATCTGACAAACTTCCATATACATTAAAGTGGCCAATACTTACTAACAGTCATGAAGTTCTAAAGTGCACTTCTGATGCTTTGAGAGACTTCCACAAATGCTTCCTGATGCGCAGGCGACTCCATGACATAACATGGGATCTCAAGAGCATGCACTGAGCCAATTCAGTGCACTCTAGAACTTCCTGCCTGCTAGTACTTATTTTACCAGCAGCACACGTACACATGATTTACATAGCAGCCCCCTTCTGTTTTGTCGATGGGAGGGCGATAGAAGAAAAAAAAAAAAAAACAAGGTACATATATTTTTATTTACATAAATACTGTTTTAATCCTTATTAGCATGTCTATGTATGCTTAAAGACTACAGTGGTATTTTAAAAGGCAAACTGTGATAATATTTTAGTCTATATATGTAATTTTACATAATAATAATTGAGGATTGCCAAATTGATTTAAGAAAGCAAAACAAAACTATTTACATTTTATAACTTATATACACAAATATTTTCCAATGGCAGGATTACGTTTTCAGACGATTCTGTCTGCTACTTTGTCAGGGTCCATCATTAGGCCCATTATGCAGACAAATGCTTCCCGTGCATTTAAAGTCCTCTCCCACAGAAAGTTGAACAACAGAAACCAAAATGGTAGATTACGTAACAACATAATTTACATGTATAAGATAAAAAAAAAAAAAGGTAATTTTTATGTGTAGTTTTTAAGAATACTTTAAAGGAACACTGATACTATTTAAAAGAAAACAATTATGCAAAATGTTTTTAGAATGGAAAATAAAATACTTTATAAGCAATTATACTGCTGTGTGGCCCATTATTATTATTGTCGTTTATTTGTAACGCGCCAACATATTCCGTAGGTTTCTGGTAATCAAATTACTGAAGTGGGAGCAGACTCCTGCGCTCTCTGGAATGCTAAATCTATCTGCAATAAACTCACTTTCACTCACGACCTTTTCATTACCCACTTCTTCAATCTACTGGCTCTCACTGAAACCTGGCTCTCCTCTTCAGACACTGCCTCCCCTGCAGCTCTCTCGCATGGTGGTTTTCACCTCAGTCACACACCTAGACCTGGGAACAAACAAGGTGGTGGTGGTGTGGGTGTATTACTTTCTTCTCGCTGTACATATCACCCCATCCCATCCCTCCAATTTTCATCTTTTGAAGCTCATACTATCCGCCTCTTCTCTCCTATCTCTCTACGTGTTGCTGTAATCTATCGCCCCCCCAGGTACTCCCTCTCAATTTCTCGATCACTTTTCCCACCTGGCTCCCACACTTTCTTTCCTCCAACATTCCCACACTGATATTTGGTGATTTCAACATTGCCATTGACACCCCCACCTCCCCAGCAGCCGCCAAACTACTCGAACTTACCTCTTTGCTCGGCCTCTCACAACTTGCAGATTCTTTAACTCACCATGCTGGACACTCTCTTGACCTTATTTTTTTACTAATATTAGCCCTACTTCCAACCCAGTCATCCACCCTCTCCCTCTATCTGACCATCACCTCCTTACCTTCAACCTCACCACATCTTCCACTCATCACTCTTCAACCCCTCCCACCATTACCAACAGAAACCTGCTAGAACTCAACCCTACACAACTCTCCACTGTGCTCCAACCTCTTCTCAGCACTATTACCAACCTCAACTGCCCTGACACCTCACACTACAACTCTACTCTCTCTTCCACCCTTGCCCCTATAACTACACACATACGCCCTTGATCTCATCCACAACCATGGCACACCACACACACACACACGTTACATTCAGAAGTGCTCCCGCACTGCTGAGCAACTATGGAGGAAATCACGCTCCACAGCAGATTTCCTTCACTATAAGTTTATGCTACGCTCCTACTCCTCTGCCCTCAACCTGGCCAAACAGCATTACTACACATCACCAATATTAACTCTGTCCTCCAACCCCAAACGTCTGTTTGCCACTTTCAATACTCTGCTCCCCCCATTCCTTCCTGTCTCACGGCTGAAGACTTTGCCAACCATTTTACACATAAAATTCAATCTATCCGCAATGAACTCTTCTCTCATCTTGGCTCACACACTCCACCCTCTCAACTAACGAACAACACCCAATCTACTCCCCTCCCCATTCCCACAGCCACTTTTAACTACTTTACCCCTGCATTCCATCTCAGC
Organism: Discoglossus pictus; assembly: GCA_027410445.1. Classification (NCBI taxonomy): domain Eukaryota; kingdom Metazoa; phylum Chordata; class Amphibia; order Anura; family Alytidae; genus Discoglossus; species Discoglossus pictus. The sequence continues at coordinate 54,069,748 of CM050172.1, read as the reverse complement.
TCATCCCTCCCCTCTCTACTACACTAATCCCAGTTCTCGCACACATCTTCAACCTTTCCCTAATCACTGGCACGTTTCCATCATCTCTAAAACATGCCATAATTACACCCACTCTCAAGAAACCCTCAGCCAATTCTGACGTTGCATCTATCGCCCTATCTCTCTACTTCCCCTGGCTTCCAAACTGCTGGAGCGGCTCGTCAAAAGCCGCCTTACCAGTTTCATCTCCTCTAACTCTCTTCTGGACAACTTCCAATCCGGCTTTCGGCCCCAACGCTCCACTGAGACAGTCCTCATAAAAGTCACCAATGACCTGCTCACCGCCAAGTTTAAAGGCCACTTTTCCATTTTGCTTCTTCTGGATCTCTCTGCCGCCTTTGACACAATTGACCATCCGCTTCTACTCCACATTCTCTCCTCCCTCGTCATTCGAGATACTGCTCTCTCGTGGTTCTCATCATACCTCCATTTAGCGTCTCCTGCTCCGGCACATCATCTTCTCCTCACCCCCTGTCTATTGGCGTACCCCAAGGATCAGTCCTAGACCCCCTCCTCTTCTCCATCTACACATCCTCAGTCGGCACCCTAATAAACTCTTTTGGGTTCCAGTACCATCTCTATGCAGATGACACCCAAATCTATCTCTCAGCACCAGATCTATCCCCCTCTTCTAGCACAGGTCTCCAACTGCCTCTCTAGTATATCCTCTTGGATGTCCGCCCACCATCTGAAACTCAACATGTCTAAGACTGAACTCTTAATCTTCCCACCCTCTACTACAACTTCAATTCCTCACATCTCTCTGTCAACAATGCCATCATCACTCCCACCTCCCAAGCCCGTTGTCTCGGGGATCTACTGGACCCTGCCCTCTCTTTCATCCCACACATACAGTCTAACCAAATCCTGTCTTCTCCATCTAAAAAACATATCCAAAATACGCCACTACCTTACACAAGACACTACTAAGACTCTAATACACTCTCTCATCATCTCTTGTCTTGACTATTGCAACTCGCTCCCTGTTGGCCTGCCCACCACTCGCCTCCGTCAGACTCATCTTCCGTACACATCGTTCAGTGTCGGCAGCTCCTCTTTGTCAATCACTTCACTGGCTTCCCTTAGCTTCCAGAATAAAGTTTAAAATCTTGACCCTAACTTATAAAGCCTTGAACAACAGCGCACCCCCATACATCTCTGCTCTCATCTCCAAATACTCCCCCACACGCCCTCTTCGTTCTGCTATCAACCTTCTTCTTTCTACCACTCTTGACACCTCCTCTCACTCCCGCTTTCAGGACTTTTCTCATGCTGCCCCTATTCTCTGGAACTCCTTGCCTCGCTTCCCCAGACTACCATCCTGCCTTAAATCCTTCAAAACTTCAATAAAAACGCACCTCTTTAAAGAAGCCTATAACTTTCCTCCCTAACATGCTCAGCACTACTCTCTCCCTACTGTACCACATACAAACCTCAACCTTTAGATTGTAAGTCTGCGAGTTTCAATCCTGCAACTTGCTTGGAAAGCGCTATGGACACCGGATTCCAGCTCAAAGACAGGGCCCTCCATTCATTGCAATGTGTGGATCTTGAACTTGTCATTGCCTGTAACTTAACCTATGTATAGTGCTACGGAATAAGTTGGTGCGTTACAAATAAACGATAATAATAATAATAATAACATGTAACATTAAGTTTTTATCTATACAATGTTTGACATCTAGAGCTGCCAGAGCTTTCAGTAGTAGTAACTGGAAGCTTTTTAGATCACAAGGACATACCATCCTAAGAAAGTACACGTTGGTACTAGTGGATAAAAGAAATGGATACCTACAAGAACAAAAATTTTTGTATAAATAATGAAAATGCAACAGTTTGTTAGTTATGCAAAAGCATTTTTTTTTTACCACAATTGTCCATTAAAAGGTAATTTACCTCACTGTAGGTGCTCTTCACGGTGTTAAAGAGTACAAGATTATTGAAAGGGATTTGGGAGTACTAGTGGACAACCACCTAGGTAACAGCGCTCAAAGCCAAGCAGCGGCTGCAAAGGCAAATAAAATATTAGCATGTATTAGGAAGGGTATAGAAGCCAGGGAAGAAGATATAATTCTGCCACTATACAAATCTCTAGTACGCCCTCATTTGGAATATGGAGTACAATTTTGGGCACCACCTCACAAAAAAGACATTTTAGAGCTGGAAAAAGTACAGAGAAGTGCTACAAAACTAATAAGGGGAATGGAGGGGCTAAGTTATGAAGAAAGACTAGCAAAATTAAACTTATTTTCGCTAGAAAAAAGGCGTCTAAGAGGAGATATGATTACGTTATTTAAATACATCCAGGGTCAATATAAGGCCTTGTCAAGTGAACTTTTTGTAGCAAGAGATTTTCAACTGACAAGAGGACATCCGTTGAGGTTAGAGGAAGAAAAAATTTCACCTTAAACAAAGAAAAGGGTTCTTCACAGTTAGGGTGGTTAAACTGTGGAATTCTCTACCAAAGGAGGTGGTGACAGCGAATTCGATAGACAACTTCAAAAAGGGGTTAGATATATTTCTGAATAAAGAGGGCATTCAAGGCTATCCTAGATAACTAGCAAGGAATATTGATCCAGGGAGAAATTTGATCGCCAGTTTCTGGGGTCAGGAAGGAATTTTGCTTTTTTTTTCCCCTTATGAGACAATTGGCAAAGTTTCAATGTTTTTTTTTTTTTTATGTTTGCCTTCCTCTGGATCAATTAACAATAATTAACAATTAACAATAATAATAAATAGTCCAAATTAAAAAGATCAATTGTGATCTAAAAAGGTTGAACTTGATGGACTAACTCTTTATTCATTCTCCAATACTATACTATTAATAATTATTTAATCAATAATTTAATTAATAACTAATCCGCATATTGCAGATCAGAGGAGATCTTAACAGGTTGAACTTGATGGACTGAAAGTCTTTTTTCAACCTTAATTACTATGTAACTATGTACTATGTAACTATGTAACTAAGATTGTATCTTAAAATTATCTATTTTTTTAAATTACACTAATAATACCTAAACAATCTAAAGTTTTAGGTCTGTTTACAAAAACACTATAGCCTGTCTACTGACTGTTTCATGATTAATAACATCTGCCTAATTGTGCAGTGAAGACAAAGATTTATAGCAGTTTTCCCTGAACTCAGCAGTTAGCCCAAAACTGTCAAGTTTAGGGGATTTAAGCATTCCATTCTCAGCACAGACGAATTTGTGAAGTGTTAACTCTAATTTTGTTTGCCAGTCACATATTTCAAAAAGTATTTCAACATGCTGTTAGGAGAGTTTTACAGTGGTGTGCTCCAAGTTGTGCTGAATTAGGTGGCCCTTTAAATATAGGACTATATTGGCCTACTCAACTCATGATAGTTGAGTTATATTGCAAACAGAATTCCTCTTTGGAGACCAAGTACCAGATTTATACCTCAAAAAAGAACTTTAATGCATACAGTCATCTTACAACACACAAACCCAATAACTAGCATTCCCTTAAATACAGTACTAAATAATGCTATTCCTCCGCTTGGTCATCATTGTCTTCTTGTAGCTGTTCGATAGGTTTATACATAATTTCATCAATATCTGTTTCCTTTCTGAAGCAAGCCCAGATTAAAATGACCGACAGAGCAAGACTTAAAGGAATCACTTTCCACAGGGGTCTTTTCTGATCGCTACCCAGCGATTTTGCAACAGTCCAGTGCCTGTGGCTGGCCTTACTAGTAGAAAAACGTAGAGGCTTCGAGCTGTCGTTCTCTATACAATCCGGATGGCCTTTCAAGTGCAGTGTACGAACATAAGAAACTCTTCCCAAGGATTGTGATATCCTGAAAGAAAAAAATAGACTTGTCTTTGTGTGTGAGCAATATCTAGAGAAACAGAATTGAAGGCATATAAAAAGCAACAGGTCTACCTAATCCACCCATTATATCCACCTAACAAAGTGGCTTACTTTAGAAACAGGTTAGTCCTAAACTCCTTAACTGTGCTGGACTCTACCACTTCTTAATCTTTCAATATATCTTTGAGGGGATATTTGTATGTCCCTGCCCAAGTTCCCAGAAATATATATATATATATATATATATATATATATATATATACACATACATACATACATTATATATATATATACATACATACATACATATAGACACACTTTACCGGTGAAAACAAATGGTGATTACTGTTTTTATTTTTATACCTGCAGAAATGAACTATTGTGCAAGTTCACTGTGAAAATGACATTGATGTTCTCTGTCGATACAAGGATTGAAATATCTGAGATGGCATATTAAGATTAACTGCATATGAGTAAAATATAATTTAATAGACAATGTTGTGATTTATAATTAGCACTAGATTTAACCTAATGACAACACTCTTTAATTCAATTAATATTTATGTTTATCTGTAAGCATGTAGTGCAAGATTAATCAACATGTGACAGCAAGGGTTACTTTTCCATAAATCATTTAAAATATTTCATAATCTGATCAGATATTTACCTGATAATGTGCAAAATGGTTTCTAAAGTTTTTAACTAATGCAGTTTTTAATTGTAACCATTATATCTAATTTTAGTAGGTAGACACAAGGTTTGCGGATTGTTATTATTTATCAGGATTTCCAATATTTACTAGACCAATAAAATAGATTGGGTGTGCAATCTTCATTCAATTATGTTAAAATATTACCACTATGAATAGCAACTTACAGCCAATACAGCTAAATAAGTCCAAGTAGGATAACCATCACCAGAGGCAACACCCCATGACACAAGTTGAGTTTGCTATAATTAAGATTCTCAGTAACAATGCTTTTTTGCTCATGGTTTACACATCTGCTAATGTTGTTAGTTTGTGGCATACTCTACAAATATGTGAACTTTTCCCCCACATTAATCATTAGCAACTTTTGAGGATCTATCTCGTTTTATGTGCGCATTTGTTGCAGCGCGCCGACCACAGTAGGAACGCGGCTGCGCTCGTGTCCCCATCTAGCTGTGTTAACTAGATAGTACATGCCAACTCCCTAACCCTAACTTCCTATCCCTAACCTCCTAACCCTCACTTCCTAACCCTCTAAACCTCACTTCCTATTATTATTATCTTTTATTTGTAACGCTTCAACATATTCTGTAGCACTGTACAGGGGATAGAGAGGAAATGTACAATATTAAAAACTGCAGCAAAATGAGGGCCCTTTTTAAAGCTTCAAGTCTTGCGAAAAGCACTTTTTTTCCAAAGCACCCTACAAGAATGGAACCTCGCTACTTACAATCTAAAGGGAATGGAAGAGTCAGAAATTGAATAGCAAGGCTTAGGAAGAAAGTGAAAGTTTATATAGGTAGGAAGTTGTGAAAAGTTAGAAGGTAGTTCATTAGTTGGAGAGGGAAGGGATCTGATGTAAAGTGAATGGGACTATTATGTAATATGGTATCTGCCTAGTTCCTAACCCTAACCACTTACCGGGCGTAGTAGCTCATCACAGCTAGATGGTGACGCGAGCGCGTTCCTACAGCAGTCGTCGGCACGCTTCCAGCGCTGCAACAAATGCTCACAAAATACAGGATAGGTCCACTTTTGATAATAATTGAATCACTATTTATAGTTACACTATCATTGGGGCTTTGTAAATAAATATGGACACTATTACTATTTTAGTGACAAATAAGGAACTTGTTACATAAACAGTGCAATAAAAAAAAAATCTTATTAATGGTGTATATGTGTAATATATATATATTTATGATAATTACCTGTGCACTGGTATTCTGCACACAGTCCACCTCATACTGCCTGCTTCTCCAGCTAATAGGCTCAAAGAGTCCCCAGCATCTCTGGGACAGCGGCTCCCTGCTCAAAGCCTGCAAACTTACACATGCTCTGAAGGTCGCAGGAACCGGAAGTGTCTTCATAAATCCCTAGTCTAGATTCAGTGATAGCCATTTTAGTTTTTGGCAAAACTAGGGGCGAGGATGGCAGTATTGTGACAGTATTTAGTAAACCTAGGGGGTTGAAACAAATAAATATGTGGAAAGAAAAGTTTCGGTTACAATCAGTTACAGCCTTATTAAATTTCAATTCGGCAAATTCTAAAGGGCGCTATATAAGCACAGAGCATAATTGTTTACAGAATGCTCTATGCTTAAATAGAGCCCTTTAGAATTTGCCGAATTGCAATGTAATAAGGCTGTTAGTGTTTTTAGGGATTTCTTTATTATATGAGGCGTAGTGCTTCATTAAATGCAGTTTGATTACATATGTATATGCTTGTACAGTGATACATATTATGGATTACATCATACAATATATATATATATATATATATATATATATATATATATATATATATATATATATATATATATGTCTTTAAAGGTTTGAAAATAAAATAAATTATAGATAATATTCCAGATATAGCTGTCATTTTTAACACAATTTAATAATTGGAGTTATATTTAAGCGTTAAAGGAGATATTAATGCCAAAATAATTATATTTGATCATCAAAATACATAAAAGAATAAAAAGTATAATAAAATGACACACACACAAGTCTCTGCATTATTAGTAAGTAGATGCGGCTATAAAGGAGTCTCTGCGCATGCGTCAGATGTTAACTCATTACAGCACGTAAACTGCAGCGCATGCGTTAATTATTAGTGGCGATGGCTTCAACAAAGCCACTGCGCATGTGCATCTTACACAGTCTTGCACGGTTGCGCATGTGCATCAGCCGCTGTAATACACGCGTGCGCATTCCCCTCAGAATCCGTATCTGTAAGTGGGCGTGGCTTTTGAAAGTCCAGAGCAGCGTGGAGTAGCGAAGGAGGCGGAAGCAGCGCAAATAACACGTGAGAATAAGCGGCTTATTTATTTGTGTGCCCACAATTTGCGAGAGATATGAGTTATAGGGTGTCAGCAGCAGAGGTCCCTTTTATGGAATATCTGTGTTACATATATTTAATTAAATAGTAAAGTGCCACTTTAATGTACCATTTGATGTATAGTAAATACCACGCCAAAAACACATATACCCTGAAAATCTATTTCAATAAAGTGAAACTGACTGTGTTGTTTCAGTTGATATACACTGACAAATTGTAAACGTCTTTGAGTAGGTAGAAAAATAAAAAAGCATTATATAAATCGTTTTAACTGTAAGTAGTAATGTTATAATAATGGTAGTAGTAACAGAAGGCAATAACCGTGATAATAGTAGTAATAATAGTAATTATGTTGTAACAGACAGTCACCAAATTCACTAAGCTTCACAACATCATTGACACAGACTATGGAAGGATGTGGTGCCCTTACCTATAGGAAATATTTCCACTACTGCATGAAAGAAGCTCATTGCCAGGTGCTGCAAAGCTCAGTGCATATATAATTACTGGGATCTATACTTCTTTGTGCGCACCTCTGTGGAATTGCGCTGCTGACGACTCTAGGAAAGCGACGAAAAATATCTATATGCAGATGCCACTCAGATCTACCTCTCAGCCCCAGATCAGTCCTCCTCTTTTGTAGCTCAAGTTGCCAACTGCCTCTCTAGCATATCCTCCTGGATATCTGTCCCTCAACTCAAACTCAACATGTAAAAGACTGAGCTCCTTATCCTCCCACCCTCTGCCACAGCTTCCACTCCAAACATATCTCTCGCCGTTTGCAATGCCATCATCACGCCTACATCTCAGGTCTTGGGGATCTACTGGATCCTGCCCTCTCTTTCATAACTCACATACAATAAATTGCTAAATCTTGTCATTTTCACCTAATAAACATTTCCAAAATACATCACTGTGACGATCCAGGGGTAGGGACTCTTACTACCCAGGGCCACCTGCTATAGACTACAGGCTAACTATCCACAAGGACCGTTTGGGTTCTTGGAAATCTCTGTAACAGAACCCTGATATCTGGCTTCTGTATCAGTCAGTGTCTCTCCATCAGGTTTTCAGCACCTCCAGGAGTCTCAGTATCCTTCTTGTGGTAGTGACCAGGACAAGTTATCTGCAGGGTGCAAAGTAAAAGAACATGCCATTTCTATATGTCTAAGTAGTCAACTGATTTATTTTTGGAAAGTCAATAATATTTATAGTGGTTAGATACAGATGGGTGGTGTATACAACACAACAACGGCAGGGAGTGGCAGACAAACACGGGAGTTGGTCTCCACATGGGGTCCAATAGTCTGGCACCTGTGAACAATAGGACAACCTCTAAAAACACATAATGCGGTCTCAATGTCTATTGGTCCAGACCTCAAATAGAGTATATTAACTTTTATCTGGCAAATAATGAGACAGATTACAATACAGTAGTCCAGTGGCCAAGCAGTCTGTCCTTTTATGGTGGTTCAATGGGCTAAGATTCAGGAACTGGAAAAGGGGTCCATGACAGTCACAAGACACAACCAAAATTCTAATACACTCTCTTATCATATCTCATCTCGACTGCTGCAAATCTCTCCCTTCCCCCTGCGCATCGTCCCCCCCTCCCTCCCTTCCCCCTGCGCATCGTCCCCCCCTCCCTCCCTTCCCCCTGCGCATCGTCCCCCCCTCCCTCCCTTCCCCCTGCGCATCGTCCCCCCCTCCCTCCCTTCCCCCTGCGCATCGTCCCCCTCCTCCCTCCCTTCCCCCTGCGCATCGTCCCCCCCCTCCCTCCCTTCCCCCTGCGCATTGTCCCCCCCTCCCTCCCTTCCCCCTGTGCGTCGTCTCCCTCTCCCTCCCTTCCCCCCGCGCGTCATCTCCCTCTCCCTCCCTTCCCCCCGCGCGTCGTCTCCCCCTCCCTCCCTTCCCCCCGCGCGTCGTCTCCCCCTCCCTCCCTTCCCCCCGCGCGTCGTCTCCCCCTCCCTCCCTTCCCCCCGCGCGTCGTCTCCCTCTCCCTCCCTTCCCCCCGCGCGTCGTCTCTCCCTCCCTTCCCCCCGCGCGTCGTCTCCCCCTCCCTCCCTTCCCCCCGCGCGTCGTCTCCCTCTCCCTCCCTTCCCCCCGCGCGTCGTCTCCCCCTCCCTCCCTTCCCCCCGCGCGTCGTCGCCCCCTCCCTCCCTTCCCCCCCGCGCGTCGTCTCCCCCTCCCTCCCGTCCCCCCGCGCGTCGTCTCCCCCTCCCTCCCTTCCCCCCGCGCGTCGTCTCCCCCTCCCTCCCTTCCCCCCGTGCGTCGTCTCCCTCTCCCTCCCTTCCCCCCGCGCGTCGTCTCCCTCTCCCTCCCTTCCCCCCGCGCGTCGTCTCTCCCTCCCTTCCCCCCGCGCGTCGTCTCTCCCTCCCTTCCCCCCGCGCGTCGTCTCTCCCTCCCTTCCCCCCGCGCGTCGTCTCTCCCTCCCTTCCCCCCGCGCGTCGTCTCTCCCTCCCTTCCCCCCGCGCGTCGTCTCTCCCTCCCTTCCCCCCGCGCGTCGTCTCTCCCTCCCTTCCCCCCGCGCGTCGTCTCCCCCTCCCTCCCTTCCCCCCGCGCGTCGTCTCCCCCTCCCTCCCTTCCCCCCGCGCGTCGTCTCCCCCTCCCTCCCTTCCCCCCGCGCGTCGTCTCCCCCTCCCTCCCTTCCCCCCGCGCGTCGTCTCCCCCTCCCTCCCTTCCCCCCGCGCGTCGTCTCCCCCTCCCTCCCTTCCCCCCGCGCGTCGTCTCCCCCTCCCTCCCTTCCCCCCGCGCGTCGTCTCCCCCTCCCTCCCTTCCCCCCGCGCGTCGTCTCCCCCTCCCTCCCTTCCCCCCGCGCGTCGTCTCCCCCTCCCTCCCTTCCCCCCGCGCGTCGTCTCCCCCTCCCTCCCTTCCCCCCCGCGCGTCGTCTCCCCCTCCCTCCCTCCCCCCCGCGCGTCGTCTCCCCCCTCCCTCCCTTCCCCCCGCGCGTCGTCTCCCCCTCCCTCCCTTCCCCCCGCGCGTCGTCTCCCCCTCCCTCCCTTCCCCCCGCGCGTCGTCTCCCCCTCCCTCCCTTCCCCCCGCGCGTCGTCTCCCCCTCCCTCCCTTCCCCCCGCGCGTCGTCTCCCCCTCCCTCCCTTCCCCCCGCGCGTCGTCTCCCCCTCCCTCCCTTCCCCCCGCGCGTCGTCTCCCCCCTCCCTCCCTTCCCCCCGCGCGTCGTCTCCCCCTCCCTCCCTTCCCCCCGCGCGTCGTCTCCCCCTCCCTCCCTTCCCCCCGCGCGTCGTCTCCCCCTCCCTCCCTTCCCCCCGCGCGTCGTCTCCCCCTCCCTCCCTTCCCCCCGCGCGTCGTCTCCCCCTCCCTCCCTTCCCCCCGCGCGTCGTCTCCCCCTCCCTCCCTTCCCCCCGCGCGTCGTCTCCCCCTCCCTCCCTTCCCCCCGCGCGTCGTCTCCCCCTCCCTCCCTTCCCCCCGCGCGTCGTCTCCCCCTCCCTCCCTTCCCCCCGCGCGTCGTCTCCCCCTCCCTCCCTTCCCCCCGCGCGTCGTCTCCCCCTCCCTCCCTTCCCCCCCGCGCGTCGTCTCCCCCTCCCTCCCTTCCCCCCCGCGCGTCGTCTCCCCCTCCCTCCCTTCCCCCCCGCGCGTCGTCTCCCCCTCCCTCCCTTCCCCCCCGCGCGTCGTCTCCCCCTCCCTCCCTTCCCCCCCGCGCGTCGTCTCCCCCTCCCTCCCTTCCCCCCCGCGCGTCGTCTCCCCCCTCCCTCCCTTCCCCCCCGCGCGTCGTCTCCCCCTCCCTCCCTTCCCCCCCGCGCGTCGTCTCCCCCTCCCTCCCTTCCCCCCCGCGCGTCGTCTCCCCCTCCCTCCCTTCCCCCCGCGCGTCGTCTCCCCCCTCCCTCCCTTCCCCCCGCGCGTCGACTCCCCCTCCCTCCCTTCCCCCCGCGCGTCGTCTCCCCCTCCCTCCCTTCCCCCCGCGCGTCGTCTCCCCCTCCCTCCCTTCCCCCCGCGCGTCGTCTCCCCCTCCCTCCCTTCCCCCCGCGCGTCGTCTCCCCCTCCCTCCCTTCCCCCCGCGCGTCGTCTCCCCCTCCCTCCCTTCCCCCCGCGCGTCGTCTCCCCCTCCCTCCCTTCCCCCCCGCGCGTCGTCTCCCCCTCCCTCCCTTCCCCCCGCGCGTCGTCTCCCCCTCCCTCCCTTCCCCCCGCGCGTCGTCTCCCCCCTCCCTCCCTTCCCCCCGCGCGTCGTCTCCCCCTCCCTCCCTTCCCCCCGCGCGTCGTCTCCCCCTCCCTCCCTTCCCCCCGCGCGTCGTCCCTCCCTCCCTTCCCCCCGCGCGTCGTCCCTCCCTTCCCCCCGCGCGTCGTCCCTCCCTTCCCCCCGCGCGTCGTCCCTCCCTTCCCGTCGTCCCTCCCTTCCCGTCGTCCCTCCCTTCCCGTCGTCCCTCCCTTCCCGTCGTCCCTCCCTTCCCGTCGTCCCTCCCTTCCCGTCGTCCCTCCCTTCCCGTCGTCCCTCCCTGCGCGTCGTCCCTCCCTGCGCGTCGTCCCTCCCTGCGCGTCGTCCCTCCCTGCGCGTCGTCCCTCCCTGCGCGTCGTCCCTCCCTGCGCGTCGTCCCTCCCTGCGCGTCGTCCCTCCCTGCGCGTCGTCCCTCCCTGCGCGTCGTCCCTCCCTGCGCGTCGTCCCTCCCTGCGCGTCGTCCCTCCCTCCCTCCCCCCTGCGCGTCGTCCCTCCCTCCCTCCCCCCTGCGCGTCGTCCCTCCCTCCCTCCCCCCTGCGCGTCGTCCCTCCCCTCCCTCCCTCCCCCCTGCGCGTCGTCCCTCCCCTCCCTCCCTCCCCCCTGCGCGTCGTCCCTCCCCTCCCTCCCTCCCCCCTGCGCGTCGTCCCTCCCCTCCCTCCCTCCCCCCTGCGCGTCGTCCCTCCCCTCCCTCCCTCCCCCCTGCGCGTCGTCCCTCCCCTCCCTCCCTCCCCCCTGCGCGTCGTCCCTCCCCTCCCTCCCTCCCCCCTGCGCGTCGTCCCTCCCCTCCCTCCCTCCCCCCTGCGCGTCGTCCCTCCCCTCCCTCCCTCCCCCCTGCGCGTCGTCCCTCCCCTCCCTCCCTCCCCCCTGCGCGTCGTCCCTCCCCTCCCTCCCTCCCCCCTGCGCGTCGTCCCTCCCCTCCCTCCCTCCCCCCTGCGCGTCGTCCCTCCCCTCCCTCCCTCCCCCCTGCGCGTCGTCCCTCCCCTCCCTCCCTCCCCCCTGCGCGTCGTCCCTCCCCTCCCTCCCTCCCCCCTGCGCGTCGTCCCTCCCCTCCCTCCCTCCCCCCTGCGCGTCGTCCCTCCCCTCCCTCCCTCCCCCCTGCGCGTCGTCCCTCCCCTCCCTCCCTCCCCCCTGCGCGTCGTCCCTCCCCTCCCTCCCTCCCCCCTGCGCGTCGTCCCTCCCCTCCCTCCCTCCCCCCTGCGCGTCGTCCCTCCCCTCCCTCCCTCCCCCCTGCGCGTCGTCCCTCCCCTCCCTCCCTCCCCCCTGCGCGTCGTCCCTCCCCTCCCTCCCTCCCCCCTGCGCGTCGTCCCTCCCCTCCCTCCCTCCCCCCTGCGCGTCGTCCCTCCCCTCCCTCCCTCCCCCCTGCGCGTCGTCCCTCCCCTCCCTCCCTCCCCCCTGCGCGTCGTCCCTCCCCTCCCTCCCTCCCCCCTGCGCGTCGTCCCTCCCCTCCCTCCCTCCCCCCTGCGCGTCGTCCCTCCCCTCCCTCCCTCCCCCCTGCGCGTCGTCCCTCCCCTCCCTCCCTCCCCCCTGCGCGTCGTCCCTCCCCTCCCTCCCTCCCCCCTGCGCGTCGTCCCTCCCCTCCCTCCCTCCCCCCTGCGCGTCGTCCCTCCCCTCCCTCCCTCCCCCCTGCGCGTCGTCCCTCCCCTCCCTCCCTCCCCCCTGCGCGTCGTCCCTCCCCTCCCTCCCTCCCCCCTGCGCGTCGTCCCTCCCCTCCCTCCCTCCCCCCTGCGCGTCGTCCCTCCCCTCCCTCCCTCCCCCCTGCGCGTCGTCCCTCCCCTCCCTCCCTCCCCCCTGCGCGTCGTCCCTCCCCTCCCTCCCTCCCCCCTGCGCGTCGTCCCTCCCCTCCCTCCCTCCCCCCTGCGCGTCGTCCCTCCCCTCCCTCCCTCCCCCCTGCGCGTCGTCCCTCCCCTCCCTCCCTCCCCCCTGCGCGTCGTCCCTCCCCTCCCTCCCTCCCCCCTGCGCGTCGTCCCTCCCCTCCCTCCCTCCCCCCTGCGCGTCGTCCCTCCCCTCCCTCCCTCCCCCCTGCGCGTCGTCCCTCCCCTCCCTCCCTCCCCCCTGCGCGTCGTCCCTCCCCTCCCTCCCTCCCCCCCCCCTGCGCGTCTTCCTTCCCCTCCCTCCCTCCCCCCTGCGCGTCGTCCTTCCCCTCCCTCCCTCCCCCCTGCGCGTCGTCCTTCCCCTCCCCTCCCCCCTGCGCGTCGTCCCTCCCCTCCCTCCCTCCCCCCTGCGCGTCGTCCCTCCCCTCCCTCCCTCCCCCCTGCGCGTCGTCCCTCCCCTCCCTCCCTCCCCCCTGCGCGTCGTCCCTCCCCTCCCTCCCTCCCCCCTGCGCGTCGTCCCTCCCCTCCCTCCCTCCCCCCTGCGCGTCGTCCTTCCCCTCCCTCCCTCCCCCCTGCGCGTCGTCCTTCCCCTCCCTCCCTCCCCCCTGCGCGTCGTCCTTCCCCTCCCTCCCTCCCCCCTGCGCGTCGTCCTTCCCCTCCCTCCCTCCCCCCTGCGCGTCGTCCTTCCCCTCCCTCCCTCCCCCCTGCGCGACGTCCTTCCCCTCCCTCCCTCCCCCCTGCGCGTCGTTCTTCCCCTCCCTCCCTCCCCCCTGCGCGTCGTTCTTCCCCTCCCTCCCTCCCCCCCTGCGCGTCGTTCTTCCCCTCCCTCCCTCCCCCCTGCGCGTCGTTCTTCCCCTCCCTCCCTCCCCCCTGCGCGTCGTTCTTCCCCTCCCTCCCTCCCCCCTGCGCGTCGTTCTTCCCCTCCCTCCCCCCTGCGCGTCGTTCTTCCCCTCCCTCCCTCCCCCCTGCGCGTCGTTCTTCCCCTCCCTCCCTCCCCCCTGCGCGTCGTTCTTCCCCTCCCTCCCTCCCCCCTGCGCGTCGTTCTTCCCCTCCCTCCCTCCCCCCTGCGCGTCGTTCTTCCCCTCCCTCCCTCCCCCCTGCGCGTCGTTCTTCCCCTCCCTCCCTCCCCCCTGCGCGTCGTTCTTCCCCTCCCTCCCTCCCCCCTGCGCGTCGTTCTTCCCCTCCCTCCCTCCCCCCTGCGCGTCGTTCTTCCCCTCCCTCCCTCCCCCCTGCGCGTCGTTCTTCCCCTCCCTCCCTCCCCCTGCGCGTCGTTCTTCCCCTCCCTCCCTCCCCCTGCGCGTCGTTCTTCCCCTCCCTCCCTCCCCCTGCGCGTCGTTCTTCCCCTCCCTCCCTCCCCCCTGCGCGTCGTTCTTCCCCTCCCTCCCTCCCCCCTGCGCGTCGTTCTTCCCCTCCCTCCCTCCCCCCTGCGCGTCGTTCTTCCCCTCCCTCCCTCCCCCCTGCGCGTCGTCCTTCCCCTCCCTCCCTCCCCCTGCGCGTCGTCCTTCCCCTCCCTCCCTCCCCCCTGCGCGTCGTCCTTCCCCTCCCTCCCTCCCCCCTGCGCGTCGTCCTTCCCCTCCCTCCCTCCCCCCTGCGCGTCGTCCTTCCCCTCCCTCCCTCCCCCCTGCGCGTCGTCCTTCCCCTCCCTCCCTCCCCCCTGCGCGTCGTCCTTCCCCTCCCTCCCTCCCCCCTGCGCGTCGTCCCTCCCCTCCCTCCCCCCTGCGCGTCGTCCCTCCCCTCCTCCCTCCCCCCTGCGCGTCGTCCCTCCCCTCCCTCCCTCCCCCCTGCGCGTCGTCCCTCCCCTCCCTCCCTCCCCCCTGCGCGTCGTCCCTCCCCTCCCTCCCTCCCCCCTGCGCGTCGTCCCTCCCCTCCCTCCCTCCCCCCTGCGCGTCGTCCCTCCCCTCCCTCCCTCCCCCCTGCGCGTCGTCCTTCCCCTCCCTCCCTCCCCCCTGCGCGTCGTCCTTCCCCTCCCTCCCTCCCCCCTGCGCGTCGTCCTTCCCCCTCCCTCCCTCCCCCCTGCGCGTCGTCCTTCCCCTCCCTCCCTCCCCCCTGCGCGTCGTCCTTCCCCTCCCTCCCTCCCCCCTGCGCGTCGTTCTTCCCCTCCCTCCCTCCCCCCTGCGCGTCGTTCTTCCCCTCCCTCCCTCCCCCCTGCGCGTCGTTCTTCCCCTCCCTCCCTCCCCCCTGCGCGTCGTTCTTCCCCTCCCTCCCTCCCCCCTGCGCGTCGTTCTTCCCCTCCCTCCCTCCCCCCTGCGCGTCGTTCTTCCCCTCCCTCCCTCCCCCCTGCGCGTCGTTCTTCCCCTCCCTCCCTCCCCCCTGCGCGTCGTTCTTCCCCTCCCTCCCTCCCCCCTGCGCGTCGTTCTTCCCCTCCCTCCCTCCCCCCTGCGCGTCGTTCTTCCCCTCCCTCCCTCCCCCCTGCGCGTCGTTCTTCCCCTCCCTCCCTCCCCCCTGCGCGTCGTTCTTCCCCTCCCTCCCTCCCCCCTGCGCGTCGTTCTTCCCCTCCCTCCCTCCCCCCTGCGCGTCGTTCTTCCCCTCCCTCCCTCCCCCCTGCGCGTCGTTCTTCCCCTCCCTCCCTCCCCCCTGCGCGTCGTTCTTCCCCTCCCTCCCTCCCCCCTGCGCGTCGTTCTTCCCCTCCCTCCCTCCCCCCTGCGCGTCGTTCTTCCCCTCCCTCCCCCCTGCGCGTCGTTCTTCCCCTCCCTCCCTCCCCCTGCGCGTCGTTCTTCCCCTCCCTCCCTCCCCCCTGCGCGTCGTTCTTCCCCTCCCTCCCTCCCCCCTGCGCGTCGTTCTTCCCCTCCCTCCCTCCCCCCTGCGCGTCGTTCTTCCCCTCCCTCCCTCCCCCCTGCGCGTCGTCCTTCCCCTCCCTCCCTCCCCCCTGCGCGTCGTCCTTCCCCTCCCTCCCTCCCCCCTGCGCGTCGTCCTTCCCCTCCCTCCCTCCCCCCAGCGCGTCGTCCTTCCCCTCCCTCCCTCCCCCCTGCGCGTCGTCCTTCCCCTCCCTCCCTCCCCCCTGCGCGTCGTCCTTCCCCTCCCTCCCTCCCCCCTGCGCGTCGTCCTTCCCCTCCCTCCCCCCTGCGCGTCGTCCTTCCCCTCCCTCCCCCCTGCGCGTCGTCCTTCCCCTCCCTCCCTCCCCCCTGCGCGTCGTCCTTCCCCTCCCTCCCTCCCCCCTGCGCGTCGTCCTTCCCCTCCCTCCCTCCCCCCTGCGCGTCTTCCTTCCCCTCCCTCCCTCCCCCCTGCGCGTCGTCCCTCCCCTCCCTCCCTCCCCCCTGCGCGTCGTCCCTCCCCTCCCTCCCTCCCCCCTGCGCGTCGTCCCTCCCCTCCCTCCCTCCCCCCTGCGCGTCGTCCCTCCCCTCCCTCCCCCCTGCGCGTCGTCCTTCCCCTCCCTCCCTCCCCCCTGCGCGTCGTCCTTCCCCTCCCTCCCTCCCCCCTGCGCGTCGTCCTTCCCCTCCCTCCCTCCCCCCTGCGCGTCGTCCTTCCCCTCCCTCCCTCCCCCCTGCGCGTCGTCCTTCCCCTCCCTCCCCCCTGCGCGTCGTTCTTCCCCTCCCTCCCTCCCCCCTGCGCGTCGTTCTTCCCCTCCCTCCCTCCCCCCTGCGCGTCGTTCTTCCCCTCCCTCCCTCCCCCCTGCGCGTCGTTCTTCCCCTCCCTCCCTCCCCCCTGCGCGTCGTTCTTCCCCTCCCTCCCTCCCCCCTGCGCGTCGTTCTTCCCCTCCCTCCCTCCCCCCTGCGCGTCGTTCTTCCCCTCCCTCCCTCCCCCCTGCGCGTCGTTCTTCCCCTCCCTCCCTCCCCCCTGCGCGTCGTTCTTCCCCTCCCTCCCTCCCCCCTGCGCGTTGTTCTTCCTTCCTCCCCCTTGTCTCCTTCCCCCCCCTCTCCCTCCCCCTTGTCTCCTCCCCCCCCCTCTCCCTCCCCCTTGTCTCCTCCCCCCCCCCTCTCCCTCGCCTGTGTCTCCTTCCCCCCCCCTCTCCCTCGCCTGTGTCTCCTTCCCCCCCCTCTCCCTCGCCTGTGTCTCCTTCCCCCCCCTCTCCCTCGCCTGTGTCTCCTTCCCCCCTCTCCCTCGCCTGTGTCTCCTGCCCCCCCTCTTCCTCGCCTGTGTCTCCTGCCCCCCCTCTCCCTCGCCTGTGTCTCCTGCCCCCCTCTCCCTCACCTGTGTCTCCTTCCCCCCCCCCTCACCTGTGTCTCCTCACCTGTGTCTCCTTCCTTCCCCCCCCCCTCACCTGTGTCTCCTTCCCCCCCCCTCACCTGTGTCTCCTTCCCCCCCCCTCACCTGTGTCTCCTCACCTGTGTCTCCTTCCTTCCCCCCCCCTCACCTGTGTCTCCTTCCCCCCCCATCACCTGTGTCTCCTTCCCCCCCTCTCCCTCACCTGTGTCTCCTTCCCCCCCTCTCCCTCACCTGTGTCTCCTGCCCCCCCTCTCCCTCACCTGTGTCTCCTGCCCCCCCTCTCCCTCACCTGTGTCTCCTGCCCCCCTCTCCCTCACCTGTGTCTCCTTCCCCCCCCCCTCACCTGTGTCTCCTTCCCCCCCCCTCACCTGTGTCTCCTCACCTGTGTCTTCTTCCTTCCCCCCCCTCACCTGTGTCTCCTTCCCCCCCCCTCACCTGTGTCTCCTTCCCCCCCCTCACCTGTGTCTCCTTCCCCCCCCTCACCTGTGTCTCCTCACCTGTGTCTCCTTCCTTCCCCCCCCCTCACCTGTGTCTCCTTCCCTCCCCTCACCTGTGTCTCCTTCCCCCCCCTCACCTGTGTCTCCTTCCCCCCCTCACCTGTGTCTCCTTCCCCCCCTCACCTGTGTCTCCTTCCCCCCCTCACCTGTGTCTCCTTCCCCCCCTCACCTGTGTCTCCTCCCCCCCCTCACCTGTGTCTCCTCCCCCCCCAACCTGTGTCTCCTCCCCCCCCTCACCTGTGTCTCCTCCCCCCCCAACCTGTGTCTCCTTCCCCCCCTCACCTGTGTCTCCTTCCCCCCCTCACCTGTGTCTCCTTCCCCCCCTCACCTGTGTCTCCTTCCCCCCCTCACCTGTGTCTCCTCCCCCCCCTTCACCTGTGTCTCCTTCCCCCCCTCACCTGTGTCTCCTTCCCCCCCCTCACCTGTGTCTCCTCCCCCTCCTCACCTGTGTCTCCTCCCCCCCCCTCACCTGTGTCTCCTTCCCCCCCTCACCTGTGTCTCCTTCCCCCCCCTCACCTGTGTCTCCTTCCCCCCCCTCACCTGTGTCTCCTTCCCCCCCTCATTTGTGTCTCCTTCCCCCCCACCCGTGTCTCCTTCCTTCTCCCTCCCTCTCCCTCACCCGTGTTTCCTTACCCCCCCTTACCCGTGTCTCCTTACCCCCCCTTACCCGTGTCTCCTTACCCCCCCTCACCTGTGTCTCCTTACCCCCCCTCACCTGTGTCTCCTTACCCCCCCTCACCTGTGTCTCCTTACCCCCCCTCACCTGTGTCTCCTTACCCCCCCCTCACCTGTGTCTCCTTACCCCCCCTCACCTGTGTCTTCTTCCCCCCCTCACCTGTGTCTCCTTCCCCCCCCTTCACCTGTGTCTCCTTCCCCCCTTCCCCCCCCCTCACCTGTGTCTCCTCCCCCCCCCTCACCTGTGTCTCCTTCCCCCCTTCCCCCCCTCACCTGTGTCTCCTCCCCCCCTCACCTGTGTCTCCTCCCCCCCTCACCTGTGTCTCCTACCCCCCTCACCTGTGTCTCCTACCCCCCTCACCTGTGTCTCCTCACCTGTGTCTCCTTCATTCCCCCCCCTCACCTGTGTCTCCTTCCCCCCTTCCCCCCCTCACCTGTGTCTCCTTCCCCCCTTCCCCCCCCTCACCTGTGTCTCCTTCCCCCCCCTCACCTGTGTCTCCTTCCCCCCCCCTCACCTGTGTCTCCTTCCCCCCCCCTCACCTGTGTCTCCTTCCCCCTTCCCCCCCCTCACCTGTGTCTCCTTCCCCCCTTCCCCCCCCTCACCTGTGTCTCCTTCCCCCCCCTCACCTGTGTCTCCTTCCCCCCCCTCACCTGTGTCTCCTTCCCCCCTTCCCCCCCTCACCTGTGTCTCCTCCCCCCCTCACCTGTGTCTCCTCCCCCCCTCACCTGTGTCTCCTCCCCCCCTCACCTGTGTCTCCTCCCCCCCTCACCTGTGTCTCCTCCCCCCCTCACCTGTGTCTCCTACCCCCCTCACCTGTGTCTCCTCACCTGTGTCTCCTTCATTCCCCCCCCCTCACCTGTGTCTCCTTCCCCCCCCTCACCTGTGTCTCCTTCCCCCCCCCCTCACCTGTGTCTCCTCCCCCCCCCTCACCTGTGTCTCCTTCCCCCCTCACCTGTGTCTCCTTCCCCCCTCACCTGTGTCTCCTTCCCCCCCCCTCACCTGTGTCTCCTTCCCCCCCCTCACCTGTGTCTCCTTCCCCCCCCCCCTCACCTGTGTCTCCTTCCCCCCCCCTCACCTGTGTCTCCTTCCCCCCCCCCCTCACCTGTGTCTCCTTCCCCCCCCCCACCTGTGTCTCCTTCCCCCCCCCTCACCTGTGTCTCCTTCCCCCCCCCTCACCTGTGTCTCCTTCCCCCCCCCTCACCTGTGTCTCCTTCCCCCCCCCCTCTCCTGTGTCTCCTTCCCCCCCCCTCTCCTGTGTCTCCTTCCCCCCCCCCCTCACCTGTGTCTCCTTCCCCCCCCCTCTCCTGTGTCTCCTTCCCCCCCCCCCTCACCTGTGTCTCCTTCCCCCCCCCCCCCTCACCTGTGTCTCCTTCCCCCCCCCCCCCTGTGTCTCCTCCCCACCCCCTTTCCCGCACCCGTGTCTCCTTTTCCTTCTCTCCCTCCTTCCCCCGTGTCTCCCCCTCCCCCTGTATTGCGGGCCTCGCGGTGTGCATCTACAACGCTCATCGCGAGCATCAGTGGCATTTTGATCTGACTGCTTTTATGCATAATGCATACACTTAGCCTGGGTCTTATCTCTGGTACAGTTGCACCAAACACTGTATGGAGCTTATGGGGAGAAAAAGCTGGAAGCATTCGTATTCTGAACAACCCGAAATTACGCACTCACTCTAAAAAAATTTTTCACTTTAATAATACTTTTTGACTTTTTCCCTTTGTGTTGAGTATATCTGGAGAGACCAAAGTAAAAAAAAAAAAAAACAGAATTTGATTTGTTGCAGCAAATTCTATGAATAGGCATTTGCAGGGAGCTTGTGACTTTTGGTGATTTCAGAACCCAAATCGTTAAACATTGTGCAGAGAGCAGTGAGGGGGAGCTGCTAGAGAAATAACTTTGTATATATAAAATAGTGAAATATGCATCACATTTAAAAAAAAAAAAAATATATATATATATATATACCGTATATATCAGAGCAGCTTTGATGAATTTCATGTCTCTTTAAGCGAAAATTACTTTTGAGCCTATTGCAGCTCAACAGCTTTTTTTTTATTTTTATCTGTCCTGTTGCTTTCCCCAGGGTTAGATCACGCAAAATAATTAAGGATCTACAGCCTCAACTAACAGAGGACGCAGAACTAAAACATATATTCCCCAAACCTCCCATTCTCACATTCAGACAACCACCAACATTAGTAAACAGAAGATTGGCAAATGAACAGCACCACACAGAAAATGGCACCAAACCCTGCAATAAAAGTTGCTGCAAATTATGTCAGCACATCTGCAAAGAGGACACAGCCACGCACAACAACAAGAGCTATAACATAAGGGGCTCATATTCATGTACATCATCCAATGTGGTGTACATAATACAATGTACCGTATTTATCGGCGTATAACACGCACCTCATTTTAAGAAGGAAATTTCAGGAACAAAAACTTGAATTTCAAATAATGAACTTTGAAGCAAAATAAGGGTAGCTCAGAACTTGTTTTTATTAATATTATTAACACTTATAAGGTAAATAACGTAAAATGACAGTAAAAGCAACTGTTTTAACAAAGAAACTTGGATATTATATGTTTTTACAAAAGTTTATTCAGAAATCGCTGCTCCTCCTCAACCCGCCTCTCCTCAACCCACCTCTCCTCAACCCGCCCCTCCTCATCCTCAACCCGCCCCTCCTCATCCTCAACCCGCCCCTCCTCATCCTCAACCCACCCCTCCTCATCCTCAACCCCCCTCCTCAACCTAAACCCCCCTAAATACCTCCCCCTCTCCCTTTCCCCTCACTTACCTGCTTTTGCTCCAGCCTACGCTCCTTTCTTGACCCGGCGCGCATGTGACGTCACATAAGCGCCACGTCATGCCGTGACGTCACATTCTCCTGGGCAAGAAGGAGCAGCGGCCGGAGCAGAAGCAGGTACGTGAGGGGAAAGAGAGAGGGGGATTTTTTTTCGGGGGGTTTAGAATGAGGGAGGGGGGGTTGAGGATGAGGAGGGGGGAGGGAAAGGGACACAGCGTATAAAACGCACATCTGCGTATAACACGTACACATCATTTGCCCCCTATTTTCAGGGAGAAAAAGTGTGTGTTATACGGTACTCAATGTGATGAGCCAGATGAATCTGCCCAGAAGCTCCATCAAAAAGCACAATGAGGACAGTTACTGTACTCCAGATGGACACCACTTTTGAAAAAATAACCACTTCATACAAAACATGAAAATAACAATACTCAGAGGTCATTTTAAAAACACACAAGAAAGAAAGGTCTTCAAAATTAAAATAACATATTTTAACACAAAAAATACAGGTCTTAATGTAAACATTGATTTTCTGTCACATTATCTAGGATTCTTTTAATTTTACATCACAGAAATGTTCTGTGTTGTTTTCTTTGTTTTTTTTTTGCTCTGGTTTATTTCTGAGCTCCCTGTGTCTCCTTACAGTTTTATGGTACCTCAAACTCTCAAGATGTACAAATATTTACGATCCTGTTTATTTAATTTGACCTACACTAATACAGACCTGTGCACAAGCCACTGAACAGAACATTTCTTTTTTTTTTTTTTTTACTGTAATTTGTGCAGACTTGAAAAAACGAGGTGTGCTCTCGAAAGCTAATCATGAAAACTATGAATATGTTTGTCCAATAAAAAACGGTATCACTATATACTGCAATACTCTGATTATTCATCTCTCTCTCTCTCTCTCTCTCTCTCTCTCTCTCTCTTATATATATATATATATATATATATATATATATATATACACACATATATATATATTTACACACACACACATTATAACATATATATTTTTTCTTTTAAGAATGGCAAAAAATAATACCAAACCAGCTAATAGAAATGAGAGAAAAAAGAAGATGGAAGAGGCCACATCAGAAGTTGCCCCTCTGAAAAAAAAGAAATTGATTCCAGAAGTGAGTACCTGAAAAAAATAGATTTATTTATTTAACTAGATGAGAATCCACTCATAACGTTCCATTCATGCAATCGACAGTCAAAGTAGATGTGTTTTTCTTTTGTTCAAATAAAGGTCTCGGAGCACAAAAATGTGTCCGCAAATGAGATCTATAGGCTAAAGTGTGCTCTCTGCACTTCATATTAGTTTCTGTTTAAACAGGTTTTACTTTTGTATTGTGTCAAATATTTTCTTGTACATTTTTGTTCCATGTTCTTTAAAACAAGTGGTTGATTTTAAGATGAAAGGCCTCATGATATTCTGGAGGATCTTAGACTACTATGTTGTCTTTCACAGATGGTGAAATAAGAAATGTACTTAATGGCACATACATGACAGTATAAAAATTCTCCTCAATTTATATGGTGGTGACATATTTTTATTGCGTGTTATTGCCTTCTATTTTATTTGTATTATCAAGAAGCACCACAAGATGGTGCACATCTAACAGGAAAAAAAACGGCTGCTGCAGAAACTTGCAACTACTAAAAACCACCTCACAAAAAAAAACATATGTTTGAAAACTTTGACTCAGAGCATTATTAAAGGTACTAGCGAATTGCCAGTCAAAAAATGACGGGCATGAAACTGTAAGCCAGGGAATGCTGTTTTAGACATAATGTGAAGCGTTTTGGCGCTTACGCGAGGCTGTTGGATGTTTTTTTTTGTTATTACAGGGGCTTTTGCTGTCATTGTAAGGTCGGCGCTGATCTGCTTGTTGCGCTTATTGCAAGGTTGTCCCCTGGTGCTTTTTGTGTGGTATGAGCAGCGTTGGCATTGGTTGCGAGGCGCGCAGTGAATATCTTTTGTGTTTATTGCTATTTTTGTATGCCAATGAAATAATTAATAAATGAATATACTTTACCTATTTGTAATAATATATGCAGGAAGCATTGTGCTGAAGAGCTGGCAATCTGTTTCGATGTTCCTGCAACATCCAATGTAGGTTTGCACTGGTCTGGAGCGGAGGTGTGTGTCAGCAATGTGTGCAGTGTGTAGTGTAAATAGGTTGCGTGCGCAAAGGAAAGACGTTAGGGTAGTTGTGTACTTCTGCATTGTGTAAGTTATTTAAAGAAATGGCGGCGAATGTGTATGTGGTTTTTGGGTGTGGATGATTTTGCGTCCTTACTAAAAAGTGTATCTTTACCTTTTTTTTTGAAAAGCCGTATGTGCTTGGTGGTGTTTTGCGGCTTTAGGGTCGTGTAGCGTTGTTTCGGCAGCCATTTTTTCTTTCGCTTAGGGGACTTTCGTGTGTCTAAACTCTGGAATTTGGACTTAAATTGAGGTGTGACTTCACTTGCAGAGGTCCTGGGTGCCCCACCTTACTGTGGGTAAGCTTTTTATGTCTTTTTTTTGTGTGTATTTATTGTGTTTTTTTTTATGTTTTCAGGTGCGCGCGGCTCAGCCTTTTAAGGTTGTATTTTTGCGAGGTCATTTTTTTTCTAAGTCCCGCGGTTCTTATTTTTTTGTGTAAGTCCGTATATAGTGATTGCGTGTTAAATCTATTTTGGTAAAGTGCCGCTTGTGTGGGTGCTTGTAACCGCGTGTGAGGCGGCGTCCAGCCTCCCCCTCCGCAAATTCGGCCCCTCACTTTGCGAGCATCCGCATTTGCAGCTTGCAATGAGCCGACGTTGGAGCCGCTTTGCTAGGGTCCGGATTTGCAGACCAAACTGCGTCCTTCGCTTGACGACGATTCTCAGTTTGACAACTATTATATGTGATATGGACGTTTCATGCATTAGGAATGTATTTCACAGAGAATAATCAGTAGTGTACGAAGTGTTGCCCTGGATCTTTTTTGAACTTAATATTGTGTTTGCTCTTTAATGTACCACTATACAATTAAAAATAAATATGTGTTTGGAAGCTTTGATATACGGTGGTCCCTCCGTACTCAACGTTAATCTGTTTTGCAGAAGGCGCTCCTTGCCAGCAACTGCGGATCTTGCAAAATTTACGGACTTACGAAACAAAAATACGAGACGCGTTACGAACTTGCAAAAAACGCCGGAAACCTGCGCACATGAAAAACACAATAAATACACACAACAAATACATAAAAAGTTTACCTACAGCAAGGGGGGGGCACCCAGGACCTCGAAAACTGAAGTTACACCTCAATTTAACTCGAAATAAAAGAGTTTACACATCCAAAAATCCCCTAAGCGAGAGAAAAAATGGCCGGCCGAAAAAAAACAAAAGAACGAGGCTACCGCACTCTAAAGACACAAAACAGCACCAAACACCTTATGGATTTTCTGAAAAAGTCGGACGACATCCGAAAACAAGGACGCAAAATCAGCCACAGTCGCATACCACACATTAGGCACCATTTTAGAACACTAACTTATACAATCCGGAAGTACACAGCTACCATAACAGATTTGCCTTGCGCACGCACACTATTACGCTACGCACTGCACACTGCACACATTCATGACACTTACACAGCAGCTCCACAGCACTGATGCTGCAGCAACATGAAAACAGATTGCCAGCTCTTCAACACAATGCTGCATATATTACTTCACAATATATTAATTTCTTATTTTATTAATTATTCATTGCCATACAAAAAAAAAACACCAACGCTGCTCATAGCACACAAACAACCAAGAGCCTCGCAATGAGCGCCAAAGGATCTTAAAGCACCAACAAAATTTATTTCGCACACAAACAACATTACCTGCCTTACAATCTTATTGCCGTCATTTTTTGACGGGCAACTCGCTAGTTACCTATAATTTTAAGTGGTACTTTCTACTATATTAGGAATCTCCTTTGTTATTTTTATTATTTTACCAGGGAATTGCCTGTCAAAAATTATGACAATAAAACTTTAGGTGTTGCAATGCTGTTCGCCACACAATGCGAGCCTCTCCCCCCGTCTACTTTACGGTCCTTCGCCGCTCATTGCCTCAGCCAACCCGACAATTTCATGCTTCGCATGGAGCACCTTTGGAGCTCATCACTAGCCCCTCGATGAGAGCCTTTGGCGCTCATTGCAAGCCTTTCCCCCCCTTCTACTTTATTTGGTGGTTGATTGTTTATTCTTATGAAGTATACTAGGAACTTGCCCGTCAAAAATTACGGGATTAAAATTGGCAATGCTTTTTGCCACACAATGTGGGGCTTTTGGTCTTCTGTGCACCTTCGTCGCTCATTGCGAGCCCCGTGCTGAGCGCCTTCGTCGCTCATTACGATCATCTCCCCCTGTGTACTTCAGGTTTCCTGGTTTGCACTGTTTACCTACGGCGCTCATTGCAAGCCCCACGCTGAGCACCTTTGGCGCTCATTGCAAGCCTCTCCCGCTCGCGGTGCTCATTGTGAGCCCTGCCATGAGCCCTTCCTCTCGCCTACTGTACGGGCCGCTCATTGCACTGTTCGTTAACCTGCAAGTTTAGTGCTTGGGAATGCCATGTGTGTCTTTCCAGCAGCTCCCCCTGTCCATTCCCTGTGTCTTTCTACTCTGTGTGTGTGTTGAATGTTTGCATGGCGCGCAGTGACTGCCGTTGGGTTTATTTTCAAAGTCCTGCGTGCCTGGCGTTGTTAGTATTAAGCGTTATGTGTATTTTCTAAATTTCGCGCGCCTGGCGTTACTGAGCCTTGTTTTCATGCTTTCATTTGCATTTTTTGTCTTATTTATTTATTTATTTATTTATTTTATTTCTTCGTTACTTTGGAGTGACGAAAAACGGCTGATATGGGTGTATTTCACTTGCAACCTCACTCCCAGGCTTCCTGTGTCTCCCCCTGTGCTGTGTGTGAGTGTGTTATAATGTTTTGTACATGTTTTTATGTTTTGGTGGGTTTTTAGAGTCACACACTTGAACAGTGCTGCGCCTCTGCTTTGCAAGGCTTGCATGTGTGACAGTGCCGCTGGCTTTCCTCTCTTCGCGAGGTCGCAACTGCGTTACCAACATTGCAAACATTCCGGACAGTCGCAAGATCCACAACTATATATGTGATAACAAAATATCAACATTAGAAGCTATGCAAGACATGAACGTAAAAGCATTTTTAGTAAAAGTACTATATTTAGATGACTCATGGATTCCACTTTAGTCTGTTTGTCTGTCTTTATCTTGATGAAGAGGTTTATCCTATTGTTTTCCTCTACCACTGAGTTCTACTGTCAAACGTGCTTTTTGAGTGTACTTTTTCACAGAAGTGAATACAGATCATATCTTACATAGTTACGTAGCAATTGAGGTTGAAGTCCATCAAGTTCAACCTTTTAAGATATCCTAAGATATGCAGATTAGTTGTTAATTAATATCTGAATCCATTTTCTTCTTATGTTCCTAATCCTTTTAGTACAAAATGTCTGTCATCAATAAAGAAAAATGAAATGCAATCATTAAACATAAAAGGCTGTAATTATTTATTTTAAACTTAACATTTTTTGCACATTAGAAAGCCAAGTTCATAATATAAATATGACCGTTCATTTGCCCTTTAATCAGTACCAGATATCTTGAAATGTCCTAAACAGTTAAGTCAAAGTCATTTTGAATTCTGCTTTGAAATGTTTTTTTCCCTTCATGAACAATCTGTTCTAACATTTATATATATATATATATATATATATATATATATATATATATATATATATATATATATATATATATATATATATATATATATATATAAATAAAGAAAAATGTTATGTTGTGTAGTAGTGGAAGTGAAATTGTGTCTGTTTGTTGGATTTTACAGTTTTTTGAATGTAAGACCTGTAAATTATGACCTGTCTGGAAGATGAAATACTGAATGGCTTATTTTATACAATTGTTTTTAAAACCAGAAAGTATGTTCGTTAAGGGAAAACAGATTTTCACATGAACATGTATTACCCTTACTGTGATTCTTTTTTTTATTTGGTTTAAGAACTATTAGAAGGGACAAAGTGAATTTTTAGGAACCGTAAACCCTTCTATCCATCATAAGAAAATACATGGTTGAGTCGCATTATTATATTATCCATAAAAAAAAAAGCTGTGTGCAGCACAGACTGTAGCTAGACGGCGTGGTAGTGAGTCAGTAAGATGCTGGAAGGTTGGCAAGAGTATCTGGAGCCATGCAGACTGCAGTGCAACCGACAGCTACTGAAGAGTATGTGGTGGAGAATCCATATGGCAAAGATGGAGATTGAGGTGGACCCACAGGTGCTCAATGGGGTTCAAGTCATTGTGCTCCTGCAACCACTCCCGGTAAATTTTGGCCGTGTGACATGTTGCATTGTCTTGCTGGCGGATCCCATCCGCTTCAGGGAAGACCGTAAACATTTATGGGTGTACTTGATCTGCAAGGACAGATAGATAACCCAATTTGTTGAGACTGCCTTCCAGAGAGGTGTGAGTGGACTCGGACAAAGTAAACGTTCTCCAGACGATAACGCTGACTCCACCAGCTTGTCTTCTTCCAACAATGGTTGCAGAGTGTTTTGTACCTGACACCCCAACAACCGTATAGTTGATGGAGCAGAAAATGCGACTCCTCAGAGAAAACAACCCTTTGCCAATCAGAAAAGCTCCAATTCCGTACTGTAGTGCAAATTATAGCCGCAACAGCTTTCAATGTACTGTTTTAGACGCACGTCTGGTAGCCTCTGGTTTCGTTTGGATGCAGGGTTGCTCAACTGTATTATGTCAGTTGGCCCTCACACACCTTCGCAGCCGACATTCACTTCTTCGGAGCACCATTTGCCATTGATGTCAGTTTCCACTCTGTTTACTCAAAATGGTAACGTTTGTCCTGTCACATGACACTTTAACTACAGCAGCATGCAAACAGATCACAAACTGTGCTGTTTCAGAAATACTGCCACACTTGGTCCGCGAGCCAGTGATCATCTCCTTTTTCAGAGTTGGATAAATTGCATGTTTTAGACCATGACAGCGATGGTTGATATGTTTGCAGAATGCCTACATGTCACCTTATATACCCACCAAGCCAGCTCACAACGTGTGCTGTATTTCATTGGCAAAACGCTACTGACATAAAAGGTAGGTGGTAAATAATGTGACTTGTCCCTGTAGAATATCCAGGAATACAAACACTGTCGGATTATTGTAGAAGATACCATTTCTCTTAACGTTTTTTTTTTTTTTTATTTAATTCTGGTGCAATTTTTTTTTTAAATTATGGATAGCGCTATAAGGTTGTTTATCAAATCATAGGGTTCATGGGAACCCTGCTTACAAAACTCTGCTTCAATGGAGTTACAAGAGGGCAGCCTCCATTGATATTCACAAGGTCTTTCCTGGAAGATTTAGTAGGAGGACAGGAATGTGTTCTTTAAATGGGCACTGTAGCTACACATGTATTGTTCATGTAAATTAAGTTTCTTTTAAAACACTTCAAATTTGTTTATATGCACGATCTGGCTAGAATACTTACAAAAGGGAGTTTTTTGTACTGATCCGTTAAAGGCCAATGTAAGCACCAGATAACTCCTGAATAATTAAGCAGATGCCAGATAGCTTCAGTGGCTTCCAGACAAACATGTCATGTGAAAGGAGGGAGATGTAAGTCCCAGTGCGTCAGACGGGTTACATTCATTTTAAAAACATTTTATTGACAGGTTACTTTTATTTCTGACTTTATAAACACTCATTTTTTAAACTAAAATTTGGTGAACTAGATACTTATAGCTATGTACCTGACTCTTAAACTGGCAGTTGGTATTACAATTTGTTAGGAAGTCATGGGAATCCATTGTACATTCACAAGATTCTGAGTTATTGTCACCTTTTTAAATGCACATAGCTAAATCAAACACAATAACTGGTTTAACAAGCATTTGACATAAGTGATACAAACCTGAGAGTAAGTCAACAGGTCAGGATACAAGAATAGTAATGCACTTTGAGTTAGTTAGACTTGTGTGGCTTTTGTTAGGTTTTGAATTTCTATAGATTGATCGGTCTCTTATGAATATCTATTGTCTATTATTGATGTGTGCCTGTCTATCTAGCTTAGCTGTCTGTTTGTCTAACAACCTATTTTTGCCAATAAAAAGTTCCATGCAGTTTCCCTTGATTTACATGTGAAGACTTTATGTAAGGATTTGGCAGGGCGACTGTTCAATCCTCTACACATTTATGTAGCAGTGCTCTGTGCAGTGCTAGGATCTGATTTCCCAGGGAAAAATATTTGCAGCTGGGAAAATAACTGCTACTTTGAAGAGCCTTTTTCCCAGGCAAAAAGCCTCCAACTCCAACTGTTCCCTTTATAAACATAGCAAAGAATACCTTCTAACATTGAGTACTAGAGTAGACCAGGAGTCTGGTTTGTAGCCATCTGGTTAGTTAAAGAATCACTTTGGTCATATTTTTTTAAATTTGCTATTTTAAAGAACTACACTTAATATAGGTAGAATGAAAAAATATACAGCCTATAAATTATTATCTTTTTTTTATGCAATTATGCTGCTGTTGAAGCTTCCATTTTGGCTTCTTCAAATCAACTAATTAAATCAACAATTAATAAATAGTTGATTAATAATTTAATTAACAACTAATTAATATTTAAAATGCATATTGCAGATCAGAGGAAAGGTTGAACTTGATGGACTGAAAGTAATTTTTTTACATTACTATGTAACTATGGAACTAATTTCCTTAGAAAAAAGGCATCTAAGAGGGGATATGATTACCTATATATAAATATATCCACAGTCAATACAAGGCTTTGTCA
This sequence comes from Discoglossus pictus, assembly GCA_027410445.1. NCBI lineage: Eukaryota > Metazoa > Chordata > Amphibia > Anura > Alytidae > Discoglossus > Discoglossus pictus. The sequence goes on along the minus strand of CM050172.1, from coordinate 54,039,838 downwards.
AGTGACATTTTTATGCCAAGAGGTTTTCAACTGCCTAGAGTAAGGGTGGTTATTCTGTATAATTCTCTACCAGTGAAGGTGGTGATAGCGGATTCGATAGAGAACTTTAAAAAGTGACTGGATATATTTCTGAATAAAAAGGGAATTCAGGGTTAACTTGGATAATTAGAGAAGGGGTATTGATACAGAGAGGAATCAAATTGCTGGTATTGATACAGAGAGGAATCCGATCACCAGTATCTGGTGTCAGGAAGGAATTTTATATTTGTTCCCCTTTTGAGACAAGTGGCAATGTTTCAATGTTTTTTTTTTTTTGCCTTCCTCTGGATCAATAAACAACTAATCCGCATATTGAATGGGCTGGAGACCTACCCAGGCACTGGGTTCGGTCGGAGGGCCACGTGACCTTTGCAGGCCCGGGAGTATGGGATAGTAGGAGTGGCTAGCTGGGGGCAGAGCCACCTATGGGATTGGCGCCAATTTGGCCTTTATGCCCCCAGCTAGCCAAGAAATTATATCCCACCCACCCATCCCTAACATTGGGAGCATAGGTGTTAATCTATTGTAAATGTAAAAAAGAAAAGAAAACATAAAGTAATCAGTATTTTAGTTTAATCTGTATACGTCATTACCAGTTGTGATATGGTTTCATTTTCAGTTTATTTATGATGCGTCTGTATTTGTTGTTGTCACAGCGTGGCGGTGGTGAGGGGAGTCGCCGGGACAGTGGTAAAGTGGGGGTGATCCTACCCTACGGGGTTACGGATGCTCCATCAAGGTAGGCCCTGGACGAGGGTCAGGGCGCAGAGTGTACTGTCTCGGTCGTCAGGCTCCTCCCCTCTCTTTATGTATATTTAAATAAATGGTATTGTTATTATGTGAATTTGGGTTTACCAATAAACGCTGTGGCCAGTATTCCCCCAAAAAGTGGTTGTGTCTAATTATTTAATTAGAGGGTTTAGGAAGTGTTGTGCCTAACAAATTATTCAAGTAGCAAGTTGTGCCCAAAGGGTCATCGGACATACCCACTGGGCCTTTCACAGGTCATGTAGATCAGAGAATTTTTTACTTTTGTACATTTGAGTACTCTAAAGGTTGGCTATGGAAGCCCACAAAAGCCCTGTATATTTTTCAGGCTAAAGCAGGAAATACGGCATATTGCAAGATGTGATAGTTACCCTTCAGTAACTAGGTAGCTGCAGGCTTACATGTCTTTTGTAATTTGCCTTTTGTACCCACTGTACTTTGTTCTGCTTTATAAGTACAGGGGGTTCCTGGGTTAAGGGTGAGATCCGTTCCTGAGATCTTTCTTAAGTCAAATTTGTATGCATGTTGGTTCCTTGATAAATAATAATAATAACAACAACAACACTATAACTGCTTATATGTGGTAATAATACCCCTGTACTGTAATAATAAATTACAGGAACTTCTTTCAATTCAAACATAACATAAAAAAATCGTACAAAAATCCTTGGGAGATCGTTCTTAAGTAAGCGTCTTTTTGTAAGTAAGGTCGTTCGTAACCTTGTAACAAGTTTTAATATCTCTCTTTTGCCCACCGTATATTAAATGATTGTTGTGGTGAACTACCTACTCAAAGTCCACAACACAGGCTAAGATACTGCTCCATGCTGATGATAGCCAGTAAGCTTGAAACGGCTGTACATGGATAGGATTCTCCGCTTGTGTATAATCCAACCTTGGCTTTGCATAATAGCTGTGTAATGCAGCGGGCATAAGCTTAAAGGAAGCCATGTTTGAAATGGTTTATGGATTGAAGAGCGTGGCATTTGTGGGCACATTTGCATGTCCCAGCTCAGCTTCCCAGAATGCAGTGTAATAACTGTTTTTCTCTGAATTCTGAGTTGGAAGCAGGTATTTTTTTAACTTGTTTTAGACATTCAAATGTGAACACAGATGTACTATTTATTTACTATATATATATATATATATATATATATATATATATATATATATATATATATATATATATATATATATAAATTAGTCAGATGGAGGATTCTTTACTCTCACCAATCTCTAGGTGAGTAGTTTTAGTGCTCTTAAAACTGGTGCCACGGTAACTTGTGTGCAGAACAAATGTATACAAGACTAGTTTGGACTATTTATCCATCTAACTCTCTTGTCTTCTGCAGAGCCTTATATAGAACTGCTGAAGGTAATGTCACAATGAGCCGATATTTTTAAAGTGAGGCTATCCCCTCAAAAGAGACCACAGGGGTTTAAATATAGCATAATTAAAAATGAGAGGGAATAAGAAGTAGTTTATTAGTTAAAGTGGTAATGTGGTGCCGTGCTCCTTCCTTTTGAAGCTAACCCACATTACTGCTCGGACCAATAGAAGCCACTGGCCATGTTGTATTTGCATTAGAAGATGGAATATGGGGGGTTCACAGCATGCTGCCTACCTCCCTCACACAGTGACACACTCTGAGGAATGGTAGGAGTGAGAGGGGCCAGCATTGCACCATAAAAAGAGACACACAAACATACACAGAGGAAAAATTAAAACAATTGTAAATTCATGATTTATATTGTATGTTTAGGAATTTTCAATCTTGCAAAGTGCTTTGGAAACCAACATTATGCACATTTATTTTTTCAAAGCCAAGTGCTTCATTCTTTTGAAATGTGTTAATATGGTTTTTGCTTTGTACTTAAAAGTTTCATGGATTATGAATGCATCTGATAGAGGACAATGGGTTGTTTAGGAAAACATTTTTGTAATGAAAAGAAGCAGCTTAGGCAATGCTGCTCTGGATCTCTGCACTGTACTGTACTACTGTTGGCTTAACGTTTAGTATAGGATTAAAAAGCGTACTTGAATACAGTTTTTTATTGCTTAGTGTAAGGTGCCTATGTAGGCACCTCTGGGTGTGTGGAAAGCCTTTTTTTTTTTAAATGAAAGAAAATGTGTTTGTATTGAATTAATTAATGTAATATTCTGATATGAGCAGTCTGTTTGCTAGAAAAAGTTACAAAAAACAAGGGAAACTTCCACATTCATTTAAACCATGTATAGCGCTACAGAATATGTTGACACGTTACAAATAAAGGATAATAATAATTTATTATAATTAGGATGAGAGAGACTTCATTACTCTAAGTGCAACTTATACTTTTAAATAGCCATGACTAAGCTAAGAGGACAGATGTGCATGGTCACTGCTACTCAGAAACTGGGTGTACCTTGTGCATGCAACTTAGATTGTAAGTTTGTGAGTTTTCAATCTTGTGTCAGGCCTTGGAAACAAGCTCTATGTACATTTGATTTTATGCTCAAAAACAGGGCCCTCCATTCTTTACAAGGTGTTTAATTTGTTTTCTGCTATGTACTCAACCCCTGTACAGCGCTACGGAATATGTTGGCGCGATATAAATAAAGATAATAATAATAATAATAATAAATGCTCAGAGGTCCTCAGAGTAAAAAAAGCTTTACATTGTGTGGCAAACAGCATTGCCATGGCTTCAAATTTTATTGCCCCGTCATTTTTGAAGGTCAAGTCGCTAGTTAATTTATATTTATAATATCCGCCCATTATTTTCAGTAGCTCTACACTAGGGCTTAATGTAAAAAAAAAAAAATGTCCCTTTAAGGTTGTTTTGCAGTCTGTTATTATACCACTTTAGAATAGTCATCAAAAACTACAAGGGTATAATACAGAATGGGACCTAGTAGATCATATTGGCGCTTGAGGACCGGCACCAGTCCTAACACCCACCGTCTGTTGAGCACCAGTGTTCTAGTCTAGTCCTGGGTGCATTCTCAATAGATATTGCATGCTTTGCTGATTCTTGCATATTGCTACTGTTTTTTCTTAGGCCTTAGGCCAAATTCGGATTCCTGCAACAAGTAGTATTTCATGCCTTTATGAGGCATCTGTTGCGGATTCTAAAAAACACAATTTTCCAAACTGTGCAGCTTTTGCTGTCTCTAAAAGTACAGAAAAAAACACAAATCCTCCATAAAGGCAAGTATTTATTTATTTTTTTGAACTTGCTTTCCCTCAATAGCACATTCAGATCACAATTGTAGTGCCATAACAACATATTTAGGGATTTAAATTTGTTTAATAAAAAGCATCATGCAACATTAATTTACTTAAAGTGTAGATTATACAGAAAGAGTTAACACTTGCAAGATTGAGTGATGATGAGAAATGCTGATTCTAAGAATTGTGTTAACGGTCAACATATAATTAAAATAGTTCCTCTTGCTAGGGCAATACAGTTGCAAAAAAATATTATGTTTTGTAAGTTTTGGGTCTGACCAAGTTAATTAGATGGAATAAGTCATAAAGCTATTTTTTATATAGACAACAATTATTTTGATGCCTCTACTGATCTCTAGAGAGATCTATGAGAAAGGGGCATTTACATTTCTGAAGGAGCAGGGCTTGTATACTGAAAGCTCCATTTGTGTAACAAACCTCCTCTATCACTCTTCCATCACACCATCAGACTCTAAAGCCTTTGAAAATATTTGAAACTGGACGATATGAAACATTCTTCAAAAGTCAAAGTTTTCTCTAAAAGAAATGTATACTCTTGGGTTACACCACTGGTGATGTTACGAGTTTGCTACATATTTGCAAAGGTGTGGATTATTTTCCTGAATCAATATGTAGTGCTTTCATTGAAAGTCTCATTAGTGTTGATTTTTAGAGATACTACCATCAATTTATATTTAAACACTCTGGGCACCCTAGAGAGAAGTCCATCTCCTTTTTTAATGAGTTTTAACCAGTAATCATTCTAAACTTCAGTGTAAGTTTTTATTGTAGGAAAAAAACAATTGTAATACATTTGAATTGATAAAGTACTTGTTATTAGCTATATTTTTAAAATCTACCATATTTGGAGAATCTGCTGTGTCACTTTTAAATGAGCATTATATACCTAAATGTAATTTTAATTGTGGTATCTAAAATACGAGCATGTTAAATGATGATTCACATTCTTTGATGAACCGCATTGTGGTCATTTATTAGATTTTAGGAATTTCCGTTGCATAACCTCTAGAGAGTGAATTGTCTTTGCCATCAGATATTTGCTCAGCTGTCTTCAAAGCAGCCACATCTTTGTTAGGGAACATCAACTTAGGTTAATTACACAGTAGGGACGCAATATTTTAGGTTGGCAGCATTTCCCCCTGTTTGTTATTCCACTATAGTCTGTGTATAATTGCTGTACAACTACACAACCCCAATACTATATTATACCAAAAGGCAAATAGGCAACTTTTTCTAGTAGAAATTAATGCAGTTGCCAATGTTTCTACCTTATTAATACAAAAAACACATTTTTTTTACTTCAAAACCAGTTTTAATGGTTAAAACATTTTAAGTACAAACTTCTAACTGGAATTCAAATATTATTTCATACAGTTTTCATCTGCTTATCTGTTGTTTTAGTGTTGATATTCTTTGATCAGTGTATTTTATTTTGTAAAATATAAAATTGGCTCTTTTAAATGACCACTGCACAATGAAAAACAAATATGTGTTTGAAAACTTTGACTTGGAGCATAATATTGATACCTCTCCTGGATAGATCCATAATACATTGGTGGAAGTGGTTTATGACAGTCTGGAGAGCTATCGTTGCAGTTAGTGACACAAGGAGTCTACTTCTGGGCCAGATGGAATAGGTGTTGTATATGAGAGCCAATTATTTTTACAATGGCTTTCTGATCCCTCCTTCCCCTCCCCTCATTCAGGTCTATTCTAGATAAGAGGGCGAGTATTGATCAGGGAGGAATCCGATCGCCAGTATCTGGGGTCAGGACGGAATTATATGTTCTTTCCCTCTTTTGAGACGATTGGCAAAGTTTCACTTGGGTTTTTTTCTGTTTGCCTTCCTCTGGATCAATTAACAATTAATCTGCATATTGCAGATCAGAGGAGATCTAAAAAGGTTGAACTTGATGGACTAAAAGTATTTTTTCAACCTCAATTACTATGTAACACTACAATATTACTGTTCCATTTCTATTCAGTGAAGTGCAATCCACTCGTGTCTAGACACAAGTTGACATTGGTTTGTTCAGTCTGTTATGAAAGCATTTAGATCTGTCTCCCAGAGACAAGAATGTATTAATGATCAATGCCCAAGTAACCAATATAGCTTCTGCTTATTTGTAGATGTCAGGAATATACTTAACAGCTGCTCAATGGTGTTAAATTATTTGAGAACATATTTTCGAAGAAGATGAATTTTAAAAATGAAGAAATAATAATACATGTTCAAAACTGATCTGTTTTCCAAGGGTGAGCTTTGAAATGAAAAGTGTAAATTCACTAATTAAAGGACCACATGTTTGTAACCTTAGCAAATGTGTAAACCATGAGCGCAAACCTATTTTAGAACAACTCTCGAAGGACCACTATGATATTTGTTTTCCATATTTGGTCTTTTGTATAATTAATCATAATAATGGGTAAATGTTTGTGTGGCTTTCTCAGGTAGGTGTATCATTGTAAACTAATGAGAATTCATTTAGTTCTGCTGAGAGCATGGGCTGTTGCTGCTGTCACCTTCCCACTGTGCAGACTAAAACTTCCTATGTATTTACAGCCCCACCTCAGGAAGTTTATCTGCTGAAACCAAAATGGGAGCATATTTCTATATAAAAGGAAATAAATTAGGTGAACGGTGAAGTGAGGGGTGGTATATTTGTTACATTTTTGGATTTTATGACACCTTGCTCTTCCACAACACATTCCGAGAAGCAGGAAGTTTGCAAGGATTATGAAAGCCCTACTCCTGCAGAAATATATACACCCCCCTCATTCATGCCACCTTTCACCTGAAGATCAAGGTTGCTTCCAGCAGAAGCACCAACTATTTTTTATTTTTTTCTAAATAAACTTAGCTTTTTGACATTTTCCTTTCTCAGACCCAATTTTTTCAAACATATGTTTATTTTTTCACAGTGGTGCTTAAACCTCTATTACAATCTTTTTGTTTTGTTTATATAAATATACCTGTATGTGGATCTGTGAATTCCCATCTGTCAGTTTTGCATATTCCTAGCTACTTCTGGCAATGAAAGAGTTAAGTGACAAATTGTTATATTTTCACTGTGTACCGTGTTCTTCTTTGGTTCATTCTCTGTATAAAAATGGGCTGTTTTGAAGAAAAGCAATTATTTGAAGAGCTCTGTAGAGGCATAGATTGTAATTAGGTACAGGGTTTCTGAGAAATAATAACCAGCGTCCGAAAACTATCATTTTGTCTTGGTGAGTCTTTCATGCTCTCTAAGAATGCGATTATATACATGTTTGTGGAAATCATATGTAGACTAAGCATTTATTTTTGACAAGAAAAGGAATAATGTCAATTTGTTCAGGTCACCAACAAATAACCTTTTGCAATTCTAGAATTCTAAGAATGGATGTATTTTAGAAAAAAAAGGGTCAACACAGTTATAAAAGTTACATTAGAATTTAACTTGGTACATGTCATATTTTTGTGACTTATCGACCCATTAACACATGTATTTTGGTAATATTTATAAAGCCATGATAAAATAATTACATTCAGAACAATGTACAGTCTTTTTGACCTGGTTCAGTACGCAGTAGAGTCAGAAACTCAAACTGTTGTATTGTCAGAGTTAGGTTGTGCCCTGTCACCATGTTGTATAACTTGTAGTTATCATGTTTTTTGCCCCAGGAGCTAGAAGTTTGATCTGGCAAAAAAATATTATTTGCTGGAATAGGAAATTTGGAGGTAGGAGCTGAAGCCTTAATAAGGAAGGGAAAGGGGACAAAGGAAAAAGGGGCCAAAGCTGTAAAGCTGGAGCAAGGAAAGACAAATGAAAGTGCCAGATACCGAAGGGCAGTGGGAATGGCGATGGGGCATGAGAATGAGGGATGGAAGATGGGGTATGCAAGGGAGGGTCTGGAAACAATGGGGGAGGACAGAATTTGCGATTGAATAATACAGGAATTGGAGGTAGTTATGGTCAGTTATGAAAAAACAAGATGAAGGAAGATTCAAAGAGAACTGAACTATGAGACTAGATTCAGGATAGATTGGAGATGTTACAGACTTAAAGCTGAGAGTAGTGGCTGGCGATGGCAAGAGGGACATGGCTAGAGACTGAGTCTGGGACCGAAGACAGGAGTGCTGAAGGGTTAGAGACAAAGGAAGGCGGGACTGGAGACTGAAAGAGGAAGGGTCTAAAGATCGAGAGGTATGGTGCAAAAAATAAATGAAGGGGAGTTGAAAGAGAATGGGACTAGGACACTCAAATGAGAGGGCTTGGAGGTAGAGACAGACTATTTTATTTTTTAAATGAAATACACATTGTAAACATATCTATTTAAAGAAGCTTATCAGCATCAGCCGTAATTTACACTATATATTGTACCTCTCCTTTTCTATACCTCACCCATACCATTTAAGCCTATAGTTAGAGAAGATATTTATGCTGGCACTAACGGCATCATTGAATCCTTGTGGGTTGAGCTAAATAGTGGAGGAGCTAATTCTAAATGCATATTGGTGGGAGTATGCTATAAACCCCCAAATATAGCTGAAAGTGAGGAAATACAATTATTGTTACAGATTGGAAATGCAGCTAAGCATGGGCAAGTTCTAATAATGGGAGACTTTAATTACCCTGATATAAACTGGATAAACGAGACCAGCAGCTCAGCTAAGGGGAGCAGGTTCTTGAGTACACTCAGGGATCATTATCTAGCCCAGGTAATACAAGAACCTACTAGAAATGGGGCCATCTTGGATTTAGTCATCACAAGTAATATTGATATAATATCAAATGTAAAAATAGGGGAACCCTTGGGGAACAGTGATCACAACACAGTCTCATTTGAGATTGAATACAAAAAACAAAGTTGTAAGGGGCCAACAAAAACTCAAAATTTTAAAAGGGCTAACTTTAATGGGCTACGGGCAGCAATACAACATATAGACTGGGACAAAGAACTTACAGGGAAGAATACTGAAAATAAATGGACAACATTCAAATCCTTACTAAATAAACATACTCATCAGCATGTACCATGTGGAAATAAAATAAATAGGAGTAAATCACATCCCATGTGGCTTAACAATGACTTAAAGATCATGATGAGGAAAAAGAAATATGCATTTAAATTATACAAGAAGGAGGGAACAGAGGCATCTTTATGTGACTATAAGGAAATCAACAAGGCTTGCAAAAGGGCTATTAGACTGGCTAAAATAGAAAATGAGAAGTCAGTTGCAATGGAAAGTAAGACTAACCCAAAAATATTTTATAAATATATTAATGGGAAGAAGGCCAGGAAGGAATCGATAGGACCATTACAATGTGACACAGGCCATCTGATAATTAGTGACCAGGAAAAGGCAGATGAGCTAAATAGGTTCTTTTCGTCGGTTTACACAAGGGAGGTACCAGTGGTTGGGACACTGCAACATAATGGGGCTACACTACCTTCACTAAATAATTGGTTAACGCAGGAAGAAATACAAAAGAGGTTGGAGAAAATAAATGTTAATAAAGCCCCGGGTCCTGATGGAATACATCCAAGGGTACTGAGGGAGCTGGGTTCTGTAATAGCCAAACCATTATATCTAATCTTTAAAGACTCGCTCACTACAGGGTCTCTACCAGATGACTGGAGAAAAGCAGAGGTGATACCTATATTTAAGAAGGGATCTAGAGCAAATCCGGGGAATTATAGACCAGTGAGCCTCACTTCTGTAGTTGGGAAGCTTTTAGAAGGGTTAATAAGGGACAGAATACAAGAATATGTCTATTTGAACAGGATCATAGGTAGCAGTCAACATGGATTTATAAAGGATAGGTCATGTCAGACCAATCTAATTAGTTTTTATGAGGAGGTTAGTAGGAATTTGGATCAGGGCAACTCAGTGGATGTAGTCTTTTTAGATTTTTCAAAGGCATTTGATACAGTGCCACATGGAAGACTAGTGAGCAAACTAAGGGATACAGGAATTGCAGTAAATATCTGCTCATGGATCGAGAGCTGGCTAAAAGACAGGAAGCAAAGGGTTGTTGTAAATGGAACATACTCCGATTGGTCTAATGTGATAAGTGGGGTTCCTCAGGGCTCAGTATTAGGTCCTCTCCTTTTTAACATATTTATTAATGACATTGAAGTAGGACTCGAATGTAGTGTCTCCATTTTTGCTGATGACACTAAGTTGTGCAAGGTAATAAAATCAGATAATGATGTACTTTCCCTACAAAAGGATTTGCATAAATTAGAGAAATGGGCGGCTAAATGGCAGATGAGATTTAATACAAATAAATGTAAGGTTATGCATTTGGGAAGGAAAAATAGCCAAGCAATCTATAATCTTAATGGAGCAAATCTAGGGGTATCAGATATTGAAAGGGATTTGGGAGTACTAGTGGACAACCACCTAGGTAACAGCGCTCAAAGCCAAGCAGCGGCTGCAAAGGCAAATAAAATATTAGCATGTATTAGGAAGGGTATAGAAGCCAGGGAAGAAGATATAATTCTGCCACTATACAAATCTCTAGTACGCCCTCATTTGGAATATGGAGTACAATTTTGGGCACCACCTCACAAAAAAGACATCTTAGAGCTGGAAAAAGTACAGAGAAGGGCTACAAAACTAATAAGGGGAATGGAGGGGCTAAGTTATGAAGAAAGACTAGCAAAATTAAACTTATTTTCGCTAGAAAAAAGGCGTCTAAGAGGAGATATGATTACGTTATTTAAATACATCCAGGGTCAATATAAGGCTTTGTCAAGTGAACTTTTTGTAGCAAGAGATTTTCAACTGACAAGAGGACATCCGTTGAGGTTAGAGGAAAAAAGATTTCACCTTAAACAAAGAAAAGGGTTCTTCACAGTTAGGGTGGTTAAACTGTGGAATTCTCTACCAAAGGAGGTGGTGACAGCGAATTCGATAGACAACTTCAAAAAGGGGTTAGATATATTTCTGAATAAAGAGGGCATTCAAGGCTATCCTAGATAACTAGCAAGGAATATTGATCCAGGGAGAAATTTGATCGCCAGTTTCTGGGGTCAGGAAGGAATTTTGCTTTTTTTCCCCCTTATGAGACAATTGGCAAAGTTTCAATGGGGTTTTTTTTATGTTTGCCTTCCTCTGGATCAATTAACAATAATTAACAATTAACAATAATAATAAATAGTCCAAATTAAAAAGATCAATAGAGATCTAAAAAGGTTGAACTTGATGGACTAACTCTTTATTCATTCTCCAATACTATACTATTAATAATTATTTAATCAATAATTTAATTAATAACTAATCCGCATATTGCAGATCAGAGGAGATCTTAACAGGTTGAACTTGATGGACTGAAAGTCTTTTTTCAACCTTAATTACTTTGTAACTACTATGTAACTATGTAATTTATACTGTAAGTTTGCAAGTTTTAACCCTTGTTGGGTGCATTAGAGAAAGCACCCTGTTTAGGGCTACGAAATATGTTGGCGCATTACAAATAATCACATATATAGTTGTCATAACTGCGGGTTGTCAAAAGTTGTTGCTAACGGTGCAACCCTCGCGAAGGTGCTCCTTGCCAGCAACTGCGGATCTCGCAACATTTACAGACTTACGACACACAAATACGAGACGCGGGACTTGGAAAAAAAAACATTACAGCCTTGCAAAAATACGACTTTAATGGCCGACAGGCGCGAACTTCAAAACATTCAAAACACAATAAATACACACAACAAACACATAAAAAGTTTACCCACAGCAAGAGGGGGCACCCAGGACCTCTGCAAGTGAAGTTACACCTCAATTTAAGTCCAAATTCCAGAGTTTAGACACTCGAAAGAAAAAAGTGAGAGAAAAAATGGCAGCCAAAGAAAACGAGGCTACCGGACCCTAAACACGCAAAACGCCACCAAACACATACGGATTTTCCCGAAAAAGCCGCACGAGGTCCAAGAACAAGGAAGCTAAATCACCAACAGCCGCGTTCCACACATTAGGCGCCATTTTACAACACTAACCTACATAATGCGGAAGTACAAAGCTACGGATTTTCCTTGCGCACGCACACTATTTACACTACACTTTGCACACATTGCTCACACTTACACAGCAGCTCCACAGCACTCAAAACACACATTGTATGCTGCAGCAACATGAAAACAGATTGTCAGCTCTTGAGAATAATGCTTCCTGCATTTAATACTTCCAAATAGGCAAAGTCACCAAACAGCATTAGCTCACTTACAATTTCATTCCCGTAATTTTTTGATGGGCAATATTCTAGTGTTTAATAATAGCTTTGCAATATGAGATTCCCATTTGTCTTGTGTGCTGATCTTTTAGCAATACTGTTAATTTATAGACCTGCAAACATGAGGGATTTTTGACTCCACTGAACTTGGGACCAATTTACAGCAAGTTGTGATTCAGTAGTTTATCACACGTTTTAGCCTCTGTATAAAGAGCTTCTATGGAAAGATGTGATTGGCGTAGTTTGCTTGAATGCTTTGATTGGAAACCTACAAAAGTACAGTAGTGTTAAATCAGTGTGTATATAGACCATAATAATCAATAAGTGCTGTGGAAAGGTCAGGCAAAATCCATAATTCATCAGCTAGCTCATAGACTTGTGATGGCATATTCAATTAAGCAACTACCAATAAGGGGCTAATTACTCGGCTAGACATTGAGACTACAATAAATCTACAGGAGAATTTCTGTTCTTTGATCACAGCTGAGTATTTGTATTTAACCTGTATCATGTTTATTATATTGGACTGTAGACAATGTATTTACATTTTAAATAATCTACTTAATTTAATTTGTACACGGAGAGTACCTTTTTTAGGCATTCATTTCCATTAGTAGCAGATTAAACAGTTATTAAATTGAAGGGTAAACAAATTGTAAACCTTTTTATACCTGATGCTACTTTGGTGAAAGTTAGGGGTTGAATTTATTGATACAAGCTACCTGCCTACCGGCATGAGCTAAGGTTTAGTTGTAGATTCAAAAATGTATATAACCAATCCCTATCATCACCCCTCTTCATCCCCCCACTGATAGATAAAAACACAACCCTTATGTTTCAAGTATCAGGAAGTAATGAAACCAAGACCAGATAAAATTTTGTATACAGAATCATCAAAACTTCAGATTATCTTCAAAAATATTTCATGTTTGTGGCTTACACAGATACTAGTATTATTCGTTTGTTACATACCTCGCACAGAGATACATATTTTGAAGTGCAGTGATCCTTCAATAAAGTAAAATAAACCTGCACCAATTGCAACACTACACTACTGTACAGCTAAAGAAAAACAAGCAGAAATCGTATCATCAAACCAGGTTAATGTGGTGTCAGCATCTCACAGATAAATAAAATATGTTCAGGCAAAGCTTAATGTGTTGCTTTAATTGCTGTGCATTGACCGAATAGCAAAAGGTTGTATGTTCCCATGACCACTGAGCAATGGCGTCTGCCGTGTCGGAAATATTGTATTCCGTGTTTGTGTTTCATTAGTACAATTGATCCACAGCCATAACGTATGAACTATGTGGTTGTTTGTTATTGACTTTCTGCAGCTTTTAATTGATTTTGTTCACACACCTAGCGAAAAATATTAACTGTGAATTTTGTACATAAATATCGTTTTTAAAAGGCCACTATTTCCTTAAATGGAAATTGATGATTCCATGTTTTTTTATATTAAAATAAACTACCCGTTTGTATATCTAAACATTATTTTATTAACAAGTGCATAAAAGTTATGTTTTACTCAATGAATCCTTCTAAATAGTCCCTAGAAATCTCTGCTCCAGCAGCTCATGTGCACACTGCTTCTATTGGTACAAGATGTACCAGCCAATCATAGACTGTGTCAACAGCATATTTTGAAATGCTGCTAAGACAGTTTGTGATTGCTTGGTTAGTACATCTAGTACTACAGAGACACTATGCATTAATTACAAGGGGCAGACATTTGTATGGACTATTTGGAAGTATTCAGTGTTTAAATAGAGTATTTAAGCATTTGTTAATATGACAATGTTTAGATATAAAAAAACAAACACTTAGGTATTTTATTTTAATGTTAAAAACAGGAAACCTTCCATATCCCTTTAAAGGAGATATAAAGTTGCAAATGTTATTATTTTTCTACTACAGTTATTTAATCTTCAGCAATTATCCCCCCCAACAATGCTCAGTTTGAAAATAGTGTAGGAAATTAGTTTTTATTTCGTTTGGTGATTTAAAAACTTGCAAAGCTTAGTATATAACCTAACATATTTTATCTTGTGTACATGGGAACATGTTGGAGATGTCTTGGAGACAGAATCACACAAACAACTGTGGTGGTCATGCCCGATCATCCAAATTTTCTGGCGCAAAAGCATCACCTAAATTTCTAAAGTTATTAACTATATAAGTTGGAACTGTCACAGGAGAACGTCCTGTTTCATTTTTTTCAGGAAAACATTCCAAAAGTTAAGATCCATACGATCATTAATATCTTGATGGTAGCGAAACGGTTGATCACCCTCAACTGGAAGAAAGAAAGTTTACCAACTTAGCAAGAGATAAAAAGGGGAGGACAGAAATGTACAAATCGAATTGGACTTTATTAGCCACAATAGAGACAAACAAACCAAAAATAGATTAAGATGGGCATTGTGGCCTATATGAAGCACATAATAGATAATGTAAGACCATTCTGTCCTCTCTCCGTATAAACCCAAGGCGAATTCCCACGAGGTGACCCCCTTTAACTATTTATTTTATTTGTTTTTCCCCCATTTTTTTCTTATGTATTTTTTATTTATTTTCTTATTTCTTTGTGTTTTTGCTATTTTTTTCATCTAGCAGATATATAACCTTTTGGTAAGATAAGATTTTAAGATTTATTATGATGGAATGATAAAAAGTATGTGTTAAATGTGAGTAGTTTGATGTATCTGTTTTGTAAATGTAAAAAAAAAATGTATATAAAATATATATATATAAAAAAAAAGGAACATGTTTTTATTGGTTGCAATATTTGATCAGCAACACTCCTTTGTATAGACTAGAAGAGAGAGACAAGAAGGCAATACCTGTTTAAAAGTCCACTCTAGTTCAGGAAAATACTTACCATGCTACATAACCAAATTACAACATTTGTAACTAGATAATTAATGAGCATGAACATATTTAGAGTAAATTATAATTTTCGAATAGTCTGTGTTTTGAATATTACACCTTGTCTGGCTTCAACACTTTCTGGCAGCCTAGACCCTGATGGGCTGCGGTTATGTTATCTATTACTGGAAGGAGATTTGAGAGCTTTTAGTATTTGCCACCTTCACGCTTCCCTCATACATCCTCAGAAGCAGGCAACTTGCAAGCACAACTAAAAGCCCTGCTCTGGCAGTATATATAAATGCTAAATTATAATTTATGCTTTGAATACATACTCGTTTTTTTTTCAAAAATATATATGTTTTGTCATGGAAAAGTTTTCTATTTACGTCTGCAAACCATAGCTCTGTTTCAATAAATAACCTGTATTTATGTTTACGATTTTTTCATTCAAGAATACATTTTTCTAATGTTCTATTAAATGAATGATAAGTCATTTTGGATTTAACTGTCCCGTTATATTATTTTCTCATTGGAGTATCAGTTTTATGACAGTATTTTGGTTTACTATTCAGACAGACCTTTGATGCTGTACATGAGAAATTTTAGTTACCATGGACTCTTCCAGACTATTTTAAGGCCTTGTCTCTGGAACTAATTACAACTGTTGAACTAGAGACTGGTACTTATGTCATGGTCATTTATAATTGTCTCTCAAGGAACTGAGAAATATAGTGTTTGAAGAGTTGGTATTTAATGTTTGTTTTTTTGCTTCTAGACTGTAAAACACATTATTGATCGGTACAGCATTTATCTGAGATAATAGTATTGACCAAAGTAGTAATCAAAGCAATTTGTCTCGATGGTCAGTAGTCCTTGTTCAGTTCCATATACCATTGTTGGTACTTTATTCTTCTTAAATGTCAAAAAACGACAGCTATCACTCTCAAAACTGTTTCAAAAGGTATTATGCATGCCTTCAGGATCCAACAGGCATACATTTTGTTTCTAATTAAAACTAGGGGCCTTATTCAATTCCCTATTTTGTAAAGTTACACAGGTAAAAACTGCTCAGTAACTTTCCCTAGCTGTTCTCTTCAACCCTCTCAACATGGTTGCAAGTGAGCTACTCCTAATGATTACAGACAAGCCACATCCGCAAAATTATGTCAAGCTTTCCCATTGATTTTTTTTTTTTTTTTCATCAATAATATAGTGACTCTTTCTTAGTTTTACACCAAATCGGTTTTTAATTGAGATTTTACTGATCACTCGAAAATTACTTTTGACTCTGAAGGAATATTTACGGGTATGAAACCGCACCCGCAAACCGTTTTAAAACCATTTCTGAGAGCTGGAGCAGCAGTTAGAGACAGTAAATCACTAAGAAAAACAATAAAAAAGCATGGATGTTCGTCAATATTTGAAGCTTAATATTCCCATAGGCACATATTTTGAATTTAAAAATATTGTTTTATTATTATGTTCGTATCATTACAACATCCAGGGTAACACAGAACCCAGTACTCAAGAAGTTGATACATATCAGGAAACCCACATAGACTCTAAACAGATGCTCTAATGCATTGTCTTTTGAAGATCTTGCCCTCTTGACACATTGGCAAAATGCTTACTCGCATCTGTAAGTGCTTATTCTTACACATTGTACATATATTTAAAATTGCATTCTCATTTTCTATTGGTTCCTAGAGCTGTGACTCCTAATTAATTTAAATACATTGCCTGGTTTGTTGTAATATTACAAGTAAACATGTAACTCTACATCTAGTGTGTTACTGATACAACAGTATTTACAGATCTAAAAAGGTTTTACTTGATGGATTAAAACGCTTTTTTTCAATTATTATGTAACTATGCTTGGTAATATCTGTAATATTGCGAGTGAACTACATTGAATACGTGTGGAACATTACTGAAAAAAGCTCCTGCAGCTAAATTACATTTGAAAGTAATTTACTTGTCGCAAATTGAATAGGGCTCTAGCTTATTACTTTTTCCCGGTATAATTCTGTTGTTAACTAGACTTGAGAGTTTTCAAAAGTATGTCATTTTTTATTTTACAGCTAAAAGTCGTGAATGCTGTACCACTGTCCTTTTTCAAATTAGTTTTTTTTAGCTGATACAATATAGAGATCTCTTTACACAGATTTATGTATAATCTATTCAAAGACTGTCCTTTTATGGTACTTTATTTGGAAATATGTCTGCTTTGCTCCTTTTTTAATTGGAACATACTGTAAGGTTTGCTGGAAATTCACAAATCATAAGCAGTTCATCATTTATTTTGTTTAATCATATTAAAGATGCTTAGTGGTGTTGCAAGCAGAATTGTTTGACAAATTATGTCTGTGGTTATTTTTACGTGCAGTAATGTGTTTTTCATTCAGTTTTTTAGACTTACACGCCAAAGTCCCTTTTACAAGTAGTGTAGACTCATGTCCGGTATCTTGTATTCGATTTACTTTTTAGTGTAACACATATGTACATTGACATTTAATCTTAATAAAGGAAACCCCATCAATAATGCCCATATGGGTTAATTAATAAGCTAATACTAAGGAGTTACCTAAGTTGTCAAACATGATTCATACGTGCACTATTTAAGGGAAAGATAGCAAGAATTAAAAGCATACCATTATTCAGCTATATCTTGGTACTAAAGCTGCCAGAATGGTCCAGTATTAGAAAAAACTGCATTCAGATGACTAGTGTGGCTTCTGTAAGATGAAGAGTAAAAACTATATATATGTATATATATATATATATATATATATATATATATATATATATATACTAGCGAATTGCCCGTCAAAAAATGACGGCAATGAAATTGTAAGGTAGCTAATGGTGTTTTGTGTCTACTACTGAAATATATAATACAATTAATAAATATATATACTTTACCTATTTTAAAGCATTGTGTTGAAGAGCTGCATTCTGTGTTGATGTTGCTGCAGCATTAGTGGTGTGGAGCTGCTGTGTAAGCGTGCTGAATGTGTGCAATGTAATTTTGTGCGTGTGCGAGATAAGACCGTAGTTGTGTACTTCTGCATTGGTGTAAAATGGCGTTAGGCTATAAGGGTTAGGGCCGGCAAGGGGTGTAGGGTTAGGCCCAGTAAGTGTTGTAGGGGGTTGAAGTTAGGGTTAGGGCCGGCAAGGGGTGTAGGGGGTTGGGGTTGGGAGCTTAGGGAGTACATTGGGACACAGGACACAGGTGCACCCGGCAACAGGAGGCTTCCCGTCCATGCACATAACAGGATAGATCTGGCAAAACAAAGACCCACAATGTTATCTAACAGTTAAGCCCCTCTCACACCCTTATCAAGCACTCTGAGCCACATAACATACAAAAGCCCCAAAATCTATTCTAAATATTTCAGCAATTATTTACTGTAAAGAAAAACTTCTCGCGCAATGTATATCCAGTTGTTGATGCTCTTTAAAGTTAAGTCAGCTTTCTGTTGGGGTGACAGAGCCCCTTTAAGGCCAGCTCTCCCTACAGCAGTTAAGCAGAAACAAACATGGCAGCCCCCACTACAAAACAACTGCAGCTCACACAAAATTATTTAATGATCAGTGTTTATAAGCATGTCGTACATATAATGATTATTATAATTCTGCACGTGAGTCAATCCACCAATTCAGGTGCCTTTTACTCTATATAACAGCAAGTCCATGTCCTGGCAGTCTGTGCCCCCATTACACACACAGCTCCTCACAGGCCCCCTCACCTTGTGCATCCCCCCCGCTGGTCAGCACAGCTATGGCCTTCCCAGCCCCTATCATCCTTACCTTCAGCCTCTGTGTGTGCGTGACCTGGAGGAGGGGGCTGAGGAGCCGGCCAGGGGGTGGGACAGAGGGAGATACAATGCAGGGCTACATACTACAGCAGGGCGCTCCATGCCAGCAGCTGAGGCCCTTGCGAAGCTGGCATGGAGTGCCTTCGCCGCCATGATCCCCAGAGATGATCAGGGATGTGTGTAGGAGCTCTACATGCAGTACTACCGGAGGCAGCGACCTTCAGCCTCTGTGTGTGCGTGACCTGGATGAGGGGGCTGAGGAGCCGGCCAGGGGGTGGGACAGAGGGAGATACAATGCAGGGCTACACACATCACCGACCATCTCTGGGGATCATGGCGCCGAAGGCACTCCATGCCAGCAACTGAGGCCTTCGTCGCTCCATCCCAGCAACCGAGGCACTACGCGAGGGCTGCGGGCAAGGGCAGCGAGGGCTGCGGGCAAAGGCCTCAGTTGCTGGCTAGTGGCAGTGGCGGCATTGTGGGGAGAAGGTGGCTGCTCCATCCCAACAACTGGATTGCCGGGCCCCGGGATGGTGCGGCTACTGGCAGTGGCGGCGTCTGGCGGGTTCTGCTAGTGGCAGTGGCGGCGTCTGGCTCCCCCTCCGGAACCCGAACCGGGGCATTGTGGGGAGGAGGTGGCTGCTCCATCCCAACAACTGAGGCCCTTGCACGCAGCCCTCGCTACGCGAGGGCTGCGGGCAAGGGCCTCAGTTGCTGTGATGGAGCGCCTTCGGCGCTCCATCCCAGCAACTGAGGCCCTTGCCCGCAGCCCTCGCTATGCGAGGAAGCCCGCAAGTGTGAGCAACGGCCTCAGTTGCTGGGATCCATCCCAGCAACTGAGGCCCTTGCCCGCAGGCCCTCGCTATGCGAGGGCCGCGGGCTCGCTATGCGAGCCCGCAAGCGTGAGCAACGGCCCTTACGCTCACAGGCTCGCCTCGCTTCGCGAGGCTCGCTGGGCAATGAGCGCCTGCGGCGCTCATCGCTAAGCCCGCTAAAGTTCTACGGGTTAACGGCTCGCCTCGCTTCGCGAGGCTCGCCGGGCGATGAGCGCCTGCGGCGCTCATCGCTAAGCCCGCTATTCGTACGGACCACGCAAACAGCGTGACGACGACTCGTAGCAGGACAAATATAATATGTGATATAAAAAGATAAAATGTAATTAAGTTTATAGTCACAGCCTTGAACCTCATTATCTATGCACTTTGTGTGGAAGGGCTTCGGAGTCTTGAAATGCAGTAAGTAAAATGACAATATCTGTCAAGTCTTAAAAAATAGTAATAAACCGCTTTCCTACATAACGTGTAATCCAATATAGTTACATAGGGCCTCATTCTATTAACGGCCGTAAAATGGCCGCAAAGCTGCGATTCCTTGCGGCCGTCTTCCGGCCCCGTGTAGAGCTACTGCTACCTTGCTATTCAAATGGGCGGCGCCGTAAGGATATACCCCATACGGCCGGCCGCACGTCATGCACATGGCCGCAAGCGTTTTTCCTGCACCCGTAAATCTTGTTTTCCGTCCGCAAAGTCAGAAAACTGTAAATGCAAATATAAATTCAAGATTGCACTGTAAAGCTCCGTAAATGCTAGGCATCATAATGGGGGTCATGAGGATTAATAGCAACACCCTCTCAAGCTTGCACATCGCCCAAATCCGATATATCATTTACGGTTTACTTTCCGTCCCGTAGTCCTGCGGGCTCGTCCTTGTTAAAACCCGTACAGGTTCGGAGGTGGAGGGCCGCAAACAAAGCATTGTAGAAGCCAATATACATTCAATCCAGCACTGCAAAGCACTCTAAATGATGGGGAACATAATGCCCCCCCCATTGAGGATTAATAGCAAAACATTCTCAAGCTTGCACATCTCCAAATTATACTTTGATTTTAAAATCCGTCAAAGTCCCACGGACTTCAATGATCAAGCCCATAGCTCCTTATTCAAGCCCGTGCGGGCTTGCATGATAGATAAAACACAAAGATTGAACATGAAGTTAAATATCTTTATTTGCGGATTTGAGAGTAGGGGAATGTTGAGCTATTAATTCTAAAACCAAACATCACTTTCACTTATAATAAGAGGCTAATCCCGCAGCCTTTGCGGGTCTGAGGTGCTCTAAGCCCTTGGGACTTTGTCCACGGACATTTGACATGAATTTAACTAAAAATTATTTTCAGATTTCCGTATAGGGGAATGTTGTGCTATGAATGCTAACACCTCCAATCACTTTATCGTCTCATCAAAGTGCAGGATGGCTTTATTATGTGCTTAATTGGGTGCTAGCGGGACCTTTTTGGTGCAAGTAAGCTGCGGCTCGGTTTTAGATAATTACGGCCATGAGGAGAGGGTTTACATAGCAATTGAATAGCAACCGGGGCTTTCTTGCGGCCGAAACTCTTGCGGCCGTGTAAGATCAAAGGCTTTCCTGGGGCGCGTGCGGCCGCAAGGGATAACAGGGCGCCGGCCGCAAGCCTGCCGGAGCCCTGGGCCGCAAAGGAATAGAATAGGCAAATAGCCTGCAGCCGGTCCTTGCTGCCACGCATCTCCTACGGCCATTAATAGAATGAGGCCCATTGTAATTAAGGTTGAAAAAAGACTTTTAGTCCATCAAGTTCAAGCTTTTAAGATCTCCTCTGATCTGCAATATGCAGATTAAATATTAATTAGTTGTTTAATTATTAATCAATTATTTAATTACCGTATATACTCGAGTATAAGCCGAGTTTTTCAGCCCTTTTTTTAAGGCTGAAAAAGGCCCCCTCGGCTTATACTCGAGTCACCACCCCTGTGTCTCTCTCTACCCCCTGTGGCTTTTTCCCTCCTTTTCCCTTATCATTCTCAACCCCTCCTCCTCATCCTAAACCCCCCTCCTCACTTAATCCCTCTAATTACCTCTCCCTTTCCCCTCACTTAACTTCCATCTGCAGCTACGTGTCACGTCATTAGCATTGGCCGGGTCAAGACGCAGCCGTAAGAAGCGCGGAGGATGAGGATTGGGGGGGGTGTTGAGGATGAGGCTGGGGCGGGGAGGAGGATGGGGCGGGGATGAGGATGGGGGGGGTTGAGGATGAGGATGGGGGGGTTGAGGATGAGGATGGGGGGGTTGAGGATGAGGATGGGGGGGTTGAGGATGAGGATGGGGGGGGGTTGAGGATGAGGATTGGGGGGTTGAGGATGAGGATGGGGGGATGAGGATGGGGGGGTTGAGGATGAGGATGGGGGGGTTGAGGATGAGGATGGGGGGTTGAGGATGAGAATGGGGGGGTTGAGGATGAGGATAGGGGGGTTGAGAAGGGAGGTTGGGGGGTTTAGGAGGGATGTTGGGGGCTTAGGAGGGAGGTTGGTGGGTTGAGGAGGGAGGTTGGTGGGTTGAGGAGGGAGGATGGGGATGGGGGGTTGAGGATGGGGATGGGAGGGAAAGAGACACAGGGACGGGAGAGGGAGGGAAAGAGACACAGGGACGGGAGAGGGAGGGAAAGAGACACAGGGACGGGAGAGGGAGGGAAAGAGACACAGGGACGGGAGAGGGAGGAAGACACAGGGACGGGAGAGGGGGGAGAGACACAGGGGAGGGAGAGGGGGGAGAGACACAGGGGAGGGAGAGGGGGGGAGAGACACAGGGGAGGGAGAGGGGGGGAGAGACACAGGGGAGGGAGAGGGGGGGGAGAGACACAGGGGAGGGAAAGGGAGGAGAGACACAGGGGAGGGAGAGGGGGGAGGGACACAGGGGAGGGAGAGGGAGGAGAGACACAGGGGAGGGAGAGGGGGGGAGAGACACAGGGGAGGGAGAGGGGGGAGAGACACAGGGGAGAGACACAGGGGAGAGACACAGGGGAGAGAGAGGGGGGAGAGACACAGGGGAGAGAGAGGGGGGACACAAGAAAGGGACACAGGGGGCAGCACATTTCCCACCCTCGGCTTATACTCGAGTGACTGTTTTCCCAGTGTTTTGTGGTTAAATGGGTGCCTCGGCTTATACTCGGGTCGGCTTATACTCAAGTATATACAGTATTTATTTTTTCTTTTCTTTTTAATTATTAATTAATCCAGAGGAAGGCAAACAGAAAAACAAAAACCAAGTGAGACTCATCTCAAAGGAAAAAAAATAAATCCTTCCTGACCCCAGATACTGGCGATCGGATTTCTCCCTGGATCAATACTGTCTCTCTAATTATCCATGATAACCCTGAATTCCCTTTTTAATTAGAAATACATCCAGTCCCTTTTTAAAGTTCTCTATCGAATCCAGTGTCACCACCTCCTCTGGTAGAGAATTCCAGAGATTAACCACCCTTACTGTGAAGAACCCTTTTCTTTCTTTAAGGTGGAATCTTTTTACTTCTAACCTTAAGGGATGTCCTCTTGTCAGTTGAAAACCTCTTGGCACAAAAAGCTCCCTTGTAAAACTTTATTCTGACCCTGGATGTATTTATATAAGGTAATCATATCTCCTTTTAGATGCCTTTTTTCTAGAGAAAATACATTTAATTTGGTTAGTCTTTCTTCATAAATTAGCCCCTCTATTCCCCTTATTAGTTTTGTTGCCCTCCTTTGTACCTTTTCCAGCTCTAAAATGTCCTTTTTATGAAGTGATGCCCAAAATTGTACTCCATATTCCAAATGAGGGCGTACTAGAGATTTGTATAGTGGCAGAATTATATTTGCTTCCCTGGCTTCTATACCCTTCTTAATACATGATAATATTTTATTTGCCTTTGCAGCTGCTGCTTGGCTTTGACCACTGTTACCTAGATGGTTGTCCACAAATACTCCCAAATACCTTTCAATATCTGATACACCTAGATTTGCTCCATTAAGATTATAAATTGCATTGCTATTTTTCCTTCCCAGATGCATAACCTTACATTTATTCGTATTAAATCTCATCTGCCATTTTAGATGCCCATTCCTCAATTTTATGTAAATCCCTTTGGAGGGAAAGCACATCATTGTCTGATTTAATTACCTTGCACAACTTTGTGTCATCAGCGAAAATGGAGACACCACACTCCAATCCCACCTCTAAGTCATTAATAAATATGTTAAACATGGAGAAGACCTAATAATGAACCCTAAGGAACCCCACTTACCACATTAGTCCAATCGGAGTATGTTTCATTTAGAACAACCCTTTGCTTCCTGTCTTTTAGCCAGCTCTCAATCCATGAGCAGATATTTACTGCAATTACTGTATCTCTTAGTTTGCACAATAGTCTCCCATGTGGCACTGTATCAAAAGCCTTTGCAAAATCCAAAAAGACTACATCCACTGAGTTGCCTTGATCCAGGTTCCTACTAACCTCCTCCATAGAAACTAATTAGATTTGTTTGACATGACCTATCCCTCATAAATCCATGTTGACTCCTACTTATAATCCTGTTCAAATAGACATATTCTTGTATATTATCCCTTATTAACCCTTCTAAAAGCTTCCCCACTACAGAAGTGATGCTCACTGGTCTATAATTCCCCTAATTTGCTCTTGCTTCCTATAAGTATAGGTATCACATCTGCTTTTCTCCAGTCATCTGGTAGAGACCCTGTGTTGAGTGAATCTTGAAAAATTAAATATAATGGTTTAGCTATAACAGAATCCAGTTCCCTCATTACCTGTGGATGTATTCCATCAGGACCCGGGGCTTTATTAACATTAATTTTTTCTAACCTCTTTTGGATTACTTCCTGTGTTAACCAATTATTTGGGAAAGGTAGTGTAGCCCCATTATGTTGCAGTGTCCCATCCACTGGTACCTCCCTTGTGTATACCGAAGAAAATAACCTATTTAGCTCCTCTGCCTTTTCCTAATCACTAATTTTCAGATGGCCTGTGGTGTGCTACAGATTTGGAGCCTCATTCAATTTGAAGGCCACATCTCACGGTATACAGGCCGTATGTCTGCGGGCCTTCTGCGGACTCGCACTCTACTACAATTACTGTGCTATTCAAATTGAACAAGCCAGCAAGTTACGGGCCGAAACCGTAAACCATGCAATCGTACGTAACAGTTCAGTGCATGAACATGATCAATTAAGCAAGGCCTTAACTACCCATTTCTAAACGGCCAATAAAAAATTAGATCACCATCATTACAGCAGTATAAGATGGAGGTTTCATGTCAATCAATTAGCGATTAGAGTTCTGATATGCGATCGGACTCGC
Source organism: Discoglossus pictus (assembly GCA_027410445.1). Taxonomy (NCBI): domain Eukaryota; kingdom Metazoa; phylum Chordata; class Amphibia; order Anura; family Alytidae; genus Discoglossus; species Discoglossus pictus. Next base: position 54,014,723 of record CM050172.1, on the reverse strand, counting down.
AAAATTATACAAATTAATGCAATACTGTTATATTCCATGTGGGTGGCCTTATATCTAATAACTCATTGATTCCCAAGATCGATATAACCCCGGATTGAAACATAAAAAAAAAAGATTTTTGACTGGCTATTTGCGAGCTTGGGACTGCTGTGCAATTCATTCTTATGTCTTTCATCGCTTTCCCCGTCATTTTCAGTGCATTGTTGATTTTTGTTACTTGCATTTACAGTGCTACGGACATGTCTTTAACCCCTTAGCGAGTCCTCTCTAGTACTCGTAGGATTTTCTTCTACATTTGCCATTTACGGTGTGAAACATTTGCAAACTTGCAGAATTTAAGCAATTGAATAGCTATTTTAGCTATGGGAAAGATCAAAGGCTTAGATGGGTGGGGTGTAAGTTCCGGGTGTAACAACCACAAGGATTTCAAGCCCGTAACCTGTAGACCATTTGCAGCTTGCAAAGAAGACGCCAATTAGCTTACCGGCTCCATTAAGGCGCCCCTAACTTACAATTACTCAATTGACTGAGGCTCTTGGTGTTTTGCATGTTGAATTTTTGACAGTGATACATGTATAGCCGTTCCCCTTTTTGCGGGTAATCTAATTGTAGAGCGTGTAGAAAAAAATTAAGCTGATGTTTTCAGCTGGAGTGGGATAGACTTATTAAAATGAAAAATATCTGAAATGTACTTTTAAAGGGACATGTAACTCACATTTTTCTCAAGGAGTCAATTAAATGAGCAGGCTTTTTAAACACTGCTAAATGCTTATTTTGCATCAAAAAGAACGGAAACTTCCTGCAAATGCAGCTTTGCAGCACTATTGGCACATCCCTCTGACAAATGTTTATGGGCGAATCGGTGCAGAACAGTGGTTCCTAAGCATTGAAACGTGTTGAATCCCTTCATAGACCACGTATTCATCTTCTGCTAGTGGTGCACTCCTAGGAACCTACTATGATCAATAGTACTATCCTTGTGACTCCCTCAATTTTTGGCTTTTTATATAAACAACAATTATGTGTATGGACCTTAATTTCATATAAATTATCAATAGTGCAATATCAAGCACTTTTAGCACCTTATCATTGTTGGAAAATCCCCAAGTCACACTTAGTCACTTTAACTGATCAATTCACAGTTTATTTGCGCAATAGGACTCTTTTGGGTCCTAATCCACTTTAAGCACTTAGCACTTTTTGCCTATTTTCTTTTCATCATTTTATCCAATCATCTGGTTGTTGTTATGATTAACTAGCGAATTGCCCGTCAAAAAATGACGGCAATGAAATTGTAAGGTAGCTAATGCTGTTTAGTGTGTAATAATGAAATATATAATACATTAATAAATGAATATACTTTACCTATTTTAAAGCATTGTGTGGAAGAGCTGTGAATGTGTTTTGATGTTGCTGCAGCATTAGTGGTGTGGATCTGCTGTGTAAGCGTGCTGAATGTGTGCAGTGTAACACTGTGCGTGCGCGAGACCAAACCGTTAGCGTAGTCGTGTACTTCCGCATTGGCGAGAAATGGCGAGTAATGTGTGTTATACGTTTGTATCGGAATATCCGTAGGTGTTTTGTGGTGTTTTGCGAGTTTCTTGTGGTGTTTTGCGAGTTTAGAGTGCTGTAGCCTCGTTTTCGTTTTGTTCGGCGGCCATTTTTTCTCTCGCTTCGTTTTTTTTTTAGTCTCTAAACTGTTTTATTTGAAGTAAAATCGAGGTGTAAGTTGTATTTTTGAGGTGCTGGGTGCTCCCTCTTGCTGTAGGTAAGTTTTTTATGTATGTGGTGTGTGTATGTATTGTGTTTGACATTTTGTAATGTTCGCGAGTTGCGTCCGAGTGTTGCGAGTCCGTAATGTGTGTGAACGTGTGTCGTATGTTGTTTGCGAGTGTCGTAATGTGTGTGTCGTACTGTTTGGGTTGCGACGTGAAGTTTGCGAGGGTCGCAGTTGCTGACAAGGAGCGCCTTCGGCGCTCCATGCCAGCAACTGCGGCCCTCGCTTTGCGAGGTCCTCAGGTGCTGGCATGGAGCGCCTACGGCGCTCCATGCCAGCAACTGAGGCCCTCGCTTCGCGAGGGTCCTCAGTTGCTGGCATGGAGCGCCTTCGGCGCTCCATGCCAGCAACTGAGACCCTCGGGCAGTGCCCTCGCTTCGCGAGGGCACTGCCCGAGGGTCTCAGTTGCTGGCAAGGAGCGCCTTCGGCGCTCCTTGCAGCAACTGAGACCCTCGGGCAGTGCCCTCGCTTCGCGAGGGCCTCGGCTCGCTGCGCGAGCCGCGGACCTCGCTACGCGAGGGCCGCGACTCGCGTAGCGAGCCCGCGGCCCTCGCTTCGCGAGGGCCGCGGGCTCGCTACGCGAGCCCGCAGCGTTAGCAACAACTCGTACGCTCACAACTATATATGTGATGCAGTTTAGCCAGTAGAGGTATTAATATATGTATTATTTGGCAGCTGTAGCGTTGTGTTTATTTTTTTTTATTGCTTTCATTGGTTTTATAATAACTATTAAAAGCTAAGTTTTTTATTAGCTACTATTAATCATAGTAGGTTCCTAGGAGTGCACCACTACAAAGGGATTTTCTTTCCTTTTCTTTACCATTATTTATTACATTATGGATCCCTGGTAGCACCCTATCTTATTAAAAGTTCCTCGGCTCAATGCTTAGAGACACCTTACTTGTCCTTTTTTTTATCCTTAAAGAACATGAAAAACTAGCCCTGTATTGTAGTAGCCATTTTAATTGTAAAGGACACATTTATGTGATAAACAGTGTTGTATTCTTATGCAAATGAGGGACTCCTGAATACCAATTAAATGCTTTGATGTGCTAACTAAAATCACATTTTGCATGACTATCTTTATAGTGGCAAATGCAGTTACATCTCATCCCTTAGCCATTCAAGTATTCCGAGCTGCAAATTGGCATACATTAGCCATATAATATATGCTGATTACACAGGAAAGGTTTACTGTAGAGAAAAATAGCTAAAACAATGTATATATATTTTTTTTAATGAAGACCAAATTCCTGTTGGGGCGATGGTGTCCCTTTTAAGTGTTTTAAAGTTGGTGCCTTTATATATATTTATGCTAACCCGGGCCATTCCAACAATTTTTGCAGTGGCAGTTTTGTGGAAATTTACATGATCCTTCTGGCCATATTTTTCAGCTGCCTCAATTTGTAGACCAAAATTGAAAAACAGATTAATCTTTGGAAAAAGGAAAAATTAAAAAGCACAAACTGATCATAATTCTAATACTCTACTGCTGATAGGAGATATGAATTCCAATTTGTTTTGGGAATGGGGCATTGTCTGTTTAAACTGCTTTTTTAGAAACTTAGATAAGAGTTGATGACTTCACAATAATATCTGGCAGCAGATAAGAGTTAATTGTTCCAGCTACTCTATACAACATCCTATTTTAATTTAAAATCACAGCTCTAATCTGATCTTTGACCTCAATTTGTATCCAAAATTGACTTCAAAGCAGGTTTCTCGCATCTCACTTCTGCACTGACCAATTCAGCTAGAAAGGAACACTAATTCCAACATTTCTATCATCCATTAAAAAGATTATGATTTAAAGTAACAATACATTGTAAGAAGTTTTTAGATAAAATATTTAATTTCAATTTTTTTTCTTGTGACTGAAAGATTCAGTTGATCTGTTTAGGAATGGAAGAAGGGTACACGTTTCCCTGAGTAGAAGGCAGTGCTCAGTAGAAGGTAGTGGTAAGTTAACTTGCACATGCTTTTTGCCTTGTTCTGTGCCTTCCCTTATGCCTGGGTAGGGAAGGGGGGCCTTTCCTGTTCGCTGCCCGCACAATTGGATTAAAAGAAAAAAAAAAAATTCTAGTCCTAAGTCACTATAGTTTTTCTCTTTCCCATTTTAATTGAAAGTTACATTTTTCTTTTTGTTTTAAATTAATTTTATTAGAATAAATAATTAAAATAATCCTTTTTTTAAGAGGCGGAGTGTGCCAATTTTCCCTAAAGCAATGTTGCTTGTTTCCACTTATTTCTGTGTATTTAAGGGACCAGCTCTGCCTGTAAGTTGGACTAAAATAAGTCTGACCAGTCAGAATCTGGTTCAGACCGTGCATACTATGATCTTTTATGCACTCACTGGGAGGGGCATATGAGGAAGCTGCAAGAAGGTCACTACAGCTCTGTTTATAATGTGGTTAATGATCTCATTGGGAGGGATCAATGACATTATAGCTTACCCTGCTTCCAATATCCATGATGTTAGAACATCCAGGCAGAAGCACAGTGAGTTGGAGAGAAGCAGCCCCAGTTGAGGGAAAACTGACCATTTACAAAAACAAAAACAAACTTGTATTTATTTTAAACTACATCTTTTTTTAATCGTCTCTACCAAACAAACAAGCTTTACTTTTAAATACATAACAGTGGTCTGTTAAGCATGTTTTTACCACTTAACCATTGGTTTCACTCGCAGAGTTAGTCAAGGGGACATAAATATGACACCAACAATAATAGCCCAACCTTCTGTGTCCATGTGGATCAGCTTATGGGGAAGGAGATAACCTTTAAAAATTGGTCTGTGTTCATTAGAAACTTTTGTATTTTGCTTTTTACCAAGACAAAGAATATGTTCTTTACCCTATTAAATGGCCACTGAAACATTTTTTTTTTTACTTGCAGTTGAAACAAAAAATGCAAAAGAGGGATACATTTCTACATAGTTGTCTCATTCTGCGTCATAGCTTCACCAGCAATTCCTCATTTTCACCCCTAATCACCACAACACTCAGTATTTCTCCATCTAGGGAAACTGGCTCCCAAATCACATAATTTGTTCAGCCAATCACAGGTGAGACAGACAACAGTTTCTAAGATGGGGGGAAACAAAAGAACCACGAGAAAGTATATGCAACAATCATTCTGTTTTGGTATATCATCTTTAAATTACTGTGAAGAAACCGTTCCAGTGTCCTTTTACCTGGTCATTTCATGGACTTAGGGCAATGTAAACACTAAACAGATCGAGTTTTGGTTTGTTTATTATGTGTGACCAAAGGTACTGCATATAGACTGTTTAGCATCAAATGGTATGTGTACAGTTCAATGCAGAACTTAAATATTGTTCTGGTTGTAATTATCAAAATATAATACATACAATATTTTAAAACACTTTATTTGATAATGCAATTTTAATTTTCTGTGATTAGACTTTTGTCTGTACAACAAACATAATGGACTAGGATGTCCTTTTAAAGTGGAAGTTTAATCTAGACACAAGGTTAGTAGGAACCTGGATCAAGGCAACTCAGTGGATATAGTCTTTTTGGATTTTGCAAAGGCTTTTGATACAGTGCCACATGGGAGACTATTGTGCAAACTAAGGGATACATGAATTGCAGTAAATATCTGCTCATGGATTGAGAGCTGGCTAAAATACAGGAAGCAAAGGGTTGTTGTAAATGGAACATACTCCGATTGGACTAATGTGAAGTGGGGTTCCTCAAGTTTCAGTATTAGGCCCTCTCCTTTTTAATATATTTATTAATGACTTGGAAGTGGGATTGGAAAGTAGTGTCTCCATTTTCGCGATGACACGAAGTTGTGCAAGGTAATCAAATGGGATTATGATGTGCTTTCCCTCTAAAGGGATTTACATAAAATTGAGGAATGGACGGCTAAATGGCAGTTGAGATTTCATACAAATAAAGTAAGGTTCTGCATCTGGGAAGGAAAAATAGCCATGCAATGTATAATCTTAATGGAGCAAATCTAGGGGTATCAGATGTTGAAAAGGATTTGGGAGTACTTGTGGACAAACACCTAGGTAACCGTGCTCAAAGCCCAACAGCAGCTGCAAAGGCAAATAAAATGATAGCATGTATTAGGAAGGGTATAAAAGCAAGGGAATCAAATAATTCTGCCACTATACAAATCTCTAGTACGCCCTCATTTTGAATATGGAGTACAATTGTGGGCACCACTTTATAAAAAGGACATTTTAGAGCTGGAAAGGGTACAGGGGAGGGCAACAGAACTAATAAGGGAAATGGAGCGGCTAAGTTATGAAGAAAGATTAACCAAACTACATTTATTTTCTCTAGAAGCAAGGCGTCTAAGAGGAGATATGATTACCTTATATAAATACATCCAGGGTCAGTATAAAGACCTGTCAAGGGAGCTTTGTGTGCCAAGAGGTTTTCAACTGACAAGAGGATATCCCTTGAGGTTAGAAGTAAAAAGATTCCACCTTAAAGAAAGAAAAGGGTTCTTCACAGTAAGGGTGGTTAATATGTGGAATTCTCTACCAGAGGAGGTGCTGATAGCGGATTTGATAACTTTAAAAGGGGACTGGATTTAGTTCTAATTAAAAAGGGAATTCAGGGTTATCCTGGATAATTAGAGCGAGAGTATTGATCCAGGGAGAAATCCGATCACCAGTATCTGGGGTCAGGAAGGAATTCTTTTTTTCCCTTTGAGACGATTAGCAAAGTTTCACTTTTTTTTTTTTTTTTCTGTTTGCCTTCACTTGAAGAGCTCAGTGTCAGTGACATCTGATCATAAAATGGCAGCTTCCATGACCTAAGCAAGGCCCAGTTGGTATGTATGAATAAAGATTATACACCAAACAGACATTAAATATTATGATTAGACAAAGACCACTTATTGTATGGAAACCGGCCACAGCGTTTATTGGTAAACACAAATAACGTAATAACCATAATAGTCATAAATTAACAATGACCATGTGAGGGGAGGAGCCTGGCCGTAGACTGTGCACCCTACGCCCTGAACCCTCGTCCAGGGCCTTCCATGCTGGAAGAGCTGTACCACCCTAGGGTAGGATCTCACCCACTTTACCACCATCCGCCGCTGTGACAACAACAAAATGTAACTTTCTGTTATCATTTATTACAGACAAATCATATACCCAGAACCAACAACTACTTAATACAAGCAGCTAGATAAATACCACCCATATTTTCATTAGATCTTTGTTTTTTTTAATGAACATTTATTTTATTTATTCATTTATTTTTATAAGGCTTCACATGGCTAACTGGGGGCATAATGGCGCAAATTGCACCAAAGAGCCTATAAATGGCTCCACTCCCCAGCTAGCCACCTCCAATGTCATCCTGCCATGTCAAGTGGCCCCTCCCTTCAAACCAAGGAGGCCTGAGGCTATTCATTCCCTACAAACATCAAGAAGTAACTGACATTTTAAAGAAGTTTCATCATTATTACATTTATTGTTAATTTTCTTTAGGATAGAGGATAAAATGATAGTATTTTATAGCGCAATTTGCTGTTTAAGAAAAAAAAATCAATTTGCCTAGTTGCAAATCATTTTAAGAAATAATTTTTGAGTAATGAATAATTGTAAATAATGCAACATTGGCTACATGTAAGAAAATATAGGAATCTCCAAAAAAAAAAAAAACGCCTGGGATTGTAAGATCCCAGTTGAACAGTCGGCGCTCTGAAAGTGTATTGTTTGTTTCTATATAGCCCGTTTTTCTTACACTCCTACTCTTGGTTTTCTCTCTAAATGAGAGTCCAGGTTACTTGTGGTTATTGTTCCTTATAGGTCAGTATTTGTCTGTATGTGCCTTATTCGGTGATGTGCTGCTGTCCTAATATCAACGCTGTCCATTGAAGCGTCTATAGATACATGGAGATAAAAAGAAGGAAGGGGAAGAGAGAGCGCACAAAAACCTGGTGCAGGTCACTTAATATATACTGATAGATACTAATCCATATATCCAAATAGTAGTTCAAACTCTCACATTGGAAAACTTCAATACCCTGTTTCCCCGATGGTAAGACACTGTCTTATTTTTTTTGGAAGGCCAAAATATGCTCTAGGGATTATTTTCAGGGGGATGCCTTATTTACCCATGAAGAAGACTACAGTACACAGTTATTGTTGAAAAAAAAAAACAGAATTTTATTACCTGTATATGGTGAAACCATTGTTTATATACCGTATGCATTTTAAACAAGCTTTATATACAGTAAGTGGTATTGCTCACAGCAAAAGAAACCTGTCTGCGTGTCTCACTTTTGGATGTTCTGGCCGTGAACAAACTCCTGCAGTCTCCGTTAAGGAGGGATGAGGGAATCTGCCTGTGTTTCCTTGTGCGGAGTCATGTGCGCGCGCTGCAGTCCTGTCACTTCCTCCTCTTCACTTCATGACGAGGTGCGGCACGCAGCCATGGAGGCAAATACGGTAGACGGAGGGACCACACGGGGTCACCCACCGTACCATCCGATTCGGGTAAGAGCAGGTATCGGTGGGTGGCTTATTTGCGGGGGGTGCCTTATTTTAAATTTTTTCCTAAAAAGGGGGGGCTGTCTTATTTGATGGCCCTGTCTTATCATAGGGGAAACAGGGTAATTATGAGTTATCAAATTCGCATATAATAGAATCCTTTAAATTGGAACGGAGATATTGATTCAGTTAGAGATATATATAAAAATAATAATGTGTGTGTATATATATATATATATATATATATATATATATATATATCCCTATGTTCTCAATTGTATCTTATTTTAATATACTTAAAAATTAAAAGATAGATAGGTTTATAGACTTACGATTATTTATTTGAGAGATACATGCTATATTATACAAAATAAATAAAAAATAAATAATATAGTTAACCAACTGATTAGTTCCCCAAAAACAGTGCATTGAATAGAACATTGCTAGAAGTATAAAAATATTTAGGTACTATTTTACAGACTAACTATACTTTACACTGTGTAGATATATACTATACTTGTTAATATACCACAACTTGGAGGTGCTAATTATATATAAACTAGTCGTTTGCCCGTCCTAAATGACAGGATAATATATTTCTCCCCGACCGCTTCCCCCCCTCTATCTCTTTCCTCCCCTTCTACCTCCCCTGTGTCTATCCCCCTCTTCTTCCTTCCCCCTGTGACTCTCTTCCCCCCTCCCTACCCTGAGTCTCCCCTCTCTCCCTCCCCGGAGTCTCCCCCCCTCTCCCTCCCCAGAGTCTCCCCCCCTCTCCCTCCCCAGAGTCTCCCCCCCTCTCCCTCCCCAGAGTCTCCCCCCCCTCTCCCTCCCCGGAGTCTCCCCCCCCTCTCCCTCCCCGGAGTCTCTCCCCCCTCTCCCTCCCTGGAGTCTCCCCCCCTCTCTCCCCTGTGACTCTTCCCCCCCTCTCTCCCCTGTGACTCTTCCCCCCCTCCCTCCCCTGTGACTCTCCCCCCCCTCCCCTGAGTCTCCCCCCCTCCCTCCCCTGTGACTCTTCCCCCCCCTCCCCTGAGTCTCCCCCCCTCCCTCCCCTGTGACTCTTCCCCCCCCTCCCTCCCCTGTGACTCTTCCCCCCTTCCTCCCCTGAGTCTCCCCCCTCCCTCCCCTGTGATTTTTCTCTACCCCCCCCCCTCCCCTGTGATTTTTCTCCCCCCTCTCCCCCCCCTCCCTCCCCTGTGATTTTTCTCCCCCCCCCCCTCCCTCCCCTGTGATTTTTCTCCCCCTTCCTCCCCTGTGACTCTTCCCCCCCCTCCCTCCCCTGTGACTCTTCCCCCCCTCCCTCCCCTGAGTCTCCCCTTCTCCCTCCCCTGTGACTCTCCCCCCCCCCTCCCTCCCCTGTGACTCTTACCCCTCTCCCTCTCCTGTGACTCTTACCCCTCTCCCTCACCTGTGACTCTTACCCCTCTCCCTCACCTGTGACTCTTACCCCTCTCCCTCACCTGTGACTCTTACCCCTCTCCCTCACCTGTGACTCTTACCCCTCTCCCTCACCTGTGACTCTCCCCCCTCTCCCTCACCTGTGACTCTCCCCCCTCTCCCTCACCTGTGACTCTCCCCCCTCTCCCTCACCTGTGACTCTCCCCCCTCTCCCTCCCCTGTGACTCTTCCCCCCCTCCCTCCCCTGTGACTCTTCCCCCCTCCCTCCCCTGTGACTCTTCCCCCCTCCCTCCCCTGTGACTCTTCCCCCCCCCTCCCTCCCCTGTGACTCTTCTCCCCCCCCCTCCCTCCCCTGTGACTCTTCTCCCCCCCCTCCCTCCCCTGTGACTCTTCCCCCCCTCCCTCCCCTGTGACTCTTCCCCCCCTCCCTCCCCTGTGACTCTTCCCCCCCCTCCCTCCCCTGTGACTCTTCCCCCTCTCCCTCCCCTGTGACTCTTCCCCCCCCTCCCTCCCCTGTGACTCTTCCCCCCCCTCCCTCCCCTGTGACTCTTCCCCCCCCTCCCTCCCCTATGACTCTTCCCCCTCTCCCTCCCCTGTGACTCTTCTCCCTCTCCTGTGACTCTTACCCCTCTCCCTCTCCTGTGACTCTTACCCCTCTCCCTCACCTGTGACTCTTACCCCTCTCCCTCACCTGTGACTCTTACCCCTCTCCCTCACCTGTGACTCTTACCCCTCTCCCTCACCTGTGACTCTTACCCCTCTCCCTCACCTGTGACTCTCCCCCCTCTCCCTCACCTGTGACTCTCCCCCCTCTCCCTCACCTGTGACTCTCCCCCCCTCCCTCACCTGTGACTCTCCCCCCCCTCCCTCCCCTGTGACTCTTCCCCTCCTCCCTCCCCTGTGACTCTTCCCCCCCCTCCCTCCCCTGTGACTCTTCCCCCCCCTCCCTCCCCTGTGACTCTTCTCCCCCCCCCCTCCCTCCCCTGTGACTCTTCCCCCCCTCCCTCCCCTGTGACTCTTCCCCCCCCCCTCCCTCCCCTGTGACTCTTCCCCCCCCCCTCCCTACCCTGAGACTCTCCCCCCCCCCCCTCCCTCCCCTGTGACTCTTCCCCCCCCTCCCTCACCTGTGACTCTCCCCCCTCTCCCTCACCTGTGACTCTCCCCCCTCTCCCTCACCTGTGACTCTCCCCCCTCTCCCTCACCTGTGACTCTCCCCCCCTCCCTCCCCTGTGACTCTTCCCCCCTCCCTCCCCTGTGACTCTTCCCCCCCCCCTCCCTCCCCTGTGACTCTTCCCCCCCCCCTCCCTCCCCTGTGACTCTTCCCCCCCCCCCTCCCTCCCCTGTGACTCTTCCCCCCCCCTCCCCTGTGACTCTTCCCCCCCCCCTCCCTCCCCTGTGACTCTTCCCCCCCCCTCCCTCCCCTGTGACTCTTCCCCCCCCCTCCCTCCCCTGTGACTCTTCCCCCCCCTCCCTCCCCTGTGACTCTTCCCCCCCCTCCCTCCCCTGTGACTCTTCCCCCCTCCCTCCCCTGTGACTCTTCCCCCCTCCCTCCCCTGTGACTCTTCCCCCCTCCCTCCCCTGTGACTCTAACCCCCCCTCCCTCCCCTGTGACTCTAACCCCCCCTCCCTCCCCTGTGACTCTAACCCCCCCTCCCTCCCCTGTGACTCTTCCCCCCCCTCCCTCCCCTGTGACTCTTCCCCCCTCCCTCCCCTGTGACTCTTCCCCCCTCCTTCCCCTGTGACTCTTCCCCCCCCCTCCCTCCCCTGTGACTCTTCCCCCCTCCCTCCCCTGAGTCTCCCCTTCTCCTTCCCCTGTGACTCTTCCCCCCCTCCCTCCCCTGTGACTCTTCCCCCCCCTCCCTCCCCTGTGACTCTTCCCCCCCCTCCCTCCCCTGTGACTCTTCCCCCTCTCCCTCCCCTGTGACTCTTCCCCCTCTCCCTCCCCTGTGACTCCTACCCCTCTCCCTCACCTGTGACTCCTACCCCTCTCCCTCACCTGTGACTCCTACCCCTCTCCCTCACCTGTGACTCTTACCCCTCTCCCTCACCTGTGACTCTCCCCCCTCTCCCTCACCTGTGACTCTCCCCCCTCTCCCTCACCTGTGACTCTCCCCCCTCTCCCTCTCCTGTGTCTCTCCCCCCTCCCCCCTCCCGTGTCTCTCCACCCTCTCCCTCTCCTGTGTCTCTCCCCCCCTCCCCCTCTCCTCTGTCTTTTCCCCCTCTCCTCTGTCTTTTCCCCCTCTTCTCTGTCTTTCCCCCTCTGCCTCTTCTCTGTCTCCTTCCCCCCTCTCCCTCTCCTCTGTCTCATTCCCCCCTCTCCCTTCCCTGTGTTTCTCCCCTTCTCTCCTTTTTGTCTCTAACCCTATCTCCCTCTCCTGTTTTTCTTTCCACCATCTCCCTCTCCTGCTTTTTTCTTTCTACCATCTTCCTCCCCTGTGTCTCTCCCCCCTCCCTCCCCTGTGTCTCTCCCCCCTCCCTCCGTGTCTTTTTCGCCCCTCTTCCCTCCCCTGCTCTTTTGTCTCTTTCCCCCTTTGCTCTTCTGTCTCTTTCCCCCTTTCCCCTTCTTTCTCTTTCCGCCCCTCTGCTGGCGCTGCGCTTTGTGCATGCACGGCTGGCGCCTCGCTGAGCGCACTGTACGATGTACAGAATTTTGTGCACATAGTCTGTAAAGTGTGCAAGCGTGCTCCTGGAGCTTTACACACATTTTACAAACTACATTAGTGATATCCCACAACATACAGATAACATCTACTTTTCCTGTTCCCAATGGGTGGGTGGTGATTGTAAAAATAAGGGCTCTGAATAGATAATCTATAGTAGAATATATTTTATCTATCAATCTTTAAAAAATGGTATCCTAATATATTACAACTAGCTACTTGCCCGTCAAAAATGATGGGAATACATTTTTAAGGCTGGGAATGCTGTACCTTCGGCTCTCATCGCGAGCCCTACTCTTAACGTCTTCGGCGCTCATTGCATGGCTCCCAATGAGCACCTTTGGTGCTCATTGCGAGCCTCTCCCCCCATGTAATGAGGGCAATAAAATTGTAAGCCTGGCAATGCTGCTTGCCACACAATGCGAGTTTATGGCCCCTCTGAGCACCTTCGGCGCTCATCGCGAGCCTCTCCCCCCGTGTACTTTACAAGCACCGCTCATTGCTGTTTTTGGCGAGCCGCAACTTTCCTGCTTTGCAATGATCACCTTCTGCGCTCATTGCAAGCCTCTCCCCCTGTCTACTTTTATAGGCCTTGGGTTAACTGTTTCTGCCTTGGGTTAACTGTTTCTGCCTTGGGTTAAATGTTACTGCCTTGGGTTAAGTGTCACTAGCTTTGGGCTCTTTTTTTACTGCCTTTGGCCTCGTTTTCATGCTGTAAGGTTTTTAAGCCGACATTTTTTCTCTCGCTTAGGCGATATGCCTCAAATGAACTTGCAACCTCACTCACAGGCCCCTGGCTCTCCCCGTGTGTGAGTGTGTAAGTTAATTTGAGGCATGTTTAGTTTTTTTGGGTGGTCTTTCCCGTTCTGTTGTTCGGCTGCTAAATTTGCATCTATGGGCTTCGGTCCGAAGGCCTACAGTGCTCATTGCTATATTCCACGTGCCACGCAATGAGCGCCTGCGGCACTCATTGCAGCCTAAATCCCACGGGCCTCGCGATAAGCGTCTATGGCGCTCATCGCAAGGCCTTCAATGAGCGCATCTGGTGCTCATTGCAGCCCAGCAACTGCTGGCCTCAATATGCGAGGGCCGCAAGCGTGACCAAAATCCGCAACTATATATGTGATGTATTACTATAGTAACTACGGTCATAATCTAAATACTGGGTAGACAGGCATGAAGTGCTTACCTTATAGTAGAAAACACTAAGGTATCTTTACTAATGTGGATCTACTTTTTCCCTTATATGCCTAAAGTCAAAGAGCCAGCGTGTAGAGCCTCTGACTTTCGTATATTGCGTCACCGTTGTCATGATGATACATTGTGCACTCATATTTGGCGCCAAAAGCCGCTGATTGATGTGTGTAGCTAACTAGCGTCACCGTTACTATTGTGACGCAATGTTAGTTGTACAGGATACAATATGCTTATTATAATCTGTATTGCCTGTCTCTCTTTCTCGGGGCAATCTAATTGATACAATAGCCAAAGAATACAAGGAGTATGAAGCCCGTCAAAAATGAAGTATGAAGACATAATAAATAGGTCTGGCTAATGTGGAAATGAAAATAAAAAATATTTAATAAAAGTGAATCTTGATCTGAACTCTATATTGGAATAACAAAAAGAACATATAAATGACTAATAATCTGGTACACGCCCTATGATATCTGAACTTCTAGGTCTAGAACTTCCCATTTAAATGTATTAGACTGGACATGGTATTAATTATATTAAGATCATAGTATACCTAAATATCTGATCTCGATTAATTTTATATCTGTCCACATGATACATGCTGCCTCCACCCACTGCCAGTTCTCATTTATAGTGAGCATCTCCTGCTTAATTATCTGTTAATCACAAGTAAAATCCCGGGATATCTCTCCCCATGACCACCTGGTAATAGACAGGGAGAGAAGGCAGCATGTATTCAGTGCTTTTTTTTATCACTCCAAAGGAACTTCCAGTGCTTTCAAAAGGAAAGGACCAATGGACAGCTCATTAGGTTGTACCATTTCCAATTAAAAAAAATAAATAAATATAAATAAATAAAAAATAAATAAATAAATAAAAAAAATATATTTATATATATATATATATATATATATATATATATATATATATATATATATATATATAACAAATTTGGATGTATAGCATACTAATTATACGGGCCAGCTATTAAAGTGGTTTACAGCAACTTTGCTCTATTTATTTATTTACATCCTTATTAAAATGTGATTCAGCAAATTTAAAAGGGCTCTATTTAAGCACATAGCATATTTTTTTTACAGAAGTTTTTAGTTCGTGAAGACCTTGCTTTTGGATAGAAGTTCACTAGCTAATAACTTCTGTTAAAAAATATGTTGTGTGCTTAAATAGAGCCCTTTTAAATTTGCTGAATCGCAATTTAATAAGACTGTTAGCATTTCTGGCTTGACAGGTTAAACAGGAGGTCCGAGAGGTTAAATATGCTGACTTCATTACTGTCATATTGTGATTTATGCTAATCGTTTAAAGTCTACAAATGTGTTGTTTCTTTTGACTGACTGAAAGATAGAGTTGCATCTCTAAAAAGCAGTTACTCAAAATTTAAGTATGTTTACAAAATATAAAATTACATTTAATTTATCAATGCTGCTCTACGTCATCAAACAGTACACTGATAACAAAGTAAAAAAGACAAACAAACCAAAAATCGTTCAGAATATCTAAAATTGATGCATATTTGACTTTTCATGAGGTTTTTATATAATAAAGTTATCTCTAGCTGCTATCCCTTGCTGTATCTACAGGTTCTGAAAGGACTGTAAATCACAAGTTTACTGCAAATACTCAGACTGTGGTTTAAGAAACAAATTCGGTATTTCTTAAAGGATGAAAAGCTTAAATGTATTATTGCAGCGAAAAGAGTTTCTAAGCATTTATGGTCTCTTCAGTTTTTTCTCCACACAGATTCAGTTTATATCATCTGGCAATACTGAACTACATATTAGTCCCAATATGAGTAAACACACCTACAGCCTTATTAAATTGCAATTCTGTAAATTTAAAAGGGCTCTATTTAAGCACATAGCATATATTTTTTTACAGAAGTTTTTAGTTAGTGAAGACCTTGATTTTGGATAGAAGTTTACTAACTAAAAACTTCTGTAAACAAAATATGCTGTGTGCTTAATTAGAGCCCTTTTAAATTTAATTTTAAAGACTACATTGAAGCAATTAAAACCAGTTACTACAGGGTGAAAAGGGCTTCAATTGAAAAATGTTTTTACCACTTTGCTACTTGATTCAGACTACTCTAATAATATTTCCCATGCTAAAACAGTGATTGAAATGTAATGGTGCTCAATAACACTAAACCTAGATTTCTGTTAACAGGGATCCCTGGTTTTACAGTAGTTAGGATTCAGTGCTTTCAAAGCTGTGACCTGGGTTAGATTCCATTCAGGGAACCAAGAGGTCACACCACCCTGAAGCCATGCAGGGTTGGATGGGAGACCACCTAGGAGTACCAGGAGCTTTATGCTGTGGCCCACTGGAGAAGGAACTGGCAACCCACTCCATTATTTTTGCCATGAATACCAAGTGGATCAGCACGGTGTGTTACTGTCCATGAGATCACTGAGAGTCAAACACAACTGAAAGATGCAAAAAAAACAAAAAAAACCCCAAACAAATAAAAACCTGTGATTTTTAGTGGTACTTGATGTTAAGATGAAGTCAAGTAGTTGGGATGTCTCAATATCCTTTTAACCATACCATCCCTTTTTGTGGCCTTAGAACTCTGTTTCCTCCTTACTTAGAATAAATACTGTGTCCAGTTCTAGAGACCGTATCTTAAAAAGGATATTAATATATTCAAAACAATTCAAAGGAGGGAGACTAAAATGGTGCAGCCTCTGAAAGACAAAATTACAAGGAAATACTTCATGACCTTAATGTGTATAGTGGGGAAGGAGATAAGACAGCCTTTCAATGGAACTTGTAGAGTCAAACACTGTTGAAGGATTCAAGCATGCCTTGTATAAACATAAGGCTATCCTGAGAATTAATTAAGCCAAACTTTTAGGTAGGTAGAAAGGTCTGACTAGATGCACCTTTTTGCTTTTTGTCTTCCATTAAATCTATTTTTACTACATTAGTTACATAGGGCCTCATTCTATTAACGGCCGTAGGAGATGCGGGGCCGCAAGGACCGGCCGCAAGCTATTCGGCTATTCTATTCCCCTCCGGCCGGGGATTCCGGCAGGCTTGCGGCCGGCGCCTTGCTATCCCTTGCGGCCGCTCGCGCCGGAGGAAAGCCTTTGATCTAAAACGTCCGCAAGAGTTTCGGCCGCAAGAAAATCCTGGTTGCTATTCAATTGCTCCGGGAAACCTCTCTGCAAGGCTAAAACCGAGCCGCAGCTTACTTGCAGGAAAAAGGTCCCGCTAGCACCAATTAAGCACATTATAAAGCCGAAATAAAGCCATCCTGCACTCTGAGGAGACTATAAAGTGATTGTAGGTGTTAGCAAAAATAGCACAACATTCCCCTACACTCAAATCCGTAAAAAAATTATTTTTTAATTTATGTCAAAAATCCATGTAAAAAGTCCCGAGGGCTTGGAGCACCTCAGACCCGCCCACGCTGCGGCCGGAAAATAAACAGTTAATGTAAACTCGGATTTGGGCTGATGTGCAAGCTTGAGAGGGGGTTGCTATTAATCCTCATGTCCCCCAATATGATCCCTAGCATTTACAGAGCTGTACAGTGCTGTCTTGAATTTATTTTTGCGTTTAAAGTTTTCAGAGCTTACGGCCGGTTGCAAGATATACGGCCGGCCGTAAGGGGAGATCCTTGCGGGGACGTATAATTGAATTGCAAGATAACGGAACCCCCGCAAGGAATCGCAGCCTTGCGGCCGTTTTACGGCTGATAATAGAATGAGGCCCATAGGAATTAAGGTTGAAAGACTATCAAGGTTAACCTTTTAAGATCTCCTCTGACCTGCAATATGCGGATTACATATTCATTAATTAGTTGTTAATGAAATATTAATCAATTATTTAATTATTTAATATTTATTTTATTTTTAATTATTAATTAATCCAGAGGAAGGCAAACAGAAAAAAAAATCCAAGTGAGACTTAGCCAATCGTCTCAAAGGAAAAATAAAATAATAATTCCTTCCTGATGCCAGATACTGGCGATCAAATTTCTCCCTGGATCAATACTGTCTCTCTAATTATCCATGATAACCCTGAATTCCCTTCTTAATTAGAAATAAATCCAGTCCCCTTTGAATGTTATCAGATTCGCTGTCAGCACCTCCTCTGGTAGAGAATTCCACAGATTAACCACCCTTTCTGTGAAGAACACTTTTCTTTCTTTAAGGTGGAATCTTTTTACTTCTAACCTCAAGGGATGTCCTCTTGTCAGTTGAAAACCTCTTGGCACAAAAAGCTCCCTTGTAAAACTTTATTCTGACCCTGGATGTATTTATATAAGGTAATCAGATCTCTTCTTAGACTCCTTTTTACTAGAAAAAAAGTTTAATTTGGTTAGTCTTTCTTCATAACTTAGCCCCTCCATTCCCCTTGGTATGATCCCCTCCTCTGTATCCTTTCCAGCTCTAAAATCTTCTTTTTATGAAGTGGTGCCCAAAATTGTACTCCATATTCCAAATGAGGGCGTACTAGAAATGTATATAGTGGCAGAATTATATTTGCTTCCCTTGCTTCTACACCCTTCTTAATACATGCTGATATTTTATTTGCCTTTGCAGCTGCTGCTTGGCTTTGAGCACTGTTACCTAGGTGGTTGTCCACAAGCACTCCCAAATCCCTTTCAATATCTGATACATCTAGATTTGCTCCATTAAGATTATAAATTGCATAGCTTTTTTTCCTTCCCAATCGAAGTATGTTCCATTTACAACAACCCTTTGCTTCCTGACTTTTAGCCAGATCTCAATCCATGAGCAGATATTTACTGCAATTACTGTATCTCTTAGTTTGCACAATAGTCTCCCATGTGGCAATGTATCAAAAGCCTTTGCAAAATCCCAAAAGACTACATCCACTGAGTTGCCTTGATCCAAGTTTCTATTAACCTCCTCATAGAAACTAATTAGATTTGTTTGACATGACCTATCCCTCATAAATCCATGTTAACTCCAATTTATAATCCTGTTCAAATAGACATATTCTTGTATATTATCCATTATTAACCCTTCTAAAAGCTTCCCCAATACAGAAGTGAGGCTCACTGGTCTATAATTCCCCGAACATTGCTTTTTTACTATTTGTTATTATACAGTCATAGATTCTTAGTCCTATATGACACAATGTACCACGAATAATAAATGTGTTTATGATTGTAATGATAATGTATTACTCGCATAATACCAGTGCCACATAATTCCCTATGTCTCACGACAGAAGCCAGAAACCCGAATGTAAAACTGAGTTAATGAATATGTGTACTATTCTATTGTATAAAATATAACAAAACAAATAAATCTTTGGTGCTTAACATCTTCTAAAATCGTGACTAAAACAAAAAAAATTGAATAGTTAGTTTGTAGGAAGGAAACTATAAGGAAGTCCTAAAATAGGCTACTTCAAAATATAACTCCGCTTTATAATGGTATACTCCATTCCTGTATGATATAATAAACTAGCGCCTTGCCCATTAAAAAAAAACAGCAATAAAATGTGTAGTCTGTGAATGCTGTCTGCCACCCTATGTAGTTATTTTTCCATGTCTAATTTGTTATTTACGAATAAGTACAACAATTATAGTAAATGTGTTTATTTTTTTAACGTGCAACTTGTATTACAAGAACTGGGAAACCATCATTTTTTAATAATATTAAAATTTTTAGTTGTCAGCTATGCAGGAGTAATACGACAATGGTTCAACTTTATATGAATCTGTATTATAAACCTTTACATAATGCTTTGTAACATGCAACTTGTATTTCGAATATTGTTAAACCACATAGGTATTGAATCCAGAGGAAGGCAAACTGAAAAACCCCTGGTGAAACTTAACCAATTGTGTCAAAGAGAGAAAACAAATAATTCCTTCCTGACCCCAGTAACTGTTGATCGGTATTCCCCCCTGGATCATTACTCTTTATTTTATTATACATTTAAATTTTCCAACAAATGATCATCCTCCTACTGACATGAACCCTTAATAACATACAATAAAACAACTTTCCAAACCTTTTAAAATACAATTTTAACAATGCAAACATTAGCGTAATGTGATAACATTTAAACTTGAATTTTATGAAAATGCAGTGATCTTGAATATTGAATCCAGAGAAAGGCAAAGAGAAACCCCCCAAGTGAAACTTAACGAATTGTGGAATTCCTTCCTGACCCCAGTAACTGCCGTTCGGTTTACTACTTGGATCAATACTCTCTATGTAATGGTACATTTTAATTGTCCAACAAATGATCATCCGCCCACTAACATGAACCCTTAATTACATACAATGATACAACTTTCCACACCTTGTAAAATATAATTATAACATTACAAACAGTAACTTAATGTAATATCATTTAAACTGGAATTGTAAGAAAATGCAACATAACTGATTTGTGGGGCCAGTCATGACACACACAAGACATCCCAATATGTTACTTTGTCTAGTTATCTAGGATAGTCTTGAATGCCCTCTTTATTCAAAAATATATATAACCCCTTTTTGAAGTTGTCTATCGAATTCGCTGTTACCACCTCCACAGTATTTTTTGTAAAAATTCTCCCGTTATCTAATATATCACCCTGACTTTTTTTTTTTTAATATAAACTGTAATTTCCTCTGGTTTCTTGCATCTGGAGAATGCAACATACTATTGGCCATGGGCAAATACTGGTTCTTCTAAAAAGATACCAATGAATTTAAAAGTTTGTCCTTGTGATTTATTGTGATGTTGGGAAATTGTCTCATTTGAAGTACAAAAGGGAGGCTACTTTCACTTGGTGCCAAATCTATTCTTGGTTTGAAAACTCTTTCATCTTTATGGGTACCATACAGAATTTCAGCATTTATGAAATGATCTTTTAATTCTTGAACAATTAATCTGGTCCCATTATGTAATCCTTTTTTTGGGTTCATATTTAGCAGTATCATGTCAATCGCACCTTTTTTTTAGCTGCAAAATATGTGGTGGCATTCCAGATGGAGTTAATGAATTTATAAATTCAGTTGAAAAGTTTGTCTGACTTTCTTTGTCATCACCAAGTACACAATCAGCACTGTGTTAATTTCTTTGTGGTGCATCTATTAATTGTAATATTTCATTATTCAAAAGTAGTGCATCTTTATTTTTTGATCTTTAATATTACTTTGTTTGCAAACTCTGTAATCCTCATTAGTTATTGTATTCTTGAATATAGCCGATATGATATCCTGTTTGCCAATAATTTCAGATGGAATTTCCACAGTATCATCTGGTAAATTATTAATTAGCTCTGTTTTTCCTTCTCCAACTTTAATGAGCCAATCATTGAATTAATTTTGTCCCTCTGATCTCATATTTTGTTGTAATTTAAGATCGGTAAATTGTTTCCATAGTGGACTTGACTTTATACATGTTTCAACAATGTCTGTTCGATTTCCATGTACAATGAATGTTTTCCACCTAACAACATGACCTTTCCACCAAATGGCAATTCATTATCCATGACTTCATTCAACAAACGCTCAATACATTGTAGAGCATATCATGACATCATTGTAGCCTCATCTATTATAATTATTATTATTATTATTTTTTTGTTTGTAAAGATGTTATTTGAGTATCCGACACTGATGTTTCCAGAATAGGAACTGGCAGTTTAAATCCACTATGCACAGTTCTTCTAAACAAAAGTGCGGCAATTCTAGTTGTTGCAAAGGGCAGTTCTATTTGACCTTGTGCTCGAATGAAACTCATCAATAAATTATAAACATGTGTTTTTCCTGATCCACCAGGTCATCTAGATAGAAATAATGCTCTTTGAGCTTGTCCTCATCTAGTGCATTTTTTGTGGTGTTAAATGCTTGCAATTGTAATCTATTTAACTCTTCAATTTTTTCTTGTGTTATTATTTTTTGAAGCTGGATTTCATAGTTTTCAAAGTTTATTTCATCTATGATTCCTGGATCTGGCAGATTAAAACTTGCACAATTTAATCCATGAGAAAGAAAGACCTTTTTGAATTTCAATTAATGCTTTTAATTCTGCAATAGACTCGTTGTAATGCATTTGGAGCATTTGAGAAGATGCAAATAAATGCAAATTGTTCCCTCATCTGCCGTGGCATTTTGGCATTTGGGATTGAATCCATTTCGAATTGCAGTTTGAGCCACTTTAAATTCAAGCATGGAAATATTTCTGACACATTCTTTAGAAT
The DNA here is from genome assembly GCA_027410445.1 of Discoglossus pictus. Taxonomy (NCBI): domain Eukaryota; kingdom Metazoa; phylum Chordata; class Amphibia; order Anura; family Alytidae; genus Discoglossus; species Discoglossus pictus. Next base: position 53,993,001 of record CM050172.1, on the reverse strand, counting down.
TTGGGTAATTGTCAAGTGTTAATTTGGGTTGCCATCCGGCTTCCCCATTGGGGATAAAAATGGTATATGTCATTGGATCTAAACTAGTACTTAAGATATATTCTAAAATCCCTTTGAAATGGTTGTTCTCCCTCATCATTTTGAAAGACCATTGCAACCTAATTTGATGTTGGTAAATTATAATGACGTTTATCAGTATGGCGATCTCTTTTAAGAACCATATTGACTTTTGGGATTGTTAATTGATGTAGTTCTGCATGAATTTTTTGTTCTTGTTCTATCTCTGACAATTTTTTATAAGCTTGAGTGTACGAGTTTTGGGTCATAATTTTATCAAGCTCTATAAAAACAATGGCTAAGCATTTTTTATTTTCTTGAAGCTACAGCTTCCATTGTATCAAGGACATATAGTTGAGCACATTTTCTTTGCTCCCCTTCTTCTGGATGTAAATGAGAAGTATGATGGTAAATTTGTCCTTGTGCATTGAAGTAGTAAGGGCCATGTCCTGGCCCATTACCAGCTAATGTTGCACCCATAGATGCAAAACATATGGCACTATTATAAGATCTTTGGTTTATTTTGAAATTTTGGTAATTGGGCAAAGTAGGCTCAGTCATAAGGCTTTTTAAATATGGTGGGAATTATTGTCTTTCTGGAAGTCTTACCTTGCCTTTTTGACAGCAACTAACGAACTTGCCATCTCTGGGTCTTTCCTGTTGGAAATGATAAGCACCACAAAACTGACAGACAAAATTCATAATACCACAATTATGAACCCCTACTGTTAATGATTTAACTAAAGGACAATTCTGAGAACCTCTATCAATATGGCTTGGTAAATCAACATTAGAATTGTTATCAAATTGTTCTGATACATTTTCTACATGTTTTTTTTTTTGCCTTCTTGGGCTTGGATGCTACTTTCTCAGCAGCTTTTCTTTTGCTTGCGATTCACTCACGTTCTTTTTCTTGTCTGTTGATCTTTCAATCTTTGTACACGTTGTTGTGCTTGACGTCTTTTCTTTTCCTCTTTGTTTTCGGTATCCGCCATAGTAATCTGTAAATATAAGTAGTACATTAGTACTTTTGATCCTTTCTTTTTTTTATTTTTATGAAATGTTTGTAATTTATTTTTGCTTATTTCTTCTCCTATCCTTTTTTGTGTGCACCACTGTTTGCATTATGGGGTTAGGATTATGGGGTTTGACTTAGCAGGTTAGTTAGGTTGCAGTGCATCTTGTGAAAGGCGCACACAAAACGCTTTTTGAATTTTGTAGGTGTTAACAGCATTTCTTGTATCCTGTTTTGTGTTGGCATTAGGGGGGTTAGGGTTACGTGGCGCACAGAAAACAGGATAGGTCCTTGCATTTTGTATGTGGAAACAGCAGTGTTTTTTTTTTTTTTGTGGTATTTTGTTTTTTCTGCCACTGTTGTCATTAAGGGTTTAGGTTATAGGTTTAGGCTTCCACTCTTCCATTTTGTATGTGTTACCAGCATTTTTTGTTCTATCCTGTTTTATGTGCGCCACTGTTGACATTAGGGATTAGGGTAACTTTTTTTTTTTGGTATCCTGTTTTGTGTGCGCCAATGTTGGCGTTACCCCCTAATGCCTACATTGGCGCACACAAAAAGGTTATGGGGTTAGGATTAAAGGGTTACTGTGCGTTTCCACAAAGGCGCACACAAAACAGGATAGGTCCTTCCATTTTATATGTGCAAACAGCAGTAGCTAAAATATATTATTTTTTTACTTGTAATACTGTACCTGTTGTCTATAAATGACAGAGGTGTGTGTTTGTAACGTCCACTGCTGCCAATCTTTCTGTGACACTCTTCAGGCAGTGTCTGTTGAAAATGAGAAAGAGAGATGCAAATCTTAAATCATTTTTTTTGTCAATACAATTTTTTTTAAATTGGTTAAATTCATGTATGTAACTGTTGATTGTAATTTGTTGTCTGTAAATTTGTGCAGCGTTTATAGTCTGTGTTAAACCGTTCAGTTCTGCAAATAAGTCAGTGACACTCTTTAGGAAGAGTCTGTGGAAAATTACAGAAATATGCAAATGTTGAAATCCACTGTAACTATTAATGATAATGTAATTTGCTAAGAGCATATTTTGTTTGTAAACTATCTGTTAATCATAGCTATTTTTGTGCTTTACCTTTTTTTTATATGTTATTTTTAAATGTACAATATTTTACACCACAAACACTTATCTATCTTTTAAATCCTTCTGTACACGAATAATCTTGTTATTAGCAATATTTAAAACTATTGTATATATATATATATATATATATATATATATTTTTTTTTATTAATTACTAATTTATTAATTAATTATAAACCTTTATCTATCTTTTAAATCTTACTATACATGATTAATGTCTTCTAAATCCTTCTCTCTATACAGTGCCTTGCAAAAGTATTCACCCCCTTTGGTATTTTTCGTGTTTTGTTGCCTTACAACCTGGAATTAACATGGATTGTTTGAGGATTTGCATAATTTAATTTACACAACATGTCCACAATTTTGAAGATGTTTTTTTTTTGTTTTGTTTTGTTTTTATTGTGAAGCAAACAACAAAAAAGGACAAAATAACAGAAGAAGTAAATGTGCATAACTATTCACCCCCCTATAGTCAATACTTTGTAGAGCCACCTTTTGCAGCGATCACAGCTCCAAGTCGCTTTGGAGAAGTCTCTATGAGCTTGCCACATTTTACCACTGGGATTTTTGCCCATTCCTCCTTGCAAAACAGCTCTAGCTCCTTCAAGTTCTATGGTTTGTGCCTGTAAACTGCAATCTTTTTAAATCTGACCACAGATTTTCTATTGGATTGAGGTCTGGGCTTTGACTAGGCCATTCCAACACATTTACTTGTTTCCCCTTAAACCACTCAGGTGTTGCTTTAGCAATGTGTTTTGGGTCATTGTCCTGCTGGAAGGTGATCCTCTGTCCTAGCCTCAAATTACGCACAGCGTGGTACAGGTTTTGCTCAAGAATATCCCTGTATTTAGCAACATCCATCTTTCCCTCAACTCTGACCAGTTTCCCAGTCCCGACTGCTGAACAACTTCTTCACAGTATTATGCTGCCACCACCATGTTTCACTATGGGGATGGTGTTCTTTGGGTGAAGTGAGGTGTTGGGTTTGCGCCAGACATAGCGTTTTCTTTGGTCTCACCAGACCAGAGCAACTTCCTCCATACATTTTGGGAGTCTCCCACATGTCTTTTCGCAAACTCAAAATGTGCCATTTTTGTTTTTTGCTGAAAGTAATGGCTTTCTTTTGGCCACTCTACCATAAAGTTTAACTCTGTGGAGCGTACGGCTTACTGTCGTCCTATGTACAGATACTTCAGTCTCTGCTGTGAAACTCTGCAGCTCCTCCAGGGTTACGTTAGGTCTCTGTGCTGCCTCTCTGATTAATGCCCTGCGGGCCCGGTCCGTGAGTTTTGGTGGACGGCCGTCTCTTGGCAGGTTTGCTGTTGTACCATGTTCTTTCCACTTGGTTATGGTAGATTTGATGGTGCTCCTGGGGATCATAAAAGATTTGAATATTTTTTTTATGACCTAACATTGTCCCTTACTTGTTTGGAGAGTTCCGTGGTCTTCATGGCAGTGTTTGGTTAGTGGTGCCTCTTGCTTAGGGGTTGCAGCCTCTTGGGCCTTTCAAAAAAGGTGTGTATATGTAATGACAGATCATGTGACCCTTAGATTGCACACAGATGGGCATCATTTCACTAATTATGTGACTTCTGAAGGTAATTGGTTTCACAAGAGCTTTTTATGGGCTTCATATCAAAGGGGGTGAATCCATACACACATGCCAATTTTCTGTTTTCTATTTCAAAAAAATAGTTTTATGTATATATTTTTTCTCATTTTACTAGACCACTTAGACTATTGTATTCTGATCCATCACATAGAATTCAGATTAACAAAACATTGAACTTAAGGCTGTAATGTAACAAAATAGGTAAAAAGTGAAGGGGGATGAATACTTTTGCAAGGCACTATAAATAATGTTGTTGTTTGCAATTTATAAAACCTTACAGCTTTATTAAATTGCGATTTGGCCAATTCTAAAGGGCTCCATATAAGCACAGAGCATATTTTTTTTACAGAAGTTTTTAGTTGGTGAACTTCTATCCAAAAGGTCTTCACTAACTAAAAACTTCTGTAAAGAAATATGCTATGTGCTCATATAGTGCCCTTTTCAAATGGCCAAATCACAATTTAATAAGGCTGCTCATTTTTTTATTTTATTATTAATTTATTAATTATTAACTAATTATAGCTTACCTATTTGCTGTAATTTGCAGTGATAATCAAGTTGCTTCAGAAGTAAGAGAAATGAAGTAAGAGAAATGTACAGTAACACAAACTGTTCATCACCTAAGGAGACACTGAGAAAATTCTAGAAAGTGTCTAGTATTTATAGACTGCCATCTCCAGTAGAAAGCGTTTAAAAAGCAGTGCGCATGCACGATTTGCGTTGTTCACAAAATGTTGTGTAAGTTAGTTGCCTACTCCATAGAAAATGGTTGATTTTCTATGCATTACGTGCCGCAGGATGTGTTACTGGCTTCTGGTAAGTGTTTCGAGTTAGGTGGTGGATTTTATGTGCTTCGGCTTTGTTTTTTGTTTTCTTTCGGCCTCCATTTTTTTTCCTCACTTAAGCTATTATCGAGCGTTGAAAAACGCAAAATATGGCTCAAAATAATTGGCTCAAACTAGCAACCTCACTCACAGGCTACCGGACTCTCCCCCTGTGCTGTGTGAGAGCATTTTTAGCCAGTTTTGGGCATATTTTTGTGTTGTTTTTTTTTTTAGGTCTTTCCATTTTGGTGGTTGGGTGGTTAAATCCGTATCCTTGCGTTGTTCGGGTTGTAATTCGTTCGGGTCGTAATTATGTGGCCATCCTGCGGGTGAAAGCATAAAGTAAGAAGTCTCAAGTCGCCTATGGCGCTCATCTCCACTAGTGCAATGAGCGCCTTGGCCGCTTATTGCCTGGCTGCAACCGCTTGCAGCTTGCAACTGCGGCGAGCCTGCAATTTTACCATGGCGTTATCAACAACTTTTGGCAAGCCCGCACTGCTCACAACTATATATGTGATATATAAAGTCCTCATATGTCTGGAATAGAAATCCTAGGACTTAGGAAGGGGAGTACCACAATTAATAAAATCAAATGCCAAATTAATCACTCTATCACATATAATAATTGTCAAACTGCGAGATGTTGCTACGCTTTGCGAGGTGCGTACAAGTTAGGTGGCGCTCATCGCCTGCGAGCCTTGGGAAGCGAGGCGAGACGTTAACCATAGCAGTTTGCCGGTGAGCGACAAAGTCAAAGTCGCTCATCGAGGCGCCCCATTAACACCTACAACTTGGACAAAAAATAAATATACGAGACGCAAATTAGCGGCAGAACGACGAAAAGCAAAAAACAAGAAAAACACACTAAATACACCCCAAAAAATTACAGAAACATCAGAACGCACGGGGCAATAGCCAGGACGTCTGTAAGTGAGGTGGAACGCAAATTTAACTTGATTTAGACTATTTTCGCCACTCAAAAATCACCTAAGCGAGGAAAAAAATGTCCGCCGAAAAAAATGAAACCGAGGCTACACGACCGCGGACCGCGCAAAACACTGTCAATCGCGTAGCACTTCACACATCACACTACGACCTACAAAATACAAAAGCGGGTAAAAGCTCACAAGACGCGTAACACATTAATAACATTACGACTATACAATGCCGCTTTACGCAATAAACCCAACGGCTTTCCCTTGAGCGCGCAGCCTATTTACAATGCACACTTGAAACATTCATTACACTTTATAAGCAGGGCACCAAGACTCAAAATGGATATTCTATGCAGACGCAAAATACAAACAGATTGTTAGCTCTTCACTCTTCTTTGCTCGCTGCACATATCAATTATCAATAGTTAACTAATAATTAAGTCAATTAATATACTTTAACTACATATACATAGAAATAAATATCTCTCTCAGAGGACCAAAAGTACACGGCAGGAGCGCCGAAGGTCCTTACAGTACAAAATGGTTTACATTATGTGTCAAACAGCATTCCCATGCCTTCAAATTTTATTTCCCTGTCAATTTTGACGGGCAAGTCGCTAGTATACGTATCACATACATAGTTGTGAGTAGGGGGGTTGTTGCCAGCAACTGTGGACCTCGCAAAATTTACGGACTTACGACAAACAAATACGAGACGCGTTACGGCCCATTACGACCTCGCAAAAATACGACCTTACCGCCCGAATCATTCGAACATGAAAACATGAAAAACACAATACACACAACAAATACATAAAAAGCTTACCTACAGCAAGGGTGGTGGGGGGGGGGGGGGGGCACCAAGGACCTCAAACTGAAGTTACACCTCAATTTCACTCGAAATTAAAGAGTTTAGACACCCGAAAGTCCCCTAAGCGAGAGAAAAGATGGCCGCCGTAGAAAACGAGGCTATAGGACCCTGAACCCGCAAAACAACACCAAACACCTACGGATTTTCCGAAAAAGTCGGACAACATCCGAAAACAAAGACGCAAAATCAGCCACAGTCGCATACCACACATTAGGCCCCATTTTAGAACACTAACTTATACAATCCGGAAGTACACAGCTACCCTAACAGATTTGCCTTGCGCACGCACACTATTACACTACACATTGCACACATTCATGACACTTACACAGCAGCTCCACAGCACTGATGCTGCAGCAACATGAAAACAGATTGCCAGCTCTTCAACACAATGCTGCATATATTACTTCACAATAGCTAAAGTATATTAATTTCTTATTTTATTCATTATTCATTGCCATACCAAAAAAAATAAACAACACTGCTCACATAGCACAGAAACATCTAAGAGCCTCGCAATGAGCGCCGAAGGCTCTTGCAACACCCACAAAATTAATTTCGCACAAAAACAACATTACCTGCCTTACAATCTTATTGCCGTCATTTTTTGGACGGGCAAGTCGCTATAATACATATAATGCAGAGGTGAGCACCTATAATTGAATCTAAAAGAAAGGCTCATATATTGTGAGCTTTATAGTAACACACATACTTGCTCATATATGGAATCATGGAGGAGGAAAAAATCCCCTACTCTTGAGGTTTACCTTTGTGTAGGTCAAGGTGATATATGTGCTTGTTATAATAGGTGCCCATCCTTCTGCAGAGGTAGAAAAAAAGTTAAAAGCCTTTTCTATTGTATGTGACAAATAATATTGTAATTGACAATCAATATTGTTTTGATTCCCAGGAGTCAGTCACTAAGGTTCACCAAGTTCAGTCGCAGATAAAAATCTGTTGTTTTGGATTATAACTTTGTCATTCTCCTGTATCTGTGGAGTAGTTTACCAGTAGATTTGACTGTACATTATAACTTTACTAGCGAATTGCCAGTGAAAAAATTACGGCACAGACATTATTTTTTGTGTTGGTCTGAGATCTCCGCGCTCATTACAAGCCTCTTGGTTGTTGTATTTATTTATTTTTTATCAGAGGCGCTTTTGCTGTCATTGTAAGGTCGGCGCTGATCTGTTTTTTGCGCTTATTGCAAGGCTGTCCCCTGTTGTAGTTTGTGTGGTATGAGCATCATTGATGCTCGATGTGAGGCGCGCAGTGAATGTCTTTTGCGTTTCTTGCGATAGCAACAACCCACATTGCTGACAACTATATTATAACTTTAAAGCATGTGAGCACTCTTTCGACAGATATTGGGCTATTCTTTATATGATATGAATTAAAGGATTAATTACGGTTTAAGACTGTACATTTCTATAAAGAGTTACAGTGCCCACAAAATGTATATCATGTTTTTTTTGTTTTTTTTAAATGACCGTTTTAAACATTAAAAAAGTTTGTTTGCATAAAAAAGTAGCAAATTCCCATCTAAAAATATATGAATGCAAAACAAAATAGTGATGTCCATTGATAGTGAGAAGAAGTTTTATCATAAATGAACTGGCTATGTTTACTTAGCAAATGGTACATTCGAATATGCTAAAAAAAATAATAATAATGAGTTTTAATCTAATTACAATAGCTTCCAACAGGTTATTCCCAAATTTTGTTTAACAAGACAGAAAAGGGAGAGAGGATAAACAATTCCCCACACCCATATACATCTTGTGTAATCTTTTGAAAATCACTAATATTTTATTCAAGAAAAGCAAACTTTTATCCTGTTTAAGCACATGATAGAAAAATCTGTTAAAAATATCATATGAAAATATTTTATTTTAATTCTAAAGAGTTTACAGTTATTTCTGCCATTAAAATAAAAAAATTTCTATCATGCATTTAAAAGAGCATATTTTAAACAAAATTCCTTTTTGCATGAAAACAGTTTCAATTTACTGCAATCTAGCAGGATATGTGTCTCTGTGAATATAGAGTTTGTGGGACTGGATCTTATTGACAGACATGTGACTCATTCAGCTATATTTCTTGGCTGACAGGGACAAGCCCCAAAAGGCAGTTATACATTCAAAAAACTTAATTCTGCTCTAGGGCCTTCATTTTCAAAAGTTGAACACACTTAAAAGGATCAGATACCCTTTTTCAAATGCAAAAAATAACTACATGCTTTTTATTGTTACTAAGGTTGATACTCCTTTGTTCACATTCAAATACCACCTACCCCTGAGGCTAAATAGTTCTATATCTTTTTATATTATATTCAAGATAAAATGAACACAAAAAAAAGCAAATAAACAAACAAAGAACATTTTCTCAAACACAACCACCAAAATCTGCTGAAACTGTAGCATATTTATTTAGACACCACTGTTTTGAGCCTCAGAATGCTCAACACTTTCAGGTATGACGGACTTCACAGAGGTTTGGAAAAAACGATTCAGTGCTGCCACACTCCTTTTGTCCTTGATGTAGAGTCGGAACTTGACTCTAAAGGTCTCTCCTAAAAAGCTGTAAATAAGAGGGTTCAAGCAGCTATTAGAGAAAGCTGCCAAGTTTACAATGTGTCCTGCGAGGGGGTGTCTGTGTCTGAACGATTCATTGCTTGGCTGGTCATTGCTGTAGCTCTGAAGAAGGCTAATGCTAATGAAGACATTTTCAGGGAGCCAACATATGAAAAAGACCAGGACTACCACTACAATCATACGAAGAGCCTTTTGCCGGCGTAGTCGAAGGTGTCTGTGCTTGTGTGCTCTTACTAAAACACGGATGATTAAGGAGTAGCAAACTCCAATAGTTGCAAATGGAATAAGAAAACCCAAGGTAATTTCCAACCACTGGATTTCTTTGACATCTGCAAAGCAGAAATTTCCATCATGTGAATGTTGAACTTGAACAGCCGTGAATGGCAACAGTGTGGCAGATATGGACGCCATCCAGATAAGTCCACAGCTTATCCTTGCATGTTCCTTCGTTCTAAATATATTGGACCTCATTGTTTTTGCCAGTGCAATGTATCGATCAAAACTCATCCATGTAAGAAAGAAGATACTGCTGTACATATTTATTTGAAGAAAGAGAGACATGAAGGTGCAAAGTATGGCTATGTCATAGTACTTCTCATTGAGATTGAAAACTTCGATGAGTGAATCCGCAACCAGAATGAGATCAGCAGCAGCCAAGTTGACAAAATATAAATCTGGGATGGTCATTTTGTCCCGAAATTTTATGTTGACAACCAAGATCAATATATTTCCTAAAAATCCAATTGGGAAAAGCAAGATGGTATACAGACAAGATAAGACCAGGCCTATGATGTAATGTTGGTTGATGTCTAAAACGACATCTGCCTCCGTACTACTATTGCAAATGTTGGAGTTGTTCCATTCTAGAGAAGATATGTTACAAACAACTAATGGCAGTCTTGTGCTATATACATCCATTACAAGTGCACGGAAGTGCGGCATCTGGAACGTCCATTAGAGGCAAGTATATATAATTAAGAGGAAACCACCCCAGTCAATAACATCCCATACAGTTTGCGAACTGAAAAATCTGACTCTTGAAATCCATGGGATATCTCATTCTGCAGCCTAGTTGATTGCATTTCCTTTTCTTAAAAATGTTATTCATTCTTGAGCTGCATAAATATTCCAATCTTCATTAGATTTGGTTATCTGTTTATCTTGTTTCATTTTCTTCTACATTCTCCAGCCTGAAACTGTAAGTAAATAAAAAAAAAAGAATATTTAATAGTCTTTCATTTTCTATTTTTATACCATAAATCTCAGTTGCATTGGTAGCAAACACTAAAAGTGGTATTGTAATACAACATTTTCAGTCACTCAATGAAAAAGACTGTGTTCATACTACAATTATTAAGATAATTCATATGCAAGTAAATGTCATCCTGTTGTACTGTTATACTAAATTATATAATTATGTGGAATAGAGTAGTATACTTTTACGTGCCTAGAAACATAAGAAATAGATACAAATATGATTTTGGATCTCCATGGGAATTGGAAGGTACTAAGCCAGTTGCCGAACCAAAAAGGTAGAATAAATTGTGAAAACACCAGTACCCTTGGATGATGGAATACATCCAAGGGTACTGAATGAACTGGTTTCTGTAATAACTAATAACCAGATGACTAGAGAAAAGCAGATTATATTTAAAAAGGAGCAAGAATAAATCCAGGAAATTATAGACTTATATGCCTCACTTCTGTAGTGGGAAAGCTTTTAGAAGCGTTATTACGGCATAGTGGTCCTTTCCTGTTATGAGTGTGTGGCACAGGCAGCTGCAGTGGCAATGAGCATCTGGTATATGTCGCTGCCAAAATTTTGCCGCCGATATCATAGGGTTAGGGTAAGTGTAAAGTTTTCAGCTTGAAAATTGTATATGATCTCGGCAGCGCTTGCAAACTGTGCACAATTTTGGCAGTGCCATCTAGCAGCTCCTTGCTGCAACTGCTGCTGCTCAACCTGTGCTTCGGCTGGCGCATCTTCAAAAGTAAAGATCCGGGATAATATACATGAATATGTCTGTATAAACAAGATTCAAAGTATGTGTCAACACAGATTTATGAGGCATAGGTCGTGTCAAACAAACCTAATTAGTTTCTATGAGGAGGCTAGTAGGAACTTGGATAAAGGCAACTCAGTGGATGTAGTCTTTGAATTTTGCAAAGGCTTTTGAAAAAGCGCCACATGGAAGACTATTGTGGAAACTAAGGGATACAGGAATTGCAGTAAATATCTGCTCATGGATTTAGAGCTGGCTAAAAGACAAGAAGCAAAGGGTTATTGTAAATGGAACCTACTCATATTGGACTAATGTGGTAAGTGGGGTTATTCAGGGTTCAGTATTAGGTCCTCTCCTTTGTAACATATTTCTTAATGACTTCGAAGTAGGATTAGAAATGATTGTCTCCATTTTTGCTGATGACACTAAATTTTGCAAGGTAATTAAATCAGATAAGGATGTACTTTCCCTCCAAATGGGATCTGGATAAATTAGAGAAATGGGCGACTAAATGGCAGATGAGATATAATACGAATAAATGTAAAGTTATGCATCTGGGAAGGAAAAATAGCCATGCAATTTATATTCTTAATGGAGCAAAATTAGGGATATAAAATATTGAAAGGGATTTGGGAGTACTTGTGGATAACCACCTAGGTAACAGTGCTCAATGCCAAGCAGGATCTGTAAAGGCAAGTAAAATATTAGCATGTGTTAGGTCATAGAAGCCAGGGAAGGAAATATAATTCTGCCACTACAGTATACAAATCCCAGGTACGCCCTCATTTTGAATATGGATTACAATTGTTGGCCCCACTTCATGAAAAGGAACTATTAGAGCTTTAAAAAGTACAGAGAAGGGCAACAAAACTAATATTAGTTTTGTTTTTATATATATATAAATATATATATATATATATATATATATATATATAATTTGAATAAAAAGGACATTCAGAGTTATCCTGGATAATTAGAGAGGGAGTATTGATCCAGGGAGGAGTCTGATCGCCAGTATCTGGGGTCAGAAGGGATTTTTTTATTTTTCTCCTTTTTGAGACAATTGGCAATGTTTCAGTGTTTTTTTTCTTCCTATTTGCCTTCCTCTAGATTCAATAAACAGCTAATATGCATATTGTGGATCAGAGGTGATCTAAAAGGGTGGACTGTAGTCTTTTTTTCAACCTTAATTACTATGTAAATATATATATATATATATATATATATATATAATAGTCTAAGTTGGTGAAGTGAAATGAGAAAAATATATACATAAAACTATTATTTAGAGATAGAAAACAGAAAATTGGCATGTGCGTATGGATTCACCCCCTTTATAATGAAGCCCATAAAAAGCTCTGGTGCAACCAATTACCTTCCGAAGTCACATAATTAGTGAAATTATGTCCACCTGTGTGCAATCTAAGTGTCACAGGATCTGTCATTACATATACACACCTTTATTGAAAGGCCCCAGAGGCTTCAACACCTAAGCAAGAGGCACCACTAACCAAACACTGCCATGAAGACCAAAAAACTCTCCAAACAAGTAAGTGACAGTGTTGTTGAAAAGTACAAGTCAGGGCTAGGTTATAAAAAAAAATATTAAAATCTTTGATGATCCCCAGGAGCACCATCAAATCTATCCTAACCAAATGGAAAGGTCATGGCACAACCGCAAACCTGCCAAGAGACGGCCACCCACCAAAACTCACTGACCAGGTAAGGAGACCTAATGTAACCCTGGAGGAGCTGCAGAGTTCCACAGCAGAGGCTGGAGTATCTGTACATAGGACGTCAATAAGCCGTACTCTCCATAGAGTTGGGCTTTATGGCAGAGTAGCCAGAAGAAAGCAATTACTTTCAGCAAGAAACCAAATGGCATGTTTTGAGTTTGCAATAAGGAAGCGATCTTACAGCTGCTTCTCATTGGTTGACAGCATTTTGAATATTCTGAAAAATATCCAAGTGTACGGAACAGTCTGACTGAATTGTAATTGATACCACGTTACTGAGCTTTTCTGACTTCAAATTCATTTTTATACCATTAATACACTTGTACAATAATCCCTGTAAGTGGTGGTACTCATTATTTCCTTTATTTGTTGCTCATGAACATGCTTAAATCTATCTTGGGGTGTATTTTGACAATATGTGCCACTGGTGGATGTGTGGCGCTCCTTGTCATTATTAACGTGTACATGCACCACAACAATCGTGATACATGGTGCACACCAATTGTTGCACTTGTTTAGGACACCAGCAACACAATGTCTTTGCTTAGTTGTTTTGCACCAATCTGCTTCTAAGTGTTTGTTAGTGAATTGTTCCTGATTGTTTTTCCGGCTTGACCTTGGATTTGCTTGTTCACGTCTTCTGGTTTTGTGACTCCTGTCTTTAGCTTTAATGTTTTAGATTTCTGGCTTTCCCAACCTCATCTTCTTTTGTACCAGTCTCTATTTTCTGCCTGCACTGAAACTTCAACCCTTCGGTACTTTTGCTATAGTGCACTACCTTGCTTTAGGTTTCCATCCATTGTGTTTGGTCAGTAAGCCATGAGCATAAAATAATTTTTAGAGGACATTTTTATTTAAGCAGACTCGTTTAGTGTCTGAAAGATTCATTATTTATGTTTTCCAAATTTTTTGTTGGCTTAGAGTCTAGTGGGGATGTTGTGATCATTTTTGTAGTTTATTCTGGAGTGGAAGGAGAGATTTGTTGACTTTTGATTGACTCAGATAAGCATTTAGCATTTTATATTATTCCCCATGTACCACACATGCTTAGTAGAAAGCAGTTGTAAGCTGAGCTTGTCCTCCTCTGTACCTGCCCACTTGCACCAAGAAAAGGAAGTATTACGGTCATGGCAGCTTCAATGCACAAGCAGAGTCTGCTAAAATGACAAGTTTATGGTTATGACTTGCACACCTGCAAATGTTGCTAGTCTGTTACATAACTTTTAAACAGGTCACGTTTGTCCTAATCTACAGTAGTGCTTTAATTTTACAACATCAAAAATAGTTTTTATCTTAGAACTATTGAGCTTATTACAGCAAAATAAACTTATGTAGGAATTCCCAGCTGTATGCAATTTATGAGTAAATGTAAGATACTTAAGATATTCCAATTTGGCTATTAACATATCACAGTATCTTAAAACAGTTTTCCCACCATAATTACACATCCTGATCTGTCTGCTGTTATTAATGTTTTACTATTTTACTGTTTTTTTTATTCCTTATTAGAATTTTTTTCAATCTTCAGTTGTAAAGCTATTTGGTTCCTAATTGTTTATTAAAGGGACTCACAGATACTGTTGTTCACCATTATGTAGAACAGTCAAAATCAAGTGAAGGAGCTATAAAAACATATTAACTTGATGTTTTTTATTTTATAATTGTTTTCAGCCCTCCAAATGTTTAATTATCTTTGTGTTATCTCAGTATCAGCACCAGCTCATACTGAATTTATGGGGAGAGAGAATTAAAAGAGACAATGGTAAGCTCTTTCTTAACCTATATCTTTTTATTGTAAGCTATTTTGTCCTTTTGAGGTTGGTATGTCCAATAAAACCAAAAGTAAAAACAGACATGTTTTTGTTGCAGCAAATCGAGCATATGAGCATTTGCAGGGTGCTTGTGAATTTTAGCCTTTTCATAACCTGCAGAGACAAAAAAAAGTTCCAGGCAACAGCGTGGGTGGGCAGCTGAAAGAAATATGCATCAAATTTAAAAACGTTTATTCACTTCTGTTTGCTTTGATGTAGATCTGCATCAATAAATTATTTTTAAAGGACCACTGTAGTCATATATGTACAATAAGCTCTTTTATAGAACTACACATTGTAATGGTCAAAATGTTTCTACAAAGTAAAGTGTCCATCACTGCTGCATTAATATGAATAAATAGTACAGTTTCTCTAACATAGTTGTTTAAATTAACCTTTTGTAAATATAGGACTACAATATGCCACTTTATAATCTATTATCTTTTTTTAGGATTACTTGGGTCTATAAGTAAGGGGTACCTTTAAGGGTCACTATACTCCATGTTTACCATGTTTAATACATTATATTGTTTGTTCCCTGTGAGAAATACATTATATTAACTGAAGAAAGCTAACATTAAAACAACAGGCAGGCAGATAAATAAAAGTACAGTGTGTTGCAGTTAAGATTTTCTAACTCTCTGATTCAGATTTGAGTTATGCAGACGTTATATATATATATATATATATATATATATATATATATATATATATATATATATATAAATATATATATATATATATATATATATATAAATATATATATATATATAAATAAATATAAATTAGACCCCTGGGCTCTGCTATAAAATTAATGTTTTTTAGTTCAGCCGAGTTCATTTGTGTTTTTTCTTCTGTGTATTTATGTTGGCGTGTGTAGCACCTTCCAATGCCTGTGTTTTTGTTCTGAAAAACTCAACAGAACAAACCCATTTTTTACATTTTAGGCTGTTCATTTTGAACTGTTTAGTTAACTAATGTAATCAGCCTTTCTGATCCATCCACTAAGGACAATCTGATATCTCTTGCTAATTATAGAGCACTGGCAATAATTCATTGCCACCTTTTGGCTCTCAGTCTATTGCCTTCAGTAAAGCCATGTGAATAAGAAAAGACTGATCATGCTCAGACCTCAGCGAGTAATTTGTCTAATCAGTGTAGATATTTTCTGGAGATTGAGCATGCCCAGTCCTTTTTTTCCCACATGACTGCACTGAAGATGTTAGATGCAGAGCCCCAGGGATATATATATTTTTTTTATTTATTATTTTGAATGATTTCATTAGCGTGAGACATCAGTATGTGGGTGGCTCAGAAAGGTAAACATTGCAAACTTCCATGTAAGTTTATTGTAGTAAATTGTACACTCATTTGATAAAGTACTTGTTATTGAATATAGGTTTAAATTGTTCCATATTTGGAACCTCTACTGTATCAATTTAGGTTATCTTTTGAAGCCCCCTATGGGGTGTTTTTATGTTATGTCATGTTAGATTTTTCATAGGAAAAGGCTGCTTGTTGTCTGATGAACGGCTGTTCTGCTTGAAGCATTAGACTTTTAGACTGCTTTCATGAGTCCATGAATTAGCTGGTTTGTTTATGCTCTGTTATACTGTCTCTTGACTGAATGGTGGGTCCAGGTGCTTTGTATTAACATCTATTGTGTCTGTGTAGCACATGTATTCATAGATCTATATCTGTCCATCTATTAGTGTGTGTGTGTGTATGTATTTATTTAGAGATAATATATTAGATAGATCTATATATATAGTTTTATAGTTAGATTCATATGATTTATCACACCCAAACCCTTTAGACTGTAAATGTGCGAGTTTTCATTCTTGTTAGGTGCTTTAGGAAAAGCACTGTGTATGTTTGATTGATTTCAAGCTCAATAACAAGGCTCTATTCTTACACCATGTTTTAAACTTGTCTTGATTCAGAAAATGTTGGCGCTTTATAAATAAAGGATAATGCACGCACCCCGTATAAAGTATGCAGTATAAAGTGATACCTTTTTTATTGGACAAAAAATTTAGTTAAAGCGACATCCTTTTGAAAGTTGCACCTGTCTTTGTCAAGTTAGAAGCATTATCTTCTTGACTAGATGAAGAGGGGTGCAACTGACTAGATGAAGAGGGGCGCAACTCTCCAAAGCTTGTCACTCTAACTAAAATGTTTGTCCAATAAAAAAATGTATCACTGCAACAATACTCTGATTGTGTGTGTGTGTGTGTGTGTATATATATATATATATATATATATATATATATATATATATATATGTGTGTATGTATGTATGTATGTGTATATAAATATATATATATATATATATATATATATATATATATATATATATATATATATATATACACACACCACACACACACACACACATGGAAAATCTAGAACATGGACAGTATGCACATGATAAAATGCAGCATATTGTAAATAATACATGAATCGAACAGTAGATACAACACAAAGCAAATCTTAGCTGCCCATTCACCTATCTACATGAAAATTAATGAATCCTCGGGGAAGCCTTCTGCATATCACAGGTGTTGTTGAATAAAATATTACAAGGAAGTCCCTTACAATCAGATAGTATCTACAACTAGGTTGGCAGTGTTCGGAAGGGCAGTGAATCAGTTAAAAGGTTGAAAGTCATCTGTTTTCTAGCCCAACATTGACAATATGTTATTCCTGTGGGAAATCTATTGTATTACCCTATGTAGAGCTGGTGTGACCATTGTATTAATGACTTGGCTATTGCTTCATTGACATCCAAATCCTCTTTGCTGTAATTTGGATGACGTCTCCTGCTTTACATTTAAAAATATCAACCTTTTTGTCTCATTAAAAACCCACAATTACCGGCCATCTCCAAGACATAAACATCAATACTATAGTTACATCTTTTTAAGCTAATTTAATCTGATAATTCATTTAGTATTTTAACTACAAAATAAATTAATTTAGTTTGATACACCTGACATTTACATGGTTGGCTATTACATTTAAACTATTCCCATATATGACCTATGCATTAATATTAATCTGATTATCTACTTGAATTCAAGCAATATATTACAAAATAGTTTACAGTCTGTATGCTAGGGGTAATGATAGGTAGATCTGGGTCAGAATCCTAATCATTCCGAACCTCTAAATAATTAAGATTTCTATATATCCCTCTTAAAGATTCAGTAACCTTAAATTAGATAGTAGTTAAATTATACACTTTCTCTATATAATCATTCACTATGTAATCTAACTTATTTTGCATTTTCCGGTGCTGTTATATAAAAATATTTGTTTGTATACATACAAAATATGAAGTCTTGACATTGTCTTAATTTTCACAAATGCATTTGGACCGAGGTGTATTTTGTAAAAATGAATTTGTTACTATTGTTGTGTGCATTATTTCATTTAAAATATTTGTTGTCGGATCTAATATAACAGGAGATAGTTATATTTCGTAGTCCACGTTTCTAAGTCTATAATGTTTTTAAAGTATGTACTAAAAGTATGTACTAAACAATATAGTACATTGATACAAAATCAGTTAAGTATCACATATTTACTGTATTCATAATATTCATCACTTGCTTATAGTCCTGTCGTCACTTTACATATCAAAGATAATAATACTGTCAAATATTTTTTTTTCATAGTCATGATATTAATCTATAAATCTGTAAAATGAATATTGTTGTTTAGTTGTTCAGTTGAGTCCGACTCTCCGTTACCCTATGGACCCATCTAGTGTCTGTTTGTGCCAATCCATAAGGTTTTCATGGCACTGGAATGGGTTGTCAGGTCCTTCTCCAGTGAACTACGATTTGTTTGACCTTTCTGCTATGACCCGCCCATCTTGGGTGACCCTACATGGTATAGCTCACAAAATTAAGATAACATATATCTAAAATATAAAAAACTAATACTTTCAATATTATATGGAGCCAAAACTGAGCTCGTGTATAAACCCAGCTGTTATAAAATATTTATTTCTATTCATCAATATATGTCAATATATACACCACTTAGAATAAGATTTATATTTAAGAATCTGCAACAGTATTGTAAAAAAAAAACTTTATCTGTAGAGTGAATCAAAAAATATTCAGCAATTATTTAAATTTCTGCCTGTTGAGTTTTTTTTTCTTATAAACCATTAAAATAAGCAATTCTTAAATATAAAAATGATCAAAAGAAGCTTCTGTATATACTAACAGCTCTGATTCCTTTGAGTTACCGGTACTTTAATCTGCTGTCTTCATTTCTTAATGTAAATGATAGGCACACAATCTTGTATAATCACCTGTTAATTATCAGGAGTGAACTCCTCAAAATCCCTTGCACAACTTTAACCTCTTAGAAAGCCATTGCCGTGCATAGAACCAAAATAAAACAAAAATAAATATTACCTTAAATGTTGGTCGTCTTGTAGGATTGATCCAAAGAAGCTCTGCTAGACATCCTGTACCACAAATGGTACCAGATCTGTTGCTCTTTATACTAATCACAATAGAGATGTCATTTATTTATGATGGAGTTGGAAGACAAATAACTTGATAGGACAATCAGATGGAGGGAAAAATTGTATCCTAAATGCCGGCCATAGTAACAGAAATCTCATACCATATGTTCCTGGCAACAGCCCTGTGCTTCATAGATTCCCAGGGTTGAAATAATTTGTGTTCAGTGCAAGTGCTGCTGGTCGCTTTTCCTTTTAAGG